>OX387245.1:218332322-219582322 GCA_947561735.1 Cenchrus americanus | reverse complement strand
CTTACCTCTCGCTCTTGGTTTTCCGGCACCGTTGACCTTCGCCGGCAGATCCTTGTTGGTCCTTCGGTGTTTCGGACGGTATACATCACCTTTCCCCGCCTCGTTGCGCTCTACGATTCGTTTTTCGTGATGATTTTGTTCTAGCACTGTGGTTAGGGTTCGTGATTATTTTGCTAGATCTGTGCTATTTGGAGTCAGATCTAGATGTTTGGACATCAGATCTACACTTCTTGTATGTGATGATGATGGAAATTTTGATTCCTTATTCTGAGCTCAGTGCCTAGGTCGATGATTAGCATTTATGATAGAATAGGCGCTGGAGGAGCACCATTTGGTGTGTCAACCGCGTCTACCATTGCTATTGCTTGCGTATTCTTGACTGATAACTTTGTAGTTCCTTGCAGTAGTGGTTCATCCTATGCTAATTTGTGAACACCTTAATTTGTTGGTAGAGATGGATTTTGAAGCTAGACGGCGTGCTGCCACTGCCATGGTAGTTGTTGTGGCTGCCTGGTTTTTGATGTGGTTTAGGAAAAGAGCTGCTGATGCTCGCTCTATTACCTACGGCCCCATGGCAGAGAGGGACCAACAGAGGATGAAAAACCTTAGGTACATATACGAGTCCAATGATGTGCACTGTGTCAATCTCCTTAGGATGAGGAGGGCACCTTTCTTTCAACTGTGTGATCTTTTTCGCAATAGAGACCTGGTCACTGATAGCATTCATGCTACTGTTGAGGAGCAAATTGCAATGTTTTTGCATGTTGTTGGCCACAATGAGAGGTTTAGAGTGGTAGATCTCACCTTTAGGAGGTCAGTTGAAACAATCAACAGGTTCTTTCAGAGAGTCTTATATGCAGTAGGTGAATTGAGGAATGAGCTTATTGTCAGTCCTAGCTCAAATGTGCCTAGTAAGATCCATGACAACAGAAGGTGGTACCCCTATTTTAAGGTTGGTTCCTCTTCTTTTCATGCACAAGTTGTGCCTGTAGGTAGCCCATTTGTAATTGTTAAATTTGACAGCCAACTTCTCTGTTATTTTCTAGGATTGCATAGGTGCAATTGATGGAACTCATGTCTTAGCTAGGGTCCCCAAGAAAATGCAAGCTGCCTTTAGAGGCAGGAAGCATACAATCACACAGAATGTTATGGCTGCAGTGGACTTTGACCTGAGATTTACTTATGTTCTTGCTGGTTGGGAGGGTTCTGCACATGATGCCCTTATTTTGTCTGATGCACTTCAGCGAAGTGATGGACTTAGGGTCCCTGCAGGTATAATTAAAACCACATCCTGGGTAATTTAGTAAACTTGCATATACTAGCAACTAAGCAATGTACATATATTTAATTTTCTAGGGAAATTCTATCTTGTGGATGCTGGGTATGCAGTGAGGCCTGGTTTCTTACCACCATATCGTGGTACCAGGTACCATCTCAGGGAGTATGGGGAGAATAGACCTCAAAACCAGAGAGAACTCTTCAATCTAAGACACTCCTCCCTTAGAGTAACTGTAGAGAGGGCCTTTGGTCTTTGAAGAATAGGTTCAGGATTCTTGACAACAAAACTTTTCACCCATACAAAACACAAGTGAAGCTGGTTCTAGCCTGTTGTATCCTGCACAATTGGATACTGAGGCATGGCCATGATGAACATGTCCCTGATGAGGAAACTTGGGTTCCTAACAACAATGATAATGATGAACCAGATCATGCCATTGACAATGGGGTATGGGCAGCAAAGAGGGATGAGTGGGATGCTCAAATGTGGCAGAACAGGGGGTCCTCTAGAGGTTAGGGTGCATTGTGATGAACCACTTATGCTTTGTGTTCTACTTATTTGTTCTGATGTGAACCCTATTTATGTATGAGACCTAAGGCACTGGGCAATGATGATGCACTTGTATAATGATGCACTTGTATGTGATGCACTTGTATTGGTTTAATTATTCTGCATTTGTTCATGGTTGTTACTATTATTCTATGGATAGGCTATGGCAGGGTTGGGTGACCAAATTAACATCATTGATGAGCATGACCTCCTTGCTGGGGGAACCAGAACCCACTTGTAGTTGGAGGTGATGATGATGGTGTGGCACCCCCTCAACCCAATGGCCCTATGCATTGGACTCCTGTTCTGTCTTCCTTCATGCTTAGGAGGTTCCATGACCTAGTTGGGTAGGGTGTCAAAACTGACAAGGACTTCAAAGAGGTTCATGTTAGGTAGGTGTCACAACTACTGTCTGAATTTGCTGGAGTGAATGTGTCCACCCAGCAGATTTACAATCACCTAAGGAAGTGGAGACAAAGATGGGTTAAAATTGTTAGGCTCAAGGACCTTAGTGGTGCTCTCTGGAGTGAGGAGCACCACATGCTAGTGCTAGATGATGAGCACCTCAATGGACACACTAAGGTTAGATACCTATTGGTTGTCACATCAATTCCAGCTTCCCTTATCCTAACCTATATCTAATAGTTAACTGTCTTTCACTGCCTAGGACCACCCAACTGATGCAAAGTTCTTGAACACCGTTGACGGTGAAAATCCGTCAACCTAGCCATGAGTTTACCTTCGGTGTTGGCATGAGTTTTATACCTTATCCATTGGTACTAACCCCCGTGGTATAACAAGTTCACGTGTGCATGTCGGTTTTGGAGTTTAATGTTTATGCGGGGATTTAGTGTTGAATGCAAGACTTTCGGGATAAGTTCATCAAGCACCTCATGACAAGACCTTGAAGTCCTCGAACAAGTCATGCAATGAAGCAAAATTAACTCCAAGAAGCGGGGACTTGATCCGAGAAGACGACGGACTCCGGGGACCCGACCGAGAAAAGTCTTGAATCTTGCAAGACAAGGAGTTGAGTCCAATTCGGAGAGAAACCGACGACATGGACCTACATGCGAAGGGGGGAAGCATCCGGGAAGCAAGGGAACCGACCTCGGGCAAAGGAGCCCGCGGGGCCGGGCCTAAATGGGCCCGGGCCGGCCGGCCCCGGTCCGGTCGGCCCCGAGCCCATTTAGGGCCCAAATTCGTCGTCCTTTGACCTAATTGCTTCTCGGGCTATAAATAGCCCCCGACCGAGAGCCACGAAGAACGGAAGTCGTATTCCGCCGCCGAGGAGCGAGAGAAGCTTGAGGGACACCAACTTGAAGATGAGGGTCGTGCTAGTTGTCTAGGGTTCCCCCCGGCCGACGTGGGAACCTTGCATGGAAGACCACGTCGGAGCTCGGAGCGAGGATCAAGATCGAGGGAGGGCCCGGTGGTGATCTTGTTCATGTAATCATTCATGGTGAAGTTTGTAAGTGAATCCGATTTCTAGCGATTAAGTGCCTTCTCGATGATTTTGATTTCTTCTTGGTTTTGCTTCTTCTACGATCTATACTTAAGATAGATTACATAGGGTGCTCTTGTAGCCGCGGTGGCTAGAGGTGCATACGGACCGGCCAAGTGATTTCAACTTGTTCTATCGAACTCGCCCTAAGCTCCCCGCATGAATAGGGATACGTTGTGACGAACGGGGGTCTCGAAAGGCGGATGTTTTCGGAGTCGGATGGGAAGGCCACGATTTAAAGATGCTTTTAATGAGATTCTCTTTGCTATCTTCATCTATCTTGTTTGGAGCTACAACATAAGCATGATCTAGATTCTCTAGATTGGTTATCTCTTGTTTTCTCTTGCTACCTCTTTAGTAGATTAGATTAGATTCGTTTTCTTTATGAGTTAGTAGATTAGATGCAACTTATCTTCATAAGATAGCTTACCTTGCTTTACTAGATTGAATCCTTGCGTTGCACATTGTTCCACGGATTCGATACCTTGGGTTCACCACTCGAGGGAAGAAGGGTCCCTTGACTACGACGGGAGACTTGTCCGCTTGCAAGTCACAAACGAACTTTGATACAACTATTAACCGTCAACAAGCCCCTTTTTAACGGCGCCGTTGCGGGGAACAAGCAATCAAGATCCGATCTAGTATCGCTTATCTTTCAGTTTTTCTTTTGATTTTATTTTTGCATCTCTTATGTTTGATCATCCTCAAAAAGAAAAAAAAATTTCAATCTAATCTAGTTTTGATTAACCCTAGTTCTTATGTTTAGATTTTTGTTTTATCACTAACCCTAACCGGAGATGGTTGGCTACCTCTCCAAGAAACCCAAACTTTTTTGTGGATGATCCAGGAAAACTTTACAGGCAAAAGGTGACATGCAACACAAGCTAAAAGGGTGGAAACCCTAGATTCAAAAGTTGAAGTCGAAGGACCGTCGAAATCTCCAAGGGAATCACCACCTCCAAGTCAAGACGCTGGAAGGCCATTCAAGATCAAGAGGAGGATGGAGAAGATGGAGATGGAGAAAGAAGCTCAACACCTAAAGGCTGCCAAGGCAAGATCCACATGCAAGGAGCGTGAAGTGTTCATCGTGATAAAGATGCTAGACGCAAGTGGGACAACTTGCCGGGCGCCCGATGGGCAACAAAGAAGAATATCCGATACAACTCTAAGGTCCCAAGACGGCGAAGGCTACTCAAACTCATTCGGGAGAGATGAAGGATCACACTAGAGACCATGAAGATCACGACCGAAGGACCGGAGTTCGAGATGCCGAGCCACAAGGAAGATGTTGCATCCGTCAAGACCAAAGGACAAAGCCGACTGTGAAGACCAAAAAAATTGACTAAGCCAAAGTGGGTACCCAAGATTGCAACGCCCGCAAAGAGCGTTGATCCGGAGTAATCAAGTGAAGAAGTCTAGCCATGGACTATAAACGAAGCGCTAGGCGGGAGGCAACCCATTTCGTCGAGTCAAGAATAAGCTACGGGAGGACAACCCGATTCCAGGTTTTTCAAGTCTTTTTAAATTTAATTCAGTTCTGAATTTTACTACGCAAAACCTTAGACTTAGAATGGATGAACAATATTAGAGACATAATTCTTGGTTGAATATTTTGCTTGATCATAAACCCTTTACATGAACCATCCTATGTGATTGTTTGCTTCTTTTTCGAGAAACCACAACCAAAAACCAAAAAAAATTCAGAACCTAACTCAACCTTTCATCCTCTTTATGATGTTGTGGTTGACTTGTTTTACATGCTAAAAACACACGAGTAGAGCCACGACTTGTATCTAGATGTTATTTAAATTTCAGCACGTGGTAGGACTCGCGTGAACCTAGAAACTTGATTTTTGGTTGGTTTAAAAATCCATATCCTTGGTTTCTCTAAGATTAGAATTTTTCTAAGCCTCACTTAATTTTATTTCATTCAAAATCTCTCTCATCTAATCGAAATTAGGACCTAAACCTATGCTCCCATGATCAAGCCGGGAAAAGCTTGCTCTCAACTAATGAAGGCAAACTATACCGGTGAGACCGAAATCGACGTAATAAAAAAATATTTTCGACTTGCATTTGTTTTTAATGGTTTAAAAACTTCTCTAAAATTATGTTCGAGCTCTTGCATGGCTCTGAAAAATATTTTTAAATTTCGAAATTAGAGGAGTGCTTAGCCTTAAAGGGAGGCAATCTAGTTAACCTAACCATGCATGCACCATGGTACATCACGGGATGCCCCTCCAACATATTTAAACCACATGCAAAGTACAAGCATGGGGGGGGCAGCCAAGGCTTTGTTTTGTAGGAATATCATGGATGCATGTGAGGCAAGGGAGTATGGAAGTGAGTCAAAACATGAAGCATCAAGTGGAAGGACCAATAAAGGAGTGGACGAGAGCGTTTGGGCGGTGCAACTCGTGGAGCACGCGGGCGGGGAAAGTTGCGAGAGGTGAAATGATCGTCTTGGAAGAAAGACGAGGCGGGGAGGAGCACCGAGGCCGGCCTCACCTACATAAGGAGCCCCCCCGGCTCCCGTTTTCTGCGAGCAAGCTTCCCTCTCCTTCCTTTGTTTGTGTGTTCAAGTTTGTGTGCTCAAAACCTCCGTAGACATAGCCAACCTTCCCAAGCTTGATAGCTCAAGAAAAAAAAAATCCACATCCTTAATCCACTCAAAGTCCGGACTCCAAAATAATATTTGTGTACCTTGTTACCGGTGAAAACCCCGGATATTTATTTGTGAGGGAGAGTGCTGCAATCAAGGAAGAAAACTACAAGTCTTTTCACCGAAGAAGAAGGGATCATCGTCGTCTAAGCCATCATCGACAACCTCTTCGAGGAGGCACTCGGTTTCCGAGTTTCCTTGGAATATGGAGGAGGACACGGCACCGCCGAGGAGGAACCACACTCTTCTCCTTGGTGGCATGAGGGCCACACAAAACTCGTTTATTAGGTTTACCAAACTTCAATAACATATGGAGGAGCCGCTCGTCCAACCTCGCCACTTGACACGATCATCCGCTCCACCTCCATACGCTCCGCGGTATTCCGAGGGGTATGTCATCATGACGGAGGAGGAGAAGAAGCTCGCTCGCCTTAAGTAGAGGCTTGTAGCGAACGTCGACATCAACGACCAAGCTCTCCACATATTGGGTTTCACACGGGACACCGGTGCAATTCTCTAACGGAGTGTCAGCAAACACCCACAAGGAATTCGCCCAGGAAATTTTCGTGACCATGGCGCATACCCTTGATGAAGGGGTGCTGAGTCTCTCATTCCGTTGGAGGGAGCCCACAAGAGGAGAAGAAGGAAGACACCGTCGGAAGGGTAACCTTGATCAACGATGCTATTTCTAGCACTTTGATGGGGTAATCTCCTTTCATCCTTGGGTTGCAATCGATCTTGAGATGTAATCGAACTTTGTTGGATTATCTATCTATCATCTTGTGCTGAAAATACTTTAATGCTTAAGGCTAGCAGCCATGCCATAAAGGGAGTATAGGCCTCAATGCTTCCTTGGATCCATTCAACACAATCCCCGATAGATTAGATTGGTTTTCATGTTCGAAATGATTGCATGTTCTAGTATCGTAGACCCATGGGCGAGTGTCTCCTATTTTCAAAAGAGAGCTCGAACAAGTATGTGCATGAAGGCACATGGGAAGGCTTTTGGAGTATGATCACGGGAAGAGACCATCAACGAAAAAAATACTATCCGGAACCCATTATCCAAGTGTGTCACTTTTGTGCAAGTGGATTTTTGGGAGAACAAGAGAGACAAAGATAACCAACACGGAGTTGAATTGGCTTTACTTGGCTTTGATTGCCAAGTGGCCAATAGACCCCACTCACCTATGATCAACCGGTGGTGTTGTTGCAACATCGAGTTCGGAAGATATTGGTTCGGGGTGTTACCTCTCCATATTGGCTATTTCTTTAAAACCGGGTATTACAAGGAACCCAAATCATCTCCTACCCGGGACTTCCCTAGGAATATATGAAGAAAGGAAAATATAAGAGTGAAGATGAGAGAGGAGGCTTACAAGTGGCCTAGGTGAATTTGCCCCTTCCGGATTGAAGATTAAGACTTTTCTTGAGGGGAAGAAGATCGGTTAGAGGAAGGACTTCTTGTGCCAGGAAAAAAATATATATATATAATAGAGAAGGATTAGGAGAAGGTTTTTCCACGACCCAAGAAGGAGGTGCACAACAAAATTATGTCCCACCATTGGGAGGAACCCCGGCGTCGCCAAGTTACTACGGTGGTGTACCAATGCAAGCATGGGGGAGTGGTGCAGCCATACCCCCACCATTTTTTGCGGTGCCCAACGTAGCCTTTGCGGAGCCATATGCACACCTTCCTCAACCACAACAATGTGGCCACCATTGGAGGATACGCTGCAAGGAACGTGCAAATTATTGCAGCCATCCAAACCAATGCAAACCAAATGGGTGAAGGAAATGCAAACGTCGCTTATGTGCTTAGACACCTTCACCTAGAACCGTCATACAATTCATAAGAAGAGTGGTACATTCCTATTACAAGTAAGGGTACAACAACCAAGACTATCAATATCAACCATTGGCGGAAGATTAGAGAGAGGAGGAGCTTTAGTTATCTTTCCTTTACCCCTTTTCTTTAATTTTCAGCTTGTTTGCACCTATGTATGCGTAGTGTTTTCAGATTTTATTTAAATTTCAGCAAGTGTGTTAGTTTAATTTTCAGCATGTATCTTAGTTTTTATTTTCATCATGAATAATGTCACCACCAAGTTTTTACCTTTGGTAAAGTTACAAAGTTTGTGCCATGATGATATATGATTATAATTGCCGCTTTGTTTATCTTTGTAATTGATTTATGCATGTTTAACCTAGTGCTCTCTTAAAAATACAAATTATCTAAATGCTAGCTTAATCTTCAGCGGAGGTTATGATTAAAATAAAGACCCATAGTGTTTTATGTGCTCTCAAGTTATGAATAGATTAAAGATGTCTTTTATGCTCAAAAATATTGCTAACCTTGTCATGAATATCACTTGTGTGTTGCTCAACCTATCCAGAGCCTAATATATATATATGAGTGCATAAACCTTAGTGTACAAGATTTATTTTTGAGTGAGTTATTGCAGGCCATGATTTCTCTGGCCCGAGACTAAGAAGCTGGTCATTTCGTTTTTGCGTATCTATCTTTTTGCTAGCCTTTTATCCGTGCATTGTGTATCCCCACATCGGAGATTTCACAAACCTCGCCGGATATCCACCCTTAAACCAAATATCATCTTTTGTGATTACCTCCTTGACCACAACCTATCGTTGAGAATGGATCATCAATTCAAGGAAGATCGCAAGACGGTGCCAACGTTGAAGATTTCAAGTACCTCTCCAAGGAAAAATATTCCGGTACCTACCTTATTTTTCGCCTCTTTGCTCGAGGACGAGCAACGTCTAAGCATGGGGGAGGAGGTAGGTACGGTGCAGTTTTAGAGTTCAAAAGGGAGTATTTTTAAAAATATATATATAATGATGAAAGAAAAAAATTCGGCGATGTACGTGACTTCCAAGGTGAAGAAAGAAAAATATATATATATATATATATATAAGAAAGAAAGAAAGAAAGAAAAGAATGAGAAATATGAGAAACGAGAAAAAATATATATGTGCATAAAGTGAACTCCCCGGTTCTCTAAGAGTGCATTCAAGGCTTCAAGTTAAAAAGATCCATTCTCATTTTCCAACCATGTGCAATCCGATAACGAGGACTTCCTTTGTGCCTCGGGATCACTCTTTGCCATTTGCACATGTCCACTCATCTAAAGTGTGTGTATTTTTCTCTTTCCCCTCCTTGATTTAACATTATTTTCCAATGACCTTTTTGACGAGTCTCGGTAAGACCATGAGAAGCTTGTCTTGTTTTGACAACACCTCATTTATAAAATCTTGTTAGGACTAAACTTTCCCAAAGCTCCATATAAAGCCTACCACATATATATGAGAGGGAAAGGAGTAGAATATATAGGCCCGAGAGACAAGTGAGATGAGAGTTTATGAGCAATATACAAGATGATTTAAATTTGTGAACTCGGTTTAGCTTTTCTTTATCTCGTTCTTTATTTCAAAAATTCTCGAGATCTATTTAAACTTTGTGAGCATGTTAATACTTGTGGGATAAGCTTAATAAGAATCTACCCTCCGTAGAGGTGAAGGCTAGTACATTATGGAACTTTAACGAATTAAACTTTTGAGAGCATTATGTTTTTTTTTCATGTATGATCAAGTGCAAGGTTTAAACATTGTTTGGCAATGATGATATCCATCGAAGGCTTACTCGAGGACGAGCAAGGTTTAAGCATGGGGGAGATGTTGACGGTGAAAATCCGTCAACCTAGCCATGAGTTTACCTTCGGTGTTGGCATGAGTTTTATACCTTATCCATTGGTACTAACCCCCGTGGTATAACAAGTTCACGTGTGCATGTCGGTTTTGGAGTTTAATGTTTATGCGGGGATTTAGTGTTGAATGCAAGACTTTCGGGATAAGTTCATCAAGCACCTCATGACAAGACCTTGAAGTCCCGAACAAGTCATGCAATGAAGCAAAATTAACTCCAAGAAGCCGGGGACTTGATCCGAGAAGACGACGGACTCCGGGGACACGACCGGAAAAGTGCTCGAATCTTGCAAGACAAGGAGTTGAGTCCAATTCGGAGAGAAACCGACGACATGGACCTACATGCGAAGGGGGAAGCATCCAGAAGCAAGGGAACCGACCTCGGGCAAAGGAGCCCGCGGGGCCGGGCCTAAATGGGCCCGGGCCGGCCGGCCCCGGTCCGGTCGGCCCGAGCCCATTTAGGGCCCAAATTCGTCGTCCTTTGACCTAATTGCTTCTCGGGCTATAAATAGCCCCCCGACCGAGAGCCACGAAGAACGGAAGTCGTATTCCGCCGCCGAGGAGCGAGAGAAGCTTGAGGGACACCAACTTGAAGATGAGGGTCGTGCTAGTTGTCTAGGGTTCCCCTGGCCGACGTGGGAACCTTGCATGGAAGACCACGTCGGAGCTCGGAGCGAGGATCAAGATCGAGGGAGGGCCCCGGTGGTGATCTTGTTCATGTAATCATTCATGGTGAAGTTTGTAAGTGAATCCGATTTCTAGCGATTAAGTGCCTTCTCGATGATTTTGATTTCTTCTTGGTTTTGCTTCTTCTACGATCTATACTTAAGATAGATTACATAGGGTGCTCTTGTAGCCGCGGTGGCTAGAGGTGCATACCGGACCGGCCAAGTGATTTCAACTTGTTCTATCGAACTCGCCCTAAGCTCCCCGCATGAATAGGGATACGTTGTGACGAACGGGGGTCTCGAAAGGCGGATGTTTTCGGAGTCGGATGGGAAGGCCACGATTTAAAGATGCTTTTAATGAGATTCTCTTTGCTATCTTCATCTATCTTGTTTGGAGCTACAACATAAGCATGATCTAGATTCTCTAGATTGGTTATCTCTTGTTTTCTCTTGCTACCTCTTTAGTAGATTAGATTAGATTCGTTTTCTTTATGAGTTAGTAGATTAGATGCAACTTATCTTCATAAGATAGCTTACCTTGCTTTACTAGATTGAATCCTTGCGTTGCACATTGTTCCACGGATTCGATACCTTGGGTTCACCACTCGAGGGAAGAAGGGTCCCTTGACTACGACGGGAGACTTGTCCGCTTGCAAGTCACAAACGAACTTTGATACAACTATTAACCGTCAACAAACACACCACTACAGAACTATGTTCAGATGGAAGCTATCTATGGTGGGAGCCGGGCCACTGAGAGATATGCAATGGGATCAAATGAACCCTTAGGCACTGACATGGACCCAGTAGATGCTCCAATGGATGAGGTCAAGAGTGACTTAGCATCCCCTGAAGTGTTATCAGGAAAAGGAAAGGAGTCCAATGCTGGGAGCTCTAAGGGGTTTGATGAGAAGGTAAAGGTTGGGAAGAAGAGGAAGTTAGGGTCTGATGAGATGGAGATGATGGGTGGGATGAACAAGGCTGTTGAGTCTATTGGGCAGGCCCTGAGGACTCCACAACACAATGAGGTGCATGCTGACCTTTATGGATGTGTCATGGGTTGCCATGGCTACACCCAAGAGGCCCTGATGTATGCTCTTGTGTACCCGCTCAAGAACAAGGCGGAGGGACTGTGCTTTGTTTAGATGAGTGAGGAACATAGGATCTTGTGGCTGAAGACCTACCTCAGCACAACCTGCTTTGCTTAGATGCAGAACACAAACTCTCTTCTTTTGGTTATAGCCATGCTAACTGCCTAGTGCTGTAGGGTGTATTTTGATGTGTAGCACTGACCTCATCATAGTGCTAGATGGAACCATTGAAGCCTGACCAAGACTTCACTTATTTTTGTATAGCATAGGGTCATGGTGATGCATATGAGGCTGGGATGGGTTACTTGATTGGCTGAAACATTAACAGCTGTGTTGGTTGATGAAAACACTTGATGTGTTCATTTGGTTAATTCTGTTCTTCTTTGCTGCCACCTTTCTGTTTTTTTGGTTGTTGTTGCCTATGATGATAAACATGTATGCTCACTTGCATATAATTGATGAACTGAAACTTGTGAGGGACTGGACCTTCTTTATGCTCCAAGTTCCAGTTCAGATGATATGAAACAACTATCTGAGGCCAATTTTGCTCTCTTATTGCTTTCCTTCTATCTTGCCAATGATGATGACTTGAGTTTGACTGGAGTTTATATTTGGTAAGTTGCAAAGAATTGAAGAACTTCAACTTGTGAGGGACTGGACCTTCTATTTCTTATGCTCCAAGTTGAATGTTCACATGATACTGAAAACTAGTCTGAGGCCAATTTTTTTCTTTGATCCTGTCTAGCCTATGATGAACCTGATCTGGAACTTGTATACCTGTCATGCCACCCATCAAACCGTGGGACACATCCATGCCCATGTTTTTCCAACATTAGGCTGGATGTATCCCACGGTTCCATGGTTGGCATGAACCATTTGCTATTGCTATTTACAAACTTGAAGCTGACAGGAACTAATTACTTGCCTGTGATGATATGATCTTCATTAAATCTCATGACTACCATCAAAACATCAAACTCATCCATGGCCCAGATATGATCTTCATTAATTCAATGTTGGGCTGGATGAGATTGATGTTTTCACGGCTATCATGATGCGATTGTACTACAATATCTGTGGCAAATTTGTTTTCTATCATATTATTTCATCTTGTAACATTGTCCATGGAACTACTAATGTTTTATGAGGTTATTAATCCAATTTCTGTTTTAATCTTAAGGCACGTAGGAAGCCTGGGGTGTATTCCACTTGGGTCGGTTGTCATGAACAGGTCACAGGGTTTCACAACTGCTGCTACAAGAGCTTCAGCTGCAAAGAAGAGGCAATTGCATCCTATCTTGAGTTTATAGGCCAATCTGATGTTCCTCTAGTGCAACATGATCCTAATGTGGGTGCTCATGTCGTGTTTAACAACATGCTCTGTCTTCAAATCATCGTCTTGGTCGAGTTTATGATTATTCTAGGTCTCCTTGTGTTAATTAGTTACATCTCTAAATAATTTCTATATCTGATCATGTGTATTTGATCATGTGTAACAATTGGACTAGTGTATTTGATCATGTATTGGCTGTCATGCATAGATTGGTGGTAACCTCACCAAAATGGTACATGGGTGCTTGCGCCTTATTCCATGCGCACAATCAATCAAGACTGCTGCATCCAAATCATACACCAAAATCGCTCAATCAGCAAACCAATCACGGCGACCTTCGTTCAGGATGAAAACCTAAAGTGCAACCAAACACAACACCTTGTATCACTCAATCCTGGATGAGATGAGCCGGTACCGTCCCTCCATCCCGGACCAAAACCTCTTGGGCAACCAATCACCCCCTAAGGTCCTCGACCCTGCTACCCTCGTTGACACAACACCGACGACACTCTCCGCATTGGAGACACCACCTTCATCTGCGACCACTTTTAGCATTTCCCCTCTCTTGCGTCTTCTTCTTCAAGTCGATCACCACTATCACTAGCTTTGCCACCACTCTAGACTGTTGGCAACATGAATCTATTGACACCTCATGCCCCATTGTCCCTATCACCCAACCGAGGATCCCTCGCCGCTAAAGTTTGGCAACACCTTGCCACCTCCACCCCATGGTCCCTACCGCCAATGTTTTATGATCGCCTAATCGTGTAGTCGACTGATAATAAGGTGACTAATCATGCATGACTAATCGTCGATCAGGCCTCATTAGTCAGTTCTAGTCGAACGTAGTCGTCCATATATACTAGGATCGAGTACATAGTATGTATAGTTTCTATGTAATTATGCGTATAGCAATCATCAACATCACAAATATATGTGGGCAAGTCCAAAAAGCACACTTCTTGATTTCAAAGCAATGTAAGCATGCATCTCATTCCTAACAACCTCTAGTGCTCTTTGGCATTTGATTAAATCATCAAAACCCCTCGTAAGGTGCTGCTTGAACATATTGACTCCTGAATAAATTGTTTGATTGCAAAACACACATTGTATATACTCCTTCCTCATAGGAGTATCTGCCCAGAACCCATATTTCCATCCTGGATCAAGAGAGTTTGCATGCCTCTTACGATCTCGAGCCATCTCTGGTTGCATCAAAGCTATGGCCTTCTTCTCTACAAAGTATTTACCATCTAAGGCGGCTGAGGAAGCATTGTCAACAACTGATGAACTAGTGATGCCTTCTACATTCTCGAGATCGGGTATAATCACTTCCACATTTCCCCGCCTTTGATGCCCATCCACATCTGCACAGCAGCAGAGGATAGCATATTAGCAGAGCAAGAGAGGACATCAGGGCAAGAGAAGAGAGGACAAAAGAGCAAAATGAGAGGGGAAATCAGAGCAAGAGGAGCGCAGACCACGTACCATCGGAGGAGGAGCTCATCTTGAAGCAAAGAAGACAAACAGTGTGATCTCCTGGGCGGTAGCGAGCTCCTATCCTGGGCGGTGGAGGCCGGAGAGGCGGGCGACCTCCTATATCTTGGGCAAATGAAGGAGGGCCGCAGATGGGAATGGTGTCTTAGGTGGCTCCCCGACGATGGAAGCAGGTGGATGGCGGGATTTCACGAGCGGGCAGTGAAAATTTCCCGCGGGGCAGCGGGGGCTTCTGGCGCTTGGCGGGACAGATGCCTCCTATATACTAAAACATAATGTGCCTAATTGCCAGCCCACTATCCCACCAGCAGCCAAAACCCACCTTGAGACCTAGTCGTTTTTTCTTCTGATCGGCCGACTACGATTAGGCTTGTGGTCGCTATTCTCTTATCGGTGCTCCTTGAGCAATAAGGCCGATTAATCGAATGATTGTAAAACATTGCCTACCGCCCAATCCATGAACACCACAACCCCCCTCCCAGTCGGTAAACTACGGCGGCGCCTCACCACCTCCACCCCTGTCGTCTCTACCGTCCAACCAAGGATCCCCCACCGCTAAGCTCTGGCGGCGCCTAGCCCACCTCCACCCCCGTCATCTCGACCACCACCACAAATGCCTAGTGACCACCTCGAACCTCCTTCTAGGCACAGAGGCTGCAGGTAATCCCAAGCTCATCAAAACCTCGAAGCCTAGCCTTAATAGCTCATCTGTGCCCTTGCCGGAGGGGAAGAAGAAAATGTTAGACAATTAGGCAATTTTCGGTACATTTTAATTCCAGAAATTATTAACACGTTCATGACAAATATAAGTGATCCCGTGATAGCAAAGCATGTGCATGTGTTCAAGTTAAATCTCAAATAAAACTCGAACAAAAATACACAGAAGAGGTTTAGTTTGTACCCAAAGGCGGGACGATTGACGGAGTCAACTGGTGCGTCGTTATCCCTTGGATTAGACATGCTAATCGTGGAGGGACCTTGTTTGGTGTAGCCGTTCAGAGTCGATGCAGTGACGAGTCGTTGCAGTGAAGTCCCACGAACGGCCTTCGGGAAGTAGTCGTTCACGCGGATGTAGTCGTTCACGTGGATGTAGTCGTACTGGAAGTAGTCGTTCACGTAGTCGTACTGGAGAGCGAGCAGGCGCGTACGGGTACGCTCCCCAAAAACCTTATCGCCCGCCTATCCCGAGCAGGATCGCTAGGCGGACGAGGTTCGGAGGCAACTGCTCACGCAAGTAGTGTGCGCGCAAAGCTTGCGTTGGGAATGGCAGAGAGCAGCAACACAAAGGGAGAAGAGAGAGGTCTCCTAAGCAAGAGTACCTGGATGTGAGAATATGTGTCTGTGCTAGAGGATGGAGTCCTCTTATATAGGCGCAGAGGAGAGAAGGGAATGAACCTGGACGCTGCTGACCACCATAATTCTCATTAAACGACAGTTACCAGTGACTGCTGTATTCAACGTCATCAGTTATCAGTAACGGTCGTACAGAAGATTATGATTGACATGAATGACAGTCACGGTCTCGGTCTCGACTCGACACGACACGACACGCCTCGCCCCACGGCCACGGCCACGGCCGGCGCGGCGCGGCGCGCGCGCGCGCGCGCGCGTGTGGCACGCCCTTCTCCTTTTACCAACTTCACAAGTGGTCCATCGTTGGTCCACCCTTTAAGTTATTTAAGATTCTCATTGGCTTTCAATGCGGGATTGAATCCCTAGCAATTTTTTTGTGGACCTTTTAATTCTTAGGATTAATTGAGACTAAATGGCCCAAGGCCCAATTAATCCAACAATCCCCACCAAGAATTTCAAGGTACACAAAGAAATGTCCTCTTCTCAACTCTTGTTTTGATATATTGACTTTATGGTGGAGACTGTTAAGTTGAACATCCACCTGAGACAAAAGCTACACTCATTCACAACTGACCAATGGACTATGCCTTGAATTGGCAGTTTCGTGCAAACAAGTTTGACTAGAGCCCCTTGCCAGTACTAGGATGCTATAAGCATCCCCTCGGGTTGGAGCGTATAAGTCATACTCTGTGCCTTTCATGGGTATCTAGAGATCACCCTATCTCATAGATTGTGACTAGCAATCAGACCCATATAGGTGCAATCCTTTAAGATGTTCTGTAGGCCAACATCTTTGCTCCTCTTTGAGCCACTCGGATCACATTAAGGTTTTCCACCAACCTTGCCATACGGATTTTAGAAGAGAAATGCATCTCTCTTGGAATGAGCCCTTTACAAAGGTTCTCTTCAATCCGTTAAACAGTAGTTTGTTTCACTATCCTAATTCACGGGATCTCCGATCACATAGAACAGTTACCACTCTTGAATAACACCGACGGGTCTCAAGCCCAATTCCCTGGATGCATTGTCTATCACATTACGTGAAAGACCCTTTGTGAACCGATCCGCGCATTCTTAGCCGTTTGGATGTAGTCCAAGGCTATCACTCCGGAGTTTCTCATTTTCCCGACGATTTCAGCCACCTCTTTACATGCCTAGATGACTTCATGTTGTCCTTTGAACTGTTCACCTTGACAATCACTTGTTTGATTATCACAATTCATGAGGACTCGCCGTATTGGTTTCAACTACCGGTAAATCCATAAGGAGTTCACAAAGCCATTCGGCCTCAACCGTGGCGGTGTCCAATGCGGTGAGTTCTTCCTCCATAGTTGACCTCGTTAAGATGGTCTCGCTTGCAAGACTTCCGGAGACGAGCGCCACCTCCAAGTGTAAAAACATATCCACTTGTGGCTTTAATCTCATCTCGCATCGAGAGATCCAATTTGAATCACTATAACCCTCTAGTACCCTAGGATACCCGAGATAGTGAATCGCGTAGTCCACTTGTTCCTTTTAGATAGCGCATTACCCGTTCAAGAGCTTCCCAATGAGCATCTCCCCGGGTTAGACACGAATCGACTCGGTTGCTTACGGCATATGCGGTGTCGGGTCTAGTAGCGCTAGCTAGGTACATTAGTGAGCCAATGATTTGGGAGTATCTCAACTGGTCTCTCATTATTCTTATGTTTTTCCTTAACATTTTACTAGCATCATAAGGTGTTGGTCTTTGGCTTGCGATCGTTGTAACCAAAACGACTCAAGATTTTCTCCACATAATGAGATTGTGTAAGAACAACCCCACCATCACCTTCTCTCACTAGTTTAATGTTTAGAATCACATCGACCTCCCCCAAATCTTTCATCTCGAAGCTTTGAGACAAGAATTCTTTCACTTCCTTAATCGCATTAAGGCTTGTCCCAAATATCAGTATGTCATCTACATACAAACATAGGATCACTCCTTCGCCCCCACCATAGCGATAGTACACACATTTGTCGGCTTCGTTCACAACAAAGCCAACTGACGTTAAAGTTTTGTCAAACTTCTCATGCCATTGCTTAGGAGCTTTCTTAAGACCATACAAAGATTTTACCAATCTACACACCATCCCTTCTTGACCTTTTACTACGAATCCATCTGGCTGATCCATATAGATCTCCTCCTCCAACTCTCCATTTAGGAAAGCTGTCTTAACGTCCATCTGATGAACGATAAGACCATGGGAAGCTGCCAAGGAAAGTAGTACTCGAATAGTGGTCAATCGGGCAACCGGTGAGTAAGTATCGAAAAAATCTTCTCCTTCTTTCTGAGTATAGCCTTTAGCCACCAGCCTTGCCTTGTACTTATCAATAGTACCATCAGGCCTAAGCTTTTTCTTGAACACCCACTTGCATCCTACAGGTTTGCACCCATAGGGACGCTCTACAACCTCCCAAGTACCATTAGACATAATAGAATCCATCTCACTCCGAACTGCTTCCTTCCAATAGTCAGCATCTGGAGAGGAATATGCCTCTTCAATGGTTCTAGGAGTATCATCCACGAGGTACACAATGAAATCATCACCAAAGGACTTTGTAATCCTCTGTCTCTTGCTCTTTCTAAGAGCTTCATTGCCATCCTCCTCAGGATTTTCCTCATGTGGTTGTTCATTGTGTTCTATCAAAACAGCGGGTTCTTTGGGTTCATTATTAATAGACAATTCATGACTAAATGTGCTATCTACTTCTTTCATAGGAAAAATGTCCTCAAAAAATGTAGCGTCTCTGGATTCCATGATGGTGCCAACATGCATATCAGGTACTCCAGACTTCACTATTAAAAACCTATAACCCACACTGTGTAGAGCATAACCAAGAAAGATACAATCGACAGTTTTAGGTCCTAGTTTACGTTTCTTGGTTATAGGCACATTCACTTTGGCCAAACATCTCCAAGTCCGTAAGTATGAAAGAGTTAGCCTTTTCTTTTCCCATTCCTCGAATGGCGTTATCTCTTTGTTCTTTATAGGAACACGATTCAGGGCATGACATGCAGTCCATATAGCCTCACCCCACCATTCCTTGGAAAGTCCCGCTGTGTCTAACATGGCGTTAACCAAATCAGTTAGAGTGCGGTTCTTTCTTTCGGCTACCCCGTCTGATTGAGGTGAATAGGGAGGTGTCCTCTCATGAATTATTCCGTGTTCCTCACAGAACGCAGTGAAAACATTAGAAAAATACTCTCCACCACGATCAGACCTAATTCTTTTGATCTTTCTCTCAAGTTGGTTTTCTACTTCAGCTTTATAGATTTTAAAATATTGTAACGCTTCATCTTTAGATTTCAACAAATAGATATAGCAAAATCTAGTACAATCGTCTATCAGAGTCATGAAAAACTTTTTACCACCTTTCGTCAACACACCATTCATCTCGCATAAGTCAGAATGAATTAGTTCTAGAGGTGCCAAGTCTCTCGCCTGAGTCGAAAAATGAGGCTTACGAGGTTGTTTTGATTCAACGCACACGTGGCACTTAGATTTTTTGACTAAGGTAAATTTCGGAATTAAACTCAAGTTTGTAAGACGCATCATACAACCAAAATTAACATGACAAAGTCGCGAATGCCAAACATTAGACTCATCATTAACATTCGAAACATGGTTCACAACTTTATTACAATCATATGACAAAGAAAAGCGGAACAAACCTCCGCTATCATAACCTTTTCCAATAAAACTTCCAAACTTAGAAATTACACATTTATTGGATTCAAAGACTAATTAAAAAACCGTCTCTACATAGTAGAGACCCGCTGACTAAGTTCTTCTTGATAGTAGGGACATGCTGCACGTTCTTCAATCGAACGATCTTTCCCGAAGTAAGCTTCAGATCGACCAAACCAACACCAAGAACATGCACATGTGATCCGTTTCCCATCAACAAGGAGGAAATTCTGCCCGCCTGGTAAGAGGAAAACAAGGAAATGTCAGCACAAACATGAATATTAGCACCCGTATCAATCCACCAGTCAGGTGACTGACATACTGAAACAACTGTAGGTAAAAGATTACTGTACCCCGACGTTCCACCAGACTCACTAATAACCATGTTGGCACTCTTGCCATCTTTCTTATCCTTGCGATCCGGACACTTTGCAGCAAAGTGTTCCGTGCTACCACAGCAGTAGCACTTTCCAGTTGGCGGCTTTTTGAAAGTGCATCTTGGCCCCTAATTATTTTGGTGATAATGACAAGCACGATTTGAGGTATTTAATGCTTTGACAAGATGTGTGCAGGTCTTAAATGAATAAAATTCTTATGGTTGATTAAAGGAAGGCCCCCAATTTCAAGTCGATGCTTTCTACTCGAATCGAGGCTTAATTTACTTTTTCTTTTGAATTTGAGTATAGGAAACACCGTACTATAAAGGGGGATGCAACTCGATAGCCAAGAGATGCTAAAAGTGCTCTAGAAGGTAATCCAAGTGAGTGAGAAGAGTTGAGAGTTGACTCGTGCACATATGCTTTTCTTTCCTCAAAATCTCAGGCTGGGCCGGTTGTACCGACCCCATGTCGGTACTACCGACCAACGCCCATCGGTAGTACCGGCGCAGGGTCGGTATACCGATATGCGTTCTCTGGCATAATTTAGCCAGGGGGCCAGTACTACCGACCCTGTGTCGGTACTACCGGTGTCCGTATTGTTTTTCTTCAGAAAAAGTCCCCCTCGGTAGTACCGACACCATGTCGGTAGTACCGGGGTTATACGACTTTGCACAGTAACGGCTAGTTTTCAGCCCCTAGTATTTAACCCCTCTTCTCCCTCCTCACTCATTGCTGACCAACCACGGGACAAACACTTCCTTGAGCATTCACTCCACCTCCCTCTCCTCCTCTAGAGCTAATCCTTGGTTCCTTTGAGCTAGGGCTTGAGAAGAGAGGTGATTTCTAGTGAAGTGTGACCAAGCCTTGAGAGCCCCATCGTTCTTCCCCTTCTCAAGAGCACTTGAAGCATCTCCGAGTTGTTGTTTTGCATTTGTTACTCTTGAAGCTTGCTTCTAGACGGTTAAGCGTCGCCCGCGAGTGCCCTCTTGGTGTGGTGCACTCGGGATCGTTTGTATTGCCCTCTCCTTCGTGGAGAAATCTTAGTGAGCACCAATCTTCCTTTGTGGAGGTTGGAAGAGGAAAAGAGGCTCTTGGTGATAGCCCTCCCTTTGTGGGATCCTCAACGGAGACGTAGCATCCTTTGTGGGTGTGAACTTCGGATTAAATCCTGTGTCTCCATTGCTTGCTTGTATTTCTTCGTTTCTAACTAACCCTAGAACTTGTTTTAGCCCGATCTATCATTAGGTTGCTATCCAACTCGTTTCTGTGGTTGCAGGTGGTTCTTAGAATCTAAACTTAAACTTTGATTCAAGTAGAATTGCTAGAAACTGCTCAGAATTCAAATTTCGCTTTAGGTTATTTCTGCCTGTCGGTAGTACCGACCTGGTACCGGTAGTACCGACCCCGTCGGTAGAACCGGCACCACGTAGGTAGTACCGACAGGGGTTTTTAATCCGCTGCTTTCTGTTTCAGAAATTTGAAGTGATCCTATTCACCCCCCCTCTAGGCATCACAAGGTCCTTTCACTTTTCTGCTTGAACTGAGCCGTCTGCTTAGCCTTTGGTTGGTTTTGATGCGGCTTGTTCTTCTTTTTGAATGCATTGTTGTTCTTCTTCTGCACCAAATTAGCACTAGAAGACCCAACAATCCCTTTACCATGTGTCTTGTCCTTTGCTCTCGCCTTCTCTTCAACATCAAGAGTGCCGATAAGATCGACAACAGCAAACTCTTGCCTCTTGTGTTTCAGAGAGGTTGCAAAGTCCTTCCAAGAAGGTGGTAACTTGGAGATAATACCTCCAACCACAAACTTGTCAGGCAGCTTACATGGTGCATCCTTGCTATAGTTCTCAAGATCTCTAGCTAGCGCCTGAATCTCATGGGCTCGCTCTACCACGAACGGTCTTCAACCATTTTGTAGTCATAGAGTTGTTCCATGACATACGGCTCACCACCGGCGTCGAAACCCCAAATTTAGCCCGAAGCGCATCCCAAATATCTTTGCCACTTGGCGAGAAGGTACGTGTCCACAAGGTTTTCGGTGAGAACACTCAAGATGGCACCACGAAACGGGTTATTGGCGCCTCGAAAGCCTTCTCCTCCTCTCGGAGAAAACTGTTCGAGCTTCCCCTGTATGACATGCATGATGCTCATCGCTGTCAACCAATACGTAACCCTTTGCTTCCAACGCTTGTAATTTGAAGCATCGAAAACATTTGGTTTGAGCGTTGCAGCGAAACTAGTTACCGAAAGCCTATCAACAACATAAGGTTTTTGGATTGTTAGACAATTAGGCAATTTTCGGTACATTTTAATTCCAGAAATTATTAACACGTTCATGACAAATATAAGTGATCCCGTGAGAGCAAAGCATGTGCATGTGTTCTAGTTAAATCTCAAATAAAACTCGAACAAAAATACACAGAAGAGGTTTAGTTTGTACCCAAAGGCGGGACGGTTGACGGAGTCAACCGGTGCGCCGTTATCCCTTGGATTAGACATGCTAATCGTGGAGGGACCTTGTTTGGTGTAGCCGTTCAGAGTCGATGCAGTGACGAGTCGTTGCAGTGAAGTCCCACGAACGGCCTTCGCGAAGTAGTCATTCACGCGGATGTAGTCGTACTGGAAGTAGTCGTTCACGTGGAGGACGTAGTCGTACTGGAGAGCGAGCAGGCGCGTACGGGTACGCTCCCCAAAAACCTTATCGCCCGCCTATCCCGAGCAGGATCGCTAGGCGGACGAGGTTCGGAGGCAACTGCTCACGCAAGCAGTGTGCGCACAAAGCTTGCGTTGGGAATGGCAGAGAGCAGCAACACAGAGGGAGAAGAGAGAGGTCTCCTAAGCAGGAGTACCTGGATGTGAGAATATGTGTCTGTGCCAGAGGATGGAGTCCTCTTATATAGGCACAGAGGAGAGGAGAAGGGAATGAACCTGGACGCTGCTGACCACGGTCACGGTCTCGACCTCGACTCGACACGCCTCGCCCTCGGCGCGGCGCGGCGAGCGAGCGCGCGCGCGTGTGGCACACCCTTCTCCTTTTACCAACTTCACAAGTGGTCCACCCTTTAAGTTATTTAAGATTCTCATTGGCTTTCAATGCGGAATTGAATCCCTAGCATTTATTGTGTGACCTTTTAATTCTTAGGATTAATTGAGACTAAATGGCCCAAGGCCCAATTAATCCAACAGAAAAAACATAGACGCAGTGTTTGTCAGTTGAAAAAGATTCAAGTGTGAGAGCTTGGCAAAATATTGAGTATGATATAGCTCTGCAATCGCCATGCGTTTCTCATGAATGTAGTCATGTGCCGCTAAAAACGGTCAAGTCGTCTCTCCTTGTGATTGCTTTTACATTTATTCTTTTTTTGTTATGCTGTATATTATACAACCATGCCTAAGTTATTATGCTGATGTTACTTTTCCACGTCCCACTGTGTGTTTTAACTAATGTGGAGAGGACCGACAGACGAGTAGCCTGTTCGCTTGGCTTATCAGCCACCAGCCAGCAGTACTTTACTCTCAGAATAAATCAGCCACCAGCAACCAACCAGCCAGCAGTACTTTTCTCTCAGAACAAACCAGCATCAGCCACCAGCCACCAGCCAAACGAACAGGCTGGAGGAAATGAGGCCGTTGTCGGCTGCGCAACCTTTCTCAGTCCTACGGTAAAACGATCAAGTTTAGCAATAGTGGCCCTGTTTGGATCCATGGGCTAGAGTTAGTTTTGGCTAGTTGGAGCTCAACTAGCCACAAAGTATCCAAACATGAGGGCTAGATTGAGTTAGTTTGCATCTAACCCACCCAAAAAACTATCCCACCTAAGAGGTGCTTATTGGGGCTAGTTCATGTTGCGCCCACCAAAAAGTGACTTTTCTCTCTCCCTCCACTTACACCTAATGATTGAAAAGGTACATTTAATGTTATTCTAACCCTTTCATCCAAATACCTCTAGAGCTAGAGTTAGTTTAGGGCTAGAACTAGAGTTAGAAACTAGCTCTAACTCTAACCCTGTTGGAGTATCCAAACAGGGCTAGTGGCCCCAAAGCAAATCTTAGAGCCAAATTAACCAAAGTGGATGATGCCTCTGCTTGGAGACAAGTGCCGCACCGGGATCAGAGCACTGTGGTGTGGAACCTACCGGAAAAGAAAAAGTGGTGACTCGCTCGATTCTTCGCCTGGTGCTCGTTGAGTAGGAACTTGCTGGAAGATTACACCGTCTCTTCTTGGCTCTTCCCTTCCTCGTTTTCTTTGTTTCTTAGGACGGAAGCAACATGTGCTACTATGCTATTAGGGCAAATGAGGATGGTTATTAAGGAATCGTGCGTTCAGGGCCCAGCAACTAAACTTGCGGCTAATCATATCATATTTATCTATAACAACTATATACTAAGCGAGACCCACTACAAATCATGAATATTTATGTCTTCAATCAATATTTTGTGACTAATGGCATGTATTTGTGAGTTTCACTCTCAACACAAGAATGTGGTTTCATATATAATGTTGTTTACAAATGAATGTTGTCAGGTAATCAGTTTGATTTTCTACTTTCACATTCACTTTAAAAATTTATTTAAACAATTTCCGCAGCAACGCGCGGGTTATCACCTAATACAACTATAGATGGAACCCACTAAGAAGCATTAACTATATTTTTGTAAACATGCAAGTCATCCACCTCAAATGGCACATCATCACTCCACTAGATCATCAATTTGTGTCTTCCACCAATTTTCTATGACTATAGCATCAATACATCTTTGTGAGTACACACCGTGCTCCAAAATTCTAACAATAGAAATATGTGAAAAATCAATCAATTAGCAACTATTTTCTCTTAACAAAATGAACATATTTTTATATACTGTCGCTTTGTAAAAAAATGCTGAATCATCATAGCAATCACCTTAGTTTATACTTTCAAAATTTCATCTTACAACTTTGTTTAAAAGTTCCCACAACAACGTGTGGGGTATCACCTAGTAATTACTTTATTTTCAGAGCTAACTTGCTTGATAAGTAAATGAGAGATTTTAGAATGCTAGTGAAATTAGCAAGAACGAGCTGAACAGTAGATATTGATCCTAAACTAAAGGTGAACATGCATTGTTTCTGAAAATGGCTATGGGAAGGTAGAAAGGAAAGAATTGTGCGGTGACCCTAATAAAAAGTTAAAGAAAGATCCACAGCCGTTGCGCATTGAAAAACTAAGTAGGTGGAGACCGCCTGCGGTTTTCATTAAATGAAGGGAACCAAATCCGGATTTAGAAATTCTCGACCATCTACTTTACCGGCTATGAGAATTTTAAACCGGTCATGTAAATTCACTCCAACAAGGCAAATCTGGATCCCATAGATGCGACCATACCTCAACCCCCTCTAACCCAGTAGATTAGAAGACCTTTGTGCCGACGCGTGCCCTGAAGGGTTGACAAGCATAGCCATCCAAGATCATGGTGTGCTCATGCCCTTCCAAATTAAAGGTTCTATAAATCAAGATGGGTTGTCTCGTGATGAATGAACTCCAATTGTGGCGATTGCGCGAATCTAGGCACACCACACTAAAAAAATGTACCGACGGTCAAAAACATATTGGTATTGAGATTTTTTGAACGAACCGCATAAGATAGTATGTGTTTCATTGATATAGCAGAAGAAATAAAGATTATAGTAGTCCTGGAAGACCATAGGCAGGAAAACAAAACGAACATCCGGTTGGATTGGGACATCAACACAGGTAACACTCTCTGACCAGTTGGATTAGTGCATCAACACGACTGCATCTCTGTACACGAAGACGACAACAAAGACGAAACATATTTGCAGCTCCACTCACAATCCGCACACATGTAGACATCGAAACCTCGGACGCGATCCAATGCTAATAGAGAAACCAAGGAGGCAGCCACTACCACAACATGAAAGCCACCATTATGCAGGGCCCATCGCCGTAGTGCTTCTGCAATAACACCCACAACCCAAACGGAATCAAAGCACCGAATATGAGCCTCAACACAACATGTGGGGGCCTCGCCGCATCCGCAGTTTGACTCCCCCTCTCACTCATGCGAGGGGGGCACGCCACGCCTACCACATAACTCTACACTCTGGATTCATTTCCAAAGTTGACGTCAAGATGGTTAGCATAGAAGCCCTGCTCCCAAAGACTATCAAACAACCAAGCCATCGCAGTAGGCCGACTTCACCTTATTGCTTCAAACCTTACACAAAGCCACCGTTGTAAAACCAGGAGGCCAAGGAAGTCGCTTGCACTGTCTTCCGACGTTGTATCACACTGGATGGGCTTAGCTATGCTAAGCGCCCCACCACAATCCGCTGCAAGCCAAGTCATCCCACATTGTCATTGCCACAAGCGTCATCGTCACCGATGCAACCCCCACACACACTGGTTGTTGCTAGAAACGCTAGTCGCCGTGGTATGCTGCAAGAAGACAAACAACAACCATGAGACAACCCTTGACCGCCCCTGAGAAAGAGGTCGCCTCGACGCGAGCTTGGCAATCCCCTTCTTGCTTGTCGTGCGGCGGAGTTCCAACCCCGAATGAAGCCGCCGTAGACAAAGATCAATAATGCCATGAGCCTAGCACGGTCTCAAGAAGTGATGCCTTCAAGAAGAGCACGACACCAAAGATGTCGCCATCGCTCGACCAACGTTTGGATCGGGTTTTCATCAAGAAACCATGTGCAGCCGGGTGTAGCTTCAAAATGACATCCCCAGCGGGGAGAAGCAACGTCAAGAACGCCATCATCATTCCACCAGTCGAATGCTGAATACAGCCCTACCAAAGCGCCGCCGCCGCCGCACTTCCCACGCCATGCCGCGGAGCACCCTCACACCGGCGAGCCCTCCATGGCGACCTTGGTGGTCGCGTCCGCCCAGATACACCGGAGGGACGGGAGAGGCCCCACCGCTGCCCTCCCTGCGAGCCACACGTGCTTTCGGTGGCGGCGGCTAGGGTGCGGAGGCGCCCGAGTCGCTCGTTGCGAGGGCTTCGCGAACGCCGGAGCTGTTTGACATCGAACTAGGAACAGAGGAAGTGTATTGAGAAATTCGGACACCCATCAACATACTTGTGACATAGCAAATGGTAAATTTGTGTCGACTGGCTACCATAGATAGATTTGCGTTGGCGACTCTTATATCATCCACCAGCAGTAATTATTGTTGCGGCAAGTGAATTATTCAGATGTCAAGATTGTTAAATGATAGGCAATGTTTCGGTATATTTTAATTCCATAATTAAATAGACATTTCAATATTGCGGTGAGTGAAACAATCCATGTGCAAGTGTTTATGTTTAAACAGCAATTAAACATAAATATATTCATGATTATACTACTAATAAACATGAATATTAGTTTGAGAGAGTACCCTATAGAAGGTAGGGTGACGGCGTCACCCGACTTTCCGATATCACTCATTGTGAGTGACCTCAATCGGTGTAGTCGTACTAAGTCGATGCAGGCAGATGATCGCAGTGAAGACCCGCCGTAGACGAAGTAGTCGTTCGTTTGTAGTTGGCGTAGAGGAAGTAGTCGTACGGGAGCGAGCAGCCGCGTGAAGACGCTCCCAAAAAACCTTATCGCCCGCCTATCCCGAGCAGGATCTTCAGTAGCAGGACGAGGTTCCGGAGGCTCTATTCTCGCCGGTACCGTGCGCGCGGTGCAGGCGATGGGAATGCGAAAAGAAGTAGCAAACAGAGGGAGAGGTCTCATAACAGGAATACCTTAGAGTCAAATTGTCAACCTGAGCAGGAGGAGGAGAGCGACTTAAATAGGCGAGCAGGCGCGGGGATGAACCTGAACGTCATGGTTAATGCGCCTCATGTGGTAGCGGTCGCGGTTTAAGGCGCTATTATTAAGGTCTAGTAATGGTCGCGGTTTAAGGCGTCATCATTCCTCTTCAACAGCTAACAACAAAAAGATGCTCCCGCATCGCAATACATTACGCCCGTCCGTCCGTCCGTCCGACCGACCGCACCGCACCGCACAGCCTGCTCGTCTCGTCTCGACTCGACATAAGCAGATGCTGCTGCAGAAGCACTCGGCAGAGTCGCTGAAGCACTCGGCAGAGTAGCAGAAGCACTCGGCGCAGCTGCAGAAGCACTCGGTGCAGCTGCAGAAGCACTCGGCGTGGCCATTTGTTAGTCTCACGGCTATGTCGGTATTTCTCTCTTTTCTCTAGCATTATACCAATGAGCTTTAATTCTTACATTATTATAATAAATGGCTCTAGGCCCATTTATTCTGACAAAGATTCACCTTTTTCTAGTGTCCGCATCATTGTTTGCTTGAAGTTTTCATTTATGCTTCAGACACTAATTGTCCGATGTTGCACCTATTCATAGTCGATGTCGAAATGAGCAGAATTTGTTCGAGTTCCATGTTGCATTGATCCATTTCTCATTATGGAGGCATTATTCATATTCATAGCTAATTTTGACGCATTAAAAACTTTGTGAAATCAGATGAGGATGAAGTTGCACGCAAAACGCAGCTGAATGACCTACGCGGAGCAAAATCGCAGAAGCGGGCCGATTTTGCGGTTATCGCGGTCGCACTTCTCCTTCCCGCGGTCCCCAAACACGACCTTAGTAAACAAGCGTAAATCAGACCGTATGATTTGCGTGTACAGATGGGGTGGCAAAGGATCGGTCCACTGTCTTACGACCAGGCCCGTCAAGCTCTGAACTTTAAATCCCCCCTAATCCAGCGTCCACCACTCATCACTCCGGTCTCTGATCGACTCTGCTCCCCCCTCAGCCACCATCAATGGCCCTTTCCACCGCCGCTGCGGCCTCCACAGTCACCGCGTTCGCGTTCGCGTCCGGCCGCCGCCTCTTGGCCTCCTCCTCCGCGCGCCCCGCCGCCTCGGCGTCGCTGCCGTCCTTCCTCTCCGGCGCGTTCCCGCGCGCGGTCGCGGCGAGGCGGCGCGCGGCGCCCCGCGCGGCGGTCGTTTCGGTGCGCGCGGAGGCCAAGAAGAGCGTGCTGATCGTGAACACCAACAGCGGCGGGCACGCCGTGATCGGGTTCTACTTCGCCAAGGAGCTGCTCGCCGCCGGGCACGCCGTCACCGTGCTCACCGTCGGGGACGAGGGATCCGACAAGATGAAGAACCCGCCCTTCTCACGATTTTCTGTAAGCCCTGCTGCATTCGAGGATCTGGGGATTGGTTTCCATCTCTTCTAGGTTGCTTGGTAATCGAGAGGTTTGGATGGATCGTTGTTGGGGCCGGCAGGAACTGACGGGTGCCGGCGGAAAGACGGTGTGGGGTGACCCGGCGGACATCGGCGCGGCCGTCGGCGGCGCGTCGTTCGACGTCGTGCTCGACAACAATGGCAAGGACCTCGACGCCGTCAAGTACGTACGACTCGTTGTCCCCTCCTCTGCTGTTGTGTCGCTCGTGATGCAGACATGACATGACAGTGAGTGACTCGTCTGTCGTGTCCATGGTGACCGGTGGATGATCGTCTGCGCGTGCGCGCAGGCCGGTGGCGGACTGGGCGAAGGCGTCCGGCGTGGGGCAGTTCCTGTTCATCAGCAGCGCCGGCATCTACAAGCCGACCGACGAGCCGCCGCACGTCGAGGGGGTAATGCTCGCGCTGCGTCACGAGCAGAGTCGACACCGACGCCATATCTTCTTGGCAACAATAATCCATGGCGGCTGATTACGCAGGACGCGGTGAAGGAGAGCGCGGGGCACGTGGGCGTGGAGAAGTACATTGCGGAGCAGCAGTTCAGCAGCTGGGCGTCGTTCCGGCCGCAGTACATGATCGGCTCCGGCAACAACAAGGACTGCGAGGAGTGGTTCTTCGACAGTAAGAAGAACTGGCGCATTTTCATCAGCAACGGCGATGATCTCCATCCATCATCAGCAATGGCGTATGATGTGTGATGCAGGGATCGTGCGGGGCCGGCCGGTGCCGATCCCGGGCAACGGGATGCAGCTGACCAACATCGCGCACGTCCGGGACCTCTCCAGCATGCTGGCGCTGGCCGTCTCGAACCCCGGCGCGGCGGCGGGGAAGATCTTCAACTGCGTCTCGGACCGCGCCGTGACGCTCAACGGCATGGCGAGGCTGTGCGCGGCGGCCGCGGGCGCCGCAGCCGTGGAGATCGTGCACTACGACCCGGCCACCGCCGGCGTCGACGCCAAGAAGGCCTTCCCCTTCCGCAACATGGTTAGTAATAGGCGAGCGAGCTGTGAATCCGAAGCGCTTTTCTCCTTTTACCACCGGCCGGAGACAGGCAATGCTGACGAGAGACCGATCATGGCGCGTTTGGATTGCAGCATTTCTACGCGGAGCCCCGGGCGGCGAAGGAGGCACTGGGCTGGGCGAGCACGACGAACCTGCCGGAGGACCTCAAGGAGCGGTACGCCGAGTACGCCGCCAGCGGCCGCGGCGACAAGGCCATGGCCTTCGACCTCGACGACAAGATCCTCGGCGCCGCCACCGTATAGGAAGCAGGCAGTATGAACAGACAAATTTTGTGGGTACATATACGCCAAAGACACTACATGACACGAGAAACATTTTTTTAGTTTTGGTTTTGTGTGGAGCAAAGGAGAGAAAATATAATAATACCACGATAAAGATGCTTGCTTGTAGCTCTCCCTGGAAAAAGCGTTTATACAAAAATCTGTGCTGCCCCTTACAACAACGGGGTGGTGGCGCAGTTGGCTAGCGCGTAGGTCTCATAGCTGTTGAGTAATCCTGAGGTCGAGAGTTCGAGCCTCTCTCACCCCAGAGCGATGACAGATTTCTGTGCTCCCGTGATTGGTTGGGTCTATCACAGCCGTCTGATCTTACAGACGATAAGATGCACATCTGAGCTCTACTTTTTTTCCCCCCCACCTTCATGGGTCCATAATTTACTAGCACTGACAGCGTTCTCTACTTCTCTTCTCCAAAGAAAACATGAAATTTTTGTAAGGAAAAATCTGCTATATTCAATGCTACAAACAAGAGGCCTCGGGCCACGAAAGATACACTTCTGAGTTCTAACTGGTACATACGACAGCATGCACACCACCATTTTTTGTTTGAAAAATAACAAAATTGCCAGCTCATAAACATAATTCACGCATCTTTTTAATCAAATTTAAATGGAGCATTTGTGTTCTTACCTCTGTTTTGAAGTGTAATTGTAATTTTGCCCTCGCTTTTTCAAATTTGTGATTTTGCTCTCAGCTATTCACAAGCCAATGCAATTTGCCCATAGTCAACGGCCAAAACAGGGATAAATACGCAAAGACCAGGGGCAAAATCACAATGAGTTGTGAATAGTTTAGGGTAAAATCACAAAGTTGAAAAATAAGAATAAAAACACAATTGCACTTCAAAGTTTGGGGGCAAAATCACAAAAAATCCCATTTAAATAGACTTTGGAAAATAAGCACACCCCTCTTTCTTGATTTAATTTTATAGAGCGATCGATCGATTCCACACCAGAAAAATACGTTTATGTGTGCATCGCAGAAGAGCAGTGCCCCCCAAATCCAAGAAACAGCAAATGATCAACAAGACAACTCCTGATTCTCAATATTGCCATTACAAACTGCAGTGCCCCCCAAATCCAAGAAACAGCAATTGATCAACAAGACAACTCCTGACTTTCAATGTTGCCATTACAAACACGCTTCCATATAAGGTGCAGCACAGACATTTGGTGTAAGACAAGTTAAATAGCTGGTGACCACGAGAATCAGTAACTTACAATTCCAACAATCCTCGGGTCGGTCGACCACACACACTATAATGTGTCCTGTCCTGAAATGATGGGTGAACCAACAAGCTACTGAGCATCAGGGAGCCCTCAGTTATGTCAGGTTTTCTGGGAGTTATAGTCCAGGCAAGGTCAAAAAGGGAAAAGGAAATAGCAGATGCCCCCCCTGATGCTTCAGGTGTCGTCATCTTTCACTTCGGTCCACACAGCCACCACCGTTGCTTGCGTTCTCAAGCCAGGCAGAGAAGCCTGTCACAAGGGCTTCCTGCATCCATGGGTGACGACTTCGCTCGGCTGCCTCAGGAACGGTGAGCCAGCTCCTCTCCCGGGTACTCTGTTCGGGCCAGGAGGCCAGCTCTTCCGTTACGTGCAGTGCAAAGACAGCAGCTCTGCACATACCTTCAGGTTGCTTGCTCTTGAAATCATAGAAGCCCAACAGTTTCTTATGCACATAACAAGTAGCATGATCAGTAAAATGTGCCAGCAGGAGATACAGAAGCAAATAAGAGTGTTTAGTAAGAGCATAAAAATATGGCACAGAATCAAAGTCAAATAGAACAAACGAACCCATTTAAATATGCAGTGAATATCTAACAACTTGATGCATACAAAAATTTTGCCTTGATTTGCTAGGTAGACATGTAAATGAACAAGGGTGGCCTTACAATTGCAAAATTTAAATCTTTAACCTCCCTTGCATTTCTGCACAAAAGTTGGTAAATGCCAAATAAATTCACCCGCTACATACTTTTATGTTAACTACAAAAGAATCCTACCTTATCCCACCAGTTAACTACCATAATTTATGGTTACAGAAGTGCAATAATGCTACTACCTCTAGCCAAATTAGATGTCATTCTACAATATGTGCAGCAAAACTTTAAAACCTTTACCACTGCTATACATCAAACTGTCAAAGTATCAGGATTTCACACATCACAATGATAATATAATGATACAAAGGTCAGACAACAAAAGATCAGACAAGAGTATATATACACTAATACACTAAATTATGGATGATGAGGACAAATTATCCTTTTAGACAAATGACACGGTTCTGGACATCATGGTCCTTGTTTTTGAAAGTATCAAATTACCAACTAAAGAACAAGTGGATGCTAGCATCAAAAAATGGGTGAGGAGTCTTCCAAAGTGGACACATAGTACCAGCTGTCCATTGAAAACTCGTAGAGAATTCCTAAGGCTTGATAGAGATTGGCTTAACAATTAGCATGTTAGTGCTCTAGTGTCAATAAAATTTTGTACTATGAAGAAAGTTCCAACAAAATCATAGTTTCTGAGCTGAAAGTTAAGACACCAGACTAATTTCGAAGTTCCAGGCCAAGTCCAAAGTTCTAGATTCCAGATAAGGGTATGCCATATAGAGTAAACGGACGTCTACAAATCTGGTGCTCCAAAAAGAGTCTCGTGCATGTTTTGCCATAAAACGGAATATGCCATATATATCATAAAAACACAGTTTGCCATTTAAGCCTTAGAAAGAGGACAGGTATGTTTCCAGGATACAATTAATTTTTCATGTTTAGCACAAAAGTTCATGATAAGACTATCTCACCACTAAATCTCCTCGAACTCCAGCTTCTTCAATAGCTTCTCGTGCAGCTGCCTCTTCCACAGTTTCATCATTCTCCCATCCTCCCTGCAGAAATAAAATGCATCAACCAAAAAGGCACTATAACAATAATGCACTGAACTGAACTCTGTGCTATATATAATATATGTGACAAAAAAGTATATATAGTTGACCCTTATACAACCTTGCCCCCTATTTTCTTAGCATCCAATTAATCACATTAATATCTACCTTATACAAGCCATGACACACAATGGACTTAGTAGAAGTTAATATATTGATGTGGACATGACACGAGAGGAAAAAATAGATTTATTTTCATAAACTAATCACTGAATAAAATGTACTGATATTTCCATACATCATACTATGAAAATTATGTGAACGCCTATGAAGTTTAAATTTCAGAGTACCTTTGGAAATAGAAGACCTGGTCCACTCTGGGAGTTGATCATGAGAACTTCAACAAGTTTCTTTTGTTCATCTTTAATGTCTCTATATCTAAATGGTATGCACCTACATATACAAGGAAGAAGTATGAGCCAAATAAAACACATTGCTATATTTACACTCTTTAAAGTAACTGGGCCAACAATCTCAAAACTCGATATTACAGAGACACAAATATAATAAACTTTAAAATATGGATAAAATCCCTGAGGTGTATTTTTGGTGCAGTCTAATCATAGGTAGATGCTTTCTATATACTGTAGAGATGGTGCCACTGATTACTTAACAGCAGTAGAAACTAGAAAGTTAAGACCTCTGTTTACATGCTCAGTAGAATGCATATTTTTGTATCAAGGAGTAAAATGGGAACAAATTTTAGCACAAGCAGAATTAACTAACTGATGTTTTTCCAGTTAGGTTGTTGACATCAAACTAATGCTGCAAGTGATTTAAACTACAAATTTAAGCAATTTGAAAGACATATTAGTATGAAAGATGAATGTCCATATCAGCAACAGGAAGCACTTATGTAGTAAACACTAGTGACATTTATACACACCACAGATGGCCAGCAAGCAGTGAAGCAACAAGAAGAAATATCAGATATTCTACTAGTTCCTTGTGTATTATCTTGTTGATATAAGTAACTGTACTCAAAGGATTAACAACAATAACAGCACATTACAGGGACCTTTTCTATGGTCTTGCCTCACCTTTGTTTGCCATCTGGCTACCTATCTATGCCTTATAATCCAGAAAAGGTACCTAAATCTTTTGCTACTATTTCTGAAAAAGTGTGAACTTCCTTCACGAAATTTACAGAAGAACTTCACAGACCACTAATAAAGCCCACCAAGCAGGTCTCTAACATATACGACTGAGCTTATGACATAGCAACTGACTGAACCTTGAACAAGCATCCCCAAGTCGGTACATCTGCCTATGATAAGCCAACTAACCCATCAGCCTCTTCTCCACAACCTATAATTGGCACTCATACATACTACCTTGTGATGTGATCACAACTGCAGAAGAGCAAAACGGTAAACGGGCAGTAAATGGGTCGACAACGCCAGGTTCCAAGAAAGTAATGCGAAGACAAGCACAAGACCTACTGTTCATTGATTACGAGAAATCTAGTGTCACTAATCAGCCAGTGAGGCCGACCCTACTCTTCAACAGTAGCAGCAATACAACAATGGGTAATCGCAGCCAACAAGAGCACATGCATACAATCCAATCTACTCTAACCAAGAACCCATCCAAGCATAGCTAGCCTTATAGCTGCCCAAACAAGCAAGTACAGATTCTGAACTAACCCAATCAGATCGAATCGAAGGCAGAGAAATGATTCACTTCTTTGGTGGTGGGGATGCGAGAAGGTAGAGAGGGCGGAGGGGAGTGGGTAGTGGGTGGGGGAGGGGGCCTCCCCCTGCGGACGCACCCGGCCACAAGGCGACGGCCGTCCTCGTAGCGCTGCAGGTGCCGGCCCGTGCGGGCCACCAGATCGCACATGTCCGCCGGCCTGGCCGCCTCCTCTTCTTCCTCCTCCGATCCCGCGGTGGGGCTCGGGCTGCCCCGGGCCAGGCTCCCCACTGGTTCAAGCCTATCTCCTCTCGCGTCAGGAGGGCGAGCACCGGCCGGCGGCGCGCGGCAATGCGGCGGGGCCGTTGGGCCTCGCTGCGCCGTGGGGCTTCTTGTTGCTGGGGGCTTGCTCGCTCCCTTTCCCAACACCTCCCTCCCTCTCAGCTCCCTCTCTCCTCTCTCTTCCCGTCCTTTGGTTTTCCTCTCCTTTTTTCATTTATCGAGTAGTTTTGTCTCCTTTTTTAAAAAAATACCATTTATAAATTCAGTTAATTTTCTAGCAAATTCATGCTTTATTTTTAAATAACTAGAATTTATTTGGGCTAAAAGATTTAGGATTTTGAGGTAAGGTTTAGAGTTTGGATGTGAGTTATGGCACGAACGGGATTGCTACAGAGAATAGTTGTGGATGTCACTCCCTCCTTGCCTTTCAAGTTTGCCTTTGAAGTTTATTAGAGCAACTCCAAGAGCTGCACTAAGAGCAACTCCAAGAGACTAGCTAAGTTTAGCTAAAGTTCTGAAAAAATCATGGTAGAAATAGCTAGTCTGTTGGATTGAATTTTTGGGCAGATTTTCTATTGTTTAGTTAGTTAAGACAAAATAGATAGTCTCTTGGAGTTGCTCTAAGGCATGGTAGAACAGGTATGGTCTTCTATATAACACTTTGATCATTCATTTATTATATATCATATCTTCTATGGTTATATAGTTATAATCATGGTAAAGTATATTTGATTACGAATCAAACCATAATCATCGTATGGACGAGATTGCCATAGAGAATAATTGGCTTGGTGATAGTTGTGGATGTTAATGATCTACTTCCCCCATCCCACAAAAGCTCGTTCGTCTAACTTATAAGCCACCAACCAACATTACTTTTATCTCAGAACAAATCAGTCACCAACCACCGGCCAGCAGTACTTTTCTCTTGGAACAAATCAGCACCCAGTAACTAGTCACTAGCCAAACGAACACGCTGAAAGAGTGTTCATTTAGCGTTCAAATTTTGTGTTCATTTAGCTTATAATTTTAATTAAAGCCATATTTATCCCAATGAAAAAAGTGTATTGAATAGTGTATTAGAGCCAATGAAATGAAGAGTAATTAGAATCATTGTATTTATTAAGAATTCAGAAAACCAAGCAAAGTAATTAGATCAGTATGGTCACTTGTCACAACTAGTATGTCCCAAAATTTCTAAATGAAGAGTCTTTGTGAGACGGAGGGACCGAGGGAGTAGAGTTCATAGAGGTGATTGAAAGGAGGACCTTTAGAGCCTATTTAGGTGGTGTATATTTAACATTTTGCCACTCATATGGAGCAATTGGGAGTCCAAATAGCTTGTAATAACTAACTCAATTGCACTGGTCAGTAATTGATGATTGAGGGCATGCAAAAACATGAGCTTGACAAAGTTTTTCTGTCAAAATCTAGGCAAGATCTTTAGTATATCACCGAAGGACCGATACGGCGAACCGGAGAGGGGGGGGGTGAATGGGAGCCGATAAAAATTCTTCTCGAAGGAGATCGAAACTCCAACAAGACGAACGCGGCTACCAACACACGTCTCCGACTCACTACCCAAGTTGGCCAAGCCCACGTAGCCACCGAAGTGCCACCGGACCTAGGAACCAACACACACGGCCTTCCGACTCGAGAACGCGGCGGAACACAAACCCCGAGCCTACGGACCTACACGGTCGGACGGGGTGAGCACCACCGGTCGGACCGGTCCCTGCCGGTGAACACGAGCAACTTCCACTAAGTGGCTCTACACCGGTCGGACCGGTGAGATGCACCGGTCGGACCGATGGCGACGAAAAAGCCCCCAAGACACCAAACGGCCAACCGAGCCACCAAACGGACCCAAACTCGAAACGGCGGCACCACGGGACAACAACGAACTCACCAAGACGTTCACCCGAGCAAAGTCCCACAAGGGCTTGCACCGGTCGAGACCGGTCAAGAGCACCGGTCGGGCCGGTGTGGCACAGGCGACTCGGGACGAACGACCCGCGGGTCAACTCCCCCAAATCCAAATCTCGATCTCCCGAATCGCTCCACGGACTTGAACAAGACTTTGGGGATATCAGGAACACCTCATGAGGAGTCCATAGCCAAGTTTAATCCCACCAAATCTCGTCCAAAAAGGAGGAATCGAAGAAATCCCGCCGGAAGCACTTCCAACCCAAGAACTCAAGAAACCCCCAAAATCGAGCACCTTTCCTCACGGATTTGAGAGGGGAATCACAGCCCAAAGAACCACGAAGGGTTCCCACAAATTTCCCCCATCAAATCACCGAGAGAAAATCCCCGAAAACACCCCAAAGAAATCACCGAGAGAGGGCTCCGAAAATCACCACCAAGAACAACCGGGAAAACACATCCAAACCTTGAGGAACCACGCCGAATCATCTATACATGAAACAAAGGTTCGTACAAGGTCTAGCAAGCCGCCCGATCATCCATCCCTCTCTACAAGATCTCTCCGTGAAGCTCTCTTGCTAGTCCTAAGGAAAACCTAAGGAAAATAGGCGGAAAATAGGAAAACTAATGAGCTAGGGTTCCAAGAGTTGGTCGCCAACCTCTCACCTCTTGGGTTATATAGGCGGCAACCGAATGTCTAAAATGCCCCTCTCTACTAACTAGGGATACAAGCCCCTCAAGGGCGGATTTGGAATTCTTGATGTCTTCACCATCGGACGGATGCCGGCAACCGCACCCTGCGTAGCCTCGACGCAAGCTATGCGATCCCGACGCGTGTCCTCCGCTTCGAAGATTCGGACCGCGTCGTCGCACACCGGGCCGACCGGTGCTCCTCACCGGTCGGACCGGTCCCCACCGGTCGACCGGTCGGACCCACGGTCGGGACCGGGCCAGGTGCCGCCTGCACCTCCATCTTCGGTTCTCCGGTCTTGGCTTTGTGGATCAACCAAGGAACCCGGTGGTTTTACGGTGAACCACCGGAAACCCCGCGAACTCGGTGTAGCCTCCGCCAATCTCCACTCATGACTTGGCTCCCACGTAGTCCCGGCTCGACCTTGGTTTTGAGGCTCAACCAAGAAACCGTCCACGACTTCATCTTCTTGTTCATGCCACCATGCGGCCCGCACTTGACCCCCGCCGGCCACCGGTCCCTCGAACAAAGCCTACTTGTCTTCTCCACACCCGGAGGCCTCACCGCAACAACCTTTCGCGCTTGTTCTTCACCCGCACCAACACGAGTCAAGCCGCAACCCGCACCCGCAATACTTAGCCAAGAATCGGTCCACACAACGTTGTCAATCACTCATCACACAAGGAAGCGACCATCCACCGGTCCTCGAACCACACATGGTCCTCAATCTCCCCCTTGATGAGTGCATTGACAACACCCACACGAAAGTAACAAGAGAGAAAAGAAAAAGAAAAGAAACGAACAAAAAGAAACTCCAACAAGCGATCGAAAGCCAAACAAAGGCAAAGAGCAAGATCACTTGAAGAAAACAAGTCTCGGACCCCTTAGGCAAGGGCAACGGCTCGACACATCCGAGACAAAGCAAAGCTCAAGCAAAGAGCACAAACCACCGAAACAAAGCTCGAAAACTCTCAAAGAGCTCCCCCTACACACATGCAAACTCCCCCTGAACCAATGCAACTCCTCCTGGACGAATGCATGCAAGAAACCACATGAAACAGGGCAGCTGCAAAGCAACTTCAAACACACACCGGTCGGACCGGTCATCACCACCGGTCGGACCGTGGCCCAACATATGTACGGGACCGGCACTCACACCGGTCGGACCGGTGCTCTTCACCGGTCGGACCGGTGTACAACGAAACCCGAAATGGCTCGAAACCACTCGAAAACCTTCTAAATGCATCCACTAAGCCATTTCAAGCTCAAACTTCTCCCCCTTGTTGGCAATGCATGAATCAAGCCAAAAATGCAAAACTTTCAACCTAGAGCTTCTCAAATAGACAAAATTCAACAAAGAATGCTATACATGTCCAAATGAGCAAGTTAGGTACTCTACGGCTTCGTATCGATCTCAACTACATGATCACCAAGTTTCACAACCATTGGACGAAGCTAAGATGGATTTTGGCAATTTTGCGAAAAACTCGCCTCTCATGAGCAAAGTCCTAAACATGATCAAAGCATATCAAAATGGCAAAGCCACACAAACTTCATGCTAGGACGGCTATTCTAACCATAAGACCATCACAAACACCCACAAGCACCTCATGTCATGTCAAAGCCACCGAGCCATGTGCCTACTTCTATGTATGAGACTTCTCATGGGTAGGCATCATGCAACGGTTTAGCACCCAAAGCAAATTAACTTCAAGACATATGACATGGGAGCATCTTTTCCAAGCATTTTTCATTTCATTTTCAGATTTGTAAATGGTACATGAAATGTCTTTGCGACAAAAAGGAACTTATGCTCCTCCACAAGATAAGACAAGAGGGCTAAACATTCATGATGGCAAATGAGCCTTTGGCTCCATATGATCAATAAACTAGCCATCCAACCACAAATTAAGCATAGCAAGGCCACAAAAACATGTCAAGAGCATGTAAAGGCATTTACACATGAGAGAGCATACATGTGACATTTTTCAAAAGCATAGCTATCAACCATGGATTATTCATCAAGATCATCAAGAGCTAAGCCAAACTAACCGTAGCATACCAAGCAAGCTCACAAAGACATATATCTCATTCCATGGTGAACAATGTATATGAGAGAAGCTTTTCCTAACCAATGCATATGATACAAAATGCATGCAATCTAAGATACAAGGATGCCTATACATCATGTTACATATGCCATGCTGAATGCAAGAAAAGTACAAAGGAAAGCTATACATATGCTACAAACCGGCTCCTCGAGGGGAGGCACAACGGGCTCGACACCACCGGCAAAAGAGAGCTCCCACACACCCAACTCAAGAAATCAAACACACACCAAGTTCCCCCCGCAAACGAGTGAAAGTTGCTTGATCTAGGGGTTTGGTGAAAATATCGGCTAGTTGGTCATGTGTGGGTACATGGATCAAAGCTATCTTTCCTTTCTCAACATTGTCTCTCGAAAAATGATACCTCACTTCTATGTGCTTGGTTTTGGAATGGAGCACCGGGTTCTTTGCAACGCTTATGGCACCGGTGCTATCACATTGAAGTGGGACATGGGTATACTCCTCACCAAAGTCACTCATGGTGTAGGTGATCCAAAGGAGCCGAGAGCAACAACTAGCGGCGGCAACATACTCGGCCTCGGTCGTGGATTGAGCAACACTCGACCGCTTGCGGGAAGACCAAGACACCAAAGAAGAACCCAAAACGCGGCAAGTCCCGGAAGTGGACTTCCTATCCAACCGACACCCGGCAAAATCCGCGTCTGAAAAACCATGAAGCGCCAACGAAGAGGACGCGGAGTACCAAAGGCCGAAGTCGGGAGTGTGACGCAAGTACACGAAAATTCTCTTCACCGCTTGCCGATGCGAAGTCCTCGGAGACGCTTGAAAACGAGCGCACAGACACACTGAGAACTGTATGTCCGGCCTCGTCGCCGTCAAGTAGAGGAGTGACCCGATCATGCTCCGGTACTCCTTCCGGTCCACGTGTTCACCTTCCTCGTCCGCATCAAGAGCCGTAGTCGTACTCATCGGCGTCGTCATAGCCTTGGAGTCCTCCATCTTGAACTTCCTCACAATGTCCTTGGTGTACTTAGCCCGGTGCACAAATGTTCCTTCCTTTGATTGCTTGATTTGTAGCCCGAGGAAGAACCGCAACTCACCCATCATGCTCATCTCGAACTCCCCGCTCATATCATCCGCAAACCTCGCAACAAGAGAGTTAGACGAGCCACCAAAGACAATATCATCCACGTACACCCGCACAATCGGGATATCTCCGCCCCCGCCTCGGCAAAAACAAGGTCCGATCGACCTTCCCCATCTCAAAACCTCTCTCAAACAAGAACCCCCTCAACCTGCCATACCAAGCTCTAGGCGCCTGCTTCAACCCATACAGCGCCTTCCTCAACTTGTACACCCGGTGGGGGTACTTCTCACTCTCAAACCCCGGAGGCTGCCTCACATACACTTCTTCCTCCAGCACACCATTCAGAAAAGCACTCTTCACATCCATTTGGTGCAACTTGAACCCTTTAGCCACAGAAAAGGCTAGAAGGATCCTAATCGCCTCCAAACGGGCTACGGGAGCAAAGGTCTCCTCGTAGTCAATCCCCTCCTTCTGACTGAACCCTTGAGCAACAAGTCTCGACTTGTTCCTCACAACCTCACCCTTCTCTCCCTCTTTGTTTTTCCACACCCACTTGGTACCAATCGGCTTACACCCCGGGGGAGGGTCAACCAACTCCCACACCCGATTCCTCTCAAAGTTCTCCAACTCCTCATGCATCGAGTTAACCCAATTGTGATCGGATAGTGCGTGTCCAATGTCTTTGGGCTCGAAAGAAGCAACAAATGCGGCATGAGCGAAATGGGAATTGTTTCGAACCCTCGACCGTGTAGTGCGTTCATTCATGTCGCCGATGATCCTCGAAGCCGGGTGATCCACTTGAACTCGCCGGGGAGGTTCTCGCCTCGAAGCTACCTCCCCCTCAACATCGGCTTCTCCTCGTTCTTGATTTGTCGTCGTAGGTGTAGCAGAGGGTCCATCCATCATCGTAGTCGAAGTAGTGGGTACATGTTCGGCGGGGGCACCGCACCACCATCCTCATCGTCACCATGTCCATGCTCCTCCTCCCGAAAGATCTCCTCGCCAAGCTCATCATCACCCGCACACTCAAAAACAAGGCGACTACGTGGCTCTGTCTCGTCGAAGGTTACCTCGCAAGTCTCCACGATTTGGTTAGTTTCAAGATTGAGCACACGATATGCTCTAGAATGAGATGCATAACCAAAGAAAATGCCATCGACGGACCTAGCCTCAAACTTATCCAACTTCCCGCCTTTCTTCGAATGAAACACTTGCAACCAAAGACATGGAAGTGACTCACCTTGGGTGTGCGACCATGCATCAACTCATAGCATGTCTTCTTCTTGTGCACTACGAGGTATATCTCGTTCGACACATAGCATGCGGTATTCACCGCCTCGGCCCAATACCTCCTCGGAGTCCTATGCTCATCAAGCATCGTCCGAGCCATCTCGCACAAGGTCTCGTTCTTCCTTTCCACAACACCATTCCGGGGAGGCGTATACGGACTCGAAAACGGTGCTCAAGACCCAAGTCATGACAAAAGGTTTCAAAACGAGAGTTCCTGAATTCCGAGCCATTATCACTACGGATAGCTCGTATGGCATCTCCGTGCCTCTCGTTCTTCAACCTCAAGACTAGATCTCGAACAAAACCAAACGTCTCCCCCTTATCTTCCAGAAAGAACACCCACGCATACCGAGAATAGTCGTCCACCACAACAAGGACATACCACTTCCCACCCGCGAGATCGCACACGAGCCGGGCCAACAAGGTCCATATGGAGCGGCTCGCATGGATGCTCGGTCATCACATCGGTGAGAGGCGGGTGAGAAGAGGCCACCATCTTGGCATGCCTACACGGAGCACAAACCAACTCTTTCTCAAGCCTCAACCGTGGCAATCCTCGGACCAAATTGAGTTTACTCAAGCGAGACAAAAAGTCAAAGCTCAAGTGACCCAACTTCCTATGCCACTTCCACAACTCACTCGAAGAACCGGCCAAGAAACAACGCTCCACACCCGAAGACCGAGAAAAATCAGCACGAAACACCTGACCCTCGGGAACGACCATACGGACAAGGTCCCCTCGAGAGTCCACAATCCGAGAACCACCAGGCCGAAACAACACCTCAAAGCCCTCATCCAACAAGCCGGGACACGAAAGCAAATTGTACCCCAGCGATTGAACAAGAGCAACACGCCTCAGAGTGATCTTGTCACTCACTTTTATCTCACCTTCTGAAAGCACACGCCCACGCCCATTGTCCCCAAAGGTGATGTACCTCTTCGTCACCACGGACGAGACTTGAGAACCACCCCCCTGTCTCCCGGTCATATGCCTCGAGCAACCGGAGTCAATCAACCAAATGTTCTTCAAGTCTCCCACCTGCACATCAAAAATAGGCATGTGAGCGAACAAACGACTCGGACCGGGGTTAGTACCAAAAGAGGAAAACCGATGTCCGAGCCATTTGCTCGAAAGTGGGGTTAGCACCAACCAAAGCATCTCTCCTACCAAAACTACCTCCACGAACACCACCACGGTAACCACCCTGAGGGAACCACCCCTCTCTGCCTGGAGGAGGACCAAAACCACGCAAGAAAGCCCGTGGAACGTCCTTCCTCTCCAACACACCGCCACGACTCCTCCAATCCCCGTATTGAGCACGAGGAGGAGAACGCCTAGCAACCGACCACCCGCACCCTTTCCCGGCCCAACCACCGGAACCACGACCACCAGAAACAACCCTCGCACCTGTACGCGCTCGAAACCCGAACAACCGTCTGTCTGTGCCCGCACCGGTCGGCCGGTGCCCCACACCCGTCCGGCCGGTGTGGTCCGGCAAGCGCGCACCACCTGCGGCCTTCTTCTCTCCCCAAGCCCGAACCGTCCGCACAATCGCCTTGCCCCCGGGCATCCGCATACGAGGCTCAAGTACACCATCGGAAGGGTGGTACTTGTCCTTGTTAGCCCACTCCTTCTCCATTCTCTCCTCTCGCTTCCTCTTGAAGCAAAACTCCTCCTTATGGCCATCTCTCCCACAATAGCCACAATGGAACCTCACAAGCTTAGGCTTTGGCTTGGGATGTGGTCGCTCACTCGGTTTCTCTCCACTCAAACCCTCCACCGGTTTCTCACCACTAGCCTTCTCATTCTCCTTCCCAAAGAACACTTTCCCCGAAGTGCTCACAAACTTGATAGGCTTTTGTAGGTCGTTTGTGGGTGTAGGAAACACGGGTGGAGCTGGGGTTGTGTCTAGTCGGTTCCTTAGATGGTTAGGTTTTGGGGGGAAATCATTTTTGTGGTGGGTTTTTGGTGGCTCAGGGATATTCTCTCCACTTCCCTCACCAACCTTGTTTGCTCCAAGCCCCTCACCATCTTGCCTCTTAAAGGCCTCGATCATCATCCTCAACTGAGGCTCGTGACCGGACAACCAACCCATCAACTTCCTCAAATCATCATTCTCATCCTGCAAACGATCAACATAATGTGCAAGCTCCAAATTTTTCAATGCATGCATTTCACGGGTAGAGCAAGATGTAGGCATGGGTTCCTTCAATTTAGCCTCGAGCGAACTAGTGTAAGCATGCATCTCATCAATCTTAGCATGCAAAACGGGGCAAGAAGTGCAAGCACCTAGCAAAGCGGTCTAGACTTAAGCTCGGCAACTTCAACCCTAAGCACATCTAGTTCCTCACACTTGGAGGCATGCTTCTCCTTAAACAAAGCAAGATCGGCAAGGAATATGGAGCAATCAACACAATCATTCTCATCGAAACAACGGGGCTAGCCTTAAGCGAATCAATCTCAAGCTTGCTATCAAGCACCTGTGTCTCTAGCTCGGCCACTCTAGTCCTAGCATCCTCGAGTGAAGCCCTAAGCTCTTTCCTCATTTTCTTGGCCTCTCTAAGCATGTCATCACGATTATCAAGCAAAGAGCCAAGCCTCTCATTCTCCCGGCGCAAGAAGGGAAGCTCATCACGCACCTCGTCGTCGGACTCGCAGTCCGAGTCGCTCCGTGTGCTCTTCTTGCTTGCCGGAGCTCAACGCCATGGTGCGAAGCCGTCTCTCGCGAAGCGGCTCGGCCCGCTCGGGTTCTTGGACGACCTCTTGTTCTTGCGGCGATCTCCCTCGTCGTCGGCTCGCCGCTCGAGCTCGAAGTGGAGTACGCGGAACCGGAGTCGACGTCGCTCGCTCCAACCATCGCTCGGGCCTTGCCTCGGCCCTCCTTCTTCCTCGATCGTCGCTCGTCCTTGTACTTGTTCTTGTGCTTGCTCTTGTGGTCGCGCCTCGAACGGTACTTGTCGTCGTTCTTCCTCGGCTTGTGCTTGTAGCCGTCCTTGTTCTCGGCCTTCTCGGGCGGTCGGCGACGAAGTGTCCCGGCTTGCCGCACCGGAAGCAAGTCCTCGTGTTCCTCCTCATGTTCACGCGGTTCTCGTGCGGCCTCTCGAACCGCCTCGTCAACGCCGCCGGCTCGTCCTCTCCAAGGTCATCAAACTCCTCATCCGGCATAGACATCAAAGAGGAAAACGAGAACATCCCGGTGGATGGGTTAGAGTTAGTCTTTCCTTTAGAACCACCAACGAGGGCAAGACTATGGGAATCGGTCGGTCCCTCGAGCTTGGCGATCATGCCCCTATCCACCTCAGCCGACTTGAGCTTCGAGAACAGCTCATTCACCGTCAGAGTATCATACCGCTCCGACTCGACTATGGCCTCGAACTTTCCGCTCCATATCGTACGATCCAAAGAGTGTAAGAGCTTGACCGCTCTATCATGATCATCGTACGGGAGCACGTCCACATTGGCCCTCATGTTGTTCACCACCACCGTGAACCTCTGAAACAAGGCATCGATGGACTCACCGGGGGAGATGAGTGAAGTTCTCGTACTCTCTCCCGTAGGTCGCATACAACCGTGCCCGAACACCGGGCGTTCCCAACATGAGCCTCCTTCAACACCGCCCAAATCCTACAAGCCAAGTGCTCGGTGTGCACCCGATCGAACTCGGCCGACACAAAGCACGAAACAAGTAGTCGACCGCCTTATTGTTGGCGTCGAAGCCGTCCCTCGATCTCGGAGCGAGAAAATCAACCGGCCGGACATAGCCTCGTGTCCACCGTGACATCCCAAAGGATCCGACCCTTTCCGCGGAGAAAAGCACCCATTCGCTTGCTCCACATCTGGTAGTTCTTGCCATCGAAGTGTGGAGGACCCGAACCCCGTTCTCGGTACGCCATCCTTGGATCTTAGACGGTTAGAGTCAACAAAGACCCGAACCGGCTCTGATACCACTTGAAGGACCGATACGGCGAACCAGAGAGGGGGGGAGTGAATGGGAGCCGATAAAAATTCTTCTCGAAGGAGATCGAAACTCCAACAAGACGAACGCGGCTACCAACACACGTCTCCGACTCACTACCCAAGTTGGCCAAGCCCACGTAGCCACTGAAGTGCCACTGGACCTAGGAACCAACACACACAGCCTTCCGACTCGAGAACGCAGCGGAACACAAACCCCCGAGCCTACGGACCTACACCGGTCAGACCGGTGAGCACCACCGGTCGACCGGTCCCCCGCCGGTGAACCCGAGCAACTTCCACTAAGTGGCTCTACACCGGTCGGACCGGTGAGATGCACCGGTCGGACCGATGGCGACGGAAAGCCCCCCAAGACACCAAACAAGCCAACCGACCACCAAACGGACCCAAACTCGAAACGGCGGCACCACGGGACAACAACGAACTCACCAAGACGTTCACCCGAGCAAAGTCCCACAAGGGCTTGCACCGGTCGGACCGGTCAAGAGCACCGGTCGACCGGTGTGGCACCGGCGGCTCGGGACGAACAAAGACCCGCGGGTCAACTCCCCCAAATCCAAATCTCGATCTCCCGAATCGCTCCACGGACTTGAACAAGACTTTGGGGATATCAGAAACACCTCATGAGGAGTCCATAGCCAAGTTTAATCCCACCAAATCTCGTCCAAAAAGGAGGAATCGAAGAAATCCCGCCGGAAGCACTTCCAACCCAAGAACTCAAGAAACCCCCAAAATCGAGCACCTTTCCTCACGGATTTGAGAGGGGAATCACAGCCCAAAGAACCACGAAGGGTTCCCACAAATTTCCCCCATCAAATCACCGAGAGAAAATCCCCGAAAACACCCCAAAGAAATCACCGAGAGAGGGCTCCGAAAATCACCACCAAGAACAACCGGGGAAAACACATCCAAACCTTGAGGAACCACGCCGAATCATCTATACATGAAACAAAGGTTCGTACAAGGTCTAGCAAGCCGCCCGATCATCCATCCCTCTCTACAAGATCTCTCCGTGAAGCTCTCTTGCTAGTCCTAAGGAAAACCTAAGGAAAATAGGTGGAAAATAGGAAAACTAATGAGCTAGGGTTCCAAGAGTTGGTGCCAACCTCTCACCTCTTGGGTTATATAGGCGGCAACCGAATGTCTAAAATGCCCCTCTCTACTAACTAGGGATACAAGCCCCTCAAGGGCGGATTTGGAATTCTTGATGTCTTCACCATCGGACGGATGCCGGCAACCGCACCTCGCGTAGCCTCGACGCAAGCTATGCGATCCCGACGCGTGTCCTCCGCTTCGAAGATTCGGACCGCGTCGTCGCACACCGGTCGACCGGTGCTCCTCACCGGTCGACCGGTCCCCACCGGTCGACCGGTCGGACCCACCGGTCGAGCCGGCTCGGTGCCGCTGCACCTCCATCTTCGGTTCTCCGGTCTTGGCTTTGTGGATCAACCAAGGAACCCGGTGGTTTTCGGTGAACCACCGGAAACCCCGCGAACTCGGTGTAGCCTCCGCCAATCTCCACTCATGACTTGGCTCCCACGTAGTCCCGGCTCGACCTTGGTTTTGAGGCTCAACCAAGAAACCGTCCACGACTTCATCTTCTTGTTCATGCCACCATGCGGCCCGCACTTGACCCCGCCGGCCACCGGGTCCCTCTAACAAAGCCTACTTGTCTTCTCCACACCTGGAGGCCTCACCGGCAACAACCTTTCGCGCTTGTTCTTCACCTGCACCAACACGAGTCAAGCCGCAACCTGCACCTGCAATACTTAGCCAAGAATCAGTCCACACAACGTTGTCAATCACTCATCACACAAGGAAGCGACCATCCACCGGTCCTCGAACCACACATGGTCCTCAATCACTTGATTAGATTTCAACCAAACAAGTGCTAAAATTTTTATGGACGTGCCCCCATTTTGGCGTGGCATGTATTGGAAGACAGTTACTTCAAAAAGAAAGTATTGGAAGTCAACAAACAGACTTTAAGGAACATTTGTAAGAATGGTAAAAAAATTGAAATAGCCGCGACAGAGGTAGGCAAATGTTCAAACATGAAATACGTCCTTGGACACATTACTTTAAGGAATGCAATATATTTCACACCACTAGTAAATCATCATTAGGAAATATGTAAAAGGATGCTAGAAAGCGAAAGGATCGATCAGGTGTTTAGGGCACACAGAAAGATGTCTATATTAACTGACGTTGGCACAATGCGGTAACCAAAACTCTTCGCACAAAGGAGATGGCCAACCGACACATATGGTGGACATGTTAGCGGACGCTGCTTCGATTTGCAAAATAGCATATGATGGGCGGCTCCTTTTGTTTTCCACCACCATCTCATTTGGAGCTTGTATTTTCTGTTCAAGCACAGAACTATAAAATGTGTGCTCTGGATTTGTTCCAGTTTATTAATAGGTGGCTCACCTTCTCAGCTAGCAGATGACTCTCAGCGTTAGCTAATTAACATCTTATATACATCGTGAGGCTGCTGGTGTGCCGTTCATGCCATTTTCCTGTTGTGCCGTTGTGCTCTTCATTTTCAATTATTTACCAAGCGCATTAGTGTTGTCAGCTACCTCATTATTTCAACATCCCGCGGCTGCTTGGATGGGGAGCGGCGGGAGCGGAGACGCTCCCGGGAGAATATTCTCCCAATATGCGGGTTGGCTCCGTCCCACAGAATTCGAGGAACGGAGCCGCTCCGCTCTCCGCTCCGGTTTGTCTTCTCACGTCTCCCTCCCTCTCACTCCGTCTCTTCCTCTCCTCTGTCTCTCCATCCGCCGTGGGAGCTCGAGCTCGTGACCACCCACACGTGAGGGCGGCGGAGCTCGCGACAGGCGCCTGGGCTGAGCTCGTGCAGGCGGCCGGACGAGCGCGCGGCAAGTGGCCGGCTAAGGTCGTGGCCCGCGGCCGGTGGATCGTGCGGCAGACGGCCAGCCGGAGATCGCGGCTCGCTTCCGGCTGGATCCAGAGCTTGGGATGAGGTTTTTTTAGAACGGCGTGGGGATGATGATGAATAGGGTTTGTATGACATGTGGGACCCACCAAACCCTAAACCTATGACATATGGGACCCACTAACGGAGTCAAAATTGCTATCCATTCTATATCTCATTCCTCCAACCAAACAAAAAGAGAGTCGGAACAACTCCATCCCAACATTTGCAACCAAACTTGACAAGGGTGGGAGCCGTCCCCAAAATGAGGGTCGGCTCCACTCTACTCCCGCCGCTCTCCAACCAAACACAGTTAGGGGTTCAACTACCTCTTCTATGTTGCTACTATCTACCAAACATATCTGGGAGAAGTCCTTTTGACATCCCTCATGTATCAACAAAATCTGGTTTTCGTCCCTCATCCGGAAAATCGGGTATACGATGCCCCTCATCTATCTAGTCCGTTTGTTTTTGTTCCTTTAGTGGTTTTGACCGCGATTTTGGATGATGTAGTTGTGGGTCCCACATGTCAGGTGGATTTCTTCTCCCCCTCTTCTCCAAGCACACACGCCGGGTGCTGGTCGCCATCAGTGACCCTCCTCACCGCAGCTCACTGCCCCCGGGAGCAGCTCCTGTCTGCATCGGGCCTCCACAATGTGCTCACTGCCGCTCTCTACCATCTTGCCACTACCGTCTACTCCTCCTCTGCCCCCTGTCTGCAGCGACAGGAGCTCTGGGGAGGAGAAGGGTGCTGCAGCGATAGCTCTGGCGGTGAGGAGCGGGAAGGGATGGAGAGGACTGCGAGTATGGCAGGGCACAGGGACGCGCGGGCCGTGGCGAAGATGCCCGCACATCTCGTGATCGGTGCATGGGGAAGCTGAGGTTGCTGCAGGGCAGCTTCGATGCACGAGGAACGGGAAGGGCTGGTAGGGAGTGCGGGTGCAGCGGGGCACGGGGAGGCGGGGGCCGCGACGAGGACACCAGTACATCTTGTCACCGACACATAGAGAAGGGGGGCTTGCTGCAGCGGCAGCTCCAGTGGCGATGAGCGGCGCCCTGTTCGCTTGGCTTATCAGCCACCAGCCAGCAGTACTTTTCTCTCAGAACAAACCAGCCACCAGCAACCAGCCAGCAGTACCCTTCTCTCAAAACAAACCAGCACCAGCCATCAGCCACCAGCCAACCGAACAAGCTGAAGGGCTGGAGGGGAGCACGGATGCAACGAGGAACGAGGAGGTAGGGACCGCGGCAAGGACGTCGTACATCTTGTCTCCAGCGTATGGAGAGGTGCGGGCTGCTGCGAGATGGCTGTTGGTGGTGCCCCTCAGCCCCTGTCCGCCGGCGTTGCCCAGAGAAACAAAGGTGGAGAAGAAAGCCAATCGGGCCCACTTAGCATATGGGCCCCACTATGAAATGCGGGACGCCGGGACCCATAGCTACATCCAAAACCGCCGTCAAAACGCCAAATGACAAAAACAAATGGATTAGATATATGAGGGACGAAAGTCAGATGTTGCTGATAGATGAGGGAGGGACGTCAAAAGGGATTTTTGCAACATATTTTACTTTTTATCAGCCCACATACCACCCGCGTTGTGCACTCCCCTGGCCCATGAAGGACAGAAGCCGGCAACCGTGGGCTAAGAGCTTACTCCCTGCGCTACGCGAATATGGCCAAGAGCCCATTGGTACTTTTGCACTTATATTTACATGCGCCGCCTAGCTATTCTCATGTAATAATACTAGATTAATTACGCATAATGTATTAGTTTCAAGTTGTTTATCTTACTTATTTCTCAAAAATATATACTACATATATATTTTTCTTACACATTTATTAAAAATTGCCGGTGGGGTAACAAATTAGGGAAGTCTCAATGGAAGAAACTGACACAATGTCCATAGCATAAGAAATCATATATAGAAACCATCTTCTACAATGATAGTGTCTTAAAGTAATAATTGTTTTCCATTTCTTTCTTAACTTTAACTTCTTCCTCCAGTGAGAGTGACATGAGTCCTCTAGAAACTAGTAGTTTCTCCCCAATGGTAATTTCATGATTTCTGGGTGCATTGGTTCAAGAGAAGACTTGGTTTCTTGACGAAGAAACCATTTCTATGTTATTCTTCATCTCTTTCCTCATTAACTAGTCTTCCACATCACCATTTTGATTAATTAACAAGCTATTTAAGAGAGATAGAACCTACCATTGGGAGTGCCCTAGAGTGACACATTTCACGGGCCCAACTCGACCATGGGGATTAGTCTTGAAAGAAAAACAATATCGTAGAACGCAGATTCTATGCCCACGTGTATATATAACTGATGCATGTATTATTATGAACAATTGAATATACCACCGTTGCGGTTTGCCACAGTGCGGCATGCGATTGTGGTGTAGTGCTAACTGTTGAGCACGGTGATGAGGCTTGAGGGAGAGCGGAGACATGCTTCTACTCCTACCCTTCACCATTAGGACAACAGTACAATCATGCGATGGTCAGCATCCAGCATCACACAAGAACAAAAGGATTACCAACTGCTTGTCTATTGACAAGAGCACTTTGTCGCGAATTTAGCGCACATGCCACTATGTGAAAAACTCGCTTTGGTAACGGGCATAGATTGCCTTTGGTAACGGGCAATGCGCCCGTTACCGATCAAGTGTTACAAATAAGCCAAGAAAGGTAACGGGTAGATGGCCCTTAGTGATAAGACATATTCGTAACGGGCATTAAACAACGACCGTTACGACAACTAGCCACCAGTCACGTGAAATGACTATTTCTCTGGGCACACAGGGAACTATCGTAATGAGCACCAAAGCAAAGCCCATTACAGTAGCTCAATATCGGAGACGCCTGCTGTGCACCTGCGTCTCCACTATCTTGACGAACTGAGACACGTCTATTTCACGCGCGTCTCAGCACATATAGGATTCGTAACGGGCATCAAACAACGATCGTTACCACAACTAGTCACCGATCACGTGAAATGGTTGTTTCTCTAGGTCCACAAGGAACTTTGGTAACAGGCACCAAAGCAAAGCCCGTTACAGTAGCTCAATATCGGAGACGCCCGTTGTGCACCTGTGTCTCCACTATCTTGAAGAATTGAGACACGTCTATTTCACGCATGTCTCAACACATATAGGATTCGTAACGGGCATCAAACAATGACCGCTACCACAATTAGTCACCGGTCACGTGAAATGACTATTTCTCTGGGGTAACGGGCATGAAACAGAGTCCGTTACTGTGAAATTAACATCAGAGACGCGTTCCGTGAACCTGCGTCTCCTCTGTCTCGACGAAATGAAACGCGTCTATTTCTACGCGCATCTGCTTTCTCTCTATTAAAGGAGACGCTTGCTTTCAACCTGCGTCTCCTATATCTCGATGAACGGGCCAGGTCCTGGGGCCCATCGGTCAGGACTGGTAACGAGCTTTTACACTGCCCGTTACATTGTGGGCATGTTTGTAACGAGCTTTCCGAATGAAGCCCGTTACTCACTGATCAGTCTTTGTAACATGATGCTTTCTCAGCGATGACCTGTAAAGAAATTACTCAGGTCCCTCCTTTCCGGTTCACAGACAGATCGAGGGGAAAATAAGGTTGTTTCTTTTAAAATTAAGCAAGTTTTTTAACGCCCGTTACAGATACGTAGGCCACCCCTACAGTAACCTGCCCGCTTGCCGGCGGCATTCTGGAACCAGCCAGGATTTGGCAGCCATCAGGGGCTGCATCCTGGAACCAACCAGGATATGACAGCCACCACAGCAAGGAGACATCACAAACACATTCTCACATCACAGATATAGGCAAAGCAAGATCACATTTATAGACAAGCAAGATCACATTTATAGACAAGTTAGGATCACATCAAGTTTCAAGTTACTCTCATCAGGGCTTGTTTGGATGGAGTCATGAAAAACTGCCTGAACTAGTCAGTATCTGACCCCAACCAAGCAAGCCAAGCAGGTTTCTCAGGAAACAACACCTGACTAAAGAAGACTCAATGAGTTTCAAGTTTTCGGCTACAATAAACTCATGGTGCACCACTGTAGAAGTTGCCCTTTCGGTCGATGGTCTCCTTAAGAATGTACTCGCACAACATCTCCCGAACACGCTTTAGATCTTCTGTGAAAACATCTACAGGAGATTTGAAATCCTGCAAAATACAATCATTTATGAGAATACAAGTAGAAATCAGTTTCTAAAATCAGATGGATAATATGAGTAGAGACAAGGTTGAGCATTATTATTTACTTACATCAACCTTCTTGATGTCAGGTATGTCATTGAGTAGTCTTAACATATGGAATGCGACATGGAATCCACACAAAGAGGACCCCCATGGCTACTGAGCACACTGCATCGAGGTACTAAAATGATAAGTTAATGCAGTACCAAATAGGTAAGAAGGGATCTGTTGACACCTGAATTTGGCAGGTCTGGGAGGACCTGGTTAGACCGGCATGAGAACCCAGTTAGACCGGCCTGGGAAAGTTGCTCAAAAGGTAATTTGGACACCACCACTGGATATGAGAACCCGGTTAGACCGGCCTGGGAAAGTTGCTCAAGATCCATATATAGAACGTCCAATTCAGAGTCAGGATGAGAGAGATATGGCTTCTAGAAGATCCGCGCGTCGGACACGCGGTTAAACCGGCTCCAGGGGGCGGTTTGACCGGCCTACCCTGCCAAATCCGAGTTAGGAGTTGTATTTCGACACAGAGTATAGGCTTCGACTCCTATTGGGGCAAGACCTCCCCACCCTATATTTATGAAGGGCCACGCCCGATTGAGGGTATCACAATCGAATTAAACATTACCTTTACTTTTTATCTCCAAACCCTATCTTTTCCAACCTCCATGCTGTTCCTCTACTGATCTCCACGGTCATAGATGATGTCCTAAGGCTTGCTGGTCAACCTAGGACACGCCGACGACGTCCACACCCTGACGGGGTCCCTCCCGAGCGAGAGCTTCGACGACCTTTGCTAGTTTGCTCGTAAACTAGTCGTTCTTCGCCACGTAATTGCGTTGTTTATCTCTTTGCTGGTTTGCTCGTAAACCTAGCCGTCTACCATCACGTAAGCATGGTATTTACCTTCCCGAACGATCATTCCGAGCCAAAACCCTAGGGGCAGTCTAACCTCCTTGCCAGGGCGGTCTAACCTCCCTAGGTAGCATCTTTGCCTTTTTGGTTCGTTCGTGATCCGCACGCTCTAGTGCTCTCGTGTGTTGGCCATAAAAAGCGTCAACACATTTTGGCGACTCCGCTGGGCAAGAAAGATCAGGTTGCTCAAACCATTCTATCGATCCCTAGACTTTTTGATCTATTACCCTGATTCGCCATTGTAGTTGAATCTGGTCTTTTGGGACCGATTGCATCTGCACTTGTGACATTGCATCAGGCTGCTCAAGCCGTGTGCATTGTGTTTTGTCTTTCTTGCTACTACATATTGAAGATTTAAAAGTGAAGCGAGACTTTGGTCATTGATTGCTTGGATTTTCGAGGATATCTGGATTTATCTATATTACAAGATCTGAAGCATTCATACTTATTATGGCGGACTATCCATATACTTCGCGTCATTTCATCTACAACGAGCCCAAGGTACAATTTGCAAATACACTGCCTATGTCTAATGTTAATAGTTATTTTTTAAATACCATAAATCCTTATGTTGATGTTGCTAGATATGATACTAGTAGGCATATTACATGGGCTAGTACCTGTTCAGATGATTTTAATTCTGCAAATTATAATTCTAAATTTAATATGCAAAAGCCATTGTTAGAAAATATGCCAGCTTTGAGTTTTAATGATACTAGCAACATACAACATTATACTCATATACCGACTGTGCAACAAGTTCAAAAGTCGGTTAACATGTATCAAGGCCAAACTAACATGGTGAGTTCAGCCAATTATTATGGAACACCGCATACTAGTAATTTTACTAATATTCAGCAAGGTGTTTCATCTATTTATTCATCGACAGGAAATTCACAATATGTGATTACATCACAAAACTTGCCGGTAAATGAGAAAGTTGGTTATGTTAATTCTATCCATCCGACGAGCTATTCTCATGCCACCAATCTCTATAATATTCAGAAGGTAGAGATGAATCATTTTTTAAGTATTTAGAACGATTCAAAGAAATAAAGTGTCCATATTTTAATTTGTCTATTTTTGATTCAGATCTAGCAAATCTTGCTTTCAGAGGTTTTAAATCATCCCTTAGAGATAGTTTGAAAGCATAGAGTTTCATTCGCTTGCCATAGTGTGCTTGTAAGGGCTATGGCACATGAACTAAGAATGAAAAAAGAAGATGAAAACAATTCAAATTTGATGAATGTACAATCTGAATTTGTTAGTTCAAAAGAGTCAAGTATTGTTGCACAAGAGCATGTTAAGCATAACAAAACAATAATACTTGATTTTTCTAAAGCCGAAGGTGTCGTGCACTTTTCTAGTGATTATCATATCATTGGACGACGAGTTCAAGCTAAGAAAAATTCAGAAAATCAAATTGTTGAAAACCAAGACAAAGGAGGCGAGAAGAAAACATTGGCATGTCGACACAAGGTGATTTCCAGCAAACCTGGAAGACCCGATCTAACCGGCCCCATGCGCCGGTCTGACCGGCCTATACAGAGTGTGACTGTTGGCTGCCATATGGATGAGAAGTATGACATCATCCACATCAAGCTTCCTCGCCTCTCCAATTTATTTGATAAGGTATGTTTCGCAAGTAATTCCCAATCAGATCCTACATTTTCAATTAATTCATTTGTCAATGATTGTATCATAAATAGTTCTAAGAGATCAATTGAGAATGGTAGTTTACTTGCTAGTAATGGTATACCTTCAGATTCAACCAGCCAATGCATTGTGAAAATTAAAAAGGCTGATCATAAAAATACTTTGACATTTAAATTTACTACATCATCACTGTCAAAGTTTTTATCTTCATGGTGTGCTTATGGTTATTCTAGACTTATAGTGATTAACTCTAAAGCATCGGCTCAAACACAAGGAGATGACCAGTTGGCCACAATTGGTTTTGATGGCAAAGGATCATTAAATCGGTTAGCATCAGCTAGTTTATCCAAAGATCCGAATTTAATTGTCAAAGGGGAAGATTCAAAGCTCCCAAGTGATGAGAAAGACGCCGTCCATGATTTGCAAGATCAAGCAATCATTGATCCATGAGGACGATGAGCTAGTCAAAATCCCAAAGGTTACTGGGGGGCAAATGGATTTTTCTCCATCAAATCAAGACCCTATTGCAACCGTTGTGCTAGAAAAGGCGGTTAGACCGCCTAGGTGAGGAGGTCTAACAGGGTTGGACCAATAGGTCAGATCGGCTTCCCAAGTCGGTCAAACCGGGTTAGGTTTGAAAGATAGACTTGAACATCCTATAGGTAATGGAGGTAAAGACCATATCAAGCACAATGGTAAGAAGCTGAAGTTCACCTTTGTCGGTGTTTTAGACCGGCAAACCTACCAAGGGGGTACCCGAGGTAGTAGATTGTGCGGTGGGGATCGTGATCGGGAGACCGAGAACTCGAAGGTATGCGCAAGGACACGAGACACAAGATTTATACAGGTTCGGGCTGCCAAGGTGGCGAACCCTACGTCCTGTTTGGGGGATCAAGTATGGCGCCCTGCGCTTGGTGTTGGGTTGTCCCCGGAGGGATTGGGGATGTGCGGCTAGGTACCCGGCCCTCCTTTATATAGTCCAGGGGCGGGTTCCTAGTCGGTTACAAGGCAGGAGTCCTAGTAGGAGTACACAGAGCGAGTCCTAGTAGGAGTACAGGGGAATTCTACCAGGAGTCCGTCTTCTACTATTCTTCCTTCCTTGCACGAGTACCCGGGGTGTATGCCCGACAAGCCCCCGAGCACGTTGGAGTCGAGAGTAGTAGTTCGAGTAGTCTTGAAGCCTCTTCGAGTAGTTCTTGAGTGTCCTCGAGTACTGCTTGGAGAAGCCTTCAATAGTACTTGAACTGCCGCGAGGCTGGAAGGTGGTCCAGCTCATCAGTCTTGAAAAAATTTGAATGATGGGTGTAGCATAGCAGCCCCCGAGCCTTGAAATGATTAGGTAATCAATCCAAGGGTCTTCAGTGTTCGCGAAGCCATCATCCGAGTACTCTTGCGGCGTGTAGCCCCCGAGATAAGAGAGCCGTATGAGCCACATCGAGTAGTGATTGGTGAGGAGCCCCCGAGCTTGAGAGCGAGCGAAGCATGCCTGAAGTTATCTTCAAGTAGCCCCCGAGCTGGAGAGATTCCAAGTAGCAGTTTGGCGTCGAGACGTGGAGCTTGAGAAGTAGTCGTGCCGTCAGAGCGGACTTTAGAATGCGACTTAAAAACCGAAGTCGACTTTGTGCCACACGGAGCGGACTTTGAGATGCGACTTGAAATCCGAAGTCGACTTTGTGCCGCGCGGGGCGGACTTTGAGATGCGACTTGAGAACCGAAATCGACTTTAGTTCGCCGCGTAGAGCGGACTTTGAGGTGCGACTTGAAAACCGAAGTCGACTTTGTGCCGCGCGGAGCGGACTTTGAGGTGCGACTTGAAAACCGAAGTCGACTTTAGGGTGCCGCACAGAGCGGACTTTGATATGCGACTTTAGAAGTCGACTTTAGAATGCCGCGCAGAACGGACTTTGAGATGCGACTGAAGAAGTCGACTTTGTGCCACGCGGGGTGGACTTAAGATGCAAAAAACGAAAAGCACTTTCCGGAAAGCCAAAGCGAATGAAAAATCAGAGAAAACGAGTAGTTTTGCCGCCGGAGCGGGCTTAAGATTGCGACCGGAGTCGGCTTGTGCCACCGGAGTGGGCTTAAGTACCGAGCCATGGATTTCAGACCCAAGGTACGGTTGCGCCGCCGGAGCGGGCTTGAGGGTGCGACCGGAGTCGGCTTGTGCCACGGAGTGGGCTTGGATGCGACCGTTAGCGTCGACTTGTGCCACCGGAGTGGACTTGAGTACCTGAGCCATGGATTTCAGACCCAAGGTACGATTGCCGCCAGAGCGGGCTTGTGCCACCGGAGTGGGCTTGAGTACCTGAGCCATGGATTTCAGACCCAAGGTATGGTTGCCACCGTAGTGGACTTGAAGGTGCGACCGGAGTCGACTTGCGTACCTGGGCCATGGATTTCAGACCCAAGGTACGGAGCGCGAGTACTTAGGGTACTTGGACCCATGGTACAGGGCGTGAAGACCACGTGCAGCTAGGTTCCATCGTCGCCAGGACCCGAGGGGCGCTTACAGCTAGGTTCCATAGAAGCTTACACACGTAGTATGCTATCGAAGCAGGCGAAGATGCGACCGGAGTCGACTTTAAGTTGCCGCACGGAGCGGACTTTGGAATGCGACTTTAGAAGTCGACTTTAGATTGCCGCGCGTAGCGGACTTTAGGAGTTGTCTCCTAGGGATAGCCCCCGAGTTGATGAAGTAGACTCGTGGCGACTTGATTGATATACCCCAAGAGTAGTCAGCGAGTGTAGCTCCCGTGAAAACCCGCCGAGAAGCATACACAAATGAGTAGTCGGCAAGTAGTCCTACATGATGAGGAAAACAAGCCAAGAGAACAGTAGTCATTTAAATAAATGACTTAGCTGTTGCTGCCTGGGCAGACTTGTAGATGAAGCCGTGGCGAGGGAGCCGCGACGGTTGTTGTTGAAGTCGACTAGTCAGAGTTGATTCCGACTAGTTGTTGGGGGCGTGACTGCCGTTCTCGACTAGTTTGGAAAACTAGTCAAGATGAAGGGTCGACGCGATGCGACCGGAAGACGACGTCGTGGCGGCGCGCGGCATACTCGAAGCCGAGCCAGTGTTGCCGCAAGACAAGTAGTCACCACGTACGGTGTGGCTGAAGTAAAGCCAGTGTGGCCGCAAGACGAAGTCGCGGCGCACAGAGTAGTCGATGATGAGCCGTGTGACGGGCTGCGCGACGTGCCGAGGCACCTGGACGCGCGGCGTAGGTGGAGTAGTCGACGATGAGCCTGCGTGAGGCGAAGTAGTCGACGACGAGCGGCGCGACAAGCCGCGTGACGAGCCGCGCGACGTGCCGAGGCACCCGGACGCGTGGCGAAGACGAAGTAGTCGACGACGAGCCTGGGCGAGGCGGGAGTAGTCGACGACGAGCGGCGCGATAAGCCGCGTGATGAGCCGCGCGACGTGCCAAGGCACCCGGACGCGCGGCGTAGGTGAAGTAGTCGACGACGACGAGCGAGCGCGCGAGGCGGAGTAGTCGACGACGAGCGGCGCGATAAGGCGCGTGACGAGCCGCGCGATGTGCCGAGGCACCCGGACGAGCGGCGAAGACGAAGTAGTCGACGACGAGCCTGGGCGAGGCGGAGTAGTCGACGACGAGCGGCGCGACAAGCCGCGCGACGAGCCGCGCGACGTGCCGAGGCACCCCGGACGCGCGGCGTAGGCGAAGTAGTCGACGATGACGAGCCTGCGCGAGGCGGAATAGTCGACGACGAGCGGCGCGATAAGCCGCGTGACGAGCCGCGCGACGTGCCGAGGCACCCGACGTGTGGCGAAGACGAAGTAGTCGACGACGAGCCTGGGCGAGGCGGAGTAGTCGACGACGAGCGGCGCGATAAGCCGCGTGATGAGCCGCGCGACGTGCCAAGGCACCCGGACGCGCGCGCGTAGGGCGAAGTAGTCGACGACGACGAGCTGCGCGAGGCGGAGTAGTCGACGACGAGCGGCGCGACAAGCCGCGTGACGAGCCGCGCGATGTGCCGAGGCACCCGCGCGCGCGCGCGAAGACGGGGGAGTCGACGACGAGCCCGGGCGAGGCGGAGTAGTCGACGACGCGCGCGCGCGACAAGCCGCGCGAGGAGCCGCACGTGCCGAGGCACCCGGACGCGCGGCGTAGGCGAAGTAGTCGACGATGACGAGCCTGCGCGAGGCGGAATAGTCGACGACGAGCGGTGCGATAAGCCGCGTGGACGAGCCGCGCGACGTGCCGAGGCACCCCGACGCGCGCGTAGGCGAAGTAGTCGACGATGACGAGCTCGCGCGAGGCGGAATAGTCGACGACGAGCGGCGCGATAAGCCGCGTGACGAGCCGCGCGACGTGCCGAGGCACCCGGACGCGCGGCGTAGGCGAAGTAGTTGACGACGACGAGCCTGCGCGAGGCGGAGTAGTCGAAGACGAGCGACGCGATAAGCCGCGTGACGAGCCGCGCGACGTGCCGAGGCACCCGACGCGCGCCGTAGGCGAGGGGCAGTCGACGACGACGAGCTCGCGCGAGGCGGAGTAGTCGAAGAGCGGCGCGGCGAGCCGCGCGACGAGCCGCGCGACGGCCGAGGCACCGGGACGCGCGGCGCGAGGCAAAGTAGCTCGACGACGAGCCCGGAGTAGTCGACGACGAGCGCGCGATAAGCCGCGTGACGAGCCGCGCGACGTGCCGAGGCACCCCGGACGCGCGGCGTAGGCGAAGTAGTCGACGACGACGAGCTCCGCGCGAGGCGGGTAGTCGACGACGAGCGGCGCGATAAGCCGCGTGGACGAGCCGCGCGACGTGCCGAGGCACCCCGACGCGCGGCGTAGGCGAAGTAGTCGACGACGAGCTCGCGCGAGGCGGAGTAGTCAACGACGAGCGGCGCGACGAGCCACATGATGAGTCGCGCGACGTGCCGAGGCACCCGGACGCGCGGCGTAGGAAAATTGATTCCGCTTTGACAAGAGCAAGGTGACTTGCTTTAATGGATCTCGGCGAGTCGACGAGTAGATTGATCTTGTTGACGAGGGTCCTTCGAATTCGCCTGGTGGTGATGATCACCCCTACCTGGCGCGCCGCCTTGTCGGTGTTTTAGACCGGCAAACCTACCAAGGGGGTACCCGAGGTAGTAGATTGTGCGGTGGGGATCGTGATCGGGAGACCGAGAACTCGAAGGTATGCGCAAGGACACGAGACACAAGATTTATACGGAGTTCGGGCCGCCAAGGTGGCGAACCCTACGTCTCGTTTGGGGGATCAAGTATGGCGCCCGCGCTTGGTGTTGGGTTGTCCCCGGAGGGATTGGGGATGTGCGGCTAGGTACCCGGCCCTCCTTTATATAGTCCGGGGGCGGGATCCTAGTCGGTTACAAGGCGGGAGTCCTAGTAGGAGTACACGGAGCGAGTCCTAGTAGGAGTACGGGGGAATTCTACCGGAGTCCGTCTTCTACTATTCTTCCTTCCTTGCACGAGTACCCGGGGTGTATGCCCGACACCTTTGTCGAACTTCTGGCTAAATATCAAAAAGATAATGAGGCCAAGTGTGCTAATCGGTCAAATGATGTTAAAAATTCAAGATTGCCCCCTAGACATAATTATGGGAATTGGAATAAGCAAACAAAGGGTTTTCATTCAGCAACGACATATTCTCCTTTTGAGCCATAAATGCCGGTTTCATATGCTCCATATCCCACCAGTGATCATCCTTATTCATCATGGGGGTGGAGTAATTCATGGACACATACTCCTTCATATTTCAAACCATATCATGTTGAGTATGTAGCTCCAAGGAGACCATCACGTGCAAGGCAGTCGTATGTTGAAAGTGACCATTTTGAGTATAAAAATAGGCCTAGTGCTCAAAACAAGAAAAAGGTTGTCAACCCAATTTACCATGTGAAAGGAGATGGTCGCAAAGATAAAAGTTCAGATATGAATTCAGTTAATAAAAAGATTAATGTGTTGAACGCTTCGGCTACTAATGGAAAAGAGAGGGAAAAATCATTTTTGATCCTCCAAGTGCCAAATTTGAGCGAAAGGAGTTGAAGAGGTTAAAAAACAAGAGAGGAGCACTGCTGTCCAGAACTGAAGTGAAGTCAAGTCATCCACTTGGTTTATCAAATTGGCAGAAAAAGGAGCTACAAAAGCTTAGTGCTCAAGAGTGAGGAAGAAAGGCATGGAATGGATCCCTAAAGAAAGCACTCGGACTCAAGACATGGGTGATGATGAAGCAAAAGGTGCAAAACAGTTGAAGGAGAAGAAAAGATATGACAGACGGTCTTCAAAATTGAGCTTTGCACCAAATCATCAAAATTATTGGTCATTACCTAGTTCATTTACTTTACAAATGCCACATATGCCTATGTTTTGGAATTCATCCTTAGATATGCTTGATTATCCCTTGTACTCTTATTTTGGTCCTTGGGTTCCACATGAATCATCTTTATATCATAGAGGGTTATCACCAAATTACTATGCATATTAACTAATCTGCAAAAGCCGAAATATTTAGTGCTTAGAGATGATTTTAATTTTTGAATTTATATATCTCTACTATATTATTTCGGTTGTGCATATTTTTATGGATGAATTCTTTATGGATGATATTGAATTATCGTCTTTGACAACATACATAGCCGATGAATCTCTTAAATCATCGTCCTAAAGTGATAGCTTCCCGATGAGAGGTTGATTAGAACCTTTGCCTTAAATGCTCGAGGGGCAAGACTTAAGCAAAAAGAGTAATTATCACTTTGGAGTTTCTATTTATTAAATCAGATTGCAAGTTCTCAGAATGTTGGTATTGTCCTTATTTCACCAAATTATGGTGTTTTGAAATTTTTTAGCCGCTTGGTATATTTAGCCTCAATTAATAAGCCGAATGTGAATTTTTTCTATTCAGGCTAGATTTGGGATTCAAGGTTGTAAATTCATGCAAAGGCATTTGGTGAGTCATTGTTGTAAGTGCAAAACTATTTACATTAAAATGATTCGCCATACATATTTTTATCAATAGATGTCTAGATGATTATCTCAATTCTATATCCATCATCTATCTAGACAAAAAAAGTTTATGATCAATATTCTGAAACAATAAACATCAGTCTACAATGTCCAGGAGGGCATTTACATAAGAGAGGCCGATGTTTAAAGAGTATTGGGGCACATCCTGGACTGACCGGTCCAACCGCCACTGCGACCGGTCTGACCGCCAATGGGAACCGGTCTGACCGGTATGGATATAATTTTGGCTTTGAAGTTTCTACATTTGATCAAGCCAAGATTGGTAGCTGCTGGAGTTTCTGGTCGGATATTTTCATAAATCAAGATGCATTAAAATACAAGCAAGACTAGTTTGAGGGTAATCTGGCCATTGCCAATTCTGAGGTAATTGTATCATATTCATATTTTTGGGGCTCATTACTCATCTTACTTCGCTTATGATTAGAATTAATTATGGATGTAATACTGAATTCTTCCATCCTTCTCTATTGTTAAATTGAGAAGTGTTGCAATGACCAATTGACATAAAAGTAATTTGGTCGCTTTAAGCATTCATAAAGACTTGCAAGTGTGAAATGAGTTTGAATTAATATTTCAATACCCCACAACCGAGCTAGTGTGCTCAGGTTTGTTTGATTCACACAATATGCATAACAGCAGGAACAAGTTGCATTCTTCATGTTTCACAAATTCAAGAAATATGGTCGATACTTTCTAACGTCCTTAAAAAGTAAAACTTGTTTGCTATTCTTGTGCTTAACATTGTTCCTATGCAGTTCTGGTGCTGAATAAATATTTCTTGGTAGGTCTGGGCATATGTTGACACCCGAATTTGGCAGGTCTGGGAGGACCCGGTTAGACCGGCATGACAACCCGGTTATACCGACCTGGGAAAGTTTCTCAAAAGGTAATTTGGACACAACCATTGGATAGTTCTCGTCGAGTATATCAAGATCCATACATAGAAGTCCAATTCAGAGTCCGGATGAGAGAGATATGACTTCTGGAAGATCTGCGCGTTGGACACGCGGTCAAACCGGGTCCAGGGGGCGGTTTGACCGGCCAAACCCTGCCAAATCCGAGTTAGAAGTTGTATTTCGACACAGAATTTGTATAGGCTTCGACTCCTTAGGGCAAGACCTCCCCACCCTATATTTATGAAGGGCCACAGCCGATTGAGGGTATCACAATCGAATCAAACATTACCTTTACTTTTTATCTCCAAACTTATCTTTTCCAACCTCCATGCTGTTCCTCTACCGATCTCCACGGTCACAGATGACGTCCTAAGGCTTGCTGGTCAACCTATGACACGCTGACGACGTCCACACCCTGACAGGGTCCCTCCCAAGCGAGAGCTTCGACAGCCTTTGCTAATTTGCTCGTAAGCTAGTCGTTATTCGCCACGTAAGTGCGTTGTTTATCTCTTTGCTGGTTTGCTCGTAAACCTAGCCGTCTACCATCACATAAGCGTGGTATTTACCTTCCCGAACGATCATCCCGAGCCAAAACCCTAGGGGCGGTCTAACCTCCTTGCCAGGGCGGTCTAACCTCCCTAGGCAGCATCTTTGCCTTTTTGGTTTATTCGTGATCCGCACGCTCTAGTGCTCTCGTGTGTTGGCCATAAAAAGCATCAACAGGACCATAAAAAACCTCGGTCACACAACGAGATTTGTTTTGTGCTTGAGTGTGGTTTTTGGCTTTTTTCTTTCCTTTGGTCACTGCGTCTTGTGTAGGTTCACGAAAGGCCCTGCATGATCAGTAATACCGATTAGAAACACTAAGAGATTGAATTTTTGTGAACAAAATCTACAAATACTGTACCAAAAGCCCTGCATGGTCAGCAATACCAATTAGAAACACTAAGATATTGATTTTTTGTGAACAAAACCTACAAGAAACTAACCAATTCAAAACAGTTTGGAGGTCTGGGAACTTTAGCGGGGAATGTTGTTTAGCAGAATCTAGATACCAAACCTCTTTGAACTTCATACAAATGATCAATGTTACCTAGTGGCTAGTGCAGTAGGCACCCATCACGTAGTCGTTGTTCATTGCATTTGAGATTGCTTTGCCAACTTGGTGAGAACGCTGAGAAATATTTTTTGAAGTAAACAAATCTGGATCTAAAAAACCAACACTGATCTGCATCTCCGCTGCCTTGTCCATCATTTTCCTACAAAAAATCAAATTGTTAGCATGCATGAACTTTGTGGTCAAAATTAAAGAAATATCTTTTTAGGTTTTAAAGGACTTACAATGCCCACAACCTCATGAAGGTAACATCAAGAGAAGCCAGGGTTATAAGGTTATACATGCTACCGAATTCAATGTTTAACATTAAAGCACCACAACCACCTTTAAAGTAGTCTTGATCCACCATTGCTGGAAAGGCAAGTTTATCCTTACTGTGTTCCATGACATAAGCATGCAACTTGGCACAATTTGGTCCAGCAGCATTTACATTTGCTTCTGACAACATAGGTGCACCAGGCTTGTATTTTGGTCGTTACTGTTCTGTCCCAATAATACAATTAAGAATCTCATCTTTAGAAAGAGGTTTCCTGGCCTGGTTCCCCTTCTATAGTGGAGATTTCCTGGGCTCCTCCTGTTGCAGAGGCTGCTATACTTGTTGCATCTGCTGCTTAGGGTTAGATTGCCAGCGCTCCTCCTCCTTCTGCTGGAGAGGCTGCTGTTTCGTCTGTTGCTTATCCTCATGTTGCAGCAGCTGCTTAGGCATAGTTTGGTTGGGCTCCTCCTGCTGTTGTCGAAGCTCCTACTATTGGAGAGGCTGCTGCTTCGTCTGTTGATTATCCTCAAGTTGCAGGTGCTGCTTAGGCCGAGTTTGCCTAGGCTCCTCCTCCGGCTGTTGTCGATGCTCCCGCTGCGTAGTTTTGCTGATCTGCTACTGCTGCTGCTGTTGAGCCTTCTCTTGCTGACACTGAGCTGCATTACCTCCATCTGATGTTGTACCCTTGCTACCTGTTGCGTCTTCAGGGTTGGGATCTCGTCATGGGTGGTATAAGGATCCTGTCCTTTGTCCATTGGATCCTTTGAACGAGAACCTCAACTAGGGTTGCTATGTCACCCCCATCAATTGGTACAGGCAGAGGGTAGTGACCCACATTGGCCCACACATAAGTAAGTTGCACCACAACATACCCATCCTGCACCGGTACTGAATGGCAAGCCTTTTGAAATGGAAATACTTTCGCTAGTGTGAGCTCCACATTAGTCCCGGTGCCATCCAAAAGGCTGCACGCGGTTGGCTCTGCCAGTTTATTTATTGTGTCCAACATAGCGACTATCACTGTGCACTTGATTCGCTTCGTCACCGTTGGCATTCCAATGATCTTGCTTTGTGCCATCTTCCTCGCTGTCATGCGCATGTTCTTCCTCGCGGTCATGCCCATCTTCTTCCTCGCTGCCATGCACATCTTCGTCCTCGCTGCTACTGACAGGCGCTAGTAATTGGGAAGGAAGAAGTGCATTTTTCGGTGTGTCGATGCCTGATAGTCTTAGAGCATGGACAACTGATTTAAATGTTATGTCCATCATATCATGAGCATTAGACCTCTTGTTCCTCTTCTTCCTATACATTCTAGTGAATTCTTCACTAAACCCTTTACCCCAGCCAAGTGAACTAGACACACCTCGGACCCGACCTCGATGCTCTGGAGTCTCAAGTGCTGCAGTGAGGATATCATCCTCCCTAACCCCAGAGAAAGAACCATCACTACCCTGAGCTGCAAGTGTTTTCACCCTATCTGCTACCCCCACCACCGCAGGGTTACTGAATGTTATGCCCTCGCTTCCTTCACTAGTACGCTTCTTCTTCTTCTTCCCTACCCTAGGATGCCGTAGGTTGTGGTTCTTCCACTGGCCGTCAGGGGGTGATGGGCCGCCGTTGATTTCCTGGAGTAGTGCCATGGCTTCAAGGTCTGCCGGGTTGCAACGGTACTTCAGCATCGCTAAGAAGTACTTGGCACCGGAATCTTCAGTAGCGACATCTCCGATGAGCTTCAGACCCTTATCGAGGTTCTGCCACCTCATCAACCTCTCCATCCCCTCGAAGCATAATGCCTCCGAATGATTGGCCTCGCGGAAGCACCACTCAAAGCATGACCTGACGTAGTGATTCTTGCATGCCTCATGAAGATCACACAACGACATGTGCAGTAGTACCTCATCGGAGTCGCAGATGCACCAGAAGGTGCCGCATATTTTATTGCGAAGGTTCAAAAAATGGAAGACAAGCTCATCCTTGATGGAGTGGATGATGATCTGGGTGACAAGTTCATCTGGCAGCAGCAGCATCAAGCACACCGTGGGCATCAAGGAGAAGGGGAGGAAATAGAAAATCGACAGGGTTTGGAAATTGAAAGGTGTCGAGGGTTGAAGTTGAAGGCGACGAGGGTTGAAGTTGGCGATGAGGGATGAAGTTGGCAATGAGGATTGAAGTTGAAGGCGGCGAGGGATGAAGTTGGCGACGAGTATTGAAGTTGAAGAAGGCGACGAGGGTTGAAGGTTGAAGAAGGCGCCTCGGCCATGTAATAAAATAACAAATGAAAATTGAAAAGGCGCTGCAGTTTGGCTGCTGCCGTTGACAAGTGGGCCTGACATCATTGCCCCGCCTCTACTCCTTCCCATGTAATTGGAAGGCGACACATGGTTTTGGACGGTTTTGCGCCCCAAACGGAGCCCGATGCGCAATCGAGTGGCACGTACTAACAGTAATGGAGTAGTCGGTGGGGGCAGAGGCACCTGACGGTTCTGCATCTTGTCAATATAACTCCCTCGCCCTCCCCTGCTTTCCCCTGCTTCTTCCATAAGCTTATCATCTTTTTCACTTCTTCTTCCTCGCGATCCACCACTACAAATCTTCGGTCACCGAGAGAACGAGGAGATGGCGTCGAGGAGCCCGCCACCGTCGAAGCGGGGACGAAGGGAGGACGACGACGACGAAAGCCGCCGTCGGAAGAAGCTGGAGAAGGGGAAGAAGCCGGCGGAAGGAACTGTTCTTCGATGACACTACATTCGTCGTCGAGCTGCTCAGGAGTGCCTTCAGAAAGCTTGAAGGTGTTGGCGCAGCCTTCGACATCAAGGCGAATCATGATGTGTACAAGGACCCGAGTGTGAAGGGTCTCGCCTTCAGGATCCACGGGCTGGCTAAGAAGCTCGAGAACCTCCTCGTGGTCAAGCGGGCTGCCTGCCGCCACTTCGTCTTCGACGACGGCGGCTCCAACGACGACAACGGCAGCCACAACGACGACGACGGCGGGACTCCAACTAATTGATAGACTCCTCTACCAATTAGTAACAATGTGTGTGCGCTTTTGTGTCTTCGTCAGGTTCTTGGACATGAACTGCTTAGTTTGTCTGTCGATCATGAACTGATTAGTTAAATAGTTTGCTTGTTAGATTTTATACGTCATGAACTCGATATAATAGACGCGAGTAGATCCATCCGCGTTGTGATGAACTGTGTTCTGTTGTGATGAACTGGAGATCTGTTGTGATGAGCTGGAGATCTGTTGCGATGAATTAGATCTTAGAGACAATGGATAGTCATTGCCGACGCAGGTTAGCCTGCTGACGCTGACGCTGACGTGCATTGGCGACGATGGTTAGCGAACCCGCATCGCATTTGTTGGAAGTGGGTCCGGGCGGGCAGACAACCGTTATCTTTTTTATATTGGCTGCTGACGCTGACGCGTGGGCCCGTCACTATTTTTTTGAATGAAACTTGCTTCCCTAAATTATTAGAGCCCATAAAACAACACCTAAAAAATCATGAAAATATGAACAATTCGTATTTGGACATTTAGTATTTGAATAAAATATCAACAGTCACACTTGTGTGCCCAAAATTCATATATTTCGTTTTTACACCCCATGGTAATTATATAATAATTCTAATAACATCAAATTTACTCTAAAAATCTGCAGATTGACTTGGCAACATAATTTGGGTACCTAAACTTGTCTTCGAAATTTCAAATGGTATCCATGAAGGAATAATAAACTTGTGTACAAATGTCTACATCTCTCACATAATTTCCTAGAATGTTTGCTTGAACATTGAAGTTTTCCACACTTTGCAACATGTTCGAACTCATATGCATTTGAAAACTTAACAAAACCTTGTGTTCACCTTAAGCTTACGAAATGTAAAGTTTCGTCACTGACGGTTGTGTAAAACAAATATTATTTGTATGTTGTACTTACAAAGAACAAAATAAGGCATATAAACATTATTCAACAAACATAATGTACACTAAACAATGACATTAATGAAAAGATGGTGATTTTAGAAAAATTTAGAAAAAATATCAAATTTGGACTAATAACGACGAAGAAATACTTGTTACAACATTTTATTGCAGATTAAAAGGAGAAATGAGAACGGTTCTTCATTTGTATAGAACTGGCCCCACAGTCATTAGCAACGCGGGGCTAATAACCCGTGTCGGATTTGCTGCTCTCCCAAAATTTTACACAGATAATTTGAGCATCATACAAAAGGTAATCTATTCCTGATTTTCTATTCCAATACTCCGTGCGAACTTCACCATTTCGCAGCGCAGCCTACAATCTTCGCTGCAAAACAGAGAAATTTGAAACCATCCTTTTTCCACGCCGCAGCCGCCGCCGTTGCCTGCGCACGACTGATCGCTGCACACCTGTGCCGGAGGCGGTAGCGGTTCACCCCAAATGTGCCAAGTCGAGGAGTGAATCGCACACGCAGCCTTCTCGCGCAAAGGCAGACACCCCTCATTTCTCAGCCATCTCGACGTCGTACTGCCGCCGCCCACGACTTGCCTCATGTACCGCTTCGCAGTGTCGTCGTCGGAGGCACCGCCATTGTATCTGTAGAGCAAGATGGCGTATAGATAGGCCGCCGCATCGTGCCCACTCTCGGCGGCGCGCCGGAGATCATCGTATCCCCTGTTTTCCATGAAGACGGCTTTGATCCCGGAGAAGAAGCAAGCCTCCGGATTCCCGAGACCGGTCAACATAGCAAGGAATGCTTTGTAAGCGGTGGGGTCCCACACCCAAGAAATCTCATCTCGTATCCGCTCTATCGACAAACGCCAACCGACGTCGCCGTGGCCGCACACGCGGCGCATGGTCGAGCAAGTACCGCGTAGGCTGCGGAGGTCAGCCAAGGGCCGCTCCGAGCTCGCACCGACGCGCGCCGCAATCTCAATGCGGAGGTCTTGAGGGAGGCCTAGTAGCGACGACGGCTGGTGACGCCTGCTTCTTCCCAGCATACTATTCATCTCCGGCCGAGAATGGTGACGTTGAGGAGTAGACAGTTGCTGTTTTTCGCGGGTAGAGGTGAAGGGGCAGGGGATCTAAATTGTTTTGGAAGGAGAAGATACATGAGATTTGTTTCCAAACATGGTTTAAGTATGCAACGGAGACGACATTTGGCTAATCCGCGTTATCATTTAATTCTCCATTAGAGACGACATTTGGCTAATCCGCGCGGTATCCTTTAATTCTCCGTTGGAGATGATGTTTGGTTAATCCGCATATCATTTAATTCTATATTGGAGTCCTAAGACACGAGACGCATCCAATTGGGTCACCAGCAAAGGAGACGCATCCTACAAGCATGTGTCTCCAGTACGAAATTATCATTAACGGACTTTATAGCCCATTACCATTACGGCAACAATCAGTAACAGACTTCAGCGGCCCGTTATTGATAAGGCATTGATCGGTAATGGACTTTACAAGCTCGAAACCGATAGGTTTAACATTTGTAACGGGCTCTCTTTAACATCCGTTACAAAGAATTTATGTAATGGGCGTTTAAGAAGCCCGTTACCAGAAGTCCACATTGGTAACGAGCGTTGTGGAGGCCAACCCCCGGGTCGCCCTGGCGCGCATATAGGTAATGGGCGCCAAACAACAACCGTTACAGATATGGGTGGATGTAACGGGTGTTAAGGGCCTGTTGCAAATACTGCCTGACCTATTTGAGGTTTTCACGTAGTGTGCAATATGTGTGTGAAAGTGAACTGGACGCAACTCCTTCTGATGCAGTGGCCATAACAATGCACGACCTCGGAGGATTGTCGTGGAGTACCGGGACCATGTTAGTGGAGGCCGTCTCAACTAGTAAGGTGATTTATAATACCCATTCCATTTGTTTGCCCCCAACATCTCATCTAGACAAGCTTTGGTTTCTTCTGCTCAAGCATATAATGAGTACAAAACTTCCACTTATATATTTATATAGGCCGTTCACTTCTCATTAGTAGACCTGTCCACATTAGCTAACACCAGGTCATCTGATTAGCATGCCGTTCACATGCCATTTGTACTGTTCATGCTTGCTAGCTTAGCATTATTCTGGATGAACCATTAATTTCATTTTCACCATATTGATGTGCATATTGGACCAAACACATAATATTGCTGTGAACCTCTCATCAATATTCAGATGCACAAGCACCAGGGTGGTAAATACTGTTCCAAAAAAAGGTGGTCAAATACATTGTGCATGATACCAACCCATATTTTCCCCTTTGTGTACTGCTCTGGCCCAGCGTGTGCACCCGGCAACACGCCCAGTACTAGAGTCTAGAGATTACCAACTCCATATATAGCACTTGTGCTTGAAGCTGCAAGGCAGAACAAGCAGCTGCACCACATCGGCACACATCAGTAGGGCGCCACAATTCACCACGGCCTTATAAGATGCTAATCATATATTTGTTTCCCTGTAACATCCCACTTAAATTAATTTCAATTTGTTCTGCAATTGCTTCTAGTTTCTTCTAGCTTTTTTTTAAATAGTCTCAGCTAACAAGGTAATCACACAATCATACTTTTACATAATTCTCAGCTAACAAGCTAATCACAAATAACAGGCTAAAGAGCACGCTATACAGGAAGAAACCAAAAGAGAACAGAATTTCTTCTTGATAGCTTTATTTTGGGAGTGCTCGGCCCAAGGAGTTCGGCGGTCTGGGTATCTCAGATCTTAAGACCTTGGGATGGTCGCTAAAGATGCTCTGGGTGTGGCTGCAAAAAACAGAACCACATCGTCCATGGGCAGACTTTAATATATACATGTCCCTGAGCAAATCAAAGGTTTTTTTGCAGCAGCTGTTTACTCCGAGGTGGGAGATGGATCTACTACTCTCTTCTGGACAAACCGCTGGCTCCATGGACAAAACATTGCTGACTTGGCGCCTTGTCTTTTGGTTGTTATCCCGGTTAGGAAATGCCGGAAGCGCACAATGCAAGAGGCCCTTCTCAACCACGCTTGGGTTTCATATATACAAGGGGGCCTTCCTGTTGGAGTGATTATTGATTATCTCCGGCTGTGGGATATTTTAGCAAATCTTCAGCTTCAACCTGATGCTGAGGATCGCCACATCTGGCGCTTCTAAGCCACCGGTCAATATTCAGCTAAGGTGACTTATGATGGATTCTTCTTGGGTGCAACTAATTTCAGACCTTGGGAGAAAATATGGAAATCTTGGGCTCTTGCCAAATGGTCCTTCTTTATGTGTCTTGTTGCCCACAATCGTTGCTGGACTGCTGATCGTCTAGCACGCCAAGGCCTCCCTCATCCTGAGTGCTGTCCTATGTGTGACCAGGAATGGAGACAATTAATCATCTCCTTGTCGGTTGCACCTTTGCGAGGGAATTCTGGTCTAGTTTTCTTTCACAAGTTGGTCTGCAATTAATTTCTCCCCAACCTTCAGATACATCCTTTTATGATTGGTGGGAGAGGGCCAACAATGATAGAAATTGTGAGCTGCTGGAAGGACTCAACTCTCTTACTATTCTTGGGGCTTGGACGATTTGGACTAAGCATAGTAACAAATTTGTTTTTGATGGACCACAAGCAAGATCAACCTTTGCTGAACCAATCCATGACGGTTTTGAACAGTTACAGATCAGCGGCGGGATGAAGGTCATGGAGCAGAATCGAAGCGACTGTTAGAAGAATACTAGGAGAGAATAAGTTTTAAATCTATATGGCAGTAGCTCCCATGCCGGCAACGAAAATGCAAGGTTCTCTCCGCCTTATTAATGAGGTCTTAGTTGGGAGTGAAATTTTACAAAAATGTCAAATCCGAGTTTCCTGATGTCAATTAGGAGGACTAAGCCTAATGATATCATGATTAGCACGACATTGTCTAATCATGACATATTGGGCTCAGTAGATTCCTCTCGCGAATTTATATACCTAAGCTAATAAAATGAGTTTTGTCATTAGTCCACGTTTAATACTTTTAATTAGCATCTGAACATCTGATGTGATGGATAAATAGTGGAAACTTGCTGATGTAAGGAAAGACTGAGTTGAGTAGTCAAAACCAGGTCAACTTAAACCTCCGAGGAGCAGGATATATAGCAGTAATTCTACGGGCAACAATTGCATGAGTGGCAACAGCATGGGAGACACCCCTAGCCGTTGTAATTGACCGCTCCCGTCGGGTTGGATATCGAGCTAGCTCGGCTCGTTACAGCTCGGCTCGTTAACACACTGGCTCGGCTTGACTCGTTATACAAACAAGCCAGCAGACTAGCTCGGCTCAGCTCGCTATAAAGCTCGAGCTGGCTAGTTTGGCTCGCGAGCCAAATCATGTAAAATACAGTTCAAAGAAAACATAAAAGCAAGTGAGTAAGAAACACAAAGCACTTATACCTTAAATAATAGATAAACTATTTATTATCGACCATACTAAGTGAATATTCATGAACAATAATCATGTTTGCAATACGTGCTAAGGGATCTATGATCATATAGGTTGAGCTAATTTTAACTATTGGCCTGAGAATTAACTTAGCTTGTTATGACGAGCAGCTTGCGAGCTAGCTCGAGCTCGCTCGTTATAAAACGAGTTGGCTCATTATAATATGAGCTGGCTCATTATACGACGAGTCGAGCTCGAGCCGAGCCATTAACGAGTGAATTGAGCAAGCTAGCGAGTTACGCAGTTTTTCTTTCCAGCCCTAGGTGTGTGCCTGGGCGGAATCCAAGCTGCCCATTGCAATTCCCTAGGCTGAGCGCAGCAAGACGGCAATTCCTGTGGTCTATTCTTCTTTTTCTTCTTTTGAGACATCACATCTAAATTGCACTCATTACTCCCTCTGTCCGGTGAAGGATCCAATTTGAGCATTTTTAAAAAAATCACATAAAGAGTGTAATCCTAGAAAAAATATATAATTATCTGTCCAATTAAGTAATCAGATATTCAGATCTGATCTGCATACTAAAACTTACTACATGTGGCTAAGAAATAGGGGTAATAGAGTCTTTTCGCGCCACGACTAATCTGTCATAAAAAGCTAGAATCACACTTTTTATGAGACGAAGGGATTATATTCTATCGGAGATACAACTGCTGGAGGCAAAATTGATGGATTGATGAACGCAGATCAGCTGAAGTTGGATCGGATCGGAAATAATTTGAAATACCCCTACTGTTGTGTGCTTTTTTTCTAACGAAGTCAGCACGGGAAAGCCCTACTTATTTTTTTAAAAAAATTATTCGTTTTGTTTAATTCGCTCCCACGAGTAGTCGAACCTGTGCACCTGTTGTTGCTGTGTGCTTATTGTGGCACTTTGTATGCTTCAATTTTTGTAAAAATAATTTCGGAACCACTTCTTCCATCTATGCTCATGAATACAGCAATTTTATTTTCCGGTAAAGTGTAACAGTGGTACTGACCATCGTATTACAGCTGCAGGGGGAAAAAAAGGAACACTCCATTATGCTTAAAGCAACAACCATACATCAACCATGGGTAAAGTAGACAATTCTAACCAAATCCTCCTATTTCTAGAGCTGGGGCAATATGCACCATCAGTCAAGAAGTTTCTAGGGGAAGGGTTCTATTTGGCATGCAGTCTAGCTCTAGCTTCAGGAGCACAAGGTTGCTTTCAGGAAAGTCTAATATGAGTCTCCTCTCCTTTTCCCTACCCCCTTCACAGTAGCCTTTGTTGAGCCTGCCTCCCACAGTGCCGCCAAGGCCGCCGAGGTGGGGAGGGAGGAGAAGATAGGGAGGGCTGGCGGGCGCTGTCACAGCTTTCGTGGCCCTGCTACACGCGCCGCCATCACGCCACCAGAGCTTCGAGGAAGCTGAAGAGCTTGGTCAATGCCGAGGGAGGGAGGGAGGCTGTTGGCGGTAGAATACATGGCAATTTACGAACCGCAAGCGCACAGATCAGTTGTAGCCTTTCCCTTAGAGTATCTCCCAAGGTTATCAACCGTGGAACAAGTGGATTTCTACGCTCAACTATGCACTAATATCGTTGATTAAAGCTCTTTATCAACTGATAGTATGTATAAGTGAAGAACCAATCTAATCAAAGTTAAAGAGATCAATGTTGAGAGTGAAGATATGGGGATCACAAGATATGTAGAATGTTTGTCCAAGGGATCTAGGATTACTTAGAGATGTAACCACCTAGCAAGAACAAACTGATCTAATCTATCAAGGGTAAAGGTGCACCGAATCCAACCCTTTCCCTCTCGCATACTAGTCACTACACGAGGGTAATCCATGATCGAACAACAAGAGCACAAGAGGTTGATGTGTTCTAAGTATGCATGATTAAGTGTGTGAACCAAGTTCAATATAGTTTCCCTTCCGTGTACTGTTGTCACTACACGACGATAATCTTATAAAGAACAAAAGGAACATGATATGTGAAGTTACGAGCAATGCATCCCCAAAGCAAGCCAACAGGCCATTAAGATTAACGCACCACAAACATGAATATGACAGTGAAAAGATCCACAACATAGGCTTAGTAATTACAACTCAAGATCTACTTTTAACCCCTAGGACAAACAAGGACTTCACTCCATAATGTTACACATTGTAGCGCTAGTCATGGTGTAGAATCCTCCGAAGTAGATGTTAGACCGACAAGGAAGATGATCAGGGGAGAGGAATCCCTACACCGAAACGACAAGGGTTGTTCCTCCTCCTCTCGAGCTCCACCTTGCTTCATCCCTCGTAGATCCAATCTCCTCCTTGTTCTTGATTTTGTGGCGGCGCCGGAGGGACCTTGCTAGGGCTTCCAGGCGTTCTCCTCTCTCCTCTATGTGGCTCTCTCCTTTCGCTGAATCTCTGAAAGTTGAATACCTTGATGTGGTCGACCTCGGGGCTTTTATCCACATCTCTGGCGAATGGCAGCGTAGACACAGACTTAGGGTTCGATCAACTTCGCACACAAGAAAGGGGAGGCCGAAGCGACCCAAAAAGGGGTAGGCCGGTCGACCCAGGCCCATTTGGCTCGGCCATGGCCCATCTTTCTCGTGCACGCTTCTCTTGGCCCTAGAACCTTCTACTCCTCTACACGTGGGCTTTAGACGTAATTATCCCCGCGATTAAGATAAGGGGTCTTGCTATATGAACGCCGATTTTTGTCTTGGTCCTCGGGAATATTTTTCATTGCATCTTGGTCCTTGCCACCTTTGGAAGTAAGATCATACACGAACTGAGCTCCTTGATTCTCTTGCATAACAGCCTCGGAACTTGATGTAAATCTATCCATTAAGCACATGATTTCCTGCATAAATATTACACTTCCAAAACCACATGCACAGACAAACTTGTTACATCATCAGTATGCCTAGTGGCGGGGTTGTTACAAATCAAAGCCGAAACCAAAGTGTAACAAGTGCCTTAGGGGTGTCATATTTGACCACCAACAGAGGTGCACTAGCGCCCCTCTCCTTGTCGAGCTCAAGGGTGGTGCGCGAGCCTCGAGTCATCGACATCGAGAAGGAGGAGGGCCGCACCGACAGAGGCAGAGCTGCAACTAGGGCCGTGCTGGCCGAGGCCCTAGTCGCGGCCCAGCAAAGCCCACACCCCACCTTAGTTTTTGGCCAAAAATCCATATCTTCGAAGCTCATCTCGAGCCAAATAGGGCAAAGCGCAGGCAGGCAACAGTTCGCCCCCGCTCTTGCTTGGGGCCGCGATGGCGCGAGCCGCGAGGGGATCCTATCGACCGCCTCTTGCTCCACCACCCTGTGAGGCAGTGATCCCCGCCGCCCGCCTAGTCCGCTCGTGAGCTCGTCACCGACCAATTCCTGACCTTTGCCGAGACGACTGCTCCCTGCCGACCTGCCCCTTGGTGCCCTGCTAGTATTTATTTTTCTCTAGCTAGATTGCCTAGATCGCTAGTTACTTCTCGCTCCATGGTTCCTCCGATCCTCCCGCTCGTTGGCGTGCGAGCTGCCCAGCTGCGGCCTCCTTATTCTAAGCAACTTTAGGTTCTTCTTTGTAATTGTTTTGGTTTTTATTCAACTCATTTGTAATTGGTAACTTTGATTGAAAGTTGCATCTTCTATGCTGTAAAAGTTTAGAAATTAGACTTGGTATTCGTTGGAACTTTAGCATCATTCTTTAGTAGTGCAAAATTGGACTATTTTCGGTATTGTTGTTATTACTCTCTATGCGATATATGGCAGTTGTTGAATGATAGTTTTGGTTCTCAAATTTTGTCCCTAGTCGTCGCCAAAAGTTGGCTCCACCACTGTGCACCGAGCAGCCACCTCCTTCTCTCTACCCTTGCTATTAACGGAGGGAGCCAAGAGAGAGAGAAGGACAAAGAGGAGGGGGGAGGGACAAAGAAGAGGGGGAAGAGTAGAATTGCCGTCGCGTTGACCTACCATGCCCGGGCCACTAGATCCTGTCCGCTATCGTGGCGAAGCGGCAGGGGTCGCCGCCCTCGGGGGAAAGGACATATGAAATGTAATGAGGGGCAGTGGTGGGTAATTACCCCTTAACCCCCCAGCTCCACAAGGACATATGAAATGTTCCTTTATGGAGCACCCCTTGAGGAGCTCTGAAAAAACATGGAGTTGTCCTCAACTCAACCTTTTTAGTAGAGTTTTTGAAGTTAGACCTGTTTAGCTAGGTACATAGTTTGGGAGCATAACTGGAAAAGGTGGAGCAAAACAGTCCCAAACAGGCCCTAAGTCCAACCGAGAAATGGGACTATCCAACTTTATAGGAAATTAGCTCCTCCTTGCAAAAAATGGGAGAATGCTTTCCAAACATGTTTTAAAAATAGCCCAATAAATTTGGTCCAATGAAGAATGGAAACTAGGTCTAGTGGCGCGACCATGGCTCAACCCTTTTAACCAACTAGACTAGAGGACCTTTGACGTTTTTCCCAATTAGCATAATACCATATTCCCATTCCAAATTTTTTTCTTATTGCTCGAGAATGAGAACAGGTGAGTGGATAAGGAGACGCAAGAAAGGAATCAGCAAGAAGAAAGAGGATAAGAAAAGAGAAGTGTTGACACCAAAAAATGGCAGGTCTGGGTTAACCCGGTTAGACCGCCCTGGCCAAAGTCCTTAAAAGGTAATTTGGACTTCCCTATTGGATAGGACCTGTCGAGTAGATCAAGATCCATATATAGAACGTCCAATTCGTAGTCCGGATGGGAGAGATATGGCTTCCGGAAGATCTCCACGTCACCTGGGCGATTAGAACGGGGGGTCCAGACGGTTTGACCGGGTCCGGGCTTTGTAAACCGAGTTGGAGTTGTATTTTAGCATGAGATTTGTTAGGCCTTCAACTCCAGCAGGGGCAAGACCTCCCCCACCCTACAAATATAAAGGGCCGTGGTCGGTTGAGGAGCTATCACCAAATCGAACATATCAATTTTACCTTTTTATCTCCAACCCTACTTTTCCAACCCTTTTGCTTCCTTCTTCGTCTCTATGGCGATTTAGGACGTTCTAAAGTGGGCTGCCGACCTTAGAACAACCCTAGGTGTGTTGTCCTTGACGGGGTCCCTCCCGGGGTAGCAATCTTAGGTTTTCGGCGACGTTCCTGTCCAGGGCGGTTGACCGGCCCGTGCTGGGAACCTCGACGAGGTGATATCCGACTACTGCGCAATCCAGCGCACTCGTGTGTTCGACCAAAAAAAGTGTCAACATGCTTTTTGGCGACTCCGTTGGGGAACAGATCTGGTTTTACAACCGATCATGGTGAACATGGAAGAACTCAGTGAAGAGGACCAGAGGAAGTACATCAAGCTTCAAGAGTACATCAAGCAACAATTCCTCTCTGGTGCCAGAAAAGATCGCTCAGGTAAGATGACAATGACTCAAGATTTCGAGTTGCCGGCGATCAAGGTCAACAACGACAAGATTGAGGTAATAACCACTGTAAGCAAGCCTGGAACTGATCTATCTATGAAGCTTACTGAAATATCTGATAAATTTGAGCGTGCTTTTAGTAATCAGCATAGTCAGGTTGCTAAGATGATTGCTCTCTTAGAAAAAATTGAGGGTAAAAGTAGTTTTAATTTTCCTAATGATTCTATCCCTCAATTAGATTCACAAGGGGTATTGCAAACAAACTTGTCGGCAACGTCATGAACCTCAATTGAGACACCTGTGTATGGCATGCCGACTAGTTTCTATTTGGGACAATCATCATTGCCGGAGCTGACCCCGGTAAGACCGCCTCCCATGGCCGGTCTGACCGCCCTGTCTGGCCAGATGATGGGTGTTCTAGGAAACACACCTATTGTGAACAGAGTTGATTTATCAGTTGCAAGGCAATCCCAACTAGCTGCTATAGATGAATTAAATAAATTTAAGGAACAAGTAGCTAGCATGATTAAAAATAAATTCGGCATTGATATGGGTAATTCTAGGTTATACCAAAAACCTTATAAAGCCGATTTTGATCTTATGGCTTATCCCCCTGGTTGGCGCGTACCTGATTTTATTAAATTTAGTGGTGAGGACAATCGTACAACATGGGAGCACATAAGCCAATACATTGCTCAACTAAGTGAAGAAAGTGCCCATGAATATTTTAAAGTGCCATTGTTTTCTTTATCTTTAATAGGTACCACCTTTGCTTGGTTTTCATCTTTAGCCCCCAACTCTATTGATTCTTGGAATCAATTAGAACAAAAATTTCATGATCACTTCTTTAGTGGGGATTATCAATTAAAATTGACAGATTTAACATCGGTTAAGCAAGGTAAAGATGAGACGGTGTCTAATTACCTTAAGCATTTTAAAGAGGTTAAAAACCGTTGTTTCAATTTGTCAATTTCTAATTCTGACCTAGCTAATCTTGCTGCTAAAGGTTTTAAAATATGCTCTTAGAGAAAGATTAGAAGGTGCGGATTTTTATTTGCTTGATTCTGTTCTTGTGAGAGGCATGGCACAAGAACTAAAATTGAATAAAGAAAAAGAAAAACTTGAGTCTCATCGGTCCGATGTTAATGTGGTTGATTATGTTTCTAATAATTTGAACGTTGAGACTAAAATTTATAGTGCTGAATTTGTGTGGCCTTCTGAAGATAAATCTTTTTCTTGTGCATCACTTATGCCAGCTAGTAAAGGTCGGCAAGAAGAATTAAAATTTACTTTTGATGTTTCTAAGTGTGATCGCATTTTTGATGAATTGCTTAAACTTGGAAATATTAATATATATCATACCATGCCTCCACTTGATGAGATAAAGCGACGTGCATATTGTAAATATCATCATTCTTATTCGCATGCTACTAATGATTGCAATGTGTTTCGTCACAAGATTCAATCGGCCATAAATAAAGGTCCTTTGGTACTTCATGAAAAGCAAGTTGAGAAGCATCCTTTTCCTATCAATACCATGGAACTGCAGCAGCCCAAGGTTCTGGTTCGGCCACATCAAGTCGAAGCAACTAAGGGCAAGAATGTGGTGGTCGGGGAAGCGAAGCCCGACTTGAGAGGAAAAGAGCTAATAAGAGAAGTTACTTGTGAAAAGACCCCTGATGGCAGAAAGACATTCAAGATTACCGTCAAAGCTTCTGGACTTGGGGGTCGTCCGCGCCTGTAAGTCGACAACCACTTGAGCCCGAAAAGGCTGGGGCGGTTAAACCGGCCGGGGTAGGTGGTCATACCGCCCCTGCCCATGGTCGCCCAAAAATGCTTATTCTGAAGCGGCCGAAGATTGGAAATTGGAAGCTCAACGTGGCAAAGAATCAGGGGAGTATTCCAAAGCCAAAGGTCACATTTGACATGCTATTTGACAAATACTCGAAACAAAAGGCTGTTACGAGTGATGGGCCAATAAAAAAAGGATGAGGTCACCCACACATCAAGAGAGGCCATCATCACCTCCCAGGGCAGCTGTCAGGTTCAGGGGTGAATCATCTCAAAGGCAACACTTCACTCCAGCTTGTGCTCCTTCAAGTTCAAATTCACCTCGTCCAATCTACGACGATAATGGAGTGATGTGGGTGCCATATCAACAATCTTTCCATCCTGGATGAGGAGGATCAAGGAGGCCAGCTCTAGATCGGACTTCACGACCTACACAAGATTGCTGGACGCCACATCAGTCTGGACAGGGTCACCAGGACAACCCAGTTAGACCGCCCCCTACAGGCGGTCAAACCGCCCTGCCCAAAAGATTTCAACTTCTTCCGAAATAGGTGTGCAAGCCCAAGATCCGAAAGGAGGAGGTTGAAAAGATGGATGTTGACACAAAAAGGACTACTAGTCAAGATATCATCCATATTGGAACGATGGATGTTCCCGTTGAGAAAGATAGCAAGAGACCGGTTGTTTTAAATGATCAGGTTGAAACATCTGCTCAAAAGGGATCTGTTGTTATTAATGATCCTGAGGCTAGTAGAAGAGGTTGAAACTCCAAGTACTTTCTACTGAGATGGTGTCCTCCCGATTTGACTCAGACTCAAAGGAGGAAGCTTCAACACTTGAGGTTGCAGGAGAAGATGGAAAAGAAGCTGGAAGAACAGAGTGACAAGATCTTCAATAGCTACAGGCCCATGGTACCACAAGGGAAGGAGTGGAGAGCCAAGACGACACCTTAGGCAGAGGCGGTCAAACCGCCAAAGGATGCGGTTGAACTGCCAGAGGCGGTCAAACCGGTTGACGAGGCGATCAAACCGGGTTCACCAGAGATGCCGCTCAATTTCTCTTCTTAAGTCCCCATGGATTGCGATGATATGTTGTCCGGTACCTGCTCCAGAGGACGACGAGCAACTTATTGATTACAGTTCTTCTCCAGAGCGCATGGATCTTGAAGGCAATTGAGAAGACATGGCCGATTTCAATGAGAATCGCCCTTAGGAAAAAATGGCTGTTGGAAAGTGTTACATCGACCTTAGAATTGTTTTTTAGTATGCAAGCTCTACTAAAAAACAGGAGGGCATATGTTGACACCCAAAAATGGTAGGTCTAGGCTAACCCGGTTAGACCGCCCTATACCCCGGTTAGACTGCCCTAGTGTTGACGGATAAAAGACGTATCCCTCTACGATCCACAAGCGTACGGACCCCACACCTTTTTCACCACGGGATTCCCAAGGTTCTTGTCAATCCGCGGAGCAAGGGGATTACAAGCGTTTGATCTACCTCTACGTACTAACTACTCAAACCCTAACTATGATTAAACTAGAAAACAACTAGACTACACTAGAGAGAATGATTAAGCAATCAAGATAAAAGACACTCGCCCATGGGTCTACGATACTAGAACATGCAATTGCTTAAAGACATAAAACCAATCTAATCTATCGGGGGTTGTGACCATGGTTTCGCCCTTTCCCTCCTCTCGTATTGTCACTACGCGAAGGTATTCGTGACTAGACCTATGATGGACACGGCGTATTGAATGGATCCAAGGAAGCATTGGAGCTCTACTCCCTTTACGGCATGGTAGCTAACCTTAAGCATTAAAGTATATTCAACACAAGATGATAGATAGATAATCCGACAAAGTACGATTACATCTCAAGATCGATTACAACCCATGGACGAATAAGGAGATTACCCCATCAAGGTGCTAGACATAGCACCGTTGATCATGGTTTCCCTTCCGACGGTGTCTTCCTTCTTCTCCATGTGTGGGTGCTTCCTTCGAGGTGGTCGATTCCCCTCCGGAGATCTCCCTCCTCTCTCTCTAACTTGTGGATGGCCTCCTGGTGCGAATGGCTCTCCCCCTGTCGAATGGCACCTCCTCCAGGGTTTTAGGGTTGAAGATCCTTCGGGTGCAAGGAAAGGGGGGCCGAACCGACACCGGAACTGGGCTGGGCCGGCGGTCGGCCCAGGCCCAATTCGGCCCGGTTCGGTCGCCCCTTCGCTCCCGTGGGTCCTCAGGTGATTATGCACTTTGCCCCCTCCACTTGCATGATTTTGACGATGTCATCCTCGCGTCCAAGACGGAGGTTCTCCGCGCATGAAGTTCGGTCTTTTACGCTTCAATCCCCGGGGGTGTTCCTTTGTAACACTTCGGTCCTTGCCACCATTGGAAGTGATTTCATCAAGCTCATGAACACAAACAAGACTCCGTAAATGCTCCTTTGAACTTGTTGCGAATCCGTCCTTTATGTCCATGTTTTCCTACATAAACACAACACTTCCAAATGCATGCACATAGATGAACTTGTTATATGATTAGTGTGCCTAGTGGCGAGGTTAGTTCCATAATCAAATCCAAACCAAAGTGTAATGAACATGCTTGGTGTACCAAAATACACCGTCAACATCTCCCCCACGCTTAGCTCTTGCTCGTCCTCGAGCAAGTACTCGTAAAAGAACTTCGTCCAAAGTGTTGTAATCGTGTAGTGCTAATCCTTCTTCACAAGTTAGTCAATCTTTTCATCTTTAATACATAAACATAAAGTAGTGATCATAAAACATAAACATGGGCGTTTAGAATCTTTACCACATCAAGATTTACCCCACAACTCAAACTCTTCACTCGAAGCTTTCAATCTCAGCCATGCTTACTTCTTTGCTTCCATCAGAGGGTTTTTATGATTGTAAAATCAAAATTCCTGCAACCAGTATTAGACAAAAACCTTTATCCAAGCTCTCTTTAGTCACTCATATGAGCTGGCTATCTTGACCAAAATTTATAAAACTCTCACCTCCCATAAATCTCTCATATAACATGTAAAGTGGAGCTATAGGTAGGGCTAGTGCAATCAACACAAGTATTGTCAAACTAAGAACTTCCTCTAATGGCTGTTTACCTTTCAAAGCCAATGATCATGAGAATAAACCATATGTAGGGATATCAAGGACGAGAAGATTTAGAATGGTGGACATGTGCAATGGCAAAAGAAAATTATGACTACGAGGCACCGATGACGTCCTCGTTGTCGGATTGCACATGGTTGGAAAAAGAGTGAAAGTTTCGTCTCTCAACAACGTGACATCCTTCCTTGCAGTTTAGTTTTCTTTTCACTTGATTCATCCCTCTCATATCTTTATTTCCACTCCTCTTTTCTCTTTTTCGTCTTTTTTTTCATTCTCATATTTTTCTCTTTCTTTCTTTCTTTCTTTCTTTCTTTCTTTTCCATACTCATACTTTTGTCTTTATTTTTCCCTCTCTTGACAACTTTGCAAAGCTCTCAACTCCTCTCTTTCTTGCATGCATACAATCTAAAATTTTAAATAAACCATGCTAGAGACGAGACGAAACTTTGAGAGTAGGTTGTGTTCAAGGAATGCGATGTACAAAAGAGATGTATAGGGTTGGGTATGGAATTCGGCGATGTACGGGACTTCTGATGTGAAAGTCACGTTACCGAATGCATGACAAGGCTAGCAACAAAAGATAAGCACAAGGACATGACCATTGCTCGAAATTAAAACTCCCAAGAGAGAAGGATCCTAGACCAACTCATCGTGCTAATCACACTTATGGTGGAGCAAAAAAATAAATTGGCTTTGTATAGGATTTTTTTTTCTTACTTTGCTCGAAATTAAAACTCCCAAGAGAGAAGGATCCTAGACCAACTCATCGTGCTAATCACACTTATGGTGGAGCAAAAAAATAAATTGGCTTTGTATAGGATTTTTTTTCTTACTCTCAACTTGGAAAAAGAGGTTTTGCTAACCTTTATTACAAGGGTTTTTAGATAATTTTCAGAATTGAAATCCTTCAACTTTTAGCATTGAACATAGCACAACCAACATGTGAAGCTCAAGATCGGAGTGTGGTACGGGTACTTTTAGTAGTAGCAATTCCACTAAGCACCACGGTAAACGTTTTTCAAACCACACACTTATGTTCATACATCAAAAACTAAAGATGAACGAACGAGTAAATTAAGATAAGCAATACACAAGACACAAAATATATAAAGACTCTTTTTATTTGATTTTCTTTGACTCAACACTAATTTAAGACACTTGCAAAAATTTTAAAACACACTGAAAAACTAAAGACTTATTAAACTCTAAGACTCCCTCGAAGATTAAACCGAACCTAAACTTGAAGCTCAAAAGCTAAGGCTAGCTAGCTAGCTCTCCCCCACGCTAAAAACATACGATGTCCTCGTTGTATCTTACAAAATTCCTAAGGGGGAAACTAAACCTAGTGGTACTTCCCGCAACTATTGCACCACTTGCCTCTCATGTTCCCAACCATGCCAAAAAGTTTGCGCACGTTGCGGTTTAGGAACTTGTAGTCGTCTTCGCCTACGCGCTCCATATCCTCCATACGCTGCCTCATCGCCTCCATGGCTTGGAAACATTCATCGACCGTTGCGTAGAGATCCGAGATGGAGTGACGGCAAACCGCACAACACATCGGATGCAACCCGAAAGGGTCGTCATTGCCCGGGTCTCCGCCGTCATCGCCGCCGTCGTCGCCACCACCATTATCGTCGCCGCCGTCATTGCCGCCGCCGTTGGGGCCTTCAGGAGTCTTCTCCTTGGGTTCCTCATCCCAAATGTAAAGATCGTTATCATCTCTTCCGGTGGCCGCCCACGAGCTCGGGCTACGATCGTCGGAGTAATCGCTACCCCCATAGTCCTTAGGCTCGGGCGACACCTCCTTGTAGTCTTTCCGCTTCATGCCTTGGATGCACGCCGACCTTCGAACGGGCGTAGGGACCTTCTCCTTATTGACGGGGTTGCGAGATGCGATAGCTCCGGTCGGGACACGACCTCCGCAACGGATGCGGGCGGTCCTCTTGATCTCGACGGGTAGCTTGAGCTCGCATCGCTTCGCCTCTCCATCGATGGCTTCTTGGCTTCTTGCTTCAACTCTAAGATCCTCGGGGACACAATGGCTGCTGCGTGGGTGCAAAATATTGCTTGATGGGATTGATTCCCGAGCTCCCAATTCGGCCAAATAAATAGCCCGAAGAGGAAAACCCTAGGAACCTCATTTTCTTTTTTTAAATTTCCCTTAAAATTTTCTGACCAAAGAAGGAAGTCGAAAAGGAGCAATTCGGGCAAAAACCGGGATCAACCGCCGCCGGGACCCACCTGGGCCGGTCGGACTGGGCCGGCCGGCCCACCCTGTCTCGGGGGCCGGGCCGGTCCGGTTTTTCGTGCACCGCCCTTTTTTCGCCTCCTTAGCCTATGGGAAAAAGTTGGCCCAGTAAATCTTCGCGAGAAACTCCAGAAAATTAAAAGAAAAACTATTTACAAAAATCCATGCCTTGTTTTTCGTCCTAGGTGGGACGTTCGGGCTCTTCTTCCATGGTGAAGACATCAACATGGTGAAGGGGGACAACGTCGGGTTCGTAGTAAACCTTAAGCCGTTGACCATTCACCATATATTGATCGCCTTTCATATCCATAATGGTTACCACTCCGTTGGAGAGCATCGAATGCACAACATAAGGTCCGTCCCACTTGCTTTGCAATTTCCCCTTTCCGAAGGTTTTAAATCTCGAATTGTAGAGGAGGACCTTATCTCCTTCTTTAAACTCTTTCTTTTTCAACCTTTTATCATACCACCTTTTTATTCTCTCTTTGTATATGCTTGCATTTTCATATGCTTTCAACCTCATCTCTTCTAGCTCGCTTATTTGAATTCTTCGTTTCACCACCGCGGCATCGAGATCAAGGTTCATCTCTTTAATCGCCCAATTGGCTTTGTGTTCCAACTCAACCGGAAGGTGGCAAGCCTTTCCATAGACGGATTGATAAGGGGTCATACCTATCAGTGTCTTGAACGCCATTCAATAAGCCCACAAAGCTCCGTCTAATTTCTTTGACCAATCTTTGCCTCCCTTCTCTATGGTTTTGTTGAGGATGCTTTTTAATTGCCTATTCGATGTTTCCGCTTGTCCGTTGGTTTGTGGGTGATAGGCCGTAGAGACCCTATGCTCAATTCCCAACTTGGACAAGCACTTTTTGAAATTTTTCCTGGTGAAGTGAGTTCCTCCATCGCTTATCAAGATTCTCGGTGTACCGAAACGAAGAAAAATCACGTTCTTGATCATAGTAATGGACTCCTCCGTGGAAGCTTTACGACATGGCATGGCCTCTACCCATTTGGATACATAATCAACCATGACTAGAATATACTCATATCCGCATGAGTTTTTAAAAGGCCCCATGAAGTCTATACCCCATACATCGAATAAATCGATTTGTAGATTGTATTTCAAGGGCATATAATTTCTTTGAGAGATGTTTCCGGTTCTTTGGCATTCGGGGCATGATGCAACATATCTTTTAGTATCTTCATGCATCTCCGGCCAATAGAATCCGCTCGACCATACTTTTGCTTGGGTTCGAAAATGGTTATAGTGTCCACTGTACTCCGCCGAGTGGCACTTTCTTAGAATTTCTACCCTCTGTTCTCTTGGCACACATCTTCTCATGACTCCATCATTGCCAAGTTTGAAGAGGTATGGTGCATCCCAAAAGTATTTCCTACTTTCGGAGATTATCTTCTTTTGGGAGTTTTTATCTAGATGATTGAGAGGCATCTTTCGAATCGCTCGAATGATATCAATCATCCAAGTGTCTTTATCGAGCACTCAATAGAGGTGGTCATCTCTCATCTTATCTTCTATGGGCTCTTTATCATCTTGTCCACGATTCATCCTATACAAATGACCGGCCACAACATTCTCCACCCCTTTTTATCACGAATTTCAACATCAAATTCTTGGAGAAGGATCCAACGAATCAAACGTGGTTTAGCTTCCTTCTTAGCCAAGAGATACTTGATGGCTGCGTGATCTGAATTTTTCGAAAGCGAATACCACTGCTAGCAACTCCTTTTCCGTAGTGTCATAGTTTAATTGTGCCCCATTAAGAGTTTTGCTAGTGTAGTAGACGGCGTGAACTCGGCCTTCCTTTCTTTGACCCAAAACCGTGCCTACGGCGTAGTCACTTGTGTCACACATGATCTCGAAAGGTTGGCTCCAATCCGGAGGTTGAATGGGAGCACTCACCAACACACTTTTCAAGGTCCGGAATGCCGCCAAGCACTTCTCATCAAAGTCAAAAGCCACATCCTTTTGAAGGAGATGCGTTAAAGGCTTAGTGATTTTTGAGAAGTCCTTAATAAATCTTCTGTAAAATCCGGCATGGCCTAGAAAGCTCCTTAAGGAGTTAACATCCGTCGGAGGTGGGAGTTGCTCAACCGTCTCTACCTTAGCCTTGTCCACTTCAATGCCTCTCTCGGATATAACATGTCCGAGCACTATACCTTGCTTAACCATGAAGTGGCACTTTTCCCAATTTAACACCAAATCTACCTCCGCACACCTTGTGAGGACCTTATCTAATTTTGCCAAGAAATCCATGAACGTCTTCCCATAAACGGAAAAATCATCCATGAACACCTCGACAATTTCTTCGATGAATTTCGAGAATACGGCCATCATGCAACATTGAAAAGAGGCCGGAGCGTTGCATAGACCGAAGGGCATCCTTCTATATGCAAACGTTCCATAAGGGCATGTAAACGTTGTTTTGTGTTTATCATCCAGGTGAATGGGAATTTGCATGAACCTCGAGTATCCATCGAGAAAGCAAAAATAAGCATGATTTGCTAACCTCTCGAGCATCTCGTCAATGAACGGTAGGGGGAAGTGATCTTTCTTCGTCGCTTTGTTAAGCTTACGATAATTGATACACATCTGCCACCCGGTCACGGTTCTTTGCGGTATCAACTCGTTCTTCTCATTCTTCACCACAGTCAAACCTCCTTTCTTTGGTACACAATGTACCGGGCTCACCCATTCGCTATGCGGAACCGGGTAGATGATTCCGGCATCAAGTAGCTTGATGACCTCTTTCTTTACTACCTCTCGCATGGCATGAGTTAGCCTCCTTTGGTGGTCCACTACGGGCTTACATTGGTCTTCCATTGGTATACGATGAGTGCAAAAGGCTGGGCTAATACGTTTGAGATCATTAATCGAATATCCAATCACCTTCCTATGTTTTTTCAATAAAATCAGCAACTTTTCATTTTCTTCGGGACTCAACTCGTCACTCACAATGACAGGATAAGTCTTGTCTGGGCCCAAAAATTCATACTTTAATCCTTTGGGCAAAGGTTTAAGGTCTAACTCGGGCGCTTGTGGCTCCTCGGGTTTGATTTCTCCTATGTCTTCGAATTTTTCTTCCTCCACGCTTCCATCATGTGGTTCTAAGCCTTTCGTTGCTTCTTCTAGTTCTTCATCTTGTTGATTACTAACTGATTTTCCATCGCTCTTTGCAACAGGTCCCTAAGGGTTTCAACAAAACAAAGACTATCTACCTCCTCTACTTCTTCTTCGGGAGGAAAGGGTGTAGGGTGTTTAGAAACGCGAAGAAAATTATGTGTGTACTTTGTTCCATTAAGGTTCATTGTTACTTTGCCTTCTCCGGCATCCAACACGGCATCAACCAACTTAAGAAAGGGCCTACCTAGGATTATGTGATCATGATTACTATGGTAAGCATCAATAACAAAGAAATCGGTTGGTATACATTTTCCAGAGATTTTTACTTTCATGTTGCAAGCAATACCTAGAGGTTTAATAGTTCTACCATCTCCCATAATTAATTTCGTTGATGTTGGAGCTAAGTCTAGGTTGTGGTCTTGAATTTTATCGTAAATTTTAGAAGATAGGACACTTACTTGGGCTCCGATGTCGCATAAAGCTTTGCATTGAACTCCGTTAATCTCGCAACTCAAGTGTGGTGTCGTCTTCTCTTCTTCTTCGGATCCTATCGCGTAAATTTCGGCAAGGCGAGCGTATGGTGATGCTTCGGGCTTGATCCCCATGATTCTCTTCACCTCAGCTATGTGTTCCGGATCCACTTCATCATCACCAAAGAGCTTTTGAAAGATCTCACCGGTGGTTTCAAGGTCGTAGGAATCTTCTGCTTTCCTCTCCGGTGGGAAATCCACTTCCAATGCTCTCCCCATTCCCTTTTGATTAGGGAACGGTCTTCTCTTGTCGAATACTTCTTCATAATCGATAGGAACCCAATCCATTGGTTTGAACTTCCTTAGTGGCTCCACGCTTGACATGCTTCTCTTGTTTGTCTCATTTGGTACGACGAAGTCAACGCTCGGGGTAGTTCTTGACTTGATGCGTTCTCGCCCATGGGTCTACGATACTAGAACATGCAATCGCTTAAAGACATAAAACCAATCTATTCTATCGAGGGTTGTGACCACGGTTTCGCCCTTTCCCTCCTCTCGTACTGTCACTACGCGAAGGTATTCGTGACTAGACCTATGATGGACACGGCGTATTGAATGGATCCAAGGAAGCATTGGAGCTCTACTCCCTTTATGGCATGGTAGCTAACCTTAAGCATTAAAGTATATTCAACACAAGATGATAGATAGATAATCCGACAAAGTACGATTACATCTCAAGATCGATTACAACCCATGGACGAATAAGGAGATTACCCCATCAAGGTGCTAGACATAGCACCGTTGATCATGGTTTCCCTTCCGACGGTGTCTTCCTTCTTCTCCACGTGTGGGTGCTTCCTTCGAGGTGGTCGATTCCCCTCCGGAGATCTCCCTCCTCTCTCTCTAACTTGTGGATGGCCTCCTGGTGCGAATGGCTCTCCCCCTGTCGAATGGCACCTCCTCCAGGGTTTTAGGGTTGAAGATCCTTCGGGTGCAAGGAAAGGGGGCCGAACCGACGTCGGAACTGGGCTGGGCCGGCGGTCGGCCCAGGCCCAATTCGGCCAGGTTCGGTCGCCCCTTCGCTCCCGTGGGTCCTCAGGTGATTATGCACTTTGCCCCCTCCACTTGCATGATTTTGATGATGTCATCCTCGCGTCCAAGATGGAGGTTCTCCGCGCATGAAGTTCGGACTTTTACGCTTCAATCCCCGGGGATGTTCCTTTGTAACACTTCGGTCATTGCCACCATTGGAAGTGATTTCATCAAGCTCATGAACACGAACAAGACTCCGTAAATGCTCCTTTGAACTTGTTGCGAATCCGTCCTTTATGTCCATATTTTCCTACATAAACACAACACTTTCAAATGCATGCACATAGATGAACTTGTTATATGATTAGTGTGCCTAGTGGCGGGTTAGTTCCATAATCAAATCCAAACCAAAGTGTAATGAACATGCTTGGTGTACCAAAATACACCGTCAACACCTAGCCAAATTACTCAAAAGGTAATTTGGACTTCCCCATTGGATAGGTCTCGTCGAGTAGATCAATATCCATATATAGAACGTCCAATTCAGAGTCCGGATGAGAGAGATATGGCTTCCGGAAGGTTTCCACGTCACGGGGGCGGTTAGACCGCGTGGTCTATGCGGTTTGACTGGGTATGGACATTGTAAACTCCAGTAGGGGCAAGACCTCCCCACCCTATAAATATAAAGGGTCGTGGCCGATTGAGGATCTATCACCCAATCAAACTTATCAAATTTACCTTTTTATCTCCAACCCTATTTTTCAAACCCCTTTGCTTCCTTCTTCGTCTCTACGGCGATTTAGGGCGTTCTAAGTGGCCCGCCAACCTTAGAACAACCCTAGGTGTGTTGTCCCTGACGGGGTCCTTCCCAGGGCAGCGATCTTAGGTTTTCGATGACGTTCCTGTCCAAGGCGGTTAGACCGACCCCCAGGGCTGTTAGACCGGCCCGTGCTGGGAACCTCGACAAGGCGATATTCGACTACCGCGCGATCCAGCACACTCGTGTGTTCGACCGGAAAAAGCGTCAACAGTAGCAGCTCCCTGATGCTCCTATGTCGATGGCATCTACCCAGAAGTAAGCTTGCAAGTGGGTGCAGGACCACCTGCGAGCCTTCTACACCCGCCTGCTAAATTTGGCATTGAGGACATTTGTAGAGGCCTGCATTTTTGTTGCGGGCTTTAGCAGTTAAGTCTGCAAGACCCGGTAGGCTTTTTTTGTGAATTACACAATACATCGGAGACACTCACAACGCACGCACACTCATCCCTATGAATACACGCACGCAAATCCTACCCCTGCAAGCATCTTAGAAGACTATGCCGGCAAATCCTCAAGATTGACGAAGTCACCACAAGCGCCTCTCTATCGACGGGAACGTCGCCTACCAATGAAAGCACACTAAGAAAGGAATTAGATTGTCCTACAATCTCCTTGTAGCGGGTGAGGTTGGCCGATTGGTCCAGTCAAGCAATATTTGAAAAAATAGCCATATTCAATGTTTGGTTTGCACAATTTGAAGTCTATTATGGAATAATTAATATGGAAGATCAATAGTATTGTCAACTTGTACATATTGGTATCGCTGATACTGCATTACCTGAATTGAATTAAAGAGAAGAGCAATAATACATTAAAGCACTTGGTTATAGCTTGCATTGGACATATGGTTTGCAGCAGGTAGGAGCTCAAGTGTAACGAATGCTTGCCCCTCCAGCATCTCATTTCTGCCAATTTGCACTATGCCAGAAAGGATTTGTACCGCCAGCACAGTGGTGCCCAGGGGTGTCGGCTATGCACCCGCCAACAGTGAAGGCATAGTGCTAGCGGGCGACATAAGCCATTTGTCTTTGGTGGGTGATTTATATCGCCCGCCCGGCCAGTAAAGGCATAGTGCTAGCGGGCGACATAAGCCACGCTATGCTGGTGGGTGTCTTATTGCGACCGCCAGCAAAGATGAACACAATCACTTGAAAATTTGTTTTTTCAAAAGACCTCAAATGGAGAAACTCTCAACATGAAACTTAGTTTACAACTTTCTTATTTGAAATCATATTGTCAATGAAATTCAAATTTGAAGTTCAAATTTCGTAAACAACCTCGAATGAAAAAACTCCCAACATGAAAGTTGCAGATCTCTAAAAGTTATGAAACTTTGTAGTTGACAAGTTTTTTGTTTGAACCTGTTTAGAGCCTTAAAAATGATTTACACTCGACATAATATAATATGAGTAGAATGAAAACTGGATATAGATGCATATGAGTGTGTGGTGTAGTGGTACAGGAGGCTTCATGTGAGGGTGGAGGTCGGGGTTCGAATCCCGCCAACCTCGTAGTAGCGTGTTTGGGCTTTTAAGTGTTGGTCCAAAAAACCTCAGTGCTGGCAGGCGACTTAAGCACCAGTCAGCACTAGAACGATTTGTGCTGGCACAAGGTCGCTGGCAGGCGCTCCACCGCCAGCAAAGACTCCTTTTACCCGCCAGCACAAATGATTTGTGGCCTAGTGTGGGCTGCAAATTCTTCGATATGCATGTAGGACACACCAGGTGCCTCGATTCCTCAAGAAAGCAGACGACACACACTCTATTTGTCTTTCTCCAACGTCTCAATTTATTTGTCAAAAAATAAAACGTGTCAATTTATACGAAGTTTTATTCTGCAATCGCTTCACATTTAGACGAGTTGTGTGGGTTCTTAAGAAATTCATTAGCATTTCGGCTTTGGAAGGGAGCTATATATATTGTGGGCAGAGCTTCCAATTTCTTTAATAGGTGCTTCATTTCTCGATAAAAAAAAGGCAGGCAGCTATATTGTGGGCAGATCCCGCAGCATTAGCTTTTTTTCTCGAATACGGAGTAGAACTGCGTATCATTGTATTAAGAAGATGAAAATAGATTGTTACAACAGCGCGTGGCCGGCCCGGTGCACACCAAACTCACCCACTAGATATTACATGAAAGTGAGACCTAGGGTGGACGAAATAACACACAGTGCTACTACTCACTACACCGACAACCTAGGTGACCGGGGGGAGGGGGGGGGGGGGGGGGTTGTGGCTCAAACAATGAGCAGCCCGTCCGGAGTCATGCTGGTGCTTGCCTTCCATATGGGGAGAGAGTCGAGAACCTTGTCAATGAAGCCACCTGTTAAGCCAAGCTTGAAGGCACCGTCGAGCTCACTCTCCTCCATGTTGAAGTGGCGCATGAATAGGACCTGGCCACGGCAGGAGATCAGAATTCTAGTGCGTTTGTTGTTGGCGAGTCTTGAGCTGCTGCGCTGGGGGCCTCAGATGGTGCCGGCTGCACCGCTGGACGGGCCGGGGCCGCGAGAAGGAGAGAGGCTGGTTTCTTCGGGATTGCGCCCAGGAAGCAGCCTAAACGTTCTTCAGAAGAAGCAGGCAAGACCGGCACAATGTCGTCACCGCTGGATGGCTCATCTTGGGCCATCGATGCACTCGCCTGAACCATAGCCGCGACCGAAGGTGGGGAGCAAGCTGTGTCCAGCGCTGACAAGGTTGTCCGTGGTGGTGGAACTGGGAAGCAGAACTCCCCCTTTAGCAGCATCGGATCAGAGCCCTCCTCCATGGGTGTGTCCCTCTGCAACAAGCAGCATCGACAACAGCATCCAGCAACGGCGGTGGTGTTGCAGAGCGACTCAGAGGCGGGGAAGGAGTCGGCTCAATGGCGGTGCTCCACTGGGGAGGCACCTCGTCCCTCGATGAGGGTCCCGCCATGACGGAGGTGTGAAGTAGTGTTGTGGAGAAGACCTTGCGGCGACAACACTTCTCGTGCCGCGGGAGGCGAGCAGCCCCAGTAGCAGCGCTGGCAGCTGGTGACTTGCGCAGCTCTTTCATTCCCTAGTGATGTGATGGAGGTTGAAGCAGCACATACATCGCATGTGTCACGTGCAGGTGGCCTGACGGTGATTGTAGGACAAACAGTTGAGGCAGCGTTCGTCGAGCTGTGTCGGAAGGCTACGACGCAGCAGAGGGTCCTGTTGAGGCACCACAGAGTGCGGTAGTGGGGGTCTTGAAGCCTGGTGAGAAAGGACTTTGCTCCATCTGTCAGCGTCAGGCGAGGAGAAGCGCCAACGGTGAGGCCGGTGCACGACGGTGTCAGGCACCCGCGGCCCGAGGCACTGGTGCCTAGGGATGCGGCCACCCGCAACGCCCTAAGCATGCTGGTGTGCAGATCAGGGCGGAGGGGGCTTGTGCCAGTCATCCTGGCCGCATAGAGAGAGGCTGATGATAAGCTCTGACAGCCATCAAAAAATAAATGTGGAAACTGCATGGTGACGCGAAAAGAGATCACGATCCCGACTCTGATCTAGACCGCCCTATCGGTGATCTGGATCATAGCAACACTGACAACCACCCGGTCCCGGCGCCCCCGCCCCGCCTACTGACGCCCGGTCGGCGTCGGCCACCGCAAATCGATGGTTAGCCTTGGCGCCGTCGACCATTAAGTTCCCGTTAAGGGTTCGCTTAGGAACCCTAGTTGTTGGGATAATTTTTGTGCGTGCTGCAAATCTGCACATGGTTCACATCCTTTGGTGTCCGCTTTGATCTTTTGCCATGGCTGGGTTCGGAGGTTGATGTTCGGATCTCCCAGAGATGCTGCAAAACCTCAACCTAATTGCAGAGGAGGAAGAGGTGATAGTGCTAAGTGATGATGAGGGGGAGAATGCCCCCTCCTGGCGGACTGGGCGCTGCTAGGTAAGGTTCTGTCGCCGACTGTGGTTCACGCGACGGCGATCCATGGCGCAATGAAACCGGCGTGGGGGAATCCGTCTGGCTTGAAAATTAGATCGATTGATATGAAGGGGGACAATCTCTTTGTGGCGGAGTTCGATTACAAGCAAGACATGGAGCGGGCGCTGCTGGGCTCGCCACTCACCTTGGGTGGTTGGCAAACATTCTGTCCTAGTGCGAGAGCATGATGAGCACCTCAAGCTGTCAGAAATCAAATTTGACTGTATTGACATATGGGTCAGACTTCTTGACCTCCCTCTCGGGTGGATGAACCAGCACCGAGGAGCGAGGGCCATGGGCTTGATTGACAAGGTCAAGAAGATGGATGTTGACAAAGCTGGAAAAGCTAGTGGTCCTTTCCTCCGTGGCCTGGTGAGCATTGAGATTGCAAAACCCTTGCGTAAAGTTCTACTAAAGGAGGGTGACCCTTTTTTCACGGTTTGTAACACGAACCTAGACTAAAGGGGGACCTTTTGTCACGGGTCGTGTTATCATCCAGGACTAAAAGGAGTGAGCACTCATGGCATTAGTGGCCACGTGATGAAACCCCTTTAGTCCCGGCTCCAAAGTTGAGCCGGGACTAAAGGGGAGTACCAAAGCCTCTTTGTCTACCAGTGAGAGCAGGCTTTGGTGCCGGAGCAGGGCCACGAAGGATGGCGTCAAGAGGTAGCGCGTTTGGAAGGCAACACCAACCTCAACGGTGTTGATTACCTCGTCGGTGTCATCGTCGTCGGAGTCGTTAGAGTAATCAATCCACCACTTGACTTTGGCGCGGTCAGTCGAAACAGCGCCCACGAAGAAAGGCTCCGCCGCGGGCGAGAGCACAGTTGTAACACCCTAATTTTCACTTTTGAGTTTAAATAAAAATTTGCTTAGCAACCGTCGTTCTTGTTTAAGGAATATAAGGTGTTTGTGCTTTTCTAGGCATTTAATCATTTTTGTTAACTAAATTAATGAAATATAGGAGTTTACTGATGCATACATGCTGGAGCATTTATTTTTGGTTATTGAATTCAAACTGGTGTTTGAATTTTTGTTTGTGTTCCTGTTTAAAAAAAGAAGAAAACCTTCCTTTTCCCTTTTCCTGTTCCCTTGCGCAGCCCAGCTGTCAAAGTCCGGCGGAGGTCCCTCATCTCCGACACCCGATTTGCCGACGCTCCCGCCACGTCGCAGCCCAGTCCGGCTGTCGGCCCAACACCGGCCCAGCTTCACCTCGGCCGCTGCCAGGTGGCAGCCGCTGGTCATCCCCCACCTTGCATCGTGCTCGGGTCGGACTCGGGGTCCGACCCTGAGCTCGCGCCGCGCACGCGTGTGGCCTCAGGCTCACTTGCCCCGGCGCCCCCGGCTCTATAAAGCCAGCCGACTCGCACCGCACCGCTCCGTTTGCCCCAAACCCTAGCCCCTATGCTCCCCGCAGCAGCCGCGCAAACCCTAGCACCACCGCCACTGCGAACCGCTCATCCACCGCCCCTCCGCCGCTAAGGAGCTCTCAAGGAGTTTTGCTGCGAGGTGAGGACCCTCCTGGTGTTTTTCCCACGATGGAAGGGACACCCCAGCCCCAAATCCGCCTGCACCGCCGCACACCGCCTCGCGCCACCTCTCACCGCCGGCCAGCCGCCACCGCCCGCACCCACAGGCTACCTTAGCCACCGGATCATGATCCAATGGATCAGATCCGTTCCGCCTCGGGCCAAACCGCCCAGCGCCGGTCAACGCAGCCTTGACTTCGCGATTTTGCAAAGAAAACCCCGTGTTTCTTTAGATTTGCAAGCCGGTCCTCCCACCGTTATAGTTTTCTTGCAGATAGATCCAGGTTTCTTCGTTTTAGCCCAGAAAGTTTAGTTTTCCTTACAGTTTAGTCCCTGACTTTGTTTACGCTATATCTTAATCGTTTTAGCTCCGTTTTAGCGTTCTTTATGTCCATGCCATCGTCTTGACGAGTAGAACAGTTTTATGACTCTGTTTTGTTCTTTCAGTACTGTTTGGTGATCGTTTCTGAATTTATTCTATTGTATGCTTGTATGTGAATGTGAGGAGCGTAGAGTACGAGCAGTTTGAGGATTTTGCTGCCGTTGAAGACTTTCAAGACCCTAAGCAGTTTCCAGAGCTGGTAAAAGGCAAGTTCTTGCTGCATTCCTGTTGATCCTATTACAACATGCATTTTAATTACACCACATTTACTTATTGTTTTGCATAAATATGATGTGTCCGATTATTTAAGGATTTCCTAGTGTTGTTTATCCTATGCCTTGATCAACCTGGATTTACTTTATGTTGGGTAGAACTTGCTAGAGCTTTACCTTGGTTTCGGGTGGTTTAATGAACACTTATCAATCTGGCTTTCCTTATGCTATCATTCTTATAATGCAAGAGCACTTTATGCCTGTTAATTGGAACATGGAGAACCACCCAGGGAAACAGTACAACCACAAGACATATGGCTGTCTTGGCTGAATAACTAGAAAACTTGGTGTTAGGCATGTTTTACCTGAAAGGGGTTGGGGGCTGACGATAGATGGTGTATAGAACTGCTCTGGCAGAGAGTTGGGCTTGGCTAAGACACGGTACCCGCTAGGGAGCTTTATGCGCTGCACTGATCAGGTAACCTAGAGAGCAGCCTGCACTAGGGGATCTTCGTAAAGGCCTCGTAGCGTCCTATGCAGCCACACCTCGGTAGTGTGGTATTGTGCCTACTTTTGCACAACATGGTTGGGTCTAAAACTCTTTTGAGTTTTTACGTGACTTGTGGGTAAAGATGTACAACCTCTACAGAGTGTAAAACTGACTAGTTAGCGGTGCCCACGGTCAAGGGCGGCCTGGACCCTCACATGAGTAATTTATGAAAGATGGAACTTTTAAACTTGTGCATTGCATTCAATGGTTCCGTTGCACTTGCTAATTGGGTTTGGTATATACTTTCACTTGTTAGTTATAGCTAATTAATAAAACTTGACCAACTAAAATGCTGACTCGCTTTACAACCATCAGCTTCCACCATAAAGCCTTGCATGTTGTTATATAACTTTTCCCTTGTTGAGTACGACATGCGCTCATGCTTGTTGTTTCTATATTGCTTCTACACTACCCGGCTGCTGCTAAGACGGATGCTTTGAGGACTATCTTGGAGAGTTTGATGAGTTCTAGGTGCTCGTTCTCCAGTTAGCTGCCTGTGGAGGACTTCTACTTTTATTTCTATTCCATTGTTAGCTACTTGAACGATTGTTAGATTGAGACACTCGGTCATGTAAGAAATGTTTAATACTCTCTATACATTGTTACATTGTGTTTTGGTATTCACTACGTCGATGCATGCGTGTAACTTGATCTTGGCGCACATGTATTCTTGCATTCGAATTTGCCCTTAAATCCGGGTGTGACAAAGTGGTACCAGAGCCGTGTTGACTGTAGGACATTAGCCTAGTTAGAACTGGTCGAAAACTAAGGATTATATAATAATAGAAGCCACACATTGCTTAGTTTGCTTTATTCTATTTATTATATCTATTCTTGGTTTAATCTCATCCTTGATTGTCTTTTGTTATCTAAACTTGATCTTGTCATTTCTAGTAATCAGCACTCGTCTCCTCTATCTTAGATGGTTCGCCGACTGAAGACTACTCGTGCTAGTGCTTACCGCTTTCCAAGGTACCTGGAGGACCAGGACTTCTACTGCTTCTCCACGGAGAGTGATGAGCACAATGGCGACACTGAGGAGGGAAGTGGCGCGAACTCTACTTCAGTGCAAGCTTCACCACCTGCTTCAGTCATTAAGCTGTCATATGATGAGATAGAAGAGGAGCAAGCTGAAGATCAGGAACAAGGAGGTAACCCAGATGACCACTCAGATCCTGAAGGCTCAAATCCGGAGGATGGAGATGCTGATGAGCAACCTGCGCTTCAGGAGTGGAAGGTGGTCGTTTGTCACCATGATGGAGGGCATGGACGCTTTCCGTGCCGAGGAGGCTCTTCCACCGTCTCCACCTGCATGTGACGATCGACTACGTTGGGCTAAAGAGGACACATCCCTGTTATCCAATGCAGTGGGAGGTGTCAGTGCGCATTCTGAAGGATGATCCACAGGATGGCGGACAGTACGAGGTTATTGTTCACCATGCTTTAGCCACCAGGGATACCTTCGCTGCGGGGAGAGATGATACTACTAGGAGGGCTCTTTCTGCATGGTGCTATGAGGAGGCTCAACATCTCAATGACACTGTGTGGGGTGACTTTCCCCGCCGACCTACTGGAGCTGTGGGCAGCACTATCCCAGTGGCTAATGCAAACTTGGGACCACACTATGCAGCTCAAGTGGGACTTGTTGCAGCTCTCAACACCAACCTTGATGACACCAACATGGAGCTGCAAGACCTTCGTGATCAGCAAGATGAGGATCGAAGGGAAATCAAAAGGCTTAAGGCAGTGATCGCGGGGTAGGATGAGGAAGAGGTGGAGGAAGATGAAGAAAGATGGCCTGCAATGTCACCAAGACCCAGGAGGACAAGCTATGGGCCACTTAGATCCCGCACTCGGATCATTTGGCCTTAGGTGCTAGGTATCTTTTTATCTTCAGTTATAGATTAGATCGAAACGTTGGATCGATGTGTTAGCTAGTGGTGTGTTTGGTTGCTTGATTTGTGAACATTTGTGAGTTGGATCTTTGTGTGATTGCAATGTGTTGTGGATTAATGCCACAATGACATTGGTTTAGTAATAAAGCTTGGTTAGTGGGTTTAAGTTCTGTTTTATTCATCTTTTATCTTGCAAATTCGTAATTCCTTATCCATCATATTTTATCTGTCATGAAGATTATCTTTGTGCAAGATCTATTCACGTCACTTCCTGACACAGCAGTACTGTTTTATTTTTATCTCGAGCTACAGAACTCCAAATCAGGTAAAACCAGTTGGGTTAGTTCACAAATTTTGTATATGATTTTCTGTCAAAAATTAAGTATTATCCAACATATATTCTGGGAGATATGGACGAAACACTAAGCCATCAGAATCTGCCAAATCCTGCTGACACAGCTGACTTCATTATTTAATATCTCGAGTTGTAGACCGCCGATTGAGGCAAATCCAATTGGATTAGTTCATTAATTTGATCCATCATATCTCTAGAAAAATTCGTGATTTTGGGTTACCTTTACAGTGAGTTACATCTGATTCTTTACAGCTATCAGAATCTGTCTTAATCCGAAAGTCTGCATTGTTTACCTTTTAAGCTTTTCTCTCATTGTCATAATCTAAATCAATGTTTCTAACGCTCAGATGGTGAACACCAGGTCCGGATCAGGAGTTGACCAGCCTCCAGTGATACGCCAAGGACGAGGCAGCAGCTCAGGCAGTGCACCACAGCCAGTACAAATGGATCCGTCCATGCAGCAATTTTTCCAGACTCAGACGCAGCTCCTGGAGAACCTGACCAACACTGTGGCCAACCTGCAGGCACAAGTCACCAACCACAGTAGCATGAGCCATCGTCCGCCAGTGTTCACCCATGCTGCTGATCCGTTGGAGGCTAACGACAGGTTGAAGACTGTGGGCAAGATGCTCACTACAACTCAGTGTGATGACAGGGAGAAGGTCCTATTTGCTGCAGGGCAACTCCAGGGGACAGCAGGAGCATGGTGGGATGCTTATGTTGTTGCTTATGCTATGCCAGACGCCGCCACCTGGCAGGAGTTCACCAACAACTTCAGGAGCCACCACATTCCGCAGGGCTGAGGAAACTGAAGAAGAAGGAGTTTCTCTCTCTCAAGCAGGGGGAATGTCAGTGGCAGAGTTCCATGACAGTTTCATCGAGTTGTCTTGCTATGTCAAGAGTATCTTGGCCCCCTAAGTGGGTTTTGGTGATTTAATGACACACACCTAAGTAGCTAATGATTTATCTAGTCCATGAGCAGGTATTAAAATTATGTATGGCATCAAATACAGTTCGTTGACTATGCCAAAAGGAAAGTGGTGCTATAAAGGATTCCTAAGAAGACTTATTTGTTTTACACTTTTGAATTTGAGTCCTATGAATGCCATACTATCAAGAGGGACAGGAATTATGTCTTCCAAGAGTCGAACAGGTGCTCTAGCTGCTAAAACAAACCTATGAGAGACACCTTCGCACCAGCACGTTCACAGGGATCTTTTCTTGGGTGCTGACCTTGGAAGGCCGGAGTATCCGGGTTCTCCCCGGAGTCTCCGGACTTCCCGGAGTCTCCTAGTTTACCCCGGATACTCCATGTCTTAAAGCCTCAACGACTATATTCTGGGTGAGGGGGGTATAAAAGCCCCCTCCACCCCCTTCTTTTCTCCTCTCCTGCCATTTCGACCTGAACTTCATCAGACCTCATTTACTCCCCCTCTACTCCCTTTGGCTCAAGTTTGGTGAAATTAGTTGTGGGGATTTAAGAGGGTTTGAGAGCAAGAGCTTGGAGAGTGCTCGTGAGCTGATTTCCCATCTCTAAAGCACCTCGTTCTTCGCTTGGTTGGCAAAATTCGTGTTTGTTACTATTGGAGCTTTGAGCTCCTAGCCGGCTAGGCGTTGCCTTGGAGCATCCAAAGATTGTGGCTGCCCAAGGAAGTTTGTATCACCCCGACTTTGAGTAAGTAACTCTAGCTTGATCTTTGTGGTCACTAGAGGGAGGAAAGTGGCCTAGGTGTAAAGGTCCACCCTTCGTGGGTACCTCAACGGAGACGTATACCTCAAGGTGTGACGTTGAACTCCGGTAAGAAATCCTTGTGTCTCTTGTGCTTGTTCATCTTGTTGTATGCTTGTTTCTATCTTGAGCACATATCTAGGGTTTGGTGCCGATCTACTTCGTGGTGAGGTTCCTACAAGATTGGAGTGGATAAACAGGCTTGTCTCACCTGAGTGCATAACCTATTTTCATGGATTTACATTTGAGCAAGTTTAATTTCTGTCGAATTTGATTCCTCCCTGACAAGCCGGAATATCCGGACATTTTCCCGGATTCTCCGGATTTCCCGGAGTATCTGGAAAAATATCCGAAAACTCCGGACCTGTATTTGACAGCTGTGAAAAAGTTTGTGATTTTCAGGTTCGACTATTCACCCCCCCTCTAGTCGACATCTTGACCCTTTCAATTGGTTTCAGAGCCAAGTGCTCCACTTTGAAGCTTAACCGCTTGGAGTTAAGAAGATGTCGAATCCAAGTGATCAAGCCCCACCTCTCGCCGAAGGTGATCCCGTCAACAATGTTGTTGGCATGCCTCCCATCCCACCTCAAGGAGGCAACACCCATGGCGCAAGCACGAGTCATCAAGCGCATGGACGTGGTGATGAGTCCTACGATAGTGAGGATGAGGAGTTCGATGATGCAAGGTCCAACCGCTCCGCTCGACGACCATCAAGGGACTATACTCGAACCTCTTTCGATTACTCTCGCTTATCCTTTAACCATCCATCGGGTTCTAGCCACATTGGGAAGATACCCCAATTTGATGGAACCGGCTATTCCAAGTGGAAGAACTCGATGGAGGAGTATTTGATGGCGGTGAATCCCGCACTTTGGACTATTGTGAACAGGGGTATTACCTTTCCTAGTGGTGATGCGACGCTAACTCAAGATCATGCAAATGAGATACAAAGAAACTATCAAGCCATACGCATCATCAAGAATTCACTCACGTCCGAAGAATATGACAAGGTAGATGGATTGAAGTCCGCTAAGGAAGTGTGGGACACTTTGTTTAGAAAGTGAGCTAAATCGGTTTGTCATCAAAGATGATGAATCTCCTCAAGATATGTACAACCGTTTGAACAAGATCATCAACAAAATCAAATCTCTTGGAAGTACAAGATGGGGAAGAAGAGAAGTGGTTGACAAGATTCTCTCCGCTTACATGGAAAGGGATGTTCAACTCCCGACTCTTATAAGGGAAAAGAGAGGCCTCAACAAGTTCACTCCGGCGGATGTGATTGGAAGAATGGAAGAACACCTCATCACCGTCAAGGAGTCCAAGCTTTCACAAGAAATGTCAAAGATGCATGAACAACTTGAGAAGAACAAGGGAGTGGCCCTCAAGGCATCTAGCAAGGAGAAAAGGTCAAGCTCATCAACTTCAAAGACCGTGGTCGAGGAAGATAGTGATGAAGATAGTGACATGAGCATGACTCCCGAGCAAATGGCTCTCCTTGTGAGGAAGTTCAACAAAAATGTTTAAGAAGAGTGGCTTCTTCAACAAGAACAAGGATAAGGACAAGGACAAGATCAAGACGAAGAGGACTTCCAAGAGACCATGCTTTGGGTGTGGCAAGGAGGGTCATTTCACTGCGGAATGCCCCAATATAAAATTAAGGAGAAGAGACACCAACAAGTTTGACAAGAACAAGAAGAAGGAAGTTGGTGAAGCTCATTTGGGTGAAGAGTAGGATTCAAATGATGATAGTTCTAACTCCAACATTGAAGCCGGTCTTGCTACCATATCTATTGGGGAACCAATCAACAAGTCATCACTCTTTGAAGATCTCACCGATGATGAAGATGACTTCATCCACACTTGCCTCATGGCTAGGGGCTCCAAGGTAGACACTCCCACCCCGCCCCTAGATGATGATAGTGAAAGTGATTTTGATTTTGAAAAAATGATCACTAGCTTTGGTAAAAAGGCAACAAAGAAAATCATGTTTTTAATGAAAGAAATTGAGAATAGAGATGGGACCCTAGAGGTGCAAGAAGAACCCTTTAGACTTGAGCGGGAGAAAACCATTGCCCTTGAGGATGCCCTTGTAATCGAAAAGAAGGGTTTCAAGGTGCAAGAGGACTCGCTCAAGGAAAAGGAGATAGAAATTCTTAGCCTCAAGAAATTTCTAGCTAAAGATGAGTTGATAGTAGATGAATTAACTAGGGAAGAAACTTGAGGGTGAAAAGCTTGAACTTCAAAAGAGCTTTGATAGCTTAAAGACTAGTCACATAGCATTAGAAGTTCAACTTGACAACCTCAAGAACAATGCTACAACTTCATCTAATGATGCTTCCTCTAACTCTCAAACATCAACAAGCAATGGTTGTTCTAGATGTTATAAGATTGATATAGATGCTTGTGCTACTAATGTTGCCGAGATGAATGCCATGAAGAAGGAAATTGCTAGGTTGTCAAACTCTCTCATTAATGAAAAGAAGAAAGAACCCAAGAGAGGTGAGTTTGAAAACCACACCAAAGGTTTTGGGTCAAGCTACATGAAGAAGTTTGGCTTTGTGGATGGGAAGGGTCTCGGTAAGCAAGAACAAGGTACAAAAGACCCCATCCCATTCATCAAGAACCACCACACCAAAGGTATGGGGACAAGAAATGTGGTGCACGGCATGAAGCAAATGGGCGTCAATAACTACGACAACCAAGTTAGATACAACACTTCTATCAAGTTCAAGAGCACCCAAGCTACGACACAAGCACCACAATCAAAGCCAAACAAGTCGAACAAGAAGCCCAAACCACATGCTTCACAAGATAGCTTTTATGCTGATTATGTGTTGACTTGCAACCACAAGGGTAAGGTGGTTGCCAAGTATGTGGGACCCCGCACAAAAGGGACAATGATCAAAAGGAATGTGTGGGTGCCCAAGATTCTTGTGACTAACACTCTAGGACCCAAATCCACTAGGGTACCTAAAACACAAGCATAATTTGTTTTGTAGTTATACTCCTTCAGTGGAACAAAATGGGTGATTGATATTGGATGTACAAATCATATGACCGGGGAGAAGAAAATGTTTACATCTTGTGATATGATTGAAAATCCTACGGAAAGAATTGCCTTTGGAGGCAATGGTGGAAGAATGGTTGCTGGTCTTGGTAAAATTGCTATCTCAATCAATCATTCAATTTCCGAGTTTATTTGGTTGAATCTTTGGACTACAACTTGTTGTCCGTTTCACAACTTTGTGAGATGGGCTACAATTGTTTGTTCACCAATGAGGGTGTGACCGTCTTTAGAAGGGGCGATGACTCCGTTGCCTTTAAGGGTGAACTCAAGGGAAGGATTTACTTGGTAGATTTTTCATCAGATAAATCCCAACTTGATACATGCTTATTGGCAAAGTCTAGCTTGAGTTGGCTTTGGCATCACCGACTAGCTCACGTTGGGATGAATAATCTCAATAAGCTTCTAAAGGGGGAACACATCCTAGGACTAACAAACGTTCATTTTGAGAAAAATAAAATTTGTAGTGCTTGTCAAGCCGGAAAGCAAGTTAGTGCTCCTCATCCTGCCAAAAAGGTAGTCACTAGCACAAGGCCATTGGAACTACTTCACATGGATATCTTTGGTCCGGTGGCTTATGTTAGCATTGGAGGGAACAAGTATGGATTTGTCATTGTTGATGATTACTCTCGGTACACTTGGGTATTCTTTATGAAAGACAAGAGCAAAGTTCATGAAATATTCAAGAAGTTTGCAACAAGAGCCCAAAATGAATTTGATGTGAAGATCAAGAGAGTAAGAAGTGACAATGGCACCGAGTTCAAGAACACCAACATTGAAGAGTATCTTGATGAAGAAGGCATTGGTCATGAGCTCTCCGTCCCATATACTCCACAACAAAATGGGATAGTAGAGAGGAAGAATAGAACTCTCATTGAAGCCGCAAGAACCATGCTTGATGAGTACAAGACTTCGGATAGTTTTTGGGCGGAAGCAATCAACACGGCTTGTCATGCTATCAACCGTTTGTATCTTCACAAGCTTCGCCACAAGACCGCTTATGAGCTCCTAATCGGTAAAAAGCCTAATGTCTCTTACTTTAGAGTTTTTGGTTGTAAGTGCTTCATTCTCAACAAGAAGCCCAAAAGCTCTAAGTTTGCATCTAAAGTTGATGAAGGTATCTTTCTTGGCTACGCCTCAAACGCTCATGGCTATCGTGTTCTCAACAAAACCACCGGTTGTGTTGAAGTCACGTGTGACTTGACGTTTGATGAATCTAATGGCTCTCAAGAGGAGCAAGTTGATGAATTGTGTGTAGGCAAGGATGTACCTGCTGAAAAGGCTATAAGAAGGATGGCTATTGGTGAAATCAAGCCTCAGGAAGAAGATGATGAGGAGTGCGAAATAGAAGAAGCAGCAGCTCTACCTCCCGCTGCGAACCCTGGAGAGTCCAAAGAAAAATCCAGAGATTCCGGGTTTTCCGGAAACTCCGGAGAAATGTCCAGACATTCCGGACCTGCTGCTGAAGCTTCACAAGGCAGTCAAGAAACTTAGGATTTGATCCAACAAGAAATGTCTGACCCACATCCAAGAGTTCGACAAAGTGTTCAACGAGATCATCCCGTTGACAACATACTTGGAAGCATCCGTAGAGGGGTAACAACTCATTCAAGATTAGAAAATTTTTGTGAACATTACTCATTTGTTTCCATGTTGGAACCTATTAGGGTTGAAGATGCTCTTGGAGATGCCGATTGGGTGATGGCCATGCAAGAAGAGCTCAACAAGTTCACTAGGAATGAAGTCTGGTCCTTGGTGGAACTCCCCAAACAAAATGTGATTGGAACCAAGTGGGTGTTTCGCAACAAGCAAGATGAAGATGGCGTGGTGACAAAGAACAAAGCTAGATTGGTGGCAAAAGGATACACTCAAGTAAAAGGCTTAGACTTTGGAGAAACTTATGCACATGTGGCAAGACTTGAAGCAATTCGCATACTCTTAGCTTTTGCCACCCATCACAACTTCAAGCTACATCAAATGGATGTCAAGAGTGCCTTCTTGAATGGTCCAATCTCCTAAGAAGTCTATGTTGAGCAACCACCGGGCTTTGAAGATCCTCAATTCCCCAACCACATCTACAAGCTCCATAAGGCGCTCTATGGGCTCAAGCAAGCCCCTAGAGCATGGTATGAATGCCTTAGGGAATTTCTCTTAAAGAAAGGCTTTGAAATAGGCAAAGCCGATCCTACTCTCTTCAATCATAAACAAGGCAATGAGTTGTTTGTGTGTCAAATATATGTTGATGACATCATATTTGGGTCTACTAATCAATCTTGGGTTGATGAGTTTAGTAGGATCATGACCAAAAGATTTGAGATGTCTATGATGGGCGAGTTGAAGTTCTTTCTCGGTTTTCAAATCAAACCACTCAAGGATGGCACATTCATAAGTCAAACCAAGTACACCAATGATACGCTCAAGAAGTTTGACATGAACAATGCCAAGCCCATCAAAACACCTATGCCATCAATGGACATCTTGATCTAAATGAGGAAGGCAAAAGCATCAACCAAAAGGTATATCGCTCCATGATTGGTTCTTTGCTTTACCTTTATGCATCTAGGCCCAATATTATGCTTAGTTTGTGCATGTGTGCAAGGTTTCAAGCTAATCCTAAGGAGTGCCATATAATGGCCGTTAAGAGAATTTTTAGATACTTGGTTCATACTCCTAACCTTGGTTTATGGTATCCTAAGGGCTCCACTTTCAATCTACTTGGCTACTCCGATTCGGACTATGCCGGTTGCAAAGTAGATAGAAAGAGTACATCCGGGACTTGCCAATTTCTTGGGAGGTCCTTGGTGTCTTGGAGTTCCATGAAACAAAACTCCGTTGCCCTTTCCACCGCCGAGGCCGAGTACGTTGCAGCCGGCGCTTGTTGTGCTCAACTACTTTGGATGAGGCTCACTTTGAGAGACTTCGGTTGCAAGTTTAGCAAGGTGCCACTCTTGTGTGACAACGAGAGTGCCATCAATCTAGCTAACAACCCCGTAAACCACTCAAGAACAAAGCATATAGACATAAGACACCATTTCTTGAGAGACCACGAAGCCAAAGGAGATATCGCTTTAAGCCATGTGAGCACCAATAAGCAACTAGCCGATATCTTCACAAAGCCTCTTGATGAACTAAGGTTTTGTGCTTTGAGGAGTGAGCTAAATATCTTGGATTCTCGTAACTTGGCTTGAGATCATGCATATGTTTGAATGACCTAGTGTAGAATTTTGAAAGCAAAAGACTTGTGAAAGACTTGTGTTGAATTTGTTTTGAAAAATTTGGATCTTTAGAGTACAATACTTGGACTATCGTTCCTATTGCTTGTTTGTGGCTAGTCCAAAGTGTTGATACTGCTCAGGCTCACATATATTACATATACAATCTTCCAAATCTATTCAAAATCAAATTCCTTGAAAATCTGCTCGCTGGACTCAGGGGGAGCGGAATCTCCGGGGTTTTCCGGAAAGTCCGGGTTTCCTAGATATTCCGGGCCTGGCCCAGAGACTCCGGGTTGTAAAGGTATAAATACCTTCTATTGTGGTCAAAAGGTCTCATTCACCCTTTTTTACAGTTTGACCGCGCCCCTACTCTCCCCGTCGCCTCCCCTCCTCCCCATCCAAGCCCTTGGGCGACTTTCAACTTCCACCGGCCAAATCTAGTGAGAGTGAGGGATTGAAGGCTCCATGGTGTGGAGATCAAAGATCTACTCAAGGATTAAAGGAGCTTTTCCCGATCTACTTCCCTAGAGTAGTTCTTGTCGTATCCTCTTAGGGAATAGGTAGGAAATACTCCATAGGCTCTAGATCTGCAATATCTCTCAGTTTGGATGGATGATTTGTGCTACATTGTGAGTTAGGGTTTCGGCTGTGAAACCCAGAAACTCCAGGGTTGAAAAAACCCGGACTCTCCGGACTTTCTGGAGTATCCGGATTTTTTTCCGGAGTATCCGGGGTTCACACTGAAAACCCTAATTCACAAGTGTTGTGCATCTCCTCTATTGATCACCTCTCACTTCCATGTCCTTTTACTTATCCAGATGGTGAGAGTGAAGGTCAGTCGTGAAACCGAGGAGCCCTCCACCCAAAGGAGGACCAAGGCTAGGCACGACCCGGCCGCTTTGCGGGCCGTGCAAAAGGCCTTGGGGGAAGAAGGATCTCAGCGCAGTTCTAGGCCAAGAAGAGGTGACCCTCCTCCCTCCTATGCCGAAGGGAGTGAAGAAGAGATAGAGGAGGAGGAAGAGGAGGAGAGGACCGAAAGTGATGGTGGTGATGAGGAAGATGAAACCTATGAGCAGTCACCGAATCTCCACGTCGCCATGGAAAGGGGCCATCAAAAGAAAAACCTCGCTACAAGCCTCACCCCAAAGGGAGTCACCAAGCCCCCTATGTCCACCAAAGCCGTGCCGCTACTCGTGTTCCTCCCTAGCACAAGCAAGGAGTAGCAGCCCAAATTTGCCCCAAAACTCCTCCTAGGCTCATCCCTACCCTTCCACCAAACGTCCGGGTAGTTGACACTCCTATCAAGCTTAGGGATCCCAGCTCCGTTCTTGGTTTTGCAGAGCATATGATAAGGGACTACTCCAAGAATGCTCTAGCAGTGAGGGAGCAAAGGGAGGAGAATGTGTATTTGTATCTCAAAGGAGAAGGCTAGAGGCAAGGTTTTGGTGTGATTTCCATAGGGACTTCTATCAATCCGTCATCCGGAATCCCAAGCTAGCTGCAAAGAACATGGCTCCAATTGTACAAATGAGGTACATTGATTGGAAATACTATGAAGAACTCAACAACACCGTGTTCAACTCCATGATTGACAAGTGCAAGGAGGCCGGGCTCTATGATATCATGGGATTTAGGTACAATTGGAACAAAGAAATTCTTGCACAATTCCATTGCTCCTACTATTACAATCCCCATGACAACACCATCACTTGGACAACTCAAGGGAACAAATACACCATAGATTACATGACCTTCTCTAGGCTCTTGGGACTTGGCTCTAAGGATAAAAGGTGTACTCCCGTGCACAATGAGGACAAGTACAAGCCCAAGGAGCTCTCCTTCATGTTTCCTAGCCGTGATTTGGCTATTGAGGGTAAGGCGGATCAACTCAATCCTTACTATTACTACCTCAATCAATTCTTTCGTGCCACTATTGATCCCAAGATAGGAGATGCCACCGCTTTGAGGTACTATGCTCCTAATCTCCTAAATAGGATGGCTCCGGATGAGGAAGGATTTTGCATATTCGACTTCATTTGGAATGAGTTGAGAAGGGCCATGAATGATCCCATGAAGCATCTCCCATATGCCCCCTACCTCATGTACATGATTGAGAGAGTCACAAATGTCCGCTATCCCAAGGATGTTGTCCATGAGCCGTTTCGTCACCTCCGTGATCGAGCCAAGAGGCCTCCAAAAGGTCACAAGTATGTTGGCTCCTCTAGTGCAGCTCCTCGCCGTGACGACTTGCCTGCTGCACGCTCTTCTCCTAGGCCTCTGAGGACCATGTGTGGTTCGAGGACCGGTGGATGGTTGCTTCCTTGTGTGATGAGTGATTGACAACGTTGTGTCAACTGATTCTTGGCTAAGTATTGTAGGTGCAGGTTGCGGCTTGACTGGTGTTGGTGCAGGTGACGAACAAGCGCGAAAGGTCGTCGCCGGTGAGGCCTCCAGGTGTGGAGAAGACAAGTAGGCTTCGTTCGAGGGACCTAGTGGCCAGCGGGGTCAAGTGCGGGACGCATGGTGGCATGAACAACAAGATGAAGTCATGGATGATTTCTTGGTTGAGCCTGAAAACCAAGGTCGAGCCGGGACTACGTGGGAGCCGAGTCATGAGTGGTGATTGGCGGAGGCTACACCGAGTTCGCGGGGTTTCGGTGGTTCACCGTAAAACCACCGGGTTCCTTGGTTGATCCACAAAGCCAAGACCGAAGAACCGAAGACGCGTGCCGCAAAGGTGCCGCACCGGTCCGACCGAGGGTCCGACCGGTCGACCGGGGCGCACCGGTCCGACCGGTGTGCGACGACGCAGTCCGGAATCTTCAAAGCGGAGTACACGCGTCGGGATCGCAAGGCTTGCGTCGAGGCTAAGCAGATTGCGGTCGCCGGGCATCCGTCCGATGGAGAAAGCTTGAAGATTTCCAAAACCGCCCTTGAGGGGCTTGTATCTGTAGTTGTTAGGAAAGGGTATTTTAGACTTTCGGTTGCCTCCATATAACCCAAGAGGTGAGAGGATGGCAGCCAACCTCTTGGAACCCTAGTTCATTTGCTTTCCTATTTTCCCTTCCTATTTTCTTAGGATTTCCATAGGATTAGCTTGAGAGCTTCATGGTGAGATCTTGTGAGAGGGTTGGATGATCGGACGGCAAGCTAGACCTTGTATGAACCTTTGTGGCATGTATAGATGATTCGGCGTGGTTCCTCAGGGCCTTGCGGTGTTGTTCCCGGTTGTTCTTGGTGGTGATTTTTGGAGCCCTTTCTTGGTGTTTTTCATGGGTTGTTTTTGGGACCTTTCTCTTGGGGATTTGATGGGGGAAATTTGTTGGAACCCTTCGTGGTTCTTTGGGCTGTGATTCCCCTCCCAAATCCGTGAGTAAAGAGGCTCGATTTTGGGGTTTTCCGAGTTCTAGGGTTAGAAGTGTTCTTGACGGGATTTCTTCGATTCCTCCTTTCTGGACAAGTTTTGGTGGGATTAAACTTGGCTATGGGCTCCTCATGAGGTGTTCCTGTTATCCCCAAAGTCTTGTTCAAGTCCGTGGAGCGATTCGGGAGATCGAGGTTTGGATTTGGGGGAGTTGACCCGCGGTGTTGTTCATCTCGAGTCGCCTGTGCTACACCCGGCCTCCGACCGGTGCTCTTGACCGTCCGACCGGTGTAACCCTTGGTGGGTTTTCGCTCGGGTGAACGTCCGGGTGTGTTCGCTCGTTGTCCCGTGTTGCGGCTGTTTTTTCGAGTTTGGGTCTCGTTTGGAGGCTCGGTAGGCCTCGTTTGGTGATTTGGGGGCTTTCGGGCTTGGACCGGCTCGATCGGTGTATTACACCGGTCTGACCGGTGTGAAGCCACTTAGTGGAAGTTGCCAACTCTCACCAGCAGGGACCGGTCTAACTGGTGGTGCTCACCGGTCTGACCGGTGTTGGACTGTAGACTCGAGGTTTGGTGTTCCGCTGCGTTCTCGGGTCAGAAGGTTGTGTGTTGGCTCCTAGGTCCAGTGGCACTCCAGTGGCTACGTGCGCTTGGCCAATTTGGGTAGTGAGTCGGAGACGTGTGTTGGAAGCCGTGTTCATCTTGTTGGAGTTTCCATCTCCTTCGAGAAGAATTTTTATCGGCTCCCATTCACTCCCCCCTCTCTGGTTCGCCGTATCGGTCCTTCAGCCTCCCCGTCGGCACCGTGGCTCCATGATCAAGAGGGTGCTTAAGAGCATCTTTAGTATGTGCAAGACAATAGCCACGGAGACTAATGAAAACCGCCGGGATATCATTGAGATCAAGTCCCATCTTGGCCTTCCCACCGACCCCTACCACGAGCTTCCCGAGTTTGATGATCCTTTTGCGGAGTGGGACGCTCAAGATGTGGGCGAAAGACAAGAGGAAGAAGTGGAGGAGGACAATGAAGAAGAAGAAGAGGAGGACAACGACGACTCTGAGGGATTCAGCTACTCCACACTTCCTTTTGGGCGCTTGATGCCAAAGGGGGAGTGAACTTATCTATTTATGTGTTTGGAACAATGAACTTGAACTTCATGCATTTGAATTTGGAAACTTGGTCTGTAATAACTCTAAATTCGTATGGTGTAAGACTATGTGAGCTTGAGACATTTTGTTGTGTGCTTGTGATGATTTACTCTGTTTTTACCTTCTAAGTATGTTTTATGCTAGATTGAAAAACTGTGTGAAGTCTGTTTTTTCACTGCTGTGCTGAAAGCCCGGAGAGTCCGGAGATTTTCCCGGAGTTTCCGGATTTTCTGGACATTCCGGACTTTCCCCGGACAGTCCGGACTTCTCAGCACCAGATTTCTTTTTCTTCCTTGTTGAGTGCATAATATGTCATGAGCATCTCACTTTTATCTGTTGCACGTCACAAGCACCCACTGGTGCAATATTCTCTTGTTTCTCTTTTTGTGCAAAATTTTGGCCCTAATAGGACCATTGATATTCAAGATCAAAATGCACATATTAAGGGGGAGCATTACAAAAGCTTTTAATATTCATTGTTTATCTCTTGTATGACTTAAGTGTGTTGTCATCAATCACCAAAAAGGGGGAGATTGAAGAGTATCTTGGCCCCCTAAGTGGGTTTTGGTGATTTAATGACACACACCTAAGTAGCTAATGATTTATCTAGTCCATGAGCAGGTATTAAAATTATGTATGGCATCAAGTACAGTTCGTTGAATATGCAAAAAGGAAAGTGGTGCTATAAAGGATTCCTAAGAAGACTTATTTGTTTTACACTTTTGAATTTGAGTACTAGAAATGCCGTACTATCAAGAGGGACAGGAATTATGTCTTCCAAGAGTCGAACAGGTGCTCTAGCTGCTAAAACAAACCTATGAGAGACACCTTCGCACCAGCACGTTCACGGGGATCTTTTCTTGGGTGCTGACCTTGGTAGGCCGGAGTATCCGGGTTCTCCCCGGAGTCTCCGGACTTCCCGGAGTCTCCGGGTTTACCCCGGATACTCCGGGTCTTAAAGCCTCAATGGCTATATTCTGGGTGAGGGGGTATAAAAGCCCCCTCCACCCCCTTCTTTACTTCTCTCCTGCCATTTCGACCTGAACTTCATCAGACCTCATTTACTCCCCCTCTACTCCCTTTGGCTCAAATTTGGTGAAATTAGTTGTGGGGATTGAAGAGGGTTTGAGAGCAAGAGCTTGGAGAGTGCTAGTGAGCTGATTTCCCATCTGTAAAGCACCTCGTTCTTCGCTTGGTTGGCAAAATTCGTGTTTGTTACTCTTGGAGCTTTGAGCTCCTAGCCGTCTAGGCGTTGCCTTGGAGCATCCAAAGATTGTGGCTGCCCAAGGAAGTTTGTATCACCCCGACTTTGAGTAAGTAACTTTAGCTTGATCTTTGTGGTCGCTAGAGGGAGGAATGTGACCTAGGTGTAAAGGTCCATCCTTCGTGGGTACGTCAACGGAGACGTAGACCTCAAGGTGTGAGGTTGAACTCCGGTAAGAAATCCTTGTGTCTCTTGTTCTTGTTCATCTTGTTGTATGCTTGTTTCTATCTTGAGCACATATATAGGGTTTAGTGCCGATCTACTTCATGGTGAGGTTCCTACAAGATTGGAGTGGATAAACAGGCTTGTCTCACCTTAGTGCATAACCTATTTTCATAGATTTACATTTGAGCAAGTTTAATTTCTGTCGAATTTGATTCCTCCCTGACAGGCCGAAATATCCGGACATTTTCCCGGATTCTCCGAATTTCCCGGAGTATCTAGAAAAATCTCCGGAAACTCCGGACCTGTATTTGACAGCTGTGAAAAAGTTTGTGATTTTCAGATTCGACTATTCACCCCCCCTCTAGTCGACATCTTGATCCTTTCACTATGCACCAGAGGAGTTGGCAGATGAGGCGAAGAAGTAGGAGCGCTTCATGGAGGGATTGGCTGGACTGTTTCAGTACCAACTGATGTCTCACACCTTTCCGTCCTTCCAGCACCTGCTAGATAAGGCCATCTTCTTGGAGTCAAAGCGTAGAGAGCTAGGGGAGCTGAAGAGGAAGGCCACCACTCCAAGACAGTCCGGGAGCAGCACGATGTTCCGTCCAGGAGGCCCGACGGGGGGGGGGGGGGGGGGGTTATGGCCAGCAGCAGTACCAGTACCAACCACAGCAGCACCAGCAGTTTCAGCGCTCCGCCCAACAGTTCCAGCGCCCAAGGCCGCAGACTCCACGCCCGTCATACCAGCAGAACCGTCTGATGACTCCAGTGGGCACGCCCGTGAGGCCCAGCGCACCTCGCACCCCCGCGGGAAACAATTGTTTTAAATGTGGAGAGGTTGGGCATTATGCTAATGCTTGTCCTAAGAGGCACACTCCGGGCACTCCTGTGCATAACCAGTAGATGCAGCAGATGAGGAATTGGAACCAGACCCCGCAGAGTAACAAGGGACAACAGAGTCAGGAACTTGGCAGGGTGAATCATGTGAGTACTGAGACCGCTCAGGAGAATCCACAAGTAGTGCTTGGTATGTTCCTTGTCAACTCCATCCCCGCATCCGTCTAATTTGATTCTGGACCATCTCATTCTTATATATCTGCTCAATTTGTGGTCAAACATAGTATACCCATGTGTCCCACGAAACAAACCATGCTAGTTAGATCACCAGGGGGAAATAAAAGCTTTATGCATGTGTCCTAATGTTAGTCTAAAAATCATGGGAGCAGACTTTTTGGCAAAGCTGATATTTCTGGAATCAAAGGATCTTGATGTCATTCTGGGTATGCATGATGTGACGATTCAGTGTGCCAAGAGGACAATTCTTCTTACTGGTCCCAAAGGGGATAAGATTGAGCTTGTGGCTGATCCACCGTCAGATGCAGGAGGTTTTGTGCAGTAGTTGGATGGCAAGACTCTTGAGGATATCAGGGTGGTCTGCGAGTATCCAGATGTGTTACCAGAGGAGTTACCAGGTATGCCACCTGACCGTGATGTGGAGTTTGTTATTGATCTATTGCCTGGTACTACTCCTATTTCTAAACGTCCATATAGAATGTCTAGTACTCAACTGTTAAAACTTAAGAAACAGATTAAAGAATTGCTGGAAAAGGGATTTATTCATCCTAGTTCATCACCTTGGGGGGCACCAGTTATCTTTGTAGAGAAGAAGGATGGTACTCAAAGGATGTGTGTGGATTATTAGTTGCTTAATGAGGTAACTATCAAGAACAAGTATCCATTACCCTGCATTGAGGACTTGTTTGATCAGATGAGAGGTGCTAACGTGTTCTCCAAGATTGATTTGCATTATGGTTATCATCAGATGAAGATCAGATGGTCGGATATTCCTAAAACTGCATTCATCACTAGGTATGGGCTTTATGAGTATACTGTTATGTCTTTTTGGTTGACCAATGCACCTGCCTACTTTATGTATCTGATGAACAAGGTGTTTATGGAGTACTTGGATAAGTTTGTTGTGGTATTCATTGAAGATATTCTGATTTACTCCAAAACTGAGGAGGAGCATAAGGAGCATCTGAGGCTTGTCTTGCAGAAGCTGAGAGAGCATCAGTTGTATGCCAAGTTCAGTAAGTGGGATTTCTGGCTGAAGGAAGTCTCTTTTCTTGGGCATATCATCACAGATGGAGGTATTTTAGTCGATCCAGCCAAGGTTGATGATGTGTTGAAGTGGGAACCGCCGAGGACAGTTAAGGAGATCAGGAGTTTCCTTGGACTTGCAGGGTACTATCGACAATTCATCGAGGGGTTCTCTAAGATTGTGAAGCATCTCACCATCTTGCTGGAGAAGGATAGGGAATTCAAGTGGACAGATGCATGTTAGGCAAGTTTCGAGGAGTTGAAGAGGAGGTTGACTACCGCTCTAGTGCTTGTGATGCCAGACTTGCAAAAGGGCTTCAGCATCTATTGTGATGCGTCTCGACAAGGCTTGGGCTGTGTTCTTATGCAGGAGGGACATGTTATAGCTTATGCATCGAGGTAGTTGAGGAAGCATGAGCAGAACTACCCTACACATGATCTTGAGTTGGCAGCTGTGGTTCATGCCTTGAAAATCTGGAGGCATTACATCATGGGAACCAAGTGCCAGATTACACTGATCACAAGAGCTTAAAGTACATATTCACTCAGAAGAACCTTAATTTGAGATACCGTAGATGGTTGGAGCTGATCAAGGACTATGATCTGGACAGACAGTATCATCCTGGGAAGGCTAATCTGGTTGCAGATGCTTTGAGTCTGAAGGGACATGCCAACATGGCATTGGCATTCTAGCTGCCTGAAGAGTTGATGAAGGAGTTTGAGAAACTCAATCTGGGGATGGTTGCTCACACTGAGGGAGTCACTCTGGAGGTAGATCATTCTGAGAGCAGCAGATACATGAAGGGCAGTTGGAGGATGTGCAGATTAGGGAGATCAGAGAGACCATGGAGAGGGGAAAGGCCCCGGATTTCACTGAGGATGATCAGGGGACGATATGGTTTAAGAATAGGATCTGTGTGCCTGATATGGGAGACCTTCAGAAGACTATCCTAAGAGAGGCCCATGATTCAGCTTATTCCATTCACCCAGGCAGTACTAAGATGTATCAGGATCTTAAGCAGAGGTATTGGTGGTATGGGATGAAGAGGGATGTGGCCGCTCATGTTGCACTATGTGATATGTGCCATAAAGTCAAAGCTGAACATCAGAGGCCAGTAGGATTGCTTCAGCCATTGAAGGTGCCAGAGTGGAAGTGGGAAGAGATAGGCATGGATTTCATTGTTGGGTTGCCCCGTACTCGTGATGGTTATGATTCGATATGGGTTATAGTGGACCGTTTGACAAAGGTTGCTCACTTCATACCGGTGCGTACCACCTATACGAGAGCAAAGCTAGCTGAGTTGTACATGTCCAGGATCATGTGCTTGCATGGTGTGCCTAAGAAGATAGTGTCCGATAGAGGTACCCAGTTCACATCTCGTTTCTGGGAGAAGCTTCATGAGTCCATGGATACAAAGTTGAACTTTAGCTCAGCCTATCACCCGCAGACCGATGGACAGACTGAGAGGACAAATCAGATTTTGGAGGATATGTTGAGAGCTTGTGCCCTTAAGCATGGTGGTAGTTGGGATAAGAGTTTGCCGTATGCTGAGTTCTCTTATAACAACAGTTACCATGCTAGTTTGAAGATGACACCTTTCGAGGCATTATATGGAAGAAAGTGCAGAACACCATTGTACTGGAGTCAGACAGGCGAGAGCCAGTTGTTCGGGACTGATATCATTAAGGAGGTAGAGAGACAAGTTCAGATCATAAGGGAGAACTTGAGGATTGCCCAGTCCAGGCAGAAGAGTTATGCAGACAGGAAGAGAAGAGATGTAGCTTTCCAGGAAGGTGATTATGTGTACTTAAAAGTGTCACCCATCAGAGGTTTGCGTAGGTTTAAAGTGAGAGGAAAGTTGTCACCTCGCTTCATCGAACCTTTCCAAATCTTGGAGAGAGTAGGAGAGGTAGCGTACAGGCTGGAGTTGCCTATTCGGCTCTCAGATGTGCATGATGTGTTTCATATCTCTCAGTTAAAAAGGGGTCTCAAACCTCATGATAAAGAGCCATTGCCTATGGATGGGTTGAATGTTAAGGAAGATCTCACCATTACTGAACGACCTATCAAGATCTTGGATACTTTCGCACGGGTTATGAGGAATCGGCTTATTAAGATGTGCAAGGTGCAATGGAGTAATCATGCAGAGGATGAAGCAACTTGGGAAAGAGAAGAGTAGTTGAAGGAAGATTATCCCCATCTCTTTGATCCATCCGAATCTCGAGGACGAGATTCATCTTAAGGGGGTAGGATTTGTAACACCCTAATTTTCACTTTTGAGTTTAAATAAAAATTTGCTTAGCAACCGTCGTTCTTGTTTAAGGAATATAAGGTGTTTGTTCTTTTCTAGGCATTTAATCATTTTTGTTAATTAAATTAATGAAATATAGGAGTTTACTATTGCATACATGCTGGAGAATTTATTTTTGGTTGTTGAATTCAAACTGGTGTTTGAATTTTTGTTTGTGTTCCTGTTTAAAAAAAGAAGAAAACCTTCCTTCTCCTTTTCCTTTTCCTGTTCCCTTGCGCAGCCCAGCTGTCAAAGTCCGGCGGAGGCCCCTCATCTCCGACGCCCAGTTCGGCGATGCTCCCGCCGAGTCGCAACCCGGGCCCCGGTTGTCGGCCCGGCCGCCGCGCGGCTCACCTCGGCCGCCGCCGGTGGGGGCCGCCGGTCATCCCCCACCTCGCACCGTGCTCGGGTCGGACTCGGAGTCCGACCCCGAGCTCATGCCGCGCGCGCGTGTGGCCTCGGGCCCACTTGCCCGGCGCCCCCGGCTCTATAAAGCCTACCGCCTCGCACCGCGCTGCTCCGTTTGCCTCAAACCCTAGCCCCTAAGCTCCCCGCCGCAGCCGCGCAAACCCTAGCACCGCCGCCACCGCGAACCGCTCGTTCGCCGCCCCCCGCCGCCAAGGAGCTATCCAGGAGTTTTGCTGCGAGGTGAGGACCCTCCTGGTGCCTTTGGTTCACGCTCTTGGCCTCGGGTTGCTTCTCGCGCGCTCGCCGGACTTGGTGCAGCGCCACCGTCCGCCTCGCCGCGCCGCATGGCGTCGTCGTCGCCCGTGCGCCTGTCGTGGTGCCATGGACGCGTTCGCCGTGAGCTTATCTTCGTCCTAGTGTTTTTCCCGCGGTGAAAAGGACACCCCAGCCCCAAATCCGTCTTGCGCCGCCACACACCGCCTCACGCCGCCGCTCGTCGCCGTCCAGCCGCCGTTGCCCGCTCCCGCAGACTACCTTAGCCACCGGATCGTGATCCAACGGATCGGATCCGTTTTGCCTCGGGTCAAACCGCCCAGTGCCGGTCAACCCAGCCTTGACTTCATGGTTTTGCAAAGAAAACCCTGTGTTTCTTTAGATTTGCAAGCCGGTCCTCTCACCGTTATAGTTTTCTTGCAGATAGATCCAAGTTTCTTCGTTTTAGCCCAGAAAGTTTAGTTTTCCTTACAGTTTAGTCCCTGATCTTGTTTATGCTGTATCTTAATCGTTTTAGCTCCGTTTTTAGCTTTCTTTATGTCCATGCGACCGTCTCGACGAGTAGAATAGTTTTATGCCTCTGTTTTGTTCTGTCAATACTGTTTGGTGATTGTTTCTGTATTTATTCTATTGTATGCTTGTATGTGAATGTGTGGAGCGTAGAGTATGAGCAGTTCGAGGATTTTGCTGCCGTTGAAGACTTTCAAGACCCTGAGCAGTTTCTGGAGCTGGTAGAAGGCAAGTCTTTGCTGCATTCCCTTTGATCATATTACAACATGCATTTTAATTACACCGTATTTACTTATTGTTTTGCATAAATATGATTGGTCTGATTATTTAAGGATTTCCTACTGTTGTTTATCCTATGCCTTGATCAACCTGGGTTTACTTTATGTTGGGTAGAACTTGCTAGAGCTTTACCTTGGTCTCGGGTGGTTTAATGAACACTTATCAATCTGGCTTTACTTATGCTATCATTCATATAATGCAAGAGCACTTTATGGTTGTTAATCGAAACATGGAGAACCACCCAGGAAAACAGTACAACCATAAGACATATGGCTCTGTCTTGGCTGAATAACTAGAAAACTTGGTGTTAGGCATGTTTTACCTGAAAGGGGTTGGGAGCTGACGGTAGATGGTGTATAGACCTGCTCTAGCGGGGAGTTGGGCTTGGCTAAGACACGGTACACGCTAGGGAGCTTTATTTGCTGCACTGATCAGGTAACCTAGTGAGCAGCCTGCACTAGGGGATCTTCGTAAAGGCCTCGTAGCGTCCCTATGCAGCCACACCTCGGTAGTGTGGTATTGTGCCTACTTTTTCACAGCATGGTTGGGTCTAAAACTCTTTTGAGTTTTTACGTGACTTGTGGGTAAAGATGTACGACCTCTGCAGAGTGTAAAACTGACTAGTTAGCCGTGCCCACGGTCAAGGGCGGCATGGACCCTCACATGAGTAATTTATGAAAGATGGAACTTTTAAACTTGTGCATTGCATTCAATGGTTCCGTTGCACTTGCTAATAGGGTTTGGTATATACGTTCACTTGTTAGTAACAGATGATTAATAAAACTTGACCAACTAAAACTCTGACTTGCTCTACAACCATCAGCTTCCACCATAAAGCCTTGCATGTTGTTATAGAACTTTTCCCTTGTTGAGTACGACATGTGCTCATGCTTGTTGTTTCTATATTGCATCTACACTACCCGGCTGCTGCTGAGACGGACGCTTTGAGGACTATCCTGGAGAGTTTGATGAGTTCTAGGCGCTCGTTCTCCGGTCAGCTGCCTGTGGAGGACTTCTACGTTTATTTCCTTTCCATTGATAGCTACTCGAACGATAGTTAGATTGAGAAATTTGGTCATGTAATAAATGTTTAATACTCTCTATACGCTATTACATTGTGTTTTGGTATTCACTGCGTTGATGCATGTGTGTAACTTGATCCTGACACATATGTATTCTTGCATTCGGATTTGCCCTTAAATCCGGGTGTGACAATAGTGGGGGCCGTGGGCACGCCGGAGCCCAGAGAAGGAGTGCTCGACACGCCCATGCACGACGACGGAGCCGAGAGGGTCGACGATGGTATGCAAGAGAACTCCGTCGCGGGCGAAGGTGCGAAGAACGAAGAGGGGTCCGGGTCGCCCCTGCCCTCCGTCGTAGGCGAATGCGCCAACGACGAGGAGGCGGCGGCCAGCGTGAAGGCGACTGTCAGCACAGGGGATGCGGACGGGACTGACACAGGGAAGCGGATCGGCGCGGAGGTAGTGGTGGCAGCGGCGGAGGTGATGACGGCGCCGGCAGCGGAGGTGGAGTCTCGAGACAGAGAGACCCGTGCGATTAGCAGGGGTTGGAGGTGGGACGGTGGCCAGCGTCGATCTCCCTACCCACAACACGAGGGGAGGCGCGACAAGGCCGAGTGGAAAGAGATTACGGATCTGGGCTCGGATGGGGGAGACGTCGGGGTTGGGAAGACCGGCAGCGGCGCCCCCCCCCCCGACGCTTCCGTTCGCTGTGCCCTTCATCCCACTTGGCTGGTTTAGCATCCTGGACGATTGGATACGAGAATGTGCCTATTTTATTGATAGAGGAGTTTGCATAAATTAAAAGAAAATGGCAAAGCCGTGGAGCAGAAAATGGGGTAGCTAATCATGCAAAACAAGCAAAACTATATCAATGAAAAGAAAATGAATGGGCACATTTATCAGCCTGGACGAGGGCACAAGACGAATGTGTCTATTTCATTAATAGAGGAGTTTACAGAAAATAAAACGAAAAAGCCGTGGAACAAAAGAGGGCTAACTAATCTCGCAAAATAAGCATTGCTACTAGGGTCATATTATAGTTTGCATAGTACTGTACTCGGAGCTCTTGTGAGTTACTACAGCAAATACATAGTATGCTCGTAAACAAATAGATCTCACAGTTTTACAGCAATTCAGAAAGAAGGAGAGGCCCGGGCGCCCGGCCAACAAATTAAATAAAGCGTAGACAACAAATTAAATAAAGTGTAGACGTACACATTGAACCTTTAATTTGCATTAATAAATACACTGCACACAGTCGAGTGCAGCTGATTACAACAACTTGGCACTGATAAATATATGTGCAGTGCAGGTGCAGAGGTGCTTACTGTGCTTCACTGCTAGTACAACAACATAGTATGCATATTCATATACTTCAAGGGAGATTCTTTGGGCGCTTTTTTTTGGGCGCTTTAGAACGTCCGTAGTGGCAAGCGCTTGTGCAGCACTGGTTATACCATAAGTCCTCGGTCCCTCGTACGAGGGCCCTGACCAGTTATCTTCTGGGTGTTGTCCCCAATGGTAGAGGGCATACCATAATTCACCCCATTTCACCAGCAACTCTGTGTCCTCGTCGGTAATGTACGACACGCCGTCCCAATTCGGGCCGCTGTAGACGGCGTGTATGGGTAGCGGCGTAGAGCCGTAGCCGCGCCCTTCCGAGATTGTAACCATAAATGTGGCTAGAGCTCCCTTGATTTCACGCGCGTCGTCGCCGTTCCTGATTCTTCCGGCGTGCCTCGATTCCTCAAGAAAGCAGGCCATGCACACTCTATTTGTCTTTCTCCAACGTCTCAATTTAGACGAATTGGTTTATTCTGCAATCGCTTCACATTTAGATGAGTTGTGTGGGTTCTTAAAAAATTTCTTATCTTTTCTGCTTAGGCAGGGAGGCTATATTGTGGGCAGAACTTCCAATTTTATTTAGAAGTGCTTTATTTCTCGATCAGTTAGAAGATTCCCCAGCATTAGCTAGAGTCATCTTATTAGTGTGCCCTTCATGCCATTTGGCTTGTTTAGCACCCTGGACGAATGTGCACGAGAATGTGTCTATTTCTTGATTGAGAAGTGCAAAGAATCGGATGCCCGTTAGCCTAAGAGGGGGAGGGGGTGAATTAGACAATCTAAAAACTTAACCTATGACTTTACTAATTTTGCACAAAGTTAAACTAGCTATCTAGATGTGCAACTAGGGTTGTTCTAGTGTGAAACTCCCATCGCAAAAGAAGGTTTGCAACCTATAGCCATTCCTAGCATGATACTACTCTAGGAAAGTAAAGGCAAGCAAAGATTGCAATAGAGTAAATGCGGAAACGTAAAGGGGATGAGAGGATGCAAACTCTTGACACGCGATTTATCAAGTGGTATCGGTAGGCACTAAGCCACCCCTAGTCCACGTTGTTGAAGCACCCACACAAGAGTATTGCTTCCTGGTCACCAAGTCTCTCCCAAGAGCACCACTTGACTCGCCACAAGGGCTAGCCACTTAGGCACTTGCCAAGCTCCCTTAGTCACCTTGATGCCGCCTCCACTAAGGAGCTTCTCCACCAAGGAAGGGGGTCTCCACGTCCCCCGCTCAAAGTGTCCTCGCCGCTCCACACCAAGCCGGAGGGTCGATGACGATTGCCGGAGAGCCACTTAGGCCCCAAGGCTTCCAGCGAACCTTGTACAACTTGATTCACTCAAGAATCACCTCACAAGGTTGGCACAACCTTGCACTCACTCAGCTCTAAGCTAAGCCTAGCATTAAGCACATACACAAAGTATATGCAAGTCTAAGGATGAGCAATTAAGCACTTGGATGGATCGAATATGATCTTCAACGTGTCTTGAACTCCTCTGCACTTCCATACAATCTAGCAATCTCAAATGGGTGAGTGGAGGGGGTATAAATAGCCCAAGGCATCAAACTAGCCGTTGGCTAACGGCCACAGAAAAAGATAGCGTCGGATGAACCGATGCTTACTTTTTCCAGGCGTCAGTTCATCCGATGCCCCTCCCACGTCACTTAGCCGTTGAGATTCTCTGACACAACTGCTCCGACGCTATACACCCACGGTGCGTTGGTTCATCCGGTGCTGAAGACCATGCGACCAAGTCGTCTCTGTTAGCTTTCACGCGACCGTCGGATAGACTGACGCTTCCTCTTGACCAAGGCGTCGGATCATTCGGTGCTGAAGACTTCGTCTTGGCGCGTCTCTATCTTGATTCAAACTGAGCGTCAGATAGACCGACGGTGTCCTCACTCAGACCGTCAGATCATCCGGTGCTACTGTCTTCGCTGCTCTTCCTCTGCAACTCGTCTGACGCTACTAGAAATTGGACCGTTGGTTCATCCGACGGTGCCTAGGGTTTTACCCAGTGAACCAACTCGTCCGACGATTGCACCGACACTTGTTATTTGGGTACCGTCGGTTCATCCGATGGTGACTTTTCTTTTCCTTTCCAGCTCGGTTTTGACCTTGGATCTTCTCATTTTGGCATATGATATTCTTGCATCCTTGGGACCTAGAAGTGTCTACAAAGACATGCTAAACAATATGGTTAGTCCTATTGATCATGTTGTCATGAATCACCAAAATCAAACTCGAACTAATGGCATATGGGGCCGTGTTCGCTACAATCTCCCCCTTCTTGGTGATTTATGACAACACAACCAAAGCAAGCATAAATTTGCAAAATTTGACAGAATTAGAACCACTTACACTTGCTTCGATGCTTACCATCATCCAAAACTCCCCATAGATCAAACTTCCCCCTTTTTGATCTTCTCTTCCTATGTTCACACATAGCTTGCCTCTTCCCCCTTTGGAACCACTTAGTTGCTTTGGTCCCACATTCTCCCCCTTTGGAATAAAATCTCCAAAAAGTCCAAAGCAAAAGGGATCCAATGAAACTAGCAAGTCCTAGCAAACATAGCTCAAGGAGAAATGTTAAATACAAGAGAGAAAGTCACATGAACCATGATCCATATGTATGATATCAATGAAGACACCACATGTAAGAAAAAACTAAGGTGGATCACAAGCTCATGAGACTAGCATGATACAAACTAAGCTCCCCCGAAGTGTGTGCGCAAAAAGATAATGTGAAAAACAAGTGCACAACTATAAACTTGTAAGACAAGGAAGCTTAGAGCATATCATGCAAGGAGGTAGCTTTAAAGGACAAGAGATGAGACAAATGGGTTTTTGTTACTTTACCACTTGTAGATATCACTTGTAGTCTTTTGATCATTGCATACCTCCGGGGGATGATCCTTTTTACCTTGTTGGCACCACATTGAGATGAGCCACTTGGAAATGATATCACTAGGTGACACCACTTGAAAGAAGCTTGCATGGGTACCACAAGGATTAGGAATGTATGAGTACATTGCCTTTGAACTTATATACATAAGCTCGCAAGGACATGACTCAATAGCATGAAGCTCATATTGCTATTTTCACCCTTTTAGAGATGTTAGATCACATTGAGAGTGAAATAGCATTCTCTTAGAATGAAGTACCGCACTAGAACGCGTTATTAAGGGACTACATAAGATAAGCTTGAAAAATTGTTAGTCCCATAACCAAACCATAGGATGAACTCCCTCTAAATGTGTGCATTTAGTGTTTGAATCACCAACAAAATGTATGCACATTGTTTATGACAACAAAATGGAAGCTAACCCTATAGCTTGCTCATGATGCAAGGAGATATATATGAACACATCCACCATGAAAGAACAAGTGTAGCTTTCCTACACACTAATCAAACCATGTAAATTGCTCATGGGTTAGCACATGACACAAGCAACCTGTTATATGTAAACATTGCAACAAATGCAACCTGAACAAGGCAATGGAGCTACAATGATACAAGAGATAGGTACTAGTTTCCATTACCTCAACCAGGGAACTTGGGCAACACATGTCCAATTTGCAAGCTTGGCTTATAGGCTTGAATCTTCTCATCTTGATTGTGCCAAGCCTCCCAAGTCCCCGCACTCAAGGCCTTCAAGTAGCCTTTGGAACCCAAACCATTTGAGGCCCCTTCATGTTGATGATGACTTCCTTGGGCACCCAAATGGGTTGGTTCCAACCCCGTTCCTCCTTCATTTTCCTAACCTTGTGTGCAACCACCTTGCCATTTGCCTTCTTCTTGATGACGTAGGTGTTGCTCTTGGTTTTGTTCTTGCGGTTGGGCTTGGTGTAGATGAGGGAGCTCTTGATGGTGGGCTTCAACTTCTTCTTTGCGCCCTTGTCCATCTTCTTGACAAATTGAGGGCATTTGTAGAACTTGTGCCCTTCTCCATGACACTTGTAGCAAGTCACGGTTGCACCCTTCTCAAGCTTCTTCACCATGGGTTCACGGTTATCTTGAGAAGGTTGGACTCTGCTCTTCATGTCTTGAGAGATGTCCACTTGTTCCTCAACGTTCTTGCCCCTGCCCATCAAGTTTGCCAACCTCTCTCTGAGCCATTTCACTTCTTGCTTAAGCTCTTCATTCTTCTTGCCTATGAGGGAATCACATGTTTCTACAACAACACTCTAATTGCAAGATGGTGAGCAAGATTCATCAATTAAATCAATGCAAGAAGTTGAAGCATCTACCTTGGAGATAGGAATCGCACAAGGAATAGATGATTCATCAAGCTCAAAGGAATTACTTATTTTAGTCTCATTGCTCTCAAGCTTAGCTTTTAGCTCATCACACTCCTTGCTAAGAAATTTGAATTTGCACAACAAATGTTCATAATTTGTAGCAAGGGTTGCACTAAGATCATTGAGAGCATTGAGTTCTTTAATTTCATTAGCTTGTTTCTTAAGCACTCCTTTTTGCTCATGGACTAGCTCAACAAGATCATCGAGAGAGGTGGTGTCGGATTCATCATCACTTACATTGCTCTCCGTACCTTGGGCCATAAGGCACATGTGACGTGATGATGAAGGACCTTGCATGAAGCGGGTGGTGAAGTTCTTTCTTGATTCATCACTTGAGCTAGAAGAACATGATTCTCCACCACTTGTCCATTCACGGACGGCGATAGTTGCTTCTTGCCTTGGTCTCCTCTCCTTGACCACCTTCTTCTTGGGCTTGTGCTCGATCTTGGTGAACTTGATGTGTTGATGATGACGCCCTTCTCTCAAGTGGATATTGTAGCCGTACATGTTGACTTTCTTCACATACTTGAAGATCTTCTTCACGTACTCGGCCACCATGGATTCAACCTCTTCATCACTTGAGGAATCTTCATCGTCACCATCAGCATCACTTGAGCTTCCGAGAGTAGCCATTCTACTCAACACCTTCTCTTGTTGGCTTGAGAGGGCATGGCTTGTAGTTGGAGAAGATGGTTCTTGGGGCTTTTCTTGGGGCGCTTTCTTTGACTTGGGCATGATTTGATGCTCATGTGCCATGATCTTGCTCAAGATATGAGATGGCTTCAATTTTTCGAGCTTCTTCTCATAGATGGTGGCTTTCACCAAGTCATAATCGGGCTTCCGGAGACTTTGAAGGATCTTGCGGTTGATGTTCAAGTCCGTGATATCCTTCGCACCTAAAGCATTGATCTCATTGACAAGCACATTTAGGCGTGAGTACATAGATTCGGCATTTTCATTTGCAAGTTGCTTAAAGCTATTGAATTCCTCAAAGAGACAACCGTAGCGTTCATTAGAAACTTTTTTTGAACTCTCATTTTGCTCCTTGATGGTTTTCCATAGCTCATGAGCATTTTCACAATTAAAAACTCTATTGAAAATGCCTACATCTAGTGAGGACAAAATGATACTCTTAGCAATCACATCAAATTGCTTTTCCTTCTTAGTACCATTTCTCATGCCCTCATCGGTGACTCTCCAAACATCAAGGTCCCTTGCTTGGAGATAGGCCTCCATGAGAACCTTCCACCGAGGATAGCCCGTGCCATCGAAATGTGGAGACAAACCTAATGTATCCACCCCTTTCATTCCTCTGTAGAGCAACTCACTAGGTGGTGAAGTCTAACCGTTCTAATGAGCCGGTTTTCACAATTTACTAATCAAATTGGCGTTTCCTTTTCAAGGAAGTGAGTCCCGGCTCTGATACCACTTGTAAGGAATCGGATGCCCGTTAGCCTAATAGGGGGAGGGGGTGAATTAGGCAATCTAAAAACTTAACCTATGGCTTTACTAATTTTGCACAAAGTTAAACTAGAACATACTATCTAGATGTGCAACTAGGGTTGTTCTAGTGTGAAACTTCCATCCCAAAAGAAGGTTTGCAACCTATAGCCATTCCTAGCATGATACTACTCTAGGAAAGTAAATGCAAGCAAAGATTGCAATAGAGTAAATGCGGAAACATAAAGGGGATGGGAGGATGCAAACTCTTGACACGCGATTTATCCCGTGGTATCGGTAGGCACTAAGCCACCCTAGTCCACGTTGTTGAAGCACTCACACAAGAGTATTGCTTCCTGGTCACCAAGTCTCTCTCAAGAGCACCACTTGACTCGCCATAAAGGCTAGCCACTTAGGCACTTGCCAAGCTCCCTTGGTCACCTTGATGCCGCCTCCACTAAGGAGCTTCTCCACCAAGGAAGGGGGTCTCCATGTCCCCCGCACAAAGTGTCCTCGCCGCTCCACACCAAGCCGGAGGGTCGATGACGATTGCCGGTGAGCCACTTAGGCCCCAAGGCTTCCGGCGAACCTTGTACAACTTGATTCACGCAAGAATCACCTCACAAGGTTGGCACAACCTTGCACTCACTCAGCTCTAAGCTAAGCCTAGCATTAAGCACATACACAAAGTATATGCAAGTCTAAGGATGAGCAATTAAGCACTTGGATGGATCAATATGATCTTCAATATGTCTTTAACTCCTCTGCACTTCCACACAATCCAGCAACCTCAAATGGGTGAGTGGAGGGAGTATAAATAGTCCAAGGCATCAAACTAGTCGTTGGCTAACGGCCACAGAAAACATAGCGTCGGATGAACCGATGCTTACTTTTTTCAGGCGTTGGTTCATCCGATGCCCCTCCCACGTCACTTAGCCGTTGAGATTCTCTGACACAACTGCTCCAACGCTATACACCGACAGTGCATTGGTTCATCCGGTGCTGAAGACCCTACGACCAAGTCGTCTCTGTTAGCTTTCACGCGACCGACGGTCGGATAGACCGACGCCTCCTCTTGACCAAGGCGTCGGATTATCCGGTGCTGAAGACTTCGTCTTGGCGCGTCTCTGTCTTGACTCAAACTGAGCGTTGGATAGACCGACGGTGTCCTCCCTCAGACCGTCGGATCATCCGGTGCTACTGTCTTCGCCGCTCTTCCTCTGCAACTCGTCTGACGCTACTAGAAATTGGACCGTCGGTTCATCCGACGGTGTCTAGGGTTTTACCCAGTGAACCAACTCGTCCGATGATTGCACCGACGCTTGTTATTTGGTTACCGTCGGTTCATCCGATGGTGACTTTTCTTTTCCTTTCTAACTCGGTTTTGACCTTTGATCTTCTCATTTTGGCATGAGATACTCTTGCATCCTTGGGACCTAGAAGTGTCTACAAAGACATGCTAAACAATATGGTTAGTCCTATTGATCATGTTGTCATGAATCACCAAAATCAAACTCGAACTAATGGCATATGCGGCCATGTTCGCTACAAGAAGGAGTGATGAGGACATCCTCCACTATTACCCGTTGGCAAAGACGCAATATGGGTCGTAGCCTAGTTGTAGTCAGGTGGCGACCGTGTGAGCCTCATTATCCCACCTTGCTTAGCTTGGGAAGAGGAAACCACCTTAAAAGGGAGAGCCACCCTTCCCCTATCAGACTAGTCTTTTGGGGTGATTGGGCCTTTCCCCGAGGGGCACCCTTGAGTTGCGGTTCAGCGATTGCATTGGCGCTTCGGGCTTGCCATAATCCAATCCTTGCCTGGGCTGGATTCATCAAGGAGTTTACATAAATTAAAAGAAAACGGCAAAGCTGTGGAACAAAAAAGGGCTAGCTAATCTTGCAAAACAAGCAAAACTATCAACGAAAAGAAAATGAATGGGCACGAGACGAATGTGTCTATTTCATTAATAAAGAAGTAGTTTATAGAAAAGAAAACGAAAAAGCCGTGGAACAAAAAAGGGCTAACTAATCTCGCAAAATAAGGATTGCTAGGGGCATATTATAGTTTGCAATTGTGCATGTATAAGCGGAAGTATCAATGAGAAGAAAATGAGCTAGCTAGAGGTATTCTGCAGCGCTGCTAGTGTTTGTTCTTTCTCACTACAATATGGCAATCGCCGGCCAGAGGCATGCAGCAATGCGTACTATGAACATCACATATTCTCATTTGATGAGATAAAGAAATCTTGGAATGTTTCTTAAATTTTTTGGGGAACACCATTGTTTGATGGAAGACCATAATAAATAGACTTGCACTGATAGGGCAACTAAGATCTTTTTAGACGGTGTTGTGGTTTAAGCAAACTAGGTGATACCTGACATGTTGTCGCGGGCGTTTTTTAAACGAAATTTTAAGGTGAAATGTTAAAGTAGAAACATCAAAGTGATTATATGACAACATTCATTTGTAAACAACATTATATATATGAAAGCATGTTATTTTGTTGAGAGCGAACCACTCTTTTACATGTTTTTTTAAGACGTGCATAGTATATTTTCATTAAGAAGAAGAGAGAGTTTTGGTACAAGACAACGAACATAAGAAACAACAACAGGACAAAGCCTAAAAGGAGCGAACGATTACAACCTAAGCCTAAGGCGACCAAGAGAGGCAATGCCAGCGAACCCGGCCCTAGTCCATCTCCGAGCTTCCTCCAGGATCAATGGTGCCAAAGCCACGACATCGACCCGCGGTGCCCGAACTTTCTAGATGCGATCAACGCCAGCAATACAGGTCCTCCCCACAAACAAAGCCTTGTATGTTGAGCTGCAAGAAAATTCTAACGAAAATGACCACTTCCAAATGAACCTCCAAGAGTTCAGGCATGTCTTTCCTACATGTTTTTCAACAATGAGAGTTTTGCGGTGTGCTACTCACAAATACATGGTATTAGTCACTGTTAGGGATTCAAAAATCGGATGGAACCCCTGAACAAGAGATTGAAAAATCAAGAACAAACACACAGAAAAACTCCGAAAGTAGGAGACAAGGAATCTCTGAAAGCCTGTATTCTCCTCAAAAGTTGTGAACCCCTTTCACATGCCCTTGGACCTCCTTTTATAGGGAGACGAAGAGACTTTTACATTCTGATATTGCCCTCGGATTTAGAGAATATTCCAAATGGGAACATGTACATGAATGTTTTTTACATCCTGTAATTTACGGAGCTAATTTCAGATATTTACAAGCCTGACATTTATTCACACCTCGAACCCGGACTTTTGATACCGCTCCTTTGACTTAGTTCATTTGCAGCTTTTGCCTTCGGTCGTGATGATCACCGAGGGCATAGATTCTCGCCTCGATAGTCCGAACTCAGAACAGAAGCCAAGTTTCCTGAGCCGCAAGATCCTTCGAAGCTTCCATCTTCCGGAAACAGTGAACAAATCCTCGAATATTCTCACAAACTAAAGCTCCTTCAGCGAACATTTCACCCGAAGGTTTTAACATGGTTAGAAAGTTTTTCGTTAATATTAGGCACAAGTTACATTTCATGAAAGTTAAGACCGCGCTCTTCTGCAACTCCGTTTGGCTCTTTCTTGCTTATATCACCAAATTCATGAGAATCCCAAAACCTCTGAAGATTCGAGGGTGAAAGGTTTTTACACTAGCCCCTCGAGGAAGTGGGTTGACTCCAACGATCCGATTCCACAAACAATTCTCGAATTGTGGTAAAAACGTCACCCTTGGTCCGTCGAAGCGCACACACGTCCTCGTCCGGATGGTGCAACAGCTATACCGAGGTATCTTCTCAAAACTACCCCCTCTCCTCTATAAATAGGAACTCTGTGCGCTAACTTCGTCTCACTATTCTGTCATCTTCTCTGGAATTTTCTGGCATTCGTACTTCAAGCTTCCCGTCTCGAGATTCCGGAAGTTCTGAAGTTTTTTCGCTCTTCGAAGGTAACCTACTTCTATTTCTCGTATTCATGAATATCATCTTTGTTTTCCTAGATTTTTTGTTACTCACTTGTTTACATCTTTTCATTAATCTTTCTTCTGGAAGGTGGCTCGTACAAAAAGTACTGCTAGACCGATGACTACTGAAGAGCTATCCGCAGTTGGCATTCTTGCGACATCGGAGAACATTCCTCAAAGCACTGATAACCCGGTCATCGAACCTGTTCGGGAATCTGGGAGTCGCGAAGATCAGGAAATTAAATCTAGGAACAACTCTGGTGATGACGAGGACATTTCTAATGTCGAAGTCAATCTGAATGAGCTTATTGGTTCGAAATCCTCATATCCCCTGGCTCTTGTCTTTGGCAAGTCTAAGGTTACTGTCGAGCTCATTAAGGAGTATAAAGAAGCTGGGTTCTTTCCTTCTGGTGATGGTCGTCCTCCTTCTGATGAAGAGACCCCAGCTCCTGAGGCGGATAACATTGTTGTTACCAGAGATTTCTTCACTTGCGGTCTAAGATTCCCTTACGACATCCATCATCCTGAAATTCTTGAGAAATTCTCTATGAATATGCATCAATTGACACCCAACTCCTTCCTAGAACTCTCGAAATTCTTCTGGGTCATGAAGACTTTCAAATGTACTGCTGGCACTGATATTTTCACGTGACTATTCAAGCTTCTTATTCAGAGAGATATCATCAAACTTGATGATGGGAAGCCATATGAGGCTCACTATGGGTGCTGTACCTTCAACACTCAAAGGAAAAATGCTAACCAGAATATTACCCGTATTCAGCTTGCTCCTTGTAGTAAAAACAACTTGCCTGAAGATTGACGATCCTATTGGTTCTATGTGAAGGTCGACATGTCTAAGGTTGCCAACTACACCAGTCCGTCTTATCCCTTTTCTTCTCCTATTGCTCCTATATCCGCTGTCAGTACTGTTACATTTAATTGTAGAGTCTGTAGTTTGAAAAGTTCCGAAAATGGTTTTTATATTACCAGTACTATTCTTGGCAGTCGTGATGTTATCGAAGAATATGTCTCAGCACGCATTTGGCCCTTATCACATGGCTGGAGCCCTTCAGAGATTATTTGTCTTGATGTGTACTGGGCTTCTCAGAAGGTACCATTTCCACAATTACATTTGTGACTTGAAGGTGGTTAGAGTCTTGAGGATTGTATCCTCGAAGTTGAAGAGAAGGTCAAAAAAATGGTTGGTGAATTTACTCTGAACGAGTACAAGGCCTACAAGCATATCGTGAAACACAAGAGGAGAGTGAATCATGTCTTTTCTGAACTTGGTGCTGAAACAACTATCCGACCCCGTCTGCCTGGCCCAGACAAAAAGACTCCAACTCTTGGGGCACCTAGCTCTTCGGCTGTTGTGGCTCCTTCTAAGCCTCAGAGCAAAAGGGTTTCGCGAAAGGAGAAATCTAAAGAAGATGCTGGCATTGCCTCTTCTCCTGCTCTTGGCTCATCGAAAACCAAATCTTTAGAATCCAGCAGGAAGAAGAGAAAGGTTTCTAAAGGCACCTCTGAAGCTAAGATTCAAGACACGATCTCCAACCTACCGTACCGCGGTTGTTTTTGTTTTTTAATATAAGGAAAAAACACTAAGTTGTGATAAAGAAAAAGCAAAGTGACATACTAAAAAATAGTCATGATCACATATAACAGTGCTCCTATCCAAACAATACGCGACCTAATCTAGCATCGCCTGGCTTTCTTGAGCAGCCTAGCAGCTCGGGCTGTGGCGTGCGTCTGCTCGCGAGGGTACGCCAACGGGTCAGGAGGGTGGATCTGCCGATGCCTAGCATCACCAGTCGGCTGCGGTGTCACCACCACCGCCGTCGACCCTGCAACCTCGTGGGATGACCCTGGCTGCCCTCCACTAGCACCTGGCAGCTGCGAGCCTCCTGGAGACTATTGTGCCCCACCACTCGCGCCGGGCAGCTGCGAGCCTCCTGGATACAACTACGGCCCATCACCACTCGCACCTGGCAGCTGCGAGGCTCCAGGCTGTGCCCCACCGGTCGCTCCTGGCAGCTGGGAGCCTCCTGGCTACGCCCCTGCTACCTCCTGAATGCACAGGGGTGGCGCGCCTCCAAGCTGCGACCCTACGAGCTCGTCCGGTGACTGAAACCCTGCAACCAGTCAAAGTCGATGGCCAAGTCGTCAAAGCCGGACTCGGAAACTCCGGCCTGGTCCCCTAGGTCGACGCTGGAGTCATAAACTGGAAGAAATAGTAATATTAAATCCCTTTTCCTAATTAATACAATCTAGTATTGTATATGGTTCGACATAGAGTAGTGGTCAATACCTGACGGAAGAGCAGGGCCAAGGGACGAGGAAGGAACCGGTGCTCCTGCTCGTGTTGCTGCTGGTGTTGCTAGTACTGGTGCTGGTGCAGGTGCGGGTCCTTGTGATGCCGGTGCTGGCCCTCCTGATGCAGGACCTCTGATGATAGGTTCTAACCCGACGTTAGAACGAGGATGGCCCGATCTTCACGACAGTAGGTCTTGAACTTGAAGAACGACGATGGGGTAGCGGAAAGAGGATGATAACTTACTGGAATTAGATGAGAACTTGCTGAAGATCAGTGGATAACTAGCTTTATACCTAGCCAAGGTTGGATGCGACCCAAACGACGGGGAGAGAGACACCGAAACCACGAGGACTTCGACTCGATCTCCAAACGACCGCAGAACCACAACCGGAGCTAATCCACACAAGGTGAGGCAGCCGTACTAGAACTCACAGAGCACGAACTAGTGGACCTCAGAGAGATCTCTTCACAAGTCCAAGTAGAACAAGGAAGAACAAGGGTGTGAGTAAGGCACTCAGGCAGCTCGGTGCGAAATCACTTGGATTATCTCAATTCATCAAAAGTTGTTTTTAGCTTACATATGGGGGGGGTATTTATACTAGGAACAACCCTCCTAGGTGGGTGGAAACACGAAAACAAACTGAATACGTCGCCAATGTGAAAGGATCTCCCGAGATGACCTTCTGAGTTGTTTCCGCGTGATCGTTTGACTGCTGAGCAGTCTTCAATGTTTTGTCATAACTTATTCTAGGAATCTTCAAATGACGTGGGACTAGATGCGTTGGAAAGCTAACTCGATTATCTTTCCAACGGTGTATAGCATGCTATGGGAAACTTCGTAGATTGGTACAGTTTAATGCCCGAACTTATGCTTCAGAAACTCGCCGAATGGATTGCCGAATGGATTGGGAAATTGCCGAATGGCCTTGCTTGAATGACGAGAACTTTGCCGATTCTAGCTTCGTGACCTTCGTCTTGATGATTCTCTTCAACGTACCCGAGAAGTATCAACATACAAGACTTAGGTAGCATAAAGTTATCATTAGAATTGAGTTTAAGTTCACAAAGTAGCGCGTGCACCTCTTGTTGTATCTTTTTAGCTCGGCTACGTGTGATTGGTCCTGTAGGTGTTGGTGTAGAGGTCGGCAAAGTGGTTGGAGTGGTCGATGACGCTGGCGTGTGCATATCATCCTCCCCCTTCAAAAAGAGTCGTCCTCGACTCTTCCAATCCAAAGAATGGAGAGAGATCGGACACATTGAAACTGGTACTCACTCCATAAGTACTTGGCAGATCGATCTCATAGGCGTTGTCGTTGATCTTGCGAAGCACTCTGAAAGGACCATCAGCCCGGGGCTGCAGCTTGCTCTTGCGTTGCTCAGGAAATCTGTCTTTGCGTAGATGCACCCAAACAAGGTCACCTTCTTCAAAGATCATCTTCCGTCTTCCCTTGTTGGCTTGCTTCTCATACTGTTTGGTCATCTTCTCAATGTTTGTGCGAGCTCTATCATGGAGATTCTTCACAAACTCGGCTTGCTTGCTTGCATCAAAGTTCACTCGCTCCCGCACGAGCAAAGGCAAAAGATCTATGGGAGCAGTGGGTTTGTAACCATACACAATTTCAAATGGACAAAATTTAGTGGTTGAGTGAACGGCTCTATTGTAGGCAAACTCAACATGCGGCAAACTTTCTTCCCAAAGTTTCAAATTCTTTTTGAGAACAGCTCTCAGCAACATGGACAAAGTTCGATTTACAACTTCAGTTTGTCCATCTGTTTGTGGGTGACATGTAGTGGAAAATAACAAGCGTGTTCCAAGTTTTCCCCATAAAGTTTTCCAAAAGTAACTCAAATTTTTTGTGTCACAATCAGAAACGATAGTTCGTGGCACCCCATGTAATCGCACAACTTCTCTGAAAAATAATTCAGCAATATGCGAAGCATCATCACTTTTGTGGCAAGGAATAAAATGTGCCATTTTGCTAAATCGATCAACCACAACAAAAATTGAATCCCTTCCCTTTTTGGTTCGAGGTAAACCAAGAACAAAATCCATAGAAATATCCTCCCATGGTGCACTAGGAATAGGAAGAGGAGTATATAAACCGTGAGGGTTCAGACGGGACATAGCTTTGTGGCATGATTCGCAGCGAAGGACATGCCTCTCCACATCTCTTCTCATCTTTGGCCAAAAGAAATGGTCAGCAAGCACTTGCTCCGCCTTCTTGGCTCCAAAATGACCATGAGTCCTCCCGAATGTGCTTCTGTACAAGCAAAATACGAACGAGCAATGCGGAATGCACGGCTTGTTAGCTCGAAATAAAAATCCATCTTGTACATGATATTTTTCCCATCCTTTGCCATCATGACACTTGGAATATGGCTCAGCAAAACATGGATCAGTTGTGTATAATTCTTTTATGCTTTCTAATCCAAGAATTTTAGCATCAAGTTGATTTAACAAAACATGGCGTCGTGACAATGCATCGGCTACGACATTTTCTTTTCCTTTCTTGTATTTAACAACATAAGGAAATGACTCAATAAATTCACACCATTTAGCATGTCTCCTATTCAGTTTTAATTGTCCTTTAAGATGTTTCAAAGATTCATGGTCCGAATGTATCACAAACTCTTTAGGAAAAAGATAGTCTTGCCAAGTTTCCAAACTCCTAACAAGGGCATATAATTCTTTGTCATAAACTCGAATAATTAAGAGTTGGACCACTTAGCTTTTCACTGAAGTATGCAATTGGCCTTCTTTCTTGCATCAGCACGCCTCCAATCCCAACTCCACTTGCATCACATTCTATTTCAAATGTTTTGCCGAAATCTGGGAGTGCAAGGACAGGGGCTGTTGTAAGCTTCATCTTTAATTCTTCAAATGCCTTCTGTTGAACATCTCCCCACTTGAATGGTACTTCCTTCTTGGTCAACTCATTGATGGGAGTAGCAATAGTGCTGAAATCCTTCACAAACCGCCGGTAGAAACCAGCGAGTCCAAGGAAACTTCGCACTTGGCTCACGTTCTGTGGAGGCGTCCAGTCTCGTACAGCCTTGACCTTTTCTTCATCCACCTCCACTCCTTGACCTGAAACAACAAAACCAAGAAAGACTACCTTGTCGGTGCAAAAGGTGCACTTCTCAAGGTTAGCATATAATTTTTGCTCACGTAGGACAGCAAGCACACACCGAATATGTTCAACATGTTCTTCAAGAGACTTGTTTGTAAATCAAGATATCATCAAAATAGACCACAACAAATTTGCCGATGAAAGCTCTAAGCACATGATTCATCAATCTCATAAATGTACTTGGTGCATTGGTTAAACCAAAGGGCATCACTAACCATTCATATAAACTAAATTTTGTTTTAAAAGCAGTTTTCCATTCATCTCCATCTTTTATGCGAATTTGATGATATCCACTTCTTAAATCAATCTTAGTAAAAATGATAGCACCACTACGTTCATCGAGCATGTCATCTAATCTTGGAATTGGATGCCTATACCTTACTGTAATGTTATTAATAGCACGGCAATCCACACACATTCTCCAAGATCCATCCTTTTTAGGAACTAATAAAACGAGGGACAAGACAAGGTGAAAGACTTTCCTAACATACCCTTTTTTAATCAATTCTTCCACTTGCCTCTCGAATTTCTTTTGTCTCCTCGGGATTTGTGCGGTAGGTCGCTCGGTTTGGGAGTGAAGCACCGGAACCAAGTCAATTTGATGCTCGATCCCTCTCTTGGGTGGCAAACCTGGTGGCACCTCATCCGGAAAAACATCCTCCAAGCCCCGTAACACATCAAGAACAACACTTGGCAAAGTAGAAGGTAAGGTGTTAGTAGAAAAAAGGGTGTCCTTGTACATGAGTACAAAGAACATAGCATTAGGTTCACTCAATTCTTTTAAGTCTCCCTTCCTAGCCATCATTACTAAACCCTCTTTTCCCGGTTTTTGGGTTATTTGTGGTCGTGGGTCTTTCTTTGGCTTTGGACACTCTTCCTCACCATTTTTGTGGGTCACTCTAAGGTGATTTTCACTCTCTCTCTCGTTTCTTCTTGAGATCATCCTTCAATATTTCTTCCGGGGTCAAAGGAAGCAAAGAAATTCGCTCTCCTTTGTACACAAAAGACAAACTTTGTTGGTTCTTCCAAAAATCTGAACATCTCGATCATATAACCATGGTCTTCCTAGCAGCAATTGGCACGCTTGCATAGGTACCACGTCACACTCCACATGATTTGTATACTTTCCAACAGAGAAAGGAACATTCACCACATGACTGACACGCAGCGCACCACAATCATTCAGCCATTGCATCTTATATGGACTGGGATGACGTCTTGATTTCAGCCCCAATCTGTCCACTAATTCTTGGCTAGCAATATTATTGCAACTTCCATTATCAACAATGATGCAGCAAAGCTTGTCCTTGATCATGCCTCTGGTGTGGAACAGATTGTGTCGTTGTCCATTATTTTCCCTCTCAGCAGTGATACTAAGCACACGAAGAGAAATAAAACAATTATGTTCCCCTTCGTCGGGCTGAATTTCATTCTCCTCTTCTTCAATTTCTTCATCAAATTTTGGACCCTCATCTTCCGGATCACTTTCAGACTCCCATTCTCCTTTATCATTCAGCAACATTGTCCTCCTACTAGGACATTGAGCAGCAATATGGCCACGCCCGTGGCACTTATGGCATACAATTTCCCCGCTTCGGGTAGATGATGTAGCGGCCGAAGCATGAGTTGGGGCTGCTGAACCGGCAACAGGTCGCTGCTGATTTGCAGGTGAAGATGCGCTAGAAACAGCCATCTTTGATGCACCATGAGATGTAGAAGGTTTAGCCGAAGTCCCTTGGGATCGGTGTCCGCCATAAGAAGTGCCGGACTGCTGCTTGCGCCATGGGGCAGCGATAGATTGACTGCCATAAGATTTTTCCCGAGACTCTTGCTGAATTTTCTTCTCCGTACGCATGGCTTGATCAACTAGATCTTGCAAAGTACGATACGGAAACATCTCAACAAAACCAGCAATATCTTCATTAAGACCTCCCAAAAATCTTGCCATCTTGGACTCTCGCATCTTCTCTCGATTCCGGTCCGTACCAACAAAGAACTCCATCTCCTTGAAATATTCATCAACGAGTCCTCTTTCCTTGCTTCAACATCCGCAATCGGTTTCGAAGATCACGCCGATGGCTAGATGGAACAAACCTCCTTCTCATTACTTGCTTCATTCTTTCCCAAGTATTGATGTATCCAAGACCCAAATCAAGTCGATTCTCTTGCACTTGATTCCACCAAGTCGAGCATATCCGGAGAACTCAACCGAGGCTAAATCAACACGGCGATCGGAGAAATTATGCACCCTAAAAATCTGATCGCATTGTTCGGCCCATTCAAGGAACTCATCTTGTCGGGGACAGCCCTAGGGGTCCCCTTAAACAACGGGGAAATCCTCACTTAAAACCCGCAACAAAACCAAAACACGCTAAGCCTAACCATGCGGTGTGCCTAACCATGCGGATGCGGCCCACGCCGCGGGGACCCCGACGGCCCATCAAGGCGGCCCTCTTAGAGATCCCCTTCGAGCGAGGCACCGCCTCGCTCGAGGATGCGCGCTCCCTCGGGCGGGCTCCGCCCCGTTCGAGGGGCGCACTTCCCTCGAGCGGGTTCCGCCTCGCTCGAGGGCTCGCTCCCCCCTCGAGCGGGTTCCGCCTCGCTCGAGGGTACGTCCCACCCTCGACCGGGGTCCGCCACGCTCGAGGGCGCCCCTCACGCGTGCGCCGGCCCCCGTACACGGGCATTTAACGCCACGACACCGGTGGGGCGGCGCCATCATGCGCCCGGGGCTCGCGCCCGGTGCCGCCGCACCAACTCCCCGGGGAGGAGCCCATCCCCATCACCGTGGGGAGGGACGTGCAACGCGGCCGGTGTCGGTCCCGTGACACCGTGCGCTGCTCCAAGACGGCTAACGCGCCGCGCCCTCGAAGGGGGGCCGGTTGCACCCTCGATTCACTTTCTTGTGACCCTACAGGGTTAGGTGGAGGCGCTAGGCCGGTGGATCGCCATCCCTGCCACTGTAATAGCATGGCCGCCGTCCCCGCGCGTGCAGGCGCACGCCAGGCGCTGTAGCAACAACCCCAGCACTGTGAAGCGCGTTGGGAAGGGACGCCGTTTTACCTACTCCTGTGCCCCGTACAGGCCAACGTCAGCACCTCCCTCGAGCCTATCAGAGGACATCGCCACCAGCTGCCGCCCTTCTACCCTCGAACCGCCACTGTTCGGGTACAAGGTAGGCCATCATGGCCAGATCGCTGCAAGGATCGTCCGGACGGCCGCCCACTCTACAGCATAGCACGACGTGTTTCCCCACGTAGCTAGATAGCGCGGCGCGCATGTAATCCGCCTCCCCCTTGATCTATAAAAGGGGGAGGGAACCCCCAGCCGCAAGGGGGGGGGACCCGAGGCATACGAGACAAGAACACACCACACACCACGTACTCATTCTCCAATTCTCCCACAATATCTTCGACCACTCCTCCGGGGACTTGGAAGCCACGCTTCCTCTCCCGCCTTGCTTGTAGCCGCCCCACTACGAGCACCCCCGGTGCTAAGCAATATAGTGCCCCGAGCACGCCTCTCTCCGGACGTACGGCCCCCTCGGCGGGAACCGGGATAAATACTCTGTGTCACTTGTTACTTAGCATCGACCATTGAGGGATAGACCTCGGCGCTTTCTCTTGGTTAGTGTCGGGACCATATTCCGCACCGACACATCTGCATTCTCCTTTCCAGTGAATTTAGGGATATTCAACTTGACACGAGCAATATTATCGGGGTCGTCATATTGACGGCGACCGAGGTGAAATCCCCTATCTTCATAATCAGCACGTCGATGATGATGACGCCGGTCAAATCTCCCACCACGACCAAAGGGATTTTCATCATTAGACCCTTCCTCATGATCTTCGAACTCTTCGTCTTCAAATCTCACATGGCGTTCGTGGGCACGACGTCCGCCACGCTGATTATGGAAGTCAGCACAGTGACCACCACGCTGATTATCGAAATCAGCACGACGACCACCACCATGTCCTCCTCGGCCATCACCAAACCAGTCAAATCCATGGCCGAAACCAGAATTCTCATCTCCGGACTCCTCCCGATGATGGTCTTCTTGATCACGACGTGGTCCACGTCCCCCTGCTGCCGGAAGGCGGTCATCGAACATCCTTCCCATTGCCTCCATAAGTGAGTCCGCCATGCGACGCATCTCAGCCCGAGAAACTGGGCGTTCATCCTCTTCATGGCGCTCACCATGAACACTAGAATCTGACCCTCGCCATGTTAGGGGCGTAAGAAATATGTGGAATATGAAGTATTTGTGGAAACACTCAAACTCACCGCTTACTTACCCAAGTTACTTCTGTCCTCAAGGACCGTGATTGTGCTAGTGTTGGCGGCTTCACGGAGGTGGTAGTGAGGTCGTAAGGATTACGATTTGAGATGTCCTGGTTTCAGATTTGAAGTGGAGCTATAGGTGGCTAAACAAGGAGGGCTTACGGTACTGTCAACCAAGTGAAATAATGTGCTCAAAATATATGAATTGCTGCTATCAAGAACACCACTAAAAATATGCAATCTGAAAATTTCAGCAACATACAGCAACACGATTCCCTCTTCAAACTCTTTTCTTCTTCTCTCTTTTTTTGACTCTTTACTTTCCCTTCCTTTTTTTTCAGAACTCTCTTCTTTTTTTTAATAATACTAACAGGGATGCGAAAAAAAACAAATGAACAACACAATATATATATATATATATATATATATATATATATAAATGATGCTGACTAGCAACTAGATGAACACAAACACAAGGAAAACAGTACCGCCAAAGGGTTATAGGTAATTTTTATGGCTCTGGACTGTAGGATATAACAAAATATATTTGATAAATAATCAAAGGGATAAATATATGATGATGGTAAGACCTACCGTGTCAACGAAAGCTCTGATACCAGATGATAGGTTCTAACCCGGCGTTAGAACGAGGATGGCCCGATCTTCACGGCAGTAGGTCTTGAACTTGAAGAACGACGATGGGGTAGCGGAAAGAGGATGATAACTTACTGGAATTAGATGAGAACTTGCTGAAGATCAGCGGATAACTAGCTTTATACCTAGCCAAGGTTGGATGCGACCCAAACGACGGGGAGAGAGACACCGAAACCACGAGGACTTCGACTCGATCTCCAAACGACCGCAGAACCACAACCGGAGCTAATCCACACAAGGTGAGGCAGCCGTACTAGAACTCACAGAGCACGAACTAGTGGACCTCAGAGAGATCTCTTCACAAGTCCAAGTAGAACAAGGAAGAACAAGGGTGTGAGTAAGGCACTCAGGCAGCTCGGCTGCGAAATCACTTGGATTATCTCAATTCATCAAAAGTTGTTTTTAGCTTACATATGGGGGGGTATTTATACTAGGAACAACCCTCCTAGGTGGGTGGAAACACGAAAACAAACTGAATACGTCGCCAATGTGAAAGGATCTCCCGAGATGACCTTCTGAGTTGTTTCCGCGTGACTGTTTGACTGCTGAGCAGTCTTCAATGTTTTGATCATAACTTCTTCTAGGAATCTTCAAATGACGTGGGACTAGATGCGTTGGAAAGCTAACTCGATTATCTTTCCAACGGTGTATAGCATGCTATGGGAAACTTCATAGATTGGTACAGTTTAATGCCCGAACTTATGCTTCAGGAAACTGCCGAATGGATTGCCGAATGGATTGGGAAATTGCCGAATGGCCTTGCTGAATGACGAGAACTTTGCCGATTCTAGCTTCGTGACCTTCGTCTTGATGATTCTCTTCAACGTACCTGAGAAGTATCAACATACAAGACTTAGGTAGCATAAAGTTATCATTAGAATTGAGTTTAAGTTCACAAAGTAGCGCGTGCACCTCTTGTTGTATCTTTTTAGCTCGGCTACGTGTGATTGGTCCTGTAGGTGTTGGTGTAGAGGTCGGCAAAGTGGTTGGAGTGGTCGATGACGCTGGCGTGTGCATATCATCTGAGAGGAGGCCCCCTAGCGGAGACATCCTCAAGGGAGGATGCACTGGAGGGCGCGCCGGGTAAAAAGCTTCCTGGTAGGGTGGCTGTGACGATGACAACGGTGCCGCATGGGAATGACCAATCGAGGCAGAGCTGGAGGACGACTGGGGGTACCGTGGAAACAGTGGTAGAGCCGGCTTGCCGTGGTAGTTGACCGCGGCAAGGAACCTCCAGGTGATGGCACCCATCTTGAGGAACGTCTCCACGATCTCCTGGTGTGACATCTGGTTCAGCCTCGCAGTCGAGTCCTCTACAATATGTGAAAGGTTCGCAATCACGTCGAACTACAAAAGAAATTATTAGTAAAGGGTAGAATTTAAAGTACCATAAGGGAAAGGCGTTAAATTTTCAGTACTGCTGGTCATCCAGTACTGCTGGTCTCGGAAGCACAAAGTCGACAGGCCCTGTGGTGCGCGGGCCGCGACAACCTCCTCTGAGTAGGGTGTCCACCTGACGTCCACGTCTGTGAGAGTGTCGAACTGCCCAACAAAGTCCTTGTACGCGGTCTTCTTCTGGTCGTGAGCGTACGAGGTCTACATACAAACCAAATGTGAACCCTAAATGTCGATTGAAGAAGCTTGATGAAATGGAAAGACAATTTGAAAGTGAAAGGTAAGAAATTACCTTCCGAAGGCACCACAACGAGCCCATGGTGAAACGGTCGCGCGGGTCGTGGCCCTCTGGCAGGGGCTCGTATGCGTAGAGGGGAACGACTGGCCGACCAATCGCAAACCACTCGTGGCACCAAAGCTAAAGAAGGAGAGGACAGCCGAGAAGGATCGGCTACGTCGAACGACCCTTCAACATCCCCGATCGCAGGCCCCTGTACGCGCTCGCAAGAACAGCGTTGCCCCAACTGATCTTGGGCATGACGACCAAGGGCGCCTCGGTGATCCTCTGAGCGTGGGGGATCAGGTACCTCGCCACCGCGGCACCCTGGGAACTGCAGAACAACACGAACCCAAACAGCCACAACAGGTACGCCTCGAAGAATTAGTCGACTGTCCCCTGCTTGGCGTCATCTGCTAGGTAATCAGCCTGCACAAACAAAATCAAACGTTAGTTTTATTGTCTCCGTATAATCAACACCTAAGAGAAATATGAGGTAAAGGTACATACGCTAAACTGCTGCAACCAAGTCAAGTTTGGTCCGTGAGCGTTCACGAACTGCTGGTATGGGGCCGGGGCGCGATCATTCCGAGGAACGTTCGCAAACCGAGAGAGGAACTCCGTACGCCACTAAGTGGAGATGTTCGCAACGCTCAGCAGTTCGCCCTCACAAGGAAGGCCCATCAGCAGCGACATGTCCTGAAGAGTCACCGTCATCTCGCTGACGGTGAAGTGGAATGTGTGGCTCTCTGGCCTCCAGTGGTCTAGAAGCGCGCTGAGGAGGGAGAAGTCGAACTGGAAGCGTGTCATGCAATCCTTCCGAGGAATCGCGTCACACTGGCTGTCCACCTGGACTAACTGCGCTACAGGCAGGAGTCCTGCAGCGCGTAGCCTGAAACAAATAACATAATTTATTAGTTACAATAAAAGGATAAATGAAGGTACAAACAATAACACAACATCTGTTCACGTACTTGGGAACCCAGCGGTAATGGATCGGCAGCAACGTGCGTGTAGTACGGGAACGCACATGTCCAACATCCTCTCCGAGGACGGCGGACAAGAATGAGCGGTGCCTGCGGTCGATATCCATGTCCAGCAAGTGAGGCGTCATGTACGCCTCGAGCTCAGCACGAGCAGCCTGCGCCTAAGCCTGAGCTTGAGCCTGGGCCTGAGCCTCGGCCTGAGCCTGAGCCTGAGTCTAGTCCATAGCTGCAGCTACATAAAAAAATAAATATACAATTAAAAAACTAGATAAGTAATTTTGTATAGTTTCTAAAATGTGGAAACAAATTCATTTTCTACATTTTCTAAAACATATAAACTCATTTTCTACATTTTCTAAACAAACTAAAGTAATTTCGATAATGTCTACAATTTCTAAAACAGATAAACTCAGTTTCTACAATATCTAGAACAGATAAATAAGTTTTATAGAATGTTTATACGAATTAAAGTGTTTTCTACAATTTCTAAACGAGATAAATTAATTCTCTAGATTTTCTAAAGAAATAAAAGTATTTCTACAATTTTCTACAAATTAAACTAATTTTCTAAATTTTCTTATCAATAAACTAATTTTCTAAATCTAAACTAATTAAATTAACTAATTTCTAAACTTTCTAATCTATAAACTAATTGTCTAAATCTAAACTAATTAAATTAACTACAAAGTAAAGGAAAGAAAACATACCTTAGGAGAGTGGAGGGGGCAGCGGAGAGGGGAGGTGGCGGGCGGCAGGGGTGGGGGGACAGAGGCCGCCGTCACCCCTTATATAGGCGCGACTACCGCCGTGGGCCACGTCGGTAGGTTCTCGCGGGGCCGCTCCCAACAGTCGGCCCCTTTACCACTGTGGATCACGGCGGTTGGAGTCGCAACCGCCGTGGTCCATGGCGGCCGCCGTGGTGCACGGTGGTTGGTTGCCAAATCTGCTAAATTTTCAAACAATAGTATAGTTTTGCAAAATGATTAAAAAATATAAAAAAAATCATGACAATCGCCCTGACTTGGACTGGCCGCCTCATTAGGTTGGTGGTGGATTGATGTTGCAATCGCAATCAAAGAACAGGTACAAATATGTTTTCTTCATCAACTGTACATATGATCCATACCAATATATACCCAAATAGTTCCTTAAACTTACTTTGTATGATCGGTAATTCCTTTTGCTTGATTCTGTATTTTGGTCTATTCCATTTCTTAGGGCCTGAACCACACAAAAATGTTTTGTACCTAGAGGTTGAATTGAGCTGTTCCTAAAAGTTTAGTGCTCTTGTTTAAAATGCATGGTGGTTGAATGTGATATGAACTCTTTCACATCTCCAGGCAAACAAAATACCATTTTTCACACTTCGTGGATCCCGAAATTCAAGGTTTCCATGTGATACTTGCGTTGGATTATATTCCACCTGCATCAGGACCCAAAAAGTGGCCACGGAGTGAAAGTGTCTCTAGTAGCGCCATCCAAAGTTTTTTGGCAATTGTAGAGAGCTACATGGGGTTTCATGCTCAGCTTGCACGATGGCAATCTGCCATACACTACGTGAAAACCTACGTTTGTCGTGCGTCAAAATCTTTACCGTGCATTTATTTCGGGCGCACGGCAAATAGCTCATTTGTCGTGCGTTTTCTATAGGGCGTACAACAAAGAAAAAACGCACAACAAACAAGCTCTTTGTCGTGCACCCGAATAAATGCACGACAAAGATCCTGCTTGCCGTGGTTTTCTCCACCACGCACGACAAAATATTTTCTTCATCTTCCGCCCTCCGGGCAGACGAAGCATCATTTTTTCTAAAAAAAACTTTGCCGTGCATTTTTCCTAGACGCACGGCAAACCCATGATTTTGCCGTGTGCTTTTTTTCATGCACATGACAAAATATTTTTTACTTGGAAATATTTTTCCCTAGGTCCCTAATCCGATTGCTCCTAAATTCTCTATGCATACAACATGTGACACATCATATTAATATTTGGTAGATTCTTTTAGTTATTTGTTATATTTAACTAATTAATTGCATTTGAAACAGTTTTTTGAAAGAAGACAAATTTGAACTACAAGTGATGCAAATAATAGAATAAAATGAGTGAAAAATGATATTCATGTTATTTAGCCAATTCAAGACCTTTGTAACGAAATCAAATGAAATTTTGAACATCTTGACCAGGACACACGACCATGATCGTGTGTCCAAACGATTTGAAAATTCTAAAAAATGCAAATAAAGTTTACAAATTATTAGATTTGTCAATATCTCATGATATCATATGAGAAGGCTGTAGTAAAAATATGAATGAGTTTTAAACATTTTGTCATGTACGATGCTTAGAAATCGGAACATCTCCGATAAAGTTTCATACAGTTACGAAAGATATGGTTAGATTTGTAAGGCGCAACCTTCAAACTGAGTTTTGACTTCAAAACTTGTTTCTATAAGCAGTGGCGGACCCAAAGGGAGGGCGCACAGGGGCCTAGCCCCCCTGATGGTGCGGCACCCCCACATTAGTTTCTAAATGATTTTGTTAATTTTAGCATCGGAGCTCCTATTAAACCTCGTCGCAGCCCAACAGCCTATCAAAATCATAACGGTTTGTTCTCCGGTGCATGTTCGTTCACCTTTGCTTCCCGAGGCTTATCATGTGCCGTGTGCAGTCCTTTCTGAGCCTCCAAAGCCAACAGGTAACCCGACTACTTGGCAAGATTGATTGGGTTCGGCTAGGGCAGTAGGGCATTAGGTGGCATCAAATGTTCTAATTTTCTTTTCTTTGTTCATGTTACCAGAGTGAACATCTTGGAAATATAAATGTTTTTTTCGTAGAGTAAAATACATGGCCGGTTCTTAAACTTGTCTCACTGTGTCACTTGGTCCCTATACTCTCAAAATGCATATTTGGCTCCTTAAACTTATGCTCGGGTGTCATTTAAGTCCCTATACTCTCGAAATGCAGATTTTACTCTCTAAACCTGGCTTTGAGTGTTATATAGGTCCCTAAACTCTCTAAAATAATTTTCATGTCAATAAAATAAATAAAAACTTCATTTTATATAGATACAATTTAGTTATAGTATAATAAAGTGGTTTTTGGTTCAAAGAATATTAATATGGTGAACCCATAAATATCTTAACTTGCTAGGTTCTTATTACATGCATATTACACTATTATTTTTGGAAGATGTTCGAATTTAAACCACGTGTTGCACTTACTAAACGAATTAGGGGTTATAAGATAAAATACATATCAAATTCGAAAGAAGCTTACCGGCAAATAAATTAAGTCTGGTTGTACCAATAAAAATAATAGCTTGCTTAAAGGCTTGAAATATAACATGTTCTATCAATGGAAGAATACAACATTTCAAGAGTTTAGGAACCTATATAACACCCGAAGCCAAATTTAGGGAGTAAAATCTGCATTTTGAGAGTATAGGGACCTAAATGACACCCGAGCCTATGTTTAAGGAGCCAAATATGCATTTTGAGAGTATAGGGACCTAAGTGACACAGTGAGACAAGTTTAAGGACCGGTAATGTATATTACTCTTTTTCGTATACACATTTTTTGTCACTATGAATCCATCTCTGTTTTTTCGAATGCTAACGATCTTGGCCCCCCTACGTTCAAATCTTGGCTACGCCCCTGTCTATAAGCAATAACAACATAACTTAATTTGTGTTAATTTTCTATTGTTTTTCAAATTTGTTTGATAATTTTTATGAATTATACAAAATTGCAGAAAAAAGTTTGCCGTGTGTCGACGCAACGCATGTCGTGCGCCTTTTTTTAGCACACGGCAAAGATCCTGAGTCGTTATCAACCTGGCCCAATAGCCCACCTCGACCCACCACACTCCGATAATTGTGACCCGTAGATCTGAGGATCTAACGACCCAAATTCGTTAGGTCTTCTATATTAAAGTATCCCCTCCCCCTCAAACCCTAGCCCTCTCTCTCCCTCACCCCACCTGCGCCTCCCTATCTCTGTCACCCCCCTGCGCCACCACCTCCCAGATCCATGTGGCCCCGACCTCTCGGCGGTGGCGAAGGCGGCCCCCGACCTCCCGACGGTGGAGGAGGCCCGCGCGCCGGCATAGGAGGACGACACCGGGAGCGTTGGCGGCACCAGGTGGAGGCCCCGCCTGCACCACGACAGAGGGGGAGGAGGCGGTCCTTGTCCTCTCCATCTCCTCTCCTATCCGACGAAGGAGGTCCGAGCTGGCCGCCGGTGCCCCCCGGCGCAGGAGGACAACGACCGGTCGATCGGCTGCCCCAGGCGCGGGAGGACGACCTTCTGGCTGCTGCTGCTACCACTTCTTGCCACCCCTCCCCCAGATCCACCTGATCGGCCGACTCCCCCCCGGTGCGGGGGCACAACGGCGGATCCAGCCAAGGCCGGATCCAGCCACGGGTGGCGCGGTCGGCCCCCAAGTGTGGCGCGGCCGGCGCCTAGGGGCGGCGCAGCCGGCCCCAAGGGGTGGCGTGATCTGTGGTCGGCGCCAAGGGGCGGCGTGGCCGGCTCCGATAGGCGGCTCCCCTCGGCTCTAGGTAGTCTCTCTCCTCTGTCTGACCTCTCTCTCGATTCCTCTCTCTCTCTCTCTGGCATCTTCCTCCCTCTCTTATAGGTGGCAGCGGCGGTGCTGGTGGTGGCCGGAGCAGCTGGCTCCCTACTGGAGTTTTTTTTATTTTTTCTGTAATGTTTGTCGTGCGTCAATTTCGGTGAACGACAATTTTTAATGCATTTTGAAAATGTTTGTTGTGCGGCGGCTCTAGTGTACGGCAAAGGTTTGCCATGCGTTTTCGATAAATGGCGCACGACAAAGGTTCTTTACCAGGCAATTTTCTTCCATGCGACCTTTGTCATGCGGCCTTTGTCATGCAGACTTTTCCGTGCGTTTTCATTTGGGCAAATCCGTTGTTTCCCATAGTGATAGGTGGAGGCTTGCTGAACCAATAACTCTAGCGTCCATAGCTCTAAATAAAACATGCTGGGAACTTCCACTAATTAGTCATCAAGATTGATTTGATTGGTGTGAGTACCGTTTTATGCTATTTGGTTCTGGTTCTGCTGAGTTAAACATGATTCTTTACCATTCTTGCTTGTTCAACAGCACAAGCCTTAACTCCTACCGGTCCCTCATCATCAAACTCTCATGCAGTAGATGCTGCCCATTCTTCCAGCATGGTATAAAAACTTTCAGCCTAAACTCAGAAAATGATATAGCAATTAACATCAATTATATGTCCATGCGAGATAGCCTATGGTTTCTGGTAATGGTTAGGGCAAGTACATTGGTGTGGTCTGATAGGTTGTCCCATGCATTTACACGTAATCTTGGGTCGACACAACAAACAACATATACAATGAGTCGTCTGGTAAGTCCTCTGGTAGATCTATATAATTCCTTAATCTGTGCACATAAAAAAGGAATATTATGAGTTGCATGACAACAACAACTCATACAATGGTTGTGGAGTTGTCTCATGAGGTAGTTGTTTCGTTCATGAGGTGGTCGTTTCGCGAGGCAACGACCTCTTTCTCTCTCCTTGCTCTCTCTCTCCTCCACATCATCAAAAATCCTATGTGGCACTGCATGAGACGACCTATGGGACTGCTGACGTGTACCAATGTACTTGCTTTAGCATCAGCGCCTTTGTTGGTTGTAGCATGGGTGATCCAATTAATACACACGTACTTGGGGTTTAGCAATTTAGAGTTTCCATTTTGCATTGTATATATAAGGGAAGGGGGAAAAGTGTAGAGAGCCAAATTCCCGCCCACAAATATAGGACTTCGGGTACGAACGACCACACTGAGTAGGCATCTCCTATTTATAATCGCAAAATCTAAATGGAGAGGCCTCTCCATTTAGGCTTAAGGGCAAGTACATTGGTGTGGTCTGATAGGCCGTCCCATGCATTTACACGTAATCTTTGGTCGACACAACAGACAACATATACAATGAGTTGTCTGGTAAGTCGTCTAGTAGATCTATATAATTCCTTAATTTGTGCATATAAAAAGGAATATTATGAGTTGCATGGCAACAACGACTCGTACAATGGTTGTGGAGTTGTCTCATGAGGAGATTTTTGCTATTTTGACCACGAAAGTGACGGGCTTCTCTAAAATGACCACCATACACTGGGCTTCTCTAAAATGATTATGAATCCGTTGTCTCATACGCTAGAATGACCACATCAGTTGTTTAACAGTTTTTGCTATAGAGCTATTTAGCTACGGGAAAAGACTAAAGTACCCCTAGTTCTATTTGACAACCCTCCAGGCGCCTAGGAAGGTAACAGACAAAAAAATTGTAAGACCACTGTCATGTGCCAAAAAATCACCCAGGCCATTGTTAGCGGTATGGATCTAGATCGGGGACGGGAGAGAGAAAGAAGATGAGAGATCGATTTTTTCGTCGGGAGCGATGTGGAAACGAATGGATTGGAGTCAAGGGCAGTTTAGTCCGTTCACATGGAGAAAATTTAACAAAAATTCTAAAACTCAGATTTGATCATTCTAGCGTATGGAACAACGGATTCATGATCATTTTAGAGAAACCCAGTGTATGGTGGTCATTTTAGAGAAGCCCGTCGCTTTCGTGGTCAAAATAGCAAAAATCTCTCTCATGAGGTAGTTGTTTTGTTCATGAGGTGGTTGTTTCGCGAGGCAACGACCTCTTTCTCTCTCCGTGCTCTCTCTCCTCCACATCATCAAAAATCCTATGTGGCACTGCATGAGACGAACTATGGGACTGCTGATGTGTACCAATGTACTTGCTCTAAATGGAGAGGCCTCTGAGGTTACTTCCTGTGACATAAAAGCTACTTTTCTCCTATGTGTTTTTTCTATTTTTGTGCCGCAGGACGTAACCCCATGGCTCTCCATGTATGACTAAAAGTTACTTTCTCCTGTTTGTTTTTTTCTATTAAGAGAAGTAACCCTTATGTCGCAGAAAGTAGAGCTCTGCATTTAAGCCTAAATGCAGAGCCTTCTCCGTTTAGTCGCCCCCATTTATAATTCATATCCCTAATGAGTTTATCCAAATTATTTTAGGATTATAATTCCGGATAGCATGTTTGTTTAATTTTGCTGTAAATAAATCTAGACCTAGTGGCTAACTAACTAACTAACCACAGAACATGTTATAGTTTTAATTAGTTGTTTTAAGGATGCCATGACAAAGACTATACATAAAACGACTCAGATTCTCTTAGTACAACAGAATTACTTCAATAACTCAATCTTAATGTGTTTAGTTTCCACACCAAACAATGTGGTTCCAAATAAAAAACATGTCAGAAGGACACAAAAGATCTTCCTCGCACCCACGATATCCTACTAGATTTCTGACACACGCAGCAATGGAGGTGAGATCGTCAACAGCTCACCTCTCAACAACAACCCATGGAAGGACGCCACCGCCCGGATACACGACACCGACCTGATCTCATTTGTGTCTGTGTAGCACACAACTTCTCAACTGTTGCACACAACCTCTACATGTGATAACACGGTGTCCCGACAAGTTACGTGTTTTTCGGACTTCGTCCGGATTTTCTGTAATTCATAAACACTTTTCCCGTATGTTGTTAGTCATGTCACAGCAACAAGATCCTCGATATTTCATGTGAGTGGTTGGATAAGGCCTCAATATACACCAAATATCATGAATATCATTTTTTGAATCGCCAAATTATATGATTTCATGTACCTGTAGTTCAAATTTGAACTTTTCCTAAAAATTCAAGAAAAAGAAAAAACTAACGAAATATAACAAAAAACTTCAAATGTAAGCCAAATTTGGGCAAGGAGTCTTAAATAAAGTTTGAAGGCCTCACAAAAAAATTGGGGCAAAAAAAACAAAAAAAAATAAATATTTCCCCGAGTGCCTGAAACTAGGCACTCGGGGAAGAGGCCTTCCCCGAGTGCTAGGGACAAGGCACTCGGGGAAGAGGTAGCCTTCCCCGAGTGCTAGGTCTAGGCACTCGGGGAAGAGCTTTTCCAATTTTTTTAAACGGTCCGTCTATTTGCGCCGTCAAATGCAACTTTTCTTTTTCGTGTGCTTGTCTTCCCCGAGTGTTGCGCTCGGGGAAGATGGCCTTCCCCGAGTGCCTTTCTTCCCCGAGTGCTTTGCCCTTTTAGGCACTCGGGGAAGGCCATCTTCCCCGAGTGCATTTCTTCCCCGAGTGCAACACTCGGGGAAGATTGTCTTCCCCGAGTGCCCGATTTTTGGCACTCGGGGAAGCACGTGGCACTCGGGGAATTTTGCTTCTCCCGTAGTGAGCTGCCTTTGTTATACTATTTGGAATGGCCTGATAATTGTAATGATCGAAACGGGTGGAACCAGCAGTTTGCAGAGAAACATGGCTGGAATAACCTACAAACAAAGGTGCAAGTTTTGAGATGTGGTACTGTGGTGTACTTGTAATACAATCTGGTTCAATAATCAAAATAAAAGCAGCTTATTTCTGATCATATATCATCTGTGAGTATTGCCAAAAAGAAACAGAAGGAATCGAAGAAGCTGAGCTGATATCCAGTTATCCACACACCTATATGAATCAATGATTTGTTAGCAGAGCAGACAGGTCGGCTCTTACCTTGGTTTCGTGTGTTCCCTCACCCCAGCTGGTCGTAGCCGGGGATGGCCTGTTTGTGGCTGTGGAGTGATTTTCACTGCTGGGTTGATGGCGACGGGCACTGCCTGATGGCGGTTCATCATGTACCTCTAGTTCTCCGACGCCGCCCTTGCCACGTTGCTGCCCTCTGGGCGCCTGAAGCGGCTTCCACCGCCGGTTGGATAAGCACTCCCACGGTGGCTGCTGGCGGCAGTGGTGGAGGAACAACCGGGGGCAACCAGTGGCGGACCCATGTTCCGGCCACCACCTGCCCAGGCTCCATGCCATGGCTGCAAGCTGTACGTAATTGCTTGAAATGAAATTTACATATGCATATATGCATGTCAGATGGAAAGAAGAGACCTCCTTTGACTATGCCCGAGCCGTTATTAGCCGAGATGTCATCGTTGTACCTGGGTCCGCCACTAGAGGGAACCATGTAGCTGCTTCTGCTTGATGCCACCGCGCGCGTATAGCTCGTGCTCGTTGTCGAGACACCGTCGACGGACGGTGGATCCTCTTGCATCCACCACCTGGTGGATGTGGTGGACGATGTAGCCGCGCCCGTGCCTTGTCGAGATGTGGAGGACGACGACCATGACCGCGTCATGGCGTCGTTGGCAGAGGTGGCTGAATGGGATTTTGTAGTGGGGTAGTAGATCGAGGAGGAGGACGATGCCGTCGTCCAGGTCCTTCCGGCGCTCTGCTGGTGATGAACAGAGCTGGGTGCTCCGGCGATGGCAGTCGATTGCACCGCCGACGACGAGGAGTGATATGGATCCCACCTGGTGGATGAAGCCGGGCTCTTGCCGTCTTCAGACAGAGACGACCACGACGCCGACCGCGTCATCACACTGGAAATCGAGGAGGATGACGACGCAGTCGTCCTGGTGCTTCTGGCGATCCGCTGGTGCTGTACGCTGCCATTAACAAAACTCGGGAGAGACTGAGATGACCTCTTGATGCTCTTCACGCCCGGTGCTCCCGTGAAGCTTGGCAGGCGCGTGCCTCCTAAGCGGATGGCAGCCGATTGCGTCGCCGACGATGAGGGAAATGAGGTGGTAACCGACGACGACCTGTGATAAGATGAGCCAACAGATCCGGAAAGCCGGCTCATAGCAGCTATCTAGCGATGTGTATGCTTTGCAGGGTGCCAGGGTCTATGTTGGGCGGTTGGAGCCGCGCGGCCAATGTTGGGAGAGCCTCCAACTGGTTTGCTACTCAAGTTTCTCTAATCACTTGTTTGTAAGCGCAAACTAAAGGACTGCTCCGATCGATGTTCCTTTACATGAAAGCCTTCATAATCTCAAAGGAAACCTATCACCTGCTGCCCATTCACTCTAATTTTCTTGTCATCTACGCGTTGGAATGCAACTTGCAACCCAGTCAACAAACCATGAGGCTCCAGTCTCCTGTTGGCTGCTTGGTGCAAGTGGTTTTTGTTTTTGGCTCCATATGCATTGCCGTGCACGCAAACCCTTCACTTGTAGCTTATATTATGCTTGTTCAGTTGACTTGGGAAAACGTCCCTGTGTGTCCCTTAGCAAAAGTAGAAAAAAAACAAGAAGATGTCCACTGGAGTTGCTCACATAAACGCGTGAAATCTTTTTGTTGTTGAATGAAATCAAAACCAAATAATGCTCACAGTGGATGTTTCCCATGACATTTATTTTAGTTTGCAGCGGCACCGGCTGTCATCAGCTGGGATGTCACCGTCGCTTTCGTGATATACATTACGACAGCAGGAACCAACATCACAAATACTTAACTCACTCCATTTATGTAGTTTCCACCGGGGATAAAAAATCTTGGCGAAAAAAGAGGAATTCGATAAACGTGTTTCTCGCTTGAGACTGATTTTTTGTTTTATCACTGAAAAATTAGGGTCCTTTCGAATTCGCACTCAAACCAAAGAAACCCGGTACAAAAATGCTCCCTCCCAACTCCTCATAACCCTAAATTGTATCCCATTTTAATGAATTGTTATATCTTGGTTTCTTGTTTGGTTGTTTGGAAATAATCTAGTTTATTTTGTGTACAAATTGAGAGGATTTTCCTCAAAATTTTGTCCAAAAAGGAAAATGTCAAATCCGAGAAATTTTCGATAAATCCGATAAATGTGTTTTCTTGGTGACCTTCAGTTTTTTTTACTCTTACCATTAAGCTAAACCTTGGTTCCCACCTCTATGTGAAAAAAACTATACACATCAACAAAAATGTGTTTTTGTTCTTCATTTACTTTATTGTTAATTCACTCCATTGTGGAATACAAACCACATACATACGTGCATGTACGGACAAGGAGAAAGATGTGTTATTTGTTGTCCTCTACTTCCTTAAGGAAGAAAAAAGGGAACGAGATAGTTTATCAACCATAAATAAATCTTTGCTTAAAAGCGTTTCTAGATAGAAGATTTCTGTAAACACAAAGCAAGTTAAGAATAGTGTCAGGGGGTGAGACCTGGACAGATCCGCAAGGGGGCGACCCAAGCGGTTGTAGGTTATTTGGAGGAGATCAAGACCTAAGAGCGTAGGTGGTAGTTTGCAAGAGGAACTCGAAATACGGCGAGAATGGCTGAGAACATAGGGATTTAGACTAGCAGGCCTCCGGAGAGTAAAACCCTACGTTCAGTATGCGGTGGAATTATGCGTGAATGGGGATGTCCCCTCGAATGGAGCTCTAGGCCGCCTTATATGGTCAACGGACTCGGGCTTCCATTCGAGGTCGGTTACAAGTTAGGAAGGTCATCTTCTGTGATTACAGGGTGAATCCCACGATCTGGGGACCTACTGACGGCACCGAGCTGCGACCTGGGGGAGAGCCTTGCGCTAAAAGCCCGGTGGGTCCTCCGGAAATCTGGATAAGGTCTTCTTGAGTCATCCAAGGTCGCCGGGGTTGCGGATAAGGTCTCCGGGTCCACTTGCAGGTCGGTGGGTCTTCTGACACTACAAGAAACTATTTAATCTGTGACATAACCATTCTGTCGCGGATTAAATAAAATTCGTCGCAAATCAGCATCTGTGACGATTTACGTTTTCGTGGTGGAATGAGCGTCATTGATTAAATCTCTCGACGTTCCCTTAATAAACGTCGCGATCCGTGACGTATCTGAATCGTCTTGGAGCAGCCCGAGACCCATGCAACCCAACCCAAAGCCCAGTTTTAGCGACGAAAATAATCGTCACGGATTGCTGCTGACATGAATCATTGTGGCTGCCAACATGGATGCTGGTACTGACGTGGCTGCTGATGTGGACGCCTACATGGAAAATGACATGGCAGCCTATGTGGATGATGATGACGTGGCAACCTACATGGACGATGACATGGCATCCTACGTGGATGATGACGTGGCATCCTATGTGCATGATGATGTGGCACCCTACGTGGACAATGACGTGGCAAAAAATTTAAGCCCAGCAGATACAAATTCTGGCCCACCACAGCCCATTTCAGAATTATATTCCAGCATAAAATTAGCAAAATTAGCCCATCTTCAACCCATTTATCAGAGTGTACATTTTTAACTTACATCATCAAATCAGATACAATCTTTTGGTAAAAAACCAGGAAACACAATCAGATATTGAAGCAGATAACACATGCTTTCAGATGTCTACCATTCCTAAAACACTACACCTTCCTCTTCGTTATTCTCCTCTTTGTTATTCTGCTACTCTTTTCTCTGATTCCTTGCGAGTTCGTATAAATCCTGAAATTAAAAAAAGAACATGTCATGCTTGAACTGTAATTACATTTTAACAAAAATAATAAAAGTTAACTAAACAATATATTCTAACATATAGGCCTAGCCTAGCATCTAACATTGGGTGGATCACAAATTCACATTTGTACATTTGCTAAATTCAAATTAGTAGAGACTTTGCACTAGAGGGAACAATCACAAGAAAAGAAGCAGCAAACATATCCAAGAGTGACAGATTTCCACAAAGGGTCAAACCAGAATCCAATTAGAAAAGACAATAAAATCCAGGATAACTCAACTTTGAATTTTCTGACAAGGTATATATAAAGGGAACCAAACTAAAACTAGAGTACAATGAAAGTATCACTATAAGCATGCAATTGGCACTGTTGTTTGCATAAATCCGCAGAATAGGAATGGCACAAAAAGAAGCTTGTTGTGCTAATTTAGCCAATAATAGAGCATATGAGAGTAATATCTGAGACAACACATGAAATCTACACTTGGAAACATGCTCTACCGACAAACCACATCCATTGATCAATGATCATATGCATGAGCATCAGAAGTTCAAAACAACATAACTTTGTTGACGGCGTACTCGAGCTGCTGCTGGAGATCGTGGATCTCGTCGAGGGTGAGGGAGGAGAGGTCATCACCGTTGTACCTCCTGATGCCCGTCTCCAACTGGTCCATCTCGTTCTTTATCTGCGTCATCTCCACAAATATTTGTTGTACAAACTCACAGATTGGTCATACAACGTGTATATATAATTCATCAGTTAAATTACTAGAGTAGTACTCAATTTGTTTGGTTAATTTAACTGCTAGCATCAAGATGGATCTGGAATATCAGAGTTTGCACAGATCCAATTTTATTTTCAGCCTTTCAGAGCATAAGAAAATTACACATTTATATGTGCATTTTCTACGGTACTTACAATGCATGGTAATTCCGTACAGAACCAATTCCATAGGCTTATACGCGCATTTACACATTTATAAGAGAATTACGGTTCAAGAGAGAATTACATAAATGCATGGCCATTCCACATGCAAGCAGCAGCAGTAAGGATGCATGGCCATTTGTTTAAGGAAACAACTACTGTAAGCATGCTTTAGTTTCATATTATTATATGGCCTATGCAGACTTAAGAGGAAGATCTAAACTTCCTACCAACACCACTAAGATCACAACATTAGTGACAAACATCGGTGACTCGAAACACTCGACTTAGAAGTCCAGCAATCTTCATCATCTAACTCTAAAGCAGCTGAATATTCTATATGCAGAGCAACACTGGAGTACATACACTCTGTCTCTACACACACAACTGAAAGTGCTAATGGACAAACAAAATCCGAAATAAGCACTTCCTTTTCACATATGTGACAGCAAGCAGCATGTTGACAAATGGCAAACGCGGATACTAGTGCTTGAGGAATACGTACTAGGCAGTAATAATCCCTAAAAGGCGAAATCTAGACCCTGGAAACATTCTAGTAACCACCTTTGACCGACCAATATATCGTTATTTAACATACTCAGGTAAAGTATATTTTCCAGTAAAGTATATCGATAGAAAAGTCGTGTCTGACTTCTGCAAAATGGATGGTATCATCGGAAGATGATAGCTGGCATTGAACTCTTTGTTTTGTCTGAAAATGTACGGTCACCCTCCGTTTAGTGAATAGTCGGACTATACAGTTCAGTAAACAGACAAAAAACGGATTACACGGGATTAAACGGATTAAACGGCCTACACGGGCAACACAATTGACTGCTGAGTAGCATTTAAACACCGTGTAAACGGTCTACACGGCCGTTTACAGCAACATTGCTGAACATTTACTCATGGAGCATTAGGAATACAATAGTACATTTGAATGTCGTGTGTGACTGATGCAAAAATGGTACAATAAAAAATTAACAGCTGTTGTTTAGTTTTTTTAAGAAAAAAATATGCTAACATGAACATTTGGATTTTTGTAAACGTAAACTGAACATTTGGAGTATGATAATTCAGAATGACATGATCAAAATAACGATATATGGTAGCTGGCAGCGAACATTGTTAATGTTTTGTCTGAAAAATATACTTTACCTGAGTATATTACTAGAATGCCGGTGTTGTGCATGGCCTGTCGGAGGTTGTCGAGCGTCTCCTGGTGGTACTCGTGGGTGCCTCAGACGGAGCTCCGTGCCGCTGTAGTGCCTCCTGGGCGGGGAAGGAGAGGATGAGGACGGAGTGGCAAGGAGTGGTGCAAAAGGTAGAGAGGGGATGGCAGCCATTGCGAATGAAAGGAGGCTAAGGGATGGGGAACGAAAGCAGAGAGGAAGGGATGGCAGCAGCCGTACCTATCAGTGTGTTGACGGAGGAGGCCAGCACCAGCTACGGCCGGGGAACACGGTGCGGCGTGGGCGGAGAGTGTGAGGCGAGCGGCGAGGAAGACGGTGTGTTGACGGAGGGAAGGCTTGCGGCCGCTGCAGATTTGGACCTGCAGCTGCAGCCATGGCCTGCCGCTCCTTGTGAGCCTACTGCCTCCCGTCCTGCGTAGTCAAGGCCGGTCTCTCGACCGGCCGGTGGAGCTCGCCTTGCGGATCTGAGAGGGGGAGGCAAGGAGAAGGGGGTGGCCGGACCCTCCCGTGCAGATCTGTTGTGTGCGAAGGCCGAAGGGATTGGGGGCGAGTGTAACACCCTAAATTCCAATTCCTGAATTTAATTAAAAATTTGCTTAGCAACACTTCGATCTCGCTTAAGGAATATAAGGTTGTCGTGCTTTTATAGGCATTTAATCATTTTTATTAATTAATTAATGAAATATAGGAGTTTACTGTTGCATGCATGCTGGTGCATTGTTTTTGGTTGTTGGATTCAAATTTTGGTTTGAATTCGAAGTTTGTTTGACGTTTGTATAGGTTTGGAATTAGAAATCAGAAATAGAAAAAAAAGGAAAACCAAACCGCAACCGCAGCAGCCCGGCCCACCCTCACCCTAGCGGCCCACCGCCGGCCCACCTCGGCGCGCCGCGGCTCCCCGCCGCCCCGCGCCTCGACGCGCGGGGCCCGCGCGTCGGCGTCCTCCTCCCGCCGCCGCCGCTTCCGGCTCGGGGTCGAACCCGAGTTCGACCCGACCTCCGCGCCGCGCCGCCGCGGGCCCGCACGCCGGGCGGAGCGCGCGGCCCTATTTAAAGCGCCGCCGGCCTCGCACCGCCTCACCCCGAGCTCCCGTGCCGCCGCATCGCCAACCCTAATCCGCGCGGCGCCGCCGCCGCCTCGGTCCGCCGTCGCCTCGAGCCCGCGCCGTCCCGCCGCCGCTCGGTCGCCGGTGCTCTCGCTCCGTGGATCCGCCGTGTGGTAAGGAGACCGCCGGTGCGGTTCGATTTCGGCTCCATGCCCCGCTCCGCCGGCTCGTCGTCGTCGGTGATGGAGCGCCGCCGCGTACCGCCGTGCGCCGCCGTCGCCGTCGCCGTCGCCGCGCGGGTGCCCGCCGGGGGTTCGCGCGCGCGCGTTCTACGCCCCGGTGCAAGTCCCGTGCCTTTTGGGGCACTCTAGCCCCCGCGCGCGCGCCGCGCCGCCGCTCGCCGCCGCTCGCCGCCGCGTCTCGCGTCGCCGCCGGCGGACCCCCGCCGCTCCCGCGCGTGCGCGGCTCCGCGCCGCCGGATCCCCATCCGACGGCCACCGCACGCCCTAGCCGCCGGTCAAACCGAGCCCATGGGTCAAACCGTTATGGTTAGATCGAGCCGCCCGATCGTGATCTAACGGATCCGATCCACCCCCTTACCCGTAGCCGCGCGTTTTTGCTAAAGAAACCCCGAGCTTTCCCTCGTTTCACGAAAATACCCTTCCACCTTATAAAATCCTCACGTTTTAGTCCTGTTTTCTTGTTTTAGCCCGAGAACCTAAAATTCTTTACAAATTAGTCCTAAAACTTGTTTTATCCATAACTTTGTCGTTTTAGCTCCGTTTTTAGCGTTCTTTATGTCCACGCGATCGTCTCGACGAGTAGAATAGTTTTCTGTTGCTTTTGTTACTGTTTGAGATGATTGGTGTACTGTTTCTTATTTATTTCCGTTGCTTGCTTGTATGTGATGTGTGGAGCGTAGCGTACGAGCAATTCGGGGACTTCGCTGTTGTTGAAGAGTATCAAGACCCCGAGCGCTTTCCGGTGCTGGTAGAAGGCAAGTCCTTGCTGCATTCCCGTTAAATTCCTATTACAACATGCATTTTAATTACACTTTGTTGTTTATTATTGCTATGCATTAAATTGATGGGTCCTATTGCTAAGGTTCGACTAGCTTTGTTATCCTATGCCTTGATCAACCGGGTTTACTTTATGTTGGGTAGCTCTTGCTAGCGCTTTATGTGGTTTTGGATGGTTTAATGAACACTTGTTAATATGGCTTTATTTATGCTATCATTTCATGTAATGCAAGAACACTTTACTTTGTTAATCGGAACATGGAGAACCACCCGGAAAACAAGTACTACCACAAGACATATGGCTCTGTCTTGGTTTATTAATTAGTGAACTAGATGCTAGGTATGCTTTACCCGATAAGGGTTGGGGGCCGGCGGGTAGTGACGTATGGACCTGCTCGGGCGCGGTGTGGGCTTAGCTAAGACACGGTACTCGTCCGGGAGCTTTATACGTTGCACCGACCGGGTAACCTAGCGGGCGACCTTCATCCGGGGATCTTTGTAACGGCCTCGTAGCGTCCCTATGCAATCACACCTCGGAAGTGTGGTATGGTGCCTTGCAAACACCGCATGGTTGGGTCTAAAACTCTTTTGGGTTTTTACGCGACTTGTGGGTAAAGATGTACAACCTCTCGCAGTGTAAAACTAACTAGTTAGCCGTGCTCACGGTCAAGAGCAACCTGGACCCTCACATGATTAATTCTATGGAAGATGGAACTTTTAAACTTGTGCATTACATTTTATGGATCTGTTGCATTATATTATCTAGGTTTGGTATATACTTACATTTGCTAGTAACATATGCTTAATAAAACTTGACCAACTAAAATGCCGACTTGCTTATGAGCCAACGGCTTCCACCATAAAGCCTTGCATGTTGTTATAGAACTTTTCCCTTGCTTGAGTACGACATGTGCTCACGCTTGTTGTTTATGTATTGCTTCTACACTACCCGCCGTCGCTCGGATGGGCGTTTTGAAGACTACAATGATGAGTTTGATGGGTTCTAGGCGTCCGTTCTCCGCTCGGTACTGTGGAGGACTTCTACGTGTGTTTCTTTTCCGCTGTTAGCTACTCGAACGATTGTTTAGTTGAGACATTCGGTCATGTAATAACTGTTTAATACTCTCTTTACGCTTTGCACTGTGTTTTTGGTATTCACTGCGTCGATGCATGTGTGTAACTTGATCCTGGCGCACATGTATTCTTGCATTCGGGTTTGCCCTTAAATCCGGGTGTGACAAAGTGGTACCAGAGCCGTGTTGACTGTAGGACGTTAGCCTAGTTAGAACTGGTCGAGAACTAAGGATTTTATAACATTAGAAGCCACACATAGTTTAGCTTGCTTTATTCTATTTTATTATATCTAATCTTGGTTTAATCTTATCCTTGTTTGCTTTTGTTATCTAAGCTTGGTCTTGTCTCTTTTAGTAATCCGCACCGTCTCATCTATCTTAGATGGTTCGCCGACCGAAGACCACGCGTTCGGTGCCTACCGCTTTCCTAGGTACTCGGAGGACCGGGACTTCTCATCGCTACTCCCCCGACGGTGAGGAGCATCGGGAAGCTTCGGAGAGGGAAGTGAAGCGAGCTGCGCGCAGCAAGCTCCACCGCCCGCCGTCATTGAGCTATCGGATGATGAGCCCGAAGAGCCGCAGGAAGAGCAAGAGCCTAAGGAGGAGCCAGCTGAGGAGCCAGAGCAAGGAGATGATCCGGAAGACCCCTCAGACCCTGAGGACTCTGACCCAGAGAATGGAGATGCTGAAGATCACCCTGCGCCAGAGAAGTGGAAGGTGGTCATTTGTCACCATGATGGAGGGCATGCACGCTTTCCATCCAAGTTGAGGAGGCTCTTCCAGCGTCTTCAGCTGAACGTGACGATCGACTACGTGGGACTGAAGAGGACTCACCCTCGCTATCCGACCCAGTGGGATGTGTCTGTGCGCATCCTGGAAGATAACCCGCTGGATGGAGGGCTGTACGAGGTTGTTGTCCATCAAGCTCTAGCTACCAGAGCTACCTTCGCCGCCGGGAGAGATGATGCAGCTAGGAGGGCTCTATCCGCGTGGTGCTACGAGGAAGCTCATCACCTCACCAACTCTGTGTGGGGAGATCTACCCCGCCGTCGCTCTAGAGCTGTGGGCAGTGAAATTCCAATGGCCAATGAAACTTTGGGAGCACGCTATGCCATGCAAGTGGGACACGTAGCAGCTCTCAATACCAACTTGGATGACACTCTCATGGAGCTTCAAGATCTCCGTGACCAGCAAGATGAAGACCGCAGAGAGATCAAGAGGCTCAAAGCAGTGATCGCGGGCCAAGATGAAGATGAGGTGCAGGATGATGGAGAGGACTGGCCTGCCATGTCACCAAGACCTGCAAGGACAAGCTATGGGTCACTTGGATCCCGCACTAGGATCATTTGGCCATAGGAGTTAGGTGTTAGAAGTCTTTATCTTTCTGTTATCGAGTCTGTAAACGTTAGAGCGATACGTTGGAACGATGAGTTAGATAGTGGTGTGCTTGAATGCTTGGTTTGTGAACATCTGTGATTTGGATTTTTGTTTGATTGCAATGTGTTGTGGATTAATGCCACAATGACATTGGTTTAGTAATAGAGTTTGATTAGTGGGTTTAAGTTCTGTTCCACCTATCTTTTATCTTATAAATTCGTAATTCTTTATCTATCATATTTTATCTATCTTAAGGAGCATTGTAGTGCTGAATCTGTTCGCGTTACTTCCTGATACAGCAGTACTGTTTTAATTTTATCTCGAGCTACAGAACTCCAAATTAAGTAAAACCAGAGGGGTTAGTTCGCAAATTTCATATCTGATTTTCTGTCAAAAATTCAGCTATATCCAATTTATATTCTGGGAGTTATGGACGAAACATTGAGCTAACAAAAATCTGTCAATTCCTGCTGACATACCTGATTTCATTATTTTATATATCGAGTTGTAGACCTCCGATTGAGGCAAAACCAGTTGGGTTAGTTCAGTAATTTTATACACCATATCTCCAGAAAAATTCGTGGTTTTTGGTTACTGGTACAGAGAGATATCTTGGTTTCTTTTCAGCTATCAGAATCTGTCTTATTCTGGAATTCAGCATTGTTATCTTATCAGCTTTTTCAATTGTTATCATCATCTAAATCAGTGTTTCTAACGCTCAGATGGTAAACACCAGGTCCGGATCAGGGGTTGATCAGCCTCCAGTGGTTCGTCAAGGTCAAGGCAACAGTTCGAGCAGTGCACCTCCACCACCACCGCCACCAATGGATCCTATGCGGCGGTTCTTTCGGAATCGGTGCCGCGCCTCTCGCGAACTTGACGGACACTGTGGCCAACCTGCAGGCTCAAGCTAATAATCCGCCACCGCCACCGCCACAGTAGCCGGCGCCTATGAACAGGCACCGGGAGTTCATGAGCCACCGACCGCCGGTCTTCACCCATGCTGCAGATCCACTTGACGCTGATGATTGGCTGAAGACTGTGAGCAAGATGCTCACCACGGCTCAGTGCGATGACAGGGAGAAGGTCTTGTTTGCTGCGGTCGACTCCGGGGATGCGCAGGAGCATGGTGGGATGCTTACACGACCGCCCATGCTGCACCCAACACCATCACCCGGCGGGAGTTCACGAAAGCTTCGGGAACCATCATATTCCTGGCCGGGGTGATGAGGTCGAAGAAGAAGGAGTTCCTCTCTCTCAAGCGAGGGAGGGATGTCGGTGGCGAGTATCGGGACGAAGGTTCATTGAGTTGTCTCGCTATGCACCGGAGGAGGTAGCGGATGATCCTAAGAAGCGGGGAGCGCTTCTTGGAGGGTTTGGGTGGACCGCTTCGTTACCACCGACGTCACATACCTTCCGGACTTTCCGGCGACTGCTAGACAAGGCTATTGTATTGGAATCCATGCGCGAGCCGGGGGGAGTTGAAGAGGAAGGCTGCTACTCCGGGCGGTCCGGAGCCACACTCGTCCCCGTTTTACTTCACCGTTGGGAGCCCCGTTCCGTCCGGAGGCCCGTCGGGGAGGTTATGGCCGGCGGCGGCCAGCAGTATCGGTATCGGCCGCGGCGGTTCCGGCGGTTCCGGCGCACTCCTCAACGGTTTCCGCGCCCGGACCGCGGACACCACGCCCCCGCTTACCCGCGAGACCGTCCGATGACTCCTCTTGGTACGCCCGTGAGGCCGGGCGCACCACACACCCCCCGCGGGCAACACTTGCTTCAAGTGTGGAGAGGTCGGGCATTATGCTAATGCCCGTCCTAAGAGGCACCCCCGTGCGAGAACCGGCGAGATGCGGCGGTTGAGGAGCGGGAACCGGACCCCGCGAGCAACAAGGGGCGGCGAGTCGGGGCCGTGGCGGGGGTGAACCACGTGAGTACCGAGACCGCTCGGGAGAATCCACATGTGGTGCTTGGTATGTTCTTTGTCAACTCTATCCCCGCATCAGTATTATTTGATTCTGGAGCTTCCCATTCATTTATATCCGCTCGGTTGTGGCCAAGCATAGCATACCCATGTGTCCCATGAAACAAACCATGCTAGTTAGATCACCAGGGGGGATATGAGGTCTTTATATATGTGTCCTAATGTTAGACTAAAGATCATGGGAGCGGACTTTTGGGCAAATTTGATAGTCTTTGGAATCGAAGGATCTTGATGTTATACTGGGTATGGATTGGTTGGGCACTCATGATGCGACGATACAGTGTGCTAAGAGGACTGTTCTTCTCACTGGTCCTAGCGGGGAAAAGATTGAACTTGTGGCTGATCCACCGTCAGATGCAGGAGGTTCTGTGCAACAACTGGATGGCGAGCTTTGGAGGATATCGGGGTGGTCAATGAGTACCGGACGTGTTTCCGGAGGGAGTTGTCGGGTATGCCACCCGACCGAGATGTTGAATTTGTTATTGATCTATTACCCGGTATCGCTCCTATTTCTAAACGTCCATATAGAATGTCTAGTACACAATTGATAGAACTTAAGAAACAGATTAATGAATTATTGGAAAAGGGGTTTATCCGTCCTAGTTCATCACCTTGGGGAGCACCGGTTATCTTTGTTGAGAAGAAGGATGGTACTCAGAGGATGTGTGTGGATTATCGATTGCTTAATGAGGTCACTATCAAGAATAAGTATCCATTGCCTCGCATTGAAGACTGTTTGATCGGATGAGAGGTGCTAAGGTGTTCTCTAAGATTGATTTGCGTTCGGTTATCATCGGATGAAGATCGGATGGTCGGATATTCCTAAAACCGCATTCACCACCGGTATGGACTTGTATGAGTATACTTGTTATGTCCTTTGGGTTGACAAATGCACCTCGCCTACTTTATGTATCCGATGAACAAGGTGTTTATGGAGTACTTGGATAAGTTCGTTGTGGTGTTTATTGATGATATTCGGTTTACTCTAAGACCGAGGAAGATCATGAGGGGCATTTGAGGCTTGTTTTGCGAGAAGTTGAGAGAGCGGCGGTTGTATGCCAAGTTCAGCAAATGTGATTTACGGGCCGAAGGAAGTCTCTTTTCGGGGCATATCATCACGGATGGAGGTATCGCGATCGATCCGGCTAAGGTAGAAGATGTGTTGAAGTGGGAACCGCCGAGGACAAGTTAAGGAGATCGGGAGTTTCCTTGGACTTGCGGTACTATCGACGGTTCATCGAGGGGTTCTCTAAGATTGTGAAGCCTCTCACCACCTTACTGGAGAAGGATAGAGAGTTTAAGTGGACCGATGCCCGTCGGCGAGTTTTGAGGAGCCGCGCGAGGGTTGACGACCGCTCCAGTGCTTGTGATGCCAGACTTGCAGAAGGGCTTTGATATCTACTGTGATGCATCGAGGCAAGGTTTGGGTTGTGTTCTTATGCAGGAGGGACACGTCATAGCTTATGCATCAAGGCAGTTGAGGAAGCATGAGCAGAACTATCCTACACATGATCTGGAACCGCGGTACCGTGGTTCATGCTTTAAAGATTTGGAGACATTACATCATGGGAACCAAGTGCCGCATCTACACGGACCACAAGAGCTTAAAGTACATCTTTACTCGAAGGATCTTAATGCGAGACAACGCCGATGGTTGGAGCCGATCAAGGATTACGATCCGGACATACGGTATCATCTGGGAAGGCTAATCCGGTTGCGTATGCTTTGAGTCGGAAGGGACGGACCAATGCGGCTTTGGCGTTCCAGTTCCGATGAGCCGATGAGGGAGTTTGAGGGACTTAATGCGGGGATAGTTGCTCATGCTCGAGGGAGTCACCTTAGAGATAGAATCTACTCCGGAGCGAGCGATTCGCGAAGGACAGTGGAAGATGAGGAGATCAAGGAGATCGGGGACACCATGGAGAGGGGCAAGGCCCCGGATTTCACTGAGGACGATCAGGGTACGATATGGTTCAAGAATCGGATCTGTGTGCCTGATGTGGGAGATCTCCGAAAGACGATCTTGAGAGAGGCTCATGATTCAGCTTATTCCATTCATCCAGGCAGTACAAAGATGTATCAGGATCTGAAGCAGAGGTATTGGTGGTATGGGATGAAGCGGGATGTAGCCGCTCACGTTGCGTTGTGTGACACGTGCCACAAGGTCAAGGCTGAACATCAGAGACCAGCAGGATTGCTGCAGCCATTGAAGGTGCCAGAGTGGAAGTGGGAAGAGATAGGCATGGATTTCATCGTTGGGTTGCCCCGTACTCGTGATGGATATGATTCAATATGGGTTATCGTGGATCGGTTGACAAAGGTTGCTCACTTCATACCGGTGCGTACGACTTATACAGGGGCAAAGCTAGGCCGAGTTGTACATGACCGAGGATCGTATGCTTGCACGGTGTTCCTAAGAAGATAGTTTCGACGAGGAACTCGGTTCACGTCACACTTCGGGAGAAACCGCATGAGTCTATGGATACGAAGTTGAACTTCAGCTCGGCCTATCATCCACGGACGGACGGACGGACGGAAAGGACAAATCGGTTTCGGAGGACATGCTAAGAGCTTGCGCCCTTAAGCATGGTGAGAGCCGGGACAAGAGCTTGCCGTATGCCGAGTTTTCTTACAACAACAACTATCAAGCCGGTCCGAAGATGGCACCCTTTGAGGCACCTTGTATGGGAGGAAGTGCGAACACCATTGTACCGGAGTCGGACGGGTGAGAGTCGGTTGTTTGGGACGGACATCATCAAGGAGGCGGAGAGGCGGGTTCGGATCATCGGAGAGAACTTGAGAGTTGCTCGGTCCAGACAGAAAAGTTATGCGGACGGGAAGAGGAGAGATGTATCTTTCCAAGAGGGCGACTATGTGTATCTGAAGGTGTCACCTATCGAGAGGTTTGCGCAGGTTTAAGGTGAAGGGCAAGTTGTCTCCTCGCTACATTGGACCTTTCCAGATCTTGCAACGAGTGGGAGAGGTAGCGTACCGACTCGAGTTGCCGGCGCGGCTTGCAGATGTGCATGATGTGTTCCATATCTCTCAGTTAAAGAGAGGTCTCAAGCCTCATGATAAGGAACCGTTGCCTATGGATGGGTTGGATGTGAAGGAGGATCTCACCATTACTGAACGGCCTATCAAGATTCTAGACAAATTGACACGGGTTACAAGAAACCGGACTTTCATAATGTGCAAGGTGCGGTGGAGTAATCATGCGAGAGGATGAGGCAACTTGGGAGAGAGAAGAGGAGTTGAAAGCGAGAATATCCACATCTCTTTGATCCATCCGAATCTCGAGGACGAGATTCATCTTAAGGGGGTAGGATTTGTAACACCCTAAATTCCAATTCCTGAATTTAATTAAAAATTTGCTTAGCAACACTTCGATCTCGCTTAAGGAATATAAGGTTGTCGTGCTTTTATAGGCATTTAATCATTTTTATTAATTAATTAATGAAATATAGGAGTTCTTGTTGCATGCATCTTTGGTGCATTGTTTTGGTTGTTGGATTCAAATTTTGGTTTGAATTCGAAGTTTGTTTGACGTTTGTATAGGTTTGGAATTTGAAATCGAAATAGAAAAAAAAGGAAAAACCAAACCGCAACCGCGGCGGCCCGGCCCACCCTCACCCTAGCGGCCCACCGCCGGCCCACCTCGGCGCGCCGCGCGCTCCCCGCCGCCGCCCCGCCTCGACGCGCGGGGCCCGCGCGTCGGGCGTCCTCCTCCCGCCGCCGCCGCTTCGGCTCGGGGGTCGAACCCGAGTTCGACCCGACCTCCGCGCCGCGCCGCCGCGGGCCCGCACGCCGGGCGGAGCGTGCGGCCCTATTTAAAGCGCCGCCGGCCCTCGCACCGCCTCACCCCGAGCTCCCGTGCCGCCGCATCGCCCTAACCCTAATCCGCGCGGCGCCGCCGCCGCCTCGGTCCGCCGTCGCCTCGAGCCCGCGCCGGTCCCGCCGCCGCTCGGTCGCCGTGCTCTCGCTCCGTGGATCCGCCGTGTGGTAAGGAGACCGCCGGTGCGGTTCGATTTCAGCTCCGTGCCCCGCTCCGCCGGCTCGTCGTCGCCGGTGATGGAGCGCCGCCGCGCACCGCCGTGCGCCGTCGCCCGTCGCCGTCGCCGCTCCGGTGCCCGCCGTTGGGTTCGCGCGCGCGCGTTCTACGCCCCGGTGCAAGTCCCGGTGCCTTTTGGGGCACTCTAGCCCCTGCGCCGCGCCGCGCCGCCGCTCGCCGCCGCTCGCCGCCGCGTCTCGCGTCGCCGCCGGCAACACCCCGCCGCTCCCGCGCGTGCGCGGCTCCGGCGCCGCCGGATCCCCATCCGACGGCCACCGCACGCCCTAGCCGCCGGTCAAACCGAGCCCATGGGTCAAACCGTTATGGTTAGATGCGAGCCGCCCGATCGTGATCTAACGGATCCGATCCACCCCCCTTACCCGTAGCCGCGCGTTTTTGCTAAAGAAACCCCGAGCTTTCCCTGTTTCACGAAAATACCCTTCCACCTTATAAAATCCTCACGTTTTAGTCCCGTTTTCTTCTGTTTTAGCCCGAAAGCTTAAAATTCTTTACAAATTAGTCATAAAACTTGTTTTATTCATAACTTTGTCGTTTTAGCTCCGTTTTTAGCGTTCTTTATGTCCACGCGATCGTCTCGACGAGCAGAATAGTTTTCTGTTGCTTTTGTTACTGTTTGAGATGATTGGTGTACTGTTTCTTATTTAGTCCCATTGTTTGCTTGTATGTGATGTGTGGAGCGTAGCGTACGAGCAATTCGGGGACTTCGCTGTCGTTGAAGAGTATCAAGACCCCGAGCGCTTCGGTGCTGGTAGAAGGCAAGTCCTTGCTGCATTTCCGTTAAATTCCTATTACAACATGCATTTTAATTACACTTGTTGTTTATTATTGCTATGCATTAAATTGATGGGTCCTATTGCTAAGGTTCGACTAGCTTTGTTATCCTATGCCTTGATCAACCGGGGTTTACTTTATGTTGGGTAGCTCTTGCTAGCGCTTTATGTGGTTTTGGATGGTTTAATGAACACTTGTTAATATGGCTTTATTTATGCTATCATTTCATGTAATGCAAGAACACTTTACTTTGTTAATCGGAACATGGAGAACCACCCGGGAAAACAAGTACTACCACAAGACATATGGCTCTGTCTTGGCTTATTAATTAGTGAACTAGATGCTAGGTATGCTTTACACCGATAAGGGTTGGGGGGTGGCGGGTAGTGACGTATGGACTGCTCGGGCGCGGTGTGGGCTTAGCTAAGACACGGTACTCGTCCGGGAGCTTTATACGTTGCACCGACCGGGTAACCTAGCGGGCGACCTTCATCCGGGGATCTTTGTAACGGCCTCGTAGCGTCCCTATGCAATCACACCTCGGAAGTGTGGTATGGTGCCTTGCAAACACCGCATGGTTGGGTCTAAAACTCTTTTGGGTTTTTACGCGACTTGTGGGTAAAGATGTACAACCTCTGCGAGTGTAAAACTAACTAGTTAGCCGTGCTCACGGTCAAGAGCAGACTGGACCCTCACATGATTAATTCTATGGAAGATGGAACTTTTAAACTTGTGCATTACATTTTATGGATCTGTTGCATTATATTATCCGGGTTTGGTATATACTTACATTTGCTAGTAACATATGCTTAATAAAACTTGACCAACTAAAATGCTGACTTGCTTATGAGCCAACGACTTCCACCATAAAGCCTTGCATATTGTTATAGAACTTTTCCCTTGCTGAGTACGACATGTGCTCACGCTTGTTGTTTATGTATTGCATCTACACTACCCGCCTGCCGCTCGGATGGGCGTTTTGAAGACTACAATGATGAGTTTGATGGGTTCTAGGCGTCCGTTCTCCGGTCGGCTACTGTGGAGGACTTCTACGTGTGTTTCTTTTCCGCTTGTTAGCTACTCGAACGATTGTTTAGTTGAGACATTCGGTCATGTAATAACCGTTTAATACTCTCTTTACGCTTTACACCGTGTTTTTGGTATTCACCGCGTCGATGCATGTGTGTAACTTGATCTGGCGCACATGTATTCTTGCATTCGGGTTTGCCCTTAAATCCGGGTGTGACAGCGAGGATGAGTGGTAGGGAGGGCTAGAGCTCGGACTCGGGGCTGGGACGGAGGAGAGGGAGAAGGTGGTGCAGGCGCGGCCAGATGTGGTGGGGGGGGGTTGAGAGAGACTCTGATGTGACCATGCCAAGGCAATCAACATTCACCATGTGGTCGAGACAACTATTCAAGGTGAAAGCTAAACTTAGTTCTCAATTGTTTAGATTCCCACCTACAAGACTACTCCTTGGTTTGTATGATTATAGATTCAAACATATTGCTGTGATGGAAGAAGAATATCATGATATTATCACAACACTACAAGTCGTTCGCCTTTTACAATTATTTGGACAACAAGAGTTAGAGTCGAGGACGACTCCTTTTAAAGGGAGGGAGGATGATATGACCACGCCAGCGTCGACCACGTCGACATCCTCGACGACCACTCCAGTGACTTCACCGACGTTGTCACCGGCCCCTAATGGACCAATTACACGTAGCCGAGCTAAAATGCTACAACAAGAGGTGCACGCGCTACTTTATGAGTTTCAACTCAATTCCAATGATAACTTTATGCTACCTAAGTCTTGTATATTGATACTACTTAGGTGCGTTGAAGAGAATCATCAAGATGAAGGTCACGAAGCTAGAATCGGCAAAGTTCTAGTCATTCGGCAATTTCCAGCAATCAACAAGTCATTCGGCAAGCCATTCGGCAAAGTTCTGAGTCCGAAGTTCGGGCATTAAACTGTACCAATCTACGAAGTTTCACATATCATGCTATACACCGTTGGAAAGATAATCGAGTTAGCTTTCCAACGCATCCAGTCCCACGTCATTTGAAGATTCCTAGAAGAAGTTATGATCAAAACATTGAAGACTGCTCAGCAGCCAAACAGTCACGCGGAAACAACTCAGAAGGTCATCTCGGGAGATCCTTTCACATTGGCGATGTATTCAGTTTGTTTTCGTGTTTCCACCCACCTAGGAGGGTTGTTCCTAGTATAAATACCCCCCATATGTAAGCTAAAAACAACTTTTGATGAATTGAGATAATCCAAGTGATTTCGCAGCCGAGCTGCCTGAGTGCCTTACTCACACCCTTTTTCTTTCTTGTTCTACTTGGACTTGTGAAGAGATCTCTCTGAGATCCACTGATTCGTGCACTACGGGTTCCAGTACGGCTACCCCGTCTTGTGTGGATTAGCTCCGGTTGTGGTTCTGCGGTCGTTCGGAGATCAAGTCGAAGTCTTCGCGGTTTCGGTGCCTCTCTCCCCGTCGCTGGGTCTCATCCAACCTTGGTCAGGTATAAAGCTAGTTATCCGCTGTTCATGAGCAACTTATCTTGTTACCGCTGTTCTTCAGCAAGTTATCTTGTTAGTTCCGTTGCCACCATACTATATTACCTTGTTCATAGACCTACTGCCGTGAAGATCGGGCCATCCTCGTTCTAACGTCGGGTTAGAACCTATCAGACTCACGGGATGGCGCCGACGACGAGGGGGAAGGACAGCCGCATCCTGTCTCCCCGTTCGGTCACCAGAGTGGCCGCCCCTGCTTCTCATCGTCGTCCGCCGTCTGCCGTCGTCCGCCGTTCGCCGTCATCCGCCGTCCGCCGTCGTCCGCTCCAAATCCCGCCGCCGGAGTGGCCGCCCCCGCTCTTCACCGGACCGCCGCGCGCGTCGGGGGAGGGGGCCGCCGCGCCGTCGGAGGAGGGGCCGCCGGCCGGATATGGCCGCGCCCTCCCCGTGCTCCTCCCCGGACGCGCCATGGAGGAGGAGTCCGCGCTCTCCCAGGACGCTCCTGCGGTGGTGGCGCGGTAGGGCACAAGGGAGAGGCGAGGCAGCGGCGCAGACCGCAAACTGGGATGGGAGGAGGTGCAGTGCGAGGGGAGAGGAGAGGGAAAGAGGGATAGGGTTTGGGGTGGTCTATAATATATGTCTGTTGCATCTATTTTTGACCGTCGGATCATAAGATCAATGACCACCACCAGCTAGAGTTATGTGGGCTGGGAGGGAACGTGGGCCGGTCGGTGCAAATGGGCCCGATTAGTATTGTTTTTGCATTTTTCAACTAATTAATGTATGCTTTGTGAAGCAACTTAAACAAATAGTTACCTTAAATGCTTAAATATATTTTTCACATGTAGCAAACAACATATAAGTTGCAATATAGGAGTTTCAAAATTTTTGGAATGGATTTGCTATTTTCTATCATTTATATGAATTCATGCATGTTTATTGAGAAAACCTACAATTTGAACTACATATATCTCAAATAACATTTAAAAGATTCTCCAAAATATATTTCAAGTATCTCGGTTCTATTATAGCTCATATACTGAAAATAAATTAAAGTTACAAATGTTTGCTAAAGATAATTTGAACTTCTATTCGCAATTGTATTGTAAAATAATGATAATAATATCTAAATTGTATCCAAAAAATCTGAAAATTGCAGTACATTCATTTTGCTGATGTGCAAAGCTGGCATAAAAGTTTCATAAGAGATTGACAAAAAAATCAATTTACTTATATGAAAAACTCAAACTTGTACTATTCACCTTGTTGTAAAATAATAATAACAATACTTAATTTTGTTCAAAAACATTCTACAAACTGACATGAAACCATATTTTAAGCGTATAATGCTCCTATAAAAAATTCATATGGTTTTGATAAAGTGAGATTATAGATGTTCACAAATAGGAAACAAGTCTCACATAGTTTCCTACAATTGAAAACAAACTTTGAGATTCGAACAACTAACAACGTGACCGAACTTGTATGCACCTCAATTTTTGACACCATCTCATGTTGACCATAACATTAGAGAATATTAAGTTACATTAGCAATTATTATGAAAAAACATATTTTTATATTCTCTTTTTAGTTGGAAAGATGTGTTGTATGAAAAGCAATCAAGAAATAGTAATTAAGATACAAACAATCAGCACGGAGTAAAACATCTCGATTTTATAAAAAAGGAAAAAGAATCAACCGATTTAGAGTTCGTATGAGAAAGAAAAACAGTTTACAAGTTTTATCCGAAGATTAAAAACAGAAATTGCAGTTGCTATGAACTGAGATGAACAAGTTTGTTTTCTCTTTTTAATCTTTGACTGAAACTTGTAACAAATTTTTCTGTCTCATACTAACTCCAAATTTGATGATTCTTTTTTCTAAAATTATATAAAATCATGCTCTACCAAGATATACAACTTTAATAAATGAAAAAATGATTTCAACAATAGTTTATTAGAGATAATTCAAACTTACATCTCGAATTTACACTATCATAAAATGCTCTAATGGTCCTACGAATTGACGTGGTAACATAATTTGGGTCCATAAACTTGTGATCAAAATTTCAAATGATTTCCGTAATAGTGGAACCTATGTTGTTTAGGAATGGATACATGTCTCACATAGTTTCATAAAATTACTTGAACATTGAAGTGTGTCACACCCGGTTTTACAAGGAAAACCGAATGCATCTCACGTGTGCGCCAGGATCAATTTACATACACATGATAGACAAAATGAGAGTAATACCATTGCAGTAACAAAACGTACGAGAGTTAAACCGATACAATATTCATTATTACACTGAGAGGGGTGGACTCGAAGGTCCAAACACAAACGATAACTAAACGACGAGAAGCTCCGTCTTTGACTTCCAAAGGCATGATGACTGGGGGATCCACATGCCCTAGAACTCCTCGTAGTCGCTCCAGTACTCGTCCTCGCCTCTGATGTTCTCCTCTGAACAGCGGTAAGCAAGGGTGAGCACACTTATGGTTGGTGCTCAGAAAGTGGGGGAGACAATGCAAGGCTATCAAGGATAGGCTATGGTTCATAGCGGTAAGCATTTTATAAGTTGATCAAGTTTTACTTAGCAGCACCTAATTACTAGGTGTAAGTATATACCAACCCACTTAACTTAAAAGAAACCTCAAACCAAACCCACCAAACCCACGATTTACATTTATCTTCAAGTTTGATTATCATGTGAGGGTACAAGCCGCTCTTGACCGTGAGCGCGGTCGATCGATCGCCTTTTACACTCGCAGAGGTTGTACACTTTACCCACAGTTCGTGTTCCCCATTTTGCCCGGGTTAGCTAGACCCTTAAACACTTCCAAGGTGAGTGGCTAGGGGTCCACTACGAAGCCTTTACAAAGGAAAGAAGAGAAACCAACAGCCCGCAATAGTTACAACAGCGGAGCGGACCATAACCCTCCCTAATGGTCAGCACCTTAGCCAAGGCTGCTACCCCAAAAGAACCGGGCTATACCCCTTCAACTCCGGCCCCCTATGCCCCTCTCGGAAAAGGGCTATCAGCTAACCCACTCTCCTAATTACTTGGCTAAGCCAGAGCCATGTGGACTGTGGTTGTACTGTTGTCTTGGGTGGTTCTCCATGTTCCATTTATATTTCAAGTTATCTTGTCTTAAGCACATACACATTACATAAACAGAACTGAGTTATAAACATAAACAAAGCATAACCATTCCCATGTAAAGCAAGCTAAGCATTAATCTACCCAAGCATTTGTTAAACATGGTTGATCAAGGTAACGGGGTAAAATATCTAGTCAAGTCCTTAAATAGGTGTTTGCCCATCATGTTAATGCATTGCAACGGGAATAGTAAACTTTGGTTAACATGCAGTGACATAGGTTCAAAAAGATAATGCAGAGGGGGAAAGCCACTTGCCTTCCTCTACAAGCTGGGTAAAGTCCTCTTCGAAAGCAGGCTCTTCCTGATCACCTCCAATGGGGAGCTCAGACGAAACAGGCACGATATCTACGAGTCAAACATAAACAAGAAACAATAAATAAACTGTACACCAAACAGTAGTAAAACTGGAAAACTTGCTGTTTAAATGATTCTACTCATTGAGACGATCATTTCGGTATATAGAACGCTAAAATCGGAGTTAAAACGAGAAAGATATGCTAAAAAAAATACAGGGACCTATCTGCAGTAAAACTAAATTTACAGAGCCTTTTATAAATAAAACCAGGGGCTAAAACATAATTACATATAAAAACAGAGGGGTTTATATGCTAAAAGAGATGAAAAGGACCTCTGTTAAAAGAATCTAGGTTTGACAGGGGCTAGATCATAAAAACCAGGACCAGTTTGTGAGGATTCTTATAGGTGGAAGGGTCGGCTTGCAAAACTGTGAAAACTCAGGGGCTCTTAAAGGAAAACGCCAAACCAGCGCCGTGGATCTTAGATCCAACGGCTGCCGGCGTGCGCGTGTCCCGTGGACCGCGCCGTGAGCTCGGCTCACGGGTCCACGGTGGACCGCCTACATAACCCAAAGGGGTATGTGATCTGGGCCATCCACGCAAAATCTAAGGGCTCTGGACGCTTGCAAGCGACGGGCGGCGGCGAGCACGCCGGAGTGCAGCGGCGAGCGGCGGAGGGTTCGCCGGCGCGGCCCTGTCTCGCTGCACAAGATGCCGAGGCATGCACGCGGGGACTCTACACGAAGTTGGGAAGCATGCCAGCAAACCTAGGGGGTCAGGGGAGTGGCGCGGGCATCCACGGCAGCCGGCGCCGGAAGGGGGCTGGTCAGCCTCGCCGGCGAGCCCGTGGGGCGGCTTAAGCGTGCAAGGAAGGGAAAACGGGCGGGGGAAACCTTGCTCACCACATGAAGAAGCGTCAGGAGAGCTCACAGTTGAAGGGAAGGCGGCAGCGAAGAGGTTTGACGACGGTGGCGGCTTGGGCGGCGCTCCGGCGGACGGGGACCCAAGCTCCAAGCATTGCACGATCCTGGTGACGGCTTTCCCTGAACAACAAGTGTCACGTGAGGCAAACGATCGCATTCAGGGAAGGAAAGGATAGGGCCACGGAGTACTCCACCGACGGCGTCCGGCGGCGGGATGAAGCAGAGGCGGCGACGCCGGGGAAATTGGTGCTCGAGCGCGTGTGTTGGTGTGCTGCGGGTGCAAAGGGGAGTGCAGGAGCTCGAGTGCGAGTTTAAATAGGAGCAAGGAGAGGAAGGCGAAAGGAGGCAGAGGCATCCCGCGGCGGCGGCGCTTGCCATTGATGGCCGCGGCCATCACGGTTTGGGCTTAAGGAAGGGAGGTAACGTGCCTAATTGATCACGGGAGATTAATTGCCTTAATTGGCCGCGCAGATAGGAAGGGAAGGTGGAGGGGCGGCCGGGCGCGGCGAGGATTGCGGCGGCGCCGGGTCGGGCTGAGCAGGGGAGAGGAAGAAGAAAGGAAGGGGGAGGGGTGAGGCTGACAGGCGGGGCCCAGTCGTCAGCGTCTGCGGGAAAAAGGAAAAGAAGAAGGAGACGGGCCGCTGCGGGAGGGAGCTGATGGGCCGCTGGGCCGCCGGGCCAGAAAGGAGGGGAGGGTTCCTTTTGTTTTTTTCTTTTCTTCTTTTCAAACTCTTTTCCAATCAAACTTTTAAATTCAAATTCAATTCAAAACTCTTTTAAACTTTTCACAAAATTTTATAATCTTTTTAGAAGCCACACAAGCAACCAAAAACCATGCAAAGCCAAATGATGATGCACAACCACTTGTTGTCTCTATATTAATTAAATTCAGTTTAATATTTTAGAGCTCAATTTAAAATGGCAATTTAAAATTTTAAATCCTTAAGGCTAATTAACAGTTGCTAGGTAATTTTTAGTGATGGAATTTTAGGGTGTCAGAAATCCTACCCCCTTAAAGAGAAGATTTAGAGAACAGCTGAGGAAAGTCTTCCTTAAGTTCATCCTCTCTTTCCCAAGTTGCTTCTTCCTCAGTATGGTGACTCCACTGTACTTTACACATCCTGATGATTTTACTCCTGGTAACCCTTTCCGATGTATCCAAGATCTTAACAGGGTATTCCTTGTATGTCAAGTCATTCTCCATTTGAATATCCTCCAATTGTACCGGTTCTATCTTAACCTCACTTGTACATTTCTTCAACTGTGATACATGGAACACATCATGAACTACCGACAGCTGTGCAGGAAATTCCAACTGATAAGCTACCTCTCCTTTCCGTTCCACAATCTTGAAAGGTCCGATGAATCGAGGTGATAACTTCCCTCTGACATTAAACCTTCGTAAACCCCGAATATGCGACACTATGATATATGCATAATCACCGACTTCCAAAACCACCTCCCTTCTCCGAGGATCAGCATAACTCTTCTGACATGACTGTGCCGCTTTAAGATTCTCTCTAATGATTTCAACTTGCTTTTCTGCTTCCCGTATGCTATCTGGTCCAAAAAGTTGACTCTCACCAGTCTGATTCCAAAACAACGGTGTTCTACACTTCCTTCCATACAAAGCCTCAAAAGGTGCCATCTTAATGCTAGACTGATAACTATTGTTATAAGCAAACTCTGCATATGGCAAACTCTTGTCCCAACTGCCACTGTTCTTCAACGCACAAGCCCTCAACATATCCTCAAGACTCTGATTGGTTCTCTCTGTCTGCCCATCCGTCTGAGGATGGTATGCTGAACTGAAGTTTAGCTTTGTATCCATCGACTCATGCAGCTTCTGCCAAAATCGTGAAGTAAACTATGTGCCTCGATCTGACACTATCTTCTTCGGTACCCCATGCAAACACACTATCCTTGAATTATACAATTCAGCCAGCTTAACTCCTGTATAAGTCATCTTCACTGGAATAAAGTGTGCTACCTTGGTTAATCTATCCACAATAACCCATATAGAGTCATACCCATCACGAGTACGAGGTAATCCCACTATGAAATCCATACCAATTTCTTCCCATTTCCACTCAGGTACCTTTAGAGGTTGAAGCAATCCTGCTGGTCTTTGATACTCAGCCTTCACTCTTTGACACACATCACACAAAGCTACATGAGCTGCTACATCCTTCTTCATTCCATACCACTAGTATCTCTGTTTCAAGTCCTGATACATCTTAGTACTTCCAGGATGAATAGAGTAAGCTGAATCGTGTGCTTCCTTCAAGATAGTTTCTCGTATTTTCTTAATATCAGGTACACATATTCTGTTCTTAAACCACACTGTTCCTTGCTCATCTTCTCCGAAATCCAGAACTTTGCCCAACTTAATCAGCTTCCTGTACTCTGCAATCTTGTCATCAGTCAACTGCCCTTTCCTAATATCCTACTCAAGTGTCGACTCAATTTCCAATGTCAAGGTCTCACTCGAAGCGACTATTCCCAAGTTGAGCTGTGCCATCTCCCAACATAACTCCTAAGGTAGCAGGTGTCCTATCAGTATGTTGGTCTGTCCTTTCCGACTCAAAGCATCTGCTACTACGTTTGCTTTTCTTGGATGATACTGAATGTCCAAATCATAATCTTTGATTAACTCCAACCACCTTATTTGCCTCAGATTCAAATCCTTCTGGGTAAAGATGTACTTCAGACTCTTGTGGTCAGTGAAAATCTGACACTTGTTCCCAATCATGTAGTGTCTCCAAATCTTCAATGCGTGAACAACTGTGGCTAGCTCAAGATCATGAGTAGGATAGTTCTGCTCATGTTTCCTCAACTGTCTTGAAGCATAAGCTACTACCTTTCCTTCTTGCATCAACACACAACCCAATCCTTGCCGAGAAGCATCGCAATACACATCGAATCCTTTGTGTATGTCTAGCATGATCAACACAGGTGCTGTGGTCAACCTATTCTTCAATTCCTCAAAACTAGCCTGACATTTCTCATCCCACTTAAATTCTTTTCCTTTCTCAAGCAGAGTGGTAAGTGGCTTCACGATTTTAGAAAACCCCTCAATGTACCTTCGATAGTATCCTGCAAGTCCAAGGAAGCTTCTGATCTCTGGTATATTCTTAGGCGGACTCCAGTTCAATACATCCCAAACCTTTCTTGGATCCACTGCAATCCCTCCATCTGTGATAATGTGCCCGAGAAAAGAGACCTCCTTCAACCAGAAAGCACACTTGCTGAACTTGGCATACAGCTGATGTTCCCGAAGCTTCTGCAACACAAGCCTCAGATGTTCTTCATGTTCTTCCTCACTCCGAGAGAATACCAATATGTCATCACTGAATACCACAACAAACTTATCGAGATACTCCATGAATACCTTGTTCATCAAATACATGAAGTATGCTGGTGCATTGGTCAGGCCAAAGGACATCACAGTGAACTCATACAACCCATATCTAGATGTACATGCTGTCTTTGGTATATCCTCCACTTGGATTTTTAACTGGTGATAACCCGACCTAAGATCTATCTTAGAGAACGCCTTAGCTCCTCTCATTTGATCAAACAAATCGTCAATCCGAGGTAAAGGGTATTTGTTCTTGATAGTAACCTCATTAAGTGATCGATAGTCTATACACAACCTCCTAGATCCATCCTTCTTAACAACGAATAGTGTGGGGGCTCCCCATGGTGATGAACTAGGACGGATAAACCCTTTACTAAGTAGTTCTTCAATTTGTTTCTTTAATTAAGATAAATCTTTAACATCCATTCTATAGGCTCTTTTAGATATGGGAGCAGTACCACGTATAAGTTCAATACTAAATTCAATGTCACGGTCAGGTGGCATACCTGGCAAATCCTCTGGGAACACATTAGGGAATTCATTTACTACCCTTATATCCTCCAAGGCCTTGCCTTCTACAGAGTTCACAACTCCACTGCTAGATGAGGGTGTGCTCACATACTCTATTCTCTCCCCTTGAGGACTGGTTAACAGCACTGACCTCTTCCGATACTGAATAACTCCATCACAACTTCTTAACCAATCCATCCCAAGAATAACATCTATTCCCCATGATTTTAGAACTACCAGATTAGCAAGAAAGTCTACCCCTATGATATTAATCTTTACTTGTGGGCATATATGACACGTTTTCATTTCTTCACCCGGGGAGCTAACTATCAGTAGGTTCTTCATTGAGCTCATAGGTAAGTTATATTTTGTCACAAATTGACCAGTTATGAATGAATGTGATGCTCCTGAATCAAAAAATACTGTAGCAGGTACAGAGTTGACGAAAAACGTACCCAATACCACGCCGGAGTCATTCTGAGCTTGCTCCACTGATACATGATTAACCCGGCCACGCACATGATTCTGCTGGCCTCTCTTGCTAGGAGTCTGTGGAGTACGAGCCTGTGAAGATGACTGCCCAGTCCTGTTACCACTGTCTCTCTGAGGAGTTTGCATCACCCTCTTGGGACAATTGTTAGCATAATGCCCCAACTCACCACACTTGAAGCATCCACCAGGCTGAACAGGATTGGTGTTTCTGACAGGCGCTCCAGAGCTATTGTTGGGACGACTCAGCTGAGGAGTAGGAGCTCTGGGTATCTGAGGATTGAAGTGCTGTGGCTGAAACGAACGCTGCAGTTGCATGTTCTGTGGGTATCTTCCACTGTGACCACCAAGACGGTACGGAGTCAGACTCTGCTGAGAACTGAAACAAGGATGGGTGTTGCTGCTAGACTGTCCATGCGACTAAAACTTGCGTTTCTGTTCACCCATTTCCTTCCTCTTGCTTTCCAGCCCAATTGCCTTGTTCACAAGTGTCTGAAAGTCTGGAAAGATGTGGCTTTGTAGTTGATAGTTTAAAGGACCAATTAAGCCATCCAGAAACCTTTCCTGCCTTTTAGGGTCAGTGCTCACCTCATCTGGTGCATAACGAGACAGGTGAGTGAACTTGTCCAGATACTCAGTCATTGACATGTTGCCCTGCCTCAGTGACAAGAATTCCCTCTGCTTAAGCTTGATTACCCCTGAAGGGATGTGATAAGTACGGAAGTTGTCACGAAACTCCTGCCAAGTGATATTCTGCCTGTTGGGATGAGCAGTTGAATACGCATCCCACCAATCTGCAGCCTGTCCCACAAGTCTGCCAGCAGCATACAAGACCATTTCCCTGTCAGTACATTGCACGATCTCCAGCTTCTTAGTAATTGTTTTCAACCAGTCGTCTGCATCCAGTGGATTAGACGAGTGAGAGAATGTAGGAGGATGGTGGCTCATGAATTCCTTGTGCCTGTCCCTGGGTGGCGGAGGAATCGGCTGTGGTGGCTGGTTCTGCTGAGCTTGCATCTGTTGCACAGTGTTGGTGAGGTTTTGAATCAATTGCATCTGCGCCGCAAGAAACTGCTGCATAGCCGTATCCATTGCTTGATTAACCGGTGGGGGTGGTGCTGGATTCTGCTGATTCGCAATATGAGCACGAATCACAGGCGGTACGTCTTGACCTCCTCCAGACCTGGTGTTTACCATCTGACCGTTAGAAAAATTATATTTCAGATAGATGTACTTGAATCAATCCATAAAAAGATAACTCAAAATGAAATAGCAGCATGTTCTCCAACTAGGACAGATTCTGTTGACCTCAAAGAATTATGTGTAAAGTTCTGTATAATTATCCAAAGACCACGAATTTTTACCAGATTATGATGAATAACATTATGGAACTATCCCAACTGGAATCACCTCAATTGGACATCTACAACTCGAGATAAAATTCAAACAGTGTAGCTGTATCAGCAGAAATTTACAGACTCTGACATGTTCATTACTTTGTGCATAACTTCTAGAATATATACTGTATAACGTTGACTTTTTGATAGAAAATCATCCTTTAAATTTGTGAACTAACCCACCTGGTTTCATGTCATTTGGAGTTCTGTAGCTCGAGATATAAACAAAACATCACTGGTATGTCATATGACTGCGAGAACAGATTTGATTCATTTCAAACTTGCATAGGAGATTAAGCAAAGACAACCGAATAGAAACCCGAACTAACTTTTAATTAACTTAACAATTTTTGATTGCATAGTGGCCATCACTCCACCATACAACTCACAGTCAAACAAAGATCCAACTCAAAAGATGTTTGCAACCAACATTCGTTTATTACAAGCAATACGTCCTCGCAGGAACGATCTAACGGAAAGGTAAATGGTAAAGGCAAGTATCCTAGGATCCTAGCCAAGACGAGTTGTAGTTTCAGCAGTGCCGTAGCGGAGTCTCTTGCGCGGAGGGGAGGCTGTGGTATGATATGGCAACACTTCTTGAGGGAGTCGCTGACCAGCCAGCTGTGCTTCCAAACGTGCAATCTTTGCTTGGGCAGCCTGCAACTCTTCATGGTACCTATCCATCTCAGTTGTTTCTCCCTCGAAGTCAGTGTTCAAAGCAGTAGACACACGAGCCAGGATATCAATGCGATCATCACCTCCAGCTGGCACTATAGTCTCCTCTGTGCCACTCGCACGTCGAGGCACATGACGATACTCCGAGTTAAACACACGTGCCCGCTTCGCATTGCAGAGTGACCAGAGTGCTCTCCTCGCCGCATCATTCACTGCAGCATCATCCGAAGAAAAATGAGCTATGCTGTGGTGAGATGAGCGGTACCTCCAGCCATCTGCATCATTCAAAGGCATCCGTATGTAGACTCTGCTGGCGTAGTAATCCCTCATCCCTGGTTCGCTGAAATGTTTCGTGACATAGAGGGGCTTCATGGTATAACCCAGGTGCTGTAGAACTTCCCGCAGGAGAATGCAAAACTGCCCGTTCTCATCTTCAGTGGAGTGTTTGTGATACACTGCTCCATGATAGTGAGGATCTTCATCCTCTTCTTCCTCCGGGTTTTCATCAGCATTGTTACCACCATCATCATCTCAACTGTCATCACTAGAATCGTCCAGGTCACCACCTTCAGCATCAGGCGCAGGATCAACATGTGCAGGAGGTGTCTCATCATTTGCCACGGGTGCTGGTGGAATCACAATGTCCCCATCAGTGTCTGTCTCCAGCACGGTGCCATCGTACAGCTGCGGCTGCTCCAATGGCTCTTCCTCCATCTCAGTCTCTTCAGGATCTTCTTCTTCGGGTTCCTGCTAAACTTCCTCTGGATCTTCCTCCATTTCAGCCTCTGGCTGAAGCTCCTCTGGTTCCTCCTCAACATCCTCTAGACGATGGCGAGGAGCCAGCTGTCCAGTGGGAACGCGCCCACCAGTCCTCTTGCGGGGGGTCATGTAGGTTCTGGCCATCTGTCAAAGCAAAACTGATCTCAGAGTACAGAACAAATCAAAATGACAGAGTTTAAATGATAGACAAGATTAAATTAGATTTTTAATGTGTAAATAAGATGATTTGAAGCATGATAAGGTTTTCTAGAACATGAATCCTTAATTTCGTCCATTTCTAACTAAGGCTGCGACCTACAGTCATCACGGCTCTGGTACCACTTTGTCACACCCGGGGAAAACTGAATGTATCTCACGTGTGTGCTAGGATCTATTTACACACACATGATAGACAAAACGAGAGTAATACCATCGCAGTAACAAAACGTACGAGAGTTAAATCAATAAAATATACATTATTATACTCAGAGGGGTGGACTCGGAAGTCCAAACACAAACGATAACTAAACGGCGAGCAGCTCCATCTTCGTCTTCCACAGGCATGATGACTGGGGGATCCGCATGCCCTAGAACTCCTCGTAGTCGCTCCAGTACTCGTCCTCGCCTCCTATGTTCTTCTCTGAACAGCGGTAAGCAAGGGTGAGCACACTTATGGTTGGTGCTCAGCAAGTGGGGGAAACAATGCAAGGCTATCAAGGATAGGCTATGGTTCACAGCGGTAAGCATTTTATAAGTTGATCAAGTTTTACTTAGCAGCACCTAATTACTAGGTGTAAGTATATACCAACCCACTTAACTTAAAAGAAACCTCAAACCAAACCCACCAAACCCACGATTTACATTTATCTTCAAGTTTGATTATCATGTGAGGGTCCAAGCCGCTCTTGACCGTGAGCACGGCTGATCGATCAGTTTTACACTCTGCAGAGGTTGTACACTTTACCCACAGTTCGTGTTCCCCATTTTGCCCGGGTTAGCTAGACCCTTAAACACTTCCAAGGTGAGTGGCTAGGGGTCCACTACGAAGCCTTTACAAAGGAAAGAAGAGAAACCAACGACCCGCAACAACGCGGCGGAGCGGACCATAACCCTCCCTAATGGTCAGCACCTTAGCCAAGGCTGCTACCCCAAAAGAAACGGGCTATACCCCTTCAACTCCGGCCCCCTGTGCCCCTCTCGGAAGAGGGCTATCAGCTAACCCACTCTCCTAAATACTTGGCTAAGCCAGAGCCATGTGGACTGTGGTTGTACTGTTGTCTTGGGTGGTTCTCCATGTTCCATTTATATTTCAAGTTATCTTGTCTTAAGCACATACACATTACATAAACAGAACTGAGTTATAAACATAAACAAAGCATAACCATTCCCATGTAAAGCAAGCTAAGCATTAATCTACCCAAGCATTTGTTAAACATGGTTGATCAAGGTAACGGGGTAAAATATCTAGTCAAGTCCTTAAATAGGTGTTTGCCCATCATGTTAATGCATTGCAACAGGAATAGTAAACATTGTTTTAACATGCAGTGACATAGATTCAAAAAGATAATGCAGAGGGGGAAAGCCACTTTCCTTCCTCTACAAGCTGGGTAAAGTCCTCTTCGAAAGCAGGCTCTTCCTGATCACCTCCAATTGGGAGCTCAGACGAAACAGGCACGATATCTACGAGTCAAACATAAACAACAAACAATAAATAAACACTACACCAAACAGTAGTAAAACTGGAAAACTTGCTGTTTAAATGATTCTACTCGTTGAGACGATCATTTGGTATATAAAACGCAAAAACCGGAGTTAAAACGAGAAAGATATGCTCAAAACAAAATACAGGGACCTATCTGCAGTAAAACTAAATTTATAGAGCCTTTTATAAATAAAACCAGGGTCTAAGACATAATTACATATAAAAACAGGGGGGTTTATATGCTAATAGAGATGAAAAGGACATCTGTTAAAAGAATCTAGGTTAGACAGGGGCTAGATCATAAAAACCAGGACCTGTTTGTGAGGATTCTTATAGGTGGAAGGACCGGCTTGCAAAACTGTGAAAACTCAGGGGCTCTTAAAGGAAAACGCCAAAGCAGCGCCGTGGATCTTGGATCCAACGGCTGCAGGTGCGCGCGTGTGCCGTGGACCGCGCCGTGAGCTCGGCTCACGGGTCCACGATGGACCGCCTACATAACCCGAAGGGGTATGTGATCTGGGCCATCCACGCAAAATCTAAGGGCTCTGGACGCTTGCAAGCGACGGGCGGCGGCGAGCACGCCGGAGTGCGGCGGCGCGCGGAGCGAGGGTTCACCGGTGCGGCCCCGTCTCGCCGCACGGACGCCAAGACGTGTGCGCGCGGGCTCTACACGAAGCCGGGAAGCATGCGAGCAAACCTAGTGGGTCGGGGGAGTGGCGCGGGCATCCACGGCGGCCGGCGCCGGAAGGGGGCGGGTCGGCCTTGCCGGCGAGCCCGTGGGGCGGCTTAAGCGTGCAAGGAAGGGAAAAACGAGCAGGGGAAACCTTGCTCACCACGTGAAGAAGCGTCGGGCGAGCTCATAGTTGAAGGGAAGGCGGCAGCGAAGAGGTTCGACGACGGCGGCGGCTCGGGCGGCGCTCCGGCGGGCGGGGACCCAAGCTCCAAGCGTCGCACGATCCTGGTGACGGCTTTCCCTGAACAACAAGCGTCACGTGAGGCAAACGATCGCATTCTGGGAAGGAAAGGATAGGGCCACAGAGTACTCCACCGACGACGTCCGGCGGCGGGATGAAGCAGAGGCGGCGGCGCCGGGGAAATTGGTGCTCTAGCGCGTGTGTTGGTGTGCTGCAGGTGCAAAGGGGAGTGCAGGAGCTCGAGTGCGAGCTTAAATAGGAGCAAGGAGATGAAGGCGAGAGGAGGCGGAGGCATCCCGCGGCGGTGGCGCTTGCCATTGATGGCCGTGGCCATCACGGCTTGGGCTTAAGGAAGGGAGGTAACGGGCCTAATTGATGACGGGAGATTAATTGCCTTAATTGGCCGCGTAGAGAGGAAGGGAAGGTGGAGGGGCGGCTGGGCGCGGCGAGGATTGCGGCAGCGCCGGGTCGGCTGAGCAGCGGGGAGAGGAAGAAGAAAGGAAAGGGGAGGGGAGAGGCTGACAGGCGGGGCCCAGTCATCAGCGTCTGCGGGAAAAAGAAAAAGAAGAAGAAGGAGACGGGCCGCTGTGGGAGGGGGCTGATGGGCCGCTGGGCCGCCCGACCAGATAGGAGGGAAGGGTTCCTTTGTGTTTTTTCTTTTTTTTCAAACACTTTTCCAATCATACTTTTAAATTCAAATTCAAATCAAAACTCTTTTAAACTTTTCACAAAATTTTATAATCTTTTTAGAAGCCACACAAGCAACCAAAAACCATGCAAAGCCAAATGATGATGCACAACCACTTGTTGTCTCTATATTAATTAAATTTAGTTTAATATTTTAGAGCTCCATTTAAAATGGCAATTTAAATTTTTAAATCCTTAAGGCTAATTAACAGTTTCTAGGTAATTTTTAGTGATGGAATTTTAGGGTGTCACAAAGTGTATCATACTTTTTGAAATTTTCGAATTCATATGAACTTCAAACTTTACCATAACCTTGTGTTTAGCTTATGATTTTAGAAAAATTGAAAAAAAGAAACACCAAATTTGGAGTTCATATGAAAGAGAAAAACCAAATGCAACTTTTAATTCAGGATTAAAAAGAGAAAGATGAACCATTTCGGCTTGAAAATGCAACCTTAACCAATGAGTTTTTAAGCTATATATAACTAAATGTCTGCAAACAAATACAGCTCCCACTTGTAGTGCAGTGGTAACACACCTTTCTTCTAACTGTAAGGAATCGGATCCTCGTTAGCCTAAGAGGGGTAGGGGGTGAATTAGGCAACTAAAAACCTTAACCTATGGCTTCACTAAATTTACACAAAGGTAAACTAGAACATACTATCTAGATGTGCAACTAGGTTGTTCTAGTGTGAAACTCCCATCCCAAAAGAAGGTTTGCAACCTATAGCCAATCCTAGCATGATACTACTCTAGGAAAGTAGAGGCAAACAAAGATTGCAATAGAGTAAATGCGGAAACGTAAAGGGGATGAGAGGAAGCAAACTCTTGACACGCGATTTATCCTGTGGTATCGGTAGGCACTAAGCCACCCGTAGTCCACGTTGTTGAAGCACTCACACAAGAGTATTGCTTCCCGGTCACCAAGTCTCTCCCAATAGCACCACTTGACTCGCCACAAAGGCTAGCCACTTAGGCAGTTGCCAAGCTCCCTTGGTCACCTTGATGCCGCCTCCACTAAGGAGCTTCTCCACCAAGGAAGGGGTTCTCCACGTCCCCCGCACAAGTGTCCTCGCCGCTCCACGCCAAGTCGGAGGGTCGATGACGATTGCCGGTGAGCCACTTAGGCCCCAAGGCTTCCGGCGAACCTTGTACAACTTGATTCACTCAAGAATCACCTCACAAGGTTGGCACAACCTTGCACTCACTCAGCTCTAAGATGAGCCTAGCACTAAGCGCATACACAAAGAATATGCAAGTCTAAGAATGAGAAATTAAGCACTTGGATGGATTGGATATGATCTTCAATGTGTCTTGAACTCCTCTGCATTTCCACACAATCCAGCAACCTCAAATGGGTGAGTGGAGGGGGTATAAATAGCCCAAGGCATCAAACTAGTCGTTGGCTAACGACCACTGAAAATAGTACCGTCGGATGATCCGACACTATATTTTCCAGGGCGTCGGTTCATCCGGTGCCCCTCCCACGTCACGTAACCATTGAGGTTCTCTGACACAACTGCTCCGACGCTATGCACCGACGGTCCGTCAGATCATCCGGTGCTGAAGACTCCATGTCCAAGTCGCCTCTATTAATTTCCAATCGATCGTCGGATAGACCGACGCTTCACCTTGACCAAGGCATCGGATCATCCGATGCTGAAGGCTTCGTCTTGGCGCGTCTCTGTCTTGATTCAAACTAGGCGTCGGATAGATCGACGGTGTCCACACTCAGACCGTCGGATCATCCGGTGCTACTGTCTTCGCTGCTCTTCCTCTGCAACTCGTCCGACGCATCTAGAAATTGGACCGTCGGTTCATCCGACGGTACCTAGGGTTTCACCCTGTATACCAACTCGTCCGACGATTGCACTGACGCTTGTAATTGAGGGACCGTCGGTTCATCCGATGGTGTCTTATCTTTTCCTTTTCTTGCTCGGTTTTGACCCTTGTTTTTCTCATTTTTGCATGTAGTTTTCTTGCATCCTTGAGACCTAGAAATGTCTACAAAGACATGCTAAAACAATAAGGTTAGTCCCAATGATCATGTTGTCATGAATCACCAAAATCAAACTCGAACTAATGGCATATGAGGCCATGTTCGCTACACGAACCCGCAGGTCGTGGGTTCGAACCCCCTTCCACGGCTCCACCCCTTTCTTTTGGCGGTAGGTTTTATTCCTACCAAGAAATATACTATAAATAAACTAAAATGTTAACCAAAGACATAAAACAGTGAGTAGCTCAGTGGTGACGCATGCATATGCGAACCTGGAGGTGGTGGGTTCGAGTCTCATTAGGCCCCCATTTTTTTGTGTGGGATTAAATTAAAACCGGAAAATTCATTGAATAAATAGGCCACACAGACATAGAAATCACAAACCTCTTGGTAGCTCAATAGTAAGTCTCCTTGTTCTCTCTGAGGAGGTCGCGGTTTGAATCTTGCTGCCCACTGCCTTTTTTCCTTTTTTTCAATTTTCAATTTTTTCCATTCATAACTTGACTATTTATTATTAGTTGATCTTTTTTTAGATTTTTTCCATTTTCGATTTTTCCATTCATAACATGACTATATTTGTTATTTGTTGATTTTTTAATATTTTTTTAAATTTGTCATTTTTAGATTTTTTTAAATTTATCATTTTTTCATTCATAACATGACTATTTGTTATTTGTCGATCGCGACGAATCTGCTAAAATGTCACGACATTGTGGGCTGAATTGAGACGAATTTAACAAATCGTCGTAATGTTCTGGGCTTTAATATCCATCAGTGCACATCTGTGACGAAAAACAGGAATATGTCGTAGAATCACGACCAATTTAACAAATCGTCGCAGTGTAATGGGCTTCAATGCACATCTGTGACGAAAAAAGGAATACGTCGTAGATGCAGTGCTCTTCGTGATGTTTTCTGAAAACATCGTGGAGAATGCGTTACAGATTAAACGCCATCTTTGGCCGACATATGCTGGCCAAGTTCATGGCTATACCGCACCACACCTACCTTATCATGAAGATGCCAGCGCCGAACGAGATTCTCTCTGTCCTCGGGGACATCATGGTCTCCTACAATTGTGAAAGCGCCACCGTCGAGCTCTCTAAGGATTCAGCAATCAAAGCTGCAGCAACGGTCATGGTCGGCCAAGCAGCCAAGATCGACCAAACTACCCTGTAGGTACTAGAGCAGAAGCGTACAAGCACGGCCTTGGACCCTAGTCCGACTGTCAAGAAAGTTTGCCTCGGCCTGCTCGACGCATCCAAGGAAGTGGTCATCGGGGCCGACCTCGACCCCAAATAGGAACTCGCGCTCACCAGCTTCCTCAGGGACAACGCTGACATTTTCGCATGGAGTCCATCTGACATGCCTGGCGTCCCCAGGGAGCTGGCTGAGCACAGACTTGAAGTTAACAAGACCGCACGGCCTATCGAGCAAAAGCTCCAGCGATTTGCAAAACATAGAAAACATGCTATAGAAGTAGAAGTCTGTAAGCTCGTAGCTGCAGGTTTTATTAGAGAATGTCAACACCTGGTTTGGCTCGCAAACCCGGTCCTTGTACCAAACGGGTGGATTAAGGATGTGTATCGATTACACTGACCTTAACAAGCATTGCCGAAAGGATCTGTTCCCTCTTCCTCGTATCGACCAGGTCGTGGACTCCACGGCTGGCAGCGTCCTACTTTGTATCCTCGATTGCTACTTAGGATATCACAAGATAGCCCTGGATCCTGACGACAAAGACAAAACGACATTCATAACGCCCCATGGCATCTACTGTTACAAGGTCATGACCTTTGGCCTAAAAACGCTGGAGCAACATACCAGAAGGCAATCCAGAAGTGCCTGAAGGCCCAAATCGGCAAGAACATCGAAGCTTACGTAGACGATGTGGTCGTCAAGACCACAGAAGAAGATAAGCTCATCGTCGACCTCACCGAAACCTTCACCAAGTTGCGAAAGTTCCAGTGGAAGCTCAACCCAACAAAGTGTGTCTTCAGTGTCCCTTCCGGACTGCTCCTGGGCTTCATGGTCGGGCACCGAGGCATTGAAGCTAACCCCACAAAGATCGACGCTATACGAAAGATGGCCAAGCCATCCAACAAGAAAGACGTCATGAAGCTCACCGGCATGCTGGCGGCCCTAGGTCGTTTCATCAGCAAGCTTGGCGAAAAAGGCCTACCCTTCTTCAAGCTATTGAAGAAGTCCGACAAGTTCGTATAGGATGACGAAGCCCAGAAAGCGTTTGAGGCTCTCAAAGAGTCCTTAACAATGCCACTAGTTATGACACCTCCAATCCCAAAGGAAACACTCCTACTCTACATCTCCGCCACCACCAATGTGGTCAGCACAGTTCTCGTCGCCGAGCGAGAAGAAGAAGGGCAGGCCTATCCTATGCAACGACCTGTGTATTACGTGAGCGAGGTCCTGACCGATGCTAAGACACGTTACACACAACCTCAGAAGCTGCTCTATGCGCTCCTAATCACGTCGAGAAAGCTTCGACACTACTTCCAAGCTCACAAGATCGTGGTCCCGTCTTCGTTCCCCTTAGGAGAGATCATCCGCAACCGCGACGCTAATGGCCGCATTGTCAAGTGGTCAGTCGAGCTTGGAGAGTTCGAAATCAAGTTTTGCCCCAGGCAAGCAATCATGTCACAGATCCTCGCAGACTTTGTGTCTGAGTGGACAGAGATCCAGATGCCCCCTCTCAAGGAGCGGCCTAAACACTAGATAAAGTACTTCGACGGTGCCCTCAACGTCGAAGGAGCAGGCGCAAGAGTATTGCTTATCTCTCCTCAGGGAGATCAACTTAAATACGTCCTACAGATTCACTACAAAGCGTCCAACAACTGTGCAGAGTACGAAGCCCTGATCCATGGGCTCAGAATAGCAGTGTCTCTTGGCATCAAGCGACTACTGGCTTTCGGCAATTCCAAGGTTGTCATCAAGCAAGTCAACAAGGAGCGGGACTGCGTCAAAGACACGATGGATGTCTACTGCGCTGAAATTCATAAGCTCGAAGGCCACTTCGAGGGGATCGAGTTCCAGCATGTCCCACGAAACAACAACGTTGCCGCCGATGTACTTTCCAAACTAGGCTCTCGACGAGCTCTAGTTCTAGCAAGCGTATTCGTCCAAGACCTATGCAAACCTTCAATAAAGCTCCTGGATCCTGATTATCCAGAGGCATTTCCAAATGATCAAAACTCAGCACCTCCCCGCTACTTGTTAATGTCTGAAAAAGAGGATGACTGGCGCAAGCCCTTCATAGACTTCATACTTGACCAACTTGTCCCCGACGACAAGGCAGAGCGAGAGCGCATCACGCGACGAAGTGCTAACTATGTCGTAATCGGCTCCGACCTATACAGGAAAGTTGACTCTACCGACATCCTGATGAAGTGCATAATACGATCAGAGGGTCTTCAGCTCCTAGCTGAAATCCACAGCGGCGAGTGTGGCTGCCACGCGGCATCCACCAACTTGGTCGGTAAAGCGTACTGATCTGGGTTTTACTAGCCAACAGTGGCCATCGATGCCAAAGACCTTGTCAAGAGGTGCAAAGGATGCCAATTCTTCACCAAACAGCAGCACATGCCAGCCCAGGTCCTGCGCTCCATCCCTCCGTCATGGCCCTTCGCTATGTGGGGCCTCGACGCTGTAGGACCGTTTCGTACCGCCTTAGGTGGCTGCAAACATATCTTGGTCGCTGTAGAAAAATTCACCAAGTGGATCGAAGTCCGACCTGTTGAGAAAGTAACGTCAGAAGAAGCTGTTAAATTTATCGGAGACATCAAGCATCGCTTCGGTGTACCTAATAGGATCATCACCGACCTAGGTGCAGCCTTCACTGGCTCGGTCTTCTGGGACTTTTTCCAGGACAACCTTATCGACGTCTACTACTCCTCGGTCGCCCACCCACGGTGCAACGACCAGGTCGAAATAGCCAATGGCATGGTGCTTCAAGCTCTCAAAGACCGTATCTACAACGACGCATCCAACTATGACATCAGGTGGTTAGCTGAATTGCCACATGTAATCTGGGGTCTCAAGACTCAAGTCAGCTCCGCTACGGGCTTTTCGCCCTTCTTTCTTGTCTACGGATCGTAAGCCGTTCTGCCTACCGATGTTGCCTCCGAAGCTCCACGCATCCAGTTCTACGAGGATGGAGAAGCCGAACAAACACGTCGTATCGACCTCGACAACCTTGAAGAGCAGAGACTCGCCACCATCATGAGACAAGCTCGTCATGACCAACTACTATGTCGCTACCATGATCGCAAAGTTAAGGAAACTTCCTTCAACGTTGGCGACCTCGTCCTTAGACGCATTCAGAAGACCGACGACATGCATAAGCTCTCTGCCCCTTGGGAGGGACCCTTCATCATCACAGAAGTTATTAGCCCGTCAACATATCGACTCCAGTGGGGCGAGGGGCAAGGAGTACCCAACCCCTGGAACGTGGAGCATCTACGACGTTTCTATCCGTAGATTAGTTTTAAATTCAAGCCATGTATCTTTCTCTTTTGTACCCTTTTTTCAGACTAAATAAATAAATTTTTCAAGCAGTCATCTGCTACGAGTCGAGCACTACCTCCTCCTTCCTCATACGGTAAACTCCCCTCCCCCTCGACACGCTCGGGGGCTTGGCTAAAGCCAACATATGGGTCGCACGACCTGGGGGGTCCGAATCTGTCTTGTTCCTTCCCCTCGACATGCTCGGGGGTTTGGCTCCAAGCCAACCCAAGGGTCATCACGACCTAAGGACACCATCCTTAACAAGTATAAAGCCCATGCCGCCACGAGCATGCTTGGTCAGAAAGGTCGCCAGACCTAAGCCCTAGGCTCCCTTCTCGCGCGCTGACCTCTCGTAAGCCTCCACGCTGAGCTGTGGAGGTCGGTAAGCCAGCCTCTCTGTGAGTAGTGGTTAGCGAGTCAAGAATACAAGACGTTGTCGTTTACAAGATCAACCAAGCTCGTGCAGGCAAAAGGCAAGTACTTCATTAAAATTTTCTTCAACATATCCTTAGAAGTTTTATCTACAAGTTATGAGAGGAGGAGGAGGTACAGCTCCTAAACTACTACTGGTTGTGTTGACGGTTAATAGTTGTATCAAATTTCGTTTACGACTTGCAAGCGGACAAGTCTCCCGTCGTAGTCAAGGGACCCTTCTTCCCTCGAGTGGTGAACCCAAGGTATCGAATCCGTGGAACAAATGTGTGATGCAAAAGTTGATCTAGTAAAGCCAAGTAACTTAAATCTTCGGTAAAACCCTAATGCATCTAGATAAAAGACACGAAACTAATCTAATCTACTAAAGACCGGAGATAACAAAGTAAGATTGGGTAGATAAACCGATCTAGAGAGATCGGGTTAAGCCTTTTGTTGAAGTTCCAAGAAAGAGAAGAAGTAGCAAATCGAATCTTATAAGAAGCCTCTTTAAACCGTGGTTTCCCATCCAAATCCGAAAACATCCGCCTTTTAGAACCCCCGTTTTGTCACAACGTATCCCTACTCATGTGGGGAGTCTAGGGCGAGTCAAAAGACAAGTCGAGATTCTTTCGGAAGATCCGGCGTGTACCTCTAGCCACCGCGGCTACAAGAACACCGTATGTGATATATCGCGCGAATAGATCTAGAATAAGCAAACCAATCGAAAAACGAAATCTTCGAGGAAACACTTGATCGCTAAGAATAGATTCAACTTGATAATTCAACTATGACAATGATACATACACAAGATCTCCACCGGTATCCTTCCTTGATCTTGCTTCTAGCTCCGGGAACTCCGACGTGGTCTTCCATGCAAGGTTCCCACGTCGGCTAGGGGAACCCTAGTCAACTAGCTCGACCCTCTCCTCTCCGAGATGGTGTCCCTCTCTTCTCTGCTCCTCGGCGACCGATGACGAATTCCATCCCCCATGGCTCTCGGCCTCGGGGCTATAAATAGCACGATTGGCGGCTAGGGCAAAGGAGGGGACGAACGGGCCCTGGATTGGGCTGGGCCGACCGGCCTGGGCCCATCCAGGCCCAGCCCGAGGCCTCCTTTGCTCTACGTCGGTTCCCTTGCTTCCTGGATGTTCCCCCCTTCTGCATGTAGGTCCATGTCGTCAGCTTCTCTCCGAATTGGGTACAACTCCTTGTCTTGCAAGATTCAACACTTTTCAGGTTAGGTCCTCGGAGTTTGTCGTCTTCTCAGATCAAGTCCCTGAGTTCTTGGAGTTAAGTTCGCTTCATTGCATGACTTGTACGGGGCTTCAAGGTCTTGTCATAAGGTACTTGATGAACTTATCCCTAAAGTCTTGCATTCAATGCTAAAATCCTGCATAAACACTAAACTCCAAAACCGACATGCACACGTGAACTTGTTATACCACGGGGGTTAGTACCAATGGATAAGGTATAAAACTTATGCCAACACCGAAGGTAAACTCATGGCTAGGTTGACGGATTTTCACCGTCAACATCTCCCCCATGCTTAAACCTTGCTCGTCCTCGAGTAAGCCTTCGATGGATATCATCGTTGCCAAACAATGTTTAAACCTTGCACTTGATCATACATGAGAAAGTATTATGCTCTCAAAATTTTAATTCGTTAAAGTTCCATAATGTACTAGCCTTCATCTCTACAGAGGGTAGATTCTTATTAAGCTTATCCCACGAGTATTACCATGCTCCCAAAGTTTAAATATATATCAAAATTTTTGAAATAAAGAATGAGATAAAGAAAAGCTAAGCCAAGTTCACAAATTTAAATTATCTTGCATATTCCTCATGAACTCTCATATCACTTGTCTCTCAAGCCTATATATTCTACTCCTTTCCCTCTCATAACATATAGGCTTTATATGGAGCTTTGGGAAAGTTTAGTCCTACCAAGATTTTATAAATGAGATGTTGTCAAAACAATACAAGCTTCTCATGGTCTTACCGAGACTCGTCAAAAAGGTCATTGGAAAATGATGTTATATCAAGGAGGGGAAAGAGAAAAATACACACACTTTAGATGAGTGGGCATGTGCAAAGGGCAAAGGGTGATCCCGAGGCACAAAGGAAGTCCTCGTTATCGGATTGCACATGGTTGGAAAATGAGAATGGATCTTTTAATCTTGAAGCCTTGAATTTCCTAATGCACTTTAGAGAACCAGGGAGTTCACTTTATTTTTGCACATACTCATATTTTTTTCTCTTTCTCATATTTCTCCTTCTTTTCTTTCTTTCTTTCTTTCTTTCTTTTTCTCATTCATTCATTTTTTTCTTGTCATACATTCGGTCACGAGACTTTCACATCGGAGTTTTGATTTTTTTATTTTGCTCCCCTTTTGAACTTTCTATTTTTTTAATTACTCCCCTTTGAACTCTACAAATTGCATTGTACCTACCTCCCCCCCATGCTTAGACATTGCTCGTCCTCGAGCAAAGAGGCGATAAATAAGGTAGGTATCGGAAATATATTTTCATGGAGAGATACTTGAATTCTTCAATGTTGGCACAGTCTTGCGATCTTCCTTGAATTGATGATCCATTCTCAACGATAGGTTGTGGTCAAGGAGGTAAACACAAACGATGATATTTGGTTTAAGGGTGGATATCCGGTGAGGTTTGTGAGATCTCCGATGCGGGGATACACGATGCATAGATAAAAGGCTAGCAAAAAGATAGATACGCAAAAACGGAATGACCAGCTTCTTAGTCTCGGGCCAGAGAAATCATGGCCTGCAATAACTCACTCAAAAATAAATCTTGTACACTAAGGTTTATGCAGTCAAATATATATTAGGCTTTGGATAGGTTGAGCAACACACAAGTGATATTTATGACAAGGTTAGCAATATTTTTGAGCATAAAACCATCTTTAATCTATTCATTACTTGAGAGCACATAAAACACTATGGGTCTTTATTTTAATCATATCCTCCGCTAAAGATTAAGCTAGAATTTAGATAAATTCAGATTCATGATTTAAGAGAGCACTAGCTTCAACATGCATAAATCAATTACAAAGATAAACAAAGTGGCAATTATAATCATATATCATCATGGCACAAATTTTTGTAACTTTTCCAATGATATAATCAAGGTGGTTTCTTTATTAATGATGAAATCAAGTTGAAATACAAACTCAAAATAAATAAACACACTTGCTGAAATTTAAATAAAAACAGAAAATATTACGCAAACACACACAAACAAAAGCTGAAAATTACAGAGAAAGGGAAAAAAGAAAACTAAAGTTCCTTAATCTTCCTAGTCCTCCGCCGGTGGTTGGTGTTGATAATCTTGATAGTAGTACCCTTGCTCGTAGTAAGGTTGGACATCCCCTCCAATGAATTGATCCGGCTCCACTAGGTGAAGGCGTCTGAGCTCATAGGCAACATTTGCATTGCCCTCACCAAGTTGAGCCGCGTTGGCTTGGATGGCTGCGATGTTTTGTGCATTTATCGCAACATACCCTCCAATTATGGCCATGCTTTGTTGTGGTCGGGGATATTGTGCGTAGGTCTCCGCGAAGTTTGCGTTGGGCACCACCCCCATGCTTGCTCTTGTGGCCCTCCGTAATAACTTGGCGGAGGAGGGATCCCGCCGAATGGTGGTACATTGGGTTGTGCACCACTCGCTTGTGCGGAGGATGTTCCCTCCTCTACGATTCTTCCTCTTTTGTTTTTCCTTGCCGGGACAAGGAGTCCCTCTTCCAACCAATGTTCCCTCCCTTCGATGAAAAGCCTAAGCCTTGCATCCGGTAGGGGTAGGTTTACCGTGGCCAAACGAAAACCTCCTCTCTCATCTCCACTAATGTATTTGCCTTGTCGCAAATACTCAATGCCAAGAGAGGTACCACGCAAAAGATGTTCGGGGTTTCTTGTGATCCACGACCGTAGGGAGAAGGCCAACATAGAGAGGTAGCACCCCGAACCAATATGTCCCGCTCCCGATGTTGCCTCACAACACCAACGGTTGATCATAAGGTATGAGGGGTCTATTGGCTGCTTGGCAATTAAAGCCGAGTAGAGCCAATTCAACTCCGTGTCGGTCACCTTCGTCTCCCTCATCCTCCCCAATACCCTCTTGCACATCCAAGAGTGGAATACTCGGATAATGGGGTTGCGGATGCAATTGCGTTGTTGGTGGGCTTCTCCGGAGATCAAATTCCAAAATCCATCTAACATGTCGGGTGGCACGTCAACTTTATCTGGAGCTCCCTTATGGAATCCAAGTAGCTCCCTAACATGCTCGTAGGGAACCACTTGTTGGACTCCCTCCAAACGGAATGATAAACTTTGCACCCCATCATCAAGTATAGGTGCAATGGTCATCAAGATTTCCAAGGAGAACTCCTTGTGGGTGTCCGCCGACACTCCATTGGAGAATTGCACCCATCCAAGGTGCCCCAACATGTAGTATATGTCGGTGCCGAAACCCAAGTAGTAGAGTGCTTGGTCGTCGAACTCGACGTTGGGCACAAGCCTCTTCTCAAGACGAGAGAGCCTCTTCTCCTCCTCCTCCGACAATATGATGAAGCCATAAGAGGAATATATCGGAGTGTATGGAGGTGGCGCGGTCGAATGGGTTGATTGTCGTGGTGGCACGGGCGGCTCCTCCGTGTGCCCTTGAGGTTCGGTAAACCTCATGGACGTGCTCCTTGTTGCCGTCATGCCACTGAGGAGGAGAGCATCATTCCTCCTTGGTGGTGCCGTATCCGTCTCCATGCTCCGAGGAGACTCAGAAACCGAGTGCCTCCTCGAAGACGTCGTCGACGACGGCTTGGGTGACGATGACCCCTTCTTCTTGGAGAAGAGACTTGTGGTTTTCTTCCACATGGTTGCTGCACTCTTCTCTCCACTAAAACTCCGGGTTGCAACCGGTAACTAGGCACTTAAAATCTTACTTCGCGATGTGGACTTTGAGTGGATTAAGGTGGTGGATTTTTTTGAGCTATCAAGCTTGGGAAGGTTGGCTATGTCTACGGAGGTTCTAGGCACACAAACTTGAACACACAAACTGAGGAAGGAGAGGGAAACTTGCCTGCAGAAAACGGGAGCCGGGGGGCTCCTTAAGTAGGGGAGGCTGGCCGGCCTGGGTGGCCTCTGGCTCCTCCCCGCCTCGGCTTTCTTCCAGCATGACCATTTCTCCTCTGCAACTTTCTTGCCCGCGTTCTCCACGAGTTGCACCGCCCAAACGCTCTCGTCCACTCCTCTTCTTGCATTATTGGTCCTTCCACTTGATGCTTCATGCTTTGAGTCATGTCCATGCTCCCTAGCTCCATTTGCTTCACATGCCACCATGAAATTCCTGCAAAGTTTATGCTTGCTGCCCACCATGCTTGTCCTTTGCATGTGGACTTGGTGAAAGTTGATGAAAGAGTATCCAATGGTGCATGCATGATCAATTCAAACTAGATTGCCTCCCTTTAAGTGTGTTTAAGGTTAAGCACTCCTCTAATTCGAAATTTAAAAATCTTTTTCAGAGCCATGCAAGAGCTCAAGCATAAATTTAGAGAAATTTTTAAACCATTAAAAACAAATGTAAGTCGTAAATATTTTCCGACTACGTTGATATCGGTCTCACCGGTATAGCTTGCCTTCATTGGTTGAGAGCAAACTTTTCCCGGCTTGATCATGGGGGCATAGGTTTAGGTTCTAATTTTGGCTAAATGAGATAGATTTTGAATAAAACAAAATTAGATAAGGCTTAGAAAAATTCTAATCCTAGAGAAACCAAGGATATGGATTTTTAAACCAACCAAAAAATTTGATTTCTAGGTTCACGCGAGTCCTACCACGTGCTGAAATTTAATTAACTCCTAGGTATAAGTCGTGGCTCTACTCGTGTGGTTTTAGCGTGAAAAATAAGTCAACCACAACACCATAATAGGGTTGAAAGGTTGAGTTAGGTTCTGAAATTATTTGGTTGTGGTTTCTCGAAAAGAATCAAACAAACACATAGGAGGGTTCATGCAAAGGGTTTATGATTAAGCAAAATATTCAACCAAGATTTATGTCTCTAATATTGTTCAACCACTTCTAAGTCTAATGTATTTGCGTAATAAAATTCAAAACTAACTTATTATTAAAAAAGACTCGAAAAACCTGGAATCGGGTTGTCCTCCCGGTAGCTTATTCTTGACTCGACGAAACGGGTTGCCACCCGCCTAGCGCTTCGTTTATAGTCCATGGCTAGACTTCTTCACTTGATTACCTCGGATCAACGCTCTTTGCGGGTGTTGCAATCTTGGGTACCCACTTCCGCACCATCTTGGGCACGGGCTTCTTCTTCGGCTTAGTCAATTTTTTTGGTCTTCACAGGCTGGCTTTGTCTTTTGGTCTTGACGGATGCAACAACTTCCTTCATGTAGTGGCTCAGCATCTCGAACTCTGGTCCTTCGGTTGTGATCTTCATGGTCTCCTTAGTGTGATCCTCCTTCTCTCCCGAATGAGTTTGAGTAGCCTTCGCCGTCTTATGACCTTGGAGTTGTCTCAGATATTCTTCTTTGTTACCCATCGGGTGCCCGGCAAGTTGTCCCACTTGCGTCTCTAGCATCTTCATCACGATGAACACTTCAATCCTCGCATGTGGATCTTGCCTTGGCAGCCTTTAGGTGTTTAGCTTCTTTCTCTATCTCTATCTTCTCCTTCCTCCTCTTAAGTAAACCGATTTGCCACTCAAGGAATCCGGCTCGTATGTATTCATTGAAACGCTCCAAAGCTCCCGCAATCGTCATGCGGATAGTTGAGACCTTGATCTTGAACGGCCTTCCGGCGTCTTGAAGGTTTATGATAGGTAGATCAACGATGTCGGTTTAGGTTGATCATCCTTTGGACTTGGAGGTGGTGATTCCCTTGGAGATTCCGGCGGTCCTTCAACTTCGGCTTTCGAATCTAGGGTTTCCAACCCTTTAGCTTGTGTTGCATGTCTCCTTTGCCTGTAAAGTTTTCCTGGATCATCCACAAAAAAAGTTTGGGTTTCTTGGAGAGGTAGCCAACCATCTCCGGTTAGGGTTAACAATAAACAAAGTATGCAAAAACTAGAAAGTAAAAATAAATCTATGAAAACTAGGGTTAGACAAACTAGATTAGATGTATTTTGAGGATGATCAAAGTTTAGTAGATGCAAAAAAGAAAAACTAAAAAAAAACTGAAAATCACAAAAAGACAATAAAAAATCAAATCTTGATCACTTGCTCCCCGGCAACGGAGCCAGAAAAAGGGGCTTGTTGACGGTTAATAGTTGTATCAAATTTCGTTTATGACTTGCAAGCGGACAAGTCTCCCGTCGTAGTCAAGGGACCCTTCTTCCCTCGAGTGGTGAACCCAAGGTATCGAATCCGTGGAACAAATGTGTGATGCAAAAGTTGATCTAGTAAAGCCAAGTAACTTCAATCTTCGGTAAAACCCTAATGCATCTAGATAAAAGACACGAAACTAATCTAATCTACTAAAGACCGGAGATAACAAAGTAAGATTGGGTAGATAAACCGATCTAGAGAGATCGGGTTAAGCCTTTTGTTGAAGTTCCAAGCAAGAGAAGAAGTAGCAAATCGAATCTTATAAGAAGCCTCTTTAAACCGTGGTTTCCCGTCCAAATCCGAAAACATCCGCCTTTCGGAACCCCCGTTCTGTCACAACGTATCCCTACTCATGCGGGGAGTCTAGGGCGAGTCAAAAGACAAGTCGAGATTCTTTCGGAAGATCCGGCGTGTACCTCTAGCCACCGTGGCTACAAGAACACCCTATGTGATCTATCGCGCGAATAGATCTAGAATAAGCAAACCGATCGAAAACGAAATCTTCGAGGAAACACTTGATCGCTAAGAATAGATTCAACTTGATAATTCAACTATGACAATGATACATACATAAGATCACCACCGGGATCCTTCCTTGATCTTGCTTCTAGCTCCGAGAACTCCGACGTGGTCTTCCATGCAAGGTTCCCACGTCGGCTAGGGGAACCCTAGTCAACTAGATCGACCCTCTCCTCTCCCAGATGGTGTCCCTCTCTTCTCTGCTCCTCGGCGGCCGATGACGAATTCCATCCCCCATGGCTCTCGGCCACGGGGCTATAAATAGCACGATTGGCGGCTAGGGCAAAGAAGGGGACGAACGAGCCCTGGACTAGGCTGGGCTGACCGGCCTGGGCCGGCCGGCCTGGGCCCATCCAGGCCCAGCCTGCGGCCTCCTTTGCTCTACATCGGTTCCCTTGCTTCCTGGATGTTTCCCCCTTCTGCTTGTAGGTCCATGTCGTCAGTTTCTCTCCGAATTGGGCATAACTCCTTGTCTTGCAAGATTCAGCACTTTTCTGGTCAGGTCCTCGGAGTTTGTCATCTTCTCAGATCAAGTCCCTGGCTTCTTGGAGTTATGTTTGCCTCATTGCATGACTTGTACGGGCTTCAAGGTCTTGTCATAAGGTGCTTGTGAACTTATCCCTAAAGTCTTGCATTCAATGCTAAAATCTTGCATAAACACTAAACTCCAAAACCGACATGCACACGTGAACTTGTTATACCACAGGGGTTAGTACCAATGGATAAGGTATAAAACTTATGCCAACACCGAAGGTAAACTCATGGCTAGGTTGATGGATTTTCACCGTCAACAGGTTGCCACCGGCTCCACCATCGCCTTCAAAGTCGATGCTCTCCGCCACCTCGGTGGCAGCTTCACCAACTTCAAGCTCCAGGGCTTGGAGGTCCTTTGTGGTGTCTGTACCGCCCTTGATCTTGGTCATGTCGACCTCAGCATAGTGAGACTTAACTCTCACCAGTGCATCGGTTGCAGCCGCCAAGCCAGTCGCCCTTAGCAAAAGCAACAGCCTGTTAGGAGTATCTATCAGACGATCAATGATGGACTGTTGCTGCCCCCCTTCTTCTGGAGCAGGTATGCAAGACATTACATAATTGGCAGCACCCTTGAGGTCATTCAGCTCCACCTCATACCCTGCAATGGTGATTTGGTCATTCTGCAATGACTTCAAAACAACCTCGAACTCGGCTTCAAGGCCCCGATGAGCTGCGGTCTCATAAGCCAGCTTTTGAGATATGGCGTACTCATTGTCGATGGCTTCTTTCATCGCCCGTTTGAGTTCCAGGCCCCCAGCCTCGATCTCTCAGACCTTCAACTCCAGGTCCCGAACCTTGCTCCTGTAGGTCGCCAGAGCGTTCTTCAGCTCCTCCTCGCAGTTACGGAAATCTGCGCACACAACAGTTAGCGCACAACTAACGACCTCTTCTTCAAAAGGGATAAGAGACTAAGCGTACCAGTAGCCATAGTGTTAAAATGTGCAGTGGCCTCCACGGCCTTGCGCCTCTCCTTGGCGAGCTCATCCTCGAGTCTTTTCTTGTCGGTGGCCGCCGCCTCACAGACCTCCTTAAGCTCTCGCTCAAGGTCGACAATCACCTGTTCTTTCTCCACTGCATGCTTCAGCAGGTCGGCCCGACCCTTGACCCTCTCTGCTAATGACTGTTACAGAGCAACCAGGTTGTCAGCAACATTTCAGTAGCAAACATTCAAGTGACGGTAATGCTTCATGAGAAACTCACCGTGAGTGTGTTATTGATGGTGATGATGCTGGTTCGCAAGGCTTGCATGTCCTCGTTATCTTCAAACCAATCCTCCTGCCAAGGGGTGTGATTCCAATTAATTGATCACCGCGACAACCTTGGGCTTGAGGATGAAGATGGAGGTACCTACTCACCAGATGTTTCTGGACCTTCTGGCGCCAGGTCGATCTGAGGTTGGTCCCTAACCAGGTCCTCAGCCCCGCCAGGAACCGATCTGATCGGGTCGACATCAATAATTGTTGGGGAGGCCGTCGCCCCGGCGTCCCCCGCCGTCGCCCCGACGTCACCAGTTGACACCCCCACAGCTTCAGCAACGCGCGGAGGTTTCTCCACCCGTGAGTCAGCCACGGGTGGGGAATTCATCACGGTCTCCACTACCCCTCGTGGCGGAGTCGCAGTGCGCACATCATCCGCGAGCGCCTCCCCCACGACCTGCGGCTCGGCCGACCTCGTGCAGGAGGGAGACGATGGGGCAACCAACACCCCTTGTGGCCTCGCCACTGGCCTGTACGGAAAAACACCTCGTCAAGACAAAAATCAGATAATAAGTGCAAAGACAAGATCAGCCCTCAAGATTTTACCTCATCACGGCTGGAAGCCGAGTCTTCGGCCAAAACACCCGAGGCTTAATAGCCGCAGGCATCCTCGCCTGCGCTGCTGCAGCACTGCGCTGCGCCTCTAATCCACGTCGGAGGGCATCTTCCGACGTCTTCTGCACTAGCTCCCGCTGCCTCTTGGCAATAGGACTTCTCGGCCCTCTTGCTGCCTGGTCCTCAGGGACCGGCAGTTCTTCGATGGACTCATCCTTCTCTTTCTCCTTCTCCTCCTCCTCCTCCTCCTCCTCTTCCGACTCGACCTCCCGTGAACGAGGTGTCGGAATTGATGGAGTAACGACCGCCGGAGGGGATGTGGCCCTCCTCTTCCTCTTCCTCTTCTTCTTCTTCTTCTGCTCTGCGGCCTTCACCGCAGATAGCGACGAAAGAACGGCGAAGCGGCGTACTTCTTCTCAACCATCGACCTAGTCCTGCGTCGTGACTTCGTGACACCAGCATTTGGGTCTACCCCAGCTTTTGCATCAGTGTCTTCGTCGGCCTCCACCGACGAGTCAGACTCATAAACCTCTAGCAGACGACCTGTTGGAGGTTGGTACTTGTCCGACTTGAGTTTCCTCTGGTGCAGCTCCCCCTCAGGGAGAGGTGCTGGGCACCACATCTGAAGCTCGTGCATCTAGACAACAAAGACATGGACATTATACGACCTAGAAAAATCAAGGAAACAAAATGCAATGACCTACAGACAGATCTCAGGATCTTACCGGGTCAGCCGGCCTCTTCAACGAGTGTGCCTTCGGGCATTTCTTCACCTTCACCTTCCCAGAATACATCTGGGAAACTCGAGCCGCCATCTCCTCCTTGGAGATCTTGCGGTTCACCTCGCGCGTGGGATCTGATTACCCACAGTACTCATAAGCCGGGTGGACCCGATCCTTGATCAGCTGGATCATCCGCCGGCAGAATGACCTCGCCACTGCCGCTCCCGTCACTCCTCGCTTCTTCAGGTCATGTTGACGCGAAATCAGCACCTCACGCCAAGCACACAATAAGACAAATGAAGCTAGCTTAAAACACGTGTCGGATCCGAAGCGTGCCAGTCAATTTTCCTGAAACTGACAAAGAATAAAAATAGTTAGATAAAACCTGGAACTTGCCGGGTAGTACCAGACAGTTCTGTATTTACGGCTAGAATGCCAATTAAAATGACATATAGCTACAACAAGCTACTGTCAGCAGTTCAAATATCATTCGGGAGCTTTAAAACATGAAAACAGGATATAGCAGAATGGATGATGTAAGCATGACAAAAGATCGGTCTTTGTTTAAATAGCGTTATTCACACGTGATCATGACCGATTTTTGAAGATAAATAACAAATAAAATAGATAAGGTAAAATCATGATTATAAATATGAAGTAAACAAGCATGCATAGGCCAAAAGCACTAGTCTACCGCATGTCTAGGTACTTTCAAACCCGTCAAGCATGATAACAAACAAGTTAATTCACCACATGATACGACTTGTTTGAAACCACACCACCAACCATAAAGAGATTAATCCACCGCATGATACAATCTAAATACAGAAGGCTAAAAGCACACATTATTTAAAACAAACTTACGAACACGTTTTACTCATGGGAGCATTGCCGAATACGGCTGTACAGCCGATCCGGGTTCCGTGGAGAAGGAACAAACATTTGAAAAGTCAAAGCTTGAACCCGCAACACGTGACAATCTAGATTGATCTGAATTCGGCTATTGCGGCCACTTGATCCTTTATAATAAACAAAGACTTGAAAGCACATCACATGGATCTCAAAGATGTAAAGCCGAAACCAATCGATCTAGATTGGGCAAAAGAGTGTTACATGAATTGAAACATAAAGCAAAAACTCAAAGCAACACATGGTAACTTAATGAATCTATTAGATCTTGCCAAATCTAATAGAGCCGAGAACTAGCTTCGAGCTGATCTTAGCCTACCGCATAACTCATGATCCAACAGGAAACCCTCTTGAACCAAGTTTAAATCCACCACACGATACTAAGCAAGGTAAGAAGACTACTTGCATCACGGTCTAAATCCACCGCATGATACTAGACATGATACAAGGTTGCCAGTACTTACGGAGGTCGACGGATCGATGGCTCCTCTCAAAGAACTCGATGACTCGACTAAAGGACTCGATGTTTGGCACAGGGTCGGTTTTGTTGTGAAGATCTTCGATCCCTATTACAGACATCAAGGGTTTATATTTATACCCTTGTCCTAACACGACTCCTGGTCGACTACGAGTACAACATTTAATGTCTAAATTAATGCTTCGACGCCAATATCCATCTCGTATACGCCACCAACTCGTTCCTTCCTTACCATCGGGCCACGTCACCACGCATTCCCGAAAACTTTCCTTAAAAGCGCAAATAGTCCTTTTGCCGAATGATGGCGCATTGCCGACCGCAAGCATCCTTTAGCGAATCCTTTGAGAAGATTTTTCTAGCCGAATGGTATTTCGCCACCAAATTCGGCCCACAAGTCAGTCCCTTTCCTGTACCATTTTTTGGTGTTAACATATGCCCCTTCAATTACGGGATAAAAGTGATTTTATTCCGGAATTGACCATAAATGCCCAACGTCTTTGAGCTAAATCCGTTTAACACCCATTCTTTCCTCTTGCAATCTGTTGGAGTCCCCGTTCAGATCCAAACCCTAGGTCATCAATTTCCCAAGCTCAAATCTTTAATGGCGGACCAAAATCAAGCTGTTCAGGTAAATTTCATCCCCTTAAGGTCCATTCGGTATTACTTTTCCGATCCCCACCTTAGATTTCTTCTTCTGTCTCTTCCTGATAGGCTCTATCCTCTGAGCTTTTGATTCCCATCGAGGATAAATCATCATCCTATTTCCTCGGACCTGTGGGAATCTCCGACCCCCTTGAGTTTATTGAAGCCGAATCCAAAAGAATACCCTTTAAATCAGCTTTGTCAAGACCTCATGAGTGGCAAGACGCCTTCAAAAACTGGCCCCTGCCCCCAATTGCAGGTTGGAGAAACTGGTATAAGAGAATACTCGAAGATAAGAGTGTAAAAACCAGCAATTGGGACAACCTTCGCATTGCCCAGTGTTTGGAGTTATCTCTGGCCGAAACCCCCAAGAATGAGAGTCTTCTAATTGCAGCCTGTCATTTTTGGTCAAACGGTGTCAATGCTTTCCTTTTCGGTCATGGACCAATGTTTCCCACTCTGGCCGATGTATATATGATGACTGGCCTTGATGTCACAGGATCCATGTATCCTTACAAATACAAAAGCTCCATCAGGCAAAGAGGAGTAAAAACAGGATCTGGATATAAACAATACATCCAGAACCATATGTCTGATGGCCCTCTGACTGATGTTGAATACAGGGCCTTCCTGGACATGTGGCTATGCAGATTTATCTTTTGTGGCAAAGCCAATGAGCCAACCCTGAACCATATTGCAATGGCTGAAGATTTGGCTACTGGTCATCCCATTCCCCTCGGGAAGTATCTCCTAGGAAGTGTATACCATATGCTCCATCAAACCACTCATCTGATGTACACCAGCTAGAAGATCTCTTGTGTCAATGGCCCCTGGTGGTTTGTACAAATGTGGCTGCAACTATATATGCACCAGATCGTTGGTATTAATCTCAACAATCGGCATTTTCCTTCATCTGGCTATAAGGAAGGAGAAATTCAGATCACAAAAGGATGCCAAACCTATGGTGAAGCTGCCTCAACCATATCCATTGACCAAAACATCAGTCAACTCTTTGAGCTCTTCTTCAGAGGTTTCACCAATCCCCTTTGGCTTACTTATTTGAACAATGATAACTTGACCCTCCCTTATGAATTCACTTTTGAAAATGGATGCAGTGATGCAAGATCCATAGAAATTTTCAATATCTTCATCTATCCATGCATCCTGCCAGTAGAATTTTGTGGAGGAAGGCAAAATCATAGTACATATGAATATTATCAACCAAACATGATGGCTCGACAGCTAGGATGTGGCCAAGTGCCTCCAAGGCTATTTCTTCATGAATTCCTCAAGCCCAGAGAGGAAATAAAAGAAAGCCTGCAAACCAAAAGGGTCTTTGAATATCAATGTAGTCCAACCATTTACACTTGGCCCTTTATACCAAAAACAACAGCTCATCCTCTTTTCATTTCCTGGTGGCAAGAGTTTCATGATCATATCTTTAGTGAGCCAGTACACTCTTTTTGTATTGAGCTAATGTCTGACTTCCAACCAACCTCAGAGGTAATGCACTTATCTTTTTCTTTTGTCAAGCACGCCTCTCTTTACTGACCATGATTTTTGCCACTTCTTGAAGAATACAGTGCTTGCCCCTCGAGCTAGGACAATTTCTTACAATGCTGCAGGTCCAATTTCTGCTTTGGGATCCCTGGCTCAGCTGATGTCAAGATATGCCGCATCAGACCCAAATCTTATCAGTTCAACTTCTGATAAGAGAAAAGCTCCATCTCTGGTTTCCCCTCCAGTTGCCAAGAAGAAAAGAACTACCAAAAGAGTTCTTATTGAGGTAATATCTCTTCCTTCTTGAACACAAGACCATTCTTCATCTGACAAATTTATCTTGTGTAATTTCAGACCAGAATTCAGCAACCATCAACAACTTAAGAACCTGCCAATGCCACATCTGTCGGTATGGTCCTTACTACTTTACTTTTTTTTAAAGACCATTCTTTACATTGGCATTTCCCCTCTATTTGTCATTTGCAGAAGAAACATTGGTGAATCAACCTGTGGAGATTTCTTCTCCTCAACATGCTTCAAATCTAAATTCACCAAGGGTTCAAACATCTTCCCCCCAAGCAGAAACTTTAGCTTCACCAAGGATTCAATCATCCCCTTCTCAAACAGAAGCTCCAGTTTCACTAGGGATGAATCCATCTTCACCTCAGCCAGAAGCTTCAAATCTACCAGGGACTGCACCAGCTTCCCCTCAGTTAGAAGCTTCAGCTTTACCAGGAACTCCTCAAGCTCCTCCTCAGCTGATCACCCAGGAAATCCCCCTTGAGCCTGAACAAACCCCTTCTCCAATTCAGGAGGCCAGGAACGAGGTAAGTATAGGCACCCAACTCTGTTATTTCCCTTCAATAAATCATCTTTAATTCGGCAAACCTTCCCTTTCAGGATCAGGCTGCATCACCACCAAGCTTTTCATTCACTGTGGATGATTTGGCTGCCGAAAAAGGTGATGAGGCATCCTCAAGCCAAGCTCTGTTAGAGGAAAACCAAGCAAAACTGAGAGAAATCTTTTCCCTGCAGCAAAGAGACATCCAAGACCAAGTCAGGGACGTTGACGTTTTGGAAGAAATACTTGAATCCATCACTCAAGAACTTCCCGACGACATCAAAACTTCCCTGGAGCCTATCTCTCAACTGGATAACCACTTTGCAGCAGTGAGGAGAGCCTTGAAAAATCAATCCTCACGACCAATTCTGGAACAGAAGAGAGCCAAAGCCAAGCAACTCGTGAAAGAATCCCAAGCTCAAATCTAGAGCAACAATGGGTTGCTGGCTGAATCGCAGCCTGCACTTGAGTTGAAGATTGCCAGGAAAGCTGCACTAGAAGCTGAACTGAAGAATTTGACAGCTGAAATTGAGGCTGACAGGAAGAAGATAGCCGAACTTCCTGGATTGACGAAAAAAATCCAAAAGGAAGCTTCAGCAGCCCTGATTGAGTCAAACCAGCTGAAGACAAAGCTTTCCGCCCTGTCCAACACTCAAGAAGCTGATCAAAAACTACTGGAGAGTATTAGCAAAATGATATCAGATGCTTCTAGTGTAATTGCAAAGTATTTGAACATTTGATTGTGCCAAGCAATTTATAGCCGAATGATTGATCGTCTTTGCAATTTTGTTTATAAACTTCACTTTCCACTTTCTGTCTCACCTTGTCTGCAATTTTAGACGATCCATTCGGCAACTCTAGTCAAACAGTACTAGATCCGAACAACAATCTGACCACAACTCAACTAAGTCTGTCAACCGAATATGACTCAGCTTGAATTCCAAACGACCCGACGGCGATTCGGTTAAGGAAATCTCTCCACCTTCCAAATTTCTCTGGATATGCACCACGATCCAAGGCCACGATCTCTTTGCCATCCCCCATAAATAAAACCGTAGGTGCCCCCAGCCTTTCACCAAGTCTTTCGCCTTCAAGCCTTTGCCAATCCAAACTTTCTTTCTCCAGCACTAGCACACCCAAAAACCTGATGGCGGGTAGCAGCAGCAGGCGTCGTGCCAGCGACGAGGTGGAAGGAAGCCGTGATGGCTTTCCTCGGAGGCGGTGATCATGAACTTCTTTTACGATTCTTTCCATATTTCTTTCTGTTTTTGACGATCCCCTTTGTCTTTTCAGGCTCATCCAGTGGAATCCGGCCCCTGCGCCGGCCGCGAATCCAGCCCTGCCGGACGACTCCTTAGAGTCGTACAACTACTCCCCCTCGCGCTACGACGAGCGCGACGCCCTCCGTTTCAAGGCGGAGCGCGATGAAACCCGGCATGAGCTGGGAGAGGTTTCCAAGAAAGCCGGCATCGCCTAGCTCGAATGGGAGCATCAGCGCAAGCAGCTGCTGGAGACCATTGACAGTAAATCTCTTGATTGTCTTTGATCCAGCTCAACTTTGAACAAACCGCCATTGCTTTGTAACGTTGCAGCCCGTGACGCCGAGCTTAACTGGCTGAAGATGTTGGTGAAGCAACTGGCGGACAAGGTGAACGCCCCCGGGGACACACCGGCAGACCGCATTGCTGCGGTGGAAGACTGTGTCGATGAGGTGGCCCTCCACGGCGTCCCCCTGGGCACCACCCTGGGCCTGGCCGCCATGGCGACGCACACCAGCGTCGACTACTCCACGCAGCCGCGCGGCTTCCAGGGTGGCGCACCAGAGGACGTCGACGAGATCGAAGTCATCCCGGAGCGCCTCGACGGCCATGGCGACGCCATTGCCGATACCATCCATCCCCTGTATGTGCTAAACAGGCTTTTTGATTAGTTTGTACTAGGGATGTTTGGATTTTCGGCAATAAATAATGAATTTTTAACTTCAGTGTTTGTATTGTGATGATTCCCTTCTGCTTGTGGACGCGAACTTTACTGTTTTTGAACGAATTCGGGAACTTTATCTTAGCCGAACATGCAAAAAACTCCTGCCCCTTGGCACAAAATCCACAAAAATCTTCAATTCGGAAACCATAAACACTGTTCAATAAAAACCCTTCGCATTCGAGAAGAAAACCCTGCTGCTTGGTATTCCAATAACGCACGCCAACCGGTCATCACTCCCAATGCGCTCTCACAGTCAATAAAATAGCCCCCTGGTGTCCTGCAAATCCACTCGCATACACTTCCATCACCTCACATCTTCTCCCCCTGCTCTAGAGGAAAAAACCCAAGGCCATCGCAGACAAGGGAAAGCAACCCATCAAGGAAAGCAGCGCTCCACCAAAGAAGTGTACCATTCGAGAGTAAGTTTTATGTCAATCCTTTCTTGTGCTTTCGATTGCAATCTCATGGTTTACCCCTCTCTACTTTTTTCAGCCTTGACTTACTTCCTGAAGAGATCTTTGGAACTGAAGAGGTTTCCGAGTACATCCTCTCTGATTCCTCCACTTAAGAAGAGAATGCCACGCCGGAACAGAGGATCAACCACCAACTGCGCCACCGTATCGGCATCTAGAGCACAACTTGCGGGACATCACCGCCCGCTGCAATGCCGAACACGAACGCAGCATGAGCTTGGAGGCATTGATAGGGGGTAAGATCTCCACTTTTATTTGACTCCCATGCTTAAGCTCAGATCTTCACATTTAACAACTGTTGCCTCCTTCAGATGTCTCTGGCAGATACAGTAACTTGAAGGCTTTCTGGGACAGCCTAATGGAAGCTGCAAGTCATGGCAACCCCCGAAGCTTCCAGGTTGCTGTTACGGTGGTCCTGGAACAGTTGAAGAGGGAGGAGCTGAAGAGGAAAAACAAGGAATCAAAGGAATGAAGCATACTTTCGCTTCTTCCTCTAGGCCTTCTGCTTCCCACCTTCTTGTAAACTTAAGTAGCTGGGTTGTCAAATAAAAGCCTGCAATAAACATCTGTAATGTGGAGTATTTTTGTGCTAAGGGCAATACATTCCAGTATTGGCCATCTCCCGTTGGGATTTTTTTTGTTCTAAAGGCGGCTTCTTTCACGAACGCTGGTTGCTCCTGTGTATCAGATACCTGTAATCCTGGTGCTTGTAATCAACGATCAACTTCAATACTAGGATAATATTTCTTCAAATATCTTCCATTTATAGCAGCAGTAAATTCCTCTCCTAGTAGAGTTTTCAATATGTAAGCATTACCAGGTGTACATCTGACTACCCGAAAAGGACCCTCCCAATTCGGGGACCATTTGCCGAACGCACTGTACTTAGTCCCGATCGACAATAACGCTTTTCAAACCAAATCTCCTTCTGCAAATTGCTTGACCTTTACTTTCTTGTTGTAATATTTAGCAACACGCATCTTGTTCTTTTCAATATTTTCCAGGGCCTTAAGACGAATCATATGCAAATCCTCTAACTCGTCCATCATTAAGCCATTGTAATCTTTGGAGCTTAAATCCTTTTGCAAAACCACTCTTCTTGAATCTGATTGCATTTCTCAGGGCAAAACAACATGATGCCCATAAACCAAATCATAAGGAGATGTTTTTGTAGCTCCATGAGGAGCCATTCGGTAAGCCCACAAAGCCTCATTGAGTACCGAATGCCACCTCTTAGGCTTCTGATCAATCTTCTTTTGAATAATCTTGATAATCTTGTTAGAAGCCTCTTCTTGACCATTAGCTTGGGCATAATAAGGAGAAGAATTCAATAATTTGATTCCCATGCTTTCAGCAAACTCTCTGAACTCTAAAGATACAAATTGAGCTCCTTGATCAGTTGTAATTGTTTGAGGAATCCCAAATCTGTAGATGATGTGTTCTTTAACAAATTCAACCATGTTTTCTGATGTTACTTTCTTCAATGGAATTGCCTCAACCCATTTGGTGAAATAATCTGTTGCCAAAAGCACAAATTATGCCTTTTGCTAGATGGAGGATTTATTTGGCCAATCAAATCTATTCCCCATCCTCTGAATGGCCATGGCTTGATAATAGGATTCAGAGCTGATGCTGGGAATCTTTGGATATTCCCAAACTTCTAACAATCTTGACAACCTTTGTCATACTCAAAGCAATCCTCTAGCATCGTCGGCCAAAAACATCCAGTGTGCCTGATAACCCATTTCATTCGATAAGCCGATTGATGCGCTCCACACAGCCCATCGTGCACTTCACTCATAATCTTCTTTGCTTCTTCTTGACCCAAGCATTGCAGCAACACCCCATCTAATGATTTGTAAAATAAACGCCCGTCAAGAAGAACAAATTTTATAGCTTTATACCTGAGCTTCCTAGAAACCTTTCGAGATGGATTCTCCAGATAATCAACAATCTCTTTTCGCCAGTCATCCTCTGCTAAGTCACTCCCGAAAGCACACACCTCCATAGCAAACACCTCTTGGTTTTCTCTATAACCCGAAGCACTTTGAGCCAACCTGTTTGCCTCTTCATTGTGTTCTCTAGGAATATGTTGTAGAATTACTAACTGAAAACTTTTCAAGATTTCCTTGCATTCTTCGTAGTAATTCCTCAGGATATCACTTCTACATTCATATTGGCCATTCAATTGTTTTATAACTAACTCTGAATCTCCATAAATTTCAACTGAAATGGCCTTTGCTTCTTTCAAATATTGAAGCCCTCTAAGCAGTGCTTCATATTCAGCTTGATTGTTTGTGACAGTAGGCTGAATAGGGATAGCAAACTCAAACATCTCACCTCTGGGTGAAATTAATAAAATTTCTACCCCACCACCTTTGCCACATGAAGATCCATCAAAGAATAAAGCCCAAGGAGTAATTTCAAGCAAATCAATTGATGGATCACCATGTTCAGTAATAAAATCAGCAATAACCTGACCTTTAATAGCTTTTGCCGATTCAAACTTCAGCTCAAACTCAGATAAAGCCAAAATCCATTTGCCAATCCTTCCATTCAAAATTGGCATAGATAATATGTGTTTAATTACATCAAACTTTGAATATACAACGCATTCGGCATTCAACAAGTAGTGCCGAAACTTTGTACACGAGTAATACACACACAGGCAAAGCTAGTCCGCAGCCGAATACCTGGTCTCAGGATCAAGCAATTTTCGGCTAAGGTACGCTACTATCCGTTCCTTTCCTTCAAATTCTTATATAAGGGCCGATCCAATAGTTTGGGTATCGGCCGCCACGTACAACTTGAAAGGCTTGTTCAACTGTGGAGGCACCAACACTGGTGGTTCCTTCCTGTACTGCTTGATCTCATCGAAAGCCTTCTGTTGTTCGTCACCCCATACAAACTTCTGATCTTTCTTGATCCTCAACATCGGAGAGAAAGGCAAAACCCTTTGCGACAAATTTGAAATGAATCTCCTCACAAAATTGATCTTGCCAAGCAGTGATTGCAACTCCTTGAGATTGGTTGGAGGAACAACTTCATCGATAGCTTTCATGCTTTTCTTGCCAACTTCTATTCCTCCTTCATGTATCAGAAATCCCAAGAATTCTCCAGCTGAAACTCCAAAAGCACACTTGTTTGGATTCATCTTTAACCCATGCTTTCGGGTGCACTCTAGAGTTTTCTTCACATCCTCCAAATGTGATTCATGATCCAAAGATCTGATCACGACATCATCAATGTATATCTCAACATTTTTGCCGATCAACTCATGAAAAATATAATTCATTGCTCTTTGATAAGTTGCACCGGCATTTTTCAACACAAATGTCATGACAATCCACTCAAAAAGGACTATATGTCCAGGACATCTGAAGGCTGTCTTTGATATGTCTTCTATTGCCATAAAAATTTGATTGTACCCTGCATTACCATCCATGAAACTGATAACTTTATGTCCAACAGCGGGATCAACCAAGAAATCAGCAACAAGCATTGGGTATCCATCCATGGGAGTAGCTCTGTTTAGATATCTAAAGTCTATGCAAACCCTCATCTTCCCATTTTTCTTGTAAACAGGGACGATGTTTGAGATCCACTCCACATATCTGCATGGCCGAATCAAATTTGCATCGATCAATCTTTCAACTTCTTTTTTCACATCGGCCAATACTTCATCCTTGTAGATTTTTCGGGGAGGTTGCTTATAAGGTTTAAAACCAGGCTTAATTGGCAACCGATGCTCAACAATGGAACGATCCAAACCAGGCATCTCCGAATAATCCCAAGCGAAGCAATCTTTATATTCTTTTAGTAACTTGATCAATCCCTCTCTGAAACTTGAATCTAAGTTAGCACTGATAAATGTCGGCCTTGGCTTGTCACCATCTCCAATGTCAATTTCTTCCAATTTGTCAGCCAACATGAATCCACGCCCTAACTTCCCATCAGTTCCATCAATTGGATTATCCATTAAAAATTGCTATTAGAGCCGACTGCTTGAATCGGCTGTTGATCAGTGTTGACTGGTTCAACAGGACCTTCACCCCAGTCCTTTCCTGAGAAGCAATCTATGCCTTGATACTCCCAGAAAGCTGGTTCGACGTTAGCAACACTCACTGAATCATCTGCTTGGACCACTTCTATATCATTATCTACCCATTGAACAAGTTGTTGGTGCATGGTAGATGGGATGCAGCAGTTTGCATAGATCCAGTCCCGTCCAAGCGGCAAGCTATAAGCCCATTTGCCCTCAATGACAAAGAAGGTCGTGAGCAGAGTTTTAGACCCGATCATCTGGTCCACGTGCACGTAGCCCTTGTTATCTGAAGGATTCCTAGAAAAATCATTCATAATTATGCTCGTTGGCATTAAATCTCCAGGCCCATGCCAAGCTTCCTGAACGTGGTGTATGGCATCACGTTGACTGCAGCTCCACCATCAACAAACATTTTGGTCAATGGCTTGCCATTGACGTATCCTCTCAAGTACAGCGGCCTCATATGTCGATTCTTGGCCGGTTTGTCAAAGGTTGCCTGCTTAGCCAACACCAGTTGTGCCATTAGCCCAAGTTGTTCATCCTCATTGATGTCTGGGGACGCCTCTTCCTGCACAACTTGGTTAGCTGGAGCCATGAACTCATTCGGCAAAAAGTATACCATGCATATTGGAGCCGAACGACTAGATCCATCGGGCCTATCTTTTGGACGCCACACCTGCTTTCTCTTGATTCCTGCTTGTTTCAACTCTTGGTTCCTCAAGCGCTGAACCCTTCTCTTTTGGCTTCTCCTCAAGCCAGGTGGGCACCACTGTCCTTCTTACCAGATGTATTCACGCTCCTGTTCCTCCTGATCAACCCACTTCTGATCAGCATATCTTTTCCTTGGGTGATCATTGACTTCATTTATTTTTACGCGCCGACCGTCACTAGGATGTATCCTTCCAATTCTTTCATGGACGGATCGGCGATTGACAGTATCCTGCCTATACTCAGTGTACTTGTCACTGCATTTAGGGAAATTGTTCAATGTAGGAAGCTTCAAACCCTCATTCCAGCAATGCCTGAAGAACGCACATCCCCAATGTGCACGCTCCTGCTCTCGTGCATGTTCTTCTATCTTTCTTCTGTGTGCTTCTTCCTCAAACATCCATGCTTCCTCCTTGTATTTCTGTTCTTGGTAGTGTTCCTTCTCTTGTTGAGGCTGCCACTTGTTAAGGAGGATACGTGTAGTCACCCTGGGTTTGGATCTGGAAGATTCCCCTACTTCAATTTGGCTTCTCAGGATGCGAGGCGCTTCCTTGTGGACTTGTTCCACTGTCACTTGCTGAGCAGGATCAACTGATCCATATTGCTTTGCTCTTGCTAAAGTTAAGACCTTTACTTTTCCCTTCTCCTCAGCGGTTACCATGTTAACAGAAAAACTAACCATGTTCTGAGGGAAAGGGTTGCCATCCAGCTTCATTTTATTGCCAAATTTCAAGTGACCCTCCTGGATAGCCTTCTGGATCCTCATCCTGAAAACCCTGCAATCATTGATGGAGTGAGAGTTCCTGTCATGAAATCCACAGTATTGTTTCTCTTTAACTCCATCAGGCCGAAGCATAGAATGCCCCTCTGGCAACTTGATTCGGCCTTCCTTTACAAGGAACTCAAAGAGCTTGTCAGCCTTGGTCACATCAAAGTCATATGTGCCCTTGGCTTGCTTTATCCATTTTTGGTTCACAGTTAGCGGCTCTTTGCCCCACATTATTTCAGCTGCTGCTATCTCCTCATCATCATCAAACTCTTCCCCTTGATCAGCTCGTTCGAGGAATTGGTTGTAGATATCAACTATATCATTGTGCTTGGCAAACCTGGAGTCTTTCTTGAATCCGTAAGCTTGATTGCTCATTAATGACAACCTCTGGGACAGCTGACCAAGATTGTCAAACTCCATGCCGAACAGCTTCTCCCGAATAGCTGGCAACATACCCGCAACAGCCATGTCAGCCAATTGATCATCTGGCAGATTCAAAGAGAAGCACATGCCTTTGGTCTCTCTGAACCTTCTGAGAAATTCCATGGGTGTTTCATTGTGCCTCTGTCTCAGGGTAGCCAGATCAATTAGCTTTTTCTCAGTACTGCCACTGAAGTAATGAGCATGGAACTTCTGTTCCAAATCCTTCCAGATACTGGTCGATTGAGCAGGCAAAGAATCAAACCATGTAAAGGCCGGGCCTATCAACGACAAGGGAAAGTATCTGACCCTGAACGCCTCATCGGCTGAAGCTTCCCCAAGCTGCATCAAGTATCGTGCTATGTGTTCCACAGTACTTGTATCATCTTTCCCAGAGTGGTACCACATGGCAAAACCACCATGTGGTACCGCTCTCGGAAAGGAGGTGTGTAAGCTTGTCCATGCATCTTAGGTTTAAGGCCGAATTGATTTTGCAAAACATCGGCCATTTTCTGCACCATGAGATCAACATTAGCATCTTGGTCCCCTGGTCTTCCAACAGGTCCATTAAGCATTCCTGCAACTACACCATATCTAGGGTTTGGGAAAGCATCAATGGCGCCATAGTCCATAACTTCTGAGTACCCTTCACCATACATATTCTTCTATAACCTGTTGTTGGCTGGGGCTATCCTATAAGTGCAGTTAGGTGGAACTCCAGATGAACCGAACGCCAGATCTCCATATGTAGGCCTGTTGGGCATTGCCTGATACGGGTTTAGCTATTGGACTGGGTGACCTCCAGTGCTTTGTAGAGGCGCCTGGATCGGTTGCCTTCCCACGCTTTGCGGAGGTGGTTGGATTGGTTGGCCTTCCATGCTTTGCAAAGGCGGCTGAGCACCTGCACCTCGAGCTGGTTGAGCAGCACTAGTTTCTCCAACCTCTACAGTAGATGTTTGAGGCGATACTCGACTGAGCGTCCTCTCCATGCCTGGGCCAAAGACTCCAACCATCATCTGCTTGAACATATTCAAGAAAGCAGTATGGTGTTTGACCATTACGCTTTCTATAGTTTGCCGAAAAGCATTCAAAGCCTCCTGTTTCTCTTGAGCAGACGTGGTATCAGGCTCCCCTGGTAACAGAACCCTTGGCATGTCAGATTTGAGATACGGCACACCACTTCTGTTCTTGCCAAATGACATCAAACACTTCTGTTGAAACTGGTCAATGGCATCCTTCAACTGCACTTGCTGTTTTGGAGACAGGTCATTAATGGTGACATCCATGACGTCTTGAATATCAGGCATCTTGAATCAGCTAGATTGGTCCCACTGGGCGTGCCAAAAAGTGTGTTGACGCAAAATCAGCACCTCGCGCCAAGCACACAGCAAGCCAAATGAAGCTAGCTTAAAACACGTGCCGGATCCGAAGCGTGCCAGTCAATTTTCCTGAAACTGACAAAGGATAGAAATAGTTAGATAAAACCTAGAACTTGCCGGGTGGTACCAGACAGTTCCGTATTTACGGCTAGAAAGCCAATTAAAATGACATATAGCTACAACAAGCTATCTGTCAGCAGTTCAAATATCATTCGGGAGCTTTAAAACATGAAAACAGGATATAGCCGAATGGATGACGTGAGCATGACAAAAGATCGGTCTTTGTTTAAATAGCGTTATTCACACGTGATCATGACCGATTTTTGAAGATAAATAACAAATAAAATAGATAAGGTAAAAGCATGATTATAAATATGAAGTAAACAAGCTTGCATAGGCCAAAAGCACTAGTCTACCGCATGTCTAGGTACTTTCAAACCCGTCAAGCATGATAACAAACAAGTTAATCCACCGCATGATACGACTTGTTTGAAACCACACCACCAACCATAAAGAGATTAATCCACCACATGATACAATCTAAATACAGAAGGCTAAAAGCACACATTATTTAAAACAAACTTACAAACACGTTTTACTCATGGGAGCATTGCCGAATACGGCTGTACAGCCGATCCGGGTTCCGTGGAGAAGGAACAAACATTTGAAAAGTCAAAGCTTGAACCCACAACACGTGACAATCTAGATTGATCTGAATTCGGCTATTAAGGGCACTTGATCCTTTATAATAAACAAAGACTTGGAAGCACATCACATGGATCTCAAAGATGTAAAGCCGAAACCAATCGATCTAGATTGGGCAAAAGAGTGTTACATGAATTTAAACATAAAGCAAAAACTCAAAGCAACACATGGTAACTTAATGAATCTATTAGATCTTGCCAAATCTAATAGAGCCGATAACTAGCTTTGAGCTAGATCTTAGCCTACCGCATGACTCATGATCCAATAGGAAACCCTCTTGAACCAAGCTTAAATCCACCGCATGATACTAAGCAAGGTAACAAGACTACTTGCATCACCGTCTAAATCCACCGCATGATACTAGACATGATACAAGGTTGCCGGTACTTACGGAGGTCGACGGATCGATGGCTCCTCTCGAAGAACTCGATGACTCTACTAAAGGACTCGATGTTTGGCACGGGGCCGGTTTTGTTGTGAAGATGTTTGATCCCTATTACAGACATCAAGGGTTTATATTTATACCCTTGTCCTAACACGACTCCTGGTCGACTACGAGTGCAACATTTAATGTCTAAATTAATGCTCCGATGCCAATGTCCATCACGTATACGCCATCAACTCGTTCCTTCCTTATATCGGGCCACGTCACCACGCATTCCCGAAAACTTCCTTTTAAAAGTGCAAACAGTCCTTTTCCCGAATGATGGCACATTGCCGACCGCAAGCATCCTTTACCGAATCCTCTGAGAAGATTTTTCTAGACGAATGGTATTTCTCCACCAAACTCGGCCCACAAGTCAGTCCCTTTCATGTACTAATTTTTGGTGTTAACAGGTCACTAACAAGCTCCAGGACCTCCTTGAGGTCCTCGAGGTCGCGGGTTGGGAGACCTAGATCCCACTCGCTAATCTTCACTGGCATATGGCCAGTACACCGTGGAAGACCTGGAATCTGGTCCGCAATATAGAACCATTCCGACCTCCACCCGGCGGTGTTGTCGGGGAGGTCGGTGTCTATCCACTCTGCCTTGAGGCCTGACCTCAGGTTAAACATTACAACCCCCACTGGCCCCGACCTCTTGCCAGTACTCTTGACACAGAAAAACTACCTCCACAGCGTAAAGTCGACACTACAGTGATGGAGTTGGGGACGAGGCGTACCAGCTCCAGCCTGTAGTAATACAACAGGCCGCGGAAGAAGTCTCCCGCCGGGAGGTTGAAGCTGCACTCGAGAAAGGAGGTGAAGATGACCTGCTCCTTGACGTCCTCACTCGGGAAATCTTCCCCGGTGGCGGCCCTCCACTCCACCTCCGTCTTCGACCGGAGCAGCCCCCGGTCCACCAGTGCCTGGATCTTGGCCTTGGTCATCGTCGACCGGACCCACACCGCCTGTGGGTCCGGGATGCAAGCCGCCTACGCCGCCATCTCACTGCTAGGGTTTGCGATGGATCTAATGCGGCACAAAGATTTGACGCGCATACGCCGGAGGAACGCGGCGCGAAGAGGCGGCGTTAGCACGAGCCTAGCCAAAGGTTGACGTTGGGCGTGCGGGCGCAGGAGCACAGCGGTCGCAAGATCGCTAGGGAAAGAGAAAGCGATGGGAGCGAAAGGAAGAAGACGAAGGGAATGGGGTCAACCCCGCCCCGACTCACTCTATTTGTAGAGGGGTCCACCGAAACTATCCGTTGTGGCTCCTTGCTCCATACAACATGCCCCAACGGCTCTATCCCGAGAAGTTTGCGAGAAAATTAAGGCGGATTTTTTGCTAACAGACCAAGTGCTACGACCTAAACCTGAGTTTGAATCGTCAGCCAAACAAGAAGATAACATCAGGCCGTCCTGATGGCAAACACAATTTGAAGCCCCCACATCATATAAAATTAGATCTTTGGCGAATCATTTTGCCAAAATGACCAAGTACATGACAGAAGAGAGTGAACATTACATGGACCATCCGAAGGTACACAAGTCGCCTACGACCTTATTGGATCCAGAGTCCAAGGGTGTATAGCGGCCCACGACCTTATCGGATCCAGAGTCCGAGGGTACAAGCCACCTACAGCCTTACTGGATTCAGAATCCGAAGGTACACAAGTCGCATGCGACCTCATTGGATCCAGAATCCAGCACACAAAATAAACATACCACAAGGCCGAGCTACTCAGAGTGGTCATCACGACCTACTCTGCCGAAGCAGAGCACGTCGTGAGACTTCTCCTAGAACCAGGACCTTGATGGTGGCCTTGTGGGAGACAACTGCAGGACGGAATGCAAGCTATGGCACGCCCGACTCCAACCATTGGATAGGAGACACGAGCTTGCTCTTCGGCGTTGAACACCAAGCCCTAGTGAGTTCCCTGTGCTCACAAGAGACGTCCTGCTGAAGCTCCAGCTCCAACAGCATCACCTCCAAACTCTACCTGATACCCCGCAGAGGCAGGGCTCAGCAGATGGAGATGTTGCCTACACTTCGCGAGAATTCTCCTAGCTCCAAGCATCTACAAATGCAAGAACCTGCAATCTGGTGGACGAACACATGCCCATGGCATGGTGGAAATACTACTCTGCAGCTTCATAGCTCAACAATGCTTGGTGCTTGCCTCCTTCAGTTTCACGAGGCTATTTATAGCCGGAGCCAGACCTCGGGTAGGTGGCGAAAGTGATGACACTGTCACCACGTGATGTGGAGACCTGTAGTCTGTGCACGATTAACGGCGACAACATTACTTTTCTGACTCACGACGTCTTTGTCATTCGCGCATCAATGATGCCTGAGCCCTGACGCAGAGGTCACATGGCTACAATAACTCCTCGATCAGTGGGCAGTTTGTCGTTTCCTAGGTGGCAAGAGCATCTCCGACCACTGTTGACCCGTGACCCTGCAGTCTACGTTACAAGAAAAAGTTGGACCCCGTGTCAGACGGCTCCGCGCCTAACTTAGCCCCCCTTTCGACGATGACTTCACGACCTTCTTCTACGACCTGATGTTTATTATCAGCACCCGCTAGGCTCTGCGTCCTAGTACACCCGCTATGGCTCTATACGTAAACGGACCTATTCCAATCAACCTATATTTCTATTCCCTGAGTAGAATGGTCGTAGGTTCGATTGAAGACCTTCCGGGGTAGGCACGCCTCGCTGCTCTTCCAGATCCTTTTGGGCGCCTGGAGATATAAAAAGTACCATGGAGATCAGAAGCATCATTGAGATCTACAGTTTTTGTCGGGGCCTCGTGGTCGGTGTGCCTATTGTTGAGGTCATCAATACCTTAGCACAATGGCTCCGTTGGATGGTCAGCAGCTATGTTGATCATCGGAACACCAAAACGACCCCCTTGAGGTCGGCGTGCCTTAATACCTAGGTCTTGCAATACCTTGGTATGTTTAAGGCCCTGCCAACCTAGTTGGGCGCCCTGGATGTGTGACCTTCTGAGGTCGGCGTGCTCTTATAGCCCTGCCAGCCAGCTTTGGACGCCAAGGATTTTGTGTCGGGAATAAAGGCCTCCACGTGGGGTGCGCGCCTGATGGCCCTACCAAGTGCCTCTGGGTGCTTGTGCGCTATACACTTGAGACCTTCCTTAGGTCGACATGCCTCGAGTGGCTCTACCAGACTCTTTGCAGCTATGCAGGATATCTGGATGTCTCTACACTCCATACGTTCAAGATCAACATCGTTTTGCCAGTTTCATCATTGATTTCGAAGACTATAGTAGACCTTTTTACACGTTGCGCCCTTCAAGATCCTACAGGATATCCTCGGATACTGGACATCATTGACTTGAGGCCTCTTTGAGGTCGGCATGCCTACAAAGCCTCCTCGAGGTCGGCCCCGCCAGACTCCTTGCAGCCATGTTGGGAGATCTGGGTGCCTCTACATTTCGTTTGATCAAGACCATGACTCAGTTTTCTTCTCTTTTTGAGCATCAAACCAGCCATGCTGCCTGCTTCAATGCTCGGGGACTACTCTATGAGTGCGTCTTTGACGCCCTCTTGTTTTCCTCGTCGTACCGACCTGATTGGGAAACCTGTTTCTCATCACGTCGTTACTTGACCTACTTTTATCTCATCTTCTTTTTTGGACCATCATACCTGCCATCCTACTCGCCATGATGCTCGGATACTACTCATGAGAGCATCTTCGATGCCCTCTAAATTTTTTTCATCGTCGTTTCGATCTATCGGAAGCCTGCTTCCTATAGGTCATCACTCGACCTTTCTTCGTTCGACAAAGACTACACACAGGTCGGTTGCTACGCTGATTTATTCATTTTTCTCTTCGGACCAATGTGCACGCTATTTGACCTGTCGATAGCTCTGTGACTTCGTCATGACCTTTCTAAGGTCGTTGTGCCTACACCTCACACGGGGGCTTGTGAGACATGGGTACCCCTGGGTCCCCACCGACCAGGCTCACGGTCGTCCACGACAAGTGGGTCCGGCCTACCAGAAGACTCGCCGACCTGTCAGTGGGCCCAACCGACCTAGTTGGTAGCCCACACGACCTCCTGAAGACCTTCCAGAAAATTCCCCAGACGACCTAATCTGTCACGACCTCAAGACTTGGCGTACAAGACAAGACTCTGGTGGACTTCGCCCAAAGCAGATCGACGGGATATGGCAAGATGTGTAACGTAGAGTTAGGTCTCCTGGTCGTAACTGACCAGGAGTCTGGGAACCGACCTCATCCGCTGGCCAATATAAGGAGGGCGAGGCGACCCTTGTACTCAATATGCAATCCTCAACCAATCTACACCGACAACTGGACGTAGGGTTTTACTCTCCGGAGGCCCGAACTAGTACAAACTCACCGTGTTCTCTGTGTTCCGCGTACTCGTGTGCGACCTTCGAGTTCTTAGCCTTAGACTCCTCCCTGCTGAACAACTAAACCACAGGGATTAACACCCCCGTGGGCTGTCCAGATTTCACCTCTGACAGCATTATGAATGTCATTTTGTCTTGGTCAGAGACCATCAGGGCTATCTGGTGATACCCTGAGTACTAGTTGAGGAAGCATAGCAGGTCGCTTCCGACTGTGGATTCAACGACCAGGTCGATGCATGGTAGAGTGAAGTGGTCTTTAGGGCAGTGCCTGTTGAGATCGGTGTAGTCGATACACATTCTCCATTGACCGTTTTTTTGGGTACAAGCACCGGTTTGGTGAGCCAAACCGGATTTTTTCACTCACGGATGAATCTGGTAGCTAGGAGCTTTATTATCTCTACCCTAATGAGCTCCTTGCGATCCTTCGCGAAGTGGCGCAGCTTCTGCTTGAGAGGCTTGGCCATCTTGCTTACATCTAAGGAGTGCTCAACCAGCTCCCTTGGAACACCCGACATATCTGATGGGGTCCATGCGAATATGTCGGCGTGGTCCCGAAGGAAATTGGTGAGCATGAGTTCCTATTTCTCCTTGAGGTTGTCACCGATGACCACCGTCTTCTCTGGATTGGCAAGGCCGAGGCAGACCTTCTTTGTCATCGGTGTGGCGTCGAGGGTGGTGTTGGTGTGCTTCTGCTCCGGGAGGGTGAGGTCGGTCGGGGCGACCTTCACAGCTTCGGCGACCATGACTACCGAGGCGTCGATGCAGGCGTTCGTCGTGGCGATGTCCAAGGCCTCGTTGTCACATATGAACGAGATGATGAGGTCACCGTAGACAGTGAGGACCCCATTGGGAGCCAGCATCCTCAACACCAAGTAGGTGTAATGCAGGATGGCCATGACCTGGCCAGCATAGGACGACCTAGGATTGCATGCTACGAAGACTTGAAATCAGCGACCTCGAAGCTGAGGTACTCTGTGCGGAAGTTCTCCTCAGTGCGAAAGGTCACCGGGAGGGAGACCCAACCCATGGGGTAGGCCGCTTCCAGTGCTCTTGCCATCCCCTTTTGATTAGGGAACGGTCTTCTCTTGTCGAATACTTCTCCGTAGTCGATTGGAACCCAATCCATATGCTCAAACTCCCTTAGTGGCTTCACGCTGCTTGACGTACTCCTTTTGTTTGTTTCATTTGACTTGGTGAAGTCAACGCTTGGGGTAGTTCTTGACTTGATGTACACTTCTCCAAGCTTTTCCGGGATTGGCTCCTCTTTCTAGTCTTCCGGAGTTGCCTCTTTAGAATTTTCAACACACGTCTTCATCTTTGAATTGTGTTCCGGCTCTCCCGCAAGTCTTGTTTCCCAATCGCTTCGCATAGCCGCCGCTTTGCTAATCTTTTGTAAAAGTTGGGCGGCTTCCATGAGTGTTTTCTCCATGAGATCCCCACCTGACACATTTGAACATGTTCCATGCAACTAGGGGTTAGGGAAAAGAAAAATGTATGCAAGAGTACGTCACCAGAGAAGTCGAGTCTTGGTCCTTGTTCAATCAACTCATTAAATCTATTCCAAGCTTGGTCTATCCCTTCCTTTTCTCCTTACGTGAAGGTGATCACTTGCCTCCTTAGATGTTGAACTTTGCTAACTGTAAAAAACTTCTCGCAAAATTTCTTTGTCAATTTGTTCCAATTGCCTTCAACTTCAAAGGACGCAAACGAGTACCACGTCTTTGCTTCGCTGGCAAGTGAGTAAGGAAAGAGATTCCATTTGAACCATTCATCGGGAACTCCTTCTTGATGCACCCTGTTGCATAGCATCGTGAAATGCCTTATGTGTCTATATGGGTTCTCCATATCCATCCCTTGAAATGGGTTGGAGCCGCCATCTCAATGATCCTAGCTTTGATTTCATACATGGTCGCTTCGAGCTTCGAATCCGACTCTTCTACCTTTAGGTCTTCACATTGAGGACTAGCATAATCACTTAGCGATTTCTCCGATTCTTCCATGGGGTGGTTGATGAACGCCATCTAGACAACAAAATAAAAATGAAAACAAAAGAAAACAAAATAAAGTCGTTTTCTTGGTAATAGGGGTTAGGTGTTAGCAAATAAACAATAAACTAAATCTAAAACAAAATTAGATGCAAAACCAAACGATGCAAATTGGCTTGCTCCTCGACAACGGCGCTAGAAAAAAGGGCTTGTTGACAGATAAAACTCATATCCACCAACGATCCACAAGTGTACGGACCTACATCGTTTTCACCATGGGGGTTCCCTAGGTTCTTATCAATCCGCGGAGCAAGGGGATTACATGCGTTTGATCTAGCACTACTACTAACTTATCCAAACCCTAATCTACGGTTAATCTAGAAAATAACTGCGCTATAGTAAAGAGAATAATTAAACCAACAAGATATGAAAAAGACACTTGCCCAAGGGTCTAATGTACTTCAACATGCAACAGCTTAAGATATGAAAACCGATCTAATCTATCGGGGGTTGTGACCACGGTTTCGCCCTTTCCCTCCCACTGTACTGTCACTACGCGAAGGTATTCATGACTAGACCTATTACGGACACGGCGTATGGAATGGATCCAAGGGAGAATTGAGATCTTACTCCCTACATGACATGGTAGCTAACCTTAAACAACAAAGCTTCTTCAATACCAGATGATAAATGGATAACCAAACAATGTAGCGATTACATTTCAAGATTGATTACAACCCATGGACAAATGAGATGATTACCCCATCAAGGTGCTAGGCATAGCACCGCTAATAATGGTGACGCTTCCGACAGTGTCTTCCTTCTCCTCCACTTGTGGGTTCTTCCTTCAAGCAGAGCGATCCTTCTCGTGAACGATCTCCCTCCTCTTCTCTCTCCCTAGCTTGTGGATGGCCTCTCGGGCGAATGGCTCTCTCTCTCTCTCTCTCTGCGAATGGCTCTCTCTCTCTGCGAATGGCGGCGCCTCCACGTACTTAGGGTTGAAGGATCTTCACGCTCAAGAAAAGGGGGGCCGAACCAACCCTAGAATGGGCTAGGCCGGCCGGCCTGGGCCGACCGGCCCAGGCCCATCCTGGCCCGGTTCGGTTGCCCCTTTGCTCCCGTGGGTCCTTATGTCTTTATGCACTTTGCCCCCTCCATTTGCATCATTTTGACGATGTCATCCTCGCGTCCAAGATGGAGGTTCTCCTTGCATGAAGTCCGGTCTTTTACGCTTCAATCCTCGAGGATGTTCCTTTGTAATAGTTCGGTCCTTGACACCTTTGGGAGTGATTTTATCAAGCTCTCAAACACGAACGAGACTCCTCAAGTGCTCCTTTGAACTTGTTGTGACTCCGTCCTTTATGTCCATGTTGTCCTGCAAAAACATAACACTTCCAAATGCACACACAAAGATGAATTTGTTATATCATTAGTGTGCCATGTGGTGGGTTAGTTCCACAATCAAATCCAAACCAAAGTGTAATGAACAAGTTTGGTGTAACAAAATACACTGTCAATAGTAACATCAGGTCACGAATGGTCCATTGCCTGTGACCCCTGTGGCAAAAAGGGCACACCCACATTCCTTCGCGATAAACACGAGCGGGCCCGCCTGCTGAAGCCAAAGCAACACAGACCATTTCAGGTAATGCGATTCATCTTGTTCAATGAGCACTGGCCGTGGGGGTGGCATTTCAATGGGAAACTGCAGAGGTGGCGGCATGGGCCGTGGGCGAAAAGGTGGTGCCACAAGGTTCAGCTGATCCTGAGCTGTCGTTGCCAGTGGCTTAATTGGAGGTGGCATCACCCCCGGGTGTTGCTGAGGTGTCGATGCTAGCGAAAGTGGAGGTGCCATTGTGGTCGGGTGCTACTGAGGTGCCGATACCAGCGGAAGTGGAAGTGCCATTGGGGGTGGGTGCTGCTGCGGTGCCGATGGCAGTGGCTGAACCGGGTGGCGGTGAGGTGCTATTGCGCCCGACAGCTCCCCCTTCCCTGACTCCTCCAAGTTCCATGCTCCGTCCCTTCCTTGCCCGGCCATTCCCCATGTACTGCATACACAAATGAAGAATACATAAGCTAACAATATGACCGTCTCGATACCATGCATACATAAAGTAAACAAGATTAGCCAACAAAATGATCTCACCCTTGTATCCCATTGAAGTAGAGAAATGCAAGACAGGGAACAGATGAGTGTTGGCCTTGCTTTCAAGAACGCTCTGCTGCACTCGCCTATTTATCGAGGACTACAGCGGTCATGTGAGCTCAATGTAGCATTGCTAAAGTTACTATGGAAAACATGAGATGCTCGAAATATAGTCAGGCCTACGCGTGATAGGAATCTATCTAGGTTAGAATCTTCTGTGGCGTGCATCAATTACATGTGCGGACGATGGGTATCACGGGATGAGGCCGACGTGTATAGGTAGTATGTGTTTACTTCTCGACTTTCCTCTCTAGTGCACGAGAAAGTCCTGTGGACAAATCACACCACATCAGCTGCATCTAATGGCCTTCTCACTACATCAGCTCATGTCGCATCGACAACGAGACAACTCTCCACCATCTATTTATGTGTCAATTGCATCTCGAGACCAAGATTGGGTGCTGTAATGGACCTGATGGTCCTTGCGTTGCAACATGCGGGATGACTTGACAAGTCCTCCTCCCACAGGTCTTAGAGACTAATAAATGTGATGAACTTGTTGACGCGGCAAGACCAAAACGGAAGAAGGTGGAATTGAAATAGCAATATATGTTTTTTATTTTTGTTTGTTTGTTTGTTTGTGTGTGTGTGTGTAATATTAGCATGCATATAAGCACAAAAGGGCATCTCAATTGGGCGTTTGGGAACGACACGCTCTTAGAAGGTGATCCACGTGTCGATCATTGAGAATTGCAGTTAAGCACTAGAACCGGGTGTTAACCGACGAACTTGTGTGCACACCACCTCGGAATGGACGTGTCGATCATTGTGAATCGCACTTAAGGACTGGAACCGGGAAGTTCATGACCCCAACGTGGCCACACCCGCACTGAAGGGACGCGTCCATTCGGGTGGTAACTGATGTCCACGAACGTTTTGGAACGACACATTCACTCTCACAATAATAAGAGACAGCTTAGGCATGAGATGATCATTGTAGGCCATTTGTGTTAACGACTTTAGACACTAAAATGATTCCTTCCATGCAAGTTGACGTCTCAGTCTCAAGCCAGGAAACAACAGCAGAAGGAACCGCGGGCAAGTTCAAGGAATCTGATACATTCATGGTGGGAGGCCGTCAATGGAAGCTATGTTGCTATCCTACATGTATGAATGATCATAAGTGGATATGGATGTTCCAAACAGCATTGACGCTGTCCTCGTTCCTCTACACAAATCCCAAATGGTACATGTCTCGTTGCTGCTATGAATACACACACTCACACATGGCGATACGGTCGCATTATGTTATTGTTTGCCAAGCCTGTGATTGCTTCCACATAGGTGTGAGTATTGTTGCATGCAATGGCTGGAGACCCAAACGTTGAAGATGATATGTATCAAGGTCAAGCTACAAAAGAAGTTTGGTTCATGAATCGTGATCTACAAAGAGGATTTGAATGTCTGGTGGAGCATCATGACATTGAGCGTGTGACATCCAGTGAAGATCGCATAGACATGTCATGTGTTGTTTCAATATTGGAGGACGACTGTATTGAAGTTCCTCCACCATCAGTGCAAAGAAGCATATGCGAAAGCGGTACAGCCCAAGCCCCTGTGGAAGTTGTGTTCCACATAGGTGCAGAATGCTGGGTGATACGAGCTATACGTGCTGATGTGGCGAAAGTATTTTGTGTGATGGAGGTAATGCTGTGAAACTGTTATAATTATTGACACACACCCTGATGGCTTCTCGATCCTGATCAAATATTCTAGTGAAGGATCACTCCCGAAGGAGGTTGATTTATGGGACACTCCTACCAATGCCTGGCCTTATTTACTCTCAGTCGAGGACATGTACCAAGTCGAAAGGTTGAAGCTGCACTGTGCGTCAAAGATGTGGGACATGACAAGCGAGGAAACTATGACTTCATTTCTATGATGGGCAATTTAGGCTAAGTGCACACAATTGCAGGACAAGTGCATGTCTCTCTTAGAGCAAATCTTTCCCCACTGAATACTCACATATGATTGGGTGGTTGTATGCACTGATCATCCTGAATTTATGCACAATCTCCGTAGAGGATTACCTAAAGGGTTGTACCAGGGTCCCCTGTAGTTTTAATATTTTATTTAAGTGTTCTTAGTCATGTAATAAACAGTTGAAATAGTACGTTATTTTGTTGTAGTGAGTACATTTGTAATGCTAAAATCGGATCATCCGTCTAACGTGAATATGAAGTAGAGTATAGTCCTATGTGTATTTGTCAATTCCATGATATATCTGCGTAAGGTCACTGACGTTTGGATCCGACACCCAAGCGGTCTTTCATTTGGGTCACTGATGTTTGGGTCCATGATCCAAAGTTTTTCGTTTCCCGCTCTGGACCACAAAGGCGGGACATGAAATTTTGAATTCCCTGCTCATCCTTCTGGTCCTCCTCATTTATATATAAAATAAAGAGGGAAACCAAGGGTCCCAATTCTCTCCTATTAATTTTCCAAAATCAGGGGATCTTCTCCTCGACCACCGAAGATACCTAGATCTGCGGCATAAGCAACAACGACAGCCTGGCTAATCACGATGGCTTCCTCTACTACGAGCGGCGGCCTTCCTCTTCTACGAGCGGCGGCCTTCCTCGGCAAGGTCCTTGAAGCTGCAAGATGGTTCGAACTTGTTGCTCCGTCGGCTCCCCTGAGGCTCAACCTGGCGGCCGCAGATCTGCAACAGTTGAGCAGAACATGGTGTTGAAGGCACAAAGGTCGGGCTGCTAAATCGAGACGGCATTCGGCATCAGCACCTTCTTCCTGTCCTATTCGTGAGGACTGCGGTCTCCGTCAATTCAATCAGATTACTTCTCCATGCTCTTTGGCTTTCTATAATATTTTTTCATGTTTGGGTGATTGTGGATCTACTGTGCCCTATCGCATGTGACAGATCCGCCCAAAATAATTTTGTATTATCGCCTAAGCTTATCCACGTGGCCATTAAGCAATAATAAGGATTCTATCGATTCCGCCGGGTTAAGTCGGATGAATCACTTACAACAGGATCGAGATATGCACTAAGCCCACACGAAGGTGGGACCAGAGTACAACATTACATTACATAAAAGGTTCACAAGTTCAACATTATTACAAACCAGGTTTTTCATACATAAAAGTGAACATGGTTCAAAGTTTAAACATCGGAAAGTAAACTACACCCATGATACGCACAGGAGGCCATCCATGCATATCACTCCTCATCATCGTTCTCCCATTCAAGTTCCCAACCATCTATGATAGAACCAGGCCAGATGGGATTACCTGAAAAAAACAACAAAAGCAAGGTTGAGTATACAAATACTCAGCAAGACTTACCCGACAACAAGAAAATACAACTAGACATGCAAGGCTTTTTGGCTGGTGGGTTTGTTTTGCCAAAAGCGACTAATGGCTGATCTTTATTTTCAGATTTTCGCTCCAATTCTAGTATGTTAACCATTCTAGGTGAGCACCTGCACTAAACAAGCATGTTGTGCAAACAATATTAAACAGGTAACAATATTAATCCAAAATGTTCCATAAACAAACATGGGGTAGCCAGTGGTCAAGCCAATTCAGATAACGGCGAGTGACCGACGATCGATCGATTTATATCCTTACAACGTAAACCCAAGATACACGGAAGAAGTAGACCCCAAGAACTCAAATAAATGCAACTGAGGGGTCTACCCCGACCAGGCGGTTGCCAACATCCCACAGTTTGGGATCAAACGCTACAAACTCTGGTACACGGTTATCCAGAGGGTCTAACCCGACCAGTCCGGACTCACACACTATACCACGGGTAGCTAGCCCGGAGATGCATCCCAATTGGGTAGCTAGAAAAATCTCACCCCGGTTCAGAAGGTACTAGGCTTACCGGTCCCATTCCCGACAAGAACTTGGTACGTTCAATAGCTTAGGACCAACACCATGCTACTCGGTCAAGACCGAACCCATTGCTCTTACTATATGAGCGAGTCAATTTAATCAACTTATGATTCCAACATAAGCTTCCTATATCTCGCGAGCAATGAGTCATTACTCGACTTCTACCGTATCCTTAGAGCATGGCACTAGCGTTCCTAACATACTAGTAAAAGAGCATAGGAGTCCTAAGGATCATGCATCTAGGTTCCAAAGCAACTCCTGAAACTTAAATGCATAAGTAAACAATAAATACTGCAATGTAAAAGGTATGAATTTTTAAACAAAAAGGTTAGATGAACCGGTGCTTGCCTTCCTCTAACTCAACACTAACACAAGCCTTGGGCTCTTCTGGACTTTGGTCCAGGTCTTGCTGCACACTTAACTAGTTCACCTACCCGCTAGCTGCTCCCTCCTCCTGGGTGAGCGTATACGTCCCGTCTAGTAAATCTACACGTATATATGCAAATGCATTAAATTATGGTGAAGGTGGGAGAATTACCAAAAAAACAACTCTTGTTGGCCACATTCATCCAAACATTATTATTTTCTCACAGAAATTATTAGGGTGGTGTGATGATAAACAAAACACTACTTTGATGGTGATTGTTTGCACATCTAAGAAAATTAAGTTACTTAACTTCACCAAACAGTAAGGGGTGTGTTTTTAAAGATTAAAACAGAACCAAGACATGATTTCACAATTTAACACCTATATTTCCATTTTTTTATTAATTTTATAAAACAAGCCTTTCAACCATAAATCCATATTAAATAAAAAACACCTCAAATGAGCCTAAGCTTTTGCACACAACAACATATTCCTAATTTAAGCTCTCAAACCAAAATATAGCTTAAGATCATTTATACATTAATTTACACGAAAAAGACAAATTTCAGCCTAGGAAATCACCATTAATTCATATAAAAATATTTAAAAAACTTTTTGATCTCAACTTTCTCCTACAAGTCATGTGTGCCAAAAATAAGCTTCTGACCAAAGCATAAGTGCAGATTAAAATTATTTTTCAAAATTTGAATTTAAACTCCTACACAAGATTAAATCCAAATCACCTATTAAACAATTTTCTAAAATCAAATCCACTCTACCAGAGGTACTAATCAACAAGGCAAAGCTCTAGGGTGCACATGTGGTTACAGAAAAGTTCATTAAAGGGGCTATAAAAAGCATCAAACTTAAACTAGTATAAATATTTCATAAATCATAACTGAAAATATACACATCAAAATCATGCAAACGTTTGTCACAGATCTAGATATGCCCTAAAGAGCAACATATCCAAAAATCAAGTTCATAGCATGTGTATAATTTAAACTACACCAAAAAAACACCAAACTGAGTTTGAATTTTTAATTCAAAAAATGTACAGAAAAACCCTATACATGTTTTCTAGAATAGATAGGTTTCTTCACCAGGAACCCAACAAAATAGGATTTGCATTTTTCTCATTTTTGTACGATTTTCTACGGATTTTACAAGGTGCAGCCGAAACCCTAGTAATGCATTTACAGGGGAACCCTTGTCCGAATTTTCAGAATCACAAACAGGCCCTTCATTTGCATAAATCTCCCTGGGAAGAATTTGCAGCTCGCAATGTAGTCCATGCCGGCGGCCAAGAGCTCACCGGCGGCGGTTCTTGGTCGGAGATGGCCGGGTGAGGGGCTAAGGATGCTAGGGGGCTCACCCTTGACCGATTATGGAAGAAGGTCGGACCGGAGGTGGCCTCGCCGGTGCTCGCGCCGGCGCGACTCGCCCCCGTCCGCCGCCTGCCGCGCTCGGGTGGCGACGGCACTATCCAGTGGTCGGGCGATGGTGCGGCGGTGTTGAGGATGACCGGTGGAAGGTGAAGGACGGAAGAGATGCGACACGGAGGGCAGGACGACCGAATTGGCTTGGCTCAAAATTACCCAGGACGCGCTGCGACGGCGAACGTGCTGCGGCGGCGTGGGAACAACGAGCTGGGCGAGCGGCGCGCAGATGCACGACGTGGACGAGTTCGCAGCACTGGCCTTAAGGCCTCGCGGGCCAGCTGGCCCTTTACATGTGCGGTCGCGCGCGCACGGCGGACCGCGCGCCGGCACGTGGCCGGGCCGGGCTCGCGGCCGGCGCAAATGCGCTCCCCGGGCACGACTCATAGCGCGGAGGGAGAATGCGGAGTGGTCGACACACTTGAAAATCTCCAAAACTTGTAACCTTGCTTAAAAATCTGAAATTTTGCTGGGAGCTCCTCCTTTTGGTATAGTATGTTGTCAAAAAAGTTTCAAGTGATTCGAGAAAGTGATGATGCACTTCCCCACCGAAGCATACATGTCTCACACATGTCACCGTGAGTCACCAAGAGATGTTCATCCCTATGTGGGACGTGTAGTACAAGTTGCTTGAAATCGTGTGAAACTTTTTTTGGATGCTAATGGATGCAATCTAAGATGTTGGGTGAAGTTTCGGAATTTTCTGACCAAGCTTGCCTATTATTGTAAGTATTTGTTGATTTAATAAGGAATAAATGTAAAAAACTTGTAACCTTGCTTAAAAAATCTGAAATTTTGCTGGAGCTCCTCCTTTTGGTACAGTATGTTGTCAAAAAAGTTTCAAGTGATTCTGAGATAGTGATGATGCACTTCCCCACTGAAGCATACATGTCTCACACATGTCACTGTGAGTCATCAACGAGATCAACGTTATTAGCCCAACTTCTGATCCATGCAGGTAAAGGCCCATTATTCATTAATAAAGTGACAAATAAAAAAACAGCATACTTACAACACGACCGACCACATAGCGCAGTGGTAGAGCTCCTTCCTTTGTATCACAAGGTCCCTGGTTCGATACTCCGAGACAGCCTTTTGTTTTTGTGTAACACAATTAAAAAATGGGCCGACACATTAAACAAGATGATGGGCCACACGATCATGGGCCTTGTGGAACACACATCCCACATCGTTAGTGCACTACTAATTTGTGACCAATTTGATTCTTCATTAGTTGTGCCAAATGATTCTAATAAATTATGACGATATCCAATCTAATCTGTGACCACTAGGTTTCATCATTACTATACGCCATACCAAAACATAATCTATGACGATCTCCTCAATCTGTTTTGTGACGTAAATTATATTTTCGTCATTATTCTTTCACCTATTTCATCGTCACATGCAAATTATGATGAAAATGGACAATTCGTCATGGAATACGTACCATTCTCGTGACCAAAGTTTGCGCATCACAAGCAAATCGTCACTGATAAACACTTTTCTAGTAGTGACTAAAAGTTGTAGAGGAGCTATAGATCTATAACTTTCCCAAAGGGCGACATGATGTTTGAGCAATGGTTTGTCGGGGAACGTCGGCCGAAGTTGGCAGAATTCTCGGCCCCAAGTTACTGTTCACAACACGTTCAACTCGATTTTTGGCCAATTTGCACTCAAAATTTGAATGTCTGCCAATTTCAAAAAATGTGTTCCCGGAAATAACGAAAAACTTTTGTATTGGCCGATTTTGAACTTCCATAGTGAAATTTAGAGAACGCGCAAGAAAACCAAATCAGCCTTTATGGAGATCTAGGGTTTGACTGTGATTTGGGATTTGGACCAAGGTCTTTTGTGCGAATATGTGAAAAACATGTCAAGCATGCTTAGAAGCTATTGAACCTTGATTAACACAAATAAGTAATGTCATTAGCACAAATAGACATCAGGGATGTTACAACCTACCCCCATAAAAGAAATCTCGTCCCGAGATTAGGAGTTAAAGGATGAAGTAGGGGAAGGACCTTACTATGCCTTGATTCAAGAAAACCCAGGTAATTCTCATTGAAATAATGTTGAGTTTCCCATGTAGCTTCTTCTATGGTATGATGACTCCATTGGATTTTATACATCTTTACAGTTTGCCTTCGAGTTTTTCTTTCTTTCACATCAAGAATCCTCAAAGGATGTTCCACAACAGAGAGATCCGGTTCAATCGAAGCATTAGCTTCTTCAATCACTTCTCTAGCCGGTTCATGTGCACATTTCCTCAATTGTGATACATGAAACACATTGTGTACGGCAGAGAATCGCTCGGGCAGCCGAAGACGGTATGCCACTGGCCCACAGACTTGAATGATTTCATAAGGGCCGATGTAGCGAGGAGCTAGCTTTCCTTTCACACTGAATCTTTGGAAACCCTTGGTTGGCGAAACTTTTAAATACACAGTCACCAACTTTGTATCCCCTAGGTGTCTTTCCCTTGTCATAATGACTCTTTTGTCTTTTTGAGTAATTCTGAAATTTTCCTTGATTACCCTCACTTTTTCTTCGGCAACCTTAACTAAGGCTGGACCAAAGAATTTCCTCTCCCCGGTCTGTGACCAATTCAAGGGAGTGCGACTTCTTCGTCCGTAAAGAGCCTCAAAAGGTGCCATTTTCAAGCTGGCTTCATAACTATTGTTGTAAGAAAATTCAGCCAAGGCGAGACACTTGTCCCAACTCTTATAAAAATGAATCATGCATGCTCGCAACATGTCCTCTAGAATCTGGTTTACTCTTTCAGTTTGACCATCAGTCTGAGGATGATAAGCTGAACTGAGTATGACTTTTGTGCCAAGTGACTTATGTAATTTTCCCAAAAACGTGACACAAAGAGAGATCCCCTATCAGAAATGATGGTCTTAGGTACACCATGCAAGCGAACAATGAGATCAATATAAAGACTTACATAAACCTTGGCATCATATTTAGTGTGTACTGGAATAAAGTGAGTTGTTTTTGTCAGTTTGTCAACGATGACCCAGACGGAATCATGCTTCCTAGATGGGAGTGGCAATCCGGACACAAAGTCCATACTTATGTCATCCCACTTCCATGAAGGTATGGGTAGGGGTTGAACAGTACCGAAAGGTTTCAAATGCCTTGCTTTAATTCTTTGACAAGTATCCCATTCCGACACATATTTGGCAATGTCCACCTTCATATTGGACCACCAAAAATTCTCCTTTAAATCTTGATACATTTTACTACTCCCCGGATGGATAGAGAATTTAGAGAGATGACCTTCATCAAAGATTTCCTTTTTCAACTCCCAATTATTTGGAACAACATGGTGTTGCCCAAACCAGGCTATGTCTTTCTCATCCTTCTGGAAGTAATCATGCTTAGGATCCTTTCTAACAATTTTTGTTTAATTCAAAGAATACCCTCATCTTGAAGTTGAGTCTTAACAATTCTATCAAATAGGTTAGACTCCGCGGAAAGAGCATTTAGGCTTCTTTGTTCAACAATTTCCAAGTTTAGCCTTCTCAAATCCTCACATAGAGTGTCACTGTAAAGTTCCATTGATAGGCAATTGCAGTGAGCCTTGCGGCTAAGAGCATCTGCAACTACATTCGCCTTTCCAGGATGATAATGGACTTCAAGATCATAATCTTTGATTAACTCTAACCATCTTCTTTGCCTCATATTTAAATCAGATTGAGTGAAAATGTATTTGAGACTTTTGTGGTCACTGAAGATATTGCAGCGGGTTCCCATAAGGTAATGCCTCCACATTTTCAATGCATGAACAACCGCTGCTAGCTCTAAGTCATTTGTGGGATAATTCTTTTCTTGAGGGCGAAGCGCTCGTGAAGCATAGGCAATAACCCAATTTTCTTGCATAAGAACACAGCCAAGACCCGTGCCTGAAGCATCACAATAAACTTCATATGGCTTTGAATTGTCCGGCTGTGCTAGCACTGGGGCTGAAGTTAAAAGTTCTCTTAATTTTCGGAAAGCCTTATCACAAGCCTCACTCCACACAAATTTCACGCCTTTCTTTAGCAACTCAGTCATAGGCTTAGCAATCCTAGAGAAATCCGGAATAAAACAGCGATAAGAACCAGCCAAGCCTAGAAAGCTGCGGATTTGATGAGCTGATTTAGGAGGTTGCCAATCCATTACCTCTTGCACTTTGCTTGGATCGACAGATATGCCTTCGCTGGAAATAGTGTGCCCCAGAAATTTAACACTATCCAGCCAAAACTCACACTTGGAGAACTTAGCATAGAGTTTATGCTCTCTCAAGCGTTGTAGGACAATGCGAAGATGTTCTGCATGTTCTTCCTCGTTCATGGAATAAATAAGGATGTCGTCAATGAAAACCACGATGAATTTATCCAACTCCATCATAAATACGGAATTCATAAGGTACATGAAGTAGGCTGGTGCATTTGTGAGACCAAAAGACATAACCAAGAATTCATATAGGCCATAGCGAGTAGAGAAAGCTGTCTTGGGAATATCACTAGGCCGGATTTTAATTTGATGATATATAGATCGAAGATCGATCTTAGAGAAGACCTTAGCTCCAGCCAACTGGTCAAATAGCACGTCGATGTGGGGCAACGGATATTTGTTTTTGATAGTCACCGCATTGAGAGGTCGGTAGTCCACACACAACCTCAGGCTACCATCTTTCTTTTTCACAAAGAGGGCGGGACAGCCGCAAGGAGATGAGCTTGGGCGGATATAGCCCTTATCAAGCAACTCTTGAAGTTGTTTCTTTAATTCAGCAAGTTCTTTGGGTGGCATTCTATAAGATCGCTTAGAAATAGGGGCGGTGCCAGGCTGTAGCTCAATGACAAACTCAACATCTCTGTCTAGTGGCAAGCCAGGCAATTCATCAGGAAATACATCCATGTACTTGCATACCACTGGAATGTCCTCAAGTTTAGTAGTTATGGCCGCATACACACATGAGCCTTTATGGCCGGTTGGGGGAAGGTAAAGAATTGAATTCCCGACAAAAGGTGAGTTGATTTCTAACATTCTCTCTGAAATATCCAGTACAACTTTATGCTGAGTCATCCAATTCATGCCTAGGATAACATCTACCCCTTCTAGGTTCATAGTGACCAGATTAGTTGGAAAAGTTTTGCTACCTATCTGAAGTGGTACGCTTAAAGCTACTTGATTTGAAGCAACCTTTCCACCCGGTGTGGCAATCATATAGGCCTGCTTAGTATGACACCACTTCAAATCCAAATTACTCATGATTTTCACATTAATAAAGATATGAGTAGCACCTGAATCAAATAATATAGTAACTGGACGACCACGGATAGAAAATGTACCCGTCAAGACTGGTGCTCCCTCTGGCAGATCAACCACTGTGGTGAAGTTTAAACGGCCTTGCTTCACTTGCACAGTTTGTTTCTTTCCCTGATTTCCAGCCTTAGAGCCTTGCCCATGATTTTGCTGGTGTTGCTATCGAGGGTGTGTGCACTTGTTAGCATAGTGCCCTAGCTGTCCGCAGTTATAGCAACGACGATCATCATTGTTGCGGGCAGGTGGGGGTGCACTAGGCCTAGGAGCAGTCTACTGGGTGTTGTGATAGCCAAAGTGGCCAGATGGCTTAGACTGAGATTGCTTCATCACCCAGCGTCCAAATGAAATGGCTGGGTGGCACCCTAGACATTATTCTTCACAAAATTAAATTTCTTGCCCTGGCCACTGTCTAAAGCTTGATTGAACTTCCTCTTCCTATCCTGTTGAGCTCTCTTCATGGCGTCCTCCTGAGAGATGGCCAAATTCACTAGCTCAGGATAGCTATTAATTTTGATTAAGTTCAACCTTTCATAGAGCTGTCCATCAAGTCCCTCACGGGATCGCTCCATCTTTTTCTTATCAGTATCAACATGATAGTCCCCATACTGACAGAGACTATTGAACTTCTGGGCATACTGATAAACTGAGTCAGAGCCTTGCTTGAGATTCATTAGCTCTCTCATTTTCCTATCAACAAGCCCCTTAGGAATATAATGCTCTTTGAAAGCTTTCTTGAATTCTACCCAAGTAACCTGGTGACCCTGTGGCTGCATGGATGTGAAATGCTCCCACCAGATTAATGCTTCACCCCTCAGGCCTGCCTTATTTTCTTCTGAGCAAGGCAGTGTGAAGATGGAAAACATGGCCTCTAGGGCCCTGACAAAAGCATCAGCCTCTAGGGGCTCCTCTGCCTTGGTGAAAAGTGGTGGCCTCATTGCTGTGAACTTCTCATATGACATCACTACATTTAGCCCTTCTGAATTAGGGCCATGATTGTGCACAGGCTGCTGCAACCTCTATGCAATTTGTTGCAACACCTCAGTTTGAGCAACAATAAGGCTTCTGCGGGTGTCATAGGTGGAGGCGCAGGAAGAGCACCATCACCATTGCCTCCCACACCCCGAGAGTCATTTTGTGTGTTATCAGACATCTGAAAAGTTGAACTTTCATTAGATACATATTCAAAGCTTGCTGAAAAGAATAACAAGGAGAATATGCATACGAAAATTCAGACTTAAGGAAATTTCAGAATTCAGACAGCATCTCAGTCCTAAGTAAATAATTCATAAATCTCTGTACAGAAGTCAAAAATTTCTAAAATTTGGTCAGCATGTGTAGAATTTCATAATCTTCAACTTTGGTATTCAACTCTAGATTAGATTCATCTTTTACAGGGGTCGAAAAAATCAGTTTCCAAAGTTCTGTCTAGCAGTTTGGACAGCAGCCAGTAGCTTACTAAAAATTCGATATTTCTTAAACTACACATGAAAAAATGCTGAATTTTGGTGAGCATGACCATTATAAAATTTCGAACAACTTTGGTAGTCATTGAAAAATCCAGAAATGACCATAACTTCCTTCATTTCATTTCTTAGGCAGATTGCTACCGGAAAGGTGTTTTTCCACCATAATTACAAGATGACAAAATTTGGTGGATATCATTACATAGGGGTCACTATGTAGCTTCTAGCTACGCAAAAGAATACTCTAAGTCAGACTAGCCCAAAATCCAACCAAAACGGCTAACAAAGAGTACATGTCAAGTTTTTCCTACTACATCATCTAGGATCTAGGTCCTATGTACAAACTATGGAGAGTTCCCCGCGATATGTAGGAATAGAGCACCAAGCTCCTCTAGTCGAGTCCAGGAACGTCCTGAACCTCCTCTCGGTCCAGCTGGATCTCCATCTACTCATCGTCTCCAATAGCCGGTGGGTGGTGCATCTGCTGGAGCATACCCACAACACCCTCCAAGGCCTGTATATCGAGCTTGAGGTCCCAACCTGCTCCTACAAATCCTGGATGTGGTCAAGGTGCACAAGCCTCTCAGCTTCCCTGTCATCCAGCTGAGCCTGCAGCTCTTGCTGCCCAGCCTGTAAGTCCAGAACCTGCTGCAAGTGGTCACCTCGCTCGACCAGAAACTGGTGTGCCTGACCCTGGAGCTGTTGTATCTGACCCTGAAGGTCAGCAATAGCCTGCACAGCCTGAGTGCACTTAACATGCTGCTCTGTGAAGAGACCGACAACCTAGTGGATGTACCAAGTAGCTCCAGTGAGACGACCAGCCAAGTCATCCGTGATAACTCGACGAAGGTCCTGTAGAGCGTACAAGGCCCTCAAGCACATGCCCAAGGTCTGCACTGTGTCGTAGGGTGGCACCATCTCGAGAAGTGTGGCTATATTGGCCATCCGACCTAGCCACAAAGGATCGTTGGGGTCCAAAGCTGGAACCAATCCCAACGGTGTCTGAAGCATCTCCTGCGGTCTGTGGGTGGAGAGAGTGTGGATCACCATCAAGGCTGCCGACTCCACTGCCTCAAAAGCGTGGAAGCAGAGGAGCTCCATGCTCAAGTCTGCCCACTCGGGGTGGCCCAAATGGGGAGCACAGTCACTCGAACTCTGCAGCTAGGTACGCCCAACTCCTCGTACTCCACCCCCTCGTAGAAAGGAGGGGTGGTGTAGCCGACAGCACACAAGGCTCTCCACACAATGCGTGTGAAGCCCTCCCACTGCAAGCCAGTGGTGGAAAATGTGCCATCAACACTCACCGCAACAAACCCAGGGGCAGCCATCTGTAAAGTAATTACAAATACATGTTAGAACCCAAAAAGATGAGTTTAACATGCAATATGGCAAAATTGGCAGTTCTGATAAAAATTCATAACTGAAAAACCAGTACCCCAAAAATTCCAAATTTTTGTTAGCAACTCGACAAAGTTACAACTCACATTTTTGGTATTCAAAGGTCGAACCAATTCAGATTGGAAAAGGGTGCAAAAGGTCCATTTTCAGAGTGTTGTTGCCCAGAAATTTCAGCAGAGCAGCACTTCACTAAAAAGATCATATCTCAGAGATCAAGAACCCTATGACCATGAGATTTTGACAGCACAAAATATGCTATATAAGAAACATGTTTGGAATAGATTTTCTGGTCAAATTCGTTTTTGAATTATAGGTAAAAATTCGAGTTTTCCACCTAACTCAGGATTTTGACAGCATTTCAGCATGACTTAGCCTAGCAATTTTGATCCTAACTTCAGTTTTAAACATCCTAAAATCATGAGAAATTCAGGGAGCAAACTTAACTAGCTGATGAGAAATTTTCCTAAAGATCACCTAGCCAAAAACTTTCTAGATCATCCTTAGAAAAATTAGGACAGCAACTAGACATACACTTGATCGCATCACAAAATTTACCAAACTACCATGGATGGTCCTTAAGAATTATAAATTGAACTTATAGATCACATATAAGGTGTATCAGGATCATTTTCAGTTTTGGTAGATTTTAACATGATGCAAAAAGAGTCCTAACTTCCTCACAAAGCTTTTAAGCTCAAAAACGAAGTTAGTGCCGGCGGCAGGGCATATATATACGTCTCTCCCTATAATAACTAGTCGGTAGCTATTCATTTCTTAAATTATCATTCCTAACAACCGTGGTTAGTGTACCTACAGAAAATCACAGAACATTTAGAACCTTTCGTGTCAGCACTCACGAAAGCGTCCGCATTCATTACCGTTCACTATAGAAACGGCGTCCATGCATAAAGCTGCTGCATGGACAGATGTGAGTGCCCATTGGAATAGGCCTCACTCATCCCTCACGGACTTTCCTGTGGTACCATCACGTATGGAAAAACGTGATGAGACTCAGACGCGACGTGACACCCATTGGAATAGGTCCCACTAGTCCCTCACAGGACTTCCCTGTGGTACCACCACGTATGGCAAAACGTGATGAGACGCATACGCAATGTGACACCCATTGGAATAGGTCCCACTAGTCCCTCACAGGACTTCCCTGTGGTACCACCACGTATGGCAAAATGTGATGAGACGCAGACGCGATGTGACACCCATTGGAATAGGTCCCACTAGTCCCTCACAGGACTTCCCTGTGGTACCACCATGTATGGCAAAACATGATGAACTAGTATGGTTGTGCATGAAAGTAAGTTTTGACAGGAATAAATGTGCTGGAAGTCAGACTAAATACACCATAGAATACTAGCAAGCTGAAAGAACCCAAAAATTCCTTCTAGGGCCTCGCGGACTAGATTAGACCTTAACGTCCTACTCTTTTAGTAAGATTATTAACCTTGGCAAATTTTATTCCAAAAACAGGTTTGTTAAGGTATTTCAATTACTCTGGTGCATAATCTCGCTCTGGTACTAGCTGTGACAGAACCGCCCAAAATAATTTTGTATTATCGCCTAAGCCTATCCACGTGGCCATTAAGCAATAATAAGGAACTATTCTGTAGATTCCGCCGGGTTAAGCCCGATGAATCACTTACAACAGGATCAAGATATGCACTAAGCCCACACGAAGGCGGGACCAGAGTACAACATTACATTACATAAAAGGTTCACAAGTTCAACATTATTACAAACCAGGTTTTTCATACATAAAAGTGAAAATGGTTCAGAGTTTAAACAGCGGAAAATAAACTACACGCATGATACACACAGGAGGCCATCCATGCATATCACTCCTCATCATCGTTCTCCCATTCAAGTTCCAAACCATCTGGGATAGAACCAGGCCAGATGGGTTTACCTGAAAACAACAACAAAAGCAAGGCTGAGTATACTAATACTCAGCAAGACTTACCCGACAACAAGAAAATACAACTAGACATGCAAGGCTTTTTGGCTGGTGGGTTTGTTTGACAAAAGCGACTAAGGGTTGATCCTTATTTTCAGATTTTAGCTCCAATTCTAGTATGTTAACCATTCTAGGTGAGCACCTGCACTAAACAAGCATGTTATGCAAACAATATTAAACGGGTAACAATATTAATCCAAAATGTTCCATAAATAAACATGGGGTAGCTAGTGGTCAAGCCGACTCAGATAACGGCGAGTGACCGACGATCGATCGATTTATATCCTTGCAAGGTAAACCCAAGATACACGGAAGAAGTAGACCCCAAGAACTCAAATAAAAGCAAATGCAGGGTCTACCCCGACCAGGCGGTTCCCAACATCCCACAGTTTGGGATCATACGCTACAAACTCTGGTACACGGTTATCCGGAGGGTCTAACCCGACCAGTCCGGACTCACACACTATACCACGGGTAGCTAGCCCAGAGACGCATCCCAAGCGGGTAGCTAGAAAGATCCCGCCCTGGTTCAGAAGGTACTAGGCTTACCGATCCCATTTCCCGACAAGCACTTGGTACGTTCAATAGCTTAGGACCAACACCATGCTACTCGGTCAAGACCGAACCCATTGCTCTTACCACATGAGCGAGTCAATTTAAACAACTTATGATTCCAACATAAGTATCCTATATCTCGCGAGCAATGAGTCATTACTCGACTTCTACCGTATCCTTAGAGCATAGCACTAGCGTTCCTAACATACTAGTAAAAGAGCATAGGAGTCCTAAGGAGCATGCATCTAGGTTTCAAACAAACTCCTGGAACTTAAATGCACAAGTAAACAATAAATACTGAAATGTAAAAGGTATGAATTTTTAAACAAAAAGGTTAGATGAACCGGTGCTTGCCTTCCGCTAACTCAACACTAACACAAGTCTTGGGCTCTTCTGGACTTTGATCAGGTCTTGCTGCACACTTAACTGGTTCACCTCCCCGCTAGCTGCTCCCTCCTCCTCCTGGGTGAGCATATACGTCCCGTATGGTAAATCTACACGTATACATGCACATGCATTAGATTATGGTGAAGGTGGGAGAATTACCACAAAACCAACTCTTTTTGGCCACATTCATCCAAACATCATTAATTTCTCACAGAAATTATTAGGGTGGTGTGATGATAAACAAAACACTACTTTGATGGTGATTGTGTACACATCTAAGAAAATTAAGTTACTTAACTTCACCAAACAGTAAGGGGGTGTGTTTTTAAAGACTAAAACAGAACCAAGACATGATTTCACAATTTAACACCTTAATTTCCATTTCTTTAAATAATTATATAAAAGAAGCCTTTCAACCATAAATCCATATTAAATCAAAAACACCTCAAATGAGCCTAAGCTTTTGCACACAGCAACATATGCCTAATTTAAGCACTCAAACCAAAATATAGCTTAAGATCATTTATACATTAAAATTATACGAAAAAGACAAATTTTAGCCTAGGAAATCACCATTAATTCATATAAAAAGATTTAATAAACTTTTTGATCTCAACTTTCTCCTACAAGTCATGTGTGCCAAAAATAAGCTTCTGACCAAATCATAAGTGCTGATTCAAATTATTTTTCAAAATTTGAACTTAAACTCCTACCCAAGATTAAATCCAAATCACCTATTAAACAATTTCCTAAACTCAAATCCACTCTACCAGAGGTACTACTCAACAAGGAAAAGCCCTAGGGTACACATGTGGATACAAAGAAGTTAATTAAAGGGGCTATAAAAAGCATCAAACTTAAACTAGCATAAAACTTTCATAAATCATAACTGAAAATATACACATCAAAATAATGCAAACTTTTGTCACAGATCTAGATATGCCCTAAAGAGCAACATATCCAAAAAATCAAGTTCATAGCATGTGTATAATTTAAACTACACCAAAGACACACCAAACTGAGTTTGAATTTTTAATTCAAAAACTCTACAGAAATACCCTATACATGTTTTCTAGAAACGATAGGTTTCCTCACCAGAAACCCAACAAAATTGGATTTGCATTTTTCTGATTTTTTTACGATTGTCTACGGATTTTACAAGGTGCAGCCGAAACCTTAGTAATGCATTTACAGGGGAACCCTTGTCCAAATTTTCAGAATCACAAACGGGCCCTTCCTTTGCATAAATCTTCCTGGGAAGAATTTGCAGCTTGCAGTGTAGTCCCCGCCGGCGGCCAGGAGATCACCGGCGGCGGTTCTTGGCTGGAGATGGCCGGGTGAGGGGCTAGGGATGCTAGGGGGCTCACCCTTGACCGATCATGGAAGAAGGTCGGACCGGAGGCGACCTCGTCGGGTGCTCGCGCCGGCGCGGCTCTGCCCCGTTTGCTGCGGCCCGCGCGGGGCGGCGACGGCGCTGTCCAGTGGCTGGGCGACGGTGCAGTGGTGTTGATAATGACCAGTAAAAGGTGAAGGACGGAAGGGATGCGACACGGAGGGCAGGACGGCTGAATTGGCTTGGCTCAGACCTGTCCAGGACGCGCTGCGGTGGCGAACGTGCTGCGGCGGCACGAGAACAACGAGCTGGGCGAGCGGCGCGCAGATGGATGACGTCGACGAGGTTGCAGCACTGGCCTTAAGGCCTTGCGGGCCAGCTGGCCCTTTGCATGCGCGGTCGCGCAGCATGGTAGGCCCGCGCGCTGGCACGTGGCCGGCCCGGGCTCGCGGCCGGCATAAATGTGCTCTCCGGGCGCGGCTCATAGCGCGGAAGAAGAATGCGGAGTGGTCGAGGCACGGGCGGGTCCACAACGGAGACTCCCGTGCGTCCGCACGTCGGAGCCGGCGTGCGCGGCACGTGGTCAACGCGGGCGCGCCAGGCGGCCGACTGCGACGGCGACGCATGTAACCGTTTCAAGCACCAGTTTTCAAAACTGTAAAACTCGCGAAAGTGTCAACACACTTGAAAATCTCCAAAACTCACTAGTAGGGATGTTGTTATCAATAACGTTACATTAACATCATCGAAGACGCCAGAATGGTCACAATTAGTCTTTTGTGACGATTTTGTTTTGGTCACTATGGTGGCGTCACATTTGTTCATCGGTGACGAAATTGGTTTTTCCTTCATAGATGTGTCTCCAATCTGTGACGAATTTTGTGCCGTCATGGATTTAAATTCATTCTATGACAAACGTTTTTTTTGTCATAGATTATACCCTGTTTTCGTCATAATTTCACGTCCGCCTGGCTAACTGACGTCGCCGTTAACGCCATTAGTGATTTTGTGACAATCCTTTTTCGTCATAATCTCCCATTAACGGCATTTGCATCTGACGTGGTGCTGACATCAGCAAAGATGTGGCAGCTGCCGTGGCGGTGACGTCAGCAATGATGTGGCAGCTGACGTCATCTTTTTGGAATCGTCATAGAAGATAAGTTTATATCATCACAGAATGGTATTTGCCATCGTCACCTTTTGATATAAAATGGTCACAGATTTGTCATTATTTTGGTCACAGTTTTTCTCTAATTTTGGTCACAGATTGTCCTTTATTGAGCCACGTGGCTTGATCTGATCAGTTTTTATTCGTCACAAATGTGCAAATGGTAATTATCAATACAATTTACAAATAATACTGAAATGACAAAAAACTTATATAAATGAACAGATCCAGTATTCCAATGACCATACAACTCCATAACTCAACTCAATTCACATTATTACTCACATTACAACAAATTCGAACTACAAATTACAGCAGATTCTAACTACAAGTTATATCTTATTCCACATAAAGGGTCCGTAATTTACGAGGACAAGCAGAACCACACGTCACTGAAGATCACCACGACACTCCATAACCTAGCAATGAGCTATAAAGAAAAATTAAACAGTGCATTGTTAAAGAGCTTTACATTAAAAATCAATTGTGTTTAAAAACTGAAATCACAATACTGAAAACAATAACTTGCCTGCCATGGTTGTTACTGCAAATCACTTTCCTTGGTTGTCGACAACCGCCAAGTAAAGCTATTTACTTGGCAGTCATCAACCGCTAAGAAAATGCATTCTACTAACAAAGAAATGATTGGGTATTAACCAGCAGACATTCATTATTCATCAAAACATGATACGGAACCAATACTTGCAGAAAACAAATGCACCTATGTACCGATATTCGATAACTTTACCGAACCGAACGGAAAATATTTATAGATATCCGGTAGCAAACATGTACATAATGTTTCTTACAAAATGATTCCTCTCTAGGAATTGTTCAATCATAATTGGCTAATCATTTAGGAAAGTTCTTTGTCCGTAAGGTGTATTGTACTCGTTCATTGAAATTTATAATTATTTCAGAAGTTATAAATATGGATTTTTTAAGTTAGCATATGAATAATTACAAGAACAAGTGAGTATTTGCAAGCATTCCAAGTCTGCACATGCTGAACACTAACAAGTTTGGAGAGGAGTAATTGTTTACTGAAACTGAAATGCAATACATACCTCTAGTGCCTTGGGAAAACTGTGATGCCCACCTTTAACTATCAAAATTATCAGTAGTTAGAAACTTTGCTATGTCCACACGTGAAAAAAAGGAACAAAGACAAGTTTTAACACAGATAACACTTTTAGAATTTGTAGATTAATTATTATGTACCTAGCATCATCATCATCCATGTTTGAACAGCTATATACCTCAAAAGGGCTTGCACAACTGCAGATTGAACAACTATAGTGAGCACATGCATTAGGTGAAATCAGTATATATACAAACACATTCATATTTGTATGTATTATTATCTATGCTCAGATATAATATAAGATGACTGATTAATTCTATAAAGTCACCTAAACATTTACTCTACATAGATATAATAACTCTACACAGATATAATATATGATGAATGATTAATTCTATAAGTCAAAACATTATAGGGTCTAAAATATCTAAACAACTCACAAATTAAATAGCCATTGCTTACTACATGAATGAAGGCACTTCACTTTTGCATTCATTCTACTCAGCAATGGAGATCGAGAATGAAAAATTGTGATTTAATTTTGTTTGGCGGTACATCATAGTCTTCAAAAACAAGGACCACATATACATCATAGTCTTCAAAAATTGTCATTCTACTCAGTAAGTGCCAAGTCTTGTTTTAGTACTGCAAGCAGGTAAGAAGGAAATAAGAACAAAGTAAAGATTTTCCTAGAAAGTAAGGATGTCCATAAACATTGAGAACTGTTGTTTCCTACTATTTTTTCATAATATCAAAGAGTTCGTATAAATGCTGCAAGTTTGCTAGCCATCAATAAATATTTCATATGGTTCAGAGAAATGTTGTAATTGTTGTTGCTAAAAGATCAATTATGGCATGACTTTCAGTCCCTTTTCTAATAGTTCAGCAAGAAATACTCCACATTGCTTATTGGTTGTGCAACTACACCAAAACATTTATTAGTTAACATTGCTACTGCATAAATCAACAAAGCAACAACTTGAGACATACTTACACAGTACAACAAAGCAAGAACAAGATGCATCTCACGTTCGTACCTGGAGCACAACTTAGGGCAGCAGCTCTTCAATGCAATGACCTCCTCTCTGGGCAGAAAGGTCTGGTCAGACTGAGGGGCCCAGCCATGGCCACCTTGACCTCGATGGTGGCACCTACAGAGATCCGTGGCTAACTGAATGTGGATGAAAGATTTGGAAAACATGTTGATAGCTAGGGGAGGGAATAGATCGAGGACCCTCGCTCCTCCGACCGCCGTCACCCTGAGCTCGAGGATGGTGCAAAGCTCGGGCTGGTCCTTCTCCTCTTTGATTCCATCGCCAGCGATGGGTAGCGCATCACCAGGGAGACCTTCGACAGCAGGTGGCGGATCCACGAGGGTTGAACATCGGCAGCGAGCCGGCTAGCAGATCCGGCGAGGGGCCAGTGGTGGGCGGCGCATCGCGGGACAACGATTTGAGAGAGAAGAAAGAGATGTGGGGGAGAGAAGGAGTGGCTGTAGATGGGGATTGAGCATGTGGTTGGCAGGGTAGTAGTTAGGGTTTGTTCTTTTATATCACACTGATATGATCTAAGTCGTCCAGTGTGATCCAATGGTCTAGAATGAGACGCGATTCCATTTGGGCTATGATGGGCCGAGCGAGATTTTGTTTCAGCCCAATAGTGTTAATGGTTTTCTAGATAACTAACTAAACTCACTTGTCAACATAACTATCACATATACTCAAATATATTTTAACATATAAGAGCAACTCCAAGAGCTCTTTTAAATCGTTTTTTATCGCAAAAAATGAAAAACATCACGTTTTCTCCGATCCTACAGACTCGACAAACTACAAATCGCAATCCACCCTCGCTATTTCCCCCTGGTAGCTCGCGACCTGTGCGAGCCCGCCCGCCTCACCAAATCACCGGATTCTGCGGCATGGTTCCTTCCCACCCCGGCCTCGTGCCAATTTTTCCTTTGCACGGCGATGCCACTCGCTGCCGGTAGGGAGCAGAGGAAGGAGGAGGGATGACACCCACGCACCTAGGAGAGAGGAATAGGGAGAGGACTGGAGGAAAGGTTGCTTGCCTAGCCTCGCATCGCCGGTGTGCTCCACTAGAGCCTGGTCGGGGAGGCATGCTCACGCGGTCACGCCGCTGGCCGAAGCCCACCACGATGTCGAGGGCAATGGCCATAGCTCCTTGCGTCGCCGGCCGAGAGGGGAGTTCCAGCGCCATAGCAGGGAATCCGGCGAGTGAGGGACTAGCGCTGGGGAGGGAGGGATCGGCATCGCTGGGGATGGCGAGGGGCGCCGCTCGGGCAGACGGACGGGAGGAGGACGAGACGTTGCGTGATGGGAAGGGAAAGGATAAGATGTGTGTGGTGGGAGGGGGTATGAGAATGACATGCGGGCCCCGTGTGTCATTGAGTGTTTGGGTGGGATTTGGAAAAGGGAAAATAACTAATCTGTTGGATTACCTGATAGAAATATAAAGTTTTCTTTTTTTACAAAGAGTCAAACCTTCAGATTTAGCAAACCAAAATAAAGAGGTTGATTTAGCTACGTGTATTTTGGGATGTTTAAGTTTTTTAAAATAAACTCCTTTACTATTTTTCACGACTTTAATAAAAAAGTTTCAAGTGATTCTGAGAAAGTAATGATGCACTTCCTCACTAAAGCATACATATCTCACACATGCCACTGTGAGTCACCAAGAGATGTTCATCCCTATGTGGGACGTGTAGTACAAGTTGCTTGAAATCATGTGAAACTTTTTTTGGATGTTAATGGATGCAATCTAAGATGTTGGGTGAAGTTTCGGAATTTTCTGACCAAGTTTGCCTATTATTGTAAGTATTTGTTGATTTAATAAGGAATAAATGTAAAAAACTTGTAACCCTACTTAAAAAATATGAAATTTTGCTGGAGCTCCTCCTTTTGGTACGGTATGTTGTCAAAAAAGTTTCAAGTGATTCTGAGAAAGTGATGATGCACTTCCCCACTGAAGCATACATGTCTCACACATGTCACTATGAGTCACCAAGAGATGTTCATCCCTATGTGGGACGCGTAGTACAAGTTGCTTGAAATCGTGTGAAACTTTTTTTTGATGCTAATGGATGCAATCTAAGATGTTGGGTGAAGTTTCGGAATTTTCTGACCAAGTTTGCCTATTATTGTAAGTATTTGTTGATTTAATAAGGAATAAATGTAAAAACTTGTAACCTTGCTTAAAAAATCTGAAATTTTGCTGGAGCTCCTCCTTTTGGTATAGTATGTTGTCAAAAAAGTTTCAAGTGATTCTGAGAAAGTGATGATGCACTTCCCCACTGAAGCATACATGTCTCACACATGTCACTATGAGTCACCAAGAGATGTTCATCCCTATGTGGGACGTGCGGTACAAGTTGCTTGAAATCGTGTGAAACTTTTTTTGGATGCTAATGGATGCAATCTAAGATGTTGGGTGAAGTTTCGGAATTTTCGACCAAGTTTGCCTATTATTGTAAGTATTTGTTGATTTAATAAGGAATAAATGTAAAAAACTTGTAACCTTGCTTAAAAAATCTGAAATTTTGCTTGGAGCTCCTCCTTTTGGTACAGTATGTTATCAAAAAAGTTTCAAGTGATTCCGAGATAGTGATGATGCACTTCCCCAACCGAAGCATACATGTCTCACACATGTCACCGTGAGTCATCAACGAGATCAACGTTATTAGCCCAACTTCTAATCCATGCGAGTAAAGGCCCATTGTTCATTAATAAAGTGACAAATAAAAAACAGCATACTTACAACACGACCGACCACATAGCGCGGTGGTAGAGCTCCTTCCTTTGTATCACAAGGTCCCCGGTTCGATACTCCGAGACGACCTTTTGTTTTTGTGTAACACAATTAAAAAATGGGCCGACACATTAAACAAGATGATGGGCCACACGATCATGGGCCTTGTGGAACACACATCCCACATCGTTAGTGCACTACTAATTTGTGACCAATTTGATTCTTCATTAGTTGTGCCAAATGATTCTAATAAATTATGACGATATCCAATCTAATTTGTGACCACTAGGTTTCATCATTACTATACGCCATACCAAAACATAATCTATGACGATCTCCTCAATCTGTTTTGTGACGTAAATTATATTTTCGTCATTATTCTTTCACCTATTTCATCGTCACATGCAACTTATGACGAAAATGGACATTTCGTCATGGAATACGTACCATTTTGTGACCAAAGTTTGCAGCATCACAAGCAAATCGTCACTGATAAACACTTTTCTAGTAGTGACTAAAAGTTGTAGAGGAGCTATAGATCTACAACTTTCCCAAAGGGCGACATGATGTTTGAGCAATGGTTTGTCGGGGAACGTCGGCCGAAGTTGGCAGAATTCTTGGCCCCAAGTTACTGTTCACAGCATGTTCAACTCGATTTTTGGCCAATTTGCACTCAAAATTTGAATGTCCGCCAATTACAAAAAATGTGTTCCCAGAAATAACGAACTTTTGTATTGGCCGATTTTGAACTTCTATAGTGAAATTTAGAGAACGCGCAAGAAAACCAAATCAGCCTTTATGAAGATCTAGGGTTTGACTGTGATTTGGGATTTGGACCAAGGTCTTTTGTGCAAATATGCGACAAAACATGTCAAACATGCTTAGAAGCTATTTAACCTTGATTAACACAACTAAGTAATGTCATTAGCACAAATAAACATCAGGGATGTTACATCGCAAGAGTTTGTTAGAAGTCATTCTATTTGAGCTTTATAGAAATTTGTAGATGAAACTGTGGACTGCTTCCCCATGCTCTTTGCCACAAAATATTGTTGTTGCATGCTTCGGTAATTGTGGATCTTATGTTCCCTATTGCAAGAGATTGTTCGAAGTCGACTTATTTGTGGTTTGTAGAAATTTGTAGATGAAATTGTTGGATTGCTTCCCCATGCTCCTTGCCTTTGAATATTGTTGTTGCATGCTTGGTGATTGTGGATCTTCCGTTCCTTATTGCAAGAGATTCTTCCAAGTTACCTTATTTGTGGTTTGTAGAAATTTGTAGATGAAATTGTTGGACTGCTTCCCCATGCTCTGTGCCTTTGAATATTATTGTTGCATGCTTCGGTGATCGTGGATCTTCTATTCCCTAAGGCAAGAGATTCTTCCAAGTCAACTTATTCTTCCAATTGCTAATTATCTCAACCCTTATCTCCTGTTCTTGAACTTGTTTCAGTAGGCCAAAGGGTCAACATCTGTAGTGACTCCTATTCAGACCTGCTCCAAGGTAACAAACTCAACACCTTCTTTGTTTCCGATTGCGAATGACCTCAACCCTTACCTCTTGTTCATGTACTTGTTTCAGCGGGCAAAAGGGTCAACATTTGAAGTTGCTCCTGTTCAGACCTGCTCTAAGGTAACAAACTTAAGACCTTCTTTGTTTCTGACTGCGAATGATCTCAACCGTTACCACTTGTTCTTGTAATTGTTTCAGCAGGTCAAAGGGTCAACATCTGAAGTCGCTCCTGTTCAGACCTGCTCCAACATAACAAAGTTAACACCTTTGTTTCCTTAGTTCGAATCAATTACAAGGTCCTAATTTGACTTGGGATCCACTATTGCTAGATGGAAACTACCAAGTCAATGGTGCTTCTTCCCGAACAAATTAAAATAGAGGCAGTCTAGTACTCAAGAATGGGTATCAAATACTTATGTAGTAGTGTTGATGAAGAGTGAGTTGACACTCCCAATCAGGATGGGGTACAACTTCGACAAGGGTTTGTTGCTCACCAGAAAGAGTTATGTAGTTTGAAGAAGAAGACCGAAGCATCAGAATCAACTCTGAAAATACAGTCTGCTGAGATTAAGTGGTTGCATAAGCTAACCGAAGACAATGAGGACCTACTTCGTCTACTTCTTTGCAGTAAAAGATGAAGAGGTTAAGATCATTAGATCAAATCTCCACTTTCGTTTGTAATTATGCATTGGATTTAGCTTTGTTAATCAATATTCCTTGTGATACTGTTATCTTGTAATAATTTGTGATATGTGATGAACAATATGGTCGTGCTTGACAGTAAAATCAGTTTGTTATATTGTATAAAGAAATATGTGCTGATTACTATTTTGCCAACTACATCTGAATTATTCAAAAAAGGATCAGAATTGAAATGAAATCCATTAATACTGATGCATGATTAGTTAATTTTATATTGTCCTTCAGTGGGCTTAGCCCAATTTTAATTGGGCCAAAAGCCAATTTTTTCAAATTAACTTGACACAGAAGGCTGCAACAATGTGTGCACCTGTTGGGCTCGACCCAACCAAAACGGGCCCGACCTAATCAAATTTCATCTAAAAAATCAACAATTGGGCCCAACAAAATCTTTTTCGGGCTATATGAACAATGCCAGTCTACCGGAACAGTTTTGGGCTCAAGCCAGCTACAAACGGGCCAAATTCGTTTTATGACCACATCAGATTCTGTCCAGCATGGCAAAGCTGCAGGACCGAACTTATGATGCGTTGTATAGACGATTTTCCATGCGTCATTAAACTCATGACGCCGCGAAATAAGGTCTCGTCATTAATCGCAGTTTGTGATGCTCGATTAATGACGGAGCGTTTTCGTAACAACCAACATCATTAATCACGGTTTATGATGAGAAACGGTCTTTTTTGCGTCACTAGTCGGCGTTATTCTTGTAGTGCTACTTTGTTAGATCGGTCAAAAAACATGATACCATAAGGGTTTCCATATGGCCTAACTTCTGTACAGCCCTGTAGTGGCTCCGGCACGAAACCACCAGGCGGTCTAACCACCTCCCAAGGGCGGTCAGACCGGGTCACCCCGAGTCTGAGTAGAATTAGGTGCTTTGCTTAATTCCGAGTTGTAAAGCGTTCCTTGCATAAGAACTCCTACCCTATAAATATAAAGGGTCGTGACCGATTGAGACCTATGATCCAATCAAACATATCAAATTTACTATTTTTTCCTCCAAACTCTAACTTTTCCAACCCCTTTTGCGCTCCTCCTTCGTCACCATGGCGGTTGAGAAAGTTCTTAGTGGCTTGCCGGTCTCAGGACAACCCGAAGTGCACTGTTCCCGACGAAGTCCCTCCCAGAGCAGCGAATCGGCGACCTCCCTATCCAAGCCGGTTAGACCGCCCCGACAAGTGGTTTGACTGGCCCATGTCGGGGACTTCGACGAGTCGATTTCTGATGACCGCGTGCTCTAGCGCACTCGTGTGTTCGACCGAAAAAATCTCAACACCTCCTCATCAGGTTGGTGGTGGATTGATGTTGCAATTGCAATCAAGAACAAGCACAAATATGTTTTCTTCATCAAATGTACATATGATCCATACCAATATATACCCAAATAGTTCCTTAAACTTACATTGTATGATCGATTATTCCTTTCGCTTGATTGTGTTTTTTGGTCTATTCCATTTCTTCTGGCCTGAATCACACAATTGTTTAGTACCTAGAGGTCGAATTCACAAAATTGTTTAGTACCTAGAGGTCGAATTGAGCTGTTCCTAAAAGTTTAGTGCTCTTGTTTAAAATGCATGGTGGTTGACTGTGATATAAACTCTTTTATCTCCAGGCAAACAAAATACTTTTTTTTCACACTGCGTGCATCCCGAAATTCAAGGTTTCTATATGTGATACTTGTGTTGGATTCCACCTACTTCAGGCCCCAAAAAGTGGCCACGGCGTGAAAGTGTCTCTAGTAGCGGCATCCAAAGTTCTTTAATTTGGCTATAATTGTGGAGAACTACGTGGGGTTTCATGCTCAGCTTGCATGATGGCAAGCTGCCATAGCTGGAGGCTTGCTGAACAAATTACGCTAGCGTCCGTAGCTCTAAATAAAACCTGCTGGGAACTTCCACTAATTAGTCATCAAGATTGATGTGATTGGTGTGAGTACAGTTTTATGCTATTTGGTTCCGGTGCTGCTGAGTTAAACATAATTCTTTACCATTCTTGCTTGTTCAACAGCACAAGCCTTAACTCCTACCGGTCCCTCATCATCAAACTCTCATGCAGTAGATGCTGCCCATTCTTCCAACATGGTATTAAAATTTTCAGCCTAAACTCGGTTTTAAAATGATATAGCAATTAACATATCCATGCGAGAGAGCCTATGGTTTCTGGTAATAGTTAGCATCAGCGCCGTTGTAGCATGGTTGATCCAATTAATACACACCTAGTTGCGGTTTAGCAGTTTACAGCTTCCATTTTGCGGATTTTTATATATTTTTAATTATTTTGAAAAAATATACGACGGTGTCAAAATTTTACAGTTATTACAACCATTCGTCGTGGGCCACGGCAGTTTGGAAGTCGCCGTGGGCTACGGCGGTGGCAGACGGCCTTGCCGCCGTAGCACATGGCGGTAGGGCCCGTAGTCGCCGTGGCGTACGACGGCAGGTTTGCTACCCTGTATATAAGCTGAAAATTAGCCCTAAATGTCATACAAAATCTGGAAAAAAGAAAGAGAGGGTTGGGAAGGAGAGGGGAGGAGAGTGAGGGGGCGGAGTAGCCATGCTCTGCCGGTTCTTCGCTTCATTGTAAGTATTTCGTCGATTTAAACTGTTTTAGCAGCTACTTAGAAACTGTATTTATTGATTCACTGCGTTCTTTAGATCTGTAGTATTAAGAACAACCTGTTTGTAGGGTTAGGGTTGAGGAGAAGAGGGGAGAGGGGAGGTGTAGGGTGTGGAGCAGTGAAGCTCTGCTACTTCTTTGCTTCATTGCAGGTAGTTCACTGATTTCACTAATTCAAATAATTTCTATTTCGGTGTACTGTAGATTTCTATAGATATGTAGTTGTAGTTTAATTTATAGATATGTAGTTGTAGTTTATAGATCTGTAGTTGTAGTATAGTTTATAGATCTGTATTTGTAGTTTATAGATTTGTCGTTGTAGTTTATATTACGCAACATAATTACTATTAAGTGTATAGATTGCGGCTGATTAATTTGTTAATGTAGTTTAGATAAGTTTATTTGTTTCTTAGTCCCTGGATGTAGCATTTGATAGTAGTTACCGCTTTTTATTATGAATCAGACATGTCAGAGTCGGTCACAATCAAAATATATTATGGAATTGGAGATATTATATATGGTCCCTATCAACAATACATCGACTACCTCGAGGACGTCGTCATCTACAGCCTGAAGCGGGAGCTGTCGGAGCCATTGGCTTCTCCAGATCCATCGTCTAGCGCAGAAGACCAATGCTGCAAATGTTCGACATGCACCTGTGAATGCCACAAGAAATATTGGTCCCCTCTACCTTCACCACCTCCACCCCCACTGGGTACAACATGCCGTTGCAACACTCCGGCGGCTCTATGCTCTCTAGGCAGTTCTTGTACAACTAGATTCAATAGGAATGTTGCAATGAAATTTCTAAATTCCCTAAGGCATGTTATCTGGACGTAAGGTGCTTCGTTAGGGTACTAGCACCGTACATGCCATTGCAAATGTGTGTTTTCTCTAGTTAACTAAAAAAACTAACCGTCGTGGGCCAGGCACGATGAATGGTTGTCAAACTGTAAAATTGTGAACCGTAGTATATTTTTGCAAAATGATTACAATAATATATAAAATATCCCCATTTTACATTGTATAAGGGAAGGGGGAAGAGTGTAGAGAGCCAAATTTCCCGGCGGAAAAAGTCCATTCCACAACCTTCATCTACATGCGTTGTCTGGTTTTCAACACCCAACCACAAAACCAGGTATTCAGCAGCCACGAACTATGAAAATCGTCTGATTTACATCCCTCAATGGTATCTGGGGTGGTTTTCTCATACGTGGCAAAATAGGGCCCACATGTCGGAATTCATGTCACCAATTTTTGCCACGCACCGCGCCGGTCCCCGCAGCGTCAGAGCTCATCTGCGCCGAAGAGAGAGGGACAGGCAGGGAGCTCAGAGCACCGTGGCTCGCAACGTCGGAATGTCAGATCCGGCCTCCCCCACAGTGCCGGGTCCACCCCTGATTTGGAGCAGGCAGGCCGCGAGGCTCGATTGGGAGCCGGTCGAGATCAACGACATGTGGGGGAGTACAGAGGCCGTGGCGGAGCTCCGCGATGCGGCAGGCCGTGTGCCGCATCGGCGGCGGCACGAGCTCCCTTCGTCTGGCCCGGTCGTTGTCGGTGAGGAGGGGTTGGGTTGCTCCCACATCCGGTGCATGAACTAGAGGGAGAGGGGGCTGCCGTCGTTGTGCCCCTACCACCTCGTCCCTCTCCGGTCGCTGCATCCTTGGGTTCCTCATCCTCTGAATAGAGTCAGCCGGCGGCCGCCTCAGCTTCACCCCGACAACCGCCGACCACCGCACGCAGAACAGGGGGCAACACGCGCGAGATGGAAATCCGCCGTGGCTGCAGCCGGTGCACGTGAGCAAGTCTCCTCCTCCCGAAACGAGATTGCCTCTCGTAGCGACGGCAACACCTCCGTAGAACTCGTCGCTCCCGCCGTCGCGATCCCCAACCTTGGCACGGGCTTCCTCAAGCTCCTCACCGGCGCAGGGGGGCGCTCTGCCGCGTAGGTGCCTTGCCCGTCGCCACCGGAGCTCCTGGACTCCTGTTAGGTGTCGGCACCTGCAATTGGGGCTTCAAGCTGCTCGGGGCTGGCGTAAGGCACAGCTGGGTGGTGTGGAGGGAGGTCGGGAGGTGGCGGCGCTCAACCCACCGAGTGGCGCTTTCTCGTCTCTCCCGGTTGAAGGGCCCGCCCAAGAGCGGCGGGGGTACCGCCGACACCGAACCCCCTCATCACCGTCTTGCGCGACACGGGGTACAAAAATCCTCAGGCACTCTATTAAGCGAGAGGCAGCGAGCGGACGGGCGCAGTGCTCCAGCAGTGGCGGCGGGGGTGGCGGGCGGAGGAGGTTAGGGTTTGGGGTTCGGGTAGGGGAGGCGCGGTGCGGCGACGGTCGGGAAGGGGCGGCGGTGATGGTGACTAGGAAGAGGAGGTTGGGGGAAGAAAGAAGGCATGCTACTAAGGCTGGTGACGTGGATTCGGACATGTGGGCCCTATTGTGCCATGTATGCGAAAACCACCCCAGAAACCATCGAGGGGTGTAAATCAGACGGTTTTCATAGTTCGTGGGTGCTGAATGTCTTGGTTTGTGGTTGGGGGTTGAAATCCAGACAACGTCTATAGTTGAGGATTGTGGAATGGACTTTTTCCTTTCACGGCCACACATAACCGGAAAGCAGCATGCGCACACCGGCCCAACTGGCCCACCCGGCCTATTCTCGAGTGCTCTGGCCCAGGCTCACGAGGCGCATTTCCCTTGTGTGTGGGTCTAGAGAGAGTGGGGAAATTCTCATGATAAACACACAAAAAAGGACTGGAGAAGGAATACGTGTAGCCATCCAGCCATGAGAACGTAAGTTACGTAACTCCATGTTTGATAGCGTTAACTCCACGGATTTGGCACCCAAGCTGCCGCCAATGGCGACACGAGGGCCTAGGAGTAGGGATAGAAAATTATTTTCACCAGAAAACTTATAACATTGTACATTGATATTCATAGTGGACAGGCAAATTACATGTGTAGATACATACACATAAAATGCAACCACCAGTAACTGTATAATATACACACATAAAACTTGTATTACTATAAAAGTGTATCATAATACACACTGAAAGCTGTATAAAATTACATATATGTATGTACATCATAAACACACAGAAAACTTACAATATTATTTGATAGAACCATGGTAATAATAAATATGGATTACTGGTTTGATATCCGCGCGATCCCAAGGCAATATAATGGAACCACCACCAGTAATATATGGTATATATTATATGTGGATTTATTCACTGTCCAATTTGTCTATTCATATGAAATATTAACTTAATTATCTCAGTACTCATTGGCACTGCTGTCCTTCATGTTGTGTTCGGCCTGCTTCGTCTTCAGCTGCGCATACGGAAAGCATTAATTTTGTAGCTGCCTGGTGACATGTGAGGCTTATACATACAGGCATGACGACATTTTTCATTTTTTCAAGTGGCATATAAGTAACAGTAATAACTAATACTAATTTTTTTTGCATAAATTCAAATTAGTTGGAAACTGAGAGGTACATTTATCGATGTACCAAATTGAGTTAATTTTCAGATTAGTTGGAAATGAAATAAGAAGGTGGCTAAAAATTTATTTGAAGGTATATATATATATACCTTTGTTGCTAGGCTTCTCTTGCGGTGCAGGTAGCTCTGAATTGAAAAGGAGAGAAATTAAATGGCGAATCAGTGGAGGAGCTAGACATGCTAGACATATATACTCCGTTATGAATTCTGCGTGTATATATAACAGTGGTTCACTAGACTTACTTTGTTTGTCCCATATATATAATCACAATATGTAAACACAGAACTGAAATTGGTTCGAGTTTTCCCTCCAGCGTAGTGATGATAGTTGTGGTATTCCGCGCCAACATAAAACGGGATGAACTTCTCGAGGCTGAACGGGAAGTCTAAACTACATTCACAGCAAGGGGCTAGTAATATTAATCCATCAGAGGCACTTAACACAGTACTATAGTGGAGAATAATATAATAATCTTTACTAAATAAAGCAAAATAAACTAGGGGAAATTAACCTAAGTAATTTAACTAGTAAATCATTTCTTTACCCGCAGTGTTCGTCGGCGGCTTCGATTAAGCGGATGGCGAACCAAAGCCAGTGCGTCGTGATGTGGCTTGGCACGAGTGCTGGCCCAGCAAAGATTGTGACGCCTAACAGGCTCAGCTCGGCGCCGTGAGAATAGGCCGCGGCGAACCCGGACGGCGCTGTCTTCTCGTGGTGGACATGGTGGATCTTCTCGTAGCCCCACTTTGTGTGCAGGAAGCGGTGGAGCCAGTACGTCAGGTAATCCTCCACCAACACGTACACCATCAGGTGCATCGCTGTCTCCCACACTGACGGCAAAGGAAGCCCCGTCCGGACCCCAAATAACTATACATACAATAATGTGTGTGTACACACGCGATTGTGTGAGAATGTATATGTATATATATATAAAAGGATGATACACTACAAGAAACTATTTAATCTGCGACGTAACCATTCTCCGTCACGGATTAAATAAAATTCGTCGCAAATCGAGCATCCGTGACGATTTACATTTTCGTGGTGGAATGAGCGTCATTGATTAAATCTCTCGACGTTTCCTTCATAAACGTTGCGATCCGTGACGTATCCGGATCGTCACGGAGTAGCCCGAGGCCCATGCAGCCCAACCCCTAACCCATTATCCGTGACAAAATAAATCGTCACGATTGCCGCCGACTTGATGTGACATGGCCGTTGACTTGGATGCGACGTGGCTGCCTATGTGGCAGCCTACATGTATGCTGACGTGGCAGCCTACGTGGAAGCTGACGTGGCTGCCTACGTGGACGCTGACGTGGCTGCCGACGTGGCGGCCTACATGGATGCCGACGTGGCGGCCTACGTGGATGCCGACGTGGCCGCCTACGTGGCCGCCGACGTGGCGGCCTACGTGGATGCTGACGTGGCAGCCTACATGGATGCTGACGTGGCAGCTAACGTGGACGCTGATGTGGCTGCCTACATGGATGATGACGTGGCAGCCTGTGTGCATGATGACGTGGCCACATTGCTAGCCCACTAAATATTCACGACCCACAAAATTCTGCCCACCACAGCCCATTTCAGATTACAATTCTAGCCCACAAAGCCTATATCAGATTTATAATTCCAACACAAATTAGCAGAAAAGGCCATAAGAACATCTTCAAATCCAACATATCACTTAAAGATTTTATACAGGGACAAGCATACACTGATACACATCTAGCATTACATGTTAAACTTCGAAGCATTATCAAAATATGGAGATAAACATCTTTATTCCTTGCAAATGATCCTCAACCTGAAAAGAACACATTATCAAAATGTCAAATACTGTCGACAATATTTGTAATAAAAAGAATTGTGAATGCATGGACTACTATGAAACTGTAACAACAAATAATAGCTCTAAGTAGTATCTTGTTTGACTAGGTCAATGTAATATCAACTTTACATGGAAAAGTTACTGAACTCTGAAAAAACATGCATAGCCACAAATGGCATTATCAGTGCTCAGTGACCGCAAAAGGCCAACAGTACTATACAGGAAATAAAAACTCGATCTTGCGACAAATACTTGACGCTGAAAAAACATGCATATCCACAAATGGCATTATTAGTGCTTAGTGACCGCAAAAGGCCAACAATACTATATAGGAAATAACTACTTGATCTTGCGACAAATACTTGATCCAATATCTTTGCATCGGCAAAACTCAAAACAAATCAGAGTCACGTTCAATATATGTGCAGAGTGCAATTCAGGTGATCATCCTACAAGACTAGCATACACTTAGCAAAGACAACAATAGCTCCACTCTTTAATACAGTACATGAAAAGGAAACTCTAGCTCATGAACAGTAGCCAAATTTAACAATTCAAAGTAACAATAGCCCAAATCTTTAATACAGTAAATGAAAAGGGAACTCTACATATCTAATCACAGTTTTAATTGTCATACAATTAAATTAGGGAATTGGCGATGAATACGACAAGAAAAGACATAAGCCATATGGTCTAGGAAAAATGAGATACAAATAGACCAACTCAATGCAAGTAGATAATAGTGAAACCACACATCTCACATGTTACCAACAAGGTCACAAATGCTTAACACTCCGGTATGATCATAAGCTCGTGCAAACTAACAAGTACCTTGAGTGGCGGGTACACTAAGTGAGCCGATTCGGCGTGAGCTCGCTAAACTCCAATCCACAAACCCGCAAACCCAACATAAAGGCAATCAAGCACACGACGACAATATCCGAGCTTGAGAATATCTGAGCTTGAGAATGTCATGAATGTGAAGGTCAGATTATATAAGAAAACATTACCCTATTATAGTAAAATGTGACAAAGACTTGATGTGTTTCCCTTTGAAGGTGTACACTGTTGAATGTGAATTAGCACTAGCGCAATACACAATACGCAATACGCAATACAGCACCTGAGAACCTGCTGGCCTGTCATTTGCAATTTGCAAATGCCTCGTGGAATATTATATACGGCCATGAACAACTAATTAGCCAGCAAACTGTATCCTACGGCACAATCTTTTCAGCGTTGCCATTCGCAGAAGCTGGCACGCTACAGATCACAGTGATGAACAAACAACACAAGTAAATGGATCTATCAGCAAAGTGAACCCCGCTGCTCATCGGTTCTCTCGATTTCTAATGACACAAATTCTAATGACAAATGACGGACGACATAATAAACTCGCTAGTAATTGCTAAAGAATAACCAGCCATTGGCACCACAACTACGGAGCCCGACATTTCTTTTGGACATTTTGCTCAATAACGAAAAAAACGAACGAGAGATCGAAACAATCTTTGCACATCTCGCTCACAAAGGATTTAGTACACTTGAAGAGCAATTTAAGAAAAAATAAAATTACGGAGGTCTTTCTCGCAGGTACTCGGTAGTTAGCATAGACGGCCGTGCTCGGCTTAAACGATATAGAGACAACCTCAAGTAGCAAACAGAATGTCATCATTTACAATTAATAAGAATGCATTGACTCGATGTTTAGCACGAGCACGACAGCCCACGGTTCCGTGAGAACAATCTTGGTCAAAAGTTGACCCGGTGCCGTGCGGTGCAACCTCTAAAATAAAGCGAGGCAATCCCCTGCCTCGGAATTCAGCAGTTTCACGACTTCAAGAGAATTCAAAATCAATTTGGTACACAAGGATCCCTCTTGTTCTAATCTTTATAAATAAGTTTGTCTTGTAGCAACCTAAGCACCCAAGGAAACAACCAGATGCATCTTCTGAGGAGAGAAGATAAACTAATTTTGATATATATGAATTGTTTTAGCTAGTGCAGGAGTATCGATCATTTCAAGTAGTTTATCTACTTTTCATCTCCTGAGGACTGGTATGCAGTGCAGGGGTGAGAACTGAGGAGGTGCGGTACATGAATTTAAGCATGCATCCATGCATCAGTTACCAAAAAAAGCACAATATACTATTTCAGCAAGTGCACAGTGGATCAGATACAAACTTATCTACTTTGCATGCAGGGCTACAGTACTCGAACATCTTGCCGGTGCTGGAGAATAATAAACAAATTAATATCTGATATCAGTGATTTTGCCAAATGAGAACATAAGCCTCCCAAGCTTTGCAAGTGTATAGACACAAATGGAAGAAATACTACTGATAGTTGACACTCATCTTTAACAGAGGGAAACGATGCAGAATTGAGCAGGATAATGATCATTCAGGAGGAAACAGGTCGGAAGAATTGAGTAGGAATAAGACATGATAATATCTGAAAAAAGTTTTGACTAAGTGATTAATGCAATAACAGAAATTACAACTTACTGGATTGGACTTCAAAGATGTTAGAGTGCTTGATGCACTGAATCCATTTGAGGCTGATGCTTCCATAAAAGAACTGGTCCATGCAGGACTGCCAACCTACAACGTAAACCAGAAGGTTTGTGAGACAGGCACGGGAAAGATAGCATATGAGTGTTTTGTGGACTATACAGGAGAGGGTGACACCTTTAATCTAGTGTTCTCTATATGCATGCGAACACATTGAATACAGTGTAACCTCATTGAAATCCGTTATAGGACTGAAATGAAATCCTTATGTCATATGTATGCTGCACTGCAAGAGCAATTCAGTTTAATTGAATTTATTTCAAGGATACCTAATTGAGAAAGCATTAGCGCGCTTCCTCTCTTGAAGTCCCTTGAGGCTACCAATCACTGCGACGTACATACCATTCCTTGGTAAGCAGGATGAAATGGAGAAAGAAAGAGAAAAGTGATGATCCCTCCACAGGAAAGCATGATTACTAGGCTTTAGGAACAATATGAAGGTTATAGCTTGTACTTACTGAACAGCAGCAGTTCAGAAGAATCTGAAGTGTCATTCACCCTGTAAAACAAAAGCAGAAATAAAATTACTATGAGCAAGGAAACCTATTACTCGCACGTACAACCAACAAGAGAGCCCATGAAAACCTTGGTTGAATCTTAGGGTGGTTGGCCCAACACTGAAACTGATGCCTATAGGCTATACCCCTTTTTGAAAGGAAAAAAAGAGGAAAAATGCCTCTATAAGTTCACAAAACACACACACACACATCTGCACTGCATTCTATTTAATCAATTTGTGTGACCTTTACATTAGAAAAGTCGCATTCCCCTAAAACACAGTGTTTAACTATCAAGCGCCACCAATTAGCAAATGGCTAAGACTTGTACAGGGTAGCATCAGCATATTTCGAATTGTTGCATGCTTTGATTCTGATAACAGCTAGCAGCATCCTATAAAAAACTAAACTTGCACTCTAGAACCAGGAAAAAAGAACATTGAAATCTAGAGCAAGTGATTCATGCAAATGGTCTCACCATCTAACGAAATCGAGGCGGTCGGTGCCATCATCGAGCGTGAATGACACATCAGTCGCCCACTATTGTTAACTGTTACATTCACTGATTCATCTCACAGTTTCACTCACCCACACCAGCAACCAGCTGCGGTAAATTTTTTTTTGCCGGAGTACAGTACCAACAGCAGAGAACTACTGGATACTGCAAGCGAACTACCTGCCCACCTACTGCTACCTTGTTAACACCAACAGTTCAAATTCACATTCACTGATTCACCCAAAGCAATTGAACGAGGGGGGAACAGAATCAACTACCAGGTTTTAAGGTTTGGTTGCCCACACCACACGCAGGTTCGTCGTTGACAGGACATATACGTAACAAGCAAATCAAAGCAAGCGGTGGTACTGACCGGTGCAGGTGCGGGTGCGGAGCTTGGTGGTGGCGTACTCGAGCACGACGTAGGGGTCTTGTCGGGTGAAGAACTCCGTGTCCTGCAGCTTCCGGCACCCGGTGACTGCAGGCACAAACACAAACACAAACATCAGAGGGGGGAAATTCGATCAGCAAGGGTTTCGGACCTCCGAGATGGGGGCCGACGGGGCAAATCCCCCGGTGGCGCGCGGGTTGCAGAGGAGAGGAGGAAAGGAAGGGCGAGCGGGCACCTCTGACTTCCAGGATCAGCCCATGGATTGACAAACAAATGCCTGGCTCTCCGCAATCTGGATCGAGAATCAGCGAGGCCGACGGATCGAGCGGATGGGAAGCAGTAGCTGTGAGGAGAAGTAGAAGAAGGGGGGACGGACGGACGGACGAACCGGCGCATGTCTTCTCCTTAGTGAGCTTGTAGATGAGCACCCCGATCCCGATGGCATGGGCGGCCTCGGCGGTGACGAAGAGGTTGTCATGGTCGTGGATGATGAAGCGAATGAAAACGAGCGCGGCCATCCCGGCAACGATGGCAAGGAAGGCCTTGACCTTGGGCGGGCGGCGCCGGACCCGAGCCATGACCGCGGCCGGCGGCCTCCGCGACGAACCCCTCATGTCCCCCCGCGGCGCGCGCTGGTGGTCGATCGGTGGAGGCGAGGGCGACGGCGAGCTCCGGTAGGCACGGCACGTGTGCGAGGAGCGGGGAGCTAGTAGCGAGAAGCGAGCGAGTGAGGAGGGCAGCGATAGAGAGGGGGAGGAGGTGGAGCGGTGGGAGGACGCCCGGATCGGCGCGGAGGCCGGCGGATCTGCTGTCTGTGACTTTGGCTGGATCCAGGAGGAGGAGCGGGGATGGAAGGAGGAGGCGGGGCGGGGAGAGAGGATAAGGCAGAGGGGAGATAGGGTTCCACCCAATTTTATACCAAGGAAATGCGACTGGAGCCGTCGGATCAGCGATGGACGGCCACAGATTGTTGGGCCTTTGGGCCGAACAGGCCTTGTGCCATTCATTTTCTACTTAATATTTTCCTTTTCTTTTTCTTTTTATTGCATCATTGTGAAGTAGCACATACAAATATATTTGACTAAGACTGCATATTTTTATAGTAGCACATACAAATATATTTGACTAAGACTACAAATATATAATATATCTTGTATACTCAAATATATTTTTGAAAAGTACTATACTGCATCTTATTTGTTTTGTAGTAATCTTAATAGTTATAGAACCGATTTACTAGTTTTTATAGTTTAAGTAAATTTATATATCTTTATTGAAAATAATTCCAAATGGACTTATATGTACCTCTAATAAGATTAAAAAAATATAAAAAAAATGTTTAGGCTTCTATGGTCCATTCTAGGCCACAACTAAGAGATCGACGAAAAATTTAATTGATTTGTAGGGAAAACTTGAACTTCTACTAGTCACCTTGTTGTAAAATAATGATAACAATAGTTAATTTTGTTCAAAACATTCTACAAATTGACATGAAACCATATTTTAAGGGTATAATGCTCCTATAAAAAATTCATATGGTTTTGATAAAGTGAGATTATAGATGTTCACAAATAGGACACAAGACTCACATAGTTTCCTACAATTGAAAACAAACTTTGAGATTTGAACAACTAATAACGTGACCAAACTTGTATGCACCTCAATTTTTGACACCATCTCATGTTGACCATAAAATTAGAGAATATTGTTATATTAGCAATTATTATGAAAAAACATGTTTTTTATATTCTCTTTTTAGTTGGAAAAGTTATGTTGCATGAAAAGCAACAAAGAAATAGTAATTAAGATACAAACAAATGGCACTGAGTAAAACATCTCGATTTTAGAAAAAATTAGGAAAAAGAATCAACCGATTTGGAGTTCGTATGAGGAAGAAAAACAGTTTACAAGTTTTATCCGAAGATTAAAAACAGAAACTGCAATTGCTATGAACTGAGATGAACAAGTGTGTTTTCTCTTTTTAATCTTTGACTAAAACTTGTAACTAGTTTTTCTGCCTCATACTAACCCCAAATTCGATGATTCTTTTTTCTAAAATTTTTTAAAATCATTCTCTACCAAGATCTACAACTTTAACAAATGAAAAATTGATTTCGACAGCAGTTTATTAGGGGTAATTCAAACTTACATCTCGAATTTACACTATCATAATTCAAATAATATCATAAAATGCTCTAATGGATCTACGAATTGACGTGGTAACATAATTTGGGTCCATGAACTTGTGATCAAACTTTCAAATGATTCCGGTAATAGTGGAACCTACATTGTTTAGAAATGGATATATGTCTCACATAGTTTCATAAAACATTACTTGAACATTGAAGTGTGTCATACCTTTCGAAATTTTCGAATTCATATGCACTTCAAACTTTAACATAACCTTGTGTTTATCGTAACATTAGTAAATATGAAGTTATGTTACCATTTCTTATTGAAAATATCTTTTGTTTATTCTCTTTCGGTACAAGAAAAGAAGTTGTATGAAAAACATAAATGTAATAGTAATTAATATGAAAACTAGTGATATTACGTGAAAGATTGTGATTTTACAAAAAATCAGAAAAAAAGAATCAATGAATTTGGAGTTAGTATGACCGAGAAACACTAGTTTCAAATTTTAATTGTAGATTAAAAAGAAAAAACGATGGGGGAAACGAGCTCACGGTGCGCCACGTGGTCCCTGCGAAGCAACTCGACCGATCCAATGGTGCCACGTGGTCCCAAAGCTCCAGCGGTCGATATATGAAATGTTTATTGCCATTTCAAATCACAAACATCAGCCTAGCATAGTGGTAAGGCACCTCAACCTTATCTTTGCAACACAGGTTCGATTCCCACCCACACCCTATTTTTTGCATCCCGGGTTATATTCTGGAGGCCACTGCAACTGGGCCAAGTGGCGCTGGCGGCCCATATTAGTGTGGTGCGCAACTGGGCCAATGTAGCTCGTGTGGTGTGTGGCGGCCCATGGACCGGCTTTTCGGGTACATAGGTTCAAATGCATTTAAATGTTAGACACAATCACAAACAACGTTGTAGCCTAGTGGTAGAAGAGCGCTTGGGTTCGGACGTGAGGTTGGGGGTTCGATTCCCCCCGGGCCGCATGTTTTTCTTTTTTACTAGAAATTCATGCCTTAGGTGAGGTGACGCTTGCGTGGCGGTGAGGTGGGCCCTAGATGCTTGCGTGGCGGTGAGGTGGCATCCGGGTGAAGTGGCGCCGCGTGGCGGTGAGGTGTGCCTCCGGCACTCACGTGGTGGTGACGTGGCGCTGCGTGGCGGTGTGGTGGGCCCGGGCGCTCGCGTGGTGGTGACGTGGCGCCCGGGTGAGGTGGCGCTCGCGTGGCGGTGTGGTGGGCCCGGGCGCTCGCGTGGTGGTGACGTGGCGCCCGGGTGAGGTGGCGCTCGCGTGGCGGTGTGGTGGGCCCCGGTGCTCGCGTGGTGGTGACGTGGCGCCTGGGTGAGGTGGCGCCTGCGTGGCAGTGTGGTGGGTCCGGGCGCTCACGTGGTGGTGACGTGGCGCTCGCGTGGCGGTGTGGTGGGCCGGGGCGCTCACGTGGTGGTGACGTGGCGCCCGGGTGAGGTGGCGCTCGCGTGGCGGTGAGGTGGGCCCCGGCGCTCACGTGGTGGTGACGTGGCGCCCGGGTGAGGTGGCGCTGCGTGGCGGTGTGGTGGGCCCGGGCGCTCACGTGGTGGTGACGTGGCGCCCGGGTGAGGTGGCGCCGCGTGGCGGTGTGGTGGGCCCGGGCGCTCACGTGGTGGTGACGTGGCGCCCGGGTGAGGTGGCGCCTGCGTGGCAGTGTGGTGGGCCCCCGGCGCTCACGTGGTGGTGACGTGGCGCCTGGGTGAGGTGGCGCGTGCGTGGCAGTGTGGTGGGCCCTTAGCGCTCACGTGGTGGTGACGTGGCGCCAAGGTGAGGTGGCGCTTGCGTGGCAGTGAGGTGGGCCCTGGGCGCTCACGTGGTGCCGGGTGAGGTGGCACCTGCGTGGCAGTGTGGGTGGGTCCTAAGTGCTGGTGAGGTGGCTGTTTTTTTACAGATCGCGACGAATGCCGCTAAAACGTCACGGTGTTGTGGGCCGTATTGCGACGAATTTAACAAATTGTCGTGTGATTTGGGCTTCAATATCCATCCATGCACGTCCGTGACGAAAAAATATGAATACGTCGTAGAATCGCGACAAACTAAACAAATCGTCGCATTGTTTGTGACGAAAAAAAGGAATACGTCGTAGAATCGCGACGAATTTAACAAATCGTCGTAGTGTTTTGGGCTTCGATGCACATCCGTGACGAAAAAAAGGAATACGTCGTAGAATCGCGGCGAATTAAAGAAATCGTCGCGGTGTTTTGGGCCGCAATGCACATTCGTGACGTTTTACGAAAACGTCGCGGAGAATGCGTCACGGATTAAATAGTTTCTTGTAGTGATATCTTTTTTATCAACATTTTGGTGCATATTTTGGTTACTAAACGAACTCAATTTAAAAAAGTTTCACCTACAAAGTTTTAAATCTTGTCAAGCACTAGAACTTTGGTGTTGGATGTGTTTCTTCATCCAAGATTGTTTGAAAAATTCAAAAAATTGAATTTCAGAATATGTGAACTTAAAACAAATATTTGAGACACTAAAAAACTTCAAATAAAAAACTTATCAATATCAAACATGTATATTATTAAGTCGGCCTCTACAATTTGATATTAATTAACTTTGTGAAGATGCGTTCAAGGTTGTTTAAGATATCTAAAATTTGAATTTCGGAATATATGAACTCTAAAAGACTTAAAACGAAACTACTTCTAAATTACAGAGTTATAGATTATATTGAGAAATACAACTTTGGTAGAGACCATGTCATCATCCAGGTTTGTTTGAATATTTTAAATTTCAAAACTAATGGTCATAAAAACAATATTTTTGGAATCTAAATAGTTCCAAATATAAAAACTTCTCAACTACAGAGTTCTAGATCACATCCCACTTTAGATATAAATCAGTTTGTCATTTGACTGTATATGAAGAAATTAAGAATTATTTCTTGATGCAACTTCTTTTAGAGATGGGCACATAGAATATCCACCTCTGTTAATATGCCTGCCTCTGTTAATTAGAGAGGTTGTCTCCTAAAATCATTTTAGTGGTAGTGGTGACCGATCATGGAAGCACTTCATATTTTAATTGATTTCAGAATTGGACCATATCGTGCTTATTGGAGACACTACTCTAATTTGTATAAGCACAAAAGAGATCAATTGAGTCCAATAGAACCACATCGATCGGATGATATCAAGCGATGAAAGACCAATAAACTTTTTCCAGTTTAATATTATTGCTTAATATTAGGGATCGAATTGACAAATACAATTGCATAGCTAGGCTAAGGGCCTATTTGGATCGTAGCTCAATTATTATAATCTAGATTATGCATATATTATTATAGTAAAGATTATATGATAATAACTATATAGAGTGTTTTTGGATCTTATGGATTATGGTGATTGATTATTTTTTGCTAAAGTGAGAAGTTCCAATTTTATCCTTTATAATTTGGTAGTTGGATAGTAAGATGGATTTTCAACACTCATAATCCCCTATAACCTGGTCTCGCCTAGGTTATGGGATTATGTTAATCAAGAGTTTTAAATATAATCTGATTACTGTAATCATCAGGGCCTTAAGCATATAGTTCTTTTATATTGTACCTAGGGTAAAAATCTTTACCTTACTCCTAAATTTTTGTCTCACCTTTCTCTTTCTTCGAAAATAGTATGCATGTAAGGGAATAAACTAAATTCGGGTGAAAAAATTGTCTCCCACACCCCAGTTGTAGCATTGAGAATTTATGTTGGATTTACACTAAACTTATGACTAGAGTTAAGTAACTGTTTGACGTAATTTCTAGGTATAATTGGTGTAACAAAAAATTCGGGTTTACATAAAGAATATCCACCGATTCTTACAGTACCTTTAGGCGTGGAATTACCTCCCATGCACCTGAATCTTTTCTTACAACATGCTCACAAAAATCATGTAGCGGGACTTTTTACACCCAAATATGGAGTAGACAATCCCTAAGCGTATGATAATTCACTGTACAATTCTAATTCCTATTGTTAGCATTTATGTTAGCACACCTAAGCCATGTTTTTCTACTCTGTTTGGATCAGCTTAAGTTTTTATTAGGTACAATAGCTTGAGAGAGACAACTAATTATAATAGCTTTTCATAAGTTGCATGGTGGAATAGCTGAAAATAAAATTACCGGGAACAAAAATTTTCGGTGCAAGCCGAACGAAAAGAAATACATAATACCCATAGGGAAAATAGAAAATATTTTCTCTCGATTTACCAGTAGGAAAATACCGGCGGAACAAAAGTGACAAAGTTTTAGTTGATGCAACTTATTTTTAGGAGCTAACAACTTAATAATTCTTAAAGCTAGACTACGACTTGGGCTGTTTGGATTGGCTAGAGTTTTTAAGCAGCTAACGACTTATTTTAGTAGACAATTTGTTCTCAGGTCGTGTTGACAATTTCCATATCTATAAATGTAACAAATTAGAAATATAGCTAACCACACATGTATGAGATATAGATACCGGCTAGATAGACATGCATGGAGAGAAACCTTGAATGAGAGGGAGTAGACGAGTGGGAAAGGACCCAAGATGCCCAGGGTGACATGGCTGTTCTCCCTTATGTAGTGGAGGTAGGAGGAAACCAGCGAGGGCTGCGCCACCCCGGGCTGTAGCTTGTGTCGCAGCGCGTAGCCAGGCGCGAGCTGCTGGACAATCATGGCAGGCAGCGGTGACAGCAAGTCCACGACGAGGTAGACAAGGGCAACGTGCCACATGAGCCACAGGTCGGGCATCCCAGCCGAGTAGCGGAACCACAGTGCTTCCGCCCAGGTCATAGAGCGCCCCAGCGCCGCCTCCGCCTCCGCCGCGGTGCCATAGGGCATCATCGCGCCGCTCGCTCGGCTGCTACACTCTAGTACTAGTACTAGCTAGGTAGACGATCCTCTCTAGCTGCGAGAGACTGGCCTGGTGTACTACGTACTTTGTTGATGTGGCTAGGGCTGAGTAGGTATTTATAGTGGAATTGGCTTGCATGGCTCCGTGAAACGTCGCCAACACTGCATTATTGGAGTTTTCCTGGCCAATATATGCAAGAGAGCGGTGGAGTAATTAACTGACACGGCGCTACCATTTGGGTTGTCTAGACAAGTGCGGGGCCATGAGTCATTGCCTCTAGGGAAAAGAATCTAAAAGGTGGCGGATGGGGTGATGCTGATCGTGAGGATGAAAAATTCACGGACCACTCATTTGGATCCAGAAGGTGGTGACGCCGTCATCAAAGACTTGGGATTGGGTGTGGACCCAACAACGATGGCGACTATGGTGGTGTTGAGACGGTCCTCGCGACCAGGTTATATACTGTATGGGTACAACATGGGGCCCAACCTCTGGCTTGGGGATAAAACCAAGGGGACTGTCGTGCTGGATCTCTCTTAAGCATGAGGATATGAGAGCGAGAGAGGATGGAGGACATGCGTTATCTGCGTGGCTAGTATTTAATAGGCCCACGCTGGACTTGGCCATATTAGCACAGAGCAGAGTCTTCTAAGAGGCACTACAGGAAACTGTGGCTTCGCCAACAGCCCAGAGCTTTCCCAACAGCTAAGACCTGAGTTGTTGGCGAAGAAACTCTTTCCCAACAGTAAAACTCTGCTGTCGGGAAAGAAATCTTCGCCAACAACCCAGAATAAAAGGACCGATGGCAAAGTTCGGCTGTTGGCGAAGGGGTTCTTTCCCAACAGCATTCCTGTTGGGAAAGAAAAGCTGTTGGCGAAGCCCCCGTCCGCTTCGCCAACAACTTCGCCATTAGCTGTTGGCAAAGGAAGCAGCCCTTCGCTAACAGGGCTACCATGCTGTTGGCGAAGAGCCGTTCCCAACAGCCTTATAGTGCTGTTGGCAAAGATAATTTTCATTTTTTCGAATTTTGAATTCAAACTTTTTTGGTAGCCTCGCTACATTGTTTACAAGCACATGGTTAAATGTGGGCCCTTTTTGCAATATTTAGCTATATTTCGTTAATTATTTTCGTTCACTTGAATTTTCCGGCATAATCCAAATTTGAACTGCAGGTGCGCGAATTAATGAAACTTAGGCGTTCGAAAAATGATGTTCATGATGGGGAGTGTGTTTTGAGGCTGTGTCCCAAGGCTCACCCAAAATTTCGAAGTCCTTGTCCACATAACACGACGGTCCAGGCGTGGTACAACTGTTTTTTAATTATATAAAATCCAAACGAAGTCGAAAAATCACGAAACTTATCGGGGTGTCTTGTTATCGCATGTGGAGGCTACGATAAACATTTGAGAAAGTTTGGAGCAAGTTACCGCGTCGGATGCTCAAAACCTAGACATCTCCACATGTGCTCACGAGCATTTGACCCGGCAACTTGCTCCAAACTTTCACAAATTTTTATCGTAGCCTCCACATGCAATAACAAGACACCCCGACAAGTTTGGTGATTTTTCGACTTCGTTTGGATTTTATATAATTAAAAAACAGTTGTACCACGCCTGGACCGTCGTGTTATGTGGACAAGGACTTCGAAATTTCGGGTGAGCTTTGGGACACGGCCTCAAAACACACTCCCCATCATGAACATCATTTTTCGAACGCCTAAGTTTCATTATTTCATGCACCCGCGGTTCAAACTTAGATTCTGCCGGAAAATTCAAGTGAACATAAATAATTAACGGAATATAGCTAAATAACTCAAAACATCCCCAAGTTTTGAAGTTGAGATGTAGTTATAGTAGGAAGGACCCATAAAAAAGTTGAAAGGAAAAAAATAAAAATGCAAAAATTCTTTCCCAGCAGCTTTGTAATGTTGTTGGCAAAGGTGTCTTCGCCAACAGCTTTAATACCGCAGCTGTTGGCGAAGGCTGGTGCAGTAAAAAATCAAAAAAGGCTTTGCCAACAGCCGCACCTATAGGCTGTTGGCAAAGAACATTAACCCTAAAACCATCAGCCCCCACCCTCCACACCACACACGACACCCCGCCCACCCCCACCCACCCCGCGTGCCGCCGCCGCCGGTTCCGCCCACCCCGCGCGCCGCCGCGCGCCGGTCCCCGACTCCCGCCGCCGGCGGATCCGTTCCGCCCGCCCCGCCCCCCGCCCCGCACCCGCCCCGCCCGGCCCCGGCCCCGCCCCGCCCGGCGTCGGGTTCGCTCCGCCCGCCCCGCCGGCCCCGCCCGCCGCCCCGCCCCCGCCACACACGTCCACCCGGCCACCACGCCACCGCGCCGGTGGTGCTGCTCCTCCCCGCGCGACCCCCTTGCTCGTCGTCCTCCCCGCCGAGCCCCCCTCTCTCGCTCGGCCGCTTCCAAGCAAGGTGAGTCATCCCCTCCGCTTCCGGCCTCCCCTGCTCTGTTTTAGTTGCTGAGGGTGATGATTGAATCTGCTACTGCTATGAGACTATGACTGAATCTGCTATGACCTATGACTGAATCTACTATGTAAATGCTTTGAATCTGCTATGACTGAGGAATGATTCAATGCTTTGAATCTGCTATGACTGAGGAATGAATCACTTATTTGAGTTGTTGTTGGTGAGTTGGCTTGAATGTATCTTTCACTAGTACTGCTATTGCCTACTGCATTTTCAATTTTGATTGCTTGAATGAATCACTTATTTGAGTTGCTGTTGGTGAGTTGGTGTGATTTCTTGAAGGAGATGGGGGGAGGGAATTTATAGGTTGAAGGAGCATATTGCTAATTATTGTCTGCTGATATAGTGTGCTCATGGATGGGAGGTGGCTGGAATAATTGATATAAGTGTCAACTTCTTGTTTCCTACTTCTTTTCTTGCAAGTTTTGGAAAACCTTCCCGTGCAGGGGAGGTTCTGTCAAAAATTTTACTTATAGTATTGTTTTTCTTCTTTTGCAGAGCGGGTTCTACCGAAGAGGAAGAGAAGAGAGGAGGAGAGGATCCACGTCCTCCACGCTATGTCATTGACGGCCTTCGTGCCGAAATTTGTGGATGTGTGGGCCTTCCTGCCGTGAGTTGTGGATGTCGGCCTTCGTGTCGACTTTTCTTGCAGGTTTTGGGAAACCTCCCCGTGCAGGGGAGGTTCTGCCGAAAATTTTACTTATGGTATTGTTTTTCTTCTTTTGCAGAGCAGGAGCTACCGGAGGGGGTTCGGAGGACCCAAAGGACCCGCTAGCTTCACCGGCCCCCTAGGTATAACCCCTCTATCCGTATCATGGTCTTAGGTTGCGTAACTGAGTTAGGCGTCTCTCGTCCGAAAGTGGTACGCGGTCGTTGGTATGCTGATCAGTGCATATTCGTGACAGTATCTCTTTCGGATTGTCCACATTTTTTGGATAGCCCGAGGATGCGTAGATGGTTAGCTTCCATGTTCCGCCCCCGTCATAGTCAGAGTTTCGGCAGCACCTCCCTGTTGTTCTTTGGATGCACACTCTCCCCGCCGGGACGTGTATCGGGAGAACAACGGGGAGGTGCTGCCGAAATTCCGTCTCGGACGGGCGCGGAGCATGGAAGCTAACCTCATCTACACATCGTCGGGTGGGATTAGGACCTATCCTTCACCTATTAGATGGTAGGAACACCTTGTAGATGCAGATGGTGGTTTTATTGCTCGCTTACCTTGGCGCATGTAAGAGGATGGCTGACCGTTAGTGGATGTACACTAGGTGGACAAGGGAGAAACAGAGCAATGAATGGGTTAGGGGGACTAGCGCTTTCTTGGACCAGGCATTTGGCCCAGCTGCTAGAGGGTCGATTCGGATGCGGTGTCCGTGCAGCCAGTGTAAGAACAAGAAATGGAGAGAAAGGCGTATTGTTATGCAAGATCTTTTCAAGAATGGATACGTTCGAAACTATACACGCTGGGTCCACCATGGTGAACCCGATGTTATTAGGCAAGAGTCGGTGAGACTCCTCCTCGAGGAGTTGGATGCAGATACCGGGATGGCACACATGTTTGAAGACTTCCAGGAAGGGGCATTCCCTCGAGGAATGGAGGCAGAGGAGGATCCGGAGGAAACCGCAAAGGCGTTCTACACCATGCTGGACTCCGCACAGAAGCCCCTTCACGAGAAGACAAGGGTTTCACAGCTGGATGGCATATCACGCCTAATAGCGTTGAAGTCGTCGCAGCTTGGGATTAGTCGAGACGGCTTCGATCTCGTGTTGTCGATTTTGCGGATCGCTTCGGAGGACCACATCCTACCGAAGAACACGTACGAGTCACAGAGGCTCCTTCGTGCACTTAAGATGATGTACGAGCCGATACATGCTTGTCCGAATGGGTGCGTCCTGTTCAGGGACGACCACGAGGACGCAACACACTGTACAACGTGCAAAGTCTCTAGGTACGTGGAGGTAGAAGGCAGTGATGGCATCAAGAGATAGTCAAAGATCCCCGAGATGGTCATCCGGCACCTTCCTTTCACACATCAGCTCCAACGGATGTTTATGACAGAGGATACCGCGAAAATGATGATGTGGCACAAGAAAGGCAAGAGGTACACTAACAAGATGGTACACCCAGTGGATGGTGATGCATGGAGGTACTTCGATGCCATGTATCCTGACAAGGCGAGAGGATGCCGGAATGTACGCGTAGCGCCGGGGACGAGGGGTTCAACCCGTTTGGAATGATGGCGGCCCCGTACACTTGTTGGCCGGTGTTCGTGATCCCCCTCAATATTCCCCCCGGCGTCATGTTCGAACCCGGGAACGTGTTCTTAATGCGATAATACCCGGACACCCGTGCAAAAATATGGGTGTGTTCATGCAGCCAGTGTGGGATGAATTGCAACATGCTTGGGACGAGGGGGTGCTGACGTATGATCGAGCTACGAAGAGGAACTTCACAATGCATGTGTGGTACCAGTATTCGTTGCATGACTTCTTGGCGTATGGCTTGTTTAGCGCGTGGTGTGTTCACGAGAAGTTCCCTTGCCCAACATGCAAGACTGATGTGATGTTCACCTGGCTGAAAAAGGGTGGCAAGTATTCTTCTTTCGACAAACATCGGCAATTCCTGCCCGAGGACCATGAATTGAGGCGAGATGAAAAGCACTTCACGAAAGGTGTTCAAGTCACCGACCCCGTTCCTGAGCCTAGGAGCCCCGAGGATGTTCTTGCCAAGTTAGAGGCTCTCCAAGTTGATGAAGTGAACGGTGGTTTTATTGGATATGGTACCACGCACATGTGGACTCATATATCGGGCTTGCATAAGCTACCGTACTTCAAGCACCTTCTTCTTCCACACAACATCGATGTAATGCACATAGAAAAGAATGTCACTGAGGCACTCTGGGCAACACTCATGGACACCGGTAAGAAGTCGAAGGACAACGTTAAGGGTAGACTGGACATCGAAACGATGTGTGATAGACCAAAGCTTGTGATGAAGACCCCTGCGCCAGGCAATAGGTGGAAAAGGGGCTCGGCCGATTACGTCCTCAAAAGGCCAGTTAGGAAGGACATACTGAGGTGGACGAAGACAGTGCGGTTCCCTGATGTGTATGCTGCGAATCTGGCTCGGGAAGTGAACGTGGACACTATGAAAGTGCTAGGGATGAAGAGTCACGACTTCCACATATGGATTCAGCGGATCCTTCCCGCGATGACCCGTGGATACCTCCCCGAGCCGGTGTGGCGCGTCCCGGCGAGTTGAGCTATTTCTTCCGACGGCCTTTGTGCCAAGCGCTTATCTCTCGAAGTGTGTCTTGAACTAGAGAAGGCTGCACCTCTCGTTGCTCTGCAAGTTGGAGATGATATTTTCACCCGGCTTCTTCCTATCTATGCAGCATCTGATTCTACACCTACCCCGCGAGGCACGGCTCGGGGGTCCCGTGTAGGCCCGTTGGTGCTATCCAATCGAGAGGTGTCTGAAGTTTCTTCAGCTAAAGTGTAAAAATAAAGCCAAAATTGAGGCTTCCGTGGCGGAGGCATTCGTTATTGAGGAGGTGTCGACCTTCACACAGGCGTACTATACTGAGAAACTTCCTAGTGTGCATAATCCAACCTCTCGTTACAACGTCGAGGAGAACTCATCGACCCTTAGCCTTTTCAAAGGGGATCTCAGAAAAGGAAGTGCAGGTGTCAACAAGAACTTGACCCATGAGGAGTGGACCAGTATCATGATGTACTTGTTGTTGAACCTTGCTGAGTGCCTGGATTATCAGAAGTAAGTTCTCAGTATGCTTGTTTCATACGCCGTCACTATATCCTCTTACCTATCGATTCAACCCCCCTATCTCTTGTTTTTTTAGGGAATTCATTAATATTCATTGGAGCGGCAATACTGCTCCTATCTCGGAACAAGAGGACCATCTTCTTATACATGGCAAGCCCAGCTTCGTTTCCTGGTTCTGTTCAAAGGTACCATCCGAGTAACCTCGTTTCCACTTTGCTCCTAGGAGCGAGTAATTTAACAATCGAACCGTCGTAACACTGCAGGCCCAGGAAGATGCGCTAATGAGTGATGAATTGAGAGAGGTGGGCCTTGGCATCAACCGTAAGGTCAAGTCATTCACCGTTTATGATGTCAATGGCTATCGCTTTCGCACTAGAGGCTACGAGGAGAGCAGGCCCCAACAGAAAACCACATGCAACAGAGTTTGTACGCCCGGCAATGATAAGAACTATTACGGCATAGTCGAAGAGATATACGAGCTTGAATTCAAGGGTGGCAGTTCTTTGAAGCCAGTGGTATTCAAATGCCATTGGTTCGATCCTAATGTCATGAGAGAAGATCTTAAGATTGGGCTAACTGAAATTTGACAGGATTCCAAATATAATGGAGACGATGTCTATATTGTGGCTAACCGAGATGCCACACAAGTTTATTACCTTCCATGGGCGTGCCAAACTGACCCAAGGCTTGCGGGTTGGAGCCTTGTGCACATGGTATCACCGCGCAGTAAAGCACCTCTCCCAAACGATGATGATTACAACTTTGACCCAACGACAGATGAGTTCTATCAACCTGAGGGGCTAAATGGGTGATTTGAGATAGACATTTCTGCGCCAATGACGATGAGCATGGAAGAAAACAACGACATCGATGAGGACGAGGGTGGTGACGTGCTGGATGCTAAGGACTTACAACTCCTTGAGCGATGGCAGAGGAAGCGCGATGGAGCTGTTCTGGACGATGACGATGACGATGACGATGGCGATGACGATGAGGATGATTGAGAGCTCGACAATATTGATAGTGATGACGAGGACAGTGGTGACGAAGACGCACAAGTCGTATTGCTATACACAGAGATTATGTCGCCTCCACGTAATACAACTACTTGTCATTTACAATTATATTTTTTTATTTACAACTACTTGTCATTTACAATTATATTTTTTTATTTACAACTACTTGTCATTTACAATTATTATTGTCACCTTGCAATAAATGCTAATTGTTTTAATCGTTGTCATTGCAGGCACTCGACGAAATGCCAAGCGGCAGGAAGAGGCTGCCGAAGCGGACCTGCCCCTCACTCTACGGCAGTCGCGGCGAGCAGGAGCTAGACGTGGAGGAGCAGGCCGATAGGGAGGAGGAGCCGACCCGTAGCAGCCGTCTCCTGAGTTCGTGATGAGGACGACAACGATGACGATGACCGGGGATGGTGGTAGCGGTGGCAGCGGTGGCGGCGGCGACGACGACAACGACGAGGGCCACAATGCCGGGTGTGGCAGTGGCGGTGGCGGCCACAATGACGACGACGAGTGTCACGGCACTGTGGTGCCTTCCTCAGGTTTGAGGAAGCCCTACGAGCGCGGGCCCTAGACGCTCCCTACCCAAAAGCCGCTCCCCCACCAGCGCAAGGTGATTGCGCCCGTCAGGAAAGAGTAAGTAAACTACTTTTTTCATATTGTTCACATAGCATGTTGAAAACCGAATTTCAGACTAATAATTTTTGTTAATGACTCGTGCAGGGCCTGAGCGTTTACGGAGGGGGTACCAGTGCACGCCATATCAATGGCATCCTCTCCCTGCTGATTAAGGAGTACTATCCTGGCTTGGTCACCATCAACGGCGTTCGAAAGCCGCCCATGAAGTGGGAACACTTCCACCTGCACACCGTCCCCGTGCCCGAGCCCGGAGTCAGGATCATGCTTGTTCACCTGCACGCGAGTCACTTGCGGAGAAGATCAAGAGGGAGTTTTGGGTGAGTGTTTTCATCGCAATGCATTTCTCAATACTACACATTCGTTGGACATTCTTGAAATAATGAAATGATACATGATGTGTGCATGTAGGGGTACTAGAAGTGCGTGGATGGGAAAGAGGCGGAGGCGGCGATCGTGTTGGAGAACGCCTGCCATGCACGTCTCAGGGACATGTACCACGATGCGCGCATCCAGTGCGTCATGAACCACTACCGCAACTGTCTTGGCGAGGTGATCAAGAAGGAACGAGTTAGGCAGGAAATCATCCTCTAGAGGGAGACCGACCTCACCGAGGAGGAGTACTTGACGGTAATTAAGCAGTTAACTTTCGTTCTGTTTGCTTCCGTGAAACATTCAATTCATCTTCTGACATGTCAAATACTTGATGTTTCTTAGTGGATACCGGGGTGGTGCGACAAGGACCCGGAATGTTGGGAGGCCATTGTGTGTTGGTGGAGATCGGACAAGTGCTACGAGGAGACGAAAGAGCGTCGGGAGCGCCGGGAAAAGGCTGCAAGGGTAGCACACCACCAAGGGAACCGGTCCCTCCCGCAGTTCATGGACGCATGGGTATGATAATGTTGATCTATTTACTGTAGTGCTCAATCTATTTACTTGTGACCATGTTTGTGTTTTCCTCACAGAGGGCATCTCATGGTGGGGAGGAGATCAACGAGGTGGTGGGGTACGCCCTTTCTCACAAGGGCAAAGCGAAGGACCTGAACAACAGGTGGAACCCGGAGGACGGGCCGGACGCGTACACCAACATGAACGTGCAGCCCAAGCTCGTAGAGTACAATGCTGCGTTTCGACAGAGCCATCCGAAGAAGACAAGGACCCCTTCAAGGAGCCCCTAGACACGGAGATCGTGATGAGGTTGGGAGGAGGGAAGCAGCACGGCTCCTACTGGATGGCCAACAGTGCCATCAGCCCGTCCACTACTCCCACACCGAGGGAGATTCGAAAGGCCGGGTCCAGTAGCTCCTCCGGCATCTCGATAGCGCCCCGACGGCTGACCACGTACCAGCAGATGGAGGTATGTGCGGTTTCATTCGTTGTGCACTCGTTTCACACACCTTGGCTTCACATGCCATGCGGGTGTAATATTGCAGGCCAGGTTCCAGGAGATGATGCTGGCCCAGCTGGCGGCCCAGGACGCGGCCCACCGGCGGGAGCTTAGCGGCAATGGCGGGGCACTACCAGCGTCAGATAGCGGACCTGGCCGGCTTCGTAAAGTCCAAGTTCCTGGACGAGTAGGAGCTTCCTCCCTCGCTCTTTGCTGCACCACCACTCCCAGTGCCTCCTCCTGTTCACGCTCCGGTGAGTATATTGCCTTTTGCTTTAGCTTGTGCGGACATCCTGCAGTTACTAATTACATCACCTGTCCTTTGTGCAGGCTCAATCGGCGGGTTCGAACCCGACTCCAAGTGCTAGCCCTCCACCGGGTCTTTCTCCACAGCACCCGACCTAGCCCACGCAGCCGTACACATGGGCTCCACTGTCGCAGACCTACTCGTTGTGGCTGGGGGCGCAGACGCAGCGGGGGCCTCGCCCGCCCTACTGGCACTACGACCCACCGTAGGGGTCAGGGTGGACTCAGGCGCAGCCACAACCACAACCTCAGTCAGGGTGGTGTGCGTTGGAGCAAGGTGGGGGCGCTGGGACCTCTGGGGACGGCGCGGGACCCCGGGGACGGCGCCACGAGCTAGGTACCTGTGACTACCTCTTATGGACTAGTAGCGATGCATGTTAGACCCCTGGACATGTATGTTGGATTTGTCGGACATTTTGGACATGTATGTTGGACATCCTGGTGTATGTTGGACATGTATGCACTCGTTTCGTGACTTTATGTGTATTATGGACATGTATCGATGGATTTGAAGTGTGGATTCATGTTGAGATCGAAATTGATGCCGAAATGTGGTTCATATGCTATATTGTTGATATATATGTGGTATTCTGGTTCATATGCTGATGTGTAGATTTGATGCGTGAATTAAATGCTAGAAACCAGCAAAAGAAAAGGGGGAAATTCCCAGCTTTGCCAATAGCATGGGCCAAAGCTGTTGGCAAAGCTGGGCTTTCCCCACCAGTCTTGCCAGCTTTGCCAACAGCTTTGTCCCAGGCTGTAGGCAAAGCTGGGCTTCCCCCCGAAGCACGCGTCGGCTTTGCCAACAGCTTCGGCCCATGCTGTTGGCAAAGCAAACTGTTGGCAAAGCTGGGCTTCTTTGCCAACAGCCTTGTCCAGCGGATTTGCCAACAGCCTGGACCGATGCTGTTGGCAAACCAAGCTGTTGGCAAAGCTGTCGTTCCCTTTGCGAACCGGTATTTGCCAACATCCGTCGCTTCCCTGTTGGCGAAGGTAACGGCAGCCGAGCTGACGGCGTCCCCCCTTCGCCAACGGTACACATGGCTGTTGGCAAAGCTTTCCCAACAGGGCCCGCGTTCTTGTTGGTGAAGAGCTCTTTCCCATCACTTAAAACGCCAACGGTCCTTTCCCAACAAGAACTTGGAAACCCTGTTGGGAAGGCCTTCGCCAACAGGGTTGGAGTCTTCGCCAATAGCTTAGCACTGTTGGCAAAGCACGCGTTTCCTGTTGTGAGGTCTGTCTCTGTAAAATAGTGTTTTCGGTAATGATGTAGCTAAGACGTCCTCCCGCCTTATTCTTTTGCCTTCCTGTTTGACCCGCCATTCTCTCTCTTTCTCTCACTTTCCTCCCTCCCATCTGGAAGCATGGATGGGACTGGGATCTTTGCTCCGGCGCACCAGCGGCGCAAGCCAGTGCTACCTAGCGGTCGGTCGCAGAGTGCCACTCTACCGGCGGCGACGGGCGCGGGTGGCCCCGCCCCCATCCCCGACCTTTCCCTAGTGGTCGGGCGCGGGGCGTGCGGGTGGTCGTCTTTGTGCGTAGCTCGCCGGCGGCCAAGCAAGGCCCCCTATAGCCGCGTGTGTGCATGCAAGCGGCCACCTCCGCGCGGAGCTCACCAGCGGCTAGGACGGAGCTCCTTGCGGACGACGCGTGGGGTCGAGCCGGCGCTCCCCCACGGTCGGGTGTAGGCAGCTGCTTGATGGCTAGGGGCACGACACCGAGGCACTAGTCATGGACGGGAAGATCTGCTCTGATGCTTGGGGCGCGGTCATGGAGGAGGGTAGCTCTAGGCAGTGCCGATGGCGAAAGAAACAGGTTGAGTCTATGTTGCAAGTGTTTGTTTTTGGTGTTTCAGTGGTTTAGAAGGAATGTTGCAACTGTTTATGTTGATTTGCAAAATATATCCAAATGTTGCAACAACTATTGTCAGGGGGTGAGAGCTAGACAGATCCGCTAGGGGGCTACCCAAGCGGTTGTGGGTTGATTGGAGGGGATCGGGACCTAAGAGCGTAGGTGGTAGTTCGCAAGAGGAACTCAGAATATGGTGATAATGGCTAAGGACATAGGGATATAGACTGGTTCAGTCTTCCGAAGAGTAAAACCCTACGTCCAGTATGCGGTGGAATTATGTGTGAATGGAGAAGTCCCCTCGAATGGAGCTCTAGGCAGCCTTATATGGTCAACGGGCTAGGGCTTCCATTTGAGGTCAGTGGACCCTCATCGGGGTCAATTACAATTTAGGAAGGTCATCTTCCGTGATTATAGGGTGAGTCCCACAATCTGCGGACCTACTGGCGGCGTCAAGCCGCGGTCTGGGGGGACACTCTTGCGCCACAAGCTCGGCGGATCCTTCGGGATCTGGATAAGGTCGCCCGTGGTCTTCTAAAGTCGCCGGGGTTGTGGATAAGGTCTCCGGGTCCACTTGCAGGTCGGTGGGGCTTCTGACAGGTCAGGTCCACTTGACAGGGACCTCCAGGACCCTAGTCGGTGGGGAACCATGGGTACCCATGTCTCTCGAGACCTCAATCAACGTGTAGGCGTAGCGGCTGAGACAAAGTCATGGCACCGTCGAGGTCACGCAGGGTGCAAGGGGATCCAAAAACGAAAATCTTCTGAGCGCACACGAAGTCGAACGTCATGCTCCCTGAATGCAGATCCAGGGGTTTGAAGTGAAGAAAAGGCGTTGTAGTGTTTGAAGAGCCACCGACCTCAGTAGAGTTAGGGAAGATCGTCGTGCCTTGGAGGAAGGTCCCTATGCTGACCGAAGGGAGGTCAAGCGGAGGGATGGTGGAAGCTCGCTTCTGGTAGGTAGACGCGACGTAGGCAAAGAGGGCGTCACAAGACACACTTGTGGAGTAGCCCCCGAGCAGTAAGGCGACCTGCAAGGTCGGGTTGATGCTCAGAGAATAAACTGAGAACCTACGGCCTTCTGCTTGTGCTTTAAGATGCTCTTCCCATTGAGTAAGACAAGTTGTCCAGAATCTTTACAGGGCAGTACCAGGCGCCAGGAATCTTGTCGTGTAGCGACCCACGGGCATACTGTGCGAATCCGGGACCTTCCCTAAGCAGAGATACAACCACTACCACTACGAGACAAAAGCTAAAGAGTTGTCATCAGGCCCGTGGTAGACGTGTCCGCGCTCTCGGTAGCGGACAAAGGACCTCGCGCTCCACGTGGTACAGTGTTGTGGATAAGGACGCCACACCAACTGAAGTACATGTGACATCCAAGACCAAACTCCACTCTATAAATAGGGGGCCTCATGACTTATTTCTCGAACCAAGTAGGAGCACTGTGGCAAAACCGCTTGATAATTATGCAGTGCCCTGGTCTTGTGTGCGTCCACCCGAGCGTAATTCTAGAGTACCATCTCTTGGAGTTAGAAGAATGCTTGCGAAGTTGGGAGAACTCCACCAATCTCTACGCCCGCGCCCAGCGAGGAATCCAGGTGCAGCATGGGGCAGTACATGCCTTGACGGACCTTGTGAGCAAGGGCCTAATGTGGTGGTGGAAACCACTATGTTGCATCGGGAAAGGCCTGAGGTGACGCTGCTCGAATTTGGAATCTTGTGAGAGCACCCTAGCAAAAGATGGGACTCCACAGGAAACCTTCTGGGGCTAGAGTAGAGGTGGCTGTGTGGCAGCCGTGACCTCAGCAGCGGAGGAGGTCTCCAAGTAGGTCCTGAAGTAGAAGAAAGCTTGCGACACACTTCATCAATCTAGGTTGCGCCGCAGGCACCAGTAGGGTATATCAGGACTTTTAATATGTTTGCATCTTGTAATTGGCCTTGGACCAAGGTATGTTGTAGCTTACGAAGCTTCTATACACATTCTTGCATGGAAACTGATGTGTCTTGACCAATGTGAAGAGGCGCTCGGGCAACAAAGGCATGGCCAAGGTCCCAGCGGGGCTGTAGAAGCACACCGACCTTTAGAAGGTCATAGTAATTGACAAGAGAACCTGTGTCGACCTGGGTCAACACGGCCGTTGTACAGTGGCACAACGCAAGGTGTCAGTCATGAATTCCGTAGGTCACAATCGACCTAGAAGGCAACACGGCCTCAACGAGGAGCTGTGGTTAGGACCAAGAGGTCATCAACGACAGTAGAGCCTTTAAGCACGGGGCCGTTGATAAAGTTGAGCCGCTGTAGGTCGGGGCGACCTAGAAGGCATGCAGGGGCCTAGGAGACGTGGTGTGAACCCACCATGGGGAGGCTGAGGTGACCTATGAGGCTGCTGGTGCCTTGGCGACCTTGAATGGGCGATAGAGCTGGCCCATAGGTCATCTGTGGGTATTGGTGACCTTGAATGTCACACTACAGATATTTACGTTCAGGGGCTGGAATGTAGGGCAAGATGAGTCCACATCGGCTGGAATGCGGATCGGAGGCCGATGAACGTAGATTCCCATAAAGAACTAGTCATTACTGCCATTTTTCCGTTAGGTTGGAAGAGCTATTGAGCGGTAGATCCGCGGGAGGCGCCAAGCCGTTGGGTCGCAAATGATCTTCGCCAAAGGGACATTGGGCGCGGCCACCCGTTGCGTTGCCTGGGGCCCAACTATATAAGGTCGGTCCATGGGCCAGAGACCTTTACTTGCTTTCAGTTCCACTTTGCCCTAGGGTTCCGCCGCAGCTCCATTGCTTAGAGAGAATCTGCAGCGGCATCGTGCTTAGGTCCGCCGTGCACCGCGACCTCGCATGCGAACCAAGACACATGTAGTGTTTAGATCCAAGTCCATCGTCTTCGAGGAAGAGAAAATGGAGCCGACGCCAATTCCACCACCGCAGACCATCTGGGAGCCGTCGGTGGTGACGGAGGAACAGATCCAGGCCCTGGCGACCCACGGCTTGCTGAGGCCCAACGAGGATGTCGGATGGAGGCCGGTGGCGGGCGAGGAGTTCCCGACGGAGGGGACCGGCGAGACTATCGTCTTCCTCGCGCACATCGAACGTGGATTCGGGGTCCCGGCGGGCGACTTCTTCCATGACCTCCTCTTCTTCTATCGGATCGAGCTGGTACATCTCATTCCGAACACCATTACCATCATTTCCTCGTTCATCCACCTCTGTGAGGCCTACCTCGGCATAGCGCCACATTTCCATTTGTGGCGCCACTTCTGCGAGCTCAAGAAGATGAGGAAGTCTGAGGTCGTGGGGAGAGCTGGCTTCATGCTATGTTGGTACATGAAGTCGGAGTATGTCGATCTCGTGCCCCCCGACAACACCACCGGCTGGAAGCAGGGGTGGTTCTACCTTGACAACCCCACGCTGGCGCTTCCTAACAGGATGGGGCGAGCTCCCGTCCCATTCCTAGAGTGGACCAATCAACTCACGTCGTGAGAGACGGAAGAGCTGCGCCCTCTGTTGGATGACCTGGAGAGGTTGAAGGCAGAGGGGCTGACCGGTGGCACGGTGGCTATAAGCTTCAGCTGTCGTTGATTCATCCCATCTACGACTGGGTCCACTCGGCCTTTGACTACTGGGGCCAGTCCGACATCACTCAGGTGGCCAAGTGCAAGGTCTCCAAAGGGGAGATGGTGGCGTGGGTGAAGAACATCTTCAGCGGGCACATCTGCAATCGGGAGTGCCCCAAGGCGCTCGGTGTGTATCGACCTTTCGACACTGTGAGTTTTCGACCTCAGTTTCCTTGCTTAGAGCTCGAGTCATTGTGACGCAGGTCTTTTTATCTGTCTTGCTCTTTTCTTGTTTTCAGCACCGCGAGGGCATCTACTAGTGCCCTGCGCCACTACGCAACGAGGAGGAACGCAGTTTCAAGGCCCGTGCTGCGGCGGACGCACAGGCAACTCCGCAGTAGTGCATCGAGCAGTATATCTCCGATTCATCAGTGGGAAGAGATGACGACACTCCCGCCACAAGGAGGCCGCCGCCCAAGGTCGCTACATCCGTGCCGCGGTGCACGCGGCAGACGACGGGCAAGATGTCCACCTTCCAGGCTGCGGCCACGATCACCGCAACCCAGATGGCGGAGACCAAGAAGAAGAAGCAAAAGAGGACGGGGCCTGCTGTGTCGGCGGACACGACGACGGTCAGTTCCAGTGTTGAGACAATCAACGTCGACGACGAGGAGGATGACGCTAAGTCGCCAGACGCGGCAGCGGACCCATCCGCAGAGACGCCGCGCAAGGCTGCGTCGACGGAGAGCGGGTGACGAAGACGCCCCATAGGACTTCCATGACAGAGGAGTGCCCTAGGTCGGGCACTGACTCATTGGACAATGTTGGGTCGCAGAAGAGGGCAACGAAGGCCCCTCCCAAGACCTGCAAGCCCGGGCTAAGGTCTGCAACCAAGTAAGCCACAATACCTACACCCGTTCTTGTTTTGGACATCGATTTTTCAGCTGCTTCTAACCGTTAAGGTCATTGCGTATGTGTAGGACGGCCCTGGCCACGTCGGAAAGCATCAAGAATGCCTCGGGCCAAGAGGCGTTCGGGCGCATGGGGAAAGAGGTGCCGGTGGAGCAGTCGCCGGCAGTCTCAACGGCAGATGTAACGAGCTCGACCATCGGGGACAGAGCAACAACGGCATCCGTGGCAGAGAAGGCCGATACTAGCGCTGCTCCACCCACTGGAGGAGAGCAGGATGACCTCTACATGGCTGACCCACAGCCGACGCTTGGGCCGCATGCTGCTGAGGTGGGGGTGCCCAAGTCGAAGATGATGGTGATCAGTGCCTATACGTCGGGACCCCGTGGGAGGATGACTTCATCGCCGACCGTCGCGACGTAGATGTCTTCAAGGAGGCATCACGCACGATTGGGCGGACACTCAAAGTAGGAATTTGCACCTTGACACTTCAACCCTTGTTGTTAATGCTGATGATTTTGTGAGGTCTTAAACTAAAGCTTGTTTTCTTCTGTTGTAGTCGCTTGCCAAGCAAGCTCAGGCTCGGGCAGGCCTAGTGAGGGAGGCGGCCAACGCCCACGCGGAAGCTGCCACGGCTTGAGAGGCTTCTCTGTAGGCCATGATCGATGCCACGAAGGAAATCAAACGCGTGAAGGAGGCGATGTCCCGCCAGGCGGAGAAGGAGGTGGCCGCCTTGAAGAAGAAGTTGGAGGTCGCCGAGCGGAAGGCGAAGGATGCAGCTGACAACCTCCAAGACGTGGTAGAGTGTAAGTTTTCTAGGTTGCCAAAGATTGACTCCATGTGCCCCTTAGGTCTTTTTCCTGATGTTTCGACCTTGAATGGGTTCAGGCGCCAAGGAGATGGAGGATGCCCTGAAGAAAGAGCTGGCGGAGACCAAGGACCAAGTAAATATCCTTAAGGAGAGGACTGCGGAGGTCCGACAGGGTGAGTAGTTCTTCCACCGCAACAAGGCGGTTTAGCTTGCCACAGTTGGTCGGGAGAAAAGGCTGAATCTTGCAAATTGGTGAGGCAGGTCTGGAGAAGGAGCTCGATGACCTTAGGGAGGCCGCCCAATATTTGATGGACATCTACGTCCCTCAGGAGGAAGGGGCAGACCAAAGGTGCTAGTCAAACAGCTAGATGAGGCCGAGAACCGGGTCAGGGACCTACTGCTGGACACCGCCAAGCTTGCGGCGGCTGGGACGTTGTCGACGGTGAAATATCACGAGCTGTCGTTTGACCTGCAGAAGGTCACGAAGGCCGTCGCAGAGGAGGTCGTCAGCAAGTTCGACTTCTGAAAGTACAAGGTCGAGCTGAATCCTTTTGTAGATGTAAATAAGTCCTGGGCCTAACAATGTAATCAAACTTTTGTCGTAATAAAGGTTTTGAATTATATAGAATGTGTGCTTAGCAAGAACATTCATTATGTATGCTCGAAAATAACCAGATTGCGAAGTGTGCCCTCCGCTAACCCAGCTCAGTGGAGGAACAGCTTACCGACTGTGCACCTCAGCGTGGAGGCTTGGGCACAGCCGACGCGCGGAGGGGGGTCTTGGACCCTACGTCTCGCAAGCTAGCGACTTAGGAACATTCATAAAGAAGGCAGAAGCAAAACATGTGAGGAATGCGTATAAATATAAGACATGTGAAACCCCTTCAGGTCGTGAGAATCTTAGGTTGGAGAAGCCAAGCTCCCGAGCGCATCGGGGCCTAACCTAGACCAAGCCCCCGAGCGTTTCGAGGGGGAAGGGTAAAAACAACAGGAAGTAAAAGGGAGACATAAATATAGGTCAGCAGAGGGGCTCGCTGAAGGGAATTTCTTTTTTATTAAATGAAAATTACAAAAAAACAGGAGGGTACATAGTTTTTCGTTTGATATACATCTTCTAAGGATAGAAGCGACATAAGTACTCAATGTTCCAGACGTTCGGGGCGCCTTGACCGTCGGCCCACTGGAGGCGATAGTTCGCTGGCCCGATGACCTCCATCACGATGAAGGGCCCTCCCAAGGTGTAGAGAGATTGTGCATTCCCTTGGTGTCTTGGATGCGTCGTAAAACTAGGTCGCCCACATTGAAGGATCGTTCACGCATGTTGCGGTCATGGTAACGACGTAGTTGCTGCTTGTGGCGAGTGTGCCGCATCAGCAAAGCCACGCGATGTTCCTCAATGTTGTCGAGGTAGACCTTGCGCGTCTCCTCGGTTGTCCCTTGCGCGTCTCCTCGAGGTCGACCTTGCACGTCTTCTGCTCATGGCGGGATCGGGATCAATTGGAGGGGAGACGTTGTGGGAGAGGGGAAAGGATAAGGAAGAATCCAGATCAAGAATTAGTTGAGGAGGGGAGGACCAATTATAGAAGAGGATTTGAGAACTGTGGATCGATGTTGTGGCACATTTGCCGAGTGCCAAAAAAACACACAGCGTTTAGATTGTTTGCAAGGTGTTGAAGATTTTATTCGTCGAGTGTCCATATAGAACATTCGGTGAACGTTTTTTTGCAAGTTCCTTCTTCTTCTTTTCCACAATATAAATTTACATTATAATTAACTAATTCAACAATATGTTGTCAAATTTACTTAATAATATGTACTGGATTTTATACTCTTGAAATTCAATTATCTTATGCACTAATTGCTCAAATTCTATTTATATCAATCAAAGTTCTATTATGGCACTTAATACATTAAAATTACGAAATGACTCTGAAAAATTACTAAAATTTCACATGAGTGAACGCATATACTATGATTGTTTTTGGAGATATAGATGGAAACTAGCACATGCACCAATAATTGTACACAAGGACAACGTCAACAACACAGAGAACTAGATTCACTTAAGAGTCCTAGATAGAATTGAGTACGCTTCTTTAACCAACTCTCGAGTGATGTAACCACTTCCGTCACACGATTTATTTGTCCGTACGATGATCTTTTGCTGGTTTGTTTAATTTGTTCGCGTCCCCTTGTTCTCCTGTATGTGGTGTCGATGTCGATGGCGAGTTGGCGACCTAGGCAGCTGCAGACTGCAGCGGGTCCACCGTTACCTGCCACCACTAGCCCTGAACATGGTCCGGTTACAAACCGGACTAACCCATAACCTTGTCAACGGTTAGGATCTTCTTATCAGATACTTCAATTTGTAAACAATGTTTGTTATGTGAAACATTTCCAATTTTTTAGCATAACCTCCATGTATGGTAACATCACACCATGGAAAATATCACGATTTTTAGACTTCATTTGATTTTTAATAATTTGAAAACCACTCAGCCACACGTTCATGAATGTATTTCCTTAACAATATGTTCAAATTTTCTTTTAGTTATTATTATTTTTCTACTCATTTTTTCTATTATTTAATCACTTGTAGTTCAAATTTGACTTCATTTAAAAATTACTTGAAATGCAATTAATTAATTAAATATAGCAAATAAATGTAAAAATATACCAAATTTTGTGGAGTACCACATGTTGTGTGAGAACTAAAGAAAACATTTGAAGCCTAGGGGAGCAAAAAAAAATTAAATTTTGCCGAGTGTCCTTGGCAGACACTCGGCAAGAAGCTAGACGCCGAGTGTTACACAGATACACTCAGCGAATATATTGTAGACGTCGAGTATTGTATGGACAAGTACACTCGGTGACTATATTCGCATCTGTAGTTTGTTGAGTGTTTTTGTGTCCACACTCGGCGAAGAGCTTATTCGCCGAGTGCCTGTTGAAAAACACTCTGGCGTCATTCTTTAGCACTTTCTGTATTCGGAATTTCATGTAGTGATCTGTCTCCGAAAACCAAATTGTGTAATAGTGAGTGAACGCATATACTATGATTGTTTTTGGAGATATAGATGGAAACTAGCACATGCACCAATAATTGTACACAAGGACAACGTCAACAACACAGAGAACTAGATTCACTTAAGAGTCCTAGATAGAATTGAGTACGCTTCTTTAACCAACTCTCGAGTGATGTAACCACTTCCGTCACACGATTTATTTGTCCGTACGATGATCTTTTGCTGGTTTGTTTAATTTGTTCGCGTCCCCTTGTTCTCCTGTATGTGGTGTCGATGTCGATGGCGACCTAGGCAGCTGCAGACTGCAGCGGGTCCACCGTTACCTGAACATGGTCCGGTTACAAACCGGACTAACCCATAACCCAGCCCGGATTAAACCATGTCATCAGGACAACCGCGGGTTGGTTTGGTCCCGGTTACCACCGGCTAACCCGTCAGCAAATAGAAAAATCTCTAATAACAGCTAATCATGCCGGGGTGGTTCGCGCTCCCTGGCGGCCCGGCGAGATGGATGCCTGGCGGCTTGAATGTGTCCGGAACATGCACGTCTTGATGCAGGGTAAGAAGGTCTTGGGCATGTCGGTGAACTGCGCGCCGCTGACGCCGCACTGGATGTCGTCAGCGACATCGGTGAAGCTGACATGCCCGTGGATCTTGGGTCCGTGGTTGTTGCAAAGAGTGGCATCGTCATGCCCCTGTCCAGGACGTCCAGCCAAGACGAATTGGCCTTACGTGGAGTTGCCGCTGCACGACGCGCGGTCGCTTCCGGGGACGCCGCCATGGACGGGCGCCGGTCAGCACCTACACGTCCTCTCGTCCTCCGACACCTCCTGGCACTTCCTGTCACGCAGTGGCCTCCGACTACTCAAGCGTCGGGGAGGGTGGAAGCGGGCTGCCGGAGTCTCACGCACCGGCGACGGCAACGGTGACGGCGACCGGGGCTTCCGTGGCGCCGATGGCAGAAAGAGACGATTGGCGGCGAGCCGACGAGGAGGTCACCCATGAGTGTAGAAAAGGAATTGGATCCATCACCGGTTGATACAAATCCTAACTGCTAGCCAGCGACGGAGCAGAGCGCAGCGCGGCGAGCGAGTCTTGCGCGAGGACGCGATACGGCCGTTGGCGCGTGGCGAGCGAGGGGCGCGGCGTCGTGGGTGACGGTTGCGGAGCGTCGTGCCCGGCGAGATGTGCACCAAGGCGAGAGGGTGTCGTGGATGCGGCCAGAACGGGAGGCTGTAGCGGAACGCGTCGTCGCGCTCAACAATGAGGATGCCCTCGACGGAGAAGACAACGTCGGTGGCACCGTGGCAGGGGATCTTATTAAACCATGGAAACCGTATAACCGGCCGGTTTCTAAACCGGCTAGTGGGATCCGAGGCGGTTTGAGTTGGTGGCTCACCAGTTATTACATATAAGAAAAGACCAGAGTGCTGCGTATTTGGCCTTAGTTTAGTTCCTGGGGAAATTTGCCTTTTTCAACGTTTTGAACTCCTCAACCACACTGTATCACTTTCGTTTGTTTGTGGTAAATATCATCCTATCATGGCCTAACTAGGCTCAAAAGATTCGTGTCGCGAAGTATATCAAAACTGTGTAATTAGTTTTTTACCTATATTTAATACTCTAAGCTTATGTCTTTTAGCGTATTTAATGTGATGTGATGAAGAGACAGTGGAGAAAGCGTTAGAATTTTTAGCAATCTAAACAAGGCCGGAAATGGCGGGTTTGCCGAGTGCCCAATACACTAGTCGGACACTGGTTTACTCTCGGCAAAGCTCTTATGGTAAAAAATCTCTCAACAAAGTGGTCCTTTACCGAGAGCCACACCTCTAGCTCACGGAAAACATCCCTTGTGATTGCTCCTGGGCTCTCTGCAATTTTTTTACAAAATAATAAAATAGAAAAGAAATCCCACAGGCCGGCCGAGCACTGCGATCCCCACAGGCTTGCTGGCGTGGTTCTCAGCCGCCACCACCACCCGCACGCCACCAACAGGCTGCCACCACCACCCGACCACCACCACCAACGCCACAACATCAACCACCATGATGACTCGGGCGCGGAAGAAGGCCATCCATAGCGTAGAGGAGGGAACCCACCGTCATGGATTCGCTCTTGGGGGAGAGGAAGCTGAGCCCACCAGCCACCACTCCTCCTCCTTATGCGCCGCCACCAAATCTCCTCGCACAGGCCACTTAGGGGGAGGAGCTCGAGGCCGCGCTGGGAGGGAGCTCGTGTCTATGGCAGGGAGGGAGCTAGAGGCTGCGCCATAGGAGATAAGGTTGTGGTCGCTGCGCCAGGAGTAGAAGGCCGCCATGCCCGGAGTAGGAGACCATTCCGCCACCGTCATAGATCCGGCCGCCACCGTCCTTGAGATCCTATCGTCGTGGTCCATGTGATGCACCGATGTCATCCTAAATATGCGTCATGATCGTCCTCATACATCCCACCGCCCATTCCTCGAGATGCGCCGCCACCACACTTCACCTTGTCGCTACTGTCAGTGTTTTAACCTGGCAAACCTACCAAGGGGGTACCTAAGGAAGTAGATTGTGTGGTCGGCTCGTCAAACCTGGAACCCAAAGGTTAAAGCGAGGACACGAGACACATATTTATACAAGATCGGGCCACCGAGATAGCGTAATACCCTACATCCTATTTGGGAGTGTGTATATGACGCCTTGCGCTTAGGTGTTGTGGTGTTGGTTATGATGTGTGGGCTGTTCTCTAGGTACTCGGCCCTCCTTTATATTGTCCAGGGGTGGGTTCGTAGTCGGTTATAAGATAGGTCTCCTAGTAGAATTACATAGTATGAGTCCTAGTAGGATTAAAAGGATTTAGGATATGAGTGTTAATTCGGAGTATGCCCCACAGCTACTCCTCATCATTGGTGAGGGGTAAGTGGAGGGGGAGGCGAGGGGAGACAGAGGAGGATGACAACATCGGGGTAGAGCTATGGGTAGGCGGCAGCGGCGATGGAGGGGGAGGTAGAGGAGGTGGCGATCAGAGTAGGAGAGGAGAAGGTGGCCGACGTGACGATAAAGGGAGGACCTCGGGGACTTTGGCACGGGCAAAGGAGGGGTGTGGGCGGCGGGGGATAGGGTTTGTAATTCGGGGTTGGGGCTAGGGGCTTAAATAGTCCCAGCATAGTTTATGGGTAGCTGAGGTTAATGGGCCGCGGCTTGCCAAATTTTGGATTTGTCGTGAGCCTAATGACCGGCCCATAGTAAAGACAATAATGATTTTCAAAAAATGTTGCAAATGATTTTAATTAGTTAAATATACAAAATAAGTATAAAAATGTACCAAATTTTAATATGGAGTACTACATGTTGTTTGTGAAGAGAAAAAATAATTTCAATTCTAATTCTAATTTGAACATCAATTTGCCTACAAACCTAGCCTCTTGCTTCATAACTCTATTTTATACCACTGCCTCCTTGTGAGACATGGGTACCCCTGGGTTCCCACCGACCAGACTCATGACCGTCCCCGACTAGTGGGTCCGGCCCATCAGAAGACTCGCCGACCTGACAGTGGGCCCAACAGACCTGATCTGTGGTCCTGTAGACCATCCAGAAGATTCTTCCAGTCCGATCTGTTCAGGTAACTTGGAGTGCACGATAAGACACAAGATGTCGACCATGCCGTCAATCAATCCGAAGATCACAGGATTATGTTATAACATATTTTAGATTGGTTTCCAAGTTGTAACCGACCTGGACTCTGGGTCCACCAATGTGATGCCGCAGGTTTTTAATTAGCGTCATTAATGCTAATGACCGAGTCAAACCTATTGACTCTAGTCAAACCTTGGTCAACCTGGGTCATCACCTTGAAAACCACATCGACAATAACTAATGACCCTCTTAATCAAATCAACACCCACCCTCGGTCAAATTTGTTCAAAGATCTAGTCAAACCCTATGTAAACCCTAATGTCCTTGAGAAGCCTTCGAAACTTTTGCCGCGTTCTCCAAATTTCATCTAAACACTTCAAAATCTCCCAATATAAAAGTTGTCCAGTTTTTTGAGGGACACAACTTTGCTTTTGGGTGGCATTTCAAATTTTGGGTGGAAAAGGGTGAAAAACTTGGTCCACTGTAGTGAACACTATTCACCGGCGCCATGGAAATCCAACGACTTTGCTTGCAGTTCATGCTCAAATGGTTGAACAAAACATAGGTCGGCCTTCACGAAAAATGTTCTCCTATACTTACTCTACAACTTTGGTATTCACCGATTTTGAAGTTTATTTCAAAAATTTGGAGCTACGGCCGGTCAAACATGCAAAAATAGAATTGGACTCGAGCACGTCGTATCGCGCCGCGCCGGCCTCCCGCTCCAGGGCGTGCCCAGCATGCCGTGTGGCATCAGATGCCTTGGCGTCCCCCCACCCCCACACCGGCCCGCGCTTGAGCTGCGCATCCCGAGGTCCCGTGCCCCAAGCCGTATTGAAGGTCGCGCCCGCCCACGCCCGCGACGGGTCCTGGCCGTGCCGCCCGCCGGCCGATCCTGTCGTGCCGTAGTGCCGGACCCCCTCTTCCCCTCTGGCTGGTTTCCAGACTCGACGGGACATCGACATTAAAAGGAGGGCACCTCCTCGCCTCACGCGCGCGAGTCGTTGCCGCTCCCCCTGTCTACCGGCGCCATTAGAGGTCGCTGCGGCGAACCCCAGGTTCCGGCCAGCCGCATACCCACCCGAGCCACCCTCGAGCTTCTCTTGCACCAACTAAAGCTCACCGACTCGCTCATTTTTCCAACGGAGCCGCCGCCGCGCCGGGATAGCAGAACCTACCCCCGCTGCCTGCCGGCACCGGCAACCACCTCCGCCGAGCGCCTCCCTGCCCCATCCAAGCGCGCAAATCGAGCCACGGTGAGCCCCTCAATCTCTCCCACACCTTCCCCGGCCAGGAACCCCGGCGAGCTCGCCGAATTTTGGCCAGAACCACCACCCTCCATGGCCAAGGACCCAATTGCATCCCCCTCCTTCTTTCCAAGGAGTTTTGTGCAAGCCCAGGACCTTCATGTAAGAGATTGAAAATTTTCAGGGACCTGCCATTAAAAGTAATTCTTAAATAGTAAATGGCTTTGGCTGAAACTTAGAAAATCCATAGAAAATCATAGAAGCTCAAAAAATGCAAAATAATTTTTTTGGATTTCTGGTGTCAAACCCTATAACTTTTGTAAAGCATGACCATAATTTTTCTTGATAGTTTTTGCATACAAAATACAAAACTGATAAAACTTGATCTGTTGTATATCAAGTTCCACATGTGATCTATAGCTGAATTTTGGATATGTTGTGTGTTATGTCATGACTAGCTAATTTACCAAAAATAGCACAAAGTTACTTTGTAAAACTTTTTATATGATTTATTTTGTATTTATGCTGAATCTGTCTAAATGAATTTTGTAGATAAAAATAAATATCTTTTTGTGCTCAACTTCTAGATATAACATTTTTATGAATACTCCCACCTCTCGTGAATTAATCATAAATTTATGTTTAACAGAAATATTTATTCTTGAAATATACCTAATTTTCTTTGTAAATGCATAAGTCAAGATCTATAGTAGCTCTAGGTGTATATGTTGCATGCCTAGCTTAGGTTTGGACCACAGGCCATGTGTGAGAAAGTTGGAATCATTTTGATGCTTTTTTATTTTTATATGCATTTATCATGTTTTGGTAGCTAGCTTTTGTTATTTTCAGTATATTTAATTTCATAGCTCTCCTAACTGTGAATGTGTGTGTAGTGGCTTTGTATAGGTTTGTAGTGCTTCATAACACACCTCACTAAATTTTATGAATTTATTTTATGAATAAAAGCAATAGAGGCCATTAAAGCTTAATATTAAATTAAATGAGAAAATCACAAATCACACCCCCTCATGACCCTATGTGTGTGATGTAAATCATTATAAAAGGCTTAAGACCAACCCTTTGCTGTTTGTGAAATCTAAATTAAATTTTTTGCATAAATACGTACACACAGTCACTATAAAAAGAATATATAATAAAGCACCACAGGAAATTACTTTAATAGAAAGATTATACCAAATGTGTGTTTGTCAAGGTAAATATGGCCAATCATACTCTTCATGGTTGTCATATGTTGTTTTATAATTAATTGAATAAAAATCGTCAATTAAATCTTGCATTTGCATCCTCGTGTAGATCTTCCCGACGGTAGCCGCACGCCTATGTCGGAAGGAGGAGACGGAAGAGCTGATGGAGACGTGCACTGCGTCGCTATAGAGCAAGACATGGACCAAAGTACAGAAGGGCCCAAGGCCAACCTTGCCAGCGAAGGCAAGCCCCGGATCATTAACCTTGTCTTTGCTTTGATTGTGCATTTACATTTCAGGAGTTGAATGAAACCCTAGATGCATTATTCCTAGGTACCTATGTGTCACACCTGTTTTTCCAAAGAAAACCAAGTGCAAACCTATATGCATGCCAGGATCAATTTTCATGCATATAGTTGACATAAGTGAATAACAGAAACAATATCACGTAAGAAAATGGGAGATTATCAGAGTATTACGATATATCCTGGAAACGGAGGCACCAAACTTCACAAGCGATCGGCGGGGGTTGCGTACGCCTAGAACCGGCAACATCTTCACAAGACTTCGGAGTAGCTTCCTCCTTCGAGCAACATTGTTTATAGCAAGGGTGAGCACTTGTCGTACTCGGCAAGTGTGGGGAAAGTATGAATGCAAAGGCTTTATAGTGGACCTGCTCAAAGCATTTAGCATTTTAGTTGGTCAAATTTTATTAGCACTCGATTACTAATAAAGTATAAGTTTATACCAACCCACAATTAAGCATAAAGATAAGAGATACGCCATGAGCACACATAACACATATCATGAGTTAAGTCCATCTTCAAGTTCAGTTATCATGTGAGGGTCCAGGCCGCTCTTGACCGTGAGCACGGCTAATCGATTAGTTTTACACTCTGCAGAGGTTGTACACTTTCACCACGAGCAGCGTAAAAGCTCCGAAGAACTTTGAACCCAACCATGCGATGCTGATCAGGCACCATACCACACTACCGAGGTGTGGTTGCATAGGGACGCTACGAGGCCTTTACAAGGTTCTCCAACAAGTTGTGACCCACAAGGTCCGGATCAGTTAGCAAGGTATAAAGTCCCCTAGCAGGTCGATACCCCCACCATAAAAAGAATACTCACCCAACCCCCTGCTAGAGCGAGTCCATACCCCGCAGTACCGCCGATCCCTTGTCCTTATCAGGTAAGATCTCCCCAAGCTAAAGTTCCTAATTATTCAGCCAAGACCATTGCCATTACAAGGTTTTCCCCCTATTGCAACAAATCCCTTAGGCAACACCACTATTTCGGTTGCAATAGGGGGGTACTATTGCACCGAAACGGTGATTTGGTTGCAATTTGTGTGTCTATTGCAACACAAAATTTGAGTTGCATTATTTATTTGTTCGGTTGCAACATGTTGACGCTAATGCACCCTTTTTTAGGATTTCCGTTGCATTTGGTTGGAAATAATGCCACCCCAATTTTGTGTTGCATTAGCATTCCTTACGTTGCAACAGAAAGTTGCTATAGCCACCATACTAGGGATGGTTGCGTTTGAACAAGTATGTCGCAACGTAGAATTTTGGTTGCAAATACGGAACAACTATATTGCAACTTATAATTCGGGTTGCAGTTATGTCTTTGTTTTGTTGCAATACATGGAGGGCTATTGCTTCGTTTGTAGCCTAAAGATGCAATATCATGTATGTATTGCCACAAAAGTTAGTCGTTGCATTATTTTTCATGATCGTTGCAACTGTATAAAAATTATTGCAACGAGGTATTCCTTGGTCGACACTCAGCGGATTGGCAGAACATGAATTAAAAAAATTTCATTTCCCATATGACCCAACAAATAAAACATAGTCATATTTATGAATGGAGAAAATTGATAAATTGAAAAAAAATTCTAAAAAAAAGTAAAAATTTGGGTGAAGCATGGCTTGAACCAAAGACCTATGTCTTCAATCAACAACACCATACCACTAGACTACTTCACAACTATTGCTTCATCTTGCATTTGGGTCTTTTTTAATCTAAATCTAAAGACAAGAGTACTGGGCCGCAAGCTGCCCCTGGCCTGCCGCATGCGGGGCTCGCTCGTGCGACTGTGCCACGCACGCTGGTCACGCTCGCTTACTGGGACGCACGCTGGGCTTGCTCGCTTACTGGGCCACGAGCGCTGGTGAAAAAAATCCCAAAAAGAAGCAAAAAAGTAGCTACCGAAGGACTCGAACCTGCGCCACTAGGTTTAGAAAGAGGATGCTCTGCCACTCAGATACAAGTGTGTTTGTGGTTAGAGGGCTCACACAGACCTTTTATTATGTACGCTAGCGGTCCACCAGATGGCAGCGCGAGATTGGCCCAGTTCTATTGGAATCATGGTTCACATTTCTTCTTTTAATCTGTAATTAAATTTTGTATCTAGTTTTTCTCCATCATACTTAATCCAAATTTGATGATTGTTTTCTAAAATTTTCTAAAATTGTCATATTTTCATTAATGACATTTTTAGTACAGATTTTCATTATACGGATCTTATTTATATACCTTATCTTGTACCTTAGCAGATTTTAGAAAACTATAAGAGATATGTATCCATTTGTAAATAATGTAGGTTTCTCCTTTATCGAAATCATTTGAAAATTTTATGTAAACTTTAAACATCCATAAAATGATTCCATGTTAATTTTTAGAATTTTCGAAGAAGTTTTAGGTATTATTATCATTATTTTATAACAAGGTGACTAATATAAGTTTGAGTTTTCTCCACAAGTCAATTGAATTTTTTGTCAATCTCCAAGATGTGGCCTATAATGGACCATAAACACTTAAATATATTTTTTTAAATTTGTTTGAATCTTATTATATATACATATAAGTCAATTTGGAATTACTTTCGGTAAACATCTAGAAATTCAACTAAATGATAGAAAATAGCAAATCTATTCAGAAAATCTTGAAACACGTAGAGCAAAACTTAAATATTGTATGATAAATGTGAAAAATGCATTGGGGGTCTTAATTAATTTTCAAGTTACTTCATAAAGGTGCCTTAATGAGGTATTTAAAAATAGAAAACCAACTTTTTTAAGAAAAAATGGCAATGCAACTTCATATTTGCTAATGTTATGGTCAACATAAGGTCGTGTCCAAAATTTAGATGTATACGAGTCCAACATATTCAAATCTCAGTTTGACTTTGGGTTTTAGAAAACTATAAGAGAGATGTATCCATTTGTAAACAATGTAGGTTCCGCCTTTACCGAAATCATTTGAAAATTTTATGTAAAGTTTAAACATCCATAAAATGATTGCATATTTATGAAAGAAAAATGATGAATTGAAAAAAAATCTAAAAAAACAAAAAAAGGGCAAAGTGTGACTCGAACCTAAGACCTCATCCTTCAATGCACAATGCCTTACCACTAGGCTACCTCAGAACTATTGTCTTGTTAAGAATTTGGTTTTTTATCAATTCTAAAACGCTCGTTGGGATTGCTCGCTCGCTGGGCCTCCGCTAGGCCTGCTTGCCGCGCATTGGGCCGCGAAGCACCTCCTCTAGCCCAGCTCGCGCCAGCAGCCGCGACCCACTCATACTTGTGGTCCACTTGTGAGGGAGAGAGGAGGAAGAGAGTTGACCATGCAGCAAACATGTTTGACTAAGATTTCCTAAGATTTTATGTTGAAACTCAAATTTTGGTCAAACAAAAGTTTTTTAGAATTCAAAACCCTACAACTTTCATATTGACCCAAGATTTATGTAGTAAAATAAATTTAGGAGAGTTGACCCGAGGTCAAATGATGTTTGACCGAGATTTAAAGAGAAAAACATGTTGAAACTTGAAAACGTCGAGGTCCTTTGCTTGGAAATAGGCCTCCATGAGAACCTTCCACCGCGGATAGCCCGTTCCATTGAATTGTGGAGCCAAACCTAAGGTATCCACCCCTTTCATTCCTCTATAGAGCAACTCACTAGGCGGTGAAGCCTAACCGTTACAATGAGCCGTCTTTCACAATTTACCAATCAAACGGCCACTGAAAAAGTAAGTGTCAGATGAATCGATACTACCTTTTCAAGGCGTCAGTTCATCCGATGCCCCTCCCACATCACTTAGCCGTTGAGATTCTCTGACACAACTGCTCCGACGCTATACACCGACGGTGCGTCGGTTCATCCGGTGCTTAAGACCCTGCGGCCAAGTCGTCTCTGTTAGCTTCCACGCGACGGTCGGATAGACTGACGCTTCCCCTTGTCCAAGACGTCAGTTCATCCAGTGCTGAAGACTTCGTCTTGGCGCGTCTGTGTCTTGATTCAAACTGAGCGTCGGATAGACCGACGGTGTCCTCCCTCAGACCGTCAGATCATCCAATGCTACTGTCTTCGCTGCTCTTCCTCTGCAACTCGTCCGACGCTACTAGGAAATGGACTGTCGGTTCATCCTACGGTGCCTAGGGTTTCACCCAGTGAACCAACTCATCCGATGATTGCACTGACGCTTGCTATTTAGGTACCGTCGGTTCATCCGACGGTGTCTTTTCTTTTCCTTTATTGCTCGGTTTGGACCCTTGAAAAATAGACTATCTTCTCAATTTGGCATGTGGTATTTTGGCATCCTTGGGACCTAGAAATGTCTACAAAGACATGCTAAACAATATGGTTAGTCCGATTGATCATGTTGTCATGAATCACCAAAATCAAACTCGAACTAATGGTAAATGGGGCCATGTTCGCTACACCTTCATAGAAACTCCAAAAATTTGATGATTCTTTTTTTATTTTTTATAAAACCAAACCATTTCATTTGATTGCAGATTTTTATATGTTAATTGAAACTTTTTAAAAATTTCAAGATTAAAAATTACTTTAAATTTTATATGAAAAGTTTGAAAACTCAAAATACCAATATTGTTCATCATGAAAAGATCCACAATATTGCTTCGTAACCAACATCAATTTCTTTTTATATTTTTAATTGAAACAGGGTTAAAATTCGACACATCTAAGTCACAGCTATGGATGAACTGGGATGAACAAGTGTGGTTTCTCTTTTTAATCTTTGACTAAAACTTGCAACTAGTTTTTTCCCTCATACAAACTCCAAATTAGATGATTATTTTTCCTAAAATTTTATAAAACCATGCTCTATCAAGATAATATGTTGATTTTGGTCTTTTTTTCATGAGATCAAGTTTGAGAATTCAAAATTTGAATTTTTTAAAAGTGATAATGTTAGACCATATTTTGAAACCCGAAATATTTTCAGCTGAAGAAATGATGAATACCAAAGTTTCATAACTCGTCAAGCTCTACAAACTTTATTTAGGTCATTTTTTGATTTGAGAAAGTGATAGTGTACATCACTCACTAATCCTATGGTCACTCACATAGTTTGTCGAATTTGTACTGAGTATTGTAACCACTTTCTCAAATGATAAAGTGGTCTAAATATACTTTGTAGATAAAATGTTGAATTATACCTAGAAGGTAATAAAATTTTTCACCTATCTCTAGGACATGATCTATGATGGAACATAGGAGCCTATATATATATATATTTTTTGAAAATTTTCTTAATCTTATTGGATGCAAACATAGTTCAAATGGAGAGAAAAACAAAAAACCATTTAAATGATATAAAATACCAAATCTATTAAAAAATTGTTGAAACTCCTACATGAAAAACTATATGTTATCTATTTCATAGGAAAAGTTTTGGCATATTTGCGATATTTTTTGTTGCAAGTTACTTCAAAGTGTGTCTTGTAATTTTTAAATCTGGAAAAAATATACTTCGAGTTCATTTGTGTTTAATGACGGTACTGGCCGGATTTAGCTTTTGGCTCCCCGCCTCCTTTGTCGGTGCCATCTGAAATAATTTGCAACAAATTGACATTACTATCCTTAGATTCAATGGACCAACAACTAACTTTAAAAGGGTACATTGGTAATTGTCTAGCCCCATCCCGCACAACGGGTTCAAATCCACAGGAACCCTAGGTCAGCCGCAATCTCATCTCTTCCTTTGTGCTGCGGGTGCCACCGCCCCTGCTGCCTCATCCTCTTCTGATGCCCGCCTCCCCCTACTCTCCCTTCCTCAGATCCACCTGCAGGTTGCGTCCTCAAGGTGCCCTCCTCCTTCCTCCTTCGCACGCCCTCCTCCTCCTACCTCCCCCACCAGATCCCCTCTCCCGCCCCTCCCTCTCCGACCAGAGCAGTGGCTCCTCATACCCAGGCTCAAAGTAGAGGGAGATTGGCCTTGCCTCAATCTGTGTGTGGGCACTATGTGTGGGCACAGAGAGCAGAGGTGGCACGGCGAGGGGATGGCGGCACGGGTGACACAAGCCGCGCCACGAAGAGCGGTGAGACTGGGCTCCTTATCCCTCTCACTCCCTCTCTCTCCCTAGGCAATTTCTCTCCTAACCCTAACCCTAGGCTCGATTGTTTCTTCATAGGCTTGTGAGAGGAGAAGCACAAGGATGTGAGGAGGAGGAGATGCAGGGGAGTTGGCGGAGGTCGGCATAGGCGACGCACGCGAGTCGCTCTAGCGGCAGCTCACGTCCATGCAGGTTTGTGTTTGTCCATGGATTAATCGCTCCCGCCCTTGCTTTGTGATGTGATTTACGACTTTTATGGATGTTAAGTAGGGAACTCGGGAATTTTACTCAGGGATGGCACGAAAACCATTCTAGGCCTACGTTTATCATGTTCTAACATTTTGATCGCTTGGTACTGATATGTGTGAATGGGTCCAATTTTGTCCTCGTTGATAGCTTCTAGATCAGGATACAGCCTGTTAACAAGGAATAAGTGGGGTATAGGGAGAAATGGGAGCAGATGGGAGCAGATAAGCTGGAAGCCAGCAACCAAATATAAGTCTAAATTGTTTTTTTGCTGCCGCAGTGCACTATAATCTGTGTGAGATTTTTCATTTTCTATTTTGGGTAACGAGTTAACCTATAGAAGGGTGTATTTTTAATCCATATTCATGAAGTGCTGGTCAGAGTTGAATGTCATCTCTGTCCAGATAGGCTGGACATGTTCATTTAGCTGTAGCTGAGAAATTCAAAATATTAGAGTTAAAGTGCAATTCATTCCTCTCTGTTTTGATCTCTTGCTACGGCTTGTGCTTTATTCTGGTGTTTAATTCATGCAATTTAGTGTCACAGATCAACAAGGCATTGAGCTCCAAATAGCTAGTGTCACTTTCATCTACAATAAGCAATCATTGCTTTGTCGAGTGATATTGTTGCCTGATCTATTTATTTCCTTGCAACATCAAGATTGGTGATCTCCTTGCAACATTTGGGATCTGTTTGGAGGCTAGGGTAGAAAGTTTTTGTGGATGACTGGTTAAATTTGTGTAACTGAAACACAATATCCACTTCCAGTCTAACATATACACTAGTAGGTACTGTATATGTCATTTTTCTTAATTATCTTGAAAATTTTCTTAATTGACTGACAGATGACATTCTATTTTTCGTTCTATTCTTGTTATGTTGCTTTCTGTGGTACATGTTTTATTTAAGCTAGTTGATAACACAACTTGTGTTGTAGGGATGTATGTACTGGTCGTCGGGCCATACATTGCAGGAGAGTCTAAGGAAAATCATCTAGCTATCAAGGTGCCATCTCTGTCCCTCACTCTGAGCAGGTTGTGCGAGAGGAGGGGGACGACGACAGCGATGCCCGCCGGCATAGCTCCAGCGAGCAGGCCCCCGCCCTCGTCCACAACACCCAGCTACACCTCCACACCGTCCGCCACTAGCCCAGGTCATCCTTTCCATACTAGTATTTTGTCATAGTAGATATGCTAGATTGCTAGGTGCTCATTACTCAGTGCTGCGCTGTAACTATATGCTTGGCAGATAGGACTATATGCTTTGGATGATTATAATAATCAGTGCTAGTTGAAGTGATTTTTGCCAAGTGCCAACACGTATCATGTTATTGTGAATGTTGTTTGAAGGGTTCTAATTTAGGGAGTTGTCGAGCTTTGAAGTTTAGAAATTATTCCTGCAATTTATATACCTATTAAATAGGAAGTAGTTAATGTGCAGTAATGTTGGTTTATTGGTGCACTCTGTTATCTAGCTCTGAAGTTCAGAAATCATCTAGCTCTCAAGTTCAGAAATTATCTAGTTATCTAGCTCTAAAGTGTTGACACTGCTTTAATGTTGAAATTTTTTGGCACAATAACTCAGCTTATGCATGGCTTAACATTCCGGCACAATGTATGGTTATCTTCATTCTGTTTTGTGAGGTTCAAGATAAATGATTAGGCAAACATTGCTTTGAGCATTTACAAATTTTGATTAGTGTACTTCCTGGATGCTTTTGATTAGTGAACTGTTCATAGATGTGAGATTAATCTGCAGACCTTGTAGAGGGAGCAAACTGATGCATATTATTATTCTTGATGCAGATTATTGAGGAGGACCTGAGGATGCAAATGAATCAATGTAACCAACTGTTTTATAGTATGAACATGGCTTGACTTTTATCCAGTTTAGTTTTTGACCCCTCGTAATAACAATTAAAGGCTTGACTGAAATATAAAATATTGCCACTAATTTATTCTTTTATAGACAATGTGTGCTTTTTACCATGTTATATTGAATAAAATGTTTCTGGTGATCTCTCAAGGTTGTTGTATCTTGGTATGGCATATGATTGTGGGTAGTTATACTATGTTTCATTTTTCCTGCCCACTATTTTTCCTGCAAGTTTCATTGACAATTGAAAAACTCCTGGCCTTTAAGTTTCCTGCAATGCTCACACTAATCAACTTAGATAGTTATGTGTGCAGGTGACACAGCATGACATCAAGGACAGAAATTCCTAGCTCCTCCAGTTCCATTCAAGGATAGGAATTCCTAGCTCCTCCAGTTCCATTATCTGGTGCTATTTGTTTTTTTCCCTTTGGGCATGTTTTGCTGGTGTTCCCAAGCAATTATGCTGCACCGTTTTACCTGGCTGTGTTGCACATTTGTTAATTAAGTAGATCTTTAGTCCAATGTATGTTGCTGCTCATATCATCTTCAGTGTTGCATATGATATTTTATATTCTGAAATGATGTCATTGGAGGTCGCAATGATTTTATATTCCCAATTATTTCAGCTTGTTGATAATATGGGTCAGTATGTTAATAGGTGCTTATTGTGGGCTGAAATGAATATGGGTGTTGTTTATGGGCGGACATGGTCATGTGTATAAATACTGGGCCAAAATGTTGATGGGCTGAAATGTTTATGGTTAAACTTTTGGACCAAAAAGTGATTCAGTTTTAAAATCAGCCATTAATAAATGGCCCATTTATAAATTTAACCATTTATATCAGCATAATAAATCGGCCCATTATTAAATTAGCCTGTTAATAAATCGGACGTCCATGTCATTGTCCACGTAGGCAGCAACGTCATCGTCCACGTAGGTAGCCACGTCATCGTCCAGTCGCGTTAGCATCCATGTCAGCAGCAATCCGTTACGACCAATCAAATTACGTGGCAATAGAGGATACCACCTAAAGCAACGTAACCAATATCATGGCATCATTCAATACTACCTATCGCATCGAAATAAACTTTTGTGGCAATAGAGGAGACCACCTATAGCAACTAACCAATTTCGTGGCATCAGACAATACTACATATTGCAACCAAATTACTTTCGTGGTAATAGACAAGGTTCAACCAATAGCAACCAAAGTCAGTGCGTAGCAATACTATAACTTGCAACGAAACAGAAACGTTGCAATTGCACCTTTGGCAACACCACGGATGTGTCGCAATAGTACACTTTGCAACGGAACAAGCGTTGTAAAAAAACCTAATTGCAACGTTGCGTTACGTTGCAACAAAAAAACTTTGGCAACCACTAGATGGACAACGTCGTAATAACCTAATGCAACGCGGCTTTTCGCAGCCCACGGTCCACGGAACAATTTGGTTGCAATTGTGTCTATTGTAACCAAATATGGCATATTGCAACACATTTTGTGCGTTGCTTTAGGGGGAAAATCTAGTAGTGTGCCCATTAGTTCTTGTGGTTGTACTGTTTTCCTGGGTGGTTCTCCATGTTCTGATTAATGCATAATGATCTTGTATTAAAAGTATCATAAAGGAACACATAGCATAAAATGATAACCATGTTGATTATTACCAACCCAGTTGAGCACACTAAGCAATATCTACCATCAATATTAATTAAGAACCAGGTTCAAGATAATGGTCAAAAGAGGCTAGTTATCCTTAATAGGAACCCATCAAAGTAAATGCAAAGCAATGCAATGAGTGATTAAATATAATTCTTAGGACAAAAGATCAAGGACACACTTGCCTTTAACCAAAGTGGTGATGTTGCTCAGAATCTTCACCTTCACGCTCTTCCAAGCTCTTGAACCACGTTCATTCTACTCGCATCAATCATCGAGCACAAAACATGCAAAGAAAACGCACGAGTACAACTAAGAACAATACATCAATCAAAAGAAAGCTTTAAAAGAACGCACTAGGCTTGATTAGATGGATCACTAAAGAACACAAGGTGTGCTTGGAAGGGAAAGGCTTGGTTAACTTTGAAGAGATGGTCGCAGAAGATTGAGCAAGGACCAGAAAGATCGCACTGGGATAGAACTCGATCCTATTGGTTACGCAAGCGCAAGAATCGCTGAAACAGAACTAAGCTCGAAACTATCGTGATATCATTATCAAACAACAAGAGACTACGCTTGGCATATTTTAATTAAGAAATCATGTGAAAGAATATTTCAGAGAAATACCCTATGTTACCATTAAACAAGTTATATTTAATTAAAGAAACCACCATAAACTTAATCATATTTTATTTATAACATTCAAGTAGAAGTTATGTCAAATTAACAATTAATTTAGAAAGATAAAGCAAGTATAAGACATCTAGGCGAGTAACTTTATGTCACGTGTTCAACTAAACATATTTAATATTGAAAAGACATTTATGATATCATTAGGCATATTAACTTTATTATGAAAACCCATGTTTAACTCTAACATCTTTTATTTAGAAAAAACTAGTTATGAATAGGGATTAACCAATTACACCATGATTAAAGAAAACCGGATTAGAACCTAATCACTTTTTATTTGTAAAAACAATGAAATAAGAATTAGTCAAGATTAACATGCGGTTTTAGTGTTAAAACAAGTAACCGGTGATACACATGCTAACGTACAAGTTACTGTGAAACGAACTAGACAGTAGAAGCGAACTATAGCACGCACACAAACCTTAGGCTAGGGTTTAGGAGAACTAGTCTACAAAGAGAACTAGGATGAACAACTGACACACTAACCAAGGGTGAACTGATCTGACAAGAAAAACAAATAACAAGATAAGCTCTAAAGAAAGGTAGCTACGATAGATTAGGTACAAGAACACGACTGATCATAAAGAGACAAAACCTAATTTAGATAGGATAGACATAAACTTGATATTGATGAACGAGATTCTACGGGAAACATGAAATAATCATGGTAGGATTACTTAATAAAGAAGTGCAGAACAGAAACTCTTAGATATCTACTTGGATCACCAAAACACACAAACCGTGCTTTAGAAGGGAAAGGTCTAATTAGATGCACACGGTTTAGCTTGGGCTAACACTAGAAAGGTTTAGAGCTTCTGATAAACTTGATCAAAAGAGATACTAAGATAAGGCTGACACCGAACGTCTAACGAATTATTTGCATATGAGAGATCAAACTATGAGCTAGGTTTATTTTTAATTAACAAAAAGTATGTAGGGATATTTCATAAAGAAAACACCCTAAGTTGGAATTAATGCAACATTACTTTTTATTTGTAAAAGACCGGAGTAAAGAACTAATCAAGTTTTATTTATAAAGATTCATATAAGAATTATTCCAATTAAACATTTAATCTAGAAAAAAACTAAACTATATGAATAATCTAAACGAAGCTTTGTGGTAGATCATGTTATTATTGAAAACAACATTACTTTGGTATTAATCATAATTAACATTTATTTATAAAGCCGGGGTAAAAGCCTAATCAACTTTTAATTAGGAAAGATTAACTACTAAACAAATTGACATTTGGTTTACGAAAATCGAGATAAAGATCTAATTAACTTTTATGTACAAAAACATGTGATAGGAACATTAATCAAATTAAATTTGCTAATGAAAAACAATGTATAGATCTATATAACTTTTATTTGGAAAAGTCGTGTATAACTCGACATTAATCAAAATTAATATTAATTTTATTTTCAGAAAACAAAACATGGTAAAAACTCACCACTAATGCGTGCTTTACATTATTATGCACCCTACGCAATTTGAACGGATGAAAACGGATCTAAAATGTGAAAGATATGGACTTTCAAAGATCTAGGGACCTAGTGGTGAAAGATTCGAAACTTCAGAGGCTTTACTGCGAAAACCCAGGGTCATATACATAATTATGTATATAAACTCGAGGGTTTACTTGCAAAGGAGTCAGGTAGGATTATATCTGAAGAATCTAATAGATCTGGGGGGGTTCTGCAAGATTGCAAGACACAGAACAAATCTAATGGTTACATGAAAAGGCAAGGGGCTGGACGCAAAACAACCATAACTTCATCTCCTAGCTCTGGCCGCTGACCGGCGGCAGACAGGGGCTCAGTCGTTGGGGTCGCCGGCGCCCTGGGCGGTCTCCGGCTCGGCCGAGGCGAGGAACAGAGAGAGGAGGCGAAGGGGATCTAGTGGAGGCCCTCACCTGTGACAGGGAGACGCGGAGGCGGCCGAAACCCGCGGCCGACAGCGCTGGCGGCGCCGACTTGCGTTCCCATGGGCACAGCGTTCCAGTGGGTCTTTGGGGGCGGAAATCAGCTCCCTGGACGCGGCTTGTCGGCGCGATGCTACTGGTGGTGCTTTTTTCCTTGAAGGTCAACGGAGACGACGAATCGGCGACGAACACGACACCCGGCGGCGGACCTGCAGCTCCTGGCGGCGCACGGCTTCAACGCGCGGTGCAAGGCGGGGATAGGCGCGTGGCGAGGCTAGGGGCATGCGAGAGCTTCGGCCGGCGCGGCGCGGCTTTAAAGGGACGCGAGCTCCCCTTGTCACGCACGCCAAGAAATCCGGCGGCGGCGGCGTCTGCCGTGGAGGCCACGGCCTCTGGCTGCCGTGCTGTGATGGGTCTCGTGCGGGCCTGTGGCCGGGCCGGAGCGGCTGGGCCGGATGGGTCGGGCCACCGGGCTCGGCCCAGTAGGATAGGTTATGTTTTTTTTAAATATTTTCCAGTGCTAACACAATTTAGGAAATTCCAGAAATTGCTTTCAAGGCACGAAAAATACTCCAAAAATTCCCAAAAATCTAGGAAAATTCCCGGAGCTAGATTAAGACATGAACAATCCAAATAGAGCATTTGGAGCTCATGAAAAAGATTTTTAGAGCCTTCTAATTAATAGAAATAGCTCAAGGAAAATGATAATAAATTCCAGAAAATTCCGGAAAATTCTCGGAAGGGTTTGGACAGCACCTAAACGCTTTTTTGAAACCTTTAGCACTCAAGAAGCACCAAGATGCATCAGCATGAATGCAACACTCTCAACTTTTTATTTGTTTTAGGAAATCAAACAAGGATTTGTCCTATACTGTATTTCCTGTAAAGAAAATAAATGTTGGAAAAGTTTAAAAATTATGAGAAAATTGTTATTTAATTATTCTTTCTATTTACATCCTGAAATTGAAAATTTCAGGGTGTGACACTATGCTCTTTTACTAGTATGCTAGGTCGATAGCTGCTATGCTATAGGACCCGGTAGAAGTCGAGTGATGTTTGTCACTCGCGAGAATAGGTTCTTATGTTGGAATCATAAGATCTTTATAAATGGATTGCTCATGTGGTAAGAGAATGGGATTTGGGCTCTGGTCCAGTGGCTTTCGTGGGCTAAGCTTTTGAACATACTAAGAACTTGTTGGGAATAGGATCGGTAAGCCTAGTACCTGATGGATATGACAAGGGAACTTTTCCCTACTACCCCGAGGACACCTAATGTGTCCCCTGCCTGCAACAGTGGGATACCTGTGCAATTCTGGGCGGTCCGGCGTGACGTTCCAGTAAGCCTTGTACCGAGGACTGTAGGTCTGATCCCAACCCCAAGAAAGATGGGAGCCGTCTGGTCGGTGTATACCCCGTTTCGTTTTTGTTTGGACCTTCTTGGGGTATGCATTCTTCCATGTGTTTAACCTTGCAAGGATTTAATCAATTGATTGTCGGCCTCAAAGCGTTATCCAAGACCGCTTAATCAACTGGCCATGATATCCCTTAATGATAGAACTTTGAGAATATTACTGCTTGAATTAATTGTATTGTACCATTCTTGATTGAATTAGTTGACACAATTAGAAATGGTAATCAACTAGAATTTGAGCTAAAATATTGAATGTAAGGACATACTCTTTGTTGCTTTTCAGCAAAAGAACTCCACCGGCCGAAAAGCCTCTCATGTCTAGAGTTCGGTGATTTAGTTATCACCCGACGGTTACGTCTTGCTGAGTATTAGTATACTCGGCCTTGCTTTATAAATGTGGTTGCAGATGATATTGTTTGGCCTGGAGAGATTCCACCCGGCTGGGAGCTGGAATGGGTGGATGGCCTCCTGTGATGTCTACCCTATCGTAGTTATTTTAATCTGTTGTTTTCAAACTCTGAGCCTTTATATCATGTCATGAACTATGGTTTGTAATAAATAAACCCTTAGGGGTAATTTGGATTCAAATTGTGTGTGTACTCTGGACTCGCCTTCGTGTGAGTTTTAATGCATATTTGTCGATCCTTTGTTTCTACTAGCAAACATGCACGTGCGTTGCTATGGGTAATCTTAGATGCCATGTTTGCATAAAGAAATCTCTGACGATCACATATCGACAGCCTCTGTCCGAGTTTTAAATTTGCATGGTGTGCTCCAGCATTCGCACGTCTTGCTTCAATTCGTTCATACATGCATTGCAATCTTTCCTACACACATTACCCTGACTCCATTTGATGTTCTTTATCAATAAGATCATCTATATCTTTTTTTTGCTGACAAGCTTCACGATGTTTTTTTTTCAATAATTCATCCTTTTGTAGGTCAAACAGTTGCATGTACCGATCCCTTTCTGGATGCCTTTCTTTAGAATCCATGATGAGTAGTGACTTGTCACTTGATATCATGAACCCAATTGCTAATGTTGTTGTCATCTAAAGAAACAAAATATGCATTTAGGAAGAACAGGTTGATCAATATTACTTGTACCGGCGATGGTGCTTTGGTCATTTAATATACTGTTATTCACTATCGTTGTCTGGGAGCTTTGGAATCTGTGGAATTCAGTGATTTTTGACAATGGAGTTGCATCTCCTCAGCCCTGGGCTACAAAGTGTAAATCTCGCATCTCCTCAGCCCTGGGCTACAAAGTGTAAATCTCTAGACCACCTCCAACTCGTGAGAGTTCGTGAGCATAAACGTGCTTCTTTTATTTGTTTTCTTGAAACAGTCTCTTTTAAAAGGTAAATATTTCTTGTGGGGAACAGCCTAGTCTTTTTGCTAAAAAAATATTAGGTGGTTCGAAGCATAGTTATAAATTTTCTTATATATACTTGATTTGTACGATTCTTTAAAAAATTTATAGCGCAACAAAAAAAATTTGCAAAAACTATACCGATGTCACTGTTTCAAATGACAGTAGCATTGCAACGGCCGTTAACCGCCCCTTCAAACGGCAGTACGCGGCAGTCCATTTTCAAATAATCATAACTTTTTTAAAACTTTGTATGACACTTTCGTCGCAATCTACAACTTTGTAGTTCAAACTTTTTCATTTAAAATCATTTTGAGCCTCACGATTCAAAAAATCATATTTTTTATAAACTTGGATGGATATAATCTTTGTACGAAAATTGTAGCTTTCGTCGAGATAGACAACTTTACAGTTCAAACTTTTTTCATTTAAAATCATTTTGAGCGTGATTTTAAACGAAAAAAGTCTGAACTACAAGATTGTTTATCTCGACGAAAGCTATAATTTTTTCATATAAAGTTTATCTTCATTCGAGTTTATACGAAAAAGTTATAATTTTTAGAAAATAGTCTGATCCGTACCACCGTTTGAAAAAGGCGGTTGGGAATGGTACATTACCCGCTCTGGGGTTAATGGAGGTAGGGTACCGCCATTTGAGGCGGTGAAATCGGTGTAGTTTTCCAAAAAATCTTACTGAGCAATATTTTTTTTTTGAAAATCTAAAGAATAAATATATAAAAAAATTCCCTCCTTGCGGTTGGGGAGGGGTCAGGTGTTCGAAACTTACTCCCTGCTATGTTTCGGAGGGATTTAGGTGAGTTTATTTTTTTTCTTTTATCACCAGTACATCGGTTCACGCACAGGACTCGGGAGTGGTGTGCCGGTTCACACGGGACACGGCTAGGGAGGGGTGCACGGGTTCACGCGGGATGCGGAGGTTAGCGACCGGCTGGGGTTTGTCCGAGTCAGCAGTTTCCATTTCTTCGGTTCTCACAGTACGGTTTTTTATTCGGTTTTCGCTTCTTTATGCCGGTTCTCACCGATTTACTTCCGGTTTAATGTAGACGGATGAAAAAAAGGGCAGAAACAGTCCTCGCTTTAATATTATATATATAGGTAGAGATGTAAGTGATTTCACCGGGGGTTAACTCGGCAACTAACGACATGATGATACTTTATTATTGCTTAATGACCAAGTGGGTTGGTTTAGGCGATAGTACGGTATTTTCCTTGGAAGGTTGTCACAACCGACCTTGTCCGTCAGCCAATATAAGGCGGGCAAGGGCGTTCCCCCAAGAACAAAGTAACATCCATCCAAACTAATACAACCAAGAACAGGACGCAAGGTTTTACTCTCCGGTTTCCTAAACCAGTATAAACTCGCCATGTCCCTCCTGTTTCGTGTGCCATTGCATAACCATCAAGTTCTTAGCCCTAGATCTCCTCCCGCCGAACAAATAAACCACCGGGCTTGACCTTTGGACTGCTCAGACCTAAACCTCTGATACTCCTTGTGTGATATCGTGAGATATCGACAAATTTCATTATTTTCAGACTTCATTTGCATTTTTAGAATTTTAAAATCATTCAAGAGCGCGTCTTTGATGATGTTTCCTAGACAAGATTTTGGAAACTTCTTTTCATTCTTCGCGTAATGTCTTAAATTCGTCTAAATAACACGAATACCATTCCCCACTTTTTCCTTCTATTATTTGAATGACTTGCAGATCAAATTTTACTTGATTCAAAAATTAATTAAATGTAACTAATTAGTTAAATATGGAAAATAAATAAAAAACATACCAAATTTTAACATGGAGTAGCACATATTGTATGTGTAGAGTAGAAAAAAAATTAGGATATAGAAGATAAATATAACTATAGGTTGATTCACCAGGGTCCCTGTTATATTGAATCAGAACAAAGAAAACACATATCTCGATTGAAATTTTAGGAAAAACGTTTTTACTAAAAGTTATAGATCTTTTTGAGATATACAATTTTGATCATGCAAATGTTTTTGTTCATCCAAAGTCGCATGAAAAAATATGAAAACGTTCTTAGTGGCAAAATAGATCTTTGTCTGGCAACAAAAAACACTCGGTGAAATATGTCTTTGCCAGCGGTCGCTCTTGGCAAATTGGCCTTTTTCCGACGGCCAAAAAGTTACTCTCGGCGAAAACTCACCTTTCCCAATGGCTGCAGAAAAACTCTCGGCAAAAGACATCTTTGTCGACGGCGGAAAAACAATCGGTAAAATACCTACTTGAGTGATGTATCGAGATATTTTTTGGACTCGCGAATGGGCATGTAGTCCAATGGTAATATGGTCCAGTGGGACGCTACCCACCAGGGTTCAAATCCTAGCGCTCGCACCTTTTCCTGGATTTTCCAGGATTTACCGACGTTATGCGTTAAGTGGTAAGCGACGTTCCCGTCGACGACGAAGCGTCAATGGTGACTCCGGGAATCTCCAGATCTGCCGGTGCTCAGTACTTCAGAGGTGCTCATAGGGGTAGGGTTTGCGTACATGTATTCATATGGGTGAGTGTGCGTGTGTGTTGTGAGCGTCTGCGTTGTACTGTGTAATTATCAAAAAAAATATTTTTTGGGACTCTCGGCAAACGCCTTCTTTGTCGAGTGCATGTGGAAAGGGCTCTCGGCAAACCCCGAGCACTCGCTAAAGAGGTGATTTCCCACGGTGTTCGTTCCAAATTATAAGTCCTTTTGGGTTTATTAGATTCATGGATGTTGTTACGCATTTAGATATACACTATGTCTAGATGCATAGTAACATATATGAAAATAGAAAACTCAAAATGACTTATAATTTGGAATAGAGGAAGTACATAATTATCGCTTATCAGCTTCATGGATCGCGGCCACATGGAACTGGAATGTATTCCACGAAAATGCTTCCTCAAACACTAGTAGAACAGATCCGGGTGGTTTTTGTGGAACCGGTGAACGGGTAGTTCCATGTAAACTGGGCGTGATTTTTTACCTTATCCAAAAAATACCCTCTATGAGCTCAGGAGAAGGTTATCTGTTCCAGGGTATTATTGGAACAATGTCTCAATGTGCCCCATTAGTGCTACTGGGCGTGAGGGAGGGAAAATCTCCCCGTTTTTCGTTCCTAGCCAGCCGCCACTTTCGTTACTGGTGGCAGCACGCGTGGCACGTTGAGCTATCTCGAGCTGCAGTGACTGCCGACGTATTGATCTGCGACGGTACACAATTGTTAACATTTCTGCGGCTCAGAGGGGATGGAGTTTGTGGAGGATGCTCTTGCAAGTAGGAATGATAATGATATTTGCATAGGAAATCAATACGTGTACGTATAGATGCTAATCATGGTGCAAAGGGGTGTGTGTGAGTGGGGGGGGGGGGGGGTGGTTTACTGATGGAGGACAGGAGATTGCCTCGGTCGGAAACCGAGTGGATCAACTTATTCATGGGAATATGTTTGTGTGCACACCACCTCGTCGAGATGGGTAAGAGTCGGGCCTAGAATAGCCCATACAGTACCATGCCTGCTAGTAGGATAGAGCAGTATCAGTGATGAGGACATGACACTCATGCATACGACCATGATTGGTGCATGGAATGGAGTAGAAGAAGTCCAACAAGGGTTTCCAAGTCAACAAGGAGGTCCAAGGTTGATCCGTTTCGAGTCCCCGAGGTGGAGGCCAAAAGCAATTCAAGTTCGAGTCCAGTTCGGAGTCCAGGAGCAGTGCGCAATAAAACGGACGCCCATGTCGCATACGGAGTCGGTTTTGGACGTTCTATATATGGTTGGAAGCAGAATTTCATAGAGCTTCCAATGGGACCGGTCTCATGCCAAAATTCGTTCCGAGTCAACGGGAATCGTCGAAACAAGTTGACATCCAGAATCTGCCAAAGTGCTGCGTCGACGGTTGGTTGGGCTTTAGGCCCAAGTTGAGGGCGCCCCTCCTAGGTCGCCCCAAACCCTAGGAAGCCCCCCTCCTCTTATACTCAGTAGCCGCCACCTTAGAAACTCGGGTTTTGCTTAAGTCATTCTGTCAAGAACAGTTCGCCGCTCGATCGGTTTGTGAGACCCCAACTTGTGAGCTTAATCATTCATCTGCAATTTTCCGCATTGTGTTTCTTTCTTGTTCTTGCTTGTGTCTTTCGATTCTCGGGCAAGGATTAGCCCTCGTGGCGAGGTCAATCGTGCGGTGCATGGTTGATAACCGGAGGAGAAGTGGTGCTGCGATTGCGGGGTTCTAGTCGTGTTGATTGGAAGCCGGATCGTTTGTGTGACATCTCCACCAAATCGATAGCTATCTCCACCCGACGGAAGATCGAGAACCCACATCCCCATTAAGTGGTAATCGAGAGACTCGGTATCACCATCAGGCTTACCCTAGTTTTGAGTGTTTTCGCCTTCGTCCCATAGTCCACAAAAAGCTTACAAAAAAATTTCCGCTGTCCTACAACCCTAGTTTTTAGCCTCGCAATTTCGTTTTCAGATTGCTTTGTTGAGTTTGTGTCCGTGTTCGAGTCTTGTTGCTGGTTTAGGTCGTGTTCATCATCATAGTTCAACCGCGCCGTCGCTGTTTTGTTTCCGCCGCTAGCCCACCCACCTTTTCCAGATTACAAGTCGAGCCACCACATCACTCGACTTGCCCTCGCTAGCCGCCTTGTGTGAATTCCTGCCACGCCAGCCATAGATATGATACCACTTAATGGGGACGTGGGTTCCCGATCTTCCGTCAGATGGAGATAGCTATCGATTTGGTGGAGATGTCACACAAACGATCCAGATTCCAATCAACACGACTAGAACCCCGCAATCGCAGCACCACTTCTCCTCTGGTTATCAACCATGCACTGCACGATTGACCTCGCCACGAGGGCTAGTCTTTGCCTAAGAATCGAAAGACACAAGCAAGAACAAGAAAGAAACACAATCTGGAAAATTGCAGATGAATGATTAAGCTCACAAGTTGGGGTCTCACAAACCGATCGAGCGGCGAACTGTTCTTGATAGAAAGACTTAAGCAAAACCCGAGTTTCTAAGGTGGCGGCTACTGAGTATAAGAGGAGGGGGGCTTCCTAGGATTTGGGGCGACCTAGGAGGGGCGCCATCAACTTGGGCCTAAAGCCCAACCAAACTGTCGACGCAGCACTTTGGCAGATTCTGAACGTCAACTTGTTTCGACGATTCCCGTTGACTCGGAACGAATTTTGGCATGAGACTGGTGCCATTGGAAGCTCTATGAAATTCTGCTTCCAACCATATATAGAACGTCCAAAACCGACTCCGTATGCGACCTGGGCGTCCGTTTTATTGCGCACTGCTCCTGGACTCCGAACTGGACTCGAACTTGAATTGCTTTTGGCCTCCACCTTGGGGACTCGAACCGGATCAACCTTGGACCTCCTTGTTGACTTGGAAACCCTTGTTGGACTTCTTCTACTCCATTCCATGTCCCAATCATGGTCGTATGCATGAGTGTCATGTCCTCATCAATTAGTGAATGGCGGCTCGGTGTAGACCTTTCTCCCCCTTTGTGTGACCCCTTGCGGCTGCATGGGACTTCTTCACAGTTCCGAGGTGCTCCTTGTGGGGATCGCATCCAAGCCCGGATGTAGGGTGGTATCATACATGATTAGGATCTTGATCCGGATGGGTGGGTTTAGCCGGATCATTATCGACTGAGCTTCACCCTGAGCTGGGTCCAGGTGTACAAACTCTGTAGAGTTAAAATCTATACGTATAGCTGCGTCCTCGGTCATGAACAACCCTATGACATGTTCGTTTCTCATGTTTTGGGATTTCTACCCCCTCTATAGTACTTGACTGTGGTGAGCCGTGATTGCAGTCGGCGAAAGGAAAGTTGTTCCCTTTACCCTTGTTGATCTGGCTGAAATCATTGAGATGCAAGTAGAGGAAGTCCTCACATCGACCCTAGTTGGAGATAAGATACGGTGTTATCGGGGCACTATTGAGATAGAAGAATAGTCAGAAGCTCAGAATGATGCGAACTAAAATATCGGCCGGCTAATAGTAGGGATGAGACACATGCATGGTTTATGGACCAAAACACATACAGTTGTTACTAGAAATGCACTGGACGATTGTCTATACAGTCCAAAAGGAATGCCCTTATTTCCATGGGAAATCGATATCAAAACGTACGTAGATGATAGGGACAAAATTGCATGCATCAATTAATAACCCAACGCAGGTAACAATCGGAGAGATTGTGGATATATAGTTCACAATTGTCCTTGATATATAGGTGATAATTAGGTGAAAGTCCCACGTCGGCTACATAACATATAGTACGTTTTCAAATTCGTCGTTTGATAGTTGATGCTCTGCAAGAAACGTGAGCATGTCTGCTATAAAGTCTTTTAGTTCATGCTAATCCTTTCAACAAAGTGAACGGAGTGTGCGGCAGCTGCTCGCATACATGCATGGTGGGGCCTGTCCTCAGGACGGATCCCGGCGAGATATATTCGGCGCTGTTTGTCGCTATGCTAATCCCATGTCGACTTCTAATCTGAGTCATCTAGCTCAGAGCTATCCCTCCCGTCGGGGACGCCCTTAGGGTTCAATGGACCGACTGTGGACTTGACTGTATATTAACAGCAACAAGGCTTCTCTTAAGAGGTCTATTTGTGTAAATTGATTTTTTAAGACTAACAATTTTTGGTTCAAGGTGCGTTCAAGGTCAACAAGGGTAAAGGGAATAATCCATATATATATTCCGTTCAAGGTTCGTACCAGCATGAGTACCATGTAGAAAAGCTAGAGTAATGTAGTAAGGCCAGTCTCAATGGAGAGTTTCACCGTCCCAGTTTCCAAGATGTGAAACTTTAGTATGAAATAGATGTCTCCCTCAATGCATAGTTTCATTTCAAAGTTTCATAGGCTCAAGGCTCCCACAACCTCTCTCTCATTGTATGGTTTAATTGCATAGTTGCATGGTGAAACTCTATTTATGTCTCAATGGGGTTTCACACGGTTTCCAACGCATGTGAAACTGTGCCCAAAGGTTTCACCATGGTGAAACTCTTTCCTTCTCCCTCCTAAGGGATTCATGCAAAAAGTGAAATTTTGCTGATGTGGCGCTGTATTTAATGCGCATGAAACACTCATGAAACCCCATTGAGACTGTCCTAATCGCGCGCTTCCGTCCCACTATTTTGGCAGCATGCATATATATGATGGTATTTTGCTGGTTCGATTGGATCGCACCTGTGGATGTGGCCCACTTGTCGTGTTCCACCATTCCTGAATAAATCAATTCCTAAAATTCGTACCAGACATTTCTTTTAAGTTCGACTAACTTTATAGAGAGAATAACAACATATATGAAATAAAGTGAACATCATATGAAAAATATATCGTGGCCCACTTGTTGTGTTCCTCCGGTCCTGAATAAATTAATTTCTAAAATTCGTGCCAGTCATTTCTTTTAAGTTCGGCTAACTTTTTATAGAGAGAATAACTACATCTGTGAAATAAAGTGAACATCATGTGAAAAATCTGAGTCATCTACCTCAGAGCTTTCCCGTCGGGGACGCCCTTAGGGTTCAATGGACCTACTGTGGACGTGACAGTATTAACAGCGGCAAGGCTTCTCTTAAGTGGTCTATATTTGTGTAAATTGATTTTTTAAGACTAACAATTTATGGTTCAAGGTGTGGGTCCGCACACATGTGTTGCATGCCAATCCATATCTATTCTGTTCCAAGGTTCACACAGTCCACTTCTTTAATTAGAACATTATATTAGTGTAAGGAATCGGATGCTCGTTAGCCTAAGAGGGGGAGGGGGTGAATTAGGCAACTAAAAACCTTAACCTATGGCTTCACTATTTTTACACAAAGATAAACTAGAACATTCTATCTAGATGTGCAACTAGGGTTGTTCTAGTGTGTAACTCCGATCCCAAAACAAGGTTTGCAACCTATAGCCAATCCTAGCATGATACTACTCTAGGAAAGTAAAGGCAAACAAAGATTGCAATAGAGTAAATGCGGAAACGAAAAGGAGATGAGAGGAAGTAAACTCTTGACACGCGATTTATCCCGTGGTATCGGAAGGCACTAAGACAACCCTTGTCCACGTTGTTGAAGCACTCACACAAGGGTATTGCTTCCCGGTCACCAAGTCTCTCCCAAGAGCACCACTTGACTCGCCACAAAGGCTAGCCACTTAGGCACTTGCCAAGCTCCCTTAGTCACCTTTATGCCGCCTCCACTAAGGAGCTTCTCCACCGAGGAAGGGGGTCTCCACGTCCCCCGCACAAAGTGTCCTCGCTGCTCCACACCAAGCTGGAGGGTCGATGACGATTGCCGATGAGCCACTTAGGCCCCAAGGCTTCCGGCGAACCTTGTACAACTTGATTTACTGAAGAATCACCTCACAAGGTTGGCACAACCTTGCACTCACTCAGCTCTAAGCTAAGCCTAGCACTAAGCACATACACAAAGCATATGCAAGTCTAAGGATGAGCAATTAAGCACTTGGATGGATTGGATATGATCTTCTAGGTGTCTTGCTCTCCTCTGCACTTCCACACAATCCAGCAACCTCAAATGGGTGAGTGGAGGGGGTATAAATAGCCCAAGGCATCCAGCTAGCCATTGGCTAACTGCTCTCTGAAAAGTTGACCGTCGGATGAACCGACGCCTACTTTTCAGGAGCATCGTTTAATCTGGTGCCCCTCCCACGTCACGTAGCCATGGAGGTTCTCTGACACAACTGCTCCGATGCTATACACTGACAGTGCGTCGGTTCATCCGGTGCTGAAGGACTTCTCGCCAAACCGTCTCTGTTGGTTTCTTCGTAACCGTCGGATAGACCGATACTGCTCCTTGACCAAGGCGTCGTTTCATCCGGTGCTGAAGAGCTTGTCTTGGCGCGTCTCTGTCTTGATTCAAACTGAGCATCGGATAGACCAACAATGTCCTCACTCAGACCATCGGATCATCCGGTGCTACTGTCTCCACTGCTCTTCCTTTGCAAGTCGTCCGACGCTACTAGAAAATGGATTGTCGGTTCATCTGACGGTGTTAACTTCATTTCATCCTCTGCACAGTGTACCAAGTGCTCCGACTCTTGCACCAATGGTACCGTCAGTTCATCCAACGATGTCTTTTCTTTTTCTTTTCTTTCTTGTTTTTGACCTTGAAAAATAGACTATCTTTTCAATTTGGCATGTGGTACTTTGGCATCCTTGGGACCTAGAGATGTCTACAAAGACATGCTAAACAATATGGTTAGTCTCAATGATCATGTTGTCACGAATCACCAAAATCAAACTCGAACTAATGGCATATGGTGCCATGTTCGCTACAATCTCCCCCTTTTTGGTGATTTATGACAACACAACCAAAGCAAGTATAATTTTGCAAAAATAGACAACATTAGAACCACTTACACTTGCTTGGATGCTTACCATCATCCAAACTCCCCCTAGATCAAACTTCCCCCTTTTTGAACTTCTCTTCCTATGTTCACACATAGCTTGCCTCTTCCCACTTTGGAACCACTAGCTTGCTTTGGTCCCACATTCTCCCCCTTTGGAATAAAATCTCCAAAAAGTCCAAAACAAAAGGGCTCCAAGGAAACTAGCAAGTCCTAGCAAACATAGCTCAAAGAGAAATGTTAAATACAAGGGAGAAAGTCGCATGAACCATGATCCATATGTATGATATCAATGAATATACCACATGTAAGAATAACTAGGGTGGATCACAAGCTCATGAGACTAGCATGATTCAAACTAAGCTCCCCCTAAGTGTGTGCACAAAATGATAGTGTGAAAATCAAGCGCACAACTACAAACTTGTAAGGCAAGGAAGCTTAGAGCATATCATGCAAGGAGGTAGCTTAAAGGACAAACAGATAAGACAAATGAGTTCTTTTTACATTACCACTTGTAGATATCACTTGTAGTTTTTTGATCATCGCATACCTCTGGGGGATAATCCTCTTTACTTTGTTGGCACTACATTGAGATGAGCCACTTGGAAATGATATCACTAGGTGATACCACTTGAAAGAAGCTTGCATAGAAGACACTTAGGGTACCACAAGGATTAGGAATGTATGAGTACATTGCCTTTGAACTAATATGGAGACATAAGCTCGCAAGGACATGACTCAATAGCATGAAGCTCATATTGCTACACTCATTCTTTTAGATATGTTAGATCATATTGAGAGTGAAATAGCATTCTTTTAGAATGAAGTATCGCACTGGAACACGTCATCAAGGGACTACATAAGATAAGCTTGAAACAATGTTAGTCCCATAACCAAACCATAGGATGAGCTCCCCCTAAATGTGTGCATTTAGTGTTTGAATCACCAACCAAAAGTATGCACATTGTTTATGACAACAAAAGGGAAGCTAACCCTATAGCTTGCTCATGATGCAAAGAGATATATATGAAAACATGCACCATGAAAGAACAAGTGTAGCTTTCCTACACACTAATCAAACCATGTAGGTTACTCATGGGTTAGCACATGACACAAGAAACCTACCATATGTAAGCATTGCAACAAATGCAACTTAAACAAGGCAATGGAGCTACAATGATACATGAGATGGGTTCTAGTTTCCATTACCTCAACCGGGGAACTTGGGCAATACATGTCCAACTTGCAACCTTGGATTCTTGGCTTGAATCTTCACATCTTCTTTGTGCCAAGCCTCCCAATTCCCCGCTCCCACGGCCTTCAAGTGGCCTTAGGAACCCACACCATTTGAGGCCCCTTCATGTTGATGATGACTTCCTTCAGCACCCAAATGGGTTTGTTCCAACCCCTCTCCTTCTTCATCTTCCCAACCTTGTGTGCAACCACCTTGCCATTAGCTTTCTTCTTGATGACGTAGGTGTTGCTCTTGGTCTTCTTCTTGCGGTTGGGCTTGGTGTAGATGAGTGAGCTATTGATGGTGGGGTTCAACTTCTTCTTTGCGCCCTTGTCAATCTTCTTAACAAATTGAGGGCATTTGTAGAACTTGTGCCCTTCTTCATGACACTTGTAGCAAGTCATGGTTGCACCCTTCTCAAGCTTCTTCACCATGGGATCACAGTTATCTTGAGAAGGTTGGACTTTGCTCTTCATGTCTTGAGAGATGTCCACTTGTTCCTCATCACTCTTGCCTTTGCCCATCAAGCTTGCCAACCTCTCTCAGAGCCATTTCACTTCTTGCTTAAGCTCATCATTCTTCTTGCCTATGAGGGAATCACATGTTTCTACAACAACATTCTCATTGCAAGATGGTGAGCAAGATTCATCAATTAAATCAATGCAAGAAGTTGAAGCATCTACCTTGGAGATAGGAATTGCACAAGGAATAGATGATTCATCAAGGTTAACGGAATTACTTGTTTCAGTCTCTTTGCTCTCAAGCTTAGATTTTAGCTCATCACACTCCTTGCTAAGCAATTTGAATTTGCACAACAAATGTTCATAATTTGTAGCAAGGGTTGCACTAAGATCATTGAGAGCATTGAGTTCTTTAATTTCATTAGCTTGTTTTTTAATCATTCCTTTTTGCTCATGGACTAGCTCAATAAGATCATCAAGAGAAGTGGTGTCGGACTCATCATCACTTACATTGCTTTCCATACCTTTGGCCATAAGGCACATGTGTAGTGATGATGAAGGACCTTGCATGAAGCGGGTGGTGAAGTTCTTTCTTGATTCATCACTTGAGCTAGAAGAACTTGATTCTCCACCACTTGTCCACTCGCGGACGGCGATAGTTGCTTCTTGCCTTGATGTGTTGATGATGATGCCCTTCTCTCAAGTGGACGTTGTAGCCGTACATGTTGACTTTCTTCACATACTTGAAGATCTTCTTCACGTACTCGGCCACCATGGATTCAACCTCTTCATCACATGAGGAAACTTCATCGTCAACATCATCACCATCATCCTCGCTTGAGCTTCCATGAGTAGCCATCCTACTCAACACCTTCTCTTGTTGGTTTGAGAGGGCATGGCTTGTAGTTGGAGAAGATGGTTCTTGGGGCTTTTCTTGGGGCGCCTTCTTGGACATGGGCATGATTTGAAGCTCATGTGCCATGACCTTGCTCAAGATATGAGATGGCTTCAATTCTTCGAGCTTCTTCTCATAGATGATTGCCTTCACCAAGTCATAATCGGGCTTCCGGAGACTTTGAAGGATCTTGCGGTTGATGTTCAAGTCCGTGATGTTCTTCACACCTAAAGCATTGATCTCATTGACAAGCACATTTAGGCGTGAGTACATAGATTCGGCATTTTCATTTGCAAGTTGCTTAAAGCTATTGAATTCCTCAAGGAGACAACCGTAGCATTCATTAGCAACTTCTTTTGAACCCTCATTTTGCTCCTTGATGGTTTTCCATAGCTCATGAGCATTTTCACAATTAAAAACTCTATTTAAAACGCCTACGTCTAGTGAGGACAAAATGATACTCTTAGCAATCACATCAAATTGCTTTTCCTTCTTAGTACATTTCTCATGCCCTCATCGCTGACTCTCCAAACATCAAGGTCCTTTGCTTGGAGATAGGACTCCATGAGAACCTTCCACCGAGGATAGCCCGTGCCATCAAAATGTGGAGCCAAACCTAAGGTATCCACCCCTTTCATTCCTCTATAGAGCAACTCACTAGGCGCTGAAGCCTAACCGTTCCAATGAGCTGGTTTTCACAATTTACCAATCGAATTGGTGTTTCCTTGTGAAGGAAGTGAGTCCCTGCTCTGATACCACTTGTAAGGAATCGGATGCTCGTTAGCCTAAGAGGGGGAGGGGATGAATTAGGCAACTAAAAACCTTAACCTATGGCTTCACTATTTTTACACAAAGATAAACTAGAACATACTATCTAGATGTGCAACTAGGGTTGTTCTAGTGTGAAGCTCCCATCCCAAAACAAGGTTTGCTACTACTCTAGGAAAGTAAAGGCAAGCAAAGATTACAATAGAGTTAATGCGGAAATGTAAAGGGGATGAGAGGAAGCAAACTCTTGACATGCAATTTATCACGTGGTATCGGTAGGCACTAAGCCACCCCTAGTCCACGTTGTTGAAGCACTCACACAAGAGTATTGCTTCCCGGTCACCAAGTCTCTCCCAAGAGCACCACTTGACTTGCCACAAAGGCTAGACACTTAGGCACTTGCCAAGCTGCCTTGGTCACTCCACTAAGGAGCTTCTCCACCGAGGAAGGGGGTCTCCACGTCCCCCGCACAAAGTGTCCTCGCCGCTCCACGCCAAGCCGGAGGGTCGATGACGATTGCCGGTGATCCACTTAGGCCCCAAGGCTTCCGGCGAACCTTGTACAACTTGATTCACTCAAGAATCACCTCACAAGATTGTCACAGCCTTGCACTAACTCGTCCCTAAGCTAAGCCTAGCACTAAGCACATACACAAAACATATGCAAGTCTAAGGATGAGCAATTAAGCACTTGGATGGATTGGATATGATCTTCTAGGTGTCTTGCACTCCTCTGCACTTCCACACAATCCAGCAACCTCAAATGGGTGAGTGGAGGGGGTATAAATAGCCCAAGGCATGCAGCTAGCCGTTGGCTAACGGCTCTCTGAAAAGTTGACCGTCGGATGAACCGACGCCTACTTTTCAGGAGCACCGGTTCAACCGCTGCCCCTCCCACGTGACGTCGCCATTGAGATTCTCTGACACAACTGCTCCGATGCTATACACCGACGGTGCGTCGGTTCATCCGGTGCTGAAGGACTTCTCGCCAAACCGTCTCTATTGGTTTCTTCGTAACCATCGAATAGACCGACGTTGCTCCTTGACCAAGGCGTCGTTTCATCCGGTGCTAAAGAGCTTGTCTTGGCGTGTCTCTGTCTTGATTCAAACTGAGCATCAGATAGACCGACGGTGCCCTCAATCAGACCGTCGGATCATCCAGTGCTACTGTCTTCGCTGCTCTTCCTCTGCAAGTCGTCCGACGCTACTAGAAAATGGACCGTCGGTTCATCCGACGGTGTTAACTTCATTTCAGCCTCTGCACAGTGTACCAAGTGCTCCGACGCTTGCACCGATGGTACCGTCGGTTCATCCGACGGTGTCTTCTCTTTTTCTTTTCTTTCTTGTTTTTGACCCTTGAAAAGTAGACTATCTTCTCAATTTGGCATGTGGTACTTTGGCATCCTTTGGACCTAGAAATGTCTATAAAGACATGCTAAACAATATGGTTAGTCCCATTGATCATGTTGTCATGAATCACCAATATCCAACTCGAACTAATGGCATATGTGGCCATCACCCTGTTCGTTTGGCTTATCAGCCACCAGCCAACAATACTTTTCTCTCAGAACAAATCAACCACCAGCAACTAACCAACAATACTTTTCTCTCAGAACAAATCAGCACCAGCCACCAGCCAAACGAACAGGTTGAGTAATGTAATCGCTTCCGTCACACTATTTTCGCAGCATGCGTACGTTGATATTTTGCTGGTTGATTGGATCGCACCTGTGGATGTGGCCCACTATTTGTGTTCCTCCATTCCTGAATAAATCAATTTGTAGATTTCATGCCACTCAATTTTTTTTAACTTTGACTAACTTTATAGAAAGAATAACAACATCTATCAAATGAAGTGAACATCATACATATGAAAATATATTGTTCCATAAATCCTATGATACTAATTTGACACAATAAATATTATTGTTTTTTCTAGAAATTCTGTCAAAGTTTACAAAGTTTGACTCAAGACAACTATAGGAATCTATTTATTCAGGAATCAGGAACATAGGGTGTATATGCTAGCTAGGCAGCTGCACTGCAACTAGGAGAAAACATAAAAGGATGGAGCTTGTGGAGGATGCTCTTGCATGGACTGATAATGACATTTGCGTACGCAGTCCACGATAGATTGAGGACCAAGGACCTAGATAGTCATTTTTTTAATTCAATGACCTATCGGACGCCACCATTAACTTCCCAATCCGTCCAACTAACTGCAATCGGTATTGTTTTTATTTATTTATTTATTTGTGTTTGCATGTATGTAATTTGCCCAAAAGAACAAAATATCCTTCCATGTGGTAGCAGCCTGAAAAAGAGCTGAAATAGACATATAGTCAAGTGTGCTAGAACCCTGGAAGACAAATGGAATAGTTAAAATAGGGAGAAGAATTAATAGTAAATTCTACACAATTGAACAAGAGAGTTATTGAAACTACCATAATCAAATCTGTCAAGCTACCTAAGACCAAGGTATTATGGTTGTTTTGAGCATTATCCAAGGTATTAATTCAGCATGAAGAAGAGTTTGCATTTTCTTCATGCTGCACTAAGCGTCCAATCTTGTTTGTTAGCAAAGTAATAAATAGTTACAATACATTGCAAGAGCTTTTAGCAACATACATTAGACTCATTTGGTACTTTCTTTGTGAACTTCCGAGTCTTGTCGAGCCAACTTCTATGTCGCTTTGAATTTTTTGGTTGAATGTCTTTTTTCTTTCTAGTTTAGTGGAGCATAGCATCTAGTTTTGGTTTTTAAATGACGCTCCTTCCATTGTTGTCTTGTATGATCCCATACCTTGCTTCCCTTGTCCAATCTCCTCGAACTCCAGCTTCTTTGATAGCTTCCTCTGCAGCGGCCATAAACAGCTTCACCATTTGCTCATGCTCCCAGCATGCAGCAACAAATGTATCAACCAAATAGGCACAATTATGGGCCAAACAAATGTTAGAAAAAACAGCCTAATTATGAATAATCCAGATTTAATGTTAAGGAAAAGCATATTGACTAAAAATGATGCAATCACACAACACAAATGAACAAGCCACATATTAAGAAATTACTCACAGTTAATGCGCAGTGAGTTGACGAACGCGTCGAAGAAGTAGTTGCAGATCCACCAAGCGGTCGCGTGTGACGCTGCCCAAAAACCTGATTACCGCCCCGTGCAGGAATGTTGCGGTAGTGGTTTCGGAGATCCCGCTTCCTCCAAGCCCGGTGCACGCCGAGGTCGAAGGTCGACGAAGCGCAGCAGCTAGCGGTCGAACGGCGAACGCGTGGGAGATGAAGTGTCCGTCTACTCGTGTCACAGCCACCAAGACGTCTCCTGGTGTTTATAGGCTCCAGCCAACGTTTCATATTCCTCTCATCAATCAGACTGATAACTGCTCAATTGATTCAGCGTGAAACCGCCACCTTTATCAAGCAGGCTGAAACTGCCTATTTGATTGCAGTAAATCTGTCACCATTAAGCAGTCGAAACTGAAACGTCATTGACACAGCACAAAAATTAAAATGCACCTGTAACAGCCAGTTGTACACGTACGCGTCGCGCTCGTCGCAAGTCACAAGTCACGCGATAATTTACGCGAAAATGCGCGGGCTGCGCGTGCGTGTATCAACAGTCTCCTTTTCTCTCACATGCATCTATTTTGCTATGATAGGAGACTCCCATATTTAAACAAGGCAACCTCTCCTTGTCTTGGCAATACGAGACTATTATTGTGCATGCTTTAGAATTTACTAAATGGGCCACATGGACCAAATTCCAACATTCCCCCACCAATTCTAAAGCAGTTGCTGTTCTAAACCACTTTTATATACCAGAATTTCGGTACAAGTCCCGTATGGGTTGAACTTACACCTAGATCAACAAGATCCATCTTTCAGCAGCTTGTGAATAGACTAAGCCTTGAATTCATAGCTTTTTGCTATCAGATTTCTCTTCAAAATTTATCTAGTACTAGACTACCGTAACGCCAAGTCTAAACGGAGCTTTAAAGGTCTTGCTCCCCGATCTTCTCATGAGCTTTCTAGAAAGCACCCCACTCTCATAAACTGCGACCCAACAAGTTGAGCTCACATAGGTGTGTTCATTATAGGTATCCCGTAGGACGATACCTTTTCTCTCGGTAGACACTAGAACACATTAAGGTATTATAGCCAACCTTCCATACGAAAAGAGTACATATTATGAACATGGGTAATTTAAATGAATTGTACTCCTTGTTACAACAAGAACTTTGTTTTTCTCATTTTCCAAATAAGGGATCTCCTTTCGAGGAAGTGAGTTACCATTACTTTGCAACTAAATGGGTCTCGGTCCCATGTCCATACTTGCAACAGATATCGCCGTCCGTGCAAGCCCTTTTGTAAAAGGATCTCGCTAGATTTTTCTCACTGTCGAATATAATTCACAAAGCAATTATTCCGGAGTTTTTCAACTTTCTAACGATTTAAGCCTCCGCTTCACATGTCTCGAGGACTTCATGTTATCCTTAGTACTCATTATCTTGGCCAAGACTCGTTTGATTATCACAATATGTAAGGATAGCAAGAACTGGTTTCTCTACCGATGGCAAGTCCATGAGTAGTTCTCTCAACCACTCGGCTTCAACCGTAGCCGTGTCAAGTGCTACAAGCTCGGCTTCCATGGTTGATCGCGTCAAAATGGTCTCGTTTACATGACCTCCATGAAATTGCAGCACCTCCTAATGTAAACACATAGCCACTCGTGGCTTTAATCTCATCTCGCGTCGCGAGATCCAATTTGCATCACTATATCCTTCTAGTACAGATGGATAACCAGTATAGTGAATTCCATATGCGATTGTTCCTACTAGATAACGTAGCACTCTCACTAGTGCTTCCTAGTGATCCTTCCCCGGATTGGAAGTAAATCGACTTAATTTGCTCACAGCAAAAGAGATGTCGGGACGTGTTGCTCCAGAAAGATATAAGAGGGAACCAATTATTTGTGAAAATCTCAATTGGTCCAACCCTTCGCCCTTATTTTTTCTTAATTTTACACTCGCATCATAGGGTGTAGGGGCTACTTTGGCATTCTCAAAACCAAAGCGACACAACATTTTTTCCACATAATGAGATTGATTTAAAATAATCCCATTCTCATTTCTTGTCAACTTAATATTTAGGATAACATCTCGCTTCTCCCCGCATCCTTCATGTCAAAGCATGAGGACAAGAATGATTTGACCTCGTCAATTACTGCAGTATTAGTCCCAAATATAAGTATGTCATCCACATACAGACATAAGATCACCGTTTGACCCCCACCATGACGATAATAAACACACTTATCTGCTTCGTTTGCAACAAAACCAACAGATGTTAAAGTCTGATCAAATTTCTCGTGCCATTGTTTGGGTGCTTGTTTCAGACCATACAAAGATTTTAGTAATCTACACACTTTACTCTCTTGACCCTTAACCACAAAACCATCAGGTTGCTCCATATAGATTTCTTCCTCCAACTCTCCATTAAGAAAAGCTGTCTTTACATCCATCTGATGAATGTGCAGACCATAGGAAGCAGCTAATGCTATGAGGAGCCTGATAGTGGTTAACCTGGCCACAGGTGAATATGTGTCAAAATAATCTTCACCTTCTTTCTGTGTAAATCCTTTGGCCACAAGCCTCGCTTTATATTTGTCAATCGTGCCATCTGGTCTCATCTTTTTCTTGAAAATCCATTTACATCCAATGGGTTTACACCCAGCTGGACGTTCAATGACTTCCCAAGTCTCATTTGTCATGATGGATTCCATCTTGCTTCGAACCGCCTCTTTCCAATACTCTGCATCCGAAGATGCATAAGCATCAGCTAGAGTCTTAGGCACGTCCATCCACAAGGTATACAATAAAGTCATCTCCAAAGGATTTCTCGACCCTTTGTCTCTTACTCCTGCGCGGAGTGATGACTAAATTGTTGTCTTCCTCATCATCATCCTCTCGCAGAGGTATGTTCTCTACTTGTTCACAATGAGGAAAGTCTGGAATGGCTACATCCACATTTTCTAAACTACCACTAGTCTGTCTCATAGGAAAGATATTTTCAAAGAAAGTCGCATCCTTAGACTCCATTATAGTATCAACTATCATCTCCGGAGTTTCGCATTTAACTATCAAAAATCTATAGGCAGGACTATTCCGAGCATATCCTATAAAAATGCAATCGATCGTTTTTGGCCCAAGCTTTCTCTTCTTTGGCTCCGGAATATTGACTTTCGCCAAACATCCCCATGTTCTCAGAAAGTTGACATTGGGTTTTCTTCCCCTCCATGCCTCGTATGGAGTTATGTCACTTCTTTTTGTGATCACTCTATTGAGCACGAAATTTACTGTGAGGATTGCTTCCCCCCACCACATGTTAGGCATACTGGCACTTTGTAGTAAGGCATTCACCAAATCTAAAAGTGTCCGATTTTTCCTCTCAGCTACACCATTTGATTGTGGTGAATATGGTGGTGTAAATTCATGGATGATCCCATGCTCAGAACAGAAATTAGAAAAGTCAGTAGAGGTATACTCTCCTCCTCTATCATCTCTCGCCTTTTAATATTTCTTTCTAATTGGTTCTCAACCTCTCGCCTTATAAATTTTAAAATAGTTGAGCGCTTCATCTTTAGTTTTCAGCAAGTAGACTTGCGATAACGTGTTGCATCATCAATAAAAGTAAGACAATATCTTTTTCCTCCTTTAGTCAAAACACCATTCATCTCACATAAATCAGTGTGAATTAAATCTAGAGGTGCCAAAACCTTCTCAAACTCTAATGCTTTGAAAGGTTTTCGAGGTTGTTTTGCTTGCACACAAGTTTGGCACTTAGAATTTTTGACTAGGTCGCACTTAGGAATTAACTCAGATCTGGACATTCTAGCAATTGTATCAAAACCAACATGACAGAATCTCGAATGCCACACATTAGCAAGATTTTTGTTCGAACGTATTAATATTCATCTCATAACAAGAATCAACGGTACTTAGGCGGAACAAGCCTCCGCTATCATAGCCTTTTCCTATAAAGGTCCCAAACCTGGACACAACTAATTTATTTGACTCGAAAACTAGCTTATAACCACTCCTACATAGGAGAGACCCGCTCAACAGGTTCTTGTTTATGGCAGGCACGTACTGGACATTCTTCAATTAGAGGGTTTTCCCTGAAGTCAACTTCACATCCACCGTACCAACACCAAGAACAGAAGCACGCGATCCGTTCCCCATCAGGATGCTGGAAGCCCCTGCTGCCTGATATGAAGAAAACAAAGAAATATCAGAACACATGTGAACATTTGCACCAGTATCGACCCACCAGTCAATAGAATGAAATGCGGAATAGACAACAAAAGGATTACCATACCCTTCTGAAGTAGAGGCCTCACCTATGGTCACATGAGTGAACTTTTGTCTAAGTTCAGTGGTCCTGTCCTTGCGGTCTTTACAATCCTTGGCAAAGTGACCAGGATTACCGCACACGAAACAGGTAAGGTTCTTCATATCCTTCTTCTCTGTTTTCTTCTTTTTGAAGCTAGTAGTTTTGTTCTGCTTGAGACCCTTTTTCTTGTTAAATTGTTTGTTCTTTTGAACAACATTGGCACTGCTCTGCACGTTCTTGGTCTGCGCATCTTTTGCCCTTGCCTTCTCTTCGACATCGAGAGCTGCAATGAGATCCTCCATAGAAATCTCCTCTCTTTTGTGCTTTATAGTAGTAGCAAAATCACGCCACTGCTAGAAGTTTTGCAACTATCGCAGCCGCAACAAACTTTGGAGGCAAAGCACATCCCAAATGTGCAATATCGCCAACCAGAAGCTGGAGGTCGTGTGCTTGAGTCACAATTGATTTAGCATTATCCATGCTGAAATCAAAGAACTTTTCACACACATACAACCAGCGACTAGCTTCGGCTTCCGCATATTTTTGCTCCAAAGCATCCCACACGAAAGGCCGACGTGTAATTCATATACACATCATAGAGTTGATCTCGCCAGATGGTGAGTAGACAGCCCAATGCGGTGTTATTCGCATTCTCAAATCCGGGCTTCCCGTTCCTCCGGAAGAGGAAACATCGGGTGTATCACCCACCATAATCCCGACGACATGAGCCAAAACTTGGCCCTTGTCCGCCATCTACGGAAGTTTTCACCTCCAAACCTCTCGTGTTTCATGGCATCGGATGCTTTTGCCATTGCTAGATCATAAAAATAGGCGTAATCGAGGTTTTTGGATTGTTGGAAAAAAACAGCCTAATTATGAATAATCCGATTTAATGTTGAGGAAAAGCATATTGACTAAAAATGATGCAATCACAAAACACAAATGAACAAGCCACATATTAAGAAATTACTCACAGTTCTTGTGCAGTGAGTTGACGAACGCGTCGAAGAAGTAGTTGCAGATCCACCAAGCGGTCGCGTGTGACGCTGCCCAAAAACCTGATTACCGCCCCATGCAGGAATGTTGCGGTAGTGGTTTCGGAGTTCTCGCTTCCTCCAAGCCCGGTGCACGCCGAGGTCGAAGGTCGACGAAGCGCAACAGCTAGCGGTCAGAACAGCGAACGCGTGGGAGATGAAGTGTCTGTCTACTCTTTGTCACAGCCAACATTTCATATTCCTCTCATCAATCAGACTGATAACTGCTCAATTGATTCAAGCAGAAACTGCCACCTTTATCGAGCAGGCTGAAACTGCCTATTTGATTGCAGTAAATCTGTCACCATTAAGCAGTCGAAACTGAAACATCATTGACATGAAAATGCGCGGGCTGCGCGTGCATCAACAGTCTCCTTTTCCCTCACATGCATCTATTTTGCTATGATAGGAGACTCCCATATTTAAACAAGGCAACCTCTCCTTGTCTTGGCAATACGGGACTATTATTGTGCATGCTTTAGAATTTACTAAATGGGCCACATGGACCAAATTCCAACAACAAAGATATGTAGAATCCTGCTTCGCCATGTCTCCTAAGCTAGTACTACCTTGATAGCAACCAAAAAAACAAAATGGTAACAAGCGATTAATTGGTTGACAACAGCCAAGAAAATAGTTCAATGACCGGCAGACATACCGTTCACTGATTGAGGCCGACCCTACTCCAACAGTAGCAAAACCAGCAATACTACGATGGGTATCACAGCCCGACAAGATCACACGTACGGAATCCAATCCAACCTACTCTAACCATCCAAGCATAGCCAACCTTAGGCAGATAAAGGGTTGTGTACGTCTCTTAACATATAGGCCAGATATTGTATCCATTATCGGTAACACCCTAATTTTACAAATTTGAGTTTCAAGTAAAATTGGCTAGAAACCTTAATTTATGCTCCTAAGGATTATAGGGTTGTATTTAATTTCTTTTAGACATTTAAATTTTTCTAAAATAAAATAAATAAACTATAGGCATTTATTATTGCATTCATGCTGGTGCATTGTGTTTGTTTGTTGAAATTCAAATTTAAATTTGAATTTCATTTGTTTCATCCCTTTTCAAATTAGACAAACCTTTTTCTTCCCTCCCTCTCTTTTTCTTTCTATTCTGGCCCATTTCTCCTTGCAGCCCAACAGCTCGAAGTCCGCCGATGCACCTCCTTTTCTTCGGTCTGGTTCACCGCGTCGCGACCCCGGCCACGACAACGCGGCCCCGGCCCGGCCCGCGCATCCGCGCGCGCCGCCGGCCCACTACTCCCTCTCCCGCACCCGCGATGGGGCCGACGGGCGGGGCCCGCCCCCGTCATCCCCGACTCGCGGCCGGTGGCCGAGCCGGGACTCGAGCTCGAGTCCGACCGCGCGCCCGCATCCGCGCCGCGCACGCCTCCCCGGGTGCGGCCCGCACGCCAAGACGGCCCCTCGGCCTATTTAAGTTCGCCGCCACCCTTGCTCCGCGGCACGAGAAACCCTAGCCGCCCCGAGCACCCTTGCGCCGAGCCGCCGGAACCCTAGCTCGCCGCGGCCGCCGTTTCTCGTCGTCGTCGCCTCCTCGTCGCCGTGAAGCCGCCCCCCGAGTCGCGCAAGGAGGTGAGGAGACCTCCCGTGCCGCTTGTTGTTGTCCCCGGACGCCGAATCGCCGTGGGGAGCTCGCCGGAGTAGCGCCGCCGCACGCCTCCGCCTCGCCACGCCGCGCGCGCGTCGCCTCCGAGCCGACCGCGCCGCCCTAGATGAGTCCGTCGTCTCGCACTCTACATCCCGGTGCAAACCATGCACGAAATCGAGCCCCCTAGCTCGAACCCGTGGCACACCGGCGAGACCGCCTCGCTCGCCGCCGACCACCGCCGTCCGCCGTCGCCGCGCGCTTGCGTGCGTCTCGAGCCTTCAGATCGAGATCCGACGATCTCTGTTGCCTTGACCCTCGTCAGCAGCCAGTCGCTGTCGCCAGCCGTTAGATCTAGATCCAACGGATCATATTGAGTCGACCCGGGTCAATACCGATCAAACCGGTATGACTCCGCCTTTTTGCAGAAAACCCCCTGAGCTTTTCGAATTTTACAAAAATACCCTCCCGTAGTAGTAAGTTCTTTGCAGTTAGGTCCTTTTGTTACGTTTAGGCCCAGAATCTTTAGGGTTCTTTACAGTTTAGTACCTATACCTTCTTTAGTGCGTATCTTGGTCGTTTTAGCTCCGTTTTTAGCGTTCTTTATGTCCACGCGATCGTCTCGAAGTGTAGAACAGTTTTATGTCTCTGTTTTGTTTTGTTAGTACTATTTGATGATTGTTTCTTATTTATTCTTGATGTTTGCTTGTATGTGCACTACAAGGTTTTGCCCCTATTGCAACAAATCCCTTAGGCAACACCACTATTTCGGTTGCAATAGGGGGGTACTATTGCACCGAAACGGTGATTTGGTTGCAATTTGTGTGTCTATTGCAACACAAAATTTGAGTTGCATTATTTATTTGTTCGGTTGCAACATGTTGACGCTAATGCGCCCTTTTTTAGGATTTCCGTTGCATTTGGTTGGAAATAATGCCACCCCAATTTTGTGTTGCATTAGCATTCCTTGCGTTGCAACGAAAGTTGCTATAGCCACCATACTAGGGATGGTTGCGTTTGAACAAGTATGTCGCAACGTAGAATTTTGGTTGCAAATATATCTTTGCGATGTTGCAACAAGTTGGCGCTAATGCACCCATTATTCGAATTGTGTTGCATTTGGTAGGAAATATTGCTACCCTATTTCGCGTTGCACTAGAAATTCGGGTGTTGCAATATAAACTTGCTATGGCTACCATACTAGGGTTGGTTGCGTTTGAACGGCCTTACGCAACGTCTTATTTGGGTTGCAAATATCTCTTTGCGTTGTTGCAATACAAGGAAGGCTACTTGCTTCATTTCTAGCCTCAAGTAGGAATATTGTGTACGTATTGCCACAAAATTTGTTTTGATGAAAAAAATCGCTATGGGGTTGTAGCGAAATTTAAAATGCGATTTAAGAAATAAATTTTATTATGAAAAATCTGAATTTTAACAATATGGTATAGACTATATGTACCATGAAAAAAAGAGAGGATTTGTTTAGATGAAAAAATTGTGTGCTATGGGGATGTGGGCTAAGCCGCACCACAATAGGCTCAACCGACGAGCGTAAAGCCCGGCGAGCGGGAGCCCGAGTGGACCGGCAAGCCTATTAAGCCCCATAGCGCAAGTAGCAAGCATTAGTGGATGATGGTAATACAAAGTTCGAAAATGCGAGCACGCCTCTCCTTTTAAGCCGGGATACCCCCTTCTCGGTTTACGGGGTGGCACTAAAGGTACTGGAGACTAGGATGTGAAAATGTCAAATGGGCCGATGAGAGTAATAAAAACAAGGATATGCCGGCCCAAATCGTCTATAACTTTCAGCTCCCCCACCCCCCAATACACTTTTGCTCCCAACCATCCCCCTCGTCGGCTCTGACCGTCGCGTCCACATCGAGATGCCCCACATCGCGGTTTCCCCTGCGGCAAGCGATGGACGGCGGCCGGAGTGGCCGCATCGAGCCTTCCCAGACCAGTGGCGGGCGCGGACGAAGGGGCCGCAGCACCGTAACACAGCCGAGCAGCCGCCACGGCGGCGGGGGCCGCATCGAGGGGATCCCGGGAGAGCGGCGGCAACGGACGGCGGGGTCGCACCGAGGGTTTTCGGGCGAGCGGCGGCGGCGTACGGAGCCGCCACTACTCCACCACGCAGAAGCGCGATGCACGCGGGCGGTTCAAGTGTTCCACACCACCTACCTCGTCGTCCTCCGGTATGGTCGGCGGCACCTTAACTCTGTCGTCCTCTGGTACGGACGACACCGCCACCTCGTCGTCGTCGTCTGACGGCCCGCATCGCCAAGTCGATCCATCCGGTAAGGGTAAGCAGGCCCTAGTCGGATGCAAGCGTTCCAGAAGAGAAGTGAGGTACACTGCCCTACCCTCTTTGATTTTCCAGGAATCGTGTGACTCCTTTTGCAATTAGAAAAATGTTAGTAGTTCATAGTAATCAAAATTTCATACTAGATAATGATAATTGTGTTTTTGTGTGGATCCATCTCACCCCATACTAGATAATGATAATGATGATTTCTTGCCATCTTTTGCCGTGAATCGACTCGTGTACATTTGATCACAATCCCGAAAACAAAGCCGGCCAAATGAACGCAGTTGTCCCATTTAGTAGGTTAGGCCTTTTCCGGCGGTAGTCGGGGGATCACGGGTAAATTGGTATACATTATGAGTCAAGAGATTGAATTGGCCGTTTTAAACTGAAAAACAGCAAATTGTTTTGTTTGGTCAGGCTAGTGAACACTGCTAATCAGGTGAGGATCATCATTCCAGACTCGGATGATGAGCAGGACAATAGCAAGAAACCGTCTCCATCGAAAGCTTCGGGATCATCGAAAAGAAAGGTGCATTTTTTTGACTATTTTGCTGCATTGGCCACAGCTGTTGTAACACATTTCATGTTAGTAACTTGTGTTTGTTGTCTGCCATAGCAAATGCCCTTGCGCCAAATGGTTCAACAACTGAAGGAGCGCTATGATGATTTGCGGGAGCGATTGAGAACCTAAGCGTTGACATTGCCGGAACGCATGAAGACATGGAGATGACCCCGAAGGAATTCATGGAGACGGTTGTCGACAAGTTAGAAGTGATGGCGAAGAAGATCCGCAAGCTTCAGGATAAAGTCAATCACAAGTAGTAGTAATCTAGCTTAGTACGTAACATAACCAGGTCCTAGGTGAATGTTATGCATATGCTGGTGAATGGTCTAAGAATGGATGTGTATGTGGCAACATCTAAGTAATAACTTTGAACCTTTATATATGCATCTTCGTATGTCTATGTGTTTGGATCTGGATGAGCCCTTGCAAAATATTTGAACTTATGAGTGACACAAATTGAAATCAGTTGGGTCCCGTCATGCATATTTGGACTAACCATCCGTCCGTTTTCGTAATTGCGACATGCTATTGTTTATGCTATTCATGTGTATATTCACAAAGCATTGTGATCAACAATTTGGAGACTCTTCACTAGAACTCCTGAATTTTGTGTATTATTGTTAGCCTCTATAGTAGCCGATCAGAAAAGAAAAATAATGAATTACGCATATGTTGAAAACCCTGAGAAAGGTCATACTACGTACAACCTCAGAAATATTGAAACCAGGTATTCCTTGGTTGTACTAAAATTTTGTCTATCGTGTATGTATTGCCACGATCAGATAGGGGCTCTTCCGATCTGGACCATTCCAAAATTCCGTCTTCGACAACCTGGTTATTGTTGCGGAGATCTCCACGAGGGCCTCTAGGGGATCGATCTCCACGGCGATCTCCACGTGATTCTTGTTGCGGAGATCTGAGCGGCGCTACGGCCACGGCCGGTACGTACCGATGTCTTGATCTCGTATATATATTCAATCGTTCGCTGCATATATATGCATATTGGTATATATATCGTGATCAAGGTCGATTGAAACATGAACAATGCAGATTAACTAATGGCATCAGACGAAGATCGAAGTTGGATGCGCTTGCCTCGACACTCAGCGGATTGGCAAGAACAATTTTCGAATTTTTTTGCAAAAATTTACGGCCTCATCAGCGCGAGGTGGATCTATTGCGTGTCCATGTAATTTGTGTCAATGCATGATCGGACATTCCACCGTGGGTCCCATTCAAATTCATTTACTCAATAGAGGGTTTGCCGATTCTTTCATCGATGCTTGGTAACATTCAAGACCAAACTAATACTTCTTCTCAGGGTCCTGTGAATCAAGATGTTACTGCTGATCTCAATAATCATGATGCAGTACCTACAACTGATGATACAACACATTTATTTGTAGAAGACGATGAAGAAGATGGTTTGGATGATAACCCTGCTGCCACCAATACTCTGATTAGAAACATTATCGGCGGCACTATACATCATGGACAAACCGAGAGATGAGGAAGAGGCGGATAAGCGAGCAGAGATCTTTTTGAAACTATTAGAGCGAGGCAAAGAAGGAATTGTATCCAGGGATGCAAAAATGCAACGAAGGTCTCTTTTATTGTGGAGCATTTTCGGATAAAGTGCATGTATGGCTTAAGTAACACGTCATTGGAGGCCATACTTAAGCTCTTTGGAAAGGTTCTCCCTGACCGGCATTGTATTCCTGACTCCTTGGATAAAGTGCAAAGGGTGATTCGAGACCTGGGCTTGGACTATGTCAAGATACACGCATGCCAAAATGATTGTGTGTTATTTTTGATAAATACGCAAATCTGGAAACATGTCCCATTTGTAAGGAGTCAACCTCTGATAATAATTGCAGTGCAGTGGGTGCTACTTCTGTTAAGAAGCGGTTACCAGTTAAGATCCTACGCTACTTTCCTCTTATTCCTCGGCTTCAAAGAATGTATATGTCAAAGCAAATGTCAAAGGATATGCAGTGGCACAAGAATGAATTGGTGAATGATGGGAAAATGCGTCACCTTGTTGACTCAAAGGCATGGAAGCACGTGGATTCAGAGTTTAAATGGTTTTCAGAAGGAGGAGATCGTAACGTTAGGCTGGGTCTTGCTTCGATGGGTTCAATCCCTTTGGCATGCAAAGTCTTACGTATTCCATTTGGCTCGTCACCCCGGTTCCTTACAATTTGCCTCCATGGATGTGTCAGAAACAATCTAACTGGATTTTGTCAATGTTGATTCCTGGTCCAAAATCTCCTGGAATGGATATTGATGTATATTTGAGGCCCCTAATACTGGAGCTCAAGGAGCTTTAGAATAATGGTGTTAAAACAAGAGATGCAGGGACTAAGAAGAATTTTAGATTGCGTGCTATACTTCTTTGGACAACTAATGACTTCCCGGCCTATGCTATGTTGTCTGGTTGGAGCACTAAAGGAAAGTTTGCATGTCCATACTGCCACAAACATACTGATTATTTGTGGTTGAAACATGGGCGGAAGCACTGCTACATGGCACATCGACGTTTTTTGGCCCCCGACCATCCATGGCGCAACAATGCGGTCGGCTTCAACAACAAGGTCGAAACCGGGAGGCACCGTAACCACTATCCGGTGCACGGTACTTGAGCGTATTCTACTTTTGAACAAGTAGAATTTGGAAAGACATTGTTATCAAAAAAAGGAAGCGTGACGAAGACAACGGATGGCACAACCTGGAGGAAGAAGAGTATTTTTTTAGCTCCCTTACTAGTCTTCTTTGCTCATCGGGCATAATTTGGACGTGATGCACATTGAGAAAAATATATGCGAGAGCATACTAGGCACTCGCTTAAGTTGGATGGCAAATGTAAGGACGGGGAGAATGCTCGGCTTGACATGGAGCATCTACGGATACGACCGGATCGGCACCCCGTGATTAAAGATGATAAGTATACCTTGCCATCGGCCTTGTACGAGTTAGATAAGGATGCCAGGGAAAGTTTGTGTGAATTTCTATATGGAGTGAAGATGCCTGATGGGGTTTCCTCGAATATAAGAAGATGTGTTGATGTAAAGTCACGTAAGGTGTGAGGCTTGAAAACGCATGACTACCATCTAATTCTACAGAAACTTTTACCCTTAGTGATGCGTAGGATTTTGCCAGAAGCTATTGTCATTGGATTGATTCAGCTTAGTAATTTCTTTGATGCACTATGTTCAAAGGAGTTGGTGGAATCAGAATTGGACAGGCTTAGCTGTTCAATTAGGGAGGCTGTTTGTCGACTTGAGATGATATTCCCACCTGTATTTTTTGATATCATGATCCATTTGCCTGTTCATATAGCCGAAGAAGCTAAACTTGGGGGCCAGTGTGTTACAGATGGATGTACCCAGTGGAACGGTACCTACGCACTGTGAAAGGATATGTGAGGAACAAGGCTCGCCCTGAAGGTCCAATTGCTGAGGGATACATACTCGAGGAGTGCCTTACATTCTGCTCAAGATTCTTGGACGTGGACACCAAAGACAATCGTGTTGATCGACATGAAACGGTTACTGTTAATGAGCCACCATCTGGTTTGAGAATTTTTTCAAAAATGGATTACAAGAGGAGAGGACAGACGGTTGAAGAAATACCACCAAATGAGTTTCGGAAGATGAGGCACTACATAATTTGCAATTGTGATGAAGCTGGACCATATGTCGAGTAAGATGCACTACTCAACATCATTATTGCTTTTAATTTTAAATATCAAACTAACGGTAATATTCTTTTGTGTGCAGCGAGCATTTGGAAGAACCGAGGGCACATGGATCCGTAAATCTTGATAAGCGACATGAGGCTCAACTCGTAAGATGGTTTGAAAGCAAGATCACAGGTTTACATGCTAGAGGGGAAGTAAGTTCGATTTGTTTGCACTTGCTCAAGGACCGGATCCCCGACCTCGTACATTGAATAGATGTCATATCAACAATTGGTCGTTTCGTACCGTTAACATCGAGAGAACCCTTGTGACACAAAACAAGGTGGTGTGCTTGTCAAGGGTGAGGCGAAGGCACAAATTGGTATGGGGTGATTCAAAGAAAGATCTCACTGGAATTCCCTGGACAAAAAAGAAGTTATTCGTTCCAAAGGTGTGACTAGTTTGATGTGCCTCTTGTCACAAGTACCAACGAGAGGCAAAGGATACAGTAAAGATAAATATGGGGTCATTGGCATCGATACTACTCGACACAAGTTTAGCAATGAACCCTATATTCGGCAACACAGCGAATCGGTGTTTTATGTGAATCTAGTGAACAAACCTGGATGGAGCAGTGTTATTTCAATGAAACCAAGGAACTTGTTTGCCATGCCTGAATTAGATCTCGAGGACTCACTTGTTGTGGGTATCGAAGGTATTAATTTGCTCGGTGAACACCAGGTTTTGACAAATTGGTCTAGATCGGACAAGGAAGGCACAACCGGCGATGTCTCGATTATTAATCGAGTTCGGGCCGAGGCGGTTGACGAACCGTACGATGAAGTATTTGATGTTGATGATGAACATGATGCGGATGACACGTACATTGATGATGGAATTGTTGCACCAATAGTTCAAGATGCCCAAGATGATGAGTTTTTCAATTGATACTTACTCGACCGTAGTCATGACTTCTATGTTGCCATTATTTACTACTTCGGAAGACTTTTGCATAAATCTTAATATTTAAAATATGAATCTAAAAATTGGTATGACAAACAAAAATAGGGGGCCGTAGGGCGGCGCCGGGTCACCAACGGCTCTACCGGCGAGCGTGAAGCCCGGCGAGCGGGAGCCCGATGGGCCGGCCACCCCAACAAGCCCGAGGTTAGTAGAGAGGAAGCGGTGTTCGGAGGAGTTCGGGATGGCAAGCACGCCTCGCCTTTTAAGTTGTGGTGCGCCCGCTTGAGGTAGCGGTGTGGCACTAAAGATTATGCCGATGTCTTCTTGTGCGCGCTCGCACACACCGGAAGTAATAAGGACAAATGGGCCGGCCCAATCTCGGACCGCAATCCTTTTCTAACAAAAGGGCACATTGATAATTTGCATATGTCTTGTTGCTTTTAATATGTTGATATAGAAAATAAAAAATTGACTAACAAATGATACAAATTAATCTTTAGTAAATCAACAAATAATTAGAGTAATATGGAAATTATCCGTCAAAATTGCCCAAATAAACAAGGCCTCTTAGTTTCAATCCATCACCGAATTACTACTAATATGTACACATATACTTGTTCCGAAAACCAAGAAATTCTACTTGCTACTTTTGGTTAGTACATTATTTACATGATTCTACAAATTAGCATCGGCGTAAATCGGTAACCATGCTTGATCTCAAGCCGATTAGCAATCTCAAAAGACAAATGCATCCTTGGCGGCGTATTTCACCTCGCCATTCGTGCAACACCCTCAAACCCCAAAGCCCGTGGTTCACATTTCGTCCTTGTACGAGAGGTAGCTCCGAGTACTTGATTTCCAATCTTCTCCGGTGACGACCCGTAACCATTTCGGTACGGATGGCTATACTTCTCATCAACGTCGAAACAATCGGTTGAAGGTCTTTCCAATTAGAAATCTTGACGCCGCGGTCCTCCCGTAGGCGTTCAACATCGTTGGTGATATGCGCTCCGACAAAGATGTGGCCTTCCTCGCCGAGAAACTTGCTCGGGACATCGGGGAAGCTTGTAGCCGGCATGGTGCACCTGGTAAATAAGCCGGCGCGAACCGACACACAATTGCAGCAATGCGAGCTTGTACCCGCCACTGCGAAGCTGAATCCACTCGGTGTCCAATCCAACGAGCAAACGTTCTGGAGGTGGGCTACCTTTGATTTCGTTGATGTACTCCGCCACTACTCCGGCGTCGCAAGTGACGGTGGTCTTGATGCTCGGGTACCGCTCCTTGAAGAATTCAACCTCGTGCATCGTAGTTGGGGGCGGTCCCTGCTCCTCCGAAAGTCGTGGACGGACGACGGCGGGGCGCCATTCGTCCCACTCCCCGGCCGCTCCGATCTCGAACGTCGGCTGGATCAACGGCGGCCTCCCACGGGTTGAGGGCGACACGCTTGCCACCCCCGGTCCCAAACCAAGAAAACAAAGTTCCGAATCTTCAACCTCGTGACAAATCCACGACTAGAAACTCATTGTGCCTTGCAGGACTAACCTTTGAAGCGACGCTCTCTGCTGACGCGGCCGGGATTGCTCCGCCCGCATCACCTAGGTTACTGTAGAGGCCGGCGGCGGTGGTGGCCTCTACGGCATCCCCCCTTCATTTGAGGGGCGCCGCCGTCACCCGATGCGTCGCTTCGGGTCATCGCCACCGTTTGGAGGTCGCTTGCGATGGCGGTTGCAGAGATAGCAAGCTTCGGGGGGGGGGGGGGTCGCCGGCAATGGCGGCAGGCAAGAAAACCCCTTCTCCTTCGATGCGACAGTGCGAGCGAGGGGGTGGGGTGGGGTAGGGAAGAGGCTAAACTAGTATATTCTATCTTGTCGTTTCGGCTTCATATACGGGTCAATCGACGTGGTGGTTGCCGAAGCAATGGGCATGGCAAGATTTGAAGACAACCGGCAAGACGAAGGGGCGCGGTTCCTAATTAATCGCTACACACACGCGCGCCCGGGGAGTCGTCGTCTGGCCGCAACGCTTCACCTGCATCGGATAGTTGCATGCAAAATCACACTAAGGGTTTGATGTCTGAAAAGGTTTGCGAAAAGCTCTGTATCGCAAAGTAGATCCAAACTATGTATTTAGTTTTAGATTTCATCTACATTTACTACTCCATGAAGGTGCACCATTAATTACAAGTATTAAAGTAAGTTATTTTCAAAACTACTTTCAAAATCTGTAGCTAAATATGGATTAAGTAGGTTCATTAGATTCGTCACTCAAAGTTACGCTTACACGTGAAAAGGTTTTACAAATAAATTATATTTAGTGTTCCATTTATGAAAGATTCTTGGGGCTAATTTTATTTAGATGCGAACGGAAGAAGGAACGCAGCCGCCGCGCCTCGCGATCTCCCACGCGTTCGGTCCCACGTACACTACTCGAGTACCCTGGACGCCTGTTCAATGAAGCTCCTAGCCTCCTACTGAGCACGCGTCAGGTGCTGTGACGGGTGACAAGACGGCACGGGGGGGCGGAGTAGTTTGCTTCGTACACCCGACCACGCCCCCCCGAAGCAGTGAACAAAAATCGCAATGGCACAAACAAGGAACAATGCGAAGTTCGATTTCCTCGGCCACGAGGGGACGGTACGACATTAATCTTAGAAAGGGGAGTTACGGGCCGCCAATGTCGGCGGCGGTGCCGTCGCGAAGCACGCCGTTGATGTCAACCCCCGCGGCGGCGGCATCGGCCGCAATGGGGAAGTGCGGCGCGTAGTGCCGGTGCCCGATCCGGCGGTAACGGCCACTCCGCCGCGGATCGCCCAAGGGAAAGTCGACTTGAATGTCCGCCGTCGCGAGCGCGCGGGCGGCTCCCCCGGCGCGCACCGGCACGCACCGCCTCCTTGACACGCCTTGGGAGCGCGCGAAGACGGTCGGGCGACGGCCGGAGCCCCGGCCGACCACCGGACGGCGACCTCCGCCGTGCGCGTAAGTTCATCGTGGCGATCCTCCGGATCGTTCGGGCGGCGGCGCGGCCTCCTCCGCCCGCTCGCGGCGGAAAGACGCCTCCGCCTCCTCGGCGACGCAAGAAACAATGGCGACGAGTCAAACAAGAGCCTAGTGGGCGGCGTGCACCGACGGAATACGAGGAACTCACCAAAGCGACGGGCCTCCACATCGGCCTTGGCGCCGCGAACTTCGGGCCGTCTCCGTCTCGGTCGCTTGAAGGGCGGTATGCATCACATCCCGGTCCCCTCCGGTCCCGTACCTTGCGCAGCACGACGTCTAGACGACGCCGCGTCCTCGCCGGTTCCTCCGCCGAGTCTCGGGCCTCCTGACGAACGGGGGCGTCGCCCCGAGACGAGGAAAAAGACAAGCTCCAAGATTCCGACGACGAAGATCCACCGGACGGAGGCGCCGCGCCGGCTGAAGGACCCGGGCCATATGTCGCACTAGGAAACAGAAGAAGAATGACAGCATCAGATCCTCGGCGAGCAGAGGAAATTATGGAGACAGGAAGACACTCACCCCCGGCGAGAAATCAACCGACGGAGACGCGGCGGGACCGACGGCGACGAACCCCCAGGGGCCTCTTCTGTGGGGCGCTTCTCTCCGGCCATAGCTGCGCGCAGGGAGTCGAGGGGGGAGACGAGCGGCAACTCAAGATCGACGAGAGCGGCCGGTGCAAAGGAGCGTGATTGGAAACCACAGCGAGGCCCCGCGGTTATATAACTCGCGTCGGGGCAACTGCATTCGTACCACTGCCGTGTGGGGCCGGCAGATTAATGACTAAAAGGCAGAATATCCCATTGCAGGGACGCGACCGCACTAACTCGGCGGGGTGGGGCGGTTACCAAGGGTCAATGACGGGTCTACCCAGCCACTTGTTGGCCCACAAATCAGTCTTTAACGGAAATTTGACTCCGGGTGACCCCATCCGTGGGACGAGTTGCGGGACCCACTGTCGGTAGGATTGTTGCGCCAAGCTCGTCGGCTCGAACCCGCGAGAGATTTCCCCATTGGACAGAGTTGTGGGCCCCACCTGTCAGCGCCCAGGTTGGGATGTGTTCTTGAGTTGTTCATGTTCATAATGAACTTGATCATTTGTATCGTTTAATCATAACTTCAAAGTTGTTTATATTTGTCAAATGACGTCCAAATCAGGAAATTCTTTTTCCTACATTCTTATGACAACATAATCTAGATCATGGTGTCCACTCCATATCGTGTCACGGCGTACGAGCAATAATAATTTAAAATTAGAACATTTCATAACTAGATTCAAGATTTTCAATCGATGAGACGACGTCAATTTGAAATGAGATGAATACCAAAGTTTCATAGCTCGTCGAGATGAACAATCTTTATATTGGTTGGATTCTCATTTGAAGAAGGGGTACGATCACGTAGAACAAAAATGACATGTCTCCGACCAAGTTTCTTAAACAATGAGAGTGAACCTAGGATTAACGAACAATGTGTAGGACCCCTTCTTCAAATGAGAATCCAACCAATATAAAGATTGTTCATCTCGACGAGCTATGAAACTTTGGTATTCATCTCATTTCAAATTGACGTCGTCTCTCGATTGAAAATCTTGAATCTAGTTATGAAATGTTCTATTTTTAAATTATTACCGCTCGTATGCCGTGACACGATATGGAGTGGACACCATGATCTAGATTATGTTGTCATAAGAATGTAGGAAAAAGAATTTCCGATTTGGACGTCATTTGACAAATATAAACAACTTTGAAGTTATGATTAAACGATACAAATGATCAAGTTCATTATGAACATGAACAACTCAAGAACACATCCCAATGCGGTGCCGACAAGTTGGGGCCCACAACTCGTCCAATGGGGAAATCTCTCGCGGGTTCGAGCCGACGCTTTGGCGCAACAATCCTACGAGTGGGTCCCGCAACTCCATCCACAATGGGGTCACCCGCAGTCAAATTTCCGTAAAGACCGATTTGTGGGCCAACAAGTGCCCGGGTACACCCGTCATTGACCCCGTGATTCCGTGTCCTCCCTATGAAAGCGCGGTTTCCTTAAAACCCAATGAACCCCGCGACCCCCCAAATTCAATCTACAACATGATCCGGAGGCGGCGGTTCTTTTCCATCTCCCCTCATCCTCGCCGGGGATAACGGCGTCGCACATCCAATTACCCACCGTGCGTGACGAACCGCAACCACTCCATGGAAAGGATCTCCGTGGCTCGCTACGACGCGTCGTCGAGGCTGCCGGAACCGCCGACGGAGATGACGATTGACATCGTCTCCCGTGTCGGCCGCGCGGTCGAGGATGCCATTGTGGATCTCCGCAACCTCGCGCGCAACATGCAAGGCAATGTGCGTGGTGGGTGGCGCCACCACGGTCGGACGACGCCTAGCCCCGAAACGCGTCCCCGCGGCGTCGATTCTACCTCGGCCACGAGTATCGCGCGGCGCCCGTCAACACACCGGCCAACGTCGGCAACCCGGAGGCCTTGTTCCCGGGCGGCTTGCGCCGCGCAGCATCGGGGAACACACGTGGTGTCATTACGCCGTGCCTCGACCGGCTACGGCGCGCCGCGGAGGGCGGGTCACAAGGAATCGATGTACACCCTCTCCCTCTTCCTCTACGGACCCAACGCCGACGAGGCCGACGACGACGAGGCCGGGCGGCTCCCCGCGCTTGGTCGAGGCACCCCAAGAGGGGGCGATGGTGCTTCCTTGGATAAATTTGACTTGCAAAAAATGCCGCTCCAGGATCATTGCGTCGACGTGGGACTACCTGCTTACAGATGCGAATGCGATTGTCGTGTCGCCGGTGCCGGTGCCCATACCTCACCACGACGATTTGCAGTGTGCGGGTCGCGGGTGTGGCGACCACGCAGGATGGCATGCTTGGTACTCGTGGCGTAGGTTCTGCAGCGAGGAGTGTAGGATCCGAAACGAGTGTGATTGGTTCTTCTACACAGTCAAGGAAGCATTAATGATCTGAAAAAAGGTATAAAAGTTGTGATTGCTGATATTTCTTGATAAATTAGTTCCACACATGATGCACCCTAAAAGACATTCTGGATTTCAGTGTACATGTTTGCGTTCTTTCTTGTGTTTTACAAGTTTAGCTGATTGCTAAACATTGTTTCAGTGCACAGGATTTCAGTTATCATTTGTTCTGACAGTTCGTTTAATGCTTTCTTCATTTTCAGGAAATTTATTTGCAAGTGACGAGGGACCTTGCAGAGAGGCTCTGGCGTCATTTCAGTCACATCTTTGAAGAAATCCAGCTAATAAACACAAAGCATGTCTCTCAAGTTGTGTCTTTCAACTATGTATGTGTCTTTACAATTTATGTCCTTGTAGAGCATGTTTTTGATGATCCTTAGTTGGTGTGGTGTCAACGTGACTCGGGTAGCTAGCCTGTGTAAACTCAGTTGTCATAAATCTTACCCATTGCTACCCGATCTTTATGTTTGTTACACATATTTGTGTGATGCATTTTACTCTGGTACAAATTTGATAAAGGGTTTATGGTAGTCTGCTAAAGTTTATACAAATATGACATTCGTAAATTTACTCTGACCACATCAAAAAATGTGTAACCAATATACAATAACTTTGTGGTAAACAAGAAGTAAACTTTGTGGGACCCACCCGTCAGCTGGCCACACCAAAACGCATCCCTCTAATACGCCAACCATTCAGAAAAAATGGGTAGCCAGCGATTTGGAATGTGGCGCCAGTTTTTTCCCATCCGAATTATTTAACTTTCACCCAAACTACCGCGCAACCATGACTGGGGCCACCACGCCGGGTTACAAGAGTAAAAAGTCGCGCGTCTTTACTTTCCCTCCCTCCGAATCCCCTCGCAAAACAAATCTACAACTCGGTCGGTTAGGGGCCGGTAGACGATACGACTACCGCCGCCGCCGCCAAGCGCTTCTCGCCGCGCGTACACGAGGATGCCATCGTCGAGGGAGCCGCAAGGGTGACCCCTACGTCCTCCGAAGCACGGCGCACACCGTCGTCGGCCATGCTACCTAGAATGTTCACAACCCCCGGTGCGGCGATTGGTGAACCTACCGCCACCATGGCCCCCGTGCCTAGGGCGACGGGGGCTCTCTTTGGGTCATCATCACCTTCGGCGACGATGAAGCACGCGTCGACGTGGACATAGGTGCGGACACCGATGTTTTACCTTCATCTCGGGACGAGACTACCGAGGCCGGGTACGCCGTATCGTGGTTCCATCTTTCCCCTCGTTCGTACCGCATCCAACATCTCATACATCCGTGCACGCACCGGTACCCTAGATTTCATGCATTTGATCACGCGATTTGCACACCAAATTTCTTCACATGTTATTGATATGACATCGAAATGAATGCGCGGATCATTTGATGATCGAGTCTTGGACCGTATATATGATCGAGAAGGGTATAGATGGGGAGCCGGATACAACACATACTTGTCACCCTCGTGGTTCACAAATCACCCTACATACCATAAACAACCCGAAAGAAAAGCTCGGGGTACGGGATGAGGGACATTGTTTACTACAAGACTAGAATTCCCGACTCTCTTGCGGAAGCAACACTCACCGAGATCGACTACGACGTCGACGTAGAAAGAATGAAATAGATTCACGAGGAGGAGATGGTGATCGATTAGTTATCTCCGGAGAGCCAATACCTATAAACCATACCATGGCCATAACACCTTTGAAATCCAAAAGTGCTTACATACATGCCGATGATGAAGAAGAAGTAGAAGAATGTGACTTAGATGAATACAAACTTTGGCTAGCTGATTTGCATCAAGAGAAGAAAGCCTTGGGTAAGATATGCTTCGACCAAATATTTGTGTACTTATACTCCCGAATTTGCATGTTCGGTCACATGAATGAAATTAATTATGGATTATATTTCAGAATTAAAAGACATTTTCGGGGATGACACAATCGATACATACGAGAGAATACCCGAATGTTGCGGGACTACTTGAAGACATCGGTAATATCCCTCTCCTAATTTGCAAGAAAATTACCATTTTTTGTCATACTACAAAATATGATCGGTCATCATATGCCACTAAATTCTCTCGCGAAACGGTACGTGGACCCCACCTTCATTTTGCAACACAGAATGAAATGAACCCAACACCTGCAAGGTGCGGCCTCCATCTCATGCTCGGTGTTGGAAACAACGAGAGCAAGGATCTGGTAACATGTGTTCCATAGAAATTACCTATCTGTGCATACAATTATTTTTTGGGTATTATCACATGCATGTTGTTCGCATGGAATAGGCTCACAAAAAGTTAAGAAAAGAGGACGCGGTCCCGTAAGAGCATTGACGGTAATCGCCAAGAGAATCAAGGTGGGCAAGCAGCAGTTAGCCATTCAATTCTCTAAACATGGAGGACCGGTAGGTGATAACTACCGCTCATTCATTGATGAAGTGGTCATGTATACAAGGAAAAGGGCTCCTATCATTGGAGTGAAATCATGGAAAATGTTAGGGAAGAAGTCAAAAACGCAATAGCAACTGATGTATTGGTAATAATAGACTTTGCTTTTCAGTACAATTCAAATAAAAACTAACATATGAACTCACACAATATTTGAATGCTATTGTGATTATATAACAGGCAAAGTGGGACATGGAGGATAATGCTTGAATCAAGGGAAAAGATATGGGCCATTGCTAGGGAGCGTTACAAATGATGGCGTTCAACTTTCGGTGCTACGGCCAAGACATACAACAGCTACCACCGAGAGAATGTTACATAAGCCTACGAAATTAGATATTGTTGAATGGCACTATCTCGTTGAAGTATTTCAGTACTGCTAAATTCAAGGTTTGTTCCACATTGTTAATTACGATTTCTGACCACTACATTTTTCATTCAAATGGCGATGTCTGAGTCTTTAAGATTTTTGTTCATAACTTTACATTGTATAGGAAAGGAGCACACAAAATTCTGCGATTCGATGCCAACAAATGACAAGACATTTGTCAAGCGCTAAGCCTTATTCTCGCCGCAGCCTATGAGAAGGTAATAACCGGACAAGCACATCTCCAATCTGTCTTGCGGGATGAAGAACATTAATTTGTTATTTTCTTGGCATAACGAGAGAGACCCGTAAACTAGTGAAGAGCCCGTGATACGGAACTTTGGTGGATAACTCACACTAACCGGGGGTCTTGGACGGACGAACAATCTAAAAATGTCTATGTGAGTTCTCAATGAATTAGTTCATACATTACTATACATAGGCTTATGCAACTATAGAATGCAACCAATCTCTTGTTCAACTAACTCCTCCACCCGTGCCTTGCAAATGTTAGGACACCGCAAGCGGCGTTATTCTTTGAAGCGGAATCAAATGCGGACAACAACTTTGTTTCCCAAAAGGAAAAAAAACGAGATGTTCCAAAAAGCCTACAAAGAAGTCACGAAGTGCAAATCAACCAAGTTGCATGGAAACGGGTACACGGCAAAAAACCCAACTAGAAGGCAACTGCTCAATGCGAGCGCGAGGAAAAAATTTGTAGGGAAGAGCTACGACGCATGAGGAACACGTCGAGCTCATGGACGCATTTGGGCAGCTACAAGAAAAAATGTCGGGATGGGAAGAAGAAAGGGAAGCGAGAAAGGAGAGAACATGCACGCCAACTTGAAGAAAGTGAAAAGAGAAGGCGAGAGCGGATCTACAACGACTTAGGCAAGAGTTCCTATCAATGCCGCAAGCATCAAATGGACAATCACAAGTTCCACAGTGCTGGTCAAACTATTTGCATGAATGGGTTTCTTTCCTTGGGTTCTATATATGAATGTTTGTATCCTTTGGTAGGTTGACCAGCCAATATCCGTGCAACCATGCCCAAGCAACAATGTCACCGAATCCGCCGACGTGGCGGCGGTTGCATCAATCACCCGACAAAACAACCTTGTCGCCGAATCCGCGGACAACGTGGCGGTGGAACCATCAATTCCTACATCCGGGAATGTACAACCGGACTCCGGGAATGTGCTCTCGTGTACTCGGGTTGTTCTCGAATTCACAACTTTTTACTAGTACATATCATCGATTCTTCGATGAAATTGCGCCTAATCTTGTCCTTCCAAATGATTGGTTCATAGGAGAAGGAATCCGAAGAAGCTCGAAAACAAGTATTTCGCAAAACCGGAAGCACAAAAGGTGGTGTTAACAATCCCGAAACACAATCCACCGTTAGACAAATTTCTTCTCAACAACTACGGTACAAGTTGCACAAAGGAGACGACAAAGCACCAAAAAGACATGAGGTGAAGCTTTTTTCAACAACTCTTCCTGCTGTGAATGTAATTCATGTTTCAGTTTGTCAAAGTGTGTTTATGGTTGTGGTAATTATTTGATGTCATTATGCTATTTTTATGAATCACAATCAATCTTTGGTTTGCTATATGTTGTTGTTTCACAAATTCCAATATTAGAGATTAATTGATGCTAGCTTAAAAATTTTGTTGATTCTTTACGGGTGATGCGACCTCCTTGCATTGAATCCCCCTTTGCCGATCAAGTGTTGGGATCATCTCCAAGTCACAATTGGCGGACCAAGTTCTTCATGTCCTAGCAAATTTGTCTACTATGTGTTGAAACGGTGTCTGTGCCAAACTTTTCGGTATTTAAGTACTTCATGAGTCATGTAATTAACTCGGTGGATGGTTCAATGTTGGTTAATTAACTATAGATGCATTGTTATATTTATCTGTCGATGTTAATTAATGTTGCAATTACTTTTTGCTACATAAATGAGCGTGGCGAATACACCATACGTTGCAAATGATAAATCATGATATCACAACCGGTGTTTTTCGTTGCCAAAAAGTAGCGTGGCAATAGTAAGGTGCACTTGTAGCACCCCTAATACAAATGTGGTAATAAGAAATTCAACTTATAGCGACACAAAAGGAACGTGGCAATAGTATGGTGTACTTGTAGCAACCCTTAATAGGAACGTGGTAATAAGAAGTTCAACTTGTAGCAACACAAAATGAGCGTGGCAATAGATAGTGCACTTGTAGCAACCCTAATAGAAACGTTGTAATAAAGACTTTAACTTATGGCAACCAACCAAATTTCGAAGCAATAATAGAGGACCACATATTACAACCAATCAAATTACGTGGCAAAAGAGGATACCACCTAAAGCAACGTAACCAATATCGTGGCATCAGACAATGCTACCTATCACATCGAAATCAACTTTTGTGGCAATAGAGGAGACCACCTATAGCAACTAACCAATTTCGTGGCATCAGACAATACTACATATTGCAACCAAATTACTTTCGTGGTAATAGACGAGGTTCAACCAATAGCAACCAAAGTCAGTGCGTAGCAATACTATAACTTGCAACGAAACAGAAACGTTGCAATTGCACCTTTGGCAACACCACAAATGTGTCGCAATAGTACACTTTGCAACCAGAACAAGTGTTGTAAAAAACCCTAATTGCAATGTTGCATTACGTTGCAACAAAAAAACTTTGGCAACCACTAGATGGATAACGACGCAATACCCTAATGCAACGCGGCCTTTCGCATCCCATGGCCCACGGAATAATTTGGTTGCAATTGTGTCTATTGCAACCAAATATGGCATATTGCAACACATTTTGTGCGTTGCATTAGGGGGAAAATCTAGTAGTGGTGGTTATTGTGGAGCGTAGAGAGTGAAACGTTCGAAGGCTTTGAAGATCAAGACGCGCCAGAGTTTGAGCAGCCGAGTCTTGTTGAAGGCAAGTCTTCCTTGATGCATGCCCACTTGTCCTACATAACATGCATTTAATTCACTGTATTTACTTTTCTTGCTTGCATTAACTTTGACGGGAACCTATTAAGGATCATACCTAGTCTTTTACAACCTTTGCCTTGTAACTGGGTTAATATAATTAATCTTGATGATAGCTTTGGCTTAGCATGCTTAACTGGGATGGTATTAATCAACTTGGATACTTTTATATTCTATGTTTCGCTTTATGTTGTTTCACTTTACAAGACCACCTTTGCTATGTTAATCAGAGCATGGAGAACCACCCAGGAAAACAGTACAACCACAAGAACTAACGGGCAATGGTCTTGGCTGAATAATTAGGAACTTTAGCTTGGGGTGATCTTAACTGATAAGGACAAGGGATCGGCAGTACTGTGGGGTATAGACTCGCTCTAGCAGGGGGCTGGGTGAGTTATTCTTTTTATGGTGGGGTATCGACCTGCTAGGGGACTTTATACCTTGCTAACTCATCCGGACCTTGTGGGTCATAACTTGCTAGGAAACCTTTGTAAAGGCCATGTAGCGTCCCTATGCAACCACACCTCGGTAGTGTGGTATGGTGCCTTGCAAACACCGCATGGTTGGGTTCAAAGTTCTTCAGAGCTTTTATGCTGTTTGTGGTGAAAGTGTACAACCTCTGCAGAGTATAACACTAACTTGTTAGCCGTGCTCACAGTCAAGAGTGGCCTGGACCCTCACATGATTAAGTTATGGAATTTAAATGTTAAATTGTTGTTCTATCTTTATTTATGATTCTTACACTCTAGTAATTGGGTTGGTATGAACTTACACTCTTTAGTAATTATGTTGCTAATAAAACTTGACTCACTAAAATGCTATTCTACTTGAACCTTAGCCATCCACCATATGGCCTTGCATGTTATGTTGTTTTCCTCTTGCTAAGTACGGCACGTGCTCACGCTTGTCTATTTTTCTTGTATCTACAATACTCGGATTGCTGCTCAGACTGGGAGAACTTTGAAGACTACCCCAGTGATTTCCAGGAGTTCTAGGTGTGCGTGTCTTCAATCAGTTGCTTGTGGAGGCACTTTATCCGCTGCGAGAACTCGTTATTTATGTTTCGTTTAAGACTATGGTCATGTACTAACTCTTTATTCGTGTGGCACTGATTTTGGTATTTAAAATGTCATTGCGTGTGTGTAACTTGATCCTGGCGCACACGTGATCTATGCATTCGGTTTTGCCTTTAAAACTGGGTGTGACATCTAAAAAAGAATAGCTAACCTTAGAGTATCTCCAAGAGTTTGCCAAATTTTACTTGTCAAATCTTGTGTTTTGCCAAATCTAAAAAGACATGCCAAGTAAAAATGAGTTCCTCTACAACAATTTGGCATAATTCACTTGTCAAACCCAGATCTAACTTACATTAGTAACCCTGAGAGAAACAAAATTATGTTTATGCCCTTCCACCTAATGAAAACTTGTATCAGGAATCTTTCTCTATTCTTTATTTCTTTTTGCACCCTCCCAGCTCAGTTTGGCCATGCCGATGCCAACCCGGATCGGCTCTTGTATATTTCCACGTGGGGAGGTGAGTTTTTCCAAGTTTCTACTTTTACCAAGTTGGTTTGCCAAATTGTTAGAGCAACTCCAACAGTTCCTGTTCCCAAGTTGTCATTGTTATTTTTTGGCAAAAATGGAAAAAACCTTCTCCAACAGTTCCACATCTCATGTTGTCATTTATCCCTAATTGGGAAAAATTGACTCCACGCACACATATATGCGCACAGTGATCCGCGACGCATCCTTCCATATTAGAAGAGGTGGAAGGGAATAAAAATAATTTTGTTTTTTTTCAGGATTCCTGATTTAAGTTTTCAAGAGGTGGAAGGGTAAAAACATAATTTTGTTTCTCTCTCGAGGTTCCTGATATAACTTAGATATGGATTTGGCAAGTGGATTATGTCAAATTGTTGGAGATTGACTATTTTTTAGAGCAACTCCAACAGTTTAGCAAATTAACTTGGCATCCATCTAATTTTGGCAAAACAAGAAAAATTGGCCTCCAAAAATTTGGCAATCAACTTAGCAAAAATAGAAACTTGGCGAAACTCACCTCCTTGCGCACATATATGCGCGCGCGGATCGTGGTTGCCATCGTCGTTTCCTTGTAGGTGGGAGGGTGAAAAAAGAAATAAAGAATATAGAAGGATTCCTGATTTAAGTTTTCAAGAGGTGGAAGGGCACAAACATGATTTTGTTTCTCTCAAGATTCCTGATGTAAATTAGATCTGGATTTGGCAACTGAATTATGCCAAATTGTTGGAGATGAACTCTTTTTTACTTTGCATATATTTTTAGAAGTTGGCAAAACACAAGATTTGCCTAGTAAAATTTAGCAAACTCTTGGAGATGCTCTTACTTGTCATATCTTTTTACAAGTTAGCAAAACACAATATTTGCCAAGTAAAATTTGGCAAAATGTTGGATCATCCACTTGCCAAATCCATATCTAACTTACATCAGGAACCCTGAGAGAGAAACAAAATTATGTTTCTACCCTTCCAGCTCTTGAAAACTTAAATCAGGAATATTGAGAAAAAACAATATTACTTTTATACCCGGGAGGATGCGCCGCAGATCGCTACGTGCATATATGCACGCGCGGAGTCTGTTTTTCCCAACTTGGGATAAATGACAACCTGAGATGGGGAACTGTTGGAGAATTTTTTTATGTTTTTGCCAAAAAAAACAAGGGCAACTTGGGATGGGGAGCTATTGGAGTTGCTCTTAGAGGCCAATTTTTACATTTTGCCAAATTTAGATGGATGCCAAGTTAGTTTGCCAAACTAATGGAGATGCTCTTAGGCTACTTAACCTCTTCAACTACAAAACCAAATATTTTAACCTCTTATATTTGCAAAACCGTTTACTTAACCCCTCTACTGGTTTTGCATTGTGGTTTTGCTACACTAGCATGATCAGCGGGACCAAATTGCTGATGTGGATCTGCAAACACATTGTAACACCCCGCCCACCAAAGCCGCACCACCCAGCCATTCCGTAGGAGTGAGCACACGTACACATAGCACCCTGCTTATACTTTCGTCATTACTTCGTGTAAAAGGGTTAACCCGAGGGTGTTATGGTTGGTGGACAAAGTCTTATAAGATGGCTCCACCCTTGCTGAACTAGCAATGTGACACTGAATATGCGCACCCACTCATGGGCCATCCAAATTGGACTGGTTGTGACACACACGAGTCCCACTTTGTAGGTGTGCGCACACTTCTTCCCTTCCGCAACCAGAGCCTCAAGCGCCGAGGAAGCCGACCACGACCATCTCACAAGTGGCGGACCTACGAAGCTAATGCCGCCGTTCCCAAATACCACCGCGTCCCTGCCGGCTGCGGCATCATTGGTGTTGAGCTTGAGCCACAGTCCACCACGGTCTTCATGAATTTGAGCACCACACTCCACCAGCTCCTTGTGGTGCACTGGATCGCCCTTCACTCGTCATCTTGCTTTCCTGCTGCTATGTTCTTCGTCCACCCTTGTTCATGAGCTCGCGCTTACATAAGATTTAGGGGAAGAAGGTCAGTGTGATAGGAAAGGAATGAAGTGGAAGAACGGATACACCATTTGAATCGAAGCAGTTGGTGGCCGCGGGGATGACTAGCTTCCAGCTGCAGCAAACATGGGTTCACCCTTGAACACTAACAACACGCAGAGGATTGAAGCTCCCCATTGCTTGATTTGCAAAGGGTCCCTCTAAGTGAGTGGATTACATAGAGGCTTTAGAGGGAGACTTACTTTTACTGCTGGTGATATGGCAAAGACGAATGGAAACATGCAGATTTTGCTGGTTGCTGTAATGCTGTTGCTGTCTGGTGTTGCTTCCTGTATGGGTGTCAGCGTTCCACATCAACAATTATGTCCACCTCAGCATGCCAACAGAGCAAAACCACCATTTAAAACCAGGAAAGGGGTCAAATAAACGGTTTTGCAAAGTTGAAAACTATCTGGTAAACCATCTGGTTTTCTAGTTTGAAGGGTGAAGTAGACTACTTGCAATAGGTGAGGGAGTTATGTAGACTTTTTCCCAGAGGGAGAGAAATCTTCAGAACGAATCCAATCTTATCATAGCAAATCGAAGTCAGAGAAATGATTCACTTCTTTCATGGTGAGGATGCGAGAAGGTACAATAAGATCAGTGGGTATAGTGGGTGGGTGAGGGAGCCTTCTCTCCCGCGAACTCATCCGACCCCAACGCGACGGCCATCCTTGTAGCGTTGTTAGGACCGGCCCGTGCGAGCCACCAGATCACACATGCCTGCATCCTTCTTGCTCCTCACATCCCGCGGCAAGGCTCTGGTTGCCTCCGAGCAGGCCCCCGTGCAAAACATTTTTGGTGGCTCTGTATGTCCAAAATGCAAATAATAAAAAATATATTTATATATAATAATGTAATTACCAAAAGCATTAATGCATAGTAAAAGAGTAATAGACACATATTCCTTATCGATGTCTTTAACTTCTATTGAAAAGTAACATTCGTTGTGTATTCTTTGAAATGAAACCTTCAATTATAGCTTCATATTTAATCTTCTCTAGAGTTTTCAAGAGCACCTTTCGGATTGTCACACCCGATTTTCCGTAGAAAACCGAATGCATCTCATATGTGTGCCAGGATCACAATTTCACACATATGATAGACTCATGAGTGTAATATCACAAGACATTGCTCAAAACGTACAGAAAAGGTTTATTAACTTTTATTACACTCACGAAGGTAGACACGAAGGTCTTTACACGAACAACGATAACTATGAAGACGCGACTCCATCTTCATCTTCCACGAAAGCTTCGGCGGTTGATCGCATCCTCAGAACTCCTCGTAGTCGGTGAAGTACTCCACTCCAGGGTTCTTCTCTGAACAGCGTAAGCAAGGATGAGTACACTTATGGTTGGTACTCAGCAAGGCCACAGGAATAACCGGAAAGCAATATTAATCCATCTTTAAGTTCAATTAATCATGTGAGGGTCCAGGCCGCTCTTGACCGTGAGCACGGCTGATCGATCAGTTTTACACTCTGCAGAGGTTGCACACTTTTCCCACAGTTCGCGTAAAAGTTCCAAAGAACTTTGAACCCAACCACGCATGTGCTGATCAGGCACAATACCACACTTCCGAGGTGTGATTGCATAGGGACGCTACGAAGCCTTTACAAAGATATGCAAAAGCATCAACAACCCACGACAGTTACAACTCAGGGCGGACCATAACCCTCCCTAGTGGTCAGCACCTTAGCAAAGGCTGCTACCCCAAAAGAACCGGGCTATACCCCTGCAACCCGGAGCCCCCTGTGTTCCTTTCGGATAGGGTCGTCAATACAATCGCACACCTAATTAATTGGCTAAGCCAGAGCCATATGGACTGTGTGGTTGCCTTTTTTTCTGGGTGGTTCTCCATGTTCGATTAACTTATAGTAATCTTGATTAAAGCATAGGTAGAAGGGTGGTTAGGGTCACTTGCCTTTCTCCAACGATAAGCTACTCTCCTTTTCGCAAAGCTCGCTCTTGAACTTCCTCGAACAATGCGCGTTGGCTACGATCATGCAAGAAAAACATACAATAAATAAAACAATACATCAAACATTACCAAAAGACTAAAACAAGCTTTTAGAAATGACGGGCTCGGAGAGACGATCGCGTGGACACCAAGAACGGGTAAAACGGAGCTAGGATGGAAAAGATATGGTCAAAACAAGGTTCGGGGACTAAATTGTGAATATCCGAAAGTTTTAGGGGTTTTTCTGCAAGATTTCGGGGACCTAAACATAAATATGTGTGAAACTAGAAGGTCTAATATGTAAAAGGTTAAGGATGGGCTTCGAACATAGAAACTAAGGACTGCAGGGGCCTAAGCATAAAAGAAAGGACCTGATTGAAAGGTTTTTATATAGGTGGAAGGGTTTATTTGTGAATTCTGGAAATGGGAGGGGTTTATTTGCAAAACTGTCAAGGCAGCCGGCGGGTGAGCTATGGGAGCGCCACGTGGCGGGCTGTGGTTGGACGTGCTGACGCAAGCGATGACGCGGCGATGACGTGGGCGATGGCGTCGGTGGTGGACCGGCGCGGTGCACCCGGTCCACCGGTCCACCGTGGACCAAACCAAGGGTTACGAACCCCTTTTAATGCGGGCCGTCGGCTTAGATCGGATGGCCACGGTCGCATGCGGGCGGCGGGCGGCGGCGGGCGGACGGCGGCCGCGGCGGCTCGCGGCGGCGCCGGCGGCGCGCGCGCGCGGTGAGCCAAAGAGGGCCTCCCGGGCACCATTCGCGGCGGGGAAAACACCGTAACGAAGAGGAGGACAAGGGGAATGCACACGGGAGCTTGGAAGGGAGGGAAAGGCACCGGTGAAGCGGATCGAGGCGGCGGTTCCGGCGGGCGGGCGGTGCTCGGTGGCGGCGGCGCCGTTGCGGAGTGGAGGAGAGAAGGGGAGCGGTGTGGTTTGGAGAGGGAGCTCGTGCTTCTTATATAGGGGCGAGAGAGGAGCCGAGGGGGCGTGGTGAGGTGGTGGCGCGGGGAGCTCGCCGGCCGGCCATTAATGGCGGCGGCGGGTGGCTCGGTGCGGCGGTTACGGGAGAGGAAGGGGCGGGGACGGCGGTGGGTGAGTGCGGCGGCGCATTGAAGACGGAGTGGAGGAGGCGGACGGGCGCGGGGACGGGGAGGCGGCGCCGGGGTGCGGGGCCGGCGGCCGGTGCGGGGAAGAAAGGGGGGGGGGGGCGCGGCGGCCGGAGGAAGAAGAAGCCCCGACGTGTGGGCCCCACACGTCGGCGGGTGAGAGAGGGAGAGGGAGAGGGAGAGAGAGAGGAGGCGGCGGAGCGGGCGGCTGGGCTGAAACGGGGATGGGCCGCGGGGTTGGGTTGGGGCACGTTAGGTTAGATTTGTTTTTTTTTCTTTTTCTTTTCAAATCCATTTTCAAACCTTTTAAATTCAAAACTTTTTCATCTTTTCAAACTCAAATTTTAACCCAAATTTCTCCAACTATTTTAAGACTTTTCGAAAACCTTTTAAACAACTTTTCAACATATTTTTTTAATTCAAACTTTCATTTTTTTAATTCAAACTTTTACACCAATTTTCATAATTATTTTTAAGGACTTTTTCACAAAAATTTTTAAGACTTTTCACAAGTGTTTTTTAAGGCTTTTAAAATCACACCACAAACAAAACTCATGCATTTCAACATGATGCACAAACACTTGTTTGATTCTAATTATTAAATGATGTTTAATTTAATTAAAGGCAAATTTATTTATTCCAAATTTATTAAATCCTTAGAAAATAAAACTAAACCATGTTGCTAACAATATTTTATTGTGATGGAATTTTCGGGTGTTACAAATCCTACCCCCTTAAAAAGAATCTCGTCCCGAGATTCGGAGGGATCGGGAAACAAGAGGAGATACAAGATGTCTTGAAAGATGACGGTTTACTATTACAGAGCTTGTTCACTTCTCCTTCTTCTTCGGGCTTGCAGCAGCAAACTCAATCCTATCTCCTTGCGGGGTAGTTAAGAGCACCGACTTCTTGGCACACAAAATGATTCCATCATGCTTGCTTAACCAATCCATACCAAGGATCACATCTATTCCACCGGATGTTAGAATCACTAAGTCTCGCTTCCAAAATCTATCTCTCCGATCTTAAGATTGACCTGTGGGCATACATAGGTGGATTTCATTTCACCGTTTGGGGAACTGATTAGCAAATGTGTCTTCATGGAACTCTTGGGTACATCATGCTTTGTCACGAATCGTTCGGTAATAAATGAATGCGATGCCCCGGAATCAAATAAAACTGTTGCAGGTACAGAGTTGATAAGAAACGTACCAAGCACAACATCTTTGTCTCCTTGAGCTTCTTCAATTTGTCACATGATTCACCCTACCATGCATATTGTTCCGTTGACCTCTCGTTATCTCTCTCGGGGTGTCGGCATATTCGGCGAGGGCAAATACTGGCGTAGTGTCCCAATTCTCCGCAGTTGAAGCATCCACTGGGGTGAACTGGAGTAGTGTTCCTTACTGGTGCACCTGAGCGATTCTGACGAGGATTTGGAGCCTGTGGTGTCATAGGGTTGGATTCTTCGGGTTCATCAAACGAACGGTAGAACGGTTGATTCTGTCCATGGCTTCCGCCTTGTGTGCTAGAACGAAACTGAGAGTCTTGCGATGAGTTGTAACGAGGGCGGGTGTTGCTGCTAGATTGTCCCTGAGATTGAAACTTGCGCTTCTGTTCATGAAGTTCCTTGCGTTTATTCTCCAAGCCTATAGCCTTATTGAGCAACATCTGAAAGTTAAGAAATGTGTGGCTCGCAACCGATAGTTAAGTGGCCCTATCAAACCATCGAGAAAGCGTTCTTGTCTCTTGGCATCCGTGTTGACTTCATCCGGTGCATAGCGGGACAAATGAGTAAACCGATCCGGATACTCACTAAGCGTCATGTTGCCTTGCTTTAGAGCTAGAAATTCCTTCTTCTTCGGCTTCTTCACACCGAGTTGAGATGTGATGTGTACGAAAACTCTCCTGGAACTCCCCGCCGGGTAATGGTGTCGACGGCGCAAAGATGTGCGACGGTGTAAGCATCCCACCAATCGGAGGCCGCACCCGCCAGACGTCCTGAGGCATACAAAACCTTCTCACGATCATTACATTGGGTGATATTTAGCATCTTGTTGATGGTCTTCAGCCAATCATCGGCATCGAGGGGATCCACTGAATGAGAGTAAGTGGGCGGGTTGTGGCTCATGAATTCTCTATGCTTGTTCACTGGTGGTGGAGGTGGTGGGGGTCCTTGTGGTGGTGGGCGGTTCTCGCCGTGCTCGTAGATTCCGGGCCGGTGGCGGTGAGGTTCTGAATTAATTGCATCTGTTCCGTGAAGAACTGCTGCATCGTGGGATCCATTGCTAATTCTTGTGAAGGAGGGAACTTGACTCAGCTGATTGTCCATATGAGCACGAGCGGAATAACCTGTCCAGCTCCTGACCTGATGTTTACCATTTGATTGTTAGAGAGAGAAGTTTTCCGATAAGAAGTTGAATTGATAAAGGTGAATCAGAGAAAAGGGGCTAAGATTCAAATTTTAACTTTAATTATTTTATTGATGTATTTGTGGCCATCACTCCACAAAACATTTCAATCAAGTCAAAGATCCAAATCATGCATGTTTACAATCAACAAGCATTAACATCGCACGTCCTCACAAGAATGGCTCTATCGAAACGAAAGCGATAGAAGGGTAGGCAACCTAAGAAACTATCCTATAAAACACGTGTGGTAGTTCAAGGTGGAAGAACAAGAATCAGATTCAGTGTAGAAGAAAACAAAAGATTTGATTTTGATAAAGAATAAAGAATAAAATATTTTTGTTTTATGTGTAAATAAGATATTTTGAATGCTTGGAAAGGCTTTCTAGAAAGAGAGTCCTTAATCTCGACCATTTCTATCCGAGGTCGCGTCCTACGATCGGCAATGCTCGATACCACTCTGTCACACCCGATTTTCCGTGGAAAACCGAATGCATCTCATATGTGTGCCGGGATCACAATTTCACACATATGATAGACTCATGAGTGTAATATCACAAGACATTGCTCAAAACGTACGAAAAAGGTTTATTAACTTTTATTACACTCACAAAGGTAGACATGAAGGTCTTTACACGAACAACGATAACTATGAAGACGCGACTCCATCTTCATCTTCCACGGGCTTCGATCGGTTGATCGCATCCTCAAAACTCCTCGTAGTCGGTGAAGTACTCCACTCCGGGGTTCTTCTCCGAACGGCGTAAGCAAGGATGAGTACACTTATGGTTGGTACTCGGCAAGGCCACGGAATAACCGGAAAGCAATATTAATCCATCTTTAAGTTCAATTAATCATGTGAGGGTCCAGGCCGCTCTTGACCGTGAGCACGGCCGATCGATCGGTTTTACACTCGCAGAGGTTGCACACTTTTCCCACGGTTCGCGTAAAAGTTCCAAAGAACTTTGAACCCAACCACGCATGTGCCGATCGGGCACAATACCACACTTCCGAGGTGTGATTGCATAGGGACGCTACGAAGCCTTTACAAAGATATGCAAAAGCATCAACAACCCACGACGATTCTGACTCGGGCGGACCATAACCCTCCCGTAACCCTCCCTAGTGGTCGGCACCTTAGCAAAGGTCGCTACCCCAAAAGAACCGGGCTATACCCCCGCAACCCGGAGCCCCCCGTGTTCCTTTCGGATAGGGTCGTCAATACAATCGCACACCTAATTAATTGGCTAAGCCGAGCCATATGGACCGTGGTTGCACCTGTTTTCCCGGGTGGTTCTCCATGTTCGATTAACTTATAGTAATCTTGATTAAAGCATAGGTAGAAGGGTGGTTAGGGTCACTTGCCTTTCTCCAACGATAAGCTACTCTCCTTTCTCGCAAAGCTCGCTCTTGAACTTCCTCGAACGGCGCGTTGGCTACGATCATGCAAGAAAAACATACAATAAATAAAACAATACATCAAACATTACCAAAAGACTAAAACAAGCTTTTAGAAATGACGGGCTCGGAGAGACGATCGCGTGGACACCAAGAACGCGTAAAACGGAGCTAAGATGGAAAAGATATGGTCAAAACAAGGTTCGGGGACTAAATTGTGAATATCCGAAAGTTTTAGGGGTTTTTCTTCAAGATTTCGGGGACCTAAACATAAATATGTGTGAAACTAGAAGGTCTAATATGTAAAAGGTTAAGGATGGGGCTGTCGAACATAGAAACTAAGGACTCATAGGGGCCTAAGAATAAAAGAAAGGACCCGATTGAAAGGTTTTTATATAGGTGGAAGGGTTTATTTGTGAATTCGGGAAATGGGAGGGGTTTATTTGCAAAACTGTCAAGGCAGCCGGCGGGTGAGCTATGGGAGCGCCACGTGGCGGGGCCGTGGTTGGACGTGATGACGCAAGCGATGACGCGGCGATGACGTGGCCGATGACGTCGGTGGTGGACCGGCGCGGTGCACCGGTCCCACCGGTCCACCGTGGACCAAACCAAGGGTTACGAACCCCTTTTAATCCGCGGGCCGTCGGCTTAGATCGGATGGCCACGGTCGCATGCGGGCGACGGGCGGCGGCGGGCGGACGGCCGCGGCGGCTCGCGGCGGCGGCCGGCGGCGCGCGCGCGCGGTGAGCCAAAGAGGGCCTCCCCGGGCACCATTCGCGGCGGGGAAAACACCCGTAACGAAGAGGAGGACAAGGGGAATGCACTGGGAGCTTGGAAGGGAGGGAAAGGCACCGGTGAAGCGGATCGAGGCGGCGGTTCCGGCGGGCGGGCGGTGCTCCGGTGGCGGCGCCGTTGCGGAGTGGAGGAGAGAAGGGGAGCGGTGTGGTTTGGAGAGGGAGCTCGTGCTTCTTATATAGGGCCGAGAGAGGAGCCGAGGGGGCGCGGTGAGGCGGTGGCGCGGGAGCTCGCCGGCCGGCCATTAATGGCGGCGGCGGGTGGCTCGGTGCGGCGGTTACGGGAGAGGAAGGGGCGGGGACGGCGGTGGGTGAGTGCGGCGGCGCATTGAAGACGGAGTGGAGGAGGCGGACGGGCGCGGGGGACGGGGAGGCGGCGCCGGGGGTGCGGGAGCCGGCGGCGGTGCGGGGAAGAAAGGGGGGCGCGGCGGCCGGAGGAAGAAGAAGCCCCTGACGTGTGGGCCCCACACGTCGGCGGGTGAGAGAGGGAGAGGGAGAGGGAGAGAGAGAGGAGGCGGCGGAGCGGGCCGGCTTGGGCTGAAACAGGATTGGGCCGCGAGGGTTGGGTTGGGCTGTTAGGTTACATTTGTTTTTTTTTCTTTTTCTTTTCAAATCCATTTTCAAACCTTTTAAATTCAAAACTTTTTCATCTTTTCAAACTCAAATTTTAACCCAAATTTCTCCAACTATTTTAAGACTTTTCGAAAACCTTTTAAACAACTTTTCAACATATTTTTTTAATTCAAACTTTCTTTTTTTTTTAATTCAAACTTTTACACCAATTTTCACAATTTTTTAGGGACCTTTTCACAAAAATTTTTAAGACTTTTCACAAGTGTTTTTTTAAGACTTTTAAAATCACACCACAAACAAAACTCATGCATTTCAACATGATGCACAAACACTTGTTTGATTCTAATTATTAAACGATGTTTAATTTAATTAAAGGCAAATTTATTTATTCCAAATTTATTAAATCCTTAGAAAATAAAACTAAACCATGTTGCTAACAATATTTTATTGTGATGGAATTTTCGGGTGTTACACGGACTCCGAGCAAAGCCTTCTTTTCTTTTTGTGCTTCTCAGCACCAGACTCATGATTTCTATTTCGGACTCTAGGAAGCATGACTAAGTAATGGACGACCTGCTACATCTTACTATTACTAATTGGAGGCTCCTTTTGAGGCCTCCAGGTGATGCCACCTAGGATCCTATGTGGACAACTTAAAAATCTTACTATTACTAATTGGAGGCTCCTTTTGAGGCCTTCAAGTGATGCCACCTAGGAACCTAGGTGGACAGCCTAAAAAATAGAGAAATCCTTTAAATTCTCACAAAAATCAGAAACATCCGGTCATCAATTCAATATCTCTAATCATAATAGTCATTGGATCTGTTATCTTTTTAATAAATTACCGACATCTACCATTATGAAAATAGACTAAGGTCACCCCTAAATATGTATCTAAATTACCCACATATGCCAGTATAAAAATAATGTAAATTAACCCTTAATTTTCATGTAAATTACCCACTTATGCTACTATAAAAACAATATCAAATAACTCCCCTAAATTTGCATATAAATTATCCACTTATGTGCTTATTAAATTTAAAGTAACCCCTAAATCTGAATCTAAATCATATAGTTATAATAAGATCTTAAAGTGCATCAATATAAAATTTTAAATTACTTTTTCTATAATTATTAATATATTATTTATGTTTTTCTCAAAAATATATTTTTGTATAAAAAATACTTCTCATAATGTGTGCAGTAATATACTCATATATTCATGAATGAGAGACAGATAAGAGTACCAAAATTTATATTGTTCATAGCTTAAAATATAGTGTTCGGTTAGATACAAATCAAACACATATGGAGGTGCTATGCTACGGGAAAAATTATTACTAACTAGACCTATTACAATTATTAGAATATGTAATAGATGAATGAGAGCATGAGATAGATAATTATAATTATTAACTATTTCTAGCCCGTGCGGTGGCACGGGTTGATAGACTAGTGTTTCATAATTCAAAAGGGAAAGAACAAGGCAGTTAGAATGAGATGATGCATCTTCATCTTAACGGTAAATTAGACATGAACTCACCAATTAGTAGGATGATGCAAGGGTGTAGCTTCTGGACGAATGCACGCAAGACGGCAGGACGACGATGAGCTACTCGCAGTCGCAGGCTCACAACGGCGACCGGCGGCAGTGTTTCTGCGTCGTGCGGCTGCGCGTGGAAGTCTCGTGCTTAACAGATTGGAATGTGAGGAGTCTAATGGGCCTGACGTTTCACATTTGCGTAGGAGTCCAAGTATCTTATCTTACTATTACTAATTGGAGGCTCCTTTTGAGGCCTCCAGGTGATGCCACCTAGGATCCTAGGTGGACAGCCTAAAAAAATAGAGAAATCCTTTAAATTCTTACAAAAATCAGAAACATCCGGCCATCAATTCAATACTTTAATCATAATAGTCATTGGATCTGTTATCTTTTTAATAAATTACCCACATCTGCCATTATGAAAATAGACTAAGGTCACCCCTAAATATGTATCTAAATTACCCACATATGCCATTATAAAAATAATCTAAATTAACCCTTAATTTTCATGTAAATTACCCACTTATGCTACTATAAAAACAATATCAAATAACTCCCCTAAATTTGCATATAAATTATCCACTTATGTGCTTATGAAATTTAAAGTAACCCCTAAATCTGAATCTAAATCATATAGTTATAATAATATCTTAAAGTGCATCAATATAAAATTTTAAATTAATTTTTCTATAATTATTAATATATTATTTATGTTTTTCTCAAAAATATATTATTTATAAAAAAATACTTCCAATAATGTATGTCGCAATATACTCATATATTCATGAATGAGAGACAGATAAGAATACCAAATTTTATGTTGTTCATAGCTTAAAATATAGTGTTCGATTAGATACAATTCAATATCTCTAACCATAATATCCATTGGATCTGTCTTTCTAATAAATTATCCACCTCTTCCATTACGAAAATAGACCAAGGTAACCCCTAAATATGTATCTATATTACCGACATATTCCATTATTTCTAATCATAATAGCCATTGTATTTGTTATCTTTCTAATAAATTATCCACCTCTTCCATTTATGAAAATAGACCAAGGTAACCCCTAAATATGTATCTAAATTACCCACATATGCCATTATTTCTAATCATAATACCATTGGATTTGTTATCTTTCTAATAAATTATCCACCTCTGCCATTACGAAAATAGACCAAGGTAACCCCTAAATATGTATCTAAATTACCCACATATGCCATTATAAAAATAATGTAAATTAACCTTAATGTTCATGTAAATTACCCACTTATGCTACTATAAAAACAATATCAAATAACTCCCCTAAATTTGCATATAAATTATCCACATGTGCTTATTAAATTTAAAGTAACCCCTAAATCTGAATCTAAATCATATAGTTATAATAAGATCTTAAAGTGCATCAATATAAAATTTTAAATTACTTTTTCTATAATTATTAATATATTATTTATGTTTTTCTCAAAAATATATTTTTATATAAAAATACTTCTCATAATGTATGTCGTAATATACTCATATATTCATGAATGAGAGACAGATAAAAATACCAAATTTTATATTGTTCATAGCTTAAAATATAGTGTTCGATTAGATACAAATCAAACACATATGGAGGTGCTATGCTATGGGAAAAAATTATTACTAACTAGACCTATTACAATTACTAGAATATGTAATAGATGAATGAGAGCATGAGATAGATAATTATAATTATTAACTATTTCTAGCCCCTGCGGTGGCACGGGTTGATAGACTAGTATTCATTAATGATGGAGCATTGATTTGGGCGGCCTGGTGCTGTCGCACCATTTGCACTGGGTGATGTTAGACCTGGGCGTGGAGCGGTTCGGCCCGATGGTTCGCCGATCCGGCCCACGAAAACGACTCTAGTGGGCTCCTTTTGCGACCCACGAATTCAAAAGGGATCAGAGGACCAGGAATCATCGAACCAAAGGGTCCTGGGGTTCGACCCTCCCTTCGTTGTTCACCGCCGCCGCCGCCGTCTTCACAACTTCTGCACGGCGCCGCCGCCAGCAAATCCGGTGACTGCGGGTGGATGCTAGTGCGCGTCCTCCATATCACCTCCCCCATCTTCTTCTGATAGTTGTCCTCTCCCTCCTCCATTTATTATTAGCTCATCTCGGCTTCTTGGTTCTTGTTGCTAGGGTTGCAGTTGCGGTTGATGGTGGCTCCCGGATATCCTCGAGTGATATGGCGGCTGCCCCTCCGTCTCTTCGTGGCGAATCCCTTACCCCTTCACTAGAGCCATCCCTCCCTGGTGCCAGATCGAACCTAGGTATTGAATCCCCAATATTTTACAACCTTTTACTGTTTCTCCCTAGCCTGTTGGCGTATGTCTCTGATTTGCAACCTTTCACTATCTCCCTCGGCCTGTTACTTCGATTCATAGTAATCTATGTTATGTCTCAGATGCCATTAAGAAATTACTGAATGAGATTTGAACATCGGCAGTTTCAGTAAAAAAAGAGAGAGATTACATAGACCAAACCAAGTAGTATAATTACTCCTTTGTAAATTGTAACTTGCTAAGGTTTATTTCTTTAATAACGAAACTGGTAAGGTGTATAGTGTTTTCCAACCAACCTTCAGTCAGAAGTTTCTCTCTGTTATCTCTGAAATGTACGCCAACCAGAAGACTGTAATCCATAATTTTCTCCTGTTCAAGGAATTCGCAATCCCTGTCTAATTGCCTGCATCAACATATGAAAACACCTTTATTGAGATGATGGACAAAAATGCCAAGATTTTTTAAGGCACTAATCAGACACCATATGTAGAACACTAGACAAAAGTAAGATGACCTTTGGAACTCTTGAAACCATTGCTTCTTCAATCGAAAGATGAAGTTCAGATCCAAGTCTTTCAGAGTTGTATACTGATCTATCTCGGTCTATGACTTATCGGTTGTGCGGCCAAGAGATGAGCCTTTCGGATCAAAATGCTCGTGAATAGGATATTCTGAGCAGAATAGATTTCCCATTATGACAAAACGAACCTGAGTTTTAGCACAACAGCAAAATGGTAGTTCAGTTATGGTTGTTGGCAGATGGTAACTATCAAAGCGTTGAGGATGGATAAGAACTATACAGCATCATTCATCTCTAACCTTCTTCCTATGTTTTGCTACAATTCATCATTTTGTTTTTTAATTCATATGTTTTGTAAATTGTTTGTAAATTCATCTCTAATTCATCGTTTTGTTTTTTAATTCATATGTAATGCTATGCACGTAGATATATATTTTTTTTCCTAGATGCATATAGTAAAAGTTGTGATACTTACAGTAAACCTGAAATGACCTATTACTTGGCTTTCGCCGAGGCAAAGGTCGCCGATGAATGATTACGCGAGAGTTTTTGCTTCGGTTTATTTCAAAATGTTCCCGTTCTTTATTTATTTATTTAATCACAAAGGAAGTTCTCCCTGACATGGCTCTTGTACACGGTGTTATTTTGCTAATTATGTTACAGAAGATGAGCTTATAAACATTTAAATTCAAAATATAGATGAAGTATGACCTTGGTTAGACTCTAGACTTTTTTGTGTGTGTCCCTCTGGCCCTCTCTATTTTGCATATATAATGGTGCATGATGACAGAGTATTTTCTAACCATATTCTTGTTCAATATAATGCATACGCAACCAAGAGAAATAGTACATCAGTGGTTTTAGTACCGGACCCTCACTTTCATGTATGCATATAGCATAGCTAAATTGTCATGTTTCTTAACCAGTTAGCCTTGATATGGCATCACATGCGGCATGGTGCAGATGTAAAATATAGAATAATAAAAGTGGGTGTAAAAAGCTTTACATACATCTCAATTATAGTATAAGGCTATAGGCTTTCACTTTGTGAGCTAACAGTTGATTCTCAACTCGCTACCAGCTACTAGTCATCCTATATATCGATCCAATAGCTAAATTCCTTCTAGTGCTTACTGCAACTGCTGTTACTCGTAGGATCATGCATGCATCCGCCTAGCATACTAGTCTACTGCTACCATGCTCTACTACCCCATAGGTTGTTGTAGCAGTAGGGTGGCTGTGAGGAAATCAGACCAGGTGACCTGTATTCTGTGTAGGAATTGGAGTGCCACCAAGCTGTGGTAGAAAGAGGAAGAGACATACAACCAATACTCCAGAAGGTGGAATAGGGCAACCCAGTAGTGGAGGAAAGCAGAACACTCCTGATCCGTCTAATGGTCTGGAAGGTGAGGGAGCATCTCTTAGAGAAGAGCAAAGGGAACTGTATAATGAAACCAACATATCCCAAGTTCAAGCAGAAGACGCAATACACTTCGATCAGCACGCTTCAGAGGACGAGCAGGGTTAAGGTGCAGATAATTTTTGGGATGATGATGAGACCGATGAACATGCTGGTGGTGGCTGTGTCGAGGGTCTAATTTAGGATTTCTTACATCGATAAGAAAATAGGAAGTTCAGGTCCAAGGTTTGGAATGAATTCTCTAAAATTCGTGTGGCTGGTGTTGTTACAAAAGGGCAATGTATTCATTGCAATGCTGAGATCAGCGCCCAGCGTGGAGCTGGAACTAGTGCTATGATCACTCATTTGAAAAGGTGTAAGGTGTTGGGGGGTTACCCGAAAAATTCGGATGAATCCCCTAACACGAGAGAGAGAGTTCTTAACACGTTCAAACACAAAGTTAGAGCGCTGAGAGACTGAGATTCCCCCAGTAGATTGCACAAGTTCCAAACAATCTGAATCCGTTTGCACGTGCCCTCGCGCCCCCTTTTATAGGGAGATGAAGGGACTTTTACATTCCTAAAACACCCTTGAGCTTAGAGAATATTCCTAGTGTGAACACATATAAGAATGTCTTTTTCACCTAACATATTTATAAGTCTCCCACCAGTTCACACTCAAAACACGGACTTTTTGGGATGACAACTTTGACTTTGCTTCTCGCCAGTTCCTGAATGTCTCCATGCCTGACTTCCGAACTGGGCCCCCGAAAGATTCCCGAATCAATCGTCCTTCGAGGTTCGCGCCACCGCCAGCTCGAGATTCCGGGCTTCCGCGTGTTCGCGACTCCATGTCTTCTCCGAATCACGATCCCCGAACTTCGCATATTCGCGAATCTGAAGCGTCGCAGGTTCCAGGCTCCCGAAAGTCATGAATTCCCTGTTCCTGAAAAACATATCTCAAGAACTTCGTCAGACTTAACGTTTTGAGGGTGACGGGTTTTCCTGAATTCCCCAACACTAGCCCCTCGGGGAAGCGGGTTGACTCTGACGATCCGATTCCACGAATATTTCGGAAATTTAGTAAAAAACGTCACCCTCGGAACGTCGGAGGGGACACGCGTCGCCCGGAAACCCTAGAACGGTTTGATCGAGGCAGGCTTCGCGGAACTACCCCCCCCCCCCCCCCCCCCCCTATAAATAGGAGGCTCCCCGCCGTTAAAAAATTTTACGGCTCTCCCGCTTTTGTTGCGATTCGTAAATCTTTCTGTTCGCGGAATCTCGTCTTCTACTTAAGAGTTCGCGACCTTCCGGTTTTCTTCGGATCTCGCTAAGGTATTATTTATTTCGCTCTTTAATTCTTACTTGTCATTTTTGCTGCAACGGTTTTTTGTTCTGTGGATTTCATTTACGAATGTCGTTCTCATTTCTTCGTACTTGTAACTCTGTTGGTTAGGTGGCTCGAGTCAAAAGCACCGCGAGACCCATGACTACCGAAGAACTTATCGCAGCTGGCCTCCTAGTTGATCCGATTGTCGAAGGTTCTGAGGGTGCTGCACCAGCTGAAGATGTAGGCTCTCCCAGTGGCTCCAGGAGTCACGAGGATGGAGAGGTCCGAATGGACGACGACGAAGATTTCGGGAATGTGGACGCCGGCATTAGCGATCTGGTTAAGGCCAAGGTTGTAGGACCGCTGCCACCCTCTCTTGTCTTCGGAGAGTCCAAAGTCACGGCCAACATGGTTCGGGAATATGAAGCAGTCGGGTTCTTCCCTTCGGCCACCGGGCGAGCCCCGCTTGACGAACAAATCCCTACTCCTGAGGATGGAGAGATTGTCGTGTTTCGGGATTTCTTCACCTCTGGACTCAGATTCCCTTGCGACCCGATCTTGCCGGCGATCTTGGACGCCTTTTCCGTAAAGATCCACCAGCTTTTGCCGACATCTTTTCTTGAGGTGTCGAAGTTTATTTGGATCATGAAGACTTTTGGCTGTAATCTCAGTGTTGACGCCTTCGCCAGATTCTATGAACTGGTAATTGTTCCCGACGTTATCAAGATCAGCGACGGGCAATTCTACCAAGCTCAGCATGCATGCTGCACCTTTAACACCCGGTGCCAAAACTCCTGAAAGGGGATTACACGAATTTAGATTGCCCCTGCTGCAAGACCAACCTCACCGACGACTGGAATTCGCATTGGTTTTACTTGAAGGTTAACATGTCTGAGGTCCCTGGTTATGCGGGTCCAGCTCACCCTTTGTCTTGCCGTATCGCGCCCCTGAATGCGGTGAACACTGCCGAATTCAATCACCGGGCAGTGGGGATTAGGAACTGCGAGAGTGCTTTTCATCTCGCCAGCACTATACTTGGGGGCCGGGACATCATCGAGGAATTTGTTGGTGCTCGCATTTGGCCGATTTCTAGTGGTTGGGCCCCCACCGAAATCGTATATTTCAATGTCAACTGGGTAGCTCGAGAAGTGCCTTTCCCGAAGTTCGGGATTAAGCTACGGGAGGGCCAAAGCGTTGACACCTTCATGATCGAGATTGAAAAGAGAGTGAATCTCATGATAGGCGAATATACCATGAATTAATACAAGGCATACAAGGCGCTGGTGAAACACAAGAAGAGGATTAACCGTGTGTTCACTAAGGTCTGTGGAGATAAATCTTTGAGTTCTCGAAGCCCAAGTCCCAAGTTGAAGGTTCCTGCAGTTGCTGTGGCTAGTTGTTTAGCTGCCCCTATCAATGCCCCCCGAAGAAGATCTTCGAAACGAGGTTCGTCAGTTGTCAACGAGAGCACTTCCTCTGGCGTTAAGCCTTCTAGGACAAGATCTTTGGAGTCATAGAAACGCAAGTGCAAGACTTCCGAACGAATTTCGGACGTTGAGCTTCAGGCGGCTTCCGGCCTAGCCCAGATGAGCCGCAAGAAGTTGAAGAAGACGATGAAGAAGGTTTCCTCTTTCGGGGTTCAGTGGGTTCCATCTGCCTTTGACGACGACCTCTTCGTGGGAGCGGATAGCCAGAAAGGTTCTTGCTTCTGGCCCCTGTTGAGATTTAACATTCGAGACAATTGCCCGTCGGGTTCTGAGAATGAGTTCGTGGATATTGATTCTTTTTTAGATGCTGCTCCTGAAGTTCGCAAGGAGGCTGTACTTGTCGTTGCTGTTGAAGCCCCTGTTGCTGTTGGAACCCTCGCTGCTGTTGAAGCCCCCGCTGCTGCCGAAGCCCCTGCTGCTGATGTCTCTCTGCCTACTCGCTCCCGCGATGAGGCTTTTCCCGAATTCACCAAGAAACTTGAACTCACCGTTCAAAGGGAAAAGGATCCTGTCGAACGTGCTCCCTTGCTCGAAGTTCGGGAGGTTGTTCCCGAAGATTAGGCCCCCTCTCCTTCTTTGGCTGCTTTTAACAAAAGTTTTGGTACGTCTCATCGCGGCGAGCTATTAAGTGTTGGTTTCAAGACAACTAGCATCGGGAGCAAGACGTCCAAGATTTTAACACTATGGAAATCGCCTGTACTTGTTGATGAAACAGGAGGGGAGAGCTCGGAACAACCCGGAGGAGCTGCTCGGGACTCTGAGAAGGGGCCTCACTCTGCTCCCGAAACCACTCCTTCGTCACAGGGTAAGGTTTCTTCGAGTTCGACGAAGAAGGTCACCATGCAGAACTTCAGCAAACAAGGTTCGTTTCTTTTCATTACCTTTTCGTACTTTTCAGATTCTCGAATTTTTGATTTAAGATTTAATCACGAATTGTTCAGAATTCAAGGATCTTCTTCATTCTTACCCTCCGTCGAAGCTGGCACATTTTCAAGAAGACTATGCCCTGAAGTATTCTATGCTCGGGAAAGTTGCTGTTGAGCGGCTCGTTGACCAAGAGAAGGCGAACAAGCAACTTTCTCAGGAGTCCAAGGAACTCAAGCGCAGCTTCACTCTCGCTCAGTCCGCGAACATCGATCTTGAGAAAAAGGTTGCCGAACTGGTGGAGGCCCTGAAGATCAGTAAGGACGAAAAGAAGGCTGCTGAGGCAGCGCTCGAGTAGTCCAAGAAGGAGCTGGAAAAGGTACAAAAGGCTCACGAAGACGATCTTAGCTTGATCGAAAACCTTCGTGAGAAACATGAGAGGGCCTCAAAAACTGCCGAAGGTCTTCGTGTTAACAAAGCCAATCTCGCCAAGTCCCTGAGCACAAAAGATCGAAAAATTCTGGATCTTGAGAAAGCTCTTGCGGAACAGGATGATGCTTCGAAAAAGAACATGTCCGAAATTTTGGAGAAGCCGAAGCTCCTGTTCGAGGAATACAGGAAATCGCTGAACGAGTTTGGCGTTCGCCCAGCTCCTCTTCCTGCCGATATTGGAATTCCCGAATTCATGGACTGGATAGAAACTGAGTTCAAGGCTCTCTCCGAGGTTATCTCCGGCGCCAGTGACTTCGCAGTGGCCTTCTCTGTCGAGAGTATACTGAAGATTCTTCATGACTTCGACTGCGCCGATTTGGAGGAGTTCCGCAAAAAGATCTCTCAATTCCCCAGCGCCACGAGTACTTCAATAATTCGAGCGAATGAAGATGTCCAAGCTATTAAGAACAAATTTGCGAGGGAATTCTGGTTTGCTAGTGGAAAGGGAACTGTCAAGATCATCGCGCGTGCTAAATTTGCTGAGGTGATTTTTTGTACGATTTCGTTGCCTATTCTGGTTCGCGACGTTTTGTTTCATGAATTCCCCTTACATCTGTTTCTCTATCTCTTTCAGCTGAACGAGGAAGAAGATCACGAGAATGTCGCTGCGTCCCCCGAAGAGTCTACTTCCGACGGAGATTCTAGCAATTCGGGCGAAGAGGGTTCAAGCAGCGGCAGCAGCAGCGACGAGGATAGCAACGGCGGCCAAGCTTCTGGGCGTGATGACAGTTCGCCGAAGGTTGGCGTCACGGACTAGATGTTTTATCCAAACTGTGCACACCTTCGAGGCTGTCTGTAGATTTGTACGTTCACTTAGCTTTTCTGAACAATTGTTTTGTAAACTTTAACCTACGCATGTCCTGCAAGTTGGGCCTGCGCAAGACGTGATGTCATTGCGAATTCATCGGGATAGGTTGTTTGTTAGCGGCGAAGCCTGGCGCTTGTTCAAACAAGCTCATCCCGAACAAGACTTCTCTGATTTTTGGCTCGAAACTTCGCTTATATTTTCTATGGGTTGTTTCGATCTTTCTTCCTTTTTCTTGTTTTGTAAGAAGGAAAGTTCTGCACCCGCAACTTTGTGCTCCGCGAATATTCCGAAGACGGAGCCCCTTAGCCCCATAGCAGACGCGCTCGACTTCGCTTACGCTAGCGATGTTGCCGAAGACAATAGCTGTAGACCAGGACATGTTGTCGAACTTTCATTCTAGATTTTGTACTAACTGCTGTAATTGTTGAACTATTTCGAAATTTTAATGCAAATAAGGCAATGAATGCGTTTTTCCTTGAAAAAACGTCACCCTCCCCGACCTTGCTGTTTTGCATGAAAATTTCATGGCAAGCTGGCGAAGTTTACTATTCGAGTATTTTGATCGAACACGCTTTTTTGGAGAATCTTCGTAAGTTTTTGAAAACTTCAACCATTGTTACGCAAGTCGACAAAATTTGTTCTCAAATTTTGTGGACTTGACCCGCTTGGCACACTTGCCTTGGTTGATATTGCAACCCTCAGTTGCTTCAGCCGTGCTTTTCTACGAATTTCCGCACGAGCCCCTTGCCCTTTTATCACAACGATTTTATCGCAAAAAACTTTCAGCGATTTGCGTTAAGGAAAAAAATTTTAAACAATGCCGTACATATTCACTTGATCGCAATCGTCATGAAAACTCAGGCTACAACCCATTGTTGCCTCAAACTTTTTTCGGTGCAAATCCCTTCGTGGATGGGATTTTGGGCCACAACTTGTTGTTGTCTCGGGCCTTTTGGTGGGAATCCTTTCATGGATGGGATTTTAGGCCACAACTTGTTGTTGTCTCGGGCCTTTTTGGTGGGAATCCCTTCAGGGATGGGATTTTAGGCCACAACTTGTTGTTGTCTCGGGCCTTTTTGGTGGGAATCCCTTCATGGATGGGATTTTAGGCGACAACTTGTTGTTGTCTCGGGCCTTTCTTTTTTCGTGTGGAATGCCGGCTATCAAGAAGCCTTTTTCACGAACTTTTTTCTTTTTCACGATAGAATTCTGGCTATCGCGAAGCCTTACTCGCGAACTTTTTCCTTTTTTCACGATTGAATTATGGCTATCACGAAGCCTTTCTCACGAACTTTTTTCTTTTTCACGATGGAACTCTGGCTATCACGAAGTCTTTCTCACGAACTTTTTTCTTCTTTCACGATGGAACTCTGGCTATCACGAAGCCCTTCTCACGAATTTTTTCTTTTTTCACGATGGAATTCCGGCTATCACGAAGTTTTTCTCACGAACTTTTTTCTTTTTTCACGATGGAACTCTGGCTATCACGAAGCCTTTCTCACGAACTTTTTTCTTTTTTCACGATGGAACTCTGGCTATCACGAAGCCTTTCTCACGAACTTTTTTCTTTTTCCACGATGGAACTCTGGGTATACGCGATTTGGGGGAAGACTCTTTTCATATATATATCACAAAGAGTATTTACATAGGATCCGCCTCGTTAAAAACCTTGCCTCTTGATTTAGAGCTCCCTTTGCAAGGAAAAGAGTACGGTCCTTTTTATTCTAATACAACTAAGAAAAGAAAAGCTGATGTTTTTTCCCGAAATCACTTATAGACACGTGATTCGGATTTTTTAGTTTTTTTAGAATACAAACTTGCGAAAATTGAAAAAATACTATATATTACATCTAGCTACAACTGGGGTTTTTATGGGTAATACTTTTTTAGGCTATCAGCATTCCACGAATACGGCAACTCTTCGCCAGTTTGCTCCATTAAGCGAAAAGCCCCTGGCATGTCTGTTTCCGTGGCGATGTAAGGCCCCTCCCAAGACTCATGAAGTTTCCCTGGGTTCTCCCAGTTTTTCTTCCCTTTCAACACAAGATCGCCCGTTTTGATGTCCTTTCGGACCACCTTCTTGTCTCTCCAAGCCCATGTCTCTCGTTGGTACTTCTCAATGTTCTCAGCGGCTTCGAGGATTGTCAGCTCGATCATGTCCTTTTCCACTTTCTTATCAATTTCCTCGATTTTTTTCCTTTCAAGACTCTCATGCTTTCATTTTTAATTTCCTCAGGTGTCATTGCCTCAGTGCCGAAAAGTAGGCGGTAAGGCGTGAAACCTGTTGCTCTCGACACTGTAGTGTTTTGAGACCAGATCACCTTCGGTAATTCATCTACCCACTTTCCCTTCTTTTGGTCGAACAAGCATTTTTTGATTCCCGAAAAAATCGGGCCATTGGCTCTTTCAACTGCTCCGTTAGACTGCGGGTGATATACTAACGAAAATTTCGCCTGAGTGCCCAAGGTCTTGCAATACTCTTTGAAGGTGTAGCAGTCGAACTGTTTGCCATTGTCAACAGTTAGTTCTCTAGGAATCCCGAACACCGTAGACTATGTTACGCCAAAAGAATTTACGAACTCGTTGTTGCTTTGATATTCGCAAGTAGTTTTGCCTCCACCCACTTTATGAAATAATCGACGCAACGGTGCGCGAATCGGCAATTGCCCTGACCGTTGGCAACGGGCCCACTAGGTCCATTCCCCACCTTTACAGAGGCCAAGTCAGTGGAATTAAGTGAACTGGCACTGAAGGCAAATTCTGTTGATTCGCCGTTTTCTGGCATGCTTCACATTGCCGAACTAATGTCTTGGCATCAATTTTTATGGTGGGCCAATAGAATCCCTGCTTTATTGCCTTTCCAGCCAAAGCCCTGGTGCCTATGTGCGCACCACAAAATCCACTATGAATTTCCTTGAGAAGCTCCTGACCTTTTTCGGCGGTGATGCACCGAAGCTAAGGTTTAGTAACTCCTGATTTGTACAGTTCTCCGTTTACTACTGTATAGCCCCGTGCCCTTTGCTTCAATCTTTTCTCTTCCAACTCATCTTGTGGCTCATAGTGGCCTCTCAGATAAGCCATGATTTCTTCTCTCCAATCGGGAGTCTCCACTACATTCACGATTTTGGCCCTCGAATCCTTGATGGATGGTTCTCTGATGATTTCGAAGAACACATCCGGGGGTAGTTCTTGATTTCTGGCTGCTGCTTTCGCCAGCTTATCTGCCTCATTGTTGTCATCTCTTGGGATATGCTGGACTGAATAGCCTTTGAAGTGTTTTTCCATTTCCCTGACTTTTTCTAGATACTTCATGAGAACGGGATTTCTTGCTTCACTTTCTTTTTCGATATGTTCTTGAATTACTTTCGAATCCGTTCTTATTATGAAGGTCTGTTGCCCCAAGGATTTCATTTTCCTTAATGCTAACAGAAGAGCTTTGTATTCTGTTGTGTTGTTCGTGGAATGTTCATTGTTCGCGACAACGAGCCGAGCTGCGTATCTTATGACTACGCCCATTGGGGACGTCACGACAGCCGAAATTCCAACCCCCTTGTAACACCAGGCCCCATCACACTGTACTATCCAAGGTTCAGGTGCATTTTCCTCAAAGTTCTGAATAGGTGAAGTCCAATCCACGACAAAATCTGCCAGAACTTGCGATTTTATTGCACTTCTTCTCTCGAAGTCTACCACATACTCAGAGAGTTCAGCGCCCCACTTGATGATTCGGGTTGATGCCTCTCTATTTGCGAACAGATCGTTCAGTGGCTGGTTGGTGATGACTCTTATTCTGTGACCCTCGAAGTAGTGCCTTAGCTTCCTTGCTGCCATGATGACTGCATATGCGATTTTTTCCAGTTCGGAATAGAAGATCTTGGAGCCAGACAAAGCTTCAGAAGCGAAGTATACAGGAATTTGTTTGAGCTTCCCTTCCTCCTCCTTTTCTTGCACTAGCACCGCACTTACTGCCGAACTTGACGCAGACACATATAGCAGAAGTGGCGATTTTGGTTCGGGAGGACAGAGCTTGGTCATATTGGACAAGTAATCTTTCAATTCTTGGAAGGCTCGCTTCTGAGGTTCAGACCACTGGATGTTCTTGGCACTTCGGAGAACCTGGAAGAATGGTAAGCTTCTTTCTGCGGCTTTGGGAATGAATCTGTTAAGGGCAGCCACTCTCCCTATCAGCTTCTACACATCTTTCACTAAAACTGGGTCTTGCATTTCCACTAAAGCCCTGATTTTGTCGGGATTCGCCTCTATGCCTTTTGTCGAAACTAGACATCCGAGAACTTTCCCCTTGTGAATGCCGAATACACATTTCTCTGGATTCAGCTTCAGATTTGCTGCTCTCATATTCGCGAATGTTTCCGCCACGTCACTGATGTGGTCTTTCCTCTGAACACTTTTGACGACTATATCGTCCACATACGCCAAGATGTTCCTCCGTAACTGGGGACGAAGTACTATTGCTATCATTCTTGAGAATGTACATCCTGCGTTCTTTAGCCCCTCTAGCATTCTCACGAAACAAAATGTTCCGAATGGAGTGATGATACCCAGAGAACATGTACAGGAGTGAGAGCATTTCACTGTTGGCTACATCATCTACGATTTTGTCTACCCTTTCCAAGGGGAAATCGTCTTTTTTGCATGCCTTGTTCAAATCTGTGTAGTCCATGCAGATTCTCCACTTTCTATTCTTCTTCTTGACTGGTATTGTGTTGGCTAGCCAGACTGGATACTTCACTTCTCTGATTACTTGTGCATCTTGCAATCTCTGAACTTCAGCTTCCACTGCTTTCACTTTTTCTTCGGACATTTTCCGAAGTTTCTGTTTCTTGGGAGGTATTTTTTCGTCTGTCTCCAGGGCATGTTCGATGATGTCCCTGTCAACACCTTGCAGGTCCTTAGCTGACCATGCGAAAACATCTTTGTTTTTGTTCAAGAATTGTACGAGGTCCCTGTCCTCTTCAACACTGAGGTTGGCCCCTACTGTGACTGCTCTATCGGGCATGTCATCCAAATACACTTTCTTGGTTTCACCATCTGCGGCTATTTCAATTCTTTCTTTATCTCGCTTGGCCTCTTCGTAAGTTTCTTTCTTTTCGTCAGCTGTTTTCAGCTGGTACACGTTTGTCTGCCCAGGCGTATGGCCTTTTTCTATGTTTCTGGCCTCTTGTTGATTGCCGAACACTGTGATGACCCCTTTGGGCGCAGGCATTTTCATGCATAAGAACTGCTGCCTTATGACTGCGTCGAACTTGTTCATGAAACCTCTGCCGAAAATCGCGAGATACGGGTGGTAAATGTCAACCACATCGAAGGTGAGACTCTCCATTCTTGCATTTTCGAGATCTCCAAAGGAAACAGGGAGTGATATTTTTCCAACCGGCTTGATTGGCTTTCCTCTGAACCCTTGTAGCGGGTACTCTGGGGGGTCCAACATGTGCTGGCTCAGATTCATCTTTTCGAAAGTCTTCAAGAACAAGATATCCGTTGAACTTCCTTTGTCAGCTAGGACTTTTCCTATGACCCACCAAACTATGTTTACCTCAATGACCATGGCATCATTGTGAATCACGGATTTCAGCCTGAAGTCTTCTTTTGTGAAGGTGATTGGCACCTTCGCCCACTCCGGGCGTGCGGCTGGGCCGTCATTGATGATGGTATTCACAGACCTGAAGTAATTGCTTCTTTGCCTCTTGGTCTCGAATTCCATAGCTGACCCACCTGTGATTGGCATGATAGTCCCAAAAGATGGCAATGCTTTGGAGTTCTGAGGTCTTGAACTTGACTGTGGCCTTGACGAACTTTCTGGAGGTGGTGGCAAGATTTCCCGAATCGGTCGCGGTTGTTGGATTGATTGGATTGCTTGCGCCTGAGGGAAAAATTGCTGCGACGACTGCCACGATGACTGTTGTTGCGGGAATTGCTGAACTGGGACAGAACTTGATTCTGAGTTCGCGAATTGCGGTTGCCAAAAATTCAGGCGAAATTGGCTTGGCATTAAGGATGCGACGCTCATTAGCGCTTTTTCTTGCTGAATTCTTGCCATGTTCTTCTTCGTTTCTAGGCACCCTTCGGTGCTATGGCCCCTCCCATGATACTGGCAATAGAAGTAAGGATCTTTTGGGTTATGGTTCGTAAGTCTTGGGGGTCCTCTTCCTCTCCCCCTTCCTCTGGGACTGAACCCTCCCCTGGTGCTTGGTCTGTTGCTTTGTTCAGGTTGTGGATTTCCGACATTGTTGACATTTCGTGGATGCTGGGATTGTGTTCTCCATGTCATCTCTCTGTTGCCCTGCCTTGCCTCATTCCGCTCGGCTACTCTCTTGCGATGGTCATCATCAGACAAGATGTATTCTTCCAATTCACGAAAGAGTTCCTCAACCGTCTTGGGTTTCTTTCTAGTGAGATGCGAAGCTGTTGGCCCTGGAGTGAGGCCCTTGATTAATGCATTGATTGTTGTTTTTTCATCAGCTTCCGGGGATTTGAGATCTTTGTTGCATGAACCTTCTCACGAAGTTCCACAGTGGCTCTCTGTCTTTACTCGCTTGCGTTTGTATAAATACGATGCTTCCGCGGTTGTGTCGTGGAACATCCGAAATGCTTGCATGAACTTTGTCTTGAGATCTACCCGGTTGTAGACCGAGTGTGGAGGCGGCAAGGAGTACCAATTCGATCGGTCCTTCGCAAGCAATGATGAAGGATTTGGCCGGTGCAACATCATCCCCTCTCCGCTTGAATTCACACCGATTCATATCTCATGAGAAATTGCCTAGAGTTTCCGAAGCCGTTATATTTGGGGAGAGAGACGAGGCTTAAACTTCGGCGGCCAAGGTGCCGTTTGCGGCCCAATAGACGAGAGGCGACTCGGAATCCACGAAGTGTGAGATTCTCGTTTCCCGCGAAGAAGTTTTCTTTCGGGGGGTTCTCTTGCCGGCCCGCAGTTCGGTGCGGTGATTCTGCCACGTGGGAACTGTTCTCTTGTTCTTTCATTTCATCGATTTCTCTCTGTATCACTTCAATTTGCTCTTTTGCTTTGTTTAGTTGCTCTAGTTTTTCAGAGATCTTTCTTTTCGCTTGCAATTGACTTGCGAATTTTTCCTTGTCTTTCTGTAGTTGCTGTATCTTTTGCTGAACCCTTTCTAGCTCCCTGTCTATGGTGTCATCATCATCATCGATATTCTCAAATTCTTGCTGTTCAGCAGGTTGTTCTTGGGTGTGAGACGTCTTTTTTGCTCTTGCTTTCATCAGAGCTTCGAGCTTCGCTCTCCGCTCTTGATCTGTTGTGTTAGAAGGTTCAGGAACGAAAGAGGTTTCATTCCTTTGAGGAGGATGGTGATCATCTCGATTTGTTGTCACACCCCGAAATTTCCAATTTCGGGATGTGAATAGAAACAATAATTAAATAACGATTTTCTCATAATTTTAAAAATTTCCCAACATTTATTTTTCTTTACGGAAATATAGTATAGGAAAAATCATTTGTTTGATTTTCTAAATTAAATAAAAAGTTATGTGTGTTGCATTCATGCCGATGCATCTTGGTGCTTCTTGAGTGCAAAAGGTATCAAAAGTGCGATTAGGAGCTGTCCAAATCCTTCCGAGAATTTTCCGGACTTTTCTGGGATTTATTTTCATTTTCCTTGAGCCATTTCTATTTATTAGAATGCGCTAAAATCTTTTTCATGAGCACCAAATGCTTTATTTGGATTGTTCATGACCTAATCTATCTCTAGGAATTTTCCTGGATTTTTTGTGATTTTCCGAGTATTTTTCGTGCTATAAAATAATTCACGACTTTTTTCTCGGATTATTTTTCGCACCGGAAATACTTTCAAAAAAAAAGGGAAACCTATCCTACCAGGCCGGGCCGAGCCCGTGGGCTCGACTCGCCCGCGCCCGCGCCCGCTCTCGCCGCACCGGCCCGGCCCGCGCCCCCGCGCCAGGCCCATCGGCCGCCCATGGCCGCCGCCATCCGGGCGGGACCGCCCGCGCGCCGCCCCCATAAAGGGCACCGCCCCCGCCGCCGCTGCCCGCCCGCCCTAGGCCGGCCCCGCGCGCCGCCCCTCGCCGCCCGCGGCCGCGCGCCGCCGCCTGCGGGAGCTCGAACCGAGCCGCCGCCGCCTCCGGTGACAAACCGCAAGCCGCCGCCGTTGACTTGAAGATTCCGCCGATTCCGGCGTCCTCCGCGCCGGTGAGCACCACCATCGAGTTCCCCTTGATCTACTCTATCCGTTCCTAGCCTCGGCCGAGCTTCTCGTCGCCCGGAGCACCGGCGCCGCCGGCCACCGGGGCCGCCGCCGCCCCCCTTCCCCGTGCGCCGTGCGGTCCGGCTCGAGGAAGAAGATAAGGTGGCGAGTTTGGCACATAGGCCCCCGTCCTTTCCGAGTGAACGTCGTTCGAGATGTTTGGAAGAGCTTGAAGTTGAAGATTCTGAGCAACGACATTACTTTGGTTAAAGGCAAGTGTGTACTTGATCTTTTGTCCTAAGAACTATACTTAATCACTCATTGCATTGCTTGCATTAATTTTGATGGGTTCCTAATAAGGTTTATCCTAGTCTTTGATTGTCAATCCTTGTTAACACTGGGTTTATCTTTATGTTGGGTAGTTATGCTTAGTTGCTATACCCGGGTTATGGTGGTTTTAATGAACATTAATGATGAAATGTGCTATACCTTTATGTTCTATCTTTGGATGTTAATACAAGACCATATGTTTAATCGGAACATGGAGCGACCACCCAGGACAACAGTGCAACCACAAGGACTATATGGCTCTGGTCTTGGCCGAGTAATTAGGGAAGTCTTTGTGTGGTTATTACTCGCATAGTAGGTTGGGGACGGAGGAATGCTTTTATGGCTACTTCTATTTCGGAGTGGTCTTGGAACAGAAGTACTCTATGGCTGACCGTCTGTAATAGAAGTGTGGTACGAAAGATAGCCTCTATGACATACTACTATGGACTAATACGCACGGGAGGACTCTTTGTAAAGGCCTCGTAGCGTCCCTATGCAATCACACCTCGGAAGTGTGGTATGATGCCCGCGCGCATCGCATGGTTGGGTTTAAAGTTCTTCGGGACTTTTACGCGACTTGTGGGTAAAGATGTACAACCTCTCCGCAGTGTAAAACTAATCGATTAGCCGTGCCCACGGTCACGGGCGGCCCGGACCCTCACATGATAATTGAACTTGAAGATGGACTTAAATCGCTCTCTCTCTCTCTCTCTCTCTCTCTCGGTTATGCTTGCCATGTGCTTATGGCGTATCTCTTGTCTTATGCTTAATGTGGGTTGGTATAAACTTATACTTTATTAGTAATCGGTGCTAATAAAACTTGACCAACTAAAATTGCTTAAATGCTTATAGCCCAGTCCACTATAAAGCCTTTGCATTCATATCTTTTCTCCACACTTCTTGCCGAGTACGACAAGTGCTCACCCTTGCTATAAACATTGTTGCTCAGAAAGAGGAAGCTGCTATGAAGATGTTGCTGGTGCTAGGCGTACGTAACCCCCAGTCGATTGCCTGTGATGTTTGGTGCCTTCGTTTCCAGGATTAAGCGTAAATCTCTGATAATCTTTCTTTTTCTTTACGTGATACTGTTTCTGTATTCACTTATATGTCACTATATGCATGAAACTTGATCCTGGCATGCATATAGGTATGCACTTGGTTTTCTTCGGAAAAGCGGGTGTGACAGAGTGGTATCAGAGCTGTATCGACTGTAGGACGTAAGCCTAGTTAGCACTGGTCGTTTCTTAATGTCTCTTTGATCTAAAGTCCCTTCTTACCTTATCCTTGACCTCTCTGATGAAGGATCTCACCTCTTAACTATCTTCTTATCTCCATACCATGAATTCTGGTATATTTATCTTTACTTTTCTTAAACATCTCTTCGACCTCGCCTATTCATTCGCTCAAGCAATAAACACCCCCTTGATGTATGGGTAAAACCGTTACCCTTACCATCCTATCTGTTCGCGCAGCTCCTCGACACATCAGCGCTGTTTTAATTTTATCTCGAGCTACAGAACTCCGATCGACATGAAACCAGTTGGGTTAGTTCCTAAATTTCATAAGTGAATTTCTATCAAAAATTCAGCCCTATCCTGTACATGTTCCAGAAACTATGCTCGAAACATTAGAGCTATCAGAATCTGTAAACCCTGCTGACCTAGTTACCTTCAATATTCTATATCTCGGGCTATAGACATCCGATTGAGGTAAATCCAATTGGAGTAGTTCAATATTCTATATCTCGGGCTATAGACCTCCGATTGAGGTAAATCCAATTGGAGTAGTTCAGGAATTTCATCAGCTTCGCTCTGTCCAAAATTCAGTAGTATTCGTTTTGTATACAAGGAGATACATACGAATTAGTGGAGCATTCAGAATCTGCCAACACTGCTGACATAGCCATCTTGTTTAATTCGTATTTCGAGTTCTGAACCTCCGATTGAGGTGATTCCAGTTGGGTTGAACTCATAATTTCGTACTCCTTGATCTGGGAAAAATCCATTATTTATGGATATCCTTGCTGGGAGTTATATCTGATCTATTAGGAGGATACCCCCTGACTTCATTAACAACGTGTAGTGTCGTTCCCCTTTAGCTATGCCTTGATTGGTGGAATTGTGTGTTTGCATGATGATGCTTGGTTTTATGAACTTGATTGATTCGTTTCTTTGAAGTGAGTGTTGGTGTATTGTTGGTCTTACATCCGCAATAACATCGGTTGCTTAGTTGGGTTCTTCTTTTGTACCTCCCACCTCCTTGTTCTCCCCCACTCGTTTTGCACTACTCCTGTTCCCCTCGATCATATCTTCACCTACCAACCAGATGGAAAACCAAGAAGGAGGTAAAAAAGAAAACTATGAGAACAGTGGTGACTATGGATACAATCAAGATGGGTTATCATATCCACCCTCAGATGATAAGTATGCAGAGTTCATGAAGACTGAGCCGCCAATGTTCTCCAGTACCACATACCCCTTAGAAGCTGAAGACTGGATCAAGACAATTGAAGAGAAGCTAGATATGGTACGATGCAATGATGGAGAGAAAGCTTTGTATGCATCTTGGCAACTTATAGGAGCAGCTTCGAGTGGTGGAGTTCTTACATCGGTGGACATGAGCAACCCGAGAGTATTGGGTGGAAGGAATTCAAAGACAACTTTATCTTACACCATACTCCTGTAAGTGCGATGAAGCTCAAGAGGAAGGAGTTCCTTAACTTAAAGCAAGGACAGATGACGGTAACCGAGTACGGGGATAAGTTTGTTCAATTATCTCTCGTATGCCCCAAGATCGGCTGAGAGTGATAAGAAGAAACGAGAGCATTTCATCAAAGGGTTGAATGAAGATCTTCAAAGTATACTAAGCCTACATGAATACTCCAGTATACAAGATTTAATCAACAAAGCCATTGGGCTAGAAAGCGAGGCTACGGAGATCATGAGTAAGAAGAGAAAAAGGGAATATCCGGGGGAAGCCAATGTCAACTCTAACCTACATCATATGTCTCAAGCCAAGGTTTTCCCGAAGATCACAATGAAGATGCATATCTAGAATATCCTCATGGTGTCACAATACCGAGTGATTTATGAGACACCACGAGAATCGTCGGAACATTAGGGAAAGTAAAGCTTGTTTCTATTGCAAAGTCGGTGGACACTTTATCAACAGGTGCCCGAAGAAGTTTCTAGATCGTCATTTTAAGAAGGAATGGCGACAACGACACAAGCAAGACAGGACCCTTGATATTTAAGGATGTTGGTATAAGTTAGGCTTGAAAAGTTTTTCTGTAATATGAAAGGAAGAATTTTGCTGAAGGATATGAAAAGAGTTCGAAATAAACCCTTGTCTCTTGCTAGCCTTTTTCGAATCTCGGGACGAGATTCCTTTTAAGGGGGGTAGATTTGTCACACCCTGAAATTTCCAATTTCAGGATGTGAATAGAAAGAATAATTAAATAACGATTTTCTCATAATTTTAAAATTTTTCCAACATTTATTTTTCTTTACAGGAAATATAGTATAGGAAAAATCTTTTGTTTGATTTTCCAAATCAAACAAATGGATATGTGTGTTGCATTCATGCCGATGCATCTTGTGGTTCTTGAGTGCAAAAGGTTTCAAAAATGCGTTTAGAAGTTGTCCAAAACCTTCCGAGAATTTTCCGGATTTTTCTGGGATTTATTCTCATTTTTCCTTGAGCTATTTCTATTTATTAGAAGGCTCTAAAATCTTTTTCATGAGCACCAAATGCTTTATTTGGATTGTTCACGACCTAATCTATCTCTAGGAATTTTCCTGGATTTTTTGTGATTTTCTGAGTATTTTTCGTGCTTTAAAATAATTCACAGCTTTTTCTGGATTATTTTTCGCACTGGAAATACTTTCAAAAAAAAAGGGAAACCTATCCTACCAGTGCGGGCCGAGCCCGTGGGCTCGACCCGCCCGCGCCCGCGCCCGCTCCGCCGCACCGGCCCGGCCGCGCCCGCGCCGGGCCCATCGGCCGGCCATGGCCGCCGCCATCCGGGCGGGGACCGCCCCCGCGCCCGCCCCCATAAAGGGTGTCGCCCCCCCGCCGCCGCAGCCCGCCCGCCCTAGGCCGGCCCCGCACACCGCCCCTGCCGCCCTGCAGCCGCGTGCCGCCGCCGCCGGGGAGCTCGAACCGAGCCGCCGCCGCCTCGGTGACAAACCGCAAGCCGCCGCCGTTGACTTGAAGATTCCGGCCGATTCCGGGGTCCTCCGCGCCGGTGAGCACCACCATCGAGTTCCCCTTGATCTACTCTATCCGTTCCTAGCCTCGGCCGAGCTTCTCGTCGCCGGAGCACCGCGCCGCCGGCCACCGTGGCCGCCGCCGCCCCCTTCCCCGTGCGCCGTGCGGTCCGGCTCGAGGAAGAAGATAAGGTGGCGCGTTTGGCACATAGGCCCCTATCCTTTCCGAGTGAACGCAGTTCGAGAAGTTTGGAAGAGCTTGAAGTTGAAGATTCTGAGCAACGACATTACCTTGGTTAAAGGCAAGTGTGTCCTTGATCTTTTGTCCTAAGAATTATACTTAATCACTCATTGCATTGCTTGCATTAATTTTGATGGGTTCCTATTAAGGTTTATCCTAGTCTTTGATTTGTCAATCCTTGTTAACCTGGGTTTATCTTTATGTTGGGTAGTTATGCTTAGTTGCTATACCTGGGTTATGGTGGTTTTAATGAACATTAATGATGAAATGTGCTATACCTTTATGTTCTATCTTTGGATGCTTAATACAAGACCATATGTTTCATCGGAACATGGAGCGACCACCCGGGACAACGGTGCAACCACAAGGACTATATGGCTCGGTCTTGTCCGAGTAATTAGGGAAGTCTTTGTGTGGTTATTACTCGCATAGTAGGTTGGGGACGGAGGAATGCTTTTATGGCTACTTCTATTTCGGAGTGGTCTTGGAACGGAAGTACTCTATGGCTGACCGTCCGTAATAGAAGTGTGGTACGAAAGATAGCCTCTATGACATACTACTATGGACTAATACGCACGGGAGAACTCTTTGTAAAGGCCTCGTAGCGTCCCTATGCAATCACACCTCGGAAGTGTGGTATGATGCCCGCGCGAAGATCGCATGGTTGGGTTTAAAGTTCTTCGGGACTTTTACGCGACTTGTGGGTAAAGATGTACAACCTCTCGCAGTGTAAAACTAATCGATTAGCCGTGCCCACGGTCACGGGCGGCCCGGACCCTCACATGATAATTGAACTTGAAGATGGACTTAAATCGCTCTCTCTCTCTCTCTCTCTCTCGTTATACTTGCCATGTGCTTATGGCGTATCTCTTATCTTATGCTTAATGTGGGTTGGTATAAACTTATACTTTATTAGTAATCGAGTGCTAATAAAACTTGACCAACTAAAATTGCTTAAATGCTTATAGCCCGAGTCCACTATAAAGCCTTTGCATTCATATCTTTTCTCCACACTTGCCGAGTACGAAAAGTGCTCACCCTTGCTATAAACATTGTTGCTCGAAAGAGGAAGCTGCTATGAAGATGTTGCGGTGCTAGGCGTACGCAACCCCCGCCGACCGCCCGTGATGTTTGGTGCCTTCGTTTCCGGGATTAAGCGTAAATCTCTCGATAATCTTTCTTTTTCTTTACGTGATACTCTTTTTTCCGTATTCACTTATATGTCACTATATGCATGAAACTTGATCCTGGCATGCATATAGGTTTGCACTTGGTTTTCTTCGGAAAATCGGGTGTGACATTTGTCTCTCGCCGAACATTCTTCTTGGATTTCTTCTAAGGTGGCATCGTGAGCTTTTCTTCAGCTGAAACATGGTGGGCGCCAATGTTGGGGGGTTACCCGAAAAATTCGGATGAATCCCCTAACACGAGAGAGAAAGAGTTCTTAACATGTTCAAACACAAAGTTAGAGCGCTGAGAGACTGAGATTCCCCCAGCAGATTGCACAAGTTCCAAAAAATCTGAATCTGTTTACACGTGCCCTCGCGCCCCCTTTTATAGGGAGATGAAGGGACTTTTACATTCCTAAAACATCCTCGAGCTCAGAGAATATTCCTAGTGTGAACGCATACAAGAATGTCTTTTTCACCTAACATATTTACAAGTCTGCCACCAGTTCACACTCAAAACCCGGACTTTTTGGGATGACAACTTTGACTTTGCTTCTCGCCGGTTCGTGAATGTCTCCATGCCTGACTTCCGAAATGGGCCCCCGAAAGATTCCCGAATCAATCGCCCTTCGAGGTTCGCGCCACCGCCAACTCGAGATTCCGGGCTTCCGCGTGTTCGCGACTCCATGTCTTCTCCGAATCACGATCCCGAACTTCGCATATTCGCGAATCTGAAGCGTCGCAGGTTCCAGGCTCCCAAAAGTCATGAATTCCCTGTTCCTGAAAAACATATCTCAAGAACTTCGTCAGACTTAACGTTTCGAGGGTGACGGGTTTTCCTGAATTCCCCAACATAAGGAAAGAAAGAATGTGACAAACATGGCCCGCCAACTAAAGTCTGTTGTAATGTCTCCTGAAGGAGTTGCTTTGGAGAAATGGAGGTTCAGTCAAGAAGTATCCAGGAGAGAACTCACTAGGATGATAACACTTCATGGCCTACCACTTGCACTTGTTGATTATGATGGCTTTCGGATGTTTGTTTCCAGCCTGAATCCTATCTTCAAAGTGGTTTCAAGGAAGACAATCACAACTGATTGTGTGAACAAATTTCAAGAGCAAAAACAAATTCTTCAAGATGTTTTCCGAAGTGCCAATAGTAGGATCTGTTTGACGATGGACATGTGGACATCCAACCAAACTATTGGTTACATGTGCATCACATGTCACCTCCTTGATGATGATTGGAAGCTACATAAGAGAATAGTCAAGTTCTGTTTTATGAGAACACCACATAGTGGTGTCGCAATGTTCAATGAGATCCTCAAATTCATACAAGAATGGAACATTGAAGACAAGCTGTTTGCAATCACGTTGTACAATGCAAGCAACAATAATGCAATGGTCAAGTTGTTGAAAAATAATCTGCTACAAAAAAGATGCTTTGTGGGAAGGGAAGGTTATTTCATCATCGTTGCGCAGCTCATGTCCTAAACTTGATATGTAAAGCAGGTTTCGGAGTTATCAATCCAATTGTGCACAAGATTCGAGAAAGTGTGAAGTTCATTGAAGGATCTACTTCACGAAAGCAGAAGTTTGAGGACATCATCCAACAGTTAGGGATCACATATCGAAAGCGCCCCAACATTAATACACCGACCCGTTGGAACTCTACATACCATATGCTCGAGACATGCTTGGAAAGAGTGCTTTTGAGTCACTTACACAACAAGATCTAGAGTATACTTTTGAACCATCACTTCAAGAATGGGAAAAGGCACAGATGGTAAATAGGTTGCTGAAAACCTTCTACGATGCAACCAATGTTATCTCAGGATCACTTTATCCAACAGCAAACTTGTACTTTCATGAGATATGGGAAGTTAAGATTGCTTTGGATAATCAAGTTCTCGAGGCAAATGCGAACTCCCCGAGACAATCAAGTATATGCGAAGAAGTTCAAAAGGTACGGAAATGGACATGGTTACAATTCTCTTTTCCAGTAATCTTTGATCCAAGATTTAAGTTTGAGTTTGTCAAATTCCGTTTGAGAAAAGCATTTGGGAGTGAGGGTGAGTCTAAGGTTGCCGCACTGAAAAGGGCATTGCTGGATCTGTATATGGATTATTCAGAGCAGTGGCAGGGCAATCAAGATGTGACACAAGAAATTGCTACAGCTGAGGTACTCACAAATTCAAGCAATAGGTTTGCAGGGGATCAACATTTGAGAAGTAATGTGTCCTCAATGATAGAAGTACCCTCTGAGCTTGAAACATATTTGAAGAAGCCAACAATCCCTAGAACTGATACCTTTGACATACTCTCTTGGTGGAAAAGTAATTCTATGGAGTATCCCACACTTTCTAGGATAGCTCATGATGTATTAGCAGTTCCTGCTTCAAATGTTGCATCGGAGTCTGCTTTCAGCATGTGGAAGAAGAACAATATCAGATTTTCGAAGCAGCTTAACTCCACAAAATGTGGCGGCACTCATTTGCTTGCAAGATTGGATTCGAGCTTCAGGTATAATCGCTTTGAAGTTATCTAAATTTCATATCTAGCTTTAATCTTTTAAATTTGCCTAACAACAAACAACTCTTTAGGACATTCATCTCATTTTCACATGGAAGGGATTGAAAATTTCATTGACCTACTTGATGAAGATCAATGATATGCTAAAAAGGTAATGAATGTCACTACAAGGTTTTCCCCCTATTGCAACAAATCCCTTAGGCAACACCACTATTTCGGTTGCAATAGGGGGGTACTATTGCACCGAAACGGTGATTTGGTTGCAATTTGTGTGTCTATTGCAACACAAAATTTGAGTTGCATTATTTATTTGTTCGGTTGCAACATGTTGACGCTAATGCACCCTTTTTTAGGATTTCCGTTGCATTTGGTTGGAAATAATGCCACCGCAATTTTGTGTTGCATTAGCATTCCTTACGTTGCAACAGAAAGTTGCTATTGCCACCATACTAGGGATGGTTGTGTTTGAACAAGTATGTCGCAACGTAGAATTTTGGTTGCAAATACGGAACAACTATATTGCAACTAAAAATAGGGGTTGCAGATATGTCTTTTTTTATTGCAATACATGGAGGGCTATTGCTTCGTTTGTAGCCTAAAGATGCAATATCGTGTATGTATTGCCACGAAATTTAGTCGTTGCATTATTTTTTCATGATCGTTGCAACTGTATAAAAATTATTGCAACGAGGTATTCTTTGGTTGCACTCTAATGTGTCTATCGCAACGTTTATGCAGGAGATCAATACGACGATCAGATAGGGGCTCTTCCGATCCGGACCATTCCAAAATTCCGTCTTCGACAACTTGGTTCTTGTTGTGGAGTTCTCCATGACGGCCTCTAGGGGATCGATCTCCACGGCGATCTCCACGTGGTTCTTGTTGCGGAGATCTGTGCGGCGCCACGGCCACGGCCGCTATGTACTGTTGTCTTGATGATCTCGTATATATATTCAATTGTTCGCTGCATATGCATGCATATTGCTATATCATGATCTAAGTCGATTGAAACATGAACAATGCAGAATGGCATCAGACGAAGATCGGAGTTGGATGCGCTTGCCTCGACACTCAGCGGATTGGCAGAACATGAATTAAAAAAATTTCATTTCCCATATGACTCAACAAATAAAAAATAGTCATATTTATGAATGGAGAAAATTGATAAATTGGAAAAAATCTAAAAAAAAGTAAAAATGTGGGTGAAGCATGGCTTGAACCGAAGACCTTTGCCTTCAATCAACAACACCTTACCACTAGACTACTTCACAACTATTGCTTCATCTTGCATTTGGGTCTTTTTTAATCTAAATCTAAAGACAAGAGTACTGGGCCGCAAGCTGCCCCTGGCCTGCCGCATGCTGGGCTCGGTCGTGCGACTGGGCCACGCACGCTGGTCACCCTCGCTTACTGGGCCGCACGCTGGGCTTGCTCGCTTACTGGGCCACGAGCGCTGGTGAAAAAAATCCCAAAAAGAAGCAAAAAAGTAGCTACCGAAGGACTCGAACCCGCGCCACTAGGTTTAGAAAGAGGATGCTCTGCCACTCAGATACAAGTGTGTTTGTGGTTAGAGGGCTCACACAGACTTTTTATCATGTACTCAGATACTAGGCCTGCTTGCCGCTCATTGGGCTGCGAAGCACCTCCTCTAGCACAGCTCGCGCGCAGCAGCCGCGACCCACTCTTACTTGCGGCCCACTTGTGAGGGAGAGAGGAGGAAGAGAGTTGACCATGCAGCAAACATGTTTGACTAAGATTTCTTAAGATTTTTATGTTGAAACTCAAATTTTGGTCAAAACAAAAGTTTCTTGAATTCAAAACCCTACAACATTCATATTGACCCGAGGTTTATGTAGTAAAATAAATTTAGGAGAGTTGACCCGAGGTCAAATGATGTCTGACCAAGATTAAAGAGAAAAACATGTTGAAACTTGAAAATCAGTCAAAACAAAAGTTTCTTATAATTAAAAGTTCTGCAACTCTTATGTTGAAAGATTTTTTACTTGAGCTCTTGATTTAGGAGAAAAATTGAGTTTCCTTTAAACTTCTTTAAATGAATTCGAATTTGAATTTCAAATTGAAGTTGAACCAACTTTTTTGAAGAACAAATGGTAATGTAACTTTATATTTGCTGATATTATACTAAATGTGAGCCCGTGTCCAATTTTTTAGAGCCTATTAGCATTTGATTCTCAATTAATTGTTCAAATATCCAATTTTTTATTGTGTTCAGTTTAATATATCTTAGTTTGGGTGTTTTGAATTTTTTGTGTTTGTCAAAACATATTGATAGAAGCTGGATATTTGGGAAATAATTCACACCTGCATATTTGAAAGGAGTTGAAGAGTTTATGAAAGTTGTTAGAGAAAGATACCCCGAAGGCACCGAAATATGTTTAATTGGAAAGCCTATTTATTTTTTCTTGGCAGCCTTGGCATCCATAATAACATGTCCAAAGTTGTTTTTCCTTTCTCTTTCTTCCAATTACGAGCAGCCCAATTTTTAAAGGATGTAAACAAATTGGTACTATACATCTTTCACAACCAAGAATATCTCTAACTTAGTCACGTAGGACTATGTGTGTCATGTATGGCTTTGCGATGGATGTGCAGTACTAATTTGTCAACATCACTTGAATTTTTCATTAGTAATACAACAGATATTTACATTAATAGGTAAACTGGGTTAGAAAATTCCACATATTCGTGCAACAACATATTTTTTCTCTATAGTCACCCTATAGAGGTTTCAAATGATTTTGACAAAATGATATAGTATATTCTTTACTACTAATTATAGTTTTTTTATTTTTTTTTAAAAAAAATCTTATTAAAGGCACATATAGGTCAATTTGGAATTGCTTTCGGTAAACATGCAGAAATTCAATTAAATAGTAGAAAATAGTAAATCTAGTTGAAAAATCTTGAAACTCCTACGTGACAACTTATATGTTGTCTCCTACGTGTGAAAAAAATATTGGGAGCATATAAGAAAACGATTTTGTGACTTACTTCACAAGTGTGCATTCGTTAGTGATTTAAAAACAGAAAAATATATTTTTGCACAACAAATGACAATGTGAATCTCCATATATTAATATGAGTAAATACAAGGTTATGTGCATAATAAAGGTGTACATGAGGAAGAAAATACTTTAGGTATACAAACATCAATGTTTAAGTTGAAGTGTATGAAACAATGTGAGAGACCTATATAGTTTGTGAATAATGTATACTCTAATTTTCACAAAATCTTATGAAGCTTTTTTGTTAAGCGTGTAGATCCATTAAATGGTTCTATAACAATTTTCAGAATTTCTAGAGAAGATTTATGTATTATTACCATTATTTTATATAAGATAGCTAGTAGAAGTTTGATTTTCCCTAAAATATAATTGTATTTTTCATCTATATTTAGGATGTGGGTTTCAACATACCATATGAGACTAATTATACTTTTTTCAATTCTTAAAATAATACTTTAGATACATGTAGTTCAGATTATAACTATTTTCAAAAAAACTCGCAGAAATTCATTTAACTGATAGAAAATATACTTTAAAATTCTTGAACCTCCTAAGTGGCAACTTGTATGAATACTATTTTATATAAAAAATATATTTGTACACATAAGATAATTATTTTCAAGTTTTATTTCACAATGGTGCAATAAAAAGAAAAAAGAAAAAGAAAAATGATAAGCAAAGAAACCCATGCGGCCCAAATAGTCCAACTCTTTACGACTGTCGATCTTCGATCCGATGATTTTGACCGTGTTTCCATCATATATAATGCACTCCTCAGTCGAAACCCTACCTCCAAACGCATCCTCCCCACCCAGCCGCACGGGCAGACCCCGTCCTCCCCTCCACCGCCGCCTCTTCCCCTACCTCCTCCTCGGAATCGCCGCTGCCGCAACCGTCGATCCCGGCCACCTCCGACGTGCTGGTAAGCTCCCTCCGCCTTCTTCTCTCCGTTGCCGCGGTTTCCTTGTCCTCTCTCGCGCTTGCCCATTTCCCTCAGATCTCCCCTCCATCTCGCCCCCTGCTTTGCAGATACCCGCTAGACTCACCACAAGGGCCTCTTTTGCATGACGCCCGCAACCTCGGAGTCCTATGGCTTCAGCTTCGTCGACCTGACGACGGGATCCGCGGATCTGGACATTGACCCACGCTTCTCCTAACTCACCGAACTGCTAGAGATGAAGGTCCTCCTCTTCAGGGACTCTTGCAACAGGCTCGTCCTCTTCGAGCACTGCGAGGAGCCATGCTCCGGCAGGCTGGGCTCTACATCGTCTGCAATCCGACCACCAAGGTGTGGGAGGCCGTGCCCACTTGCGGCCAAATCTGCCCTCCGATCTGCGCATCGCCGGTGAGCACCACTGAATTTCAGTTAGGGTTTGGTTGGGGGCGTCACGGGTTCATGATTTTGGTGGACGATTGCGATGTTGAGTTAAGTGGTCAGTTATTTGATCTGTGCCATGAAATGGCACTGTCATGTATAGCCTCTTTAAGTTATTTATGTGGTGCTAAAGAAAGGGACCTGTCGATTATGCCTTTGTTTGTTAGATTCGTGTGCTGAGAGAAAACTACAAACTAGATGTTGATCTTCCTGCACACATCTTGTATATATGTTGTGTGCTAGTTTTTTTAAAAAAATAGATACCAAGTATCTCAGTTTATGAATAATTATGACTGGATAGGTCTGAATTGAAATTAGATGTAATCATGCATATTGATGCCACTTTGTTTATTCTCAAACATTTAAGTCGTGTTCCTAATATATATATAATTCAAGATAAATAGTGAACTCAAAATTTTGTTATAATGCTCCTTTTTGTATTGAACCATATATAAACTACAACTGATGCCCCTATTCACTTTTATTTGTCGTGTTTATGTTAACTTTTCATTATTAGTTGTATGACTTCCTACTTGTTATTATGAATGGTCGTTTGCCTTTCTTACATGTAGTTCATATGCTTTTCTCTATGCTTAACAGATTGGACTATATGCTTTGGATGATTATAATAATCAGTGCTAGTTGAAGTGATTTTTGCCAAGTGCCCACACGTATCATGTTATTGTGAATGTTGTTTGAAGGGTTCTAATTTAGGGAGTTGTCTAGCTCGAAGTTCGAAAATTATTCCTGCAATTTATATACCTATTAAATAGGAAGTAGTTAATGTGCAGTAATGTTGGTTTATTGGTGCACTCTGTTATCTAGCTCGAAGTTCAGAAATTATCTAGTTATCTAGCTCTGAAGTGTTGACACTGCTTTAATGTTGAAATTTTTTGGCACAATAACTCAGCTTATGCATGTCTTAACATTCCGGCACAATGTATGGTTATCTTCATTCTGTTTTGTGAGGTTCGGGGATAAATGATTAGGCAACCATTGCTTTGAGCATTTACAAATTTTGATTAGTGTACTTCTGGATGCTTTTGATTAGTGAACTGTTCATAGATGTGAGATTAATCTGAAGACTTTGTAGAGGGAGAAAACTGATGCATATTTTTATTCTTCATGCAGATTATTGAGGAGGACCTGAGGATGCAGATGAATCAATGTAACCAACTATTTTATAGTATGAACATGGATGTGCCATTTTACCTAGCTGTCTTGCACATTTGTTAATTAAGTAGATCTTTAGTCCAATGTATGTTGCTGCTCATATCATCTTCAGTGTTGCATATGATATTTTATATTCTGAAATGATGTCATTGGAGGCCGCAATGATTTTATATTCCCAATTATTTCAGCTTGTTGATTATACGGGTCAGTATGTTAATAGGTGCTTATTGTGGGCTGAAATGAATATGGGTGTTGTTTATGGGCTGACATGGTCATCTGTATAAATACTGGGCCAAAATGTTTATGGGCTGAAATGTTTATGGTTAAACTTTTGGACCAAAAAGTGATTCAGTTTTAAAATCAGCCATTAATAAATAGCCCATTTATAAATTTAACCATTTATAAATCAGCATAATAAATCGGCCCATTATTAAATTAGCCCGTTAATAAATCGGACGCCCATGTCATTGTCCACGTAGGCAGCAACGTCATCGTCCACGTAGGTAGCCACGTCATCGTCCAGTCGCGTTAGCATCCATGTCAGCAGCAATCCGTTACGACCAATCAAACTACGTGGCAATAGAGGATACTACCTATAGCAACATAACCAATATCGTGGCATCATTCAATACTACCTATCGCATCGAAATCAACTTTTGTGGCAATAGAGGAGACCACCTATAGCAACTAACCAATTTCGTGGCATCAGACAATACTACATATTGCAACCAAATTACTTTCGTGGTAATAGACGAGGTTCAACCAATAGCAACCAAAGTCAGTGCGTAGCAATACTATAACTTGCAACGAAACAGAAACGTTGCAATTGCACCTTTGGCAACACCACAGATGTGTCGCAATAGCACACTTTGCAACCAGAACAAGCGCCGTAAAAAAACCTAATTGCAACGTTGCGTTACGTTGCAACAAAAAAACTTTGGCAACCACTAGATGGACAACGTCGTAATAACCTAATGCAACGCGGCTTTTCACAGCCCACGGTCCACGGAACAATTTGGTTGCAATTGTGTCTATTGCAACCAAATATGGCATATTGCAACACATTTTGTGCGTTGCTTTAGGGGGAAAATCTAGTAGTGTGTCTTCCCGGTTTTTCTTTTGCATTTGTGTAGCATTTTGAATTTGTGAAAAATTTGTGTAGCCATTTTTTATCATTAATTTGCATAATTGAGAATTCAGTCCTGTAGGCAAAAGCAATTAGAGGTGTGCAGTATTATGAAACCATGATCACTTTTATGTCATCAATTAGTGATTAGTATAAGAAACTGTACAATGATGAATTGTTAGCTTTGAAAGAATCTGGACTCATGCATCTGCATCTATGTAGTTTACCAATGATGAACGTAGGTACTAGGAGATGTTTGGATCACCTAGTAATGTACATTTGTGTTATTTTAGTGTGAGATGTTGTTATTATGTTGCCTTAGCCTGGCGTTTTGGGCTGCACACAAAGACTGTCATTCGACAGTTCAGTTACAATTTCCTCAGTTGTTCAGTTACAAATTCCTTTGGATATTTGGGAATTATATGTATGTGTTGATGTCCAAACTGTGACGGGATTCCACTTAAAAAAAGTGGCGTTTTGGGCTGCACAATGCCTATCAGTAAACTGTATTTGGGAATTATATGTAAGAGTTTTGGGAATTATATGTTTGCTTTTTCTGTGTCTATTTTTGTGCTGGACCATTGCAAATATAGTTTTTGAATGTCTGTCAGTAAATTGGTTAATATCGCACATGCTCGTTTGATCAAAGATATATTGTGATTCATTCTTTGTTGTATGAAATTGCAGTGTAGTTCTTTTGTTGGACAATTGGAAGCAGCCATAGTCTCTGGAGGAGCACTTGAAGCTAGTTCTGTTTGCAACTTGTCAATTTGTCATAGATGTACTCTGACTCCGAATAGGTCTGTTAGGAAAGGGAAGATGTTAGCATGTACTCCTTTGGTCAATTCCCAGACTGGATCAAACTATTTTTGTATTTGTACTATTCCTAAAGATTTTAAGTCTTGTCTCTGGTAAAATATACAAAAAGTTCAGGCTTCAACTTGTTTCTTATTGGATACAGTGTTCATGTATGCAGAGCTTTTAGCATTAATTCATTGATTCACATCTTGTCAAGAAAGCTAAGATCCTTTGCTCACTGTCTTAATCCATGCAAGTGCTAATCCAAGTGCTGGTGGTCTGCTACATGCCGGGCTCGTTTGCAAAACTAACCACGTGAGCACTTACTGCTGGCCTACTACAGCAGCTAACTTGTATAGGATGTGGGTCGATCCACAAGGTCCACTGGAGAACCGGTTCGCGCAGAATGATATAAATGGGTCGATTGGTGCTCCACCATAACACATCTGGATAACTGGGTCGAGTCCAGTACGCTCCACAGGTGCTACCATTCCCACCTATAGGTGATGTACAGGCCTGAGAGACATACATCTGCTTTAGTAACCTGGAAAGCAATGCAACCTACCATGGTGATCAGCTTTGGATCAGTTAACTATAAAGTCAACGCCGCTCTAAGTCCAGCACCTCTGCACGGGCAGGCGCGTTGCGCACACCATGGTCGTGGTCACCGGAGACTGTCACCGAGCTGCGGCAAATCGCAGAGGAAACTGACTGTGACACCGGCCTCTTCCATGGCGGTACCACATCACATGTTTTCCCAGTCCTTGGCATCTCCTCGGGGGCGTCAGTACCATTTGGGCCGTGGTGATGGCAAGTTGTGTCCTTTTGCTCATGGCGGCTCTGGACGGTGGAGGATGAATGTGGTTGTGAGCTGACGCGAGGTGGCGGAGGAAGATGAGGACACAACTCCATGGCCACCTCTAATCTGATGTTGGGGCCGCTATTACATTTGCCATGGCGGAGGGGACACGAGTTCTTCACTGCTGAGACACGTCGCGGGGCGAGCGCGAAGCGGTGGGAAGTGGGAACCAAGGCCGAGGCAGAGGAGCAGGCACGCCTGCGGCTGCGGCGGTGAGCTCGCACCAGCGCTTCAGTGTGCTCCGCAGCCTGGCCTCCGCCGACATCAGCCGCGAGCCGGCACGCCACTTCCGCTCCTATATTGGCGGACGCGCCGGTTGGGCACCCCAAGCCCCTCAAGCCACCATATGGCCCGTCGCCCGGAGTGGCCCGTCGCCCGGAGACCTCGCCGCGGAAGTGCTCGCCGTCGTCGCACCGGCGAGACGAGAATGGGAGGGCGGAGGCGGTGGGGATTTAACATCTCATTGACTCCGACGCGTCAGGTCCTGACCCAACAGCGGCATACTGATTCTGGCCGGATGGCAGGCAGCGGCACCGTGGCGGTACTTGCTGGAATCGAGTCAGAGACAAAGACGCTTGCAGAGAGGAAGGAAAGGCAAGCGTGATTGGTGGGTATGACAGGCGGGTAAGGTCTTGGGTGGGTGAGAAAAGAATTAGCTTTTTAGCAGAAATGCTCCCCAAATTACGATTTCTATGGTCGTTCCACCTTTTGGTCATCATGCAACTTGACGGGTGGGTCCGACGTGAGGGGTGTGGCGGGCCCGATTTGGGTGAGAAAAGTTTTCAATTGTCTTCGCTCCTTACAGTATAGATAGACACATTCGTCTTGTGGCCATTCATTTTCTTTTCATTGATAGTTTTGCTTGTTTTGCAAGATTAGCTAGCCCTTTTTTTTTGTCCACGGCTTTGCCGTTTTCTTTTAATTTATGTAAACTCCTCTATCAATGAAATAGGCACCTTCTCGTGCCCAATCGTCCAAGATGCTAAACCAGCCAAATGGGATGAAGGGCACACTAATCATACAAAACTTAATTTTTGGTACCATTTCCTACCCTCTGAGGGATCCACGTCATCACCCACCTCAATCCCCACTCAATCCCCCCTCCCCGCATCCCACCCCGCGCCACCGCCGCCTCCTCCCCTCCCCTTCCCACCGACGACACCCCACCTCCCTGTCACCGCATCCATATAATTGCGCCCAGTCAGTGCCTCCACTCACCTGACCGTCAGCCACGTAGATCCGGCAGCCATGGCCGGCGCTTAGACTCATGGAGGTATTTATTTTTTTTTAAATATTTGTTTATTTATTTATCTTCATATGTATTTATCTTCGAAAACCAGCTAGGGGGTAACAAATTAAAGTGAGACATTTCACTGGCAAAATGCAACTCAACAGTCACCACTCTCTAGTATCTAGTCTTAAAGAAAAGCAAGCATACAAGGCAGATTCTAAACCAACATATATAACTGATGTTCTATGAACGATTGTTCTTCCTCACACGATTTCTAAATTTTTTTTGACTGAAACAGGAGGGGTAGGACCCCTACTGATTATATATATTAAAATTTAAGAAAGTACCAGAGATACAAAAGGCAACTAGGAAACAAAAAAGGAGGTAAAGAAAATAAAAAGAAGAATTACAAAAGGGAGTCTATCCATAAAGACATGGTAGGTTTCCTAACAACTTTTGCCCTGAGAATAACACAAGCAAATTCTGATTTGAAACGAACTTTTAGAGAGCCAATATCCGGCTGCTTGCCTTTAAAAATGAAGTCATTTCTCTCCATCCAGATGCACCAGCTCAACAGAATGATAATATCCATGAAAAAGTTGACACATAGTTGCACCTTAAATGATTCCAGGGTTTCAAAGAGAGGTCCAAGAGTAGGGTGTAGATTCAGAAGACCCCAAGCATTTTCGGCACGATTTCTAAATTTCACTGGCTTTTAAAAAAACAATATTGCTCTGAAGTTCTCATATGGCACAATAAAGGAGGAGTTTTGATAACATTTTTCTCTTAAGTTTGGGCACCTGGCTTGTTTGAGGCAGACCGTCATTGTTGTTTTGCTTGCCACACAGCAGCATCAACAGAATCCTAGCGGAACGAAGTGTGGCATGCGATGGTGATGTAGTGCTTACTGTTGAGCTCAGTGATCAGGCTTGCCACACACTTCTGCTCCAACATTTGTCCATTAGGATAAGAGCACGATCATGCAACGATCAGAATCCAGCATGTGGCTGCAATATAATGCATGAACCAGGAGGAGCATCGCTGGAGTAACGGGGGATGTCTCAAATAGTAAGGTAACATGTAATACCCACTTCATTTGTTTCCCCCCAGCATCCCATCTATAGATAAGCTTTGGTTTCTTCTCCTCAAGCATATAATGAGTATAAAACTTCCACTTATGTTTATATAGGCGGTTCACTTCTCAGTTAGTAGACCTGTCCACATTACCTAACACACCAGGTCATCTGATTAAATTAGCATGCCGCTCATGCCATTTGTGCTGTTCATGCTTGCTAACTTAGCATTCTGGATGAACCACGAATATCATATTCATCATGTTCATGTGCAGATATGACCAAACACATAATATTGTTGTGAACTTCGTTCTCATCAATATATATTCAGATGCAGAAGCACCAGGGTGGCTAAAATGTATTGTGCTTGATACCAGGCCATATTTTCCACTCTTTATGTACTGCTATGGCCCAGCGTGTGCGCCTGGCAACTCACCCACAGAACAAGCACATATCAATTAAGGGTACCACAATTCACCAACTCCATAGCAGTTAACTGAAGCTTCAAGACAGAACAAGCAGCTGCACCACATAAGCACATATCAGTGAAGGGCACCACAATTCCAAAATAGCAAATTTTCGTCACAATATGATATAAACATTTAATGCAACATTCTCAAAGAATGACAGTTATAATAAAAATTTGCAAAATCAACATATACATTTTGAAACATTTAAAGTTCTAAAAATTTCTATATTGGATCTTTGAAATTGAATTCCATTCTAATACTCATAATCTAGAAACAAATATCCTACTCCATTAAGTAGATGATATATTCACCTTGTTAATTATTAGTTCACACTAAACACATGGCATGAGGAACAACAAAATCAATTTCCATCTCCCACTCCATGAATTTAAGAGAGTCTTATATCTAAACCTTGGAAAATTATGAAATGACACATTCCAAGGAAAATTGACTAATTCCAAGTAGCTTCCAATTTGTTCAAAATGAAGGGATCCAAACGATACATAATGTGATTACACTTGTCTTAATAAAAAAATTACAATTATTGGTAACTTGAAATGTAATTTTCTGAAGAAGACTATTAATATGATGAAATAAACTTCTTAGTAACTTGAAACACAACATCGAGTAAGTGGGAATGGTCTGAGGGACTAATTTAATTAGAACCTCCTTCCCTCTTGCCAATAAGCATTGCTCCATCCATCTACGTACTTTCTTCCTACTCAATCTTTCAAATACTTGAAAGCACCGTTAGTCGATCTTCGTATTTTCCTGACAGCATAGATGCAAAACATCTTTGATCTCCCTTATTGCATTCTTCGTATTCGCCTTGAAAAGCAACAGGTTGTCATCTGTGAAGAGTAGGTGACCATCATCGGTGCTGATGATGCCACCAAGATTCCATTGAGAATTAATGCCTTATATAGACTTCATTAGGCAAGAATTAAAGGCCATTCAAAAGATGTCAGACAATTCCCCTACTGGGGATTGGTTTGTCGATGTCGGAAAAAATGGGGCAGAGTGCGGCAGTAAGAAGAAAGCATCCGAAGGTGATGCGAATGGGGTGTGTTTATTAGTAGATGGTTAATTTGATATAGGGTCTAATAGTAAAAAATAACTTTCACAAAACCAAATCTAAGTCATATCTAGTTCACTTACAAAAGACAAAATGAACTTTATGATGCAGAATGATCCCATTTATCAGCAGAGAATTATTAGTTAGTTTATCCTTTTCTTGTTGGTTTGTCTTTGGATCTGCAACACTCTTGTAGTTTACTTATCTATTTCTCAAAAAATACATAATATATTTACTTTATTTCGGAAAGTGACATATTTCACATCACTAAAGCTTCATCCTCTTTTTTTTTGTGTTGGTGGTTCGGCCTCATCCCATGGTCGCAACCCCCCCCCCCCCGCTCCCCCAAAGACTCAGGCGGAAAGCTCCAACGTCGAGTGCCTACGCCGCCGCTGCCACCACTTTTGACCCTCATTTCCTCTCGTCTCCAGCTTCCTGGTCGGTGGGAAGGGGGATGGGGGTCCAGTCTCTGGTAGATCTACTATTTTGTTAGGTTTTTTTAATAGTTTTGGTTAGGTCTTAGATTGTCTTTTCGTTGTTTTCGATCTTGCTTTCTATTTCGTTCTGGATCTTCTTCATGGGTTGTATAGTTCTATTCGAAGGCATTGTGTTCATCATCAAAGCAGTGAGAATGTTGACCTAATCCTCTTCGAGAAGGAATTAGATTTGTTTTCCCCTTTGATAGAGTCCCTCATTCATTGGTGGTACTACTGGCGGCGGTGGATCTGCTTTTCTTCGCCCGGTTGGCGATGGCTAATGGCACTGGTGGATCTTATATTTGGTCTAACCTCAAGATATGGTCAATGTGCTTTTGGTGCCTTTTACTCCCTACAATGAGTGAGCATACAAGATCTCTTTTGTGACCTTTACGTCCATTGAGTCTTCTATTGGTGGGGATCGCAGTTCTTGAGTTCAGATTTTGTGCTATTCCACGACGATGGATGTTTCTGAAGTAGTGGACGTCGCCGGTTGGAAAGAAGCCGAAATGTAGAGACCTAGTGGCCTGCTTTAATGTAATCTTACTTTATATTGGGGTCTCAACTATAAAAGGGTTATACTTTAATGAAATTCGATCCATTACTTAAAATATGGATGGTGCATCAATTCGTAAAATAATACTTAATGTATGTTCCATTTGTTCTTCCCCAACATCACGATTTGGACGAAGTTTTATTTAATTTATTCTGCAATTGTTTATATTCTGCTCAAGCATTTAATAACTATAATGTGAGCTATGGACTTCCACCTTATTTATAGGCAGTTCATTTTTCAGCTATTAGATCATTCGCAGTGTTAGCTAATTAACGTCACGTGTCATGAGACTAGTGTGCAGTTCATGTCATTTGCATGTTGCTCCGTTGTGATGTCCATGCTTCTTGTTTAGCATCTGGATGAATACCACTTCAATTTCATCATACCAAACACATTTAATGTACTATCAACACTTCCTCATCGGTTTGCAGCGCGTTATTAGAATTTCAAAGTAAATCTACAAGCAGCTATTCTACACGCTGGCACCACACTGGACCACGGCAGTATATGATGGACATTGTATTTAATTTGTTTCTCTATTAGACCTATGTGCTCGGGAGCTATAAAGTGCTCTATTAGACCTTGTACTTATATTTATTTACATGCACCTCACTCTCATGTAGTACTAGATTCCGCAGAACGTATTAGTTTTCACCTGTTCATGTTATTTATTTTTTAAAATATTTATTTATTCATTTATCTTCATACGTATTTATCTTTGAAAACCAGCTATGGGGGTAACAAATTAAAGTGAGACATTTCACCGGCAAAATGCAACTCAACAGTCACCACTCTCTAGTATATAGTCTTAAAGAAAAGCAAGCATACAAGGCAGATTCTAAACCCACATATATAACTGATGTTCTATGAATGATTGTTCTTCCTCACACGATTTCTAAATTTCACTGGCTTTATATTGCTCTGAAGTTCTCATATGGCGCACTAAAGGAGGAGTTTTGATAACATTTTTAAGTTTGGGCACCAGGCTTGTTTGAGGCGGACCGTCATTGTTGATTTGCTTGCCACACAGCAGCATCGACAGAATCCTAGCGGAACGAAGCGCGGCGTGCGATGGTGATGTAGTGCTAACTGTTGAGCTCAGTGATCAGGCTTGCCACACGCTTTTGCTCCTACATTTGTCCATTAGGATAAGAGCACGATCATGCAACGATCAGCATCCAGCATGTGGCTACAATATAATGCATGAACCAGGAGGAGCATCGCTGGAGTAACGGGGGCTGTCTCAATTAGTAAGGTAACATATAATACCCACTTCATTTGTTTCCCCCCAACATCCCATTTATAGATAAGCTTTGGTTTCTTCTCCTCAAGCATATAATGAGAATAAAACTTCCACTTATGTTTATATAGGCGGTTCACTTGTCAGTTTGTAGACCTGTCCACATTACCTAACACCAGGTCATCTGATTAAATTAGCATGCCCCTCATGCCATTTGTGCTGTTCATGCTTACTAGCGTAGCATTCTGGATGAACCATGAATTTCATATTCATCATGTTGATGTGCAGATATGACCAAACACATAATATTGTTGTGAACTTCGTTCTCATCAATATATATTCAGATGCAGAAGCACCAGGGTGGCTAAATGTATTGTGCTTGATACCAGGCCATATTTTCCACTCTTTATGTACTGCTATGGCCCAGCGTGTGCGCCTGGCAACTCGCCCACAGAACAAGCACATATCAATGAAGGGTACCATAATTCACCAACTCCATAGCAGTTATTTGAAGCTTAAAGGCAGAACAATCAGCTGCACCACATAAGCACATATCAGTGAAGGCCACCACAATTCACCAAGGCATTATATCTGCAGACGGAACGTTAGTCTTCCGTCCATGGATGAACGTTAGTCTGCAGGCGGAATTAGTTTTTTTTTTATCTTTTACTCCTTCACCATCCACATTCATGGACACCCGTATTCATTGCAATAAGATTAATTGACTTAATTCACTCTGCATGCACACACGTTCAAAAAAATTGCATGCCGAACTAGTCAATTGGCTATAAAGTACAGGGGGCATGCATGTCTATCTTTCATTTGTGTCTCTGTCCCCTCTTTTTCTCCCACGTCAAGCATTCTATAATTGCTCGTTTAGTGATGGCGGCGCACTGCCCATGGACAAGATTGTCGGTCAACACCTTCACTACCTCGCTGGATTTCTTCGAACTCTTCCTGTGTGGCCACATGAAGACGGTCTTCATGAATCACCACGCTTCATGCACCAACGCCACGCCTAGAGCTATGGTTAGCACTGCTAATCACATAATTACGATTTTTCATTCTTGAGTTGCAAAATTTATCTAGGTGCCTTTTCGCATCTTTTTTTATGTTTCAAGATAAATCTCGAGAGATTGAGATGTTTCCGTGCAAAATCATGTTGCTGAATTTTAGTTAAATTGCCAAATTTTGCATGTTTCAATGGATATATCAGGAGAAAAAATGAATCTAAATCACCTCCACTAATATAAGGATTGATGGCATGTGGGCGCAGTGCAGGCAAGCCGCGCTCGGGTGCCGCTGGTGCCCACCGATGGGAGCCATTGTTGTCCCTCCATAGAAATCATCGTTGTATGTGGAGGAGGATGTTGTTGAGCTGCCCAGCGGAACGAGTTAACTGTGGATCTCCAGTTTTTGTTCTGGTTCAATTTTCATGGGGACAAAAATTGTTCCGGTTGATCCGAGTAGTTGAAGTTGTAATCACGCCCTTGCTGCATGAGTTAGATGGATTTTTAAGCAGTTAATGCTTGCTTGCTTGCATGCATAGTAAATTACTTGTTAGACTTTTACTCCTCGAAGATTAGAAATGTCATTCCTGGTTGGAGTCATTATCTTATCTCAAATGTTATGTCTGAATTCCATTGTCGTGAATACTAACTCACATACATCTCAAGAAAGTAAAGAATACAACAGAGGAATTTCCTCTTTTTTAGTTGATAGGAGTAAAAAACAGATGTCAGCCACAGGTCCATATGACAATTTATTCCTTTTTCAGTAAAGAGGAGTGAAAAATGGAATATGCCTCCTTCTAATTTTAGGGGGAATTTTCCATATGGCTCTCTGAAATCTTAACTCGACATATATTTTGTGAAACTAAATATGGATCAATCTTGCTTGCATGCAAGAAGTCAACATGTTTTACACAGGCTCTCTCTCTCTCTCTCTCTCTCTCTCTCTCTCTCTCTCTCTCTTTCTCTCTCTCTCTCTCTCTCTCTCTCTCTCTCTCTCTCTCTCTTTCTCTCTCTCTCTCTCTCGTTGCAATAACATGTGCTGAAGTCCATTGTCCTAGCAACAACATGAGGGGGAAAATGGTTGTCAATCATGGACTCATTATGTGTGAACATCAATATTTGGCAAATATCATAGTATGTCTAAATCTGGCCCGAGGGACTATTTTACTACTACTGATCTATTTTGACGTGCTTTTGCGATAGTTGCATTGGAGGTATCATCGAACATTTTTACAGCTCTAGAGTACTCATGAGTGAAAAGTAGTAATTACATCATGACGAACATCAAGTTTTTTGGGTAAATATATATATTATTTCTAATAATCTGCACCATTTATTTATGATCCTAAAAGCTTCTATACGATAATGAAATTTATTGTTTCAACATGTTCTAACGAAGAAATGAGTAATTTCCGATGACAGAATTACTTGTTCCTCTCCTATTCTGGTTAGACATATGTCAGGCATGTGTGACCAGCCACTTTCCAGTTGTTAGGATAAATAAAGTTTGCAATCATAAATGCTTGAAAATTCAACAAACTTAACTCTATACCACGTTACAAGGGTTGCAATTCGTAAAAGGATGAAACCTCTCTCATAAATATTATGGTATGCGTACATCACTCTCCCAAATCTCGCCGAGCTAGCTGGTGTGTAAGCAGTGGGCTCCTCAAATTCCTCTCTTGCTATAATTTATGTTAATTGCAATAGGCCCTCTATGAGTGGTCAAAAGATTTTTTGCATCCGCATGCCACTCTGAAGATATTTGTCTTAATTTGTTGAAAAAATTATATCTTCAAAGTCATTACATATATTAGTCCATTTCATTTGAAAATTACATAATTGAGCATAAATGATGCTAAACAATTTGCATATGCATATGTGCGGAACTTGAGAAGTAATTTTTTGACATAGAAATAATTTTTAAATTCAAGAAGAGCAACTACGAATAAGGAATTCAAATCATTAGCGTGGCTACCACGGTTGCGAATAATGGTAACCAAATAGGTAGAATATTACTTCTCAAGGTATTTTGATATATTACTCCATAAACTACCTCATAAATAACACGTGTCTAGTGTAATTGCACCTTGAATCTTGTTTGAATAATGCATGCGTGCAATTGTTTCTGACTGGAATCTCGCTAAAATCACACCGGTGCTAGTCTGCAGAATTCAAACCCTCTCTTGCTGCAATTTTATGTTAATTAAATTATAGCTTGAATCTTAAAGGTTAACAATTTGCATCAGCGTTTAATAACACATAAATGGTGAAAATATGTAACAATTGGACCACAGCATATGGGTCACAAAGAAACATCATGGAGTAAATAAAACATGGGTCACAAAGAAACATCATGGAGTAAATAAAACATGAACACGCACGTACACACTCAAGTCCATGCGAGATGAAATTTTTCGAAGCTTCTTCATCCACACTGCACGGCGGCCATAGCATGGCGCGTGGTGTAGTGCGTTTTGGTCGCATGTCACACTACAAAAAATGTGGCGATCTATGACGGTGATTTTTTGTCATGGATCAGTGAAAATCGTCATAAAACGGCTTTTATGACGTAATTTCATTTCGTCATGTATTGAGCGTCATAGATTAAGCCTTGTGACGAACTAAGATTTTCGTCATAGATTAACGTGATCTATGACGTTCTAATGGCGTCATAGATTTGTCTAAAGCCCATTGAACCCAGCCCGAAGCCCAAAATCTATGACGAAAGGTGACCGTCATAGATTAACTTGCCACATCACTCGTAGATGACATGGATGATGAGTTGGAAGCTGATGTGGATGAGGATGTGGCAGATGATGTGGCAATTGTTGACATGAGCACCACGTGGCACATGACATGCGTCCACGTGGGGCCACACATGGCAGATTTTGTTGCTGCCGCGTGGCAGATTTTGTAGCTGACACGTGGCACATATTGTGGCTGACACGTGGCACATATTGCGGCTGACACGTGGCACATATTGTGGCTGCCACGTGGCAGAAAATGTGGCATTGATGACGTCATATTTTTTTAACAGGCCGAATTGAATATGGGCCTTAATCTGGTCTGATTTTTTTCGCCGCGTATGAATTTCAGCCCACAAATACATTACAGCCCAACCCAAATAGATTGCAATAAGAACCCATATTCATTCCAGTCAGATCTCAAACATTTCAAAACAGCTATAATTCCCAGAAAACAAATCAAATCTTTTTAGGTCTAGCATGACATAAAAATCTCAGCACCAGATCACCATATATCACCAAAAAGAGCAAAATATCAAAACTACCAGGATATCACCATCAAAAGTACCAGGATATCACCAAAAAGTACCAGGATATCACCAAAAGTACCAGGATATCACCATCAAAACACAGGTAACACAGTATAGACAAGTTTGGTCAAAACACCAGTTGTTGCCCACTGCATAGTTCGGTCCTGCAAAGTTCCACCAAAAGGTAGCATACCATCTTGCCGCTTAGTTGCCTTGATTTGTATTTAGGAGAAGGTCCAGTTTTGCCTCCAACTCGGCTTGCTTCTTATGACTCGCCATCAGTTGACTTGACAGATCATCCATCACTTGACTTGCTTCTTGAAACTTTTCGACCTCAAAGGTCCTACAAAAAGATTCCCCCTCAATGAAAGAGATGGTGGAGTTGATAACCAGAAGAACAATGATACCGACGAAGTCCTCCCAATCCGGAGGCTTGCCACCACCATTGGCCAGTGCAATGGCCATGATGGCAGCCATCTCCATGACCCACGACAGCGGGTTCCACATGAACCTGAGGAACTTGAGAATTTTGCTCTCCTGCGCAGCACAAGACAACCAAAACGTTAGCATCACACACAACACATATGTAGATTAATCCAAAGGAGTGGATGTGCAGAGTTGATCCAGTGGTCACCTTCTTCTCTTCAAGCTTGTTGGGGCCAAAGATCTTGCAGGTGCATTTCAGCTGCTCGAACACCTCCTCGATGGGAATGTTCTCCTGCAAGCACAAACAGCACCCACGAGGATAATACGAAAACAACAGCTAAGAAATACGAAATCGATTCAATAATAATGTCAAGAGCTGCACGTTCGACTTTGGAATAGAATGATGATACATAATCTTAAATGATGTGAGTTGCAGAAACTAGGTTCTGGTAAGTTTGCAACTATTAGAGTTCTTATAAGTAGCTTAACCTATTAGCCAAAAGCTAGCACACGGATCTGACTGCCAAGAGAAACATCTATTTCATTACAGGCTCAATACACATGAAAATATCATTTGGAAACTGATGGTGCATGTAACATGACATGAAACAAATGGGTAAGTGTCTATATCTTGCACAGTAAAACATAGCACAGAATATTAGACTCTGGAGAAAATTATGCATATAACAGTCAAAAACTGATACAAACAATACCAACTGATACAAACAATACCACATTAGAAAAACATATTGCCAACAACAACTATGCAAATAAACTTATATGGAGACAACTGAATGAGTACCAGAATTGACTGAATAAGTGCATGATGTTAAAACTAAACAGACCAACCACAAGACTAAGAGAGAACATGCCAATCAGGCAATCACAAATTGCCAGCGCTCTGAAAGGGCCCTATCTATCATACAACTAAGACAGTAAAATCACCTGAAATTTCAATAAAAATCCACAAGTACCACAGAACGGAAATCTCTAGCCCCTCATTTAGCTAGAAAACAGGACACCCCAGAAATGCAATTGTCTATTTATACTATTATACAAAAGGCACTAACACATACGCCACAAATTACTCAGGGGAATTTATTTACAACTTCTTAAAAAGAAACAATGGAAAACAAAAGGAACATGCCTAACGACAGGAACGAAACACAAGTAACGCCACGGATCCGCGCAAAGCAGGTGCAGAGATCGAACGCCCAAACTCCCACTGATTCCGCCCCCCCCCCCCCCACGCGAATCAGCATTCGCCCATCTTCCCCAAGCACCAACCACTCTCCGGAATCAAATCGACCACAGCACACACATCAAATCGCACGCACCGCCGTGTTGGCCCTGATCGTGACCCCCGTCGTGTTGTTGCCCACGTCGATGTAGATGCTGTCGTACTCCACACGGGCACGCGTGTTGGTGTTGTTCACGGAGAGGGTCAGGGCCAGCTCCACGCTTCGGTTGCCGGCGGTCATGTGGCTCCCTGCGCCGGCGACAGAGATGAGGATGCGCGCGGGGCTCAGCACGATGAAGAAGGCGGTGACGACCACCGCCGCGGCGAGGACCGCCATCAGAGCGACGAGGGCGACGCGGAGGAGGCCCCATTCGCCATGGCTAGGGTTCGAGCTCTTGCGGAGGCGGAGTGCTTTCCCTCCCTTGGGCAAGGGGAGGTGAGGAGCGAGTGGATAGCGAGGTGGGGGGGGTGCGAGGGGATAGGAGAGGGAGAGAGGGATAGGGTTTGGGGTGGTCTATATATGTCTGTTGTGTCTTTTTTTGACCGGCGGATCGTAAGATCAATGGCCACCAGCAGCTAGAGTTATGTGGGCTTTTTGGGCCATAATGGGCCTGTTACATTCCTACTCTGCTTAACATTTTTCTTTTTCTTTTTCTATTTTTTGCAATATGGAACAATTCCAATTTGAACTATATGTATCTCAAATAAAATTTAAAAAAATTATCAAAATTATATTTTAAGTACTTCTGATCTACTATAACTCGTATTCGAAAATATATGAAAGTTTCAAATGTTTCTTGTCATAATTCAAACTTCTACTTGCATATTTACTTGTAAAATAATGATAATAAAATCTAAAACTTCTTAAAAACTTCTAAAAATTGCCATGAAATCATTGTATTGATGTTTAAACTTGACATAAAAGTTTCATTGGATTTTGCAAAAAAGAAGTGTACATTGCTCACAAAATGAATGGATCCCCCATATTGTTTCATACATCACAACATGAACTTTGATATTTGAACACCTCATAACGTTTTCAAACTCCATTACATCTAAAATTTGTACCCAAACATAAGTCAACCTTGACTTTAACAATTATGAAGTTTAATTACTAATTGGCATGCAAAAAAACATGTATTTATGTTATATGCTTTAAAAGAAGGAAACAAGCCCTATGAAGATTATACTATTAATAATAATTAACATACAACCAAATGAAATTATATGGAAGAACGTGATTTTATAAAAAAATAGGAAAAAGAATCAATCGATTTGGAGTTCGTATGAGGAAGAAAAACAGTTTACAAGTTTTATCCAAAGATTAAAAACAGAAATTGCACTTGTTATGAACTGAGATGAACAAGTGTGTTTTCTCTTTTTAATCTTTGTCTAAAACTCGTAACTAGTTTTTCTGCCTCATACTAATTCCAAATTGGATGATTCTTTTTTCTAAAATTTTCTAAAATAATTCTCTACCAAGATCTACAACTTTAACAAATAAAAAATGATTCTTTTTTCTGCCTCATACACGTCTCTCACATTCTTTCATACAACTCAACATAAACTTTGAAGTTTGTGTACCATGAACTATTAAAAAATGTTATGAAACTTTATTCTCAATCTTCAACACCCCTACATGACTATATTCCAATTTCCAGAATTTTTGGAGAACATTTAGATATTATTACCATTAATTTCTAATAAAGATGGAAGTAGAAGTACAAATTTTCGCTACCAAACATTTGAAATTTCAATATATTTTCAAGATATGTGATCTTAATGAATAGATGTTATCAGAAACTATTTTTAGGAATGTTTTATGCATTAATTGAGACACATGTAGTTTAAATTGCAATTAATTTCGAGATGGTTGCATTAATTGCAGGAATTCATTTAATCAGTTTAAAATAGTAAATAGATTAAAAAATTCTTGAAAGTTGTACCAGATAACTTATATGTAGTATATTGAATATAAAAATATATTTGTATGTATAAGGTTAATTAAGAATATAATATTTGTGGGAAATGGTATGCTATGGAAAAAAGGTATGCTTTGGAAAAAAAGGTTAGGCCACTGGGTATCGAACCCAGGGTCTCCTACTTGCGGCCCGTTAAGACAAACAACTACGCTACTCAATGGATTTCGTTCATAGTGTTGCTCTTTATTCTCTTGTTGACTTGTTTGCACGCGGGACCGCGCGGCTGCCAGCTGACGTGGCGCGGGGCTTCCTGTGTTATTACAAAATAGATGGATGCAACCAAAAATCAACTAATGGTCTGTAGCATGGTGGCAAAGGGTGGCTCTAGGGAATCATGAGGTCCATGGTTCTAATAAAAATCTCTGCAGTTTTTTATTTCCATTTTTTTCTATTTTATTTCATACACTCACTCTATTTATTTTCACACATTATCTATGACGAAATCTTTTATTTCATACACTCACTCTATTTATTTTCCCACATTATCTATGACGAAATCTGATTGTTGTCATGGATGCATTGTGATCTGTGACGAAATTGACACATCGTCATAGTGTTTGGACTTCTTATCGGGCTTCATATCCAACACTGTGAATTTATGACGAAAACAGACCATTTGTCATGGATGCAGTGTGATCTATGACGAAATCTGAGATCGTCATGAGAAGTTCGTCATAGATCAAAGGATTTCTTGTAGTGCTCAACCTCCACTTGTCTTGCCTTGACCACAAAATTACAACCATTTCTAGAGCAGCTCGATACTGCCGCCCTCCGCGGTACAAGCTGTGACTCCATCATCCTACTCCGGCGAAGAAACTGAGATCGCGACTAGGTCACCGCACATGCATACATTTCATACAACCGAGACAAGCTTCAACTAAAGGATTGAGTTATAAAAAAAGGTTTTTACTACTGTCGAGGCTCCTCGGAGGTGCGGTAAGGAACGCCGACATGTCATATTTATGTTCACCAACCCACACGAAGCAAAATGAGAACCTAAATGACAGCTGACCTCTTTTTACTACTCATGAGAGGAAACGAATAATTACATAGTTAACAGAGGTCTTTGGACCTCCCGTCATAGTAAACGGTGGGTGTTGAATATTATTCACCACACAACATGTGTGTGTATATTTATATATTATGTGGTCTATTTATATTAATTATTTTAATTTTATGTAGTGACCATTTCACTTGCTTTCACATGTGCCCGAAGTTGGGAACTATGGGGGTCTACGATTCATTACACTACTTAGAGGATTCTTACCAGAAGATCATTGAGATTATAAGAAAGTAAGACAACTCAGTGCAATATATAATCACTATTGCGTGTACCGGCTATAGTTTAAATTGTATTACTAACTTATGTCTATGTATCCTTAAAGTGCGTATAGGCTATACACAGTCAATGGTGGGTAGCACCCTCCAAAGAAGAAAAAATTGGTGGTACGACATGCCAAAAGTGTAAGAACACTTCAGTTAATAAGTACCAATCATTTTTATCAGAGTTGTACACTTTTGTTAATAAGTACCGATCATTTTTTATTTGTTTGCAGTGCTACAAACAACCTCCTGGCAGTGTGCTATCACTATGTGAAAAACTGGCTTTGGTAACGGGCGTAGATCGCCTTTGGTAATGGGCAATGCGCCCGTTACCGATCAAGTGTTACAAATAAGCCCAGAAAGGTAACGGACAGATGTCGTTACTGATAAGACATACTCGTAACGGGCATTAAACAACGAATGTTACCACAACTAGCCACCGGTCACGTGAAATGGCTGTTTCTCTAGGCCCACAGGGACCTTTCGTAACGGGAACCAACGCAAAGCCCATTACAGAAGCTCAATATCAGAGACGCCTGATGTGCACCTATGTCTCCACTATCTTGACGAAATGAGACGCGTATATTTCACGCGCGTCTCAGCACAACTAGTATTCGTAACGGACATCAAACAACGACCGTTACCACGACTAGTCACCGGTCACGTGAAATGGCTGTTTCTCTGGGCCCACATGGAACTTTGGTAATGGGCATGAAACAGAGGCCGTTACTGTGAAATTAACATCAAAGACACATTTTGTGAACCGGCGTCTCCACTGTCTCGACGAAATGAGACACATCTGTTTCTACGCGCGTCTACTTTCTCTCTATTAAAGGAGACACTTGCTTTCAACCTGCGTCTCCTACATCTCGATGAACGGCCAGGTCCTGGGGCCCACCGGTCAAGACTGGTAACGCGCTTTTACACTGCCTGTTACATTGTGGGTATTTTTGTAATGGGATTTCCGAATGAAGCCCATTACTCACTGATCAGTGTTTGTAACGAGCTTTAATTAACGCCCGTTACAGATATGGAGGCCACCCCGACAGTAACCTGCCCGGTTGCCGGCGACATCCTAGAACCAGCCAGGATTTGGCAGCAACCAGGGGTTGCATCCTGGAACCAACCAGGATATGGCAGCCACCACAGCAAGGAGACATCACAAACACATTCTCACATCACAGATATAGGCAAAGCAAGATCACATTTATAGACAGGCTAGGATCACATCAAGTTTCAAGTTACTCTCATCAGGGCTTATTTGGATGGAGTTATGAGAAAACTGCCTGAACCAGGCAGTATCTGACGCCCCAACCAAGCAAGCCAAGCAGGTTTCTCAGGCAACAACACCTAACTAAAGAAGACTGAATGAGTTTCATGTTTCTGGCCACAATAAACTCACGGTGCACCACTGTAGAAGTTTCCCTTTCGGTCGATGGTCTCCTTAAGAATGTACTCGCACAGCATCTCCCGGACACGCTTTACATCTTCTATGGAAACATCTACAGGAGGTTTGAAATCCTGTAAAATACAATCATTAATGAGAATACAAGTAGAAATCAGTTTCTATAATCAGATGGATAATATAAGGAGAGACAAGGTTGAGAATTATTATCTACTTACAGCAGCCTTCTTGATGTCAGGTATGTCATCGAGTAGTCTTAACATATGGAATGCCACATGGAATCCACACAAAGAGGACCCCGTGGCTGCTGAGCACACTGCATCGAGGTACCAAAATGACAAGTTAATGCAGTACCAAATAGGTAAGAAGGGACCATAAAAAAACCCCGGTCTTACAGCGAGATTTGTTTTGTGATTGAGTGTGGCTTTTGGCTTTTTTTTCTTTCCTTTCGTCACTCTGTCGTGTGCATCACCAAAGGCCCTGCATGATCAGCAATACCAATAAGAAACACTAAGAGATTGATTTTTTGTGAACAAAAAATACTGTACCAAAGGCCCTGGATGGTCAGCAATACCAATTAGGAACACTAAGAGATTGAATTTTTGTGAACAAAACCTACAAGAAACTGACCAGTTCAAAACATTTTGGAGGTCTGGGGACTTTAGCGGGGGATGTTGTTTAGCAGAATCTAGATACCAAACCTCTTTGAACTTCGTACAGATGATCACTGTTACCCAGTGGCTAGTGCAGTATGCACCCACCACGTAGTAGTTGTTCATCATTAAATTTGAGATTGCTTTGCTAACTTGCTGAGAACGCTGAGAAATATTTGTTGAAGTAAACAAATCTGGATCTAAAAAACCCAACACTGATCTGCTTCTCCGCTGCCTTGTCCATCATTTTCCTACAAAAAATCAAATTCTTAGCATGCATGAACTTTGCAGTCAAAATTAAAGAAATATCTTTTTAGGTTTTAAGGGACTTACAATGTCCACAACCTCATGAAGGTAACATCCAGAGAAGCCAGGGTTATAAGGTTAAACACACTACTGAATTCAATGTTTAACATTAAAGCACCACAACCACCTTTAAAGTAGTCTTGATCCACCTTTGCTGGAAAGGCAAGTTTATCCTTACATTTGTTCCATGACATAAGCATGCAACTTGGCACAATTTGGTCTAGCAGCCTTTACATTTGCTTATGACAACATAGGTGCACCAGGTTTGTATTTTGGTCGGTCCTGCTCTGTCCCATTAACACAGTTAAGAATCTCATCTTTAGACAGAGGTTTCCTGGTCTGGTTCCCCTTCTCGCAAGGGAGATTGTCCGGGCTCCTCCCGTTGCGCAGGCCGCCTGTACTTGTTGCATCCGCCGCTAGGGGGAGATTGCCGCGCTCCTCCTCCTCCTCCTCCTCCCCGCCGGAGAGGCTGCCGTTTCGTTTGTTGCTTATCCTCATGTTGCGGTGCCGCCGCTAGGTGTAGTTTGCCGGGCTCCTCCCCGCCGTTGTCGACGCTCCCGCTTGTTGAAGAGGCCGTTGTTTCATCCGTTGATTATCCTCAAGTTGCAGGTACTTCGCTAGGCGGAGTTTGCCTGGGCTCCTCCTCCGGTTGTTGTCGACACTCCTACTGCGTAGTTTTGCTGATTTGCTGTTGCTGCTGCTGTTGAGCCTTCTCTTGCTGATACTGAGCTGCAGCACCTCCATTTGATGTTGTACCCCTGCTACCTGTTGCGGCTTCAGGGTTGGGATGTCTCGTCATGGGTGCTATAATGATCTTGTCATTTGGCCATTGGATCCTTTGAACGAGAGCTGCAGCTAGGGTTGCTACGTCACCTCCATCAATTAGTACAGGAAGAGGGTATTGACTTGTAATGGCCCACACATAAGTAGGTTGCACCACAACATACCCATCCTGCACCGGTACTGAATGAGAAGCCTTTTGAGATGGAAAAACTTTCGCTAGTGCGAGCTCCACGGTGCCATCCAAAAGGCTGCACACGGTTGGCTCTGTCAGCTTATCTATTGTGTCCAGCATAGGTGATCGACTATCACTTTGCACTTCATTCGCTTCATCACCATTGGCATTCCAATGATCTTGCTCTCTGCCATCTTCCTCCCTGACATGTGCATGTTCTTCCTCGCTGTCATGCCCATCTTCTTTCTCAATGCCATCCATATCTTCTTCCTCGCTGCTACTGACAGGCACTGGTAATTGAGAAGGAAGAAGTGCATTTTTGGGTATGTTGATGCCTAACAGTCTTAGAGCATGGACAATTGATTTAAATGTTTTGTTTGCCGTCACATCATGAGCATCAGACCTCTTGTTCCTCTTCTTCCTGTACATTCCAGCGAACTCTTCACCAAACCCTTTACCCCAGCTAAGTGAACTAGACACACCTCGGACCCGACCTTGATGCTCTGGAGTCTCAAGTGCTGTTGTGAGAATATCATCCTCCCTAACCCCAGAGAAAGAACTATCGCTACCCCGAGCTGCAAGTGTTTTCACCCTATCTGCTACACCCGCCACCGCAGGGTTACTGAATGTTATGCCCCCGCTTCCTTCACTAGTATTCTTCTTCTTCTTCTTCCCTACCCTTGCCTGCAGATAAGGTCTCGAACGTCTAGGAAATTGGTCCCAAGGGTTCTGTTTTCCTTCGTCATCGAGCTTTGCATCCTCCTCCTCCCACTCTTTCCTTTTACCATGGTAACTTTTTCTGCCCATCTTGTGTGGCTTATTATGCAATGCTCTCTTTTGTTTCATCTCCTGACACAATTGCTGAAATGAAGGAGAATTGGTTTCCTGCACAAACATGTCCCGGTCTTTTTGCTGCAAAAGGCATGCTTCACAAAGGGAGTCTCCTCTTCACTCACATATTTTTTTCTTAAATGGGCCTTGAACCGCCGTTGCAAGGTTCCAATCTGTGATATAGCTGCCTTAACTGCCTTCTTGCGAACATATTCTTCCAGATTGGCTGGGTAATCTAGCTTTTCCTCTAAAACTTTGAACAGATGGTCCTTCTCAATTGGTGAGAGATCATCAACCGCCTTGTTGATTGACACCCTCTCCCGAGCAATGAGACCACAGACCAATACAAGTCTATCCGTCCCAGCATCCAGGGTAGGCCAAAAATTAGCATCAAGTCCAGTTGCAGTCAGCTTGTCTCCTGGCCATTTGGTTTGTGTCCTTGACCCGCGGGATCGAGTACTACTCGCAGTAGTCTGTGCTGAGTGACCCTGTGAAGAAGGTTCACCGACAATGGGCTGTGATGATGCACTGGAGGTAGAGGAGTTTGTTGTTGTGGGAGACTGCATAGATGATATGTCAGGTTTGTCAGTAGAGCTACATAAGCAAGACTGAAAATCTAAACTTAATTCTTATTAGATAAATTCGGTTTCTCTGACAGGAAAAATAGCTGATACAGTCGTAAATAAAATCAGCATAGACATACACAGTTCATATTTTACTTAATTAGCATACAGGGATAGGTGCTAACCATTTTTACAGGGACACAACAATATGCTTATATATCAAAGCAGAGAATAATTCCTTCAACTGCTTCCTTGTCCAACTTGAGCAGCGATGGATTGTGCGTTCCATATGTACATGCAACAGGAGGATAAAGCAATGGTCATGACATTATATATGACAGTAGTGAAACAACATTCACAACACATCATGACACCAACAATAACAATATATATGACAGTAGTGAAACAATTAACACTCACAACAAAGCATAAGACAGTCTAGTTATCACTACCTTATAAACCACTACGATGCAATTCCCACTGACATTATGTGGCCATCAGAATTAAAGTATGCTAATAGGTCCAAAGCATAATTGTCGATCTGGTACCTTCAAAGCATAGCAGAATCAAAGTATGCTAACATCCTTTATGCTTTTCATGAATTTACAGTGCAAAAATTATAGCACCAGGAACATGAAAATGAATTTAAACATTCCATATAACTTCATCTGTTAGCAACAATTTATTCAAAACAGACTTGAACAAAAAAATCCATCCATCAAATCCATAGTCAATCAATTGAAGATGAACTATTAAGGCATGTCTCCCTAATCCACCTTGACATGAATATATAGCAGATTGGGTGGACTACATTATAAACCACTGTGATGCAATTCCCAATGACGTTATGTGGCCATCAGAATTAAAATATGCTAACAGGTCCAAAGCATAACTGTCGATCTGAGCATAGCAAAATTAAAGTATATGCTAACATCCTCGATGCTTTTCATGAATTTACAGTGCAAAAATTGTAGCACCAGGAACATGAAAATGAATTTCAACAGTTCATATAACTACATCTGTTAGCAACAATTTATTCACACAAACTTGGGGCAACAAAATCCATCAATCAAAACCACAGTCAATCAATTAAAGATGAACTATCTAGGCATGTTTCCCTAATTAATCCACATTGACATGAATATATAGCAGATCGATTTTGGTGGCCGATGAGAGAGAGGGAGTTGGGGGATCAAGCAGGACTAACCTCTGTCGCGAATGAAGTAGTTGTTCTCGTGATGGTCGGAGGGGCCGGATCCACGGCGGCTCATGGCCTGAGGCGGTCAGCTCATCATCGTGGCCGGGGACGACGTCAACTGATCCGCGTCAACCGTCTTTAGGTTGGCCGGACGTACGCCCGCATACCAGTAACCGCGTCCTCGTCACCATCGTCACACAGGGAGTAGTAGGGCTAGAGAAGAGCAGGGCTGCGGCGGGGAGAGAGCGGTGAAGACGAGCGGGGTGACTGGCGGCGGCGGTGGGGAGAATGTGGGTATTGTGGATCTGTCTAGCAAGGAGCCGAATATGAACGGCGTGCGTAACTGTGTTTAATGAAACTACTGGCGTGCCCTTAATGGCTCTGTGCAGCAATTGGAATTTCATGGGCACTATAGTAAATATAGGTGGGAAATTTTGAGCAGCCCGCGCACGGTTTGCCTGTTAACGCTGATGAGTGGGCTAGTGTCATGAGCTACGATGGTTAGTGAACCCGGATCGCCTTTGTTGGGAGTTGGGTCAGATGTTTTTTTATTTTGGCTGCTGATGCTGACGCGTGGGCCAGCCACTGTTTTCTTTGGAATGAAACGTGCTTCCCTAAAATACTAGAGCCCATAAAACAGCACCTAAAATCATAAAAATATGAATAATTCATATTTGGACATTAGTATTTGAATAAAATATCAACTGTCACACTTGTGTGCCCAAGATTCTTAGAATCCGTTTTTACATCCCATGTTAATGATGTAATAATTCTACTAAAATCTAGTGTGCTCTAAAAAATCTACAAATTGACTTGCCAACATAATTTGGGTGCCTAGACTTTTGTCTTCAAAATTTCAAATGGTTTCGATGAAGGAATAATATACTTGTGTACAAATGTCCACATCTCTCACATGTTTCCTAGAATGTTTGCTTGAACATTGAAGTTTTCCACACTTTGCAACATGTTCGAACTCATATGCATTTGAAAACTTAACAAAACCTTGTGTTCACCTTAAGCTTACGAAATGTAAAGTTCCATCACTAATGGTTGTGTAAAACAAATATATTTGTATGTTGTACTTACAAAGAACAAAATAAGGCATATAAACATCACTCAACAAACGACATGTACACTAAACAATGAAATTAATGAATAGATTGTGATTTTAGAAAAAATTAGAAAAAATATCAAATTTGGACTAATAACGACAAAGAAATACTTGTTACAACATTTGATTGTAGATTAAAAGGAGAAATGGGAACTGTTCTTCATTGGAATAGAACTAGCCCACATAGTCACTTGAATAGAACAAAGGAGGAAGCAGAGGGCACCGCCGCCCACCGCCGCCGCCGCCGTGCCTGCTTCGGCGGTTTTGACACCCTAGAGGGCATCCCAGGCCTCGTTGGTGGCAAATGAGACCACCGCAACCTTCGATTTGACTCACAAACGTGACAAGTCAAATATTATCTATCAAAAACTGATTAAAAACCAACATCTCGATAAAATCAAATCCGCGTTTAGTAATATATCTAATAATTTACATTCAAGATAGATAATGTTCATTGATGCTTGTGCCTACATCCCGATGTTCATACTGCTGACGGCGTACTCCACGGCGGGGCGGCCGAAGCTACGCGTCCAGAGGTCGAACTCATGACGGATGCGACACTCGGCACTGCAGTAGTGGATGATCTCTTTGTATCCGGCCCGTAGCGCCTACATCCCGCTTCCAAATGCAGATGTGGGGATTCTGGACGGGCAGCAACGGAATGTCGTCGTCATCGCCGTCATCAAGCCAGTACCACCACGCAATGTTGTCGAGAAACGGGCCGCCACTGATTGGGGTTCTTTCACCGGCGCTCAGGGGGAAACGGGCCGCCACTGATTTCCTGGAGCAGTGCCATGGCTTCAGGATCCGGTGGGTTGCAACGGTACTTCAGCATCGCTGAGAAGTACTTGGCATTTGAGTCTTTAGCAGCGGCATCTCCGATGAGCTTCAGACCCTTATCGGGGTCCCGCCGTCTCATCAACCTCTCCATCCCCTCGAAGCACAATGCCTCCAAATGTTTGGCCTCGCGGAAGCGCCACTCAAAGCACAACCTGACGTACTGATTCTTGCATGACTCACGAAGGTCACGCAGCGACACGTGCAGTAGTACCTTATCGGAGTTGCAGATGCGCCGGAAGGTGCCGCAGATTTTATTGCGAAGGTTCTGAAAATGGAAAACGACCATATCCTTGATGGAGTGGATGGTGATCTTGGTGAGAAGTTCATCTGGCAGCAATAGCAGTATCAAGCACACCGCGACAGCCATCAAGGTGAAGGGAGGAAATAGCATAGAGACAGGGTTTGGAATTTGAATGGTGACGAGGGTTGAAGTTGGCGGCGACGAGGGATGAAGTTGGCAAGGAGGATTGAAGTTGAAGAGGGATGATGTTGGCGACGAGGATTAAAGTTGAAGGAGCGAGGCGACGAGCTTGAGGGTTGAAGGTCAAAGATGGCGCCTCGGCCATGTCGTAATAAAACAATAAATGGAAATTGAAAACGCGTCGGAGTTTGGATGCTGCCGTTGACAAGTGGGTCTAACATCATTGCCCCGCCCCTTCTCCTTCCCGCGTAAGTGAAAGGCGACGCGTGGCTTCACGCCCGAGACGGAGCCCAATGCGCAATCGAGTGGCACGTACTGGCAGTAATGGAGTAGTGGGTGGTGGCAGAGGCGCCTAATGGTTCCGCGTCTTGTCAATATAACTCCCTCACCGCCCTCCCCTGCTTTCCCCTGCTTCTTCCATAAGCTTATCATCTTTTTTTTCACTGCTTCCTCCTCGCGATTCACCACTACAAATCTTCACCGAGAGAAGTATGAGATGGCGTCGAGGAGCCCACCGCCGTCAAAGCGGGGACGAAGGGAGGACGACGACGAAAGCCGCCGTCGGAATAAGTTGGAGAAGGGGAAGGAGCCGGCGGCCAAGGACGCCGACGAGGAACCGCTCTTCAACGACACTAAGTTCGCCGTCGATGCTCAAGAGCGCCTCCAGAAAGCTTGAAGGTGTTGGCGACGCCTTCGACATCAAGACGCATCATGATGTGTACAAGGACACGAGCGTGAAGGGTCTTGCCTTTAGGATCCACGGGTTGCCTGAGAAGCTCGAGAACCTCCCCGTGGTCAAGCGGGCTGCCCGCCGCCACTTCTTCTTCTTCGACGACGGCAGCCATGGCGGCGACGACGGCAGCCACGACGGCAACGACGGCGGGACTCTGACTAATTGATAGACTCCTCTACCAATTAGTAACTATAATGTCTCTATGTGCTTTTGTGTCTTCATCCGGTTCTTGGACATGAACTACTTAGTTCATATGTCGATCAAGAACTGCTTAGTTAATTAGTTTGGTTGTTAAATTTTGTATGTCATGAACTCGATCTAATATACGCGAGTAGATCCAACCGCGTTGTGATGAACTGTGTTTTGTTGTGATGAACTTGAGATATGTTGTGATGAATTAGATCTTATTAGAGTAGTCATTGCCAACGCAGGTTAGCCTGCTGACGCTGACGCTGACACGTGGGCCAGTGTCATTGGTAATGATGGTTAGTGAACCCGCATCGCATTTGTTGGCAGTTGGGTCCGGGCAGGCAGGCAACGTTATCTTTTTTATTTTGGCTGCTGACGCTGACGCGTGGGCCAACCACTATTTTCTTTGCAATGAAACGTGCTTCCCTAAAATATTAGAGCCCATAAAACGGCATCTAAAAATCATAAAAATACGAATAATTCGTATTTGGACATTTAGTATTTGAATAAAATATCAACAGTCACACTTGTGTGCCCAAGATTCTTAGAATATATTTTTACATCCCATGTTAATGATGTAATAATTCTACTAACATCTAGTGTGCTCTACAAAATCTACAAATTGACTTGCCAACATAATTTGGGTACCTAGACTTGTCTTCAAAATTTCAAATGGTTTCGATGAAGGAATAATGTACTTGTGTACAAATGTCTACATCTCTCACATAGTTTCCTAGAATGTTTGCTTGAACATTGAAGTTTTCCACACTTTGCAACATGTTCGAACTCATATGCATTTGAAAACTTATTAAAACCTTGTGTTCACCTTAAGCTTACGAAATGTAAAGTTCCATCACTAATGGTTTTGTAAAACAAATATTATTTATATGTTGTACTTACAAAAAACAAAATAAGGCATATAAACATCACTTAACAAACGGAGTGTACACTAAACAATGAAATTAATGAATAGATGGTGATTTTAGAAATTATTAGAAAAAGTATCAAATTTGGACTAATGACGATGAAGAAATACTTGTTACAACATTTGATTGGAGATTAAAATGAGGAATGGGAATTGTTCTTCATTTGAATAGAACTGAGCCCCACAGTCATTAGCGACGCGGGGCTGATAACCCGCGTCGGATTTGCTGCTCTCCCAAAATTTTACACAGATAATTCGAGCATCATACAAAAGCTAATCTACTATTGATTTCCTATTCTCTGTGCGAACTTCACCATTTCGCAGTGCGGCCTACAGTCTTCGCTGCAAAACAGAGAAATTTGAAGCCATCCTTTTTCCACGCCTCATCCGCCGCCGGTGCCTGCGCACGGCTGATCGCCGCGCACCTGTGCCAGAGGTGGCAGCGGTTCACCCCAAATGCGCCAAGTCGAGTAGTGGAGCGCACGCGCGGCCTTCTCGCGCAAAGGCAGACACCCCTCGTTGCTCAACCATCTCGACGTCGTACTGCCGCCGCCCGCGACCCGCCTCATGTACCCCTTCGCGGTGTCGTCGGTGGTGGCACCGCCATTGTCTCTGTAGAGCAATATGGCGTATAGATAGGCCGCCGCATCCTGCCCACCCTCGGCGGCGTGCCGGAGATCATTGTATCCCCTGTGTTCGATGAAGAAGGCTTTGATTCCGGAGTAGAAAAAAGCCTCCAGATTCCCGAGACCGCTCAGCATAGCAAGGAATGCTTTGTAAGCGGTGGGGTTCCACATCCAAGAAATCTCATCTCGTATCCCATCTATCGACAAACGCCAGCCGACGTCGCCGTGGCCGCGCACATAGCGCATGGTCGAGCAAGTACCGCGTAGGCTGCGGAGGTCAGCCAAGGGCCGCTCCGAGGCCGCACCGACGCGCGCCGCAATCTCAATGCAGAGGTCTTGAGGGAGGCCCAACAGCAGCAATGGCGGCTTGTGTCGCGTGCTTCTTCCCGGCATGCTATCCATCTCCGTCCGGGAATGATGACGATGAGGAGTAGGTAGTTGCTGTTTTTCGCGGGTAGAGATGAAGGGGCAGGGGATCTACTTGTTTTGGAAGGAGAATATACAGGAGATTTGTTTCCAAACACGGTTTATGTATGCAATGGAGACGACGTTTCGTTACCCCGTGTATCATTTAATTCTACATTGGAATCACTACCTCTGCAGCTCTGCTCTCATCCATTGAATGGCAACAGTTTCACCATTGACCATCTTGGGAACCTCTTCCCATTTCCTGTACTCTTGATCTTATCCCTTCCTCTCTTTTTTTGGAGATGATGACTACATTGGATGTTTGGATGGAGGTGTTAGTGTTAGTTTGTAGCAAACTAACACCAAAACTAACACTTTGGAGCCAAACACATGTATTAATTTGGAGGTGTTAAAAACTACCACTAACAGTAACACTAACATCTACCATCCAAACACGGCCATTGGAGACGATGTTTGCTTACTCTGCGTATCATTTAATTCTACAATGGAATCACTACCTCTGTAACTCTGCTCTCAGCCATTGACTAGCAACAGTTTCGCCATTGACCATCTTGGGAACCTTTCCTACCGTTCATGTGCTCTTAATCTTATCCATTCATTGTTTTCTCTATAAAAAGGCACCGATGCCTATTGGTCCTCCTCACTTCAAGTTGCTTCCTTCTTCTCTAGATCTTGATCTAGCTATATGGTTCCTTCTTCTGATACAATAAAGAGAGTCACTTGCTTCCTTCTTCTCTAGATCTCGATCTAGCTATGGCACAAAGAATAGATCTTGTAGGGCGCAAGCTCTTGCTTTTCTCTCTTCTTCCTCCTCCTCGATCACTTAGTTGCTAGAAGAATTCTTGTGATAGGGGGTGATTGGGTTGCTCATCCCTCTAACACAGCTGCGAGAAGAATTCTTGTGACATACTCCTTCCTCGCAGCCATGTCCGGGGAAGGTAGCCTAGAACCTCCTGGCATCAGGATGAACAATTTCATCCTGTGTCCAATGATCATTTTTCAGGATGAACAATCCTTTATCCTTTGTCCAATGATCATTATTTTTCCTATGCTTTTTCCCTCCACTCGCGGAATGCTCTTGCAAACCAAAAGTGCAGGTTTAGAAAGCTTTGTGGTCTCATTGCAAGTCAAGAATCAATTCTTTAAGCCATCAATAGAGATGGAGCTTATTCAATGACCACATGTAGCAAGATCGACGACCTGCGAGCAAGATCGACGACTTGCGAGTAAGATCTATGTGTGTGTGTGATTTTGCATATCTCGTCGTGAAGATATGGCCGCATTGTAACCTTGTTCTGATGTATCAATGATGATTGTAATCTGTGTGTGTGTGATTTTGCATATCTCGTCATGAAGATATAGCCGCATTGTAACCTTGTTCTGATGTATCAATGATGACTGTAATCTGTGTGTGTGTGATTTTGCATCTCCAGAGACATGCTTTTGTGATTATCTCTGTGCAGTACAATTTTTTGTATGATTTACCTACTCACTTGCAAAGCTTGAAGAACAAGCCGACGGGGGCTGGCTAAGAGCAACTCCAACAGTTTGGCAAATCAACTTGTATCTCTCAAGATTCCTGATGTAAGTTAGATCTGGATTTGGCAAGTTAAATTATGCCAGATTGTTGGAGATGAACTCTTTTTTTACTTGGCATATCTTTTTAGAAGTTGGCAAAGCATAAGATTTGCCAAGTAAAATTTGGCTCTCTTGGATGTAATCTGTTCGTGATTTCACATATCTTTCCCATAACAAAGGCGACACTGGTTCGTTAGTCCTCGTCTCTTGCCCATAACAATGGCGACGCGAGTTCGTTAATCCTCGTCTCTCGCCCGTTACAGAACTGAAGCAGAATATATATAAACAGAATATATATAGTATCTTTGGCAGAATATATTACAAGCAGGATTCAAATTCCACCACATCCCATATATTACAAAAAGGATTGAAATTCCACCAATACATCGCATCCTTTATATTACAAAACGGATTCCATTTCCACCAATAGACACATCCTCCGGCATTACAAAAAGGATTCAGCAGAAATTAGGCTTGCTTTTTCTTCCTTGATTTCTGTATATGGATTTTTCACTATGGTCTCTTCGCAAGTACGGTGTTTTGTTAGTTCCCAAGAGTTGAGACTTATATGAAGTGTCAAAGGATGGAATTTCATCAAACTGGTTGTATTCCTCCTCCTCAACAACATTTTCAATCCCCACAATCCTTTTTTTCCAGGCATAACCACAGACCAGTTCTTCTTTGCAAGGTCAGGTACATAGAACACATGCTCAACATGCATCTCCAGTACGAAATTATCGGTAATAGAATTTATAGACCATTACCAATACGACAGCGATCAGTAACGGACTCAATCAGCCCGTTACTGATAGGGCATTGATCGGTAACAGACTTTACAAGCCCGTTACCGATAGGTTTAACATTTGTAACGGGCTCTTTTAACATCCGTTACAAAGAATTTATGTAACGGGTGTTTAAGAAGCCCGTTACCAGAAGTCCACATTGGTAATGGGTGTTGTGGAGGCCAACCCTTGGGTCGTCCTGGCGCACTTATCGGTAACGAGTGCCAAACAACAACTGTTACAGATGTGGGTGGATGTAACGGACGTTAAGGGCCCGTTACAAATGCTGCGTGACCTATTTGACGTTTTCAAGTAGTGCATGTGGATATTATGTGTGCGAGTTTTGAGAAATAATGGGATGTACCGGACGAATTTGAAGACATAAGCCTCTTGTTTGTACACAACCATGCATGTGCTAATTATGGTCTTAATGGTAATGCATAACAATCTTTATTTATTGTGTTTACTTGCAGGTGCCTACCATCGAGGGTTCGTGGGGGCAACTTCGTGATAGTGAAGTCACCAACATTTGTGCGGACATGGCGAGATTCATCCTACGTGAGATTTGCCACGAGGATGGAGAATTCTTCGATAAAGAAGGAGTCTTGACTTTAGACGATGCGCAAAGGTTACGTAGATGGGTGTCCTAGTGTTATCTATTATGTACAATGTTTTTTTTAAATGTGACTTATGTATACGTTTTTATATTTTAGTTTGATTATGTGTTTGACAGACATATTTGGATTTGGCGGTTAAATACAAATTACAATAAATTAAAGTGAATTTGGCCTACAAATGCAAATATGAAAAAGTACGGGCGAATATAGCGGCGAAATACAAATAATAAACGAAAATGACAAACTATATCTATACAAATAATAAACGATTATTGGAAATTATATAGCAAAATGGGAAAAATACTTTCTCTGGCGGGCGGCCCAAGCAACTGCCAGCACAGATGGCATATGTGCTGGCAGGTTGCTTCAAAAACCACCAGCACTGATGGCCCTTTATGCTGGCGGGCGTTTAAGCCACCCACCAGCACAAATTCCTCTGTGCTAGCGGGCGCGCCATTTCTACTAGCTCAAAGTTGTTGGCGGGTCATGCGCCCACCAGCAAAGACCATTTTTAGCCGCTAGGACAAATCGTTTATGGCCTAGTGAGCAAGCTACACACAAAGCAATGGAGGTCACACCATCAACAAGTCACCTTGCAACCCGAACACATGAAAGGACGACGCCACCAGCGCGATACACGACGCCGACCTGTCATATGTGTTTGTGTAGTTGTCCTTGTTATATTTCGCATGGCCTGATCGTCATCGATGCTACCGTAACGGGTGACACCCACATATTCCAGGAAAACTTGGCTGCTGGGATAGTAATCTACAAATAGAAAGGTGCAAGGTTTGAGGTGTGAGTACTTGCAGTTATTCAATTGGCTCAATCAAATTAAGCTAAGTTAGTTTCATCTTATTCCTGACATTGTTCTATATATGTATAGAACCTAGCTACTCCCTTCGTTTCAAATTATAACACGTTTGACTTTTTTGACCTGAAGTTTTACTTCTCGTCTTATAAAAAAATTATAATTGTAGTCAAATTTAAGTCATTCCTGAAAAAAATTCATTAATAAAGTAAGCCACAACAAAAGATGTGATATTTTGCATAATTTTTGAATATGATGAGCGGCCAAACTTGAGGTCAAAAAGTCAAGTGAATTACAAATTGGAATGGAGAGAGTATGATACATTAAGCAGGTCTTACATACCTTAGTTTGGTAATGTGTTCCACCTCCACATAGCTTGTTGTGGTTGCTGCTACTGGGGAAGTGGGGAGGAACAACCTGTGGAGTGATTATCGCTGCTGGGTCGACGGCCGCGGGTGCCGCCGGATGGGCATAGTACATGTAAATGCCATTATCTGGCCCGACCCTTTCCACATTGCTGCCCCCACGGCCTCATGCTGCTGCTTCCACCACCGGTCTGCTGAGCACCCTCGTGGTGGCTGGTGGTGGTTGTGGCACCGGAGGTCCAACTAGAGGGAACCTTGGAGCTCGTTGTCGTGACACCGCGGATGGATGGTGGAGCTGATGATGTAGAAGTAGAGTCTTTGCTGTGTTAATGGTAAAAACTTCCTTCAAACCGGCGGTTTTTTGCAAAAAAAAATCCAGCTGGTAGGGCCCACCTTATTCCCCTCTCAATCCCGACCACACACACTCCCGCACTCCCCTCTCTCTCACCCTCCATCACTTAGAGGACGGTGGAGGTTCCCAACTGCGGTGGTGGTGCGGATTGCTAGCTCCAGTGAGGTAGTCTCCTATAGCCCTACCTCTCTTGCACTCTACTACTACAAAACCAGCTATCACAAACTATTTCAGGACAACCGGTTACGATATGGTTTCACCGTCTGTTTTAAGCATGTAGGAGCTTGAGGACATTAAAACCGGTGGTGAAAACATGTATTACAAACGATTCCAATTATTAAATTTGTGACACCTAACACCATCGGATGCTAATAGGAACTGTTTGAGATACGGTTCTTGGAACCCAAAAAATTAACTTAACACAGTTTAGCCCCCCCCCCCCCCCCACACACACATACACACACCCACACACCATCCACTGCAACCTTATCCCAACCGCGATCCACCCCCACAAGCGCTCGTGTCCACCCACCTCCTTTGCTCTTCTCTCCGGCCCCAACATCCTATTTTTCACTCACCCATCGGCTATCTCCCTCTCCTCACTCCTCAAGACCCATCCCTCCCTCCGCTGCCCCTTCTCTCCACACTCCCCCCTCCTCACCTCTCACTCACGGCAGTGAGGAGCAGTGGCGCATGGCGCGAGGGAGGGGAGTGTTATGTGGTGGTGCATGGGGGATGCACATTTGCAACAACGGTGAAGGTGGGAAAGCGCGACGGCGGAAAAGGTGAGGTGGATCTCTCTCTTTCTCTCTCTCTCTCTCTATATATATATATGTATTCTCTCTCTATATATATATCCCTCTCCCTCTCTCCCTTTGCAACAACATGTGCTGAAGTCCATTGTCCTACAAATAACATGAGGGGAAAAATGGTTGTCAATCATGGACTCATTATGTGTGAACATCAATATTTGGCAAATATCGTAGTATGTCTTAAAATCTGGCCCGAGGGACTATTTTACTACTACCGATCTATTTTGACGTGCTTTTGCGATAGTTGGAGGTATCATCGAACATTTTTACAGCTCGAGAGTACTCATGAGTGAAAAGTAGTAATTACATCATGCCGAACATCAAGCTTTTTGGGTTAGTGATCTACGGTGGGCAGAGTGTCCTGTGGCACCGCCGACAGGTGGTGCACTATAGGGGTCGAGGTGGCAATTGGGTTAGTGATCGATGGTGGGGGCGCAATGGGTGTTGAGATTAAGACGTGTGGGGGTCAAGTGGGCGGTAGTGATCCATGGGCGGATGGCGCAGCGGCGGGACAGCCACCGGTCGGGAAGGCGGAGGAGGCAGCAGGGTAGACAGCTGGCTAAGGAAGAAGGAATGGTGGGGAAGAAAAAAAGAGAAAGAAAAAAGGTGAAAGGAAGAGAGAAGAAAGACATACAGTTGTAATTTAGACAAAATTAATTACAGCTGAATGTAATTTAAGCAAGATTACAGTCGGCAGCAAATTGACACATCTTATATTAATTGATATATTCCACATAACAACTGATTGCAGTTGCTGCTGATGGGGATGAATTACCTGTTGTGGAGCTATCGTTGCTGGGTCGACGGCGGGCACCATCGGATGGCCGTACATCCACTACAGGATTCAGGGCCTTCGCCGAGAGCGGGGATACTCTCGGCGAAGGCCCTTTCCCTCTCGTTGAAGCCTTCGCCGAGAGGAAACCCTCGGCGAAAGTCACACGGTGTACAGCCTACCGGTGATTCGACCTTCGCCGAGAGCTTCACTGGATCCTCTCGGCGAACATGCGCCGAGAGGCGTCCCCGGCTCTCGCCGAAAGCCCTCTTCCCGTCACGGCGCGTCGCTCCGTCAGGAGTGGGGGCCACTCCTTCGCCGAGAGCCAGATATCTGGCTCTCGTTGAAGACGGGGTCTTCGCCGAGAGCCAGATATCTGGCTCTCGTTGAAGAAGGGGTCTTCGCCGAGAGCCAGGTATCTGGCTCTCGTTGAAGAAGGGGCCTTCGCCGAGAGCCAAGATTTCTGCTCTCGGCGAAGGACTGCATACCGCAGATCTGGGGCGCCCCCTTCGCCGAGAGCATTGGAGTTTGCTCTCGGCGAAGAGGTTTTCTTTTTTTTTCTTTTTTGTTTTCTTTTTTTTCCAAAGGCCTCAAATATTCACGAAATCACATATATCATCGCAGGCATATATAATATTCATCACGGACATAATATTCATCACATAGTCCACCAACGATCAAATAATCGACAAATTCATCACATAGTCCACCAACGATCACATAATCGACAAATTCATCACATAGTCACGAACTACAAGTCATAATGGTCCAAAGGCAAGTCACAAATGTCCAAATGCAAATAAAAGTAGCTAAGTCCACGAACTCACTCGTCCGCCTACTGATCATGCGGCGACTGGGACCCCGACCCCCCCGTGGGCGGCTGCTGTGGCCACGGGACCCACCCATACGCCCTGTGGCATCCCCTGCGAACTGTGAGGCTGCTGAAGGCCAGGTCTCGGCCACGGGCCAGGTGGCACCCACTGCATCCCACCCCAAGGAGTCTGCTGAGCTGGCGGGGACCCGTCGTATGCTGCAGGCCCATCATTTGATGCCGCGATAGATCCCGCGTAGAATTTAAAGTGTTAATTAGAAATTTCGACAAGCACCTCCCCCCGCACCGTGAGGTATTAAGAACCCGCAAGAAAAAGCCACAACACGAAGGTCGGGCCACAATAAATGTCTTCTCACGGCTCGATGGCCGGACACATGTCATGTGGTGTCGTACGACACGTGGTCAAATTGACATAAATGAATGTACAAGGTTTTCAGCATTTGTATGAAGTCAGTCTAGGTCACTACTAGAAAAAAATAGCAGGGTTCAAAGTAACTCACCGGAGAAATAGCGGCCGGTCGAGTGAGTGGAGGAATGAATGCCTGTGGTAGTGGAGGGAGTTGCACCTGCGGTAGTGGAGGGAGTTGCACCTGTGGCGCCACCGCGTGACTAAGGTTTTCCAAGTACTTAAGCACGGAGGACATCTGCTGAGTGTGGGCCGACTGTAACGCCTCCATCTGCTTCGTATGGACCTCGGCCATCAGCCGCAGCTGCTCATTGGATTGCCTTTGCGTCTCTTCTACCTGCCTCTCCCGCTCGGCCTTCTCTGCTGCAAGTTGGGCCTACAATATTTGATCCAAAAATTAGAATATAAAGTAATCATATGTAAATATCAATGGACGACAAAGACAACAGAAATAACCTGGAACTGCTCGTTCAACGTCCGCGTAGCGATGGGCCGACTATGTATGGGCGGGGCTGAGCTCGTGCCCCTATCTCGAGATCGAACTGCCGCGAGCGTCGGAACAGAGGACGGAACAAGGAGAGGCGTCACCCACATGGTACCGTCCATGCATCCTCGCCTTCTCCGCTCCTCACGACACTTTCTCCATCAAGAGGCTCGTCACCTTGGATCGAAGTCTGGCCCACGAACCTCCCTTGCCGTCGTGACGTACCTTGTGATGCGGGACCGGATTGTCGGGTTACTATACGCCTCGGGTGGGTCGTCCACGTTGAAGGCGACGTCGGCCTTGGCCTTGCCCTTGTGTGCTATGCCATATGCCTGGAGCTCGCTGCAAGGCTGATTCTCATGTGCCTGAGACTGCAAGAAACAACAATGTGGGTGTTAGAAAAACAACAATGTGGGTGTTAGAAAACAACAAAGTGGGTGTTAGAATAATTGAGAGTTAGACAACAACAAATCGAAATAAATAAATAAATAAACGTACCCAGCTACGACTGAACTCGCGAAGGTTAATGGGGCCTTGGTGGTGTGCCGGACCTGCCATCTTCAAACGCCGCTCCCGGCGCTCGAGGTGCTTTGCCTCCCAATCCGGCTCAAACCACTTGTTCACAATTGCCCTCCAAACGTGAGGCCGGTCGGCACACCACCACGGGGGCACCCGCAAGTCATCAAGTGCATACCATACAAAAACATCAAATTGAGCAAATGTAATCTCAGAAAAATGAATTGACGCATATTTATACCTCCATGTATTGTTCTTGAGTGAGCCGGAGGTTTCGCATGTCCGATTTTCGGACTTTCTCATGTCGCTGAGCCTTCCAGACCATGTTTTGCGAGACGCGGGACTCGTAAATCATATCAGTGACAAGTTTGCGACAAATGAACATGGCGTTGTCATTCGCCCGCGCCTCGTATCCCGGAAAAACTCGTAGAAATCCTGCACATAAAAGTGTTGTCAATACACGAGCCAAATCCAATTAAGTCAGAAAAAATAATTTATTGATAGGAAAAACACACCCAAAACTCAGAAACCACCCGGACGGCCTTGTTCTGGAACACCCGCCCGTCGGATCCTGGACATCGGGCATGAGGGCGTAGTGGTCAAACGACGTCACCAGCACCTCTCGGCGAGCATCTCCCTCGCCAACCCACACGAACCCGGGGTAGTGAAGCCCGACCGTAACGCCCAAGATGCCATTGGGAAGACGGTTATGACCACCTGGACTCTCGATCTTCCACCCCCTGCCAAAATGATTCACAAAATGTATTAGTTTGAATGTGAGTTTGAAGAGAACCAATGAAAAGGTTAAGAAAAGTTACCGTGTTCCCTCGGGTCTAATAATCGGGCGGTTCGCGGGTAGTATGGGTCGGTCTGGAATGGTCGAATGGCCTCGCACATAGACCTTGGGCCTAGCCTCCACCCCCGCCTCCTCCTCGTCCTCCTCCTCCTCCTGCCCCTCCTCCCTCCCCTGCACCTCATCATCCTCGCTCGCCGCACCTCCTCCTCCTCCTCCTCCTCCTCCTCCTCCTCCTCCTCCTCCTCCTCCTCCTCCTCCTCCTCCTCCTCCTCCTCCGTCGCAACTGGAGAGGGTGCACTCTTGCGACCCGTGGCTCCAGACGAACCGGAAGGTACCACGGAGGGGGACCTCGACACCCTCCTCATCATCCCGGAGCCCAAAGCCTCGTCCTGGTACAAGTCATTGAGGTTCCTCACCAAACGGCCGCGCTGCCTCGGCACCTTCTTCTTTGGCGGCATCTTGGATCAAACACCTGAAATAAACAAGAGTAAATCAATTAGTACATAATTACATTTAAATATAAATTAGTAATACATAAGAAACACGTTATACTAGTACATGAAACAAAATATCCTAGTAAATTATAGACATATTTACAATTAGTACGGATCTTACATGTTTTAGAAATAATCATCATAATCCGGAATATTTGGATCGTAGTCATCATCACTATCTCGCATGTCCATAGACTCAACGCCGTGCTCCAAAGGCGGAACGGTGTCATCATCATCATTGTCATTGCCTAAACGTAATCGCTCAAGTAATCTTAGGTCGTCATCATTTTGAACCTCTTCGCATCATCGCCGTCGACACCCATTTCATTGTCTACTTCCATTTCGATCGCTTGGGTTAAGTCTATCTCAAAGCTCCCCTCTAGCCCATCCTCTTGGAAGAAATCTCCGTCATATGTGTTTGGGTCTAGTAGGTGGTAATCTTCATTGCCTGGAGCAGGTAGTTTACCGTGTGGCGATACCTTGTACACAACACTCCAACCCTGGAGACGCTTGTCAGTTTTACAAGGGTATGAGAGGTAATATACTTGTGTGGTCTGTTGGGCCACAATATAGACATCGTGCCCTGGGTACACAGATGACTGCTTAATTTCGACGAGCCCAAGATTCTTATTTTGTCTCATACCGCGAGCGCTTGGATCAAACCAATGGCACTTGAATATGACAGGTTTAAGAGGTTTGCAACCATGATACTCGAGTTCGTATATTTCTTGAAGTCTTCCAAAGTAATCTACCCCATCGGATGAGCTACGCGTACAAACTCCATTATTTGTGGTTCTTCGATTGGGCCTTTCCTCCTCGTATTTTGTCGTGTGAAAGCGATACCCATTCACATCATAAACATTATAAGAGTTCACCCTGAAGGCGAAACCTCCCGAAACCTGCCTCACCTCAGGATTCATCAATGGATCGGTTAGACCCTGCAATTGCAGGGAGGATAGTGGTTAATGCGATACTGAGTATGAGCTAAAATACTTTTAATGTACTGAGTACGAGCTAAATTACCTTCTGTTTGAACCATGCAATGAAATCGATATTTCTGGTTCCCGGTGGTATGTCCAGTGAAATCCTATCAACTGCACCATGGCGAAGAAGGATTTCCTCCTCGTGGTCGTTAGGTGGCCTTGAGTGACCCCGCAAATTGCCCAATAAATTCACCGCACCAAATCAAATGAGGTTGGATGCGGATGAGGCAACATACAAGAAAGGAATGATGAGATTTAACGACAACTTACTTTATGTATGGTCGTACTTCCTCAAGGTTGCGCAAAATATATATCGTGATAGTGCGCCACTCTTGAAGAGATAAGGTCTTTCGCGTCCGAACACTTGCACTTCCAAGTTGTCCTCGGAAAAGGCCGAGGTTCGATTCATTTTCTCCGCATTGTATCGAGGAGGGCGATTATGCACGCCGGGAAGGTGCTCCGCATAGTATTTAGTTGTGAAGTTTGATACCTCCTGCAGAATTTGTGCCTCTCGCAATGCAAGCTTCAATTTTATTTTTATTTTTACATGTGCTTCGAAGAACCTTGCAAACCCTCTCAATCGGATAGCACCAACGGTCTTTGCCGCACGGCCCCCCCAATCGTGCCTCACGCGGGAGGTGCAAAATCATATGTTCCATCGGGTTGAAGAAGCCGGTGGAAAGATCTTCTCTAGCTTACGCAGCAACACAGGTGCAATTTGTTCTAGTTTGTCAATCACAAAGACGAGATAACTCCTTAGCGCAAAGCCGACGGAAGAAATAGCTCAACTCGCCAGCACTTGCCACACATGCTCGGGCACATAGCCTCGAACCATCACCGAAGAAGCCGCTCGATCCAAATGTGGTAGTCATGACTTTTCAGCCCTTTCAATTTTAGATTAGTTAAATTGACTCCCCTCCTCGGATTCGCAAGATACCCATCGGGGAACATTAAATTTTGGATCCATTCTAGTACTTCCTTTCTTTGTTCCCTACTAAGGACGAAATCAGCCTTAGGCCTTTTCCATTTCTTGCCCAGTATAGGCTTTAGGATGACTTGCTTTGGCCTATCGCATAACATTTCTATATCGACTCTAGCCTTAACATTGTCCTTACTCTTCTCCGGTATGTCCATGATTGTACCCCACAGTGCCTCAGCAACATTCTTTTCGGTATGCATCACATCAATGTTATGTGGAAGATGAAGATCTTTCATGTAGGGTAGCCTCCACAACCCCGACTTCTGCGTCCAGGCATGTTGCACACCATATCCCACAAAACGATGTTCTCCTTCTTTGAGCACGAGAGCGTCTACCTGAGCTTGAGCCTCGACACCAATCATCATGTGCGGGGGTGGATCTTTAACTACGACACCTTTTATAAAATTCTTTGTGTCTCGTCTGAATTGATGGTCAAGAGGGAGGAATTGTCGATGTTTGTCGAATGAAGAATACTTCCCACCGTTCTTCAACCAAATGAACATCGAGCTGCCTTGCATACCGGGCAAGGGAACTTCCCATGGACACACCAACCGCAAAATATCCCATAAGCCGGCATGTCATGCAAGGAGTACATGTACCACACGTGCATTTTGAAGTTTGTCTTCGTAGCTCGGTCGTATGTCGTCACCCCTTCATTCCAAGCCTTGAGCAAATCATCAATCAGAGGCTCCATGTACACACACATATTATCTCCCGGGTATCCGGAATTATCAACGACACGAATACGTACCGCCGTTGAAAGACGATGCCGGGGGTAGGTTGAGGGGGATTACAAACACGGGCCAACAAGTGTATGGGGCGGCTAACATTCCATAAGGATTGAACCCATCCGTCGCCAACGCAACACGTACATTGCGAGCCTCTCCCGCTTTGTCGGCATGCTTCTCATCAAACTTTGTCCATGCTTCAAGCATCGGATGGATGTGTAAGGTTATCACCGTATCGGCGACCCGTTTTGTGCCAAGTCATTTGCTTCGCATTCCTCGGTCATGTACATCCGTTGGATCCGCTGTATGGGCGAGAGGTACCGCAGGACACTCACTGGGGTCGTGAGTTGCGTCTTTGGACGACCCTCACCAGAGTCTACCTCAATGAACCGAGATGCTTTACATTTCGGACAGTGCGTGGCTTTCTCATGATCTTTCCTGAATAAGACACATCCATTCGGACGAGCATGTATCTTCTCGTATGGCATCTTAAGTGCACAAAGGACTTTTTGGGCTTCATACATGTTCTTTGGCAAAATGTGATCTTCGGGAAGCATGTCGCTAATCACGGTCACCAAAGCATCGAAGCATTCTCGACTCGGGTTATGCTTGGGACTTTACTTGCCATGAGGCGGCCGATGGAGTCTAGTTGAGATTGTTTGGTGTGCTTGTGAAGGGGTTTTTGTGTCTTTGCGACCAACATGTCATAATACGCCTTTGCGCTTGGCTCGGCTCCTCCTCCGGACGTTCTCCTTGAAAATGTGCTTCATGAAAGTCATCTAGCATGTCCGCTACTCCAAAGCATCACTATCAAGTTCTCCAATGCGTTGTCTCACGGCCTCAGATCTCATACGACAGGTTTCACTGTGAAAGGTCCACTTGGAGTAGTCTCTCGTAAAACCAAAGTTGTAGAGATGAGCTGCCATGACCTCCTTTGTCCTTTTGCGTGAGTTTCCGTACTTGCGACAGGGACACCATATCGTTTTACTATCTTTAGGCCCTTTAACCTTTCTAAATGCTTCATCCATGAAAGCTTGAGCATTGTCAATCCATTCTTGTGTCACACGACCATTTGGTGCCCATCCTTTGTACATCCACTCACGGTCACCCATTCTATATCATATCAACGAGTCATATGAAATATATTGCATCATCTACACGATGCCTACACATTCTAATAGGTAAAGATAGGTCCTAATCCCACCCGTGAATGCGTAGATGGGGTTAGTTCCTATGGTCTACTCCGATCCGAGACGAAATTTCGGCAAGCACCTCCCCATTGTTCTCCAAATACACGTCCCATTAGGGAGATTGTGTATCCGGAGAACAACGGGGGAGGTGCTGCCGAAACTCTATCTCGGATCGGAGTAGACCATAGAAACTAACCCCATCTACGCATCCACGGCCGTCCAAAAACGTGGACAATTCGAAACGGATACAACAATAAATATGCAAAGATTTGCATATTTCAAACCGTATCTCTTTCGAATGGGAGACGCCTAACTAGGTTTCGCGATCTACAACATCTAGGAACTTGATGGCGAGGCGGGGCGTGCTCACCTAGTGACTTGATGGCGAGGCGAGGGCGGGCGGCAAGACCGGGGTCGACCGGGCCTCCGAGACAATGTGAGCGCGAACTCCAACTCCTTCTTCAGCGGTGCCAACCAGGCCTCCTTCCCCGCAAAAATAGATCAATGATGGGTGTTTAGTCAAAATTTCGGCAGCACACCTCCCCCGTACGGTGAGGTTTCCAAAACCCGCAAAAAAAAGGCACGACACGACGGTCGGGCTACACATGGGGTTTCTTCCAACGGCTCGATGGCCCGAAAATCACATGTAGTGCCCCCATGCGATCCACGAGTCTCACCTAGGTGATCGACAAATCACCCCTCTTGCTCCCAAAAAAGCTTCCGGTGGTCAGTGCGGCATCTCAAGGCATCTCTTCCTATAAAATTGATATGCATTAGATGTATATATGAAAACAAAAATTAGAGACATGATAAATTTGCTATTCTACATCACTAATTCGTCAAGACACCTAAAATTTGATCACCAAAATCTCTAATTTATATATCCAACATCACTAATTCATCACTAATTTGTAACTAAATTACCGAAATCGAGAGGAAGTCGAGAGAGCACTCACAAGGGGTGAAGCACCGAGGTTGGATGCGTTCGTGGCAATGGATCCTTCGACGTCTCCTAACCCTCCTCCACGTCGGCCTTCTCCATCTCCTCCTCCTTCTCTCCCCTCCCCGATTTTCCTTCGCAGCCCCGCCTCCTCCTCCTTGGCGGCCGAGGGAGGTGGCGGTGGGCGAGGCGGCACGGGGCGGGGTGGGGGCGGGTCACCGCGGCACGGGGCGGGGTGGGGCGGGGGTCGGGGCGGGGGCGGTGGCGGCGGCGGAGCGGGGGCGGGGTCGGGCGGGGGCTCGGCGCGGCGCGGGGGGGGGCGGGGGGTCGGGGGGCGGGGCGGTGGCGGCGGAGCGGGGCGGGGCGGGGTCGGGGCGGGGCTCGGCGCGGCGCGGGACGGGCGGGGGCGAGGGCGGGGGGCGGCGGCGGCGGGGGGTGGTGGCGGCGGTGGGGTGGTGGCGGCGCGGGCCGGGCGGCGGCGGGTCGGGGCGGGGGCCGGGCGGCGGCGGGTTGGGGCTAAGTGGTTTGTGTGCGGCCGCGGGCGTTGTCGGCCGGGTAGGCCAAAAATCAAGAACCTTCGCCGAGAGCCAAGATCTAGGGCTCTCGGCGAAGTCGCTAAAAATTTTAAAATAAAAAAAACTTATTGAAAAAAAAATTAAAAAATCGTCTTGGCTCGCTAAAAATAAAAAAAAAAAGCTCCCCTTCGCCGAGAGCCAAGGGGCCGGCTCTCGGCGATACCGACGAGCGGGCCCCCGCACCGGACGCTCGCGCCGCTCGCTAAAAATAAAAAAAAAAGCTCCTTTCGCCGAGAGCCAAGGGTATGGCTCTCGGCGAAGGTCCCCTGTTCACCGAGAGCAAAACACTCACCGAAGGTTGTTTTCATCAAATTTTATCTAAAAATAGCAAATAAATTTGAAATTTCGATAAAACTTAACATGTCACTAGATATGTTGTGTATTGCTTATAAAAAAGTGGTTGCACTCAAATTCAAAATGAAAATTCACAAAGAGAGCAAACCAAGTGGTATGAGTTCAAATTTTCTGAAACTTCTCGTTCGATGTTCCGGTTTCTAAAGAGTGTACGTGTCAACTTGTTCAAAACACTCTCTACTATTTATCACGATCTCTATGTATGATATCACGACCACTCGACAAAAATCGTGATTTTTCAACTTCATTTGAATTTTATATAATTTTTTTACCTTGCTACCACACGATCTTCATCTTGATACGAGAACCAAATGCAAGAAAATTGAGCTTCATTTTATGTACATGGTCTTAGAGATGTCTCATGAACATGAATACCATTTTTCGAACAAATTTGCTCTATGATTTTATGCACTTGCAGTTCATATCGGACGTATAAGAAACAAATACAAAGAAAGAAGTGAAATTGTTAAATATAGCTAACAAAGACAAAATGGTGCCAATTTTGAACATGTATATTGTTTGTGTGTATGTGGTTCAAGGAGAAAGTTTGGACTCGGAAATGTGATTTTTTTTTTTGAACATTCGCCGAGAGCCAAGGGTACGGCTCTCGGCGAAGGTCCCCTGTTCACCGAGAGCAAAACACTCACCGAAGGTTGTTTTCATCAAATTTTATCTAAAAATAGCAAATAAATTTGAAATTTCGATAAAACTTAACATGTCACTAGATATGTTGTGTATTGCTTATAAAAAAGTGGTTGCACTCAAATTCAAAATGAAAATTCACAAAGAGAGCAAACCAAGTGGTATGAGTTCAAATTTTCTCGAAACTTCTCGTTCGATGTTCCGGTTTCTAAAGAGTGTACGTGTCAACTTGTTCAAAACACTCTCTACTATTTATCACGATCTCTATGTATGATATCACGACCACTCGACAAAAATCGTGATTTTTCAACTTCATTTGAATTTTATATAATTTTTTTACCTTGCTACCACACGATCTTCATCTTGATACGAGAACCAAATGCAAGAAAATTGAGCTTCATTTTATGTACATGGTCTTAGAGATGTCTCATGAACATGAATACCATTTTTCGAACAAATTTGCTCTATGATTTTATGCACTTGCAGTTCATATCGGACGTATAAGAAACAAATACAAAGAAAGAAGTGAAATTGTTAAATATAGCTAACAAAGACAAAATGGTGCCAATTTTGAACATGTATATTGTTTGTGTGTATGTGGTTCAAGGAGAAAGTTTGGACTCGGAAATGTGATTTTTTTTTTTGAACATTCGCCGAGAGCCAAGGGTACGGCTCTCGGCGAAGGTCCCCTGTTCACCGAGAGCAAAACACTCACCGAAGGTTGTTTTCATCAAATTTTATCTAAAAATAGCAAATAAATTTGAAATTTCGATAAAACTTAACATGTCACTAGATATGTTGTGTATTGCTTATAAAAAAGTGGTTGCACTCAAATTCAAAATGAAAATTCACAAAGAGAGCAAACCAAGTGGTATGAGTTCAAATTTTCTCGAAACTTCTCGTTCGATGTTCCGGTTTCTAAAGAGTGTACGTGTCAACTTGTTCAAAACACTCTCTACTATTTATCACGATCTCTATGTATGATATCACGACCACTCGACAAAAATCGTGATTTTTCAACTTCATTTGAATTTTATATAATTTTTTTACCTTGCTACCACACGATCTTCATCTTGATACGAGAACCAAATGCAAGAAAATTGAGCTTCATTTTATGTACATGGTCTTAGAGATGTCTCATGAACATGAATACCATTTTTCGAACAAATTTGCTCTATGATTTTATGCACTTGCAGTTCATATCGGACGTATAAGAAACAAATACAAAGAAAGAAGTGAAATTGTTAAATATAGCTAACAAAGACAAAATGGTGCCAATTTTGAACATGTATATTGTTTGTGTGTATGTGGTTCAAGGAGAAAGTTTGGACTCGGAAATGTGATTTTTTTTGAACATTCGCCGAGAGCCAAGGGTACGGCTCTCGGCGAAGGTCCCCTCGTTCACCGAGAGCAAAACACTCACCGAAGGTTGTTTTCATCAAATTTTATCTAAAAATAGCAAATAAATTTGAAATTTTGATAAAACTTAACATGTCACTAGATATGTTGTGTATTGCTTATAAAAAAGTGGTTGCACTCAAATTCAAAATGAAAATTCACAAAGAGAGCAAACCAAGTGGTATGAGTTCAAATTTTCTGAAACTTCTCGTTCGATGTTCCGGTTTCTAAAGAGTGTACGTGTCAACTTGTTCAAAACACTCTCTACTATTTATCACGATCTCTATGTATGATATCACGACCACTCGACAAAAATCGTGATTTTTCAACTTCATTTGAATTTTATATAATTTTTTTACCTTGCTACCACACGATCTTCATCTTGATACGAGAACCAAATGCAAGAAAATTGAGCTTCATTTTATGTACATGGTCTTAGAGATGTCTCATGAACATGAATACCATTTTTCGAACAAATTTGCTCTATGATTTTATGCACTTGCGGTTCATATCGGACGTATAAGAAACAAATACAAAGAAAGAAGTGAAATTGTTAAATATAGCTAACAAAGACAAAATGGTGCCAATTTTGAACATGTATATTGTTTGTGTGTATGTGGTTCAAGGAGAAAGTTTGGACTCGGAAATGTGATTTTTTTTTTTGAACATTCGCCGAGAGCCAAGGGTACGGCTCTCGGCGAAGGTCCCCTGTTCACCGAGAGCAAAACACTCACCGAAGGTTGTTTTCATCAAATTTTATCTAAAAATAGCAAATAAATTTGAAATTTCGATAAAACTTAACATGTCACTAGATATGTTGTGTATTGCTTATAAAAAAGTGGTTGCACTCAAATTCAAAATGAAAATTCACAAAGAGAGCAAACCAAGTGGTATGAGTTCAAATTTTCTCGAAACTTCTCGTTCGATGTTCCGGTTTCTAAAGAGTGTACGTGTCAACTTGTTCAAAACACTCTCTACTATTTATCACGATCTCTATGTATGATATCACGACCACTCGACAAAAATCGTGATTTTTCAACTTCATTTGAATTTTATATAATTTTTTTACCTTGCTACCACACGATCTTCATCTTGATACGAGAACCAAATGCAAGAAAATTGAGCTTCATTTTATGTACATGGTCTTAGAGATGTCTCATGAACATGAATACCATTTTTCGAACAAATTTGCTCTATGATTTTATGCACTTGCAGTTCATATCGGACGTATAAGAAACAAATACAAAGAAAGAAGTGAAATTGTTAAATATAGCTAACAAAGACAAAATGGTGCCAATTTTGAACATGTATATTGTTTGTGTGTATGTAGTTCAAGGAGAAAGTTTGGACTCGGAAATGTGATTTTTTTTTGAACATTCGCCGAGAGCCAAGGGTACGGCTCTCGGCGAAGGTCCCCTGTTCACCGAGAGCAAAACACTCACCGAAGGTTGTTTTCATCAAATTTTATCTAAAAATAGCAAATAAATTTGAAATTTCGATAAAACTTAACATGTCACTAGATATGTTGTGTATTGCTTATAAAAAAGTGGTTGCACTCAAATTCAAAATGAAAATTCACAAAGAGAGCAAACCAAGTGGTATGAGTTCAAATTTTCTCGAAACTTCTCGTTCGATGTTCCGGTTTCTAAAGAGTGTACGTGTCAACTTGTTCAAAACACTCTCTACTATTTATCACGATCTCTATGTATGATATCACGACCACTCGACAAAAATCGTGATTTTTCAACTTCATTTGAATTTTATATAATTTTTTTACCTTGCTACCACACGATCTTCATCTTGATACGAGAACCAAATGCAAGAAAATTGAGCTTCATTTTATGTACATGGTCTTAGAGATGTCTCATGAACATGAATACCATTTTTCGAACAAATTTGCTCTATGATTTTATGCACTTGCAGTTCATATCGGACGTATAAGAAACAAATACAAAGAAAGAAGTGAAATTGTTAAATATAGCTAACAAAGACAAAATGGTGCCAATTTTGAACATGTATATTGTTTGTGTGTATGTGGTTCAAGGAGAAAGTTTGGACTCGGAAATGTGATTTTTTTTTTTGAACATTCGCCGAGAGCCAAGGGTACGGCTCTCGGCGAAGGTCCCCTGTTCACCGAGAGCAAAACACTCACCGAAGGTTGTTTTCATCAAATTTTATCTAAAAATAGCAAATAAATTTGAAATTTCGATAAAACTTAACATGTCACTAGATATGTTGTGTATTGCTTATAAAAAAGTGGTTGCACTCAAATTCAAAATGAAAATTCACAAAGAGAGCAAACCAAGTGGTATGAGTTCAAATTTTCTCGAAACTTCTCGTTCGATGTTCCGGTTTCTAAAGAGTGTACGTGTCAACTTGTTCAAAACACTCTCTACTATTTATCACGATCTCTATGTATGATATCACGACCACTCGACAAAAATCGTGATTTTTCAACTTCATTTGAATTTTATATAATTTTTTTACCTTGCTACCACACGATCTTCATCTTGATACGAGAACCAAATGCAAGAAAATTGAGCTTCATTTTATGTACATGGTCTTAGAGATGTCTCATGAACATGAATACCATTTTTCGAACAAATTTGCTCTATGATTTTATGCACTTGCAGTTCATATCGGACGTATAAGAAACAAATACAAAGAAAGAAGTGAAATTGTTAAATATAGCTAACAAAGACAAAATGGTGCCAATTTTGAACATGTATATTGTTTGTGTGTATGTGGTTCAAGGAGAAAGTTTGGACTCGGAAATGTGATTTTTTTTTTTGAACATTCGCCGAGAGCCAAGGGTACGGCTCTCGGCGAAGGTCCCCTGTTCACCGAGAGCAAAACACTCACCGAAGGTTGTTTTCATCAAATTTTATCTAAAAATAGCAAATAAATTTGAAATTTCGATAAAACTTAACATGTCACTAGATATGTTGTGTATTGCTTATAAAAAAGTGGTTGCACTCAAATTCAAAATGAAAATTCACAAAGAGAGCAAACCAAGTGGTATGAGTTCAAATTTTCTCGAAACTTCTCGTTCGATGTTCCGGTTTCTAAAGAGTGTACGTGTCAACTTGTTCAAAACACTCTCTACTATTTATCACGATCTCTATGTATGATATCACGACCACTCGACAAAAATCGTGATTTTTCAACTTCATTTGAATTTTATATAATTTTTTTACCTTGCTACCACACGATCTTCATCTTGATACGAGAACCAAATGCAAGAAAATTGAGCTTCATTTTATGTACATGGTCTTAGAGATGTCTCATGAACATGAATACCATTTTTCGAACAAATTTGCTCTATGATTTTATGCACTTGCAGTTCATATCGGACGTATAAGAAACAAATACAAAGAAAGAAGTGAAATTGTTAAATATAGCTAACAAAGACAAAATGGTGCCAATTTTGAACATGTATATTGTTTGTGTGTATGTAGTTCAAGGAGAAAGTTTGGACTCGGAAATGTGATTTTTTTTTTTGAACATTCGCCGAGAGCCAAGGGTACGGCTCTCGGCGAAGGTCCCCTGTTCACCGAGAGCAAAACACTCACCGAAGGTTGTTTTCATCAAATTTTATCTAAAAATAGCAAATAAATTTGAAATTTCGATAAAACTTAACATGTCACTAGATATGTTGTGTATTGCTTATAAAAAAGTGGTTGCACTCAAATTCAAAATGAAAATTCACAAAGAGAGCAAACCAAGTGGTATGAGTTCAAATTTTCTGAAACTTCTCGTTCGATGTTCCGGTTTCTAAAGAGTGTACGTGTCAACTTGTTCAAAACACTCTCTACTATTTATCACGATCTCTATGTATGATATCACGACCACTCGACAAAAATCGTGATTTTTCAACTTCATTTGAATTTTATATAATTTTTTTACCTTGCTACCACACGATCTTCATCTTGATACGAGAACCAAATGCAAGAAAATTGAGCTTCATTTTATGTACATGGTCTTAGAGATGTCTCATGAACATGAATACCATTTTTCGAACAAATTTGCTCTATGATTTTATGCACTTGCAGTTCATATCGGACGTATAAGAAACAAATACAAAGAAAGAAGTGAAATTGTTAAATATAGCTAACAAAGACAAAATGGTGCCAATTTTGAACATGTATATTGTTTGTGTGTATGTGGTTCAAGGAGAAAGTTTGGACTCGGAAATGTGATTTTTTTTTTTTGAACATTCGCCGAGAGCCAAGGGTACGGCTCTCGGCGAAGGTCCCCTGTTCACCGAGAGCAAAACACTCACCGAAGGTTGTTTTCATCAAATTTTATCTAAAAATAGCAAATAAATTTGAAATTTCGATAAAACTTAACATGTCACTAGATATGTTGTGTATTGCTTATAAAAAAGTGGTTGCACTCAAATTCAAAATGAAAATTCACAAAGAGAGCAAACCAAGTGGTATGAGTTCAAATTTTCTGAAACTTCTCGTTCGATGTTCCGGTTTCTAAAGAGTGTACGTGTCAACTTGTTCAAAACACTCTCTACTATTTATCACGATCTCTATGTATGATATCACGACCACTCGACAAAAATCGTGATTTTTCAACTTCATTTGAATTTTATATAATTTTTTTACCTTGCTACCACACGATCTTCATCTTGATACGAGAACCAAATGCAAGAAAATTGAGCTTCATTTTATGTACATGGTCTTAGAGATGTCTCATGAACATGAATACCATTTTTCGAACAAATTTGCTCTATGATTTTATGCACTTGCAGTTCATATCGGACGTATAAGAAACAAATACAAAGAAAGAAGTGAAATTGTTAAATATAGCTAACAAAGACAAAATGGTGCCAATTTTGAACATGTATATTGTTTGTGTGTATGTGGTTCAAGGAGAAAGTTTGGACTCGGAAATGTGATTTTTTTTTTTGAACATTCGCCGAGAGCCAAGGGTACGGCTCTCGGCGAAGGTCCCCTGTTCACCGAGAGCAAAACACTCACCGAAGGTTGTTTTCATCAAATTTTATCTAAAAATAGCAAATAAATTTGAAATTTCGATAAAACTTAACATGTCACTAGATATGTTGTGTATTGCTTATAAAAAAGTGGTTGCACTCAAATTCAAAATGAAAATTCACAAAGAGAGCAAACCAAGTGGTATGAGTTCAAATTTTCTGAAACTTCTCGTTCGATGTTCCGGTTTCTAAAGAGTGTACGTGTCAACTTGTTCAAAACACTCTCTACTATTTATCACGATCTCTATGTATGATATCACGACCACTCGACAAAAATCGTGATTTTTCAACTTCATTTGAATTTTATATAATTTTTTTACCTTGCTACCACACGATCTTCATCTTGATACGAGAACCAAATGCAAGAAAATTGAGCTTCATTTTATGTACATGGTCTTAGAGATGTCTCATGAACATGAATACCATTTTTCGAACAAATTTGCTCTATGATTTTATGCACTTGCAGTTCATATCGGACGTATAAGAAACAAATACAAAGAAAGAAGTGAAATTGTTAAATATAGCTAACAAAGACAAAATGGTGCCAATTTTGAACATGTATATTGTTTGTGTGTATGTGGTTCAAGGAGAAAGTTTGGACTCGGAAATGTGATTTTTTTTTGAACATTCGCCGTGAGCAAAAAAAAACACTCACCGAAGGTATAAAGCTCTCGGTGAAAGTGTCTCTACGCCGTGTGTTTTTTCTTCGCCGAGAGCCTAACATACAGGCTCTCGGCGAATTTAACGGCCGTAGGCGGCCGTGACGGCTGCTCCTGCTGAGCCGTCAGCCGAGCCCTTCGCCGAGAGCCGAGGATAGAAAGCTCTCGGCGAATGTGCCGATCACCGTGGGTTAGTCTTTCGCCGAGAGCCGGACCTTGCGCTCTCGGCGAAGAGGGGCTTCACCGAGAGCTACGCGATTTGGCTCTCGCCGAAGCTTCCGGCTCTCGGTGAAGACTCGTTTCCGGTAGTGATCAAGTACATGCATATGCATGCCGATATCAGGCCCGGGTCGACCGGGTCGAGGAACGGGGACGAGGAACGTGGTACGCTGATTTTCAGTAAGTTTGGAACGACGAGTATACAGCTGCAACACGTTCCCGAGTCGACTGGGTCGATGAACCGGGACGATGGCCACAAAGAAAAATGAAAATATATAAGGCAAACACTTTTTATCAAGAACCTGTGGATATCAGAAATTAACTTGGCCTCTATCTGAAAATTATTGACTCATGCATCATTACATCTGGAACCCTGAGATAGAAATCAAATCATTTTTTACCCTTCTCGTACCTTCTCTTCATGGAACGGAGCAGAGGGTGCACGGCACCGGTCTCTCTGGCCGGCAGAGGCCGCTCCCCGGCGGCCGCGCGGCCGGGCCGAGTAGCAGCGCCAGCGGGAGGCGGGAGCCGGTCGCGGGCGCGGGCTCACACGGTGCGGCAGCGAGGGGTGGCAGCAGCAGCGGGGGGCGGGCAGCGGCAGCGGGCAGCCCCGATGCAGGCGCGCGGCTTCACCTTGGCCTTCCCATTCCGGTATCCTCCGATTCGCGCTCCGCTATCGTACCGTGCTTCGTCCCGTTTCGTCCCCGTACCACGATTTGGGACGACCTTCCGCGGGACGAGGATCGCCGCATCGATCCGCGATCCCGGTGACTCACTGCCCGACGGCCTCACGCTGCTGCTTCTACCGCCGGTCGGCTGAGCGCCTTCGCGGTGGTTGCTGGTGGCTGTAGCGGAGGACCAATAACTGGGTGGCGGCGGCCTGGTCCAGGTGGTCCCTCCGGCGGTGCCCTGCTGGCCTGCTAGACTGCCATTAACAGACCTCGAGGGATACCAAGATGGAGGAAGGGATGTAAGCTGAGGATTGCCGACTGCTGATGATGGCCTTGTGAAGCGTGTCACACTCACACCCGGAGCTCCGGTGAGGGTCGGCGGCAGGCGCGAACCTAGGGAGATGGCAGCCGACTGCGTCGCCGATGATGACGACCAGTATGAGGTGCTAGCCGACGACCAGCCGGAAGATGAGGCAACAGAGCTTGTACCCATGGCAGCCGGCGATGATGCTGGCAGGGGAGGGTCGTCTATGGTGTGGGAGGGTGGAGGCTTGGAGCTGTAGCGAAATGTTGCCTGTTGCTTGGTTAATTTGCTACTTGTTTCTCTGATGCATGGTTGACTTTGCGAAACATCTAACAGACGGTCGTTCGGCCTCGCGCTGTCAGATCCCCGTGATATCCTTCACACTGCGCTCTGCAGAGGGCCATGGATCTATCGGCCTTTTTAAAAAAATTGGAGACTGTTATAAATATAAATATGGTCATACTAATTCCACTTGCACATAAAGTAGGGCCCATTGAAACAAAACCAAATATAGGTTTCAGACTTTTCATTATAGGATAAGGATGCAAATTGCACTTGTAAATATAGTAGATCCAACTGAAGCCAAGTCAAGCAGGTTTCAGACATCCAGTCTAGGACAATAAGGAGATCTATTAAAAACATATTGCCTGCGATCCCATCCGTAATGGAATATTGCTCATCCATCATAGCTACTGCCCGTCTCAGTGGGGAGGATCGTTGCACAATTACCAAGATTAGAAACATATTGGCCGCGAAGGGTCATGGTGATGACCCTCCTCCCTCGTTCCATGACCCTCTTCCTCCTCTCTACTCATAAAATTGCTGATGTGGTGCCCTATTTAATGCTCATGACACTCTCATGACCCCCTCTACTAAGATAGAGCTTAGCATTATGTGGTTGGTAGCCTAGGCTCGTCGGTGCTAGCGAACCAATGAAGTGGGGTAGTGACAGATCCGGCATAAAGTTTGTGGGGAGGGGGGCGGTTAGAACTATACATAATAGAAAGGACTAATACAATTAATATGAGCCCAATGAGACTAAAATTAGCCCGACTAAAATTAGCTTGTAGCAGGAGCTAAACTTCCAAACAGTGTGAGGCTAAAGTGAGGCTAAAATTAGTCTTGAGGCTAAACTTTGCTAGTAGGGGGTGGGGAGCTAAAAGGGACTAAAATCTTCTCTTTCTCTTTCCACATTAATGACCACATGCATACGCCAATAGCTCCAAGCCATGCCACCATGGGAGAGGAGAGAGAGGAGAGAGGAAGAGGAGAGAGAAGAGAAAGAGAGAGAAATAGAGACTTTAATGCTCTTTTAATACACTTTAGCTCTTGCTTCCAAACTAGGGGGTGACTAAAACTTTTTAGCCTGACTAATTTTAGTCATGAGACTAAAGGTGATCCAAACACGCCTTAAATCACAAAATTATGTTCTTGTACCTAATGATGTTGTCCTTCCACCGTATCTATGGAAAAATAAAATTAGGGAAGCTGCAAGAGGTTCTCTAGAGTTTGGCGCCAATAGGGGGCTGGAGTCCCCTCTGCCTCCGTCACTAAAGGGGGAACTGGAAAAGGGGGGGTTTTGTGCTGACAAACACTACGTGAAAAACTCACTTTGGTAACGGGCATAGATCGCCTTTCGTAATGCCTTTCGTAACGAGCAAAGCGTCCGTTACCGATCAAGTGTTACAAATGAGCCAAGAAAGGTAACAAGCAGGTGCATGTTACCGATAACACATATTCGTAATGGGCATAAAACAACAACGTTACCACAACTAACCACCGGTCACGTGAAATGGTTGTTTCTCTGGCCCCATAGAGAACTTTGGTAACGTGCACCAAAACGAAGCCCATTACAGGAACTGAATATCAGCGATGCATTTTATGAAACTACATATCCGATATCTCGACGAAATGAAACGCGTCTATTTCACACGTGTCTCAGCTCAACTAGGATTCGTAACGGGCATCAAACAACAACCGTTACCACAACTAGTCACCAGTCACGTGAAAATGACTATTTCTCTGGGCCCACAGGGAACTTTGGTAACGGGCACCAAAACAAAGCTCGTTCCAGTGAAATCAATATCGGAGACGCGTGTGGTGAACCTGCGTCTCCGATGTCTCGACGAATGGGCCATGTTGTGGGGCCCACCGGTCAATACTGGTAACAGGCTTTTACGGTACCGTTACTTTGTTGGCATGTTTGTAACGGGTGTTCCAATTGAAGCCCGTTACTCAGTGATCAGTGTTTGTAATGAGCTTTAATTAACGCCTGTTACAGATACGTAGGCCACCCCTACAGTAACCTGCTGCCTGCTTGCCGGCTGCATCCTGGAACCAGCAAGGATTTGACAGCCATCAAGGGCTGCATCTTGGAACCAGCCATGATATGACTAAATTCACAGAAATTAGATCCAGCATCCAAATTCACAGAAATCCACAATTCACATGCATCATATGAGCATCAAAAATTTCCTAGTCACCATACATAATCTGAGCCCACATAGTTTCATAAGCATGAAATTTTCCTCCGGCTGTGATCACCTGTTCCATGAGGAATGTGGCAATTCTTTCACGAACATCTGTCAGCAATGATTTGTCGAGAGGATGCTCATCTAGCCCTAATCTTTGGATATAACAATGTCACCAGTCAGCACACATATATAGGTGGTTACCAAACATGTGTTGTGCTAATAAGCAAGAATTGTGCTCAGTTGCAAGTTTTACAAATGAAGATCCCAAGAAAGTACCTCCATATGTGGGCCACTATTTTTTAATTGAAGCATGTGATATGCACAATAGAAGCCGCGGAGTCTGGATCAAGTAGGTTGTTGTGGCACTGTAATAAATGTACAAAGAAAAATGGTGGTGATCAAGAAGAAATAAACTCAAGATTTAGTTCTAGCTTCCACAGGAAGGAAATAAGTGGTATGTACCTTAATATCTTTGACGTGTTCCAAGGGGCCAAGGCGCAACAACTTCTTTTTGTCGTAGTAATGTTCCCAAGCCCTACAACGAAACAAGCAACAATGGTTAGGACACTATTAATTAATATACTCTGTACAGTTTGTTGAGGAACGACCGCAAGTTAAGAAAGAAATAACTTACTCATTAATGATTCACTCGAAAGGGTCAGTATCAGTATTAATTGTCTTCAATGACAATTGTTATAGATGTAGCTGCATGTAACGGGTGTTAAGGGCCCGTTATAAATGCTGCGTGACCTATTTGAGGTTTTCACGTAGTGAAACAAGCATGCAGTGTCGAACGTGAGTTCAGGCTTGATGCTGGTAAGAGACTCATCTACAAGGCCATGAAGCCATCAACAACCCAGTTCACATCCCTCGCATGGAGAACACAATGAAACATGGAGTGGAAAGAGGTAATGGAGACCAACAAGAGAGACAACTTGAGATTTATAATGGAGGCTTATATTTGATAAGGTATCGTCAGACTCCAAATGCTTCTTATGAAAGACCACGTCAGCACTCACAATATTCTCAGAAAAAAGAACAGGGTCTTGCCTTCCTATGATTGTTTGTTATGTCGACAACAAGTAGAGAGACTTCTGAGCATCTTCTTTCTCAGGTGTCCCTTCACTCAAAGGTGCTGTTTTTTGCTTCATCTACTAGTCCCAGCTAGGGATCCCTTTGATGTCCTGGATTTGATGCGTACTCAACTACATTTGCCTTTCTGTATGGACGACATCATAATCATAATGATCCGGTGCATTTGGATGGCAAGAAATGATCTCATCTTTCAAGGTCAGTGCTGCCGGATATTCCATCGGTCAAGAACAAGTTCAAGGAGTATGCTCTAGTTATCCTAAGAGCAAAAACTAATTCAAAAGCGACAATGTCAACATGGTTACACACAGCTCATTATTTGATTTGATTTTTTCATTTCTTTCTATGTTTCTTAGGTCTCTGAAACTCTATGTACGCTACTATAGAAACACACATTTGTCCTAGACAAAAAACACAATAGTATCAGGTATTTTTTGCACCCGGTGCTAATGTGAGCATTAGTACCGAGTCTAGCCCTACCCCGGTACTAATAGGGGTCACAGAGGGGTGCGCCAAGCCATCCCTGCCCACCCAGTACTGATGTGAGACATTAGTACCGTGTGAGGGCGAGACCCGATACTAATGGGTCAAGGATGTATTAGTACCTGGCCTAGAGAAACCTTGGTATTGAAAGAGGACATTAATAATGGGCTACACAAAACCTCTGTACTAATGAGTTTCCGGCCGGCCACTTGCGCGCATTGTCTAGCCCCTCTTTCTCTGATTCTTATCTGCCGGCTCTCATTCTTATTCTCACATCTCTCTCACTCTCTCTGTCTGTCTCAGGCGTCGGTGCCGGCCCTAGAGCAAGCGCTAGGGGCGGTGCTGGGGGTGCGGCCTCCTGAGGTTGGGGCGCGTGGGGCTCCGGCTTGTGGGAGCTAGCAGGCCGGGATCCCGGGGGCGCTGCCTGCTGCAGAGCCGCAGAGGCGCCGGCCTCCCTACGGTTGCTCGGGGGCAAGAGCTCGTGGTGGGCGCTGGAGGCGCGACCTCCTAAGGCCGAGGCACGCGGGGCTCCAGTGCATGGGAGCCGGCAGGTCAGGATCCCAGGGGTACAGCCAGAGGCGGTGAGGGGCGCAGCGTGTTGTGGGGAAAGCCGCAGCTTTCGCACACGAACAATAAGGGAAGACAAAAGCTCTAGAACCAAAAACCAAAATGCTGAACGAGGGACAGACAAAGGCTTCTTTCTCAACAGTAGATTTCTCAAAAGTTGATCCCCTTTACAAGTGCCGGTCCGTCTCCTTTTATAGGGAGGTGGGCAGACTTTTTACATTCCGAGAACACCCTCGTGTAAAACGAATCAAAACAGAATGTGCTAGGCTATCTTCGGGTAATCTCCAATTAGGTTTCCACGTAATCGGCGCTTCATGATGTCACGCCGCAAATCGCGGCGCCTTTCCAGCTCTTATCACGTGCGCCTGTCGGGGTGAAAAACCCCCGAGCCTTTGGAGATTCCCCCTTTCGCCCAGCGCTCTTCATCACCTGAAACAAAAAACCACACTCAAGTTTGAACTCGTTAGGTGTTAGGAACGACGAAACCCCCCGAGCGAACCCCGTGCCGAGGTTCCCCCGGGTGAATAATATTCTCCCCAGAGGTTTCGTCGCGGAATAGATTGCCAAGCGAAACTCTGACACCCTGGGCTATGCTGGATTCGTTTAGCTGCTTCGCTGGCGACGAAGGGTACTGGCCGAAACGCAAAATCCGAAAGATGGAAAAGGAATCCGCGGCTCCTGGGGTTTCGTTGTCGAACCTTTCGCATAGCCACTTTTTATTTTTAGGTATACGAAAGGCTTGATTCCGAATCCCCCAACACAAGCGGCGGGTCCGTATACGAAAGGCTTGATTCCGAATCCCCCAACACGAGAGGCGGGTCCGTAGGGGTGCACGGCCTTTCCGGTAGCAGGCTCGAGGGGGACATGGCCTCCCCAACACAGGAGGCGCAGCCGGAAGGAGCTGGCCGCGGTGGCTGGTCGTCGGCAGTGGTGTATGTGAGTAATTTTTTTGAAAATTTTGTCTCTGTGCAGCAATTCATCTTCATTTTTCCTTGTCTTTCCGAAGTGTACGAGATATTGTGTATGGGATTAAAATTGTGTGTGGCATATGTGTATGTGAAATTGTGAGATCAATAGTATTTATGTGATTTGTGCAATGTGCATGTTGATAAAATATGTTTGTGATCCTTATAAGTTTATCCGATTGTGAATATGAGATTAAATGTGATTGCTTCGATTGAAAAGAATAGAACATAAAAAAGAAAAGCAAATGAAAGGAAAAGGAAAACAGAAGGGATGCTGCTCGTAGGGCGGCACACTCTTTAGTACCAAGGCTTCTGGTGACGCACCCAGTACATATGTGCCCCCATCAGTACCGGATGAACAAAATTGGTTCTATATCTAGTACTAATAGGGGGTCACTGGTAGAGAGCCAGGCTTTGGTTCTGGCCTTTAGTCCTTGGTTCAACTTTGGAGTCGGGACTAAAGGTCTTTCGTCGACATGGCCCGAAATGGCTACTGTAGCCAGCCCCCTTCAGTCCCAGTTGGTATTACCAACCATGACAAAATGGGGGCTCCCAACGGCTCTATCCGGCAATAATTGTCCCGGTCTTTAGTCTCGAGTGGTGTTACGAGCCGAGAATACAGGGTTAGTCTCGGCTTGTAACATCAGCCGAGACTAATGGTCGGCATCCATATAAGGATCGTACCTCCTTCTTCCTCCTGCCACCCGAGCCATTCACCGTACCACTCACCCGGGAGCTCAAGCTCCTCACCTCCATGGCGACTCAAGTCTAGGGTGGTGCTGCGATTTTTTTCTTCATTAGTTTGTGAAGATTTCTCTCCTCCAAAGTGTTGTCAAGGTTGGAATCTTCATCCTCCCTTCATTTGTTGTGATTAAATTTTGTTTTATTGTTTAGAGATGGAGAAAATAGAAATGTTAATTTGTAGCTAGGTAGGAGGAGCTTAAATTAGAGTGATGAGATTTTGTATATATAGGTGAAAATGTAGTTAGGATGGTACTTTCATTGTTCATTCTTTCATTAAATTTGTATTAATAAGCATTCTCTTATTTTCTTGTTTTTCATAATATTTAATTTTTCGTGTACATATAGTTTATAAAATATATGCACATAAAGGAAGACATATAGAAAATGTATGAGGTATTTTCATTCTTTCATCGTTTTGAAATGATTATATGTCTAGGTAGCTATAGGAGGAAATAGAAGATTAAATTCTTTTGTTAAGTATGTTTTTTATTTTTATATAGAATAAATGTAAGCATTCTCTTATTTTGGTGTTTTTCATAAAATTGAATTTTACTTGTACATATAGTTTATAAAATATATGCTCATAAAGAAAATAATAGACATACAGAAAATGTACTAGGTATGTATTTCCATTCTTGCATTGTTTAGAAATGCTTTTATTTCTAGATAGCTATAGGAGGAAATAGAAGATTAAATTCTTTTATTAAGTATTTTTTAATTTTATATAGAATAAATGTAGGTATTTTATTTTTCTTGTTTTTGATACACAGCCCCACGTTCTAATTAGCTACAGTTTAACATCACGGGCTAGATGGGGCCTGTAGCTAGATAAGAGGTGTAGGGCATGGCGATGTAGTATTGTAAATGGGAGAGCGAGGTGTATATGACGGTGAGGTGAGACTGTTGTAGTTCCCGGAGCATCTGGGTCTTCTGAGTCCCTGGTTCATAAAGGTTATGTACAGTAATAATAGTATTGAATTCTATGGCCCCTTTTGTTTTTCTATTTATGCATATATTGAATCCAATCTATATATGTAAACTAATCCTATTTATTGTGAATAATGTGTGTTATTTTGATTTGGATATAGTTTGAGCTAACAATGTCGTCCTGAAGTGGTTTGGTAATGGTGCTCGTGGTCGTGGCATAGTCCGTCACCGTGGCGGGCGTGGTGGTCGTGGCATTGGTCGTGGAGGTCTTGGTGGCCGTGGAGGTGTTTTGGGACCTGTTGCCTCTACATCCAGGATTGCACTTTCACTGCGAGATTACCTTGCAAATGGGTGATCTGAGACATGTAGCTACCATGGTAATATAAGAATTGAAATTAATTTGCTTTACATAGAACTTTTTTCATTTCACATGGAAAATCTGTAATTTTAGTTACATATATAATTGTTGCAGGTTATCAACAATATCAGATGGCTTAGAGACATTATCAGGAATGAGTGGTACTTCTATAGTGCAAACTGAGCACGTTGATGAGCATATGGCAAGAGTGTATATCTCTTTCACCGTAACTGCTCGATATGTATACTACGGCCAGTTGCTAGTAAGTGCGCCACACCCGCTGGTTGCCATTGCAACGGCTAGCTCAACATCACCTATTCAGTTAACCCGAGAGAGGACTGCCGTGGAGAATTGTCTATAACAGCTCCAGAATAATGTTTGGTGCTTCGTGCCGGATCTTTCCCATTTTAAATTAAGGCAACTCGAGGCGGGTGAAGGCAATGTGATTGAGACTACAGAGAGCCAACAGAGGTGGTTACGCATTTGCAGTTCCCAAGTGGCGGAAAATGGAAGAAGACCTTCTCGCACAAGGTACCATACCAACGGTCTATGATTGACCCGAGCGAGTGAAGAATTGGTATTATGCTCATGGAGGCACAATTAACTCCGAAGGTGGTACCCTTGATTGAATAGGAACCAGGTGTACGATGAAAGAGCTTCGGCTGTGTAAGTACCGAGGGTCCTCAGTGGGATGTATATATTGATCAATGCATCGCATTATTATATTCCAGTGTCAACTGTAGCATGGTGTCCCATTCGATCTTACTACCAGCACAAACTACTATATAGGCATGCAGTAGCGAGTGCATGACAGAATTTGGTATATAACCTTGAGAATCGTACATATCACTTATACAAAGAGAGAGTTGTGCTCCGGTAGTCCTTCGCAAAAAATTAGCACAATTTTTGAAGCATCTACAACATTAATTATGTTCAATTTTCTGGTCTTTTATGGTCCGGCCCTACTTGTACCCTAATCACTAATAGGGGAGGGGCTTTAGCTTTCCTCGGAGGTGAGTCGGTCAATTGGATGGTTGTCGTAATGATGTTTTCCTTGTGGAATAACCACCTCGTCTATAAGGAATCCCACGAGAGCTTCTTGAATTGCCAAGAGACGATCCTCCTCAATGAGTGCGTCCCTTTTTATAATCCTCTATAATTTGCAAATAGGTTGATAAAATACACCAAGAGATTAAATATACAAAAAAGGATAAAAATGATGTATTATTAATAGGTTTATATATTTTACTTACACTATCATCATCCGCGTTTCCACTGTGATGGTGTATGTGCTCACAAACGTAGTACCCGCAAAAATTATTTCCTTGCTCTTGTCTCAAACACTAAATTGGGGAGAACAGAATATGAAATTCTAGTGTTATACATTTTAAATATTCCCAATCTAAAGTTGTTATTTGTATACGTACCAGAAAATCATACACCCAATTTTGGGTTGAAATGCTCCTTGGTGCTTTGCAATGAAATTGGTCAAGCTCCGAGGCAAAATAATAAAAGATAAAATATGTTAGTATAAAAGCTAAATATATATATTGCATTAAAGAAGATGTCATAGATAGAATTATTACTAGTGGAATACATCTTCAAGGTCTTGGTATTCTAAGCGAACTTTTCTCAATGAATTATACCCATTGATGTTGCTATTGTCGATACTGATTATGAGTAGAACCCATTGGAATCTGTATGCATCCTCATGAAGATTAGAATTGACTAAATAGAATTAGCAATGATAATTAGATGACAATCGTACTTACTTGAAGTTGTAAGGCTTAGTATAAGGTTCTTGTAATGAAACTCATCTAAGTGCCTAAAAATGGTCTCCATTGTTGTTTTTCGTTGGTTTTTAATCTCATCCGCGTTAACTTTTGATGGGTCCATGAAAGCAATTCTTGAATAGCCCTTCCTTCCCATCTCAATAAGTTGCAGGATACAAAAGAAGAGTCAAATGTTAATTAGTAGATCGATAAATGTAATAAAGTTATTTATAAACATATGAAAATATGTCACTTATAGACACTAGGCCATCATAAGATCGGTATTCAGGGCATCCAGATGATAAATTTCATAGATATCAGCGAATCGGAGCCAGGTCACCTTCTCGTTTTGAAGGGCAAAATCTCCAGGTCTCATGAGCATACCAAACATCTCCAGGCCCTTAGTTGACTTCTTCAAGTACCAGTCATGAAATCTGTGCATCTTAGTTGGGAGCTTGTTGACCAATTCTGGCTTCACTAGAGGTTGTCCTAGATCAAAACACCATCTAAATTCTTGATTTTTATCCGCTGGTAGGTCATCATAGCTGATAAGACCACCAACAGACATCCTTGTTTGTTCATAAAAGCTAATGAGCCGAGCCAGTTCGTCTTCAGACATGATGTCAATAGCTTTTTGCACTTCTGGAGTGATGCCCGCAAACAAGTTAGTCTGATGGGTCATGGATGCAGGTATTTGCTCGATGTTTGTGGTAGTCCCCGATGTCGATGCAGGAATCTTCTTGTTCTTGTCTGTGGCGGCGGTCCCCGACGTTGACGCAGGAATCTACTTGTTCTTGTTTGTGGTGGCGGTCCCCAACGTCGACGCAGGTATTTGCTCGATGTAACTATTCGGCGACCCTCGTTGTCTTTTCTTAGCATAAGACTTGTCCACCGAATGCTCATAGTTCGTTTTCAACAGCGGTTTCCTTCTCCTGTTTGTTTCCTTCTCGTCTATGAAAGCCTTGGTGTCTCCTTACGACCTTCATTTTTTTGGCCTCCAGCTCTTCCTGTTTTCTTTTTTCTTTCACTTTTTCAAAGAAGTCCTCGACTTCTTTCCGTAGAATCCCTTCTATTTCTTCATCTGTCTTTGCCTCGGGCTTTTTCTTTGCTGGTCGTTTTCATTTTTTCTTTGGTGGTTGCACCAACCTGAAAGATTGCACTCGAGAGCTTGTGGCGAATGGTTGCTGAGGTGAATTGGGAGGGATGTCATCATCGTGATCGCTGGAGCTCCGTTCACCTGAATTGTCGTATGGTTGTTGCGGAGAAGGTGAGCGAGCAGGTAGTGATGATGACGGCCCCGGAGACGATTGTAGAGGCTCGCGAGCAGGTACTGACGATGGCGGTCCCGGCTCCAAGTGGTCTCTCAGAGATCCATCATTCTCGGGGATTATGTTGATGTAACGTTTTGGCTATAATATGATACCGTGTAGCGCATCCTTAAGTGTCTTTTCCCCGTCACCTCCTAGGATATCTAGCTCTAGCTCCTCAAAATCAGGTTGACATATGTTCTCTATGCTATCTGAGGCGTAGCCAGGTGGAATCGGCATGACGTGGCTCGTCTGTCCAGGAAACTGTGCAAAAACACTTCCATCCGCCACCTGAGAAAAAATAATTAATTAGTTATTATTAGCATTGTGAATGCCTATCCACAAAAATCAAATTAATATATATGATCAATTATTGAGGTAATAAGAGCATGAATTAGACATACCTTCATTTTGATGTTGCCGAATGGCTTGTGAAGCTCACATCTAGTGCGCCGACAGATGTCATCCACAAGGTACCGTTGGCTGTCCACTTGAACTCCTTCTATTGCCCTTTGCTCTTCGGGAACTGCCGTGGAAGCACAACTGCTTTTGTGAGCAGAAGGAACTTGTACTAGAGGTAATCCTTGTGCTGGGTCCATCTCATTTACAGTGACGACCACTCGCCGTTCAATATCTGTCGTCACCTTTTCTTCGTGTTCTTTAAGTCTTTTTTCTAACTCTTGTCGTCGTTCCTTCTCTTCGCGCTCTCTTCTTCTTCTTCTACGGCTTTGATAGGTGGCAATGTCTCCCCTGAAGGCAAGTCTCCATGGTACCACCCCGAAGCCCCTGCAAAGTCCTAGGTGTTCAGGATTCTTGAGTCCATAGTGAGCTCATCGATCTCTCTGTCAACCTTCACTCTGCCCGCTCTGACATCTTAAATTATTGTCAATATTTCAAGTGTAGTCTCTCGTAACGAGAGTGGGTAATCAAGGGTACCATCTTCGGAGTTAATTGTGCCTCCATGTGCATAATACCAATTCTTCACTCGCTCGGGCCAATCAACGACCGCTGGTATGGTACCTTGTGCGAGAAGGTCTTCTTCCATCTTCCGCCACTTGGGAATTGCAAATGCATAACCACCTCGACCAAGATGATGGTCGTGCTCCTTCTTACCACGACTTTGCTTCCCTCATGCACTCGCCTTGGCCAAATCTTCACTTTTCTTGTATTCCACAAAGGACGTTCAATATTCAATGCAATTTAGAGTTCGATTCTTCTTGATATAATGTTTATCGAGTTGCTATTTGAACTTCTGAAATTTTGTTGGCATCCTCATGAGAGTCCAACGCTACACATTGGCTAGTTCAACACCTTCAAAAAGTGTGAAGTGTTTTAGGATTTCATCCCACAACAAAATTTTCACTGAGTCTGGAACCACGTGTGGATTGTCTGCTTTTCCCTTCCATTCTCTGTAGCTGATGGGCACGTTGTCCCTTACAATGGCCCCACACTGTGACACATACTTGTCCTTGATTTTTTGGAGCACATGGTTGGCCATCATCTGATACTTCTGTGATCTGATACATGACATGGCCGGTGAGTACTTGTGTATGCCCTCTCTTTGTCTTTTTTGATGTGGAGCCTGAAGCCTACATGTTGCAGATTCGTTATTTAATTAGGGCATGTTTGGCAGAGCTCCAGCTCCGGAAAAACAGCTCTAGAGTTGCAGATCCACGAAATTCCACCATGGAGCAGCTCCACCGTGGATCTGAACTTCCAAAGAGTGTTTGGTACAGCTCCAGATTTGCCACCATCACTATGACATACTAGGTGATTCCCCGCGCGTTGCTGCAGGATTTGAGAGAACCTTTTTATAAAATGTGAACTAATGTGAGATGTTTGGGATGGTATATGACACTATATGTTAGAATAATGATTTCGTGACATCTAATTAGTTTCAAGTGTCTATTACTGATCCGATAATATTAGCTACATTCCCCTTGGATCAATAGCAAAGGTCACACACCCTTCAGATATGCAATGATTAAATATATACAGAAATATTAGTACTTAATGCAGGCAAAGATCAACAAACTAGGCCAAAAAATTGTTTGTCAAATGCAGACAGAGACCCGACTAATGAAGCCATTATGGGAAAGTAAAGAAGCAATGCATAACAATCTGTTTAACTCTAAACTACTCCATCTAAGCTATCAGTAGGAAGAACAAAGAGGGGGGGGGAGTATCATTACCTGCAGGAGGTGGCTGGCCTGCAGATGGACCAACCAAAGCCATCCGAAAAGGCAAATAAACATTGAATGAATCAATCCTTGACAACGAACGTTGCACGCTTCTCTTATCTATAATGGACAACAACATCACCTCGATGAGTGAGAATGATGGATTGCAAGAGTCCGCAATACATCACCCGAATCGAAGCTTATGTTTCTCGCCGCCATTCCAATTAGTCATCGCGTATCAATCGAAATTTTTTGAAACTTGTGATCATAAAAGATATAGTAGTTCATACCACAAAGTTCAGATATGAAAAAAACGGTACTAACTCGTAAAGAGCTGCACCTTGCTCACAAAAATGTTTTTTTTGCCTCATGATGGCATACACATTTCAAGCGCGCTCTTGTTCCCTTGTTGGTTCCTAAAAAAAAGTTTGAAGCATACATGCTTGAATCATTCTTGACCGTCCATTGCATTCCAAGCTGCGCACTATTTCATTCCAAGATGTGTTCTTAGTAGAAATTACATACATTAGCATACTATTAACACTATGACATCCTACATAACAATCCAAGCTGCACACTATTTTCATTCCAAGATGTGTTTTTAGCAGAAATTACATCACATTAGCAGACTATTAACACTATGACATCTACATAACAACCATTATGCATCATCAAATAACCCCCTCGGCTTAATTTTCCACCAATGGTTTACAAGATCGAAGTAAACTGTTTGTTCTTAACTGATAGTTGAAAGGCTCACAAATTGACCAACCAGAGCCATTTGTTACTGGTTCCCATTTTGATATGGTGAGATTAGATAGCTTCCTCTTGGATCAATAGCAAAGTTGACTTACCCATCAGCAATCCTAACAATGACGCAGCTCAAGCATCCTTGCAAGCTTACTGTAAGACTTCTCCTGAGCCACCGCTGTTGCATTCGTCCCCTCCTTCTCACTGATGTTATGTGACCAAACAAAGCCATTCTAGAGCAATGCATAACAACCTGTTTAAGTACTCTAACAGTAGGAAGAATAAAGAGGGGGGAGTAACATTATCTGCAGGAGGTGACCAGCCTACAGATCAGGAAGGGCAGGTTGCCGACGGGAAAATCGGGAAAGGGAAGGTGTTTAACATGCAGATCCGGGCGGGTAGGATCGAGGAGGTGGAGTAGGGGTGTCGGCGACGTGCAGTAGATGCGGAGGAGCAACGTCGCCGACTCGATAGGAGGTGGAGGAGGGGCGCCACCGGGGCGGGGAGGCGAGGGGGCGACGACGGGAGGTGCGAGTTGAGCAGCTGCACTGTTCGAGGGAAGGCACAATCCGATTTGTGGAGATGAGGCGAGATGGTGGTGGTGGGGAGGCGAGGCGGCTGCGGATGGGAGGCGAAGGGGCGGCGGCCGTGGGAAGGTGAGGGGCGGCAACGCGATTTGAGGCGAGTGCGTGGGATTCAGCCGGTTGGATGGGGACGAACGACGGCGCTGGTGCCGAGAAGAAAGAGCACCGCGGGTGGGAGAAGGGGTGTCGGATGGGTGGGGGATTGGGGCGGGTGATGACGTGGATGGCTGTCAGGACAGAGAATGGTACCGAAAACAAAGTTTTGTATGATAGGGCCCACATGTCACCGCAGTATAAAAAACAAATCCCCTTCTACCGAACGCACGCGGCCCGCGGCCCGGCCGGGGCGGGTGCGACGCGGCCCTCACCGGAGTAGGCGCGGCCTCGGCCGGGGCGGGCGCGGCGCGGCCTCGCCGGGAGCAAGCGCGGCCTCGCCCGCGCGGGCGGGGCGCGGCCACGCCGGCCGGGCGGCGCGGGCGGCGCGGCCCGCCGGCGCGGGCGGCGCGGCCACGCCGGGCGGGGCGGCGCGCAGCCCTCACCTAGGTGCGGGCGGCGCGGCCACGCCGGAGCGGGCGGGTGCGGCCACGCCGAGCGACGGGCTTGGTGCGACCTCTCCCGGGCGGGGTGGGGCGCGGCCTCACCTAGGCGGCGAGCGGCCTCGACGGAGTCGCCAGAGCGGGAGAGGGAGGGAGCGCCGATGCAAGAGAGGGAGGGGCACCGGTGCGAGAGAGGGAGGAGCACCGGCGGCGCATGGCCTTGCCTGGGCGGGCAGGCCGCCGGCGGCGCACTGGGAGGGAAGGAGCGGTCCTCAGGTGTTACAGTGTGGGGAAAAAGAAGGAACGAACCGTTTTTTTTAACCAGTGGCAGTGGTGGGTAAGGAAAACCATGGAGTTGGGGCCTGCTCCACCATTTTTTAAGCAGATCCACGGTGGAGCTGCTGGAGCTGGTTGTGTTTGGCAAACAATTTTCTGGAGCGGAGTTGGTTTTTTAGATCTGGAGCTGCGTGGAGCTTTGCCAAACACGCCCTTAATTAGTACCTAAGAATTGAGGTTATAAAAAAATAAGAACTATGAAGTTAATGCATGATACATATATATATACTATACATATATGTATACATATATATGTGTATATATATATATATATATATCGCGGGAACATTCAATACTTTCATTCACAAGACTTTCCTCATTGTTTCTAGAATTGTCCTCAATATTAGTTGTTGTGTCCTTGACGAGGGCGCATCGTCCTCATTCGGAGGTATGTTCAAGTACATGTCCGCCCGACTACACTCCTCGTCGGTGAAGGTCGCAATTGTATTTATACCACTAGCTATAATGTCAGCCCTAAAGTTGTCATGGTTGTCATCCATCCGGAATAAACAAGAATTTTCTATGAATTTCTATAATAAACAAGACTATTCTACGAATTTCTATACTAAACAAGAATTTTCTATGAATTTCTAGAATAAACAAGAATATTCTATGAATTTATGTAATTTTGAACGATTTCTAAAACTTTCTAAAGTAAACAAGTATTTGCTAAGAATTTCTTTAGTAAACTAGAATTTTCTTTGAATTTCTAGAATAAGCAACAAGTTTTTCTATGAGTTTCTATAATAAGCAACAAGTTTTTCTATGATTTTCTAGAATAAACAAGAATATTTTATGAATTATTGTAATTTTCAACAATTTCTAAAACTTTCTAGAATAAACAAGTATTACTAAGAATTTCTTTATTAAACAAGAATTTTCTTTGAATTTCTAGAATAAGCAACAAGTTTTTTTATGAATTTCTAGAATAAACAATAATTTTCTATGAACTTCTATAATAAACAAGAATATTCTATGAATTTATGCAATTTTCAACCATTTCTAAAACTTTCTAGAATAAACAAGTATTTACTACAAATTTTCTTGAATAAACAAAGTCAAAATATTTCTACTAACTTGTGGACGGACGATGCTTGTTGATGGCGGTGCCGTGTGGGAGAATGACAGAGGTAACTTGTGGACGGACGATGCTTGTTGATGGCGGTGCCGTGTGGGAGAATGACAGAGGTGGCGAGAAGTCACTTGTTCGAGATGATGCGACAGTCGTCGACTTCAGAAGTATCAAACTAATGAAATTGTATATTAGAAAACAATTAAGAACTCAAATACACAATTAAGAACTCAAAATTACATATATATTAGAATACAATTCAGAACTCAAATACTCAAAACAATGAAATTGTATATTACAAAACAATTATATTTTTTACACAAATATACACACAAAAATATACAAAGCATTACTATTTAATTAAACTCAAATACACAATTAGATTTTAGTACACAAATATACACATAAAAATATACAAGTTTCTAATTAAATTTTCTTTCTATTCCTATAAAATTTCATATTAAAAATTTACACACAATTATAATTTCTAATTAATATCAATACATAAACTAAATCAAATAAATTTAATTAAAAATACTTGCTAACGTCAGTATTTCACGGGCTCACAGCAGCTACCCCAGCGCGGCCCGACCGGCCATCGGGGCACACGCACACCGGCCGCGGCGGGCGCAGAGGGGGGGTGTAACGCCCGCGTTTTTAGCCCCAAATAAATCACCTACTAAATCATGCATAATTTCAAAAAGACCGATCCGCCGAGCTCGGTTACCATTTAAACCCTAGCCGTTGTTCTCTCTCTCCCTCCCCGACGCGCGTGCCGCGATTCCCCGCCGGCACCGCACCTCGGTCGCGCCCCCGCGCACCTTCCCAACGCCGCGGTCGGCCACCGGCCGGAATCCCGCGCACGCCACGGTCCCGCCGGCCGGTCCGCCTCGCCATCACCGCCGTCCCGAAAATCACGCCGACGCCGGAAAGTCGGAAAAACCCCACAAAACCCTCCCTTAATTTCCCTAACAATTTTTCCTAATTTCCTAAACTTTCTCCCAATTTCCTCCCTATCTTTTCCATTTTTCTTTTCTTTTCTTCCTTTTTCTTTCTTTTCTTCCTTTTCCTTCCCTTTTTCCTTTTCCTCTTTTCTTTTTCCCTTCCTTTCTTTCTTCTCTCTTCTCTTCCTCCCTTCTCCTTCTCCCTCCCGCGAGCGGCCGCGCCCCCGCGCCCGGCGCGCTTGGACCGCGCGGCGCGCCCGGCCCCCGGCCGGCGCCGCGCCCCGTCCCCCACGGCCCCGGCCCGCGCCCGGCCGGCGGCACGGCACCGCGGCGCACGGCACCGGGAGCACCGCCCGCGGGGGCCCCGCCCGAGCCGCGGCCTGGCAACCGGCGACCGCCATTAAAGGCGTGCTCGCCGGAACACGCCACCGTGCCGCCTTCCCCCTCCGCGAGCGCCTGCACGAAGTGTCCAATCACACAGCACGCAGCCCCACCGCGGTCGTCGGCCACAGCCCCGCCGGAAATCGTCAACGGTGAGATTTTTTCCCCACCACCATTGATGACCCTAGAAGCTCCTCGAGCTCGGCCGCCGAACCGCCATTCGCCGCCTATAAAAGGAGCCGGCCGCCCACCGGCCGCCGCACTTCACCACGGCCACCTCCCTCCCCCTTGCCCGAGCACTAGAGCGCCGCCGCACTAGCACATCACCACCGGTCCGCCGCCGCCCGTGGAGCCGTCCCCTCGCGCCGCCTCGACCCAAGGTGAGCACGGGAATGGGTCCCCCCTCGCCCTCCTCTCTCTTTTCCCCTCATCCCCGGCCGTCCCCGTGGCCGGAGCCATCGGCGAGCACCCCCCACCGGCCGGCCTCCCCGCACGGTTCGACCCCCCCCCCGTTCTCTCGTCTAATTCGAAGGGGGGAAGGGGGAAGAAGATGGCAATCTTGCCAAGGACCCCCCCCGTTTTTCCTTTTTCCCCAAACCGAGCCCCTTTTCTCCCATTCCTTTCCCTTCCAACCCCCAAAACTTTAGTTTCTTTACCAAAACACCCCTGTTAATTCTAGATAAACCCCTAGGCTAATTAAACCCCACCTAAAAAGTATGTTTAGGTCCTGTTAATTCAAATTAAATTACTAACCAACCCTAGTTAATTGTGAACCCCCTCTCTAACACAACATTTCATGCGCAGGTTTAATCCCAATCACGCCTAACCTCCCCATTAATGGAAATCACCAATAGGTCCTTAATATCTATAGCCCCCCTTAACCTAGCCCCTTTTCATACACGCCCTTCCTTTCCGGTTAAGACCAAACCCTACCGCGCCTATATATACCCCTCCTCCGCTCACTTCCCCTCCCCGAGCTCGGTCGGAAACATGTGTGCTAATACTGCTTGCTTGCTTGTGTGTGCGCTATAGCCGACGGAGTAGACGGAGGAAGGTACCCCGAGCCAGAGATCGAAGCCGACTACTGCGAGCAGGAGCCCGAGGTCCCGAACGCCGAGCCGGCCCTCCCCGAAGACTTCGAAGACGGCAAGTTCAACCTTCCCCTTTGATGCATGCTTCTGTCCTAGTTTTATAAATATACCCTATACCCGTTTTATAAATTGCATATTGTTTTACTGCAAAACATGGTAGGATAGCCACCCTTGATTGCTATGATTGAACCATGTTTTGGCCTAAATGAGTGCTTTAAAAATGTGTGAGTGCTTTCAAAATGTGTGAGTGCTTTAAAAACGGAAATGGGATATGTTTGGAAAATGAGTAAAGAACTAGGTAGACGAGATGGACGTGTGTGTCAGGAGTATGGGTGAGCTCGTACCTGTGTGGTTGAGCGTGTTGGGAGTTGTCCATCTTGTCGGTTAAGGACCGGGTTGCGTGACATCTCACCTGACCCAAATCATCGTACAACCACTCGACCGTTGTATGTGGCAACGGCTTAGCATAAACCCCACTAGTTAATCTACTTGCCATCTGGTGTGCGGGTGAGCGGCGGGAGACCAAGGAGTAGGGGTACGCTCCGTGTGAGGTACGCCCCGGTTATGTGGGATAACCCCTTGGGTGCTTCCGTGGTGGCTCGTAGTGTTAGCTAAGGTGGGTAATGGCTTTGATAGGATCCGTACCGCACCGAGGTGTCCGTGTGACGCGTACCCTACTTGTGGGTAAAGATGTACAACCTCTGCAGTGTCAAACCTATTCGAATAGCCGTGTCCACGGTATTGGACGAGTCACGGTGTGGTCACAAAAACTAGTGTTTGGGATGGGATGTTTTCTGGCGTGAGTTGTTTTCTGGGTGAAATGTGTGGCTGTGTGCCTGGGCTACGACGGACGGGAAGTCCGGTAGATCCACAGTGGTTTTTCCCTAAAACAATTGAGTTACTTGGGTATGAAAATGATTTGTGAAAACCTTTTTTTGAAATAAACCCCTGCATGTGTAAGTTTGCAAAATGAACCTTAACCTGATCCTTGTTATACCTTATGCATGATTCTGCTTATAAGCCCCTCCGTGGGTGGGATTGGATGTGCTGAGTACGTATGTGCTCACTCTTGTTTTACTAACTATTTTACAGAGGAGGATCCCGATTACATACCCGAAGACGTTGAGTAGGTTGTGCCCTACACCCAACCGTGCCTGTGTACCAGGGCCCTACCGAAAGCTTCCATGGTGTGGTACTCTGAGGAGGCTATGGAAGCCTTTGCTATCGTAGTGTGGTCGCTAGCGTTTGTGTTGTTCATTGTAGCGTTGGCACTACCGTGCCCTTTTTGTAACCGTAATGTAAAAGACCGATTCCACCCGTTGTAATAAATGTGCTACCGCCCCCGGGACCGGTATTTGTGTCACATTTAGTCACCTCCGATGAGGGGACGCTTCGGGAGGTCGGCAAGCGGAGGCGTCGGCGGCGGCGGCGCGGCATACCGGCCGCAGGGAGCTCGGCCGCCGAAAAGGAGGGCGGGGGCCGCCGCCCCCGAGGATCGGGGCCGGGGGGGGGCGGGGGGGCGGCGAGTCGGGGAGCGACGCCGCGTCGGGGAGAGGCGCCACGTCCGGGAGAGGCGCCGAATCGGGGACGGAGATGCGCGTCGGTGAGGGCGGACGTCGGCATGGCCGAGCCGCCGGCGGCGGGGAGACGGCGCCGCATGCGTGTCGGGGAGGAGCGGTGCGGCGTGTCGGAGAAGGGCGGCGTGTCGGAGAAGAGGGGCGCGTTAGGGATGGGCGCGGCGAGGAGAGGCGGCGACGACGACGACGGAGGAAGAGAGGTGAGGCAGCGATTTGGGGGAAAACGGCTAAGTGCCGATCTAGAAGGCGACGGGGCTTATGTTGAACCCCCGACCTTTTGTCACGGTTCGTATACACAACCGTGACAAAAGGCCCTTTAGTCTCAGGTCATATTACGACCCGAGACTAAAGACGCCCCTTTTGTCACAGCTGGCCTCACGACCCGTAACAAAAGGGGCATTTCGCGCAGGATGCCCTGAAGACGAATTTTCACCCTTTAGTCCTGGGTGGTGTTACCACCTGTGACAAAAGGGGGTCCTTTAGTCTCGGGTGGTAACACTACCCTGGACTAAAGGGCAATTTTGCGCGGGAAGTTAATATTTCTCTTTTCCTTGCTCATTTATCTCATTTCTTTTTTCTTTCAACATTAAAAAAATCATTAGTTAAAATATTTGTACCATGCAAAATTATATTATGTTAACACAAAAAAATACCTACTTTTCGATGTACATATTATTTCAAGAGTTGAAACAATTGTTACTATTTTTTGTTTACAATTTGAAGGGGAAAATAAATTAAATCGAAAATATTAGTAAACCTACTCAGAAAAATCTCTGTTTCAAACAAATTTATGAATTCGCGTATTGTCTTTTTGATATAACGATCCATATAACTACAATGGCTTTTGTATACTTACAGAGGTCACGTGATGGTTATTACAAGGCACGACATTAATTAGTACCAATGACTACAAGTCCCAAGCTGAAGCTGGTCAGCTTCTAGCTTTTGAACCTTTGCTTCAAACACATTTATAAATTCGCGTATGAATTCTCTCTCTCTCTACACACATTTATATATATATTAGACCGGATTTCCTATAACCCGTTGTAGCTATCCACCGCTGGGGGTAGCTATCCAGCAATCCTACCCGCATGCACGCGCCCCCTGCCGTGTATTCCCATAACGATCCAAGCTGCCGGCGTTAAGCTGTGGACGGAATATTCGTTGGGCCGAATACAACGAGCTGGTTAGCATCAATGGATTGCCTGGACCGGTAGGGGCTGCCGGCAAGCTTCTCCAGATTCTGTGCGTGTGACATGTAGTAATTATCATAAAAGGTTAAGCCTTATTGGCCATCGGAGGCACGCACACCCCCAGATTTTGTGCAAGACAAATGAGTTACAAGCAGCAGGGGGGCGTATGCGGGGGAATTGTGGAGGCTGCAAAAAAGGTTTCTCAGCCATAAAATAAGATTTATTAAAAGTACTAATGTCTGCAGTAGACTTTTGTATTCAGTCGTGCCAAACAAGGTAAAAAAAATCACAAATCTCGAAAAAATTTAAAAAATACTTCAAAGTTCATTAGTATGTATACGTACAGATTAGTCCAACGTGGAAGGCAGCTCTACATTGCTATAGCCTGATACAGAGCACTAGAAAAAAGAAATGCGTTGATGTGAACAAAAAAAATAAAAAATCCCTGGGGACCACTAGCACTTGGGGCGTACAGGGAGGGGAGCATGCATTGCCGTGAAGGAGAAATAAAAAAGCTAATACGTGTTGCGGTGCGTGTTGTAGTGGTGGGCCATCTCGGGTCTTGTGGAGGCGGGCATCCGGACGAAAGCCTCCATGGCCGACGTGGCGACGTATCGCGATGACGGCGAGCGGGGGTGCGGGGTTAGTAACGCCGTCATTTCCGGCGGGCGCCGCGTGTTAGGCGCTCACGTGACTCGCGCACCGTAGGATGGATATCGGACGGTTCGCTTCGGATGGGGGTAGCGGCCCTATAGGTGGTGATAGCTATCACGGGTGATAGCACGCTTTTTCCGATATATATATATATATATATATAATAAACATGCTTACTAAACATGTTGAAGACAACACATGAATTCATAATAAAGTACATAATTAACAATAATTGATAATAAGTTCATAAAGGTTCACATAGCTAACTAATCAATACAAGTTCACATAATAGGGTACGGTACAAAGCCTGATCCATGCATGCATAATGTTACTGAGCAACACGTGCTTGCAGATATGAAACATGGTTAATGTATGCAATTCCAGCCTAGAACTCCCTCAAAATAAGCTAGAGCGCGTACTAGTGCACTCTCCTCCGCTTGCAGAGAAGTGTCACAAACACCACTGCAGACATCAAACAATGGAGCCTCGAGTTCTGCTGGCTTGTAGAAAGTTAGAATTGCTTGACTCTTCCAATTGTTGGTGAAAAACGGCTCCCCACCATAGTAATCCACCCCAACTCTTTCCACGACTTGATTCAGAATCGCACGGAAGCTAATTAAAGCATAAGTAGAACCAGAGCGATTCTGCACACAACCAGATGATGATGAGATATAATAACCTTATGTACCAGAAACAAATTATATATGTGCCAAAAACAAATTAATTAATAATAAATAGAAATTCTTTTATATAAAATTGTATATTACCACATCTTGATAAGCCCTGCAAAGCCTCTCCGTAGTCTCAATCACATTTCCTGCACCCGTCTCGAGTTGCCTTAATTTAAAATAGGAAAGGCCCGGCACGAAGCACCCAACATTATTCTGGAGCTATTGTAGACAATTCTCCATGGCAGTCCTCTCTTGGGTTAACCGAATAGGTGATGTTTTGCCAACTGTTGCAATGGCAACCATCGGGTGTGGTGCGCCTACTGGCAACTGGCCGTAGTCTACATATCGAGCAGGTACGGTGAAAGAGATACACACTCTTGCCATGTGCTCGTCAACGTTCTCAGTTTGCACTATAGGAGGAGTACCATTCATATCCCCGATAATGTCTCTGAGCCATCTGATATTGTTGAGAACCTACAATACTTATATATGTAACTAAAATTACAGATTTTCCATGTGAAATGAAAAAAGTTCTATGTAAAGCAAATTCATTTCAATTCATATATTACCACATTAGCTACACGTCCTGGATCACCCATCGGCAAGGTAATCTCACGGTGAAAGTGCAATCCTTGACGTAGAGGCAACGAGTCCTCCAAAACACCTCCACGGCCACTAAGACCTGCACGGCCAATTCCACGGCCACCACGCCCGCCACGGCGACGGACTATGCCACGGCCACGGACGCCATTACCAACACCACTTGATGACAACACTGTTAGCTCAAACTATATCCAAGTCAAAATAGCACACATTATTCACAATAAATTGGATTAGTTTGCATATATACACTGGATTCAATATATGCATAAATAGAAAAACAAAAGGGAACTATTATTGTACATAACCTTTATGAACCAACGACTCAGAAGACCTAGATGCTCCGGGAACTACATCAGTCTCACCTCACCGTCATATACACCTGACTCTCCCACTTACAGTAGTACACATTCGCTACACCTCCTATCTAGCTACATTCCAACATCGCGGAGCTGCAGGCAGTCCCCACGTAACCTATGATGTTAAACTCAAGCTAATTAGGATGTGGGGCTCTGTATCAAAAACAAGAAAAAAAATGCTTACATTTGTTGTCTATAAAACTAAAAAATACTTAATAAAAGAATTTAATCTTCTATTTCCTACTATAACAACCTAGAAATAAAAGGGGTCATAGAATTCAACACTATATTTTATAAACTATATGTACACATAGCTACATATATATACATTGGATTCAATATATGCATAAATAAAAAAACAAAAGGGGATAGAATTCGACACTATTATTACTATACATACTACCTCCGTCCCAAAAAGAATGACGTTTTAGAATTAAAAATTTGTCCCCAAAAGAATGATGTTTTACTTAATTTGGCATGTGTGCATGTGCATGTAGCCATGCAACAATCAATTAGCACCTAATATAGAAAATAAATAGGGGCAATCGAGGTCATTTCACCTCCTTAATAATCTGTCCTACAATCTCTAGAATCACATTCTTTTTTGGGGCAGAGGGAGTAACTCAGAAGACTAGATGGTCTGGGAACTACAACGGTCTCACCTCACCGTCATATACACCTCACTCTCCCACTTACAGTACTACACATGCGCTTCACCTCCTATCTTGCTACAGCCCAGCGTCACGGATCTGCAGGCAGTCCCCACATAGCCCGTGACGTTAAACTATAGCTAATTAGGACATGGGGCTCTGTATCAAAAACAAGAAAAAAAAGAAAATGCTTAAATTTATTGTATATAAAACTAAAAAATACTTAATAAAAGAATTTAATCTTCTATTTCCTCCTATAGCAACCTAGAAATAAGAGGGGCCATATACTTCAACACTGTATTTTATAAACTATATGTACACATACCTATATGTATATAGATTGGATTCAATATATGCATAAATAGAAAACAAAGGGGGATAGAATTCAACACTATTATTATTGTACATAACCTTTACGAAACACTCAGAAGACCTAGATGCTCTAGGAACTACAACAGTTTCACCTCACCGACATACACACCTCGCTCACCCACTTACAGTATCACACATGTGCTACACCTCCTATCTAGCTACAGTCCCACCTCACGGAGCTGCAGGAAGTCCCCACGTAGCCCGTGAGGAGAAACTGTAGCTAATTAGGACGTGGGGCTCTATATCAGAAACAAGAAAAAAATGCTTAAATTTATTGTATATAAAACTAAAAAATACTTAATAAAATAATTTAATCTTCTATTTCCTCTTATAGCTACCTAGAAATAAAAGCATTTCTAAACAATGAAAGAATGGAAATACATACCTAATACATTTTCTGTATGTCTATTATTTTCTTTATGAGCATATATTTTATAAACTATATGTACAAGTAAAATTCAAATTTATGAAAAACAAGAAAATAAGAGAATGCTTACATTTACTCTATATAAAAATAAAAAAACATACTTAACAGAAGAATTTAATCTTCTATTTCCTCCAATGGCTACCTAGAATAAAATCATTTCTAACCAATGAAAGAATGGAAATACCTAGTACATTTTCGGTAAGTCTTCTTTTATGAGCATATATTTTATAAACTATATACATATATATAAGAAAAATTCAATATTATGAAAAACAAGATTTTATTGAAAGAAGGAACAATGCAAGTACCATCCTAACTACATCTTCACGTGTATATACAAAATCACATCTCTAATTAATTTAAGCTCCTCCTACCTAGCTACAAATTAACCTTTCTATTTTATCCATCTCAAAACCATAAAACAAAATTTAATCACAAGAAATGAAGGGAGGATGAAGATTCCAACCTTGACAACACATTGGAGGAGAGAAATCTTCACAAACTAATGAAGGAAAAAATCACAGCGCCACCCTAGGCTTGAGTCGCCATGGAGGGGAGGAGCTTGAGCTCGCGAGTGGCTCATGTGAATGGCTCGGGTGGTAGGAGGAAGAAGGAGGTATGGGCGTTATATGGATGCCGACCTTTAGTCCCGGTTGGTGTTACGAGCTGAGACTAAAGGGATACCCTTTAGTCTAGGCTCGTAACACCAGCCTTGACTAAAGATCGGGGGCAATTATTACCGGATGGAGCCGTTGGGAGCCCCCCTTTTGTCATGGTTGGTAATACGAGCTGAGACTAAAGGGGGCCCGTCTACAACAACCATTTCGGGCCACGTCGACGAAAGGCCTTTATTCCCGGCTCCAAAGTGGAACCGGGACGAAAGGCCCGAACCAAAGCCTCCCTCTCCACCAATGAATAGAGCCCAAACCCTATCCACCTATTCAGATTGTTACCCATACAGATGTCGCGACCGTGTTCTCCCTCTGACCCTCGTCGTTTTCTCTCAGAGCGGCGGCAACCGCAATCAGAGAGACGAGCGGCGGAGACAGCTTACTCGATCATCACCCCAATTCGATTTTACCTACAAACGAAGGCAGGTCATAGATGGATGGTGGCGATCACAGTCGGAGGGACGGGTGGCAGCTGTAGCTTCCTCGCTCGTCACCACGATCCAATGGCATTATGAAGGTTCTTAAATAACTTTTGTTGGTGAAACTGGCTAATATGACGAGACAATCTGGAGCAATAATAGGTTGTACGCAGGGTCTTGTCAGATATCTGAATGTTTTTTTTTGAGAGGATAATAGGTGAATAATAGTTCTCTGAATGTTGGAAGTTGTTCAGTATTGAAGCCATTCAGTTCGTTAGTCCAGAAGTAAAGTAAACTCTTAGTGTTGTCAAAAAAAGTAAACTCTCAGTTGTAAGGTCCTATCTACTGTAATGTAAGGGTATCGATCTGAAAAACAAGTAAGCTCTAGGTCAATTAGCTTTTGCCAATTTGGTTCCTGATTTCGTTTTCCTTATGAAGAATCCATTCTTTCCTGACAGCTCTGAAATTTGTCCAACGCCCACCCCCTGTTTTGTTATTTTCTTGTGCTGATGTTAGTCAAACTTGTGCTCTTACTCTCATGTAATAGCAGGTGCAGTGTTTTTGTTTCTACTTTAGTTGTGAGTGCAAAGAAATTGTTGTTTAGCAGTGAGATTAGCATAACCAATTTTAGGATTCCTCTAGTTCATCATTCTCGTTTTAGTTTTGTCCAGAATTTCAGGGAATTCAAAGTGTTTTGATCTTCTGATCTGGGCGTTCCTATTGTGTTATGTTAATCATATGTTGAGGAGCAGTTCCCTCCATTTGTTGATGAGCTACTGTAACTCAAGAAAAGGTAGGTCCCGCCATTAATAGTGATGAAGCTGATCCTGAGTAAACTTGAGCGAAGGGAAAATGCATGCAAAAATTGTGTATCCGAGATATTAAATCTGAACAGGACCCAGGTTTAAAGATTACTCGAGTTATATATATATATATATATATATGTATATATATATATATATATGTATATATATATATGTATATGTGTATATAGAGAGAGAGAGAGTAAAATACACCAAAGGTCCATCAACTCTCAAAATGCATTTCTGGGTCTACGAACTTGTTGAGTCATTCACCATAGGTCCATAACTGTCCAGATATGCTTGTAATAGTGACCTGACATGATGACTTGGCTCAAGAAGCATCTTCTACCTGAGGCATTTCAATGAGTAGGTTACAAATGGGCGACACATATACTTAGACATTCCTTGGGTTGAATAACGGTAGCCTCCTTGAGTGTATGACAGGAGTAGGCTGCTATCGTTTAGCTCCGAAAATATCAAGTATGTGTCACTCATAAGCTGCTCGATGAAATGCCTCAATTACATTATGCTTCTTTTAGTTAAGTCATCATGTCATGTCACCAGTAGAAGCATACGTGAGCAGTTATGGACCTGCAGTGAACGATTCAACAAGTTTATGGACCTAAAAATGCATTTTCAAAGTTGATGGACCTAAGTGACACCTTCTTAAAAGTTGATGGACCTCTAGAACGGCGAGGAGGAGAAGGCTTGTCCGTGCTGGCCTCACCGCCAGTGGCCTGAGCTCGGCAAATTGAGCACGGGTACGGTGGAGGGCACGGGCAGACGGTGCTTGTACGAAAAATTCGATTGGATGTTTGGATTCCATGGGTCGTGGGAATGGATAGGTCCGGGCCCAAATACACTACTAGATTCCCCCCGAATGCAACGCACAAAATGTGTTGCAATATGCCATATTTGGTTGCAATAGACACAATTGCAACCAAATTGTTACGTGGGCCATCAGATGCGAAAGCCCGTGTTGCATTAGGGTATTGCAACGTTGTCCATCAGGTAGTTGCAAAAGTACTTTTGTTGCAACGTAACGCGACATTGCAATTAGGTTTTTTTACCACACTTGTTCTGGTTGCAAAGTGTACTATTGCGACGCATCTGGGGTGTTGCCAAAGGTGCAATTGCAATGTTTCTGTTTCGTTGCAAATTATAGTATTGCTACGCACTGAATTCGGTTGCTATAGGTTGAACCTCCTCTATTACCAAGAAAGTAATTTGGTTGCAATATGTAGTATTGTCTGATGCCACGAAATTGGTTAGCTGCTATAGGTGGTCTCCTCTATTGCCACAAAAGTTGATTTCGATGCGATAGGTAGTATTGTCTGATGCCACGATATTGGTTACGTTGCTATAGGTGGTATCCTCTATTGCCACGTAGTTTTATTGGTTTTAATATGTGGTCCTCTATTTTTGCTTCAAAATTTGGTTGGTTGCCAAAAGTTAAAGTCTCTATTACAACGTTTCTATTAGGGTTGCTATAAGTGCACTATCTATTGCCACGTTCCTTTTGTGTTGCTACAAGTTGAACTTCTTATTACCATGTTTATATTAGGGTTGCTACAAGTGCACCATACTATTGCCATGTTCCTTTTGTGTTGCTACAAGTTGAACTTCTTATTACCACGTTTCTATTAGGGTTGCTACAAGTGCACCTTACTATTGCCACGTTCCTTTTTGGCAACGAAAAACACTGGTTGTGATATGATGATTTATCCTTTGCAACGTATGGTGTATTCTGCCACACTCATTTATGTAGCAGCACTAATTTGAAACATTAAATAACATCATCAGATAAATATAACTATGCATTTATAGTTAATGAACAAACATTCAACCATCCACTAAGTTATTACATGACTCATGAAGTACTTAAATACTGAAAAGTTTGGCACGGGACATTGTTTCAACACATAGTAGGCAAATTTGCTAGGACATGAAGAACTTGGTTTGCAAATGGTGACTTGGAGATGATCCCAACACTTGATCAGCAAAGAGGGGATTCAATGCAAGGAGGTCGCATCACCTGTAAAGAATCAACAAAATTTTTAAGCTAGCATCAAATAATCTCTAATATTGGAATTTGTGCAACAACAGCATATAGAAAACCAAAGATTGATTGTGATTCATAAAAATAGCATAATGACATCAAATAATTATCACAACCATAAACACACTTTGACAGCCGAAACATGAATTACATTCACAGCAGCAAGAGGAGTTGAAAAAACTTCACCCCATGTCTTTTTGGTGCTTTGTCGTCCCCTTTGTGCAGCTTGTACCTGTAGCTATTGAGAAGAAATTTGTCTAACGGGAGGGACGGTGGATTGTGTTTCAGGAATGTTAACATCTTTAGTGCTTCTGGTTTTGCGCAAGACTTGTTTTGGAACGTCTTCAGATTCCTTCTCCTATGAACCAATCATTTGTAAGGACAAGATTAGGCGTAATTTGATCAGTAACTGATGATATGTACTAGTAAAAAGTTGTGAATTCGAGAACAACTTGAGTAGAAGAGAGCACATTCCTGGAGTCTGGCCGTACATTCCCAGTTGTAGGAACTGATGCATCCGCCGCCATGTTGTCTGCACATTCAGCGACAAGGTTGTTTTGCTGGGTGATTGATGCAGTCGCCGCCACATCGGCAGATTCAGTGACATTGTTGCTTGGTTGGACAGATATTGGCTGGTCAACCTATGAAAGGATACAAACATTCATATAAAGAACCCAAGGAAAGAAACTCATTCATGCAAATAGCTTGACCCGTATGTGTGGAACTTGTGCATGTCCATTTGTTGCTTGCAGCATTGATAGGAACTCTTGCCTAAGCTGTTGCAGATCTTCTTGCCTTCTCTTTTCACTTTCTTCAAGTTGTCGTGCATGTTCTCTCCTTTCTGTTTCCCTTTCTTCTTCCCATGCTGACATTTTTTCTTGTAGCTACCCAAATGCGTCCATGAGCTCGACGTGTTCCTGATGTTTTAGCTCTTCCCTACAAATTTGTTCCTCGCGCTCTGCATTGAGCAGCTGTCTTCTAGTTGGGTTTTTTTGCCAGGTACCCATTTCCGTGCAACTTGGTTGATTTGCTCTTTGTGACTTCGTTGTAGGCTTTTTGGAACATCTCGTTTTTTCCTTTTGGGAAACAAACTCTGCATTTGATTCCGCCTCAGCAATAACGTTGCTTGCTTTGTCCTAACATTTGCAAGGCACAAGTGGAGGAGTTAGTTGAACAACAGATTGGTTGCATTCTATTATTGCATGGACTATGTATAGTAATGTATGTACTAATTCATTGAGAACTCACATAGACATTTTTAGATTGTTCGTCTGTCCAATCCCCCTGCTTAGTGTGAGTTATCCACCAAAGTTCCATATCATCGGGCTCTTCACAAGTTTCTGGGTCTCTCTGTTATGCCAAGAAAATAACAAATTAATGTTCTTCATCCTACAAGACAGATTGGAGATGTGCTTCTCCAGTCATTATCTTCTCGTAGCTGCGCTGAGAATAAGGCTTAGGGCCTGACAAATGTCTTGTCATTTGTTGGCCTCAAATGGCAGAATTTTGTGTGCTCCTTTCTTATACAATGTAAAGTTATGAACAAAAATCTTAAAGACTCAGACATTGCCATTTGAATGAAAAATGTATTGGTCAGTAATAGTAACAATGTGGAACAAACCTTGAATTTAGCAGTACTGAAATACTTCAACAGATAGTGCCACTCAACAATATCTAATTCTTGAGGCTTATGTAACATTCTCTGGTGGTAGCTGTTGTATGTCTTGGCTGTAGCATTAAAAGTTGAACGCCATCCTTTGTAATGCTCCCTAGCAATGGCCCATATCTTTTCCCTTGATTCAGCATTATCCTCCATGTCCCACTTTGCCTATTATATAATCACAATAGCATGCAAATACTATGTGAGTTGATATGTTAGTTTTTATTTGAATTGTACTGAAAAGCAAAGTCTATTATTATCAATACATCAGTTGCTATTGCATTTCTGACTTCTTCCCTGACATTTTTCCATGATTTCACTCCAATGATTGGAGCCCATTTCCTTGTATACATGACCACTTCATCAATGAATGAGTGGTAGTTATCACCTACCGGTCCTCCATGTTTAGAGAATTGAATGTCCAACTGTTGCTTGTCCGCCTTGATTCTCTTGGCGATTACCGTCATGGCTCTTACGAGACTGCGTCCTCTTTTCTTCACATTTTGTGAGCCTATTCCATGCGAACAACATGTGATAATACCCAAAAAAATAGTATGCATAGACAGGTAATTTCTATGAAACACATGTTACCAGGTCCTTGCTCCTGCTGTTTCCAATGCCGAGCATGAGATGGAGGCTGCACAGCAGGTGTTGGGTTCATTTCATTCCTGTGTTGCAAAATGAAGGTGGGGTCCATATATCGTTCTGCAGAGAATTTAGTGGCATATGATGACCTATCATATTTTGTAGTCTGAGAAAGAATGGTAATTTTCTTGCAAATTAAGAGAGGGATATTACCGATGCCTTCAAGTAGTCCTGCAACATTCAGGTATTCTCGGTATGTCTCGATTGTGTCATCCCTGAATATGTCTTTTAATTCTGAAATAGGATCCATAATTAATTTCAATCATGTGATTGAACATGCAAATTCATGAGTATAAATACACAAATATTGGGTTGTACCATATCTTACGCAAGGCTTTCTTCTCTTGATGCATTTTAGCTAGCCAAAGTTTGTATTCATCTAAGTCACATTCTTCTACTTCATCATCATCATCAGCTTGTGTGTTGACACTTTTGGATTTCAAAGGTGTTATGGCCATGGTATGGTTTATAGGTATTGGCTCTCTGGATACAACTAATCTGGTCACCATCTGCTCCTTGTGAATCTTTTTTATTCTTTCTACATCGACGTCGAAGTCGATCTCAGTGAGTGTTGCTTCCGCAGGAGAGTCAGGAATTCTAGTCTTGTAGTAAACAATGTGACTGTTCTGATACCCCAGTTTTTGTTTCAGCCTATTTATGGTTTGAAGGGTGGTTTGTTTACCAAGAGGGTAACAATGTTTTTATCTGGCGCCCCATCTATACCCTTTTCAATAATATATACGGTCTAATGCTCCTCATCTAATGATATGCGTATTCATGTTGATGTCATAACAATAATGTGAAGAAATTTGGTGTGCAAATCGCGTGATCAAATGCATGAAATCTAGGGTACCAGTGCGTGCACAGATGCATGAAATGTAGGAAGCAGTACGTATGAGGGGAAAGGTCGAACCACGAAACAGCGTACCTGGCCTCGGTCGTCTCGTCTTGAGATGAAGGTACAACATCTTGGTCTGCATCTACGGCGCCGTCAACGAAGGCTTCTGGGTTGCTCGAAGGTGATGATGACCCAAAGAGCGCAGCCGTCGCCCTAGCCCTGGGGGGCATGGTGGTGGTTGGTTCAGCATTCCCGCACCAGAGGTTGGTGTGAACATTCTAGGTAGCATGGCCGACGATGGTGTGCGCTACGCTTCAGAGGACATAGGGGTCACCCTTGCCGACTCGCTGGACGTCGACATCCTCATGTACGGAGAGAAGCAGCTTGGCGGCGGCGGCGGTCGTCGTCGACTACCTGGCCCCTAACTGACAGAGATGTAGATTTGTTTTGCGAGGGGATTAGGGAGGGAAAGTAAAGACACGCGACTTTCTACTCTAGTAACCCGGCGTGGTGGCCCCAGTCATGGTTGCGCGGTAGTTTGGGCGAAAGTTAAATAATTCAGATGGGAAAAACTAGTGCCACATTCCAAATCACCGGCTACCCAAATTTTCTGAACGGTTGGCGTATTTGAGGGGTGCATTTTGGTGTGACCCGCTGACGGGTGGGTCCCACAAAGTTTTATAAATGTTTGTAAAGACGATGCGTTGAACATAATCAAGTATTGTAAATAGTTTTATTTTTATTATACAAGTTTACTTATTGTTTGCTACATATGTAACTGCACGAGATGACACATGTTATTGTATATTGGTTACACACTTTTTGATGTGGTCAGAGTAAATTTTTGAATGTCAACTTTGCACCAACTTTAGTAGACTATCATAAACTCTTTATCAATTTTGTACCAGAGTAAAATGCATCACACAAATATCTGTAACAAACATAAAGATCGGGTAGCAGTGGGTACGATATATGACGACTGAGTTTACACATAGGCTTCCTGAGCCATGATGACACCACAGCAACAAAGGATTATCAAAAACATGCTCTACAAGGACACAAGTTGAGAGACACATCGTCCAAAGACACAACTTCAGAGACATGCTTTGAGTTTATTAGTTGGATTTCTTCAAAGTTCTGACTAAAATGACGCCAAAGCCTCTCTGCAAGGTCCCTCGTCAGTGGCAGATAAATTTCCTTAAAATGAAGAAAGCATTAAATGAACTGTCAGAACAATTGAATTCCTGATAACTGAAATCTTGTGAACTGAAACAATGTTAGCAGTCAGCTGAGTTTAAATAACACAAGAAAGAACGCAAACATGTAAACTGAAATCCAGAAAGTCTTTTAGGGTGCATCATGTGTGGAACAAATTAATCAAGAAATATCAGCAATCACAAACTTTATACCTTCTTTCAGATCATTAACGCTTCCTTGAGTGTGAAGAAGAACCAATCACACATGTTTCGGATCCTACACTCCTCGCTGCAATACCTACACCACGAGTACCAAGCAAGCCATCATGCATGGTCGCCACACCCGCGACCCGCACATTGCAAATCGTCGTGGCGAGGTACGGGCGCCGGCACCGGCGACACGGCAATCGCACCCGTCAGACGGTAGTCCCACATCGACGCAATGATCCTGGAGCGGCGTTTTGTACAAGTCAAATTTTTCCAAGGAAGCGTTGTCGCCCCCTCTTGGGGTCCCTCGACCAAGCTCAGGAGCCGCCTGGCCTCGTTGTCGTCGGCCTCGCCGCTGTTGGGTCTGTAGAGGAAGAGGGAGAGGGCGTACATCGATTCCTTGTGGCCCGCCTCCACAGCACGCCGTAGCTGGTCGAGGCACGGCATGATTACGCCGCGTGTGTTCCCCAGTACTGCGCGGCACAAGCCGCTCTGGAACAAGGCCTCCGGGTTGCCGGCGTTGGCCAGTGTGTTGATGAGCGTCGCGCGATACTCCGGGCTGAGGTAGAATTGACGCCGCAGGATGCATTTCAGGGCTAGGCGTCGTCCGACTGTGGCGGGGCCACCCACCATGCACATTGCCTTGCATGTTGCGCACAGGTTGCGGAGATCCACAATGGCATCCTCCGATTGCGCAGCGACGCGGGAGACGATGTCAATCGTCAGCTCCGTCGGCAGTTCCACCAGCCTCGACGACCCCTCGTAGCGAGCCACGGAGATCTTTTCCATGGAGTGGTTGTAGTTCGTCATGCGCGGGGGGTAATTGGATGTGCAAAGCTGTTATCCCCGGCGAGGATGAGGTAGAAGATGATGGCGAGATGTGAGGGGAGATGGAAAAGAACCGCCGCCGCCAGATCATGTTGTTGATTGAATTTGGGGGTCCCAGTGTATATTGGGTTTAAGGAAACTACACTTTCATAGGGAGGACACAGAATCACAGAGTTGTGGGTCTTACCTATCGGCGCCCAGATTGTGATGTGTTCTTGAGTTGTTCATGGACCTAATTAACTTGATTATTTGATTTGTATAATCATAACTTCAAAGTTGTTTAAATTTCACAAATGACGTCCAAATCACGATATTTTTTCCTACACACTTATGAAATAATAATCAAGGTCATGGTGTCCACTGCATCTCATGTCACTGTGTTTCAACAATCATAATTAAGAAATAGAACATTTCATAACTAGACTCAAGATTTTCAATCAGTAGATGACGTCAATTGGAAATGAGATGAAAACCAAAGTTTCATAGCTCGTCGAGATGAACAATCTTTATTTTGGTCGGATTCTCATTTGACGAAGTGGTACTACACATTGTTCGTTAATCCTAGGTTCACTCTCATAGTTTAAGAAACTTGGTTGGAGACATGTCATTTTTGTTCTACGTTCGTCAAATCAAAATCCAACCAAAATAAAGTTTGTTCATCTCGAGGAGCAATGAAACTTTGGTATTCATCTCTTTTCCAATTGACGTCACCTACTATTTGAAAATCTTGATTCTAGTTATGAAATGTTGTATTTCTTAATTATGATTGTTGAAACACACTGACACGATATGCAGTGGACACCATGATCTAGATTATGTTGTCATAAGAATGTAGGAAAACAATTTCTTGATTTGGACATCATTTGAGAAATATAAACAACTTTGAAGTTATGATTATATGAATCAAATAATCAAGTTAATTAGGACCATGAACAACTCAAGAACACATCCCAAGCTGGACGTCGACAGTTGGGGCCCACAACTCTGTCCAATGGGGAAATCTCTCGCAGGTTCAGGCCGACAGTTTCGAGTAATAATCCTACCTACAGGTGGGACCCGCAACTCTGTCCACAGATGGGGTCACCCAGAGTCAAATTTCCGTTAAAGACTGAATAGTGGGCCAAGAAGTGGTTGGGTCCATGCTTCATTGACCTTTGTTAACCGCCCCACCCCTTTGTTGTCCAACTCCACCCATAGCACGTGTTGTAGGAGAGTACTACTCCAAGTAGGAATCGCCGCCCCTTCGTCTTGACAGTTGTCTTGAAATCTTGCCATTCCCATTGCTTCAGCAACCACCACGCCGTCGCACCCGCATTCCACTCAGCTTGCACCCCACCGCCAGCCCCTCACGTCAAACCAAGGCCACCAGAGCGGAGATGGACTCCTCATCGACAGCGGGGTCGAGGGTTTTTGGGCACCGTCGCGCCCAGAAACCCACATTGGCGGGATCGTCGAGGCGTGCGGAGACTGTGCCGGCGGAGGCTGCGATGAGGCCATGGGCGTCGGTCCCGGCGGCGGTGGAGGAGCCGGAGCTCGTCCCCAATCTCCCTACGGCGGCGGAGGTTCCAGAGGTCGTGGACTCCGGCCAATGGGGCCTCAAGCGGAAGTCCGGTGAGGGTCCTCAGCACCCCATCACCAGGAAGGCTAGGACGGGTGATTCCTCGGACAGTGAGGAGTCGGAGGACTACCCGCACCTCTGGCCAGATTTCGACTGGGAACGACCGGTAAGTTTGGTTCCTTCTACCAAATTAATTTGCCCCATGTATTAATTCTACCGATTATTGAAATAATATAAGTGATTATTGTTTCTTTGCGTGAGAACATAGTTATGAACATAAATGGCAAGAACGGATAGGAACCTTCTTTGGCATTCAATGCTACCTTCTCATCATGATATGTAAGTTTTACTACAAAAGATTAGTCTTGTCTTATCTACAAAATTCACTAGCAAATACACTCAGCCTGTTGTCCTATTTTTTTGGATGTGCTTGCATTAACTGAAATTGCACTCATAAACGTCTCTTGCATTTTCTGCCAACATCTATCCCTGCTGTTCATTGCAAAATTTAGTATTAATTCATGTATACATTTCTTAATCTAGGAACGTGGGCCCAAGGTCATGTATGAGATAAACATGTCGCGAGCCAGGACCTTCGTGGACTGCACTGACGACAGCGATGATGAGCACTGCAGGCCCAACCGTAGGCCACCTACTAACACCGAGGTATATGTTTTACCTTCATTCCCTATGTTCTATTATGTTGCATATGCAAATTGTGTTGTACATGTCTCTGTAATGCATACTTAAAACATGTCAGGTCGAGCGGCTGGTGGAGGGGCTTCGCGTGGCAATCAAGCGCTGGGTTTATTACCCACCTTCAAGATGAAGTAGCTTGTGATCTTGACCCTTGTATATTTATGACCTAGGAATCATGGCTTTTGTGTAATGACCCTTGTGAAGTGGCCTTACTTAAGTGGAAATATATGGTCCCTGTTGATAAATTGAGTAGTACTCTGCTTCTTGTTGCCATGTTTAGTACTCTGCTTCGGTTTGTATTCAGAACATTTTCTAAGAACACAAAGCAAACTTTTAAAAAATGTTGAACATTTTCTAAGAATTAACATAAAACTTGAGCCGCGAATGATTTTGGTTTACCGGGTCCACCTCCCTGCTTGCGCAACCGTTAGCATTCAATAGTGTTGACTATTTTTTTCTTTACCACAACCTTTTTGGACGGAATGTTGTTGCTGGGCATATATATCGGAGACAAATTACGGCCTGTTTAGATGCCCAACTTCCTCCAAAAAGCACTATGCAAAAACAAGGTTCCCCATCACGTCAAACATCTCATCAAAAATGTCGACCTAAAAAACGAATCTTTTGAGTCTAGTTAGGCCATGGTAGAACAATATTTACCAAAAAAACGAAAAGTGCTACAGTGCTTTTTCAATTTGATACAGTGCCTTTCAGCCTAAAAACCATGCAAAATCCATGCTTTTGGGTTCCCCTTTTAGCCATCTAAACACACCCATTGTGTTTAGATGACTGAAATGGGGATGAATTGGGGAAGAATTGGTGTAAATGCAGATGAATATTGAGAGGTGATGTGAGTCATGTGATAGACGATGGGATGCTTTTTGCAAAACTTTTGGAGAAATGAAACAAATTGTACCCTAAAAAAGCTTAAATGAAGAAAAGAAGAGTTTGGTAAAGTTGGGTATGGAAAACATGAAAGGGAATAATGTAGGACATAATGACATGATAATTAGAATAAAATAGATGGTAAGAAATGTTGCTTCTCTCTCATTTTTCCTAAAAATGGTAAGAAATGTTGTTTATAGTGTTTACATAGCCATCGTGGTAAAGGAAAATGAATCTTGAAAGTAAGATTCTTAATAATGACGTGGAGAAACCTAAAAGCTATCTTCTTTCAAATCCTGAAAGATTTTTCCTACCTTTTTTCTCTTCTTTCTCAACTCTTCATAATTATATCATGTTGTCAATGTGTGAAGGAACAATTAGTCATAAAAGGGGTGCTAGAAAAATAAAAAAGAATAGCAGCATAAGATATTGTAAAAATCAAACCCAAAAGTGCAAGTATACATAAACATGACAATCTACGGCTACAAAAACTGTGAAGAAAGAAAGCAAACTTTAGAGAAAAAGGTAGCCACGTGTCCCCACTTCGCTTTGACTTCTAGATGAAGTCGGAGACCGAATCCAGTGCGCGTCGTGCGCGCCCCTCCGCATCACCCTTCATCCACGAAAGGACGTTGCGCAGGGTGCTCCGTCCAGGCCCACGGGAAGAACATGGCCCACAGGAAGGGCGGCGTACATGAAGCCGAACCGACAACATAGAATATACTAGTTTCTCTTCATCCCTCCCCCCAACCTGTCCCATCGAAGGAAGGGGTTTTCTTGCCTGCCATCGCCGGCGACCCCCAAGCTTGCAATCTCAGAAACTGCCATCGCCAGTGACCCCCAAGCTTCCGAAGGCGGCGATGACCCGAAGCAAGGCAGCGGAAGGCGGCACCACCCCTGAAACGAAGATGGATGCCGTAGGGGCAACCGCCGCTGCCGGCCTCCACAGTAACCTAGGTGCTGCAGGCGGAGCAAGCCCCGCTGCGTCAGCAGAGCGCGTCGATTTCAAGGTGAGTCCTTCGTTGTACAATGTGTTTCTAGTCGTGGATTTGTCGCGAGATTGAAGATTTTGAACTCTGTTTTCTTGGATTGGGACTGCAGGGTGGCAAGCGTGTCGCTGTGAATGTGTGGGATGCCGCTGTCGATCCAGTCGACGTTCGATCACGCAGTGGCTGGGATGAATGGCGCCCTGCCGTTGTCCATCCACGACTTGCACAGAAGCAGGGACCGCCCCGAACTTCGATGCACGAGGTTGAATTCTTCAAGGAGCGGTACTCGAGCATCAAGACCACTGTCACTTGCGATGCGGGAGTAGTGGCGGAGTACATCAACGAAATCAAAGGTAGTCCTCCTCCAAAACGTTTGCTCGTTGGATTGGACACCGAGTGGATTGAGCTTCTCAGTGGCGAGCACAAGGTCGCATTGCTGCAATTGTGCGTTGGGTCGCGTTGCCTTATTTACCAGGTGCGCCATGCCGGCTACAAGCTTCCTGATGTCCTGATCAAGTTTCTCAGCGAGGAAGGCCACATCTTTGTCGGAGCGCATACCTTCCACTGATTGTTTCTGAGGTTGATGACAAGTATAGCCATCTGTACCAAAATGGTTACAAGTCTTCACTGGAGAAGATTGGAAATGTTGTACTAGAGCTACCTCTATACAAGGACAGAAAAGTGAACCACAAGCTGCGGGGTTTGAGGTATTTGCTAGACTGGCAGGTGAATTACGCCTCCAAGGATGCATTTCTGTCTTTTGAGATTGCTAATCAGCTTGAGATCAAGCATGGTTACCGATTTTTGCCAGATGCTAAATGGTTAGAATCACCTATGTAATGTACTAACCAAAAGTAATAAGTAGAATTTACGGGTTTTCAAAACAAGTATCCGTGTAAATAAGTAGAATCACCTATGAAGTGATGTAGTCAATGCAAGTACGTTGCTGGTACTTTGGAATATATGTGCAAGTCTTTTTCATGATGTGAAATGGAAACTTTGGTATTATAGGTTGAAACATGAAACAACACCACACCACGACACGACACGACAAGGCACAACACAACACGCCATGCCATGCCAGTTTGAACCCACACCACGACACGACAGTTTTGTCGTTTAGTTGTAAATTTCTGTATAAACAACCTGAAAGGCCATGCCTGATAATCGGAAAATAGAAAGACGCCGACGGTTATTGGAAAGTCATCTCCTCCCACATCTCACGCTCCCCCGCCGTGCCTTCGCCGCCCACATCTCACACTCCCCCACCGTGCGCTCTCCCCCCACATCTCACGCTCCCCCACCTCGCGCTCTCCGGCCACATCTCATGCTCTGCCGCCGCGTCATCTCTGTCCAGATCTCATGCTACGTGCCGCGCCACCACTTGACTTTCATGGCATCGAGGGAGCACCCCCGGTGGCTCGCGGAACTCCCAATTGAGTTGCGGGCAAACATCGCTGGCCGAGTCACTGCGACATCGAAGCAGCCAATGGACGACCTCCGCAGCCTACGTGCCACCTGCAAGAGCATGCTCGGCCCCTGCCGCGACAGAGACGTCGGTAGGCAGCTGGCACTAGATCGGGTTCCAATCCAAGATATGCAGAACACCGACCCCGAAGGCTACAACATCTTCGTTCGTTGCCTAGCTACAGCCGGCAACCTGGCAGCCGGCTTCCTCGCCAGGATTGACGACATCTTCAGCAAGAACCGCGGCCCGCTTCCTCCCCTCGACGAGCTACACCGTGCTGCCCAGGCCGGACACAGAGGGGCGGCCTATGTGGCGGCTGTCGTCCTCTATAGGTTCTACAGTGGGGCCGACACCGACGACACTGTATTTGCGTACATGAAACAGGTTGAGGGCGAGGCTCCAGGGCAGTGGTGTCGGCGGATGCTCAATAACGTGCATTCTCTTTATTTCTGGACTCGTGGGGTTAATCTTGCAACACAAATGAGGACTATCGCCCTCCGCGACGGCCACCGCCAGCTGACGCTGCTACCAGCGGTGGCGTGAGGAAACATTCAACACTGCATAGGCCGAACCTTCTACAGTAGGGAGCCGAGCCGGAGGGGGTTTGCCATGCATTTCTGTAGTGATGAACGTAGGCTTCGTTTCGAATGCGATGCCTTCTTCGTTGGTGTTAATCATGTTTTCAGAGGCTAAAATGGATGCAGCAATCCAATTCCACCCCCATGAAGTTCAGCAAGGAAACAGGGTGTTTTGTTCAGTTGCGCTTTGCTGGGAGAAGTCAGTTGCAGGTTTTAGTGGACTTTTGTGCATGTCTATCTGTCCTTTAGTTGTTCATGTTGGTCTTGGTTTGTTTTTCTGGAGTTTGGTGCCCTCCCAGCTATGGAAGCCCTTGTTTGCTTCATGTTGGAGATGGCTTTCTGTCTTTAAGCTTTCGTTTGCTACTCTATTCTGTGTGGTGTTGGTACTGAACTCTGTAATTTCGTTGCGTTGTTAATTAAATTCGGGCTTTGCCCTTAGTGGAAAAAATGGTGTAAAGTGTATCATCTGCTATGTGATTTGAAATGGTTAATTTTAATACGTAAAATATGAATTTAAAATTTGATATGTGTATAAAGAAAAAGAGGATCTGTGTAGATGAAAAGATATAAAATGGTTAATGTTAATATGTATAATATGAAAAAAGAGGTTTTGTTTAGTTGCAAAAAATGTGTCATGGGGTTACAGGGCCAGCCAGGCCACAACAGGCTCAACCGGCAAGCAGGAGCCCGATGGGCCAGCGAGCGGGAGCCCGATGGGCCGGCCAGCCCATTAAGCCCCATAGCACAAAGAGGAAGCAGTCATGGTTGATCAATTAAGAGTTCGATAGCACAACCACGCCTCCATATTTAAGCTGTGCTACGCCCTTTTCAGGTTTCAGTGTGGTAGTAAACGTAGTATAGTGCGACACCACTGGAAATAACACTAATGGGCCGGTGCAAAGGAATACAATGCCAACCGGCTGGCCCAAACCGTCTGTTAACATAGCGAGTCATCTCTGATCCCCAATCCCCTCGAAGCGTCAAAAATTCCCCATCCCCCATCGGAGGCTCCGACGCATCCACTTCAACATGGCCACTGGAGTGAGGGGCGGTAGCGCCGCCGCACAGGCGAGCGGCGGTCTCAGAGGGAGGGTCCGTACCACTACAGCGCAGGAGAGCGGCGGCCGTGGACTGAGCGGCGCCGGTGGCGGGCGGGGCCACAATGCCGCCACCTACAAGCGCGATGCACGCGGGCGATTCAAGCCTCCGACACCGCCGCTTACCCCAACGTCGTCTGTTAGCGGCACCCCTACGAACTCGTCCTGCAGCATATACGGCCTTGTCAAGTCCTCCTCGTTGTCCGACGGCCCGCATACCCAAGTTGAGCCATCGGTTAGGGGTAAGCAGGCCCTAGTCGGATCCAAGCGTTCTCGAAGTGATGTGAGGTAAACCGCCAAAACCCCCTCTCTCCAATCCATAATAGTACATTGGTTGACAGAAATCATCTCTGGTTGATTAATTGATCAGCGACCCAGATTAGTTTGAATGAAGTTTTGTTTTGCATTTTTTTCATTTTTAGCTCACTAAGCAGATTTAACAACATTGTTGGAGTTGTTCTCAATATATGTTCAGCTATGCACATATGTTCTAAGCACAACATTTTCACAAATAAATTGATTTGTTCTCAACATATTTTCTGAAATATATTGCTTTGATCACATAATATGTATTAATCTGGCTGACTTGTAGTTGGGCCTATTCTTTCCATTTCTTTGACTTGTATTAATCAGGCTGACAATGATGATGAGTATGCATCACACTTCATATGGTCCTGTTAGGGCTTACACTAATTTATTTGCATATAAACATGAGAATTTATTTATTCGTTCGTTACTCGTTCATGTTTGGTCAGGGTCGTGAACAAATCTATCAGTAAGACAAGGATCATCATCTCCGACTCATCCGATGATGAACCCAACAGGAACATACAGTGGCCACCACCCCAAAAGAACGATGTCGGATCTTCGAAAACAAAGGCGCATTTTGATGCTTTCATGGTTGCATAGGAAAGACCTGATCTAAGCCATTTCAAGTTACTAATTTAAGCTTATTGACTGCTGTAGAAACTGCCATTGCGCCAGAAGGTTCAGCAGCTGAAGGATCTCTATGACGATTTGCGAGAGCAGATCGAGAGTATAGGCCTGCAAGTAGATGGAGCTCATGAAGCCATGGAAATGGCCCTGACAGAATTCATGGAGGATGTAGGTGGCAAGTTAGATGCGATGGAGAAGAAGATCTCCAAGCTTTATGCCAAAGTCTTCCAGAAGTAGTAAATAATGGCAACATCTAAGTCATGACTACGGTTGAACTTGTATATTGGTACTTAATGTACATATTAATCTCATTTATGTAAAAAGCTGATCTTCCTCGCCCTGCCCTAAAGTGTCAAGGCAAGAATAAATTTCATCTTAACACGCCAAACAAAAAACGACTAAGTATCAATTGAAAAACTCATCATCTTGGGCATCTTGAACTATTGGTGCAGCAATTCCATCATCAATGTATGTGTAATCTGCATCATGTTCATCATCAACATCAAATACGTCATCGTCTGGTTCATCAACCGCCTTGGCCCGAACCTGATTAACAACTGAGACATCGTTGGTTGTGCCTTCCTTGTCTGATCTAGACCAATTTGTCAAATCCTAGTGTTCACCGAGCAAATTAATACCTTCGATACCCACAGCATATGAGTCCTCAAGATCTAATTCAGGCATGGCAAACAAGTTCCTTGGTTTCATTGAAATAACACTGCTCCAACCCGGTTTGTTCACCATATTCACATAAAACACCAGTTCTGCTTGTGTTGCCAGAATATAAGGTTCATTCCTAAACTTGTGTCGAGTAGTATCGATGTCAATGACCCCAAATTTATCTTTACTGTATCCTTTGCCTCTGTTGGTACTTTTGTCAAGAGGCACATCAAACGAGTCACACTAGAACAGAATAACTTCTTTTTGTCTAGGGAATTCCAGTGAGATCATTCTTTTAATCACCCCATACCAGTTCGTGCCTTTTGCCTCACCCATGACAAGCACACCACTCTTTTGTGTCCCAACGGTTTTCTCTATGTTAATGGTTCGAAACAGCCAATTGTTGATATGACATCTATTCCATGTACGAGGTCGGGGATCCGGTCCTTGAGCAAGTGCAAACAAATCTGAACTTACTTCCCCTCTAGCATGTAGACCTCTGATCTTGCTTTCAAACCATCTTACGAGTTGAGCCTCATGTCGCTTATCAAGATTTCTGGTTCCATATACCTTCAGTTCTTCCAAATGCTCGTTGCACATTAATGAATATTACCGTTAGTTTGAAATTTAAAATTAAAAGCAACAAATGATGTTGAGTAGTGTATCTTACTCGACATATGGTCCAGCCTCATCACAATTGCAAATTATGTAGTGCCTCATCTTCCGAAACTCATTTGGTGGAATTTCTTCGACCGTCTGTCCTCTCCTCTTGTAATCCATTTCTGAAAAAATGCTCAAACCAGATGGTGGCTCATTCACGATGAATCGTTTCATGTCGATCAACACAATTGTCTTTGGTGTCCACGTCCAAGAATCTTGAGCGAGAATGTAAGGCACTCCTCGAGTATGTATCCCTCGGCAAATTGAACCTTCGGGGGTGAGCCTTGTTCCTCACATATCCTTTCACAATGCGTAGGTACCGTTCCACTGGGTACATCCATCTGTAACACACTGGCCCCCCAAGTTTAGCTTCTTCAGCTATATGAACAGGCAAATGGATCATGATATAAAAAATGCAGGTGGGAATATCATCTCAAGTCGACAAACAGCCTCCCTAATTGAACAGCTAAGCCTGTCCAATTCTGCTTCCACCAGCTCCGTTGAACATAGTGCATCGAAGAAATTACTAAGTTGAATCAATCCAATGACAACAACTTCTGGCAAAATCCTATGCACCACTAAGGGTAAAAGTTTCTGTAGAATTAGATGGTAGTCATGCGTTTTCAAGCTAGACACCTTACGTGACTTTACATCAAAACATCTTCTTACATTTGAGGAAACCCCATCAGGCATCTTCACTTCATATAGAAATTGACACAAACTTTCCCTGGCATCCTTATCTAACTCGTACAAGGCTGATGGCAAGGTATACTTATCATCTTTAATCACAGGGTGCTGATCTGGTCGTATCCGTAGATGCTCCATGTCAAGCCGAGCATTCTCCCCGTCCTTACATTTGCCATCCAATTTAAGCAGAGTGCCTAGTATGCTCTCACATATATTTTTCTCAATGTGCATCACATCCAAATTATGCCCGATGAGCAAAGAAGGCCGATAAGGGAGCTCAAAAAAATACTCTTCTTCGTCCGGTTGTGGCATCCGTTGTCTTCGTCACGCTTCCTTTTTTGATAACAAGGTCTTTCCAAATTCTACTTGTTCAAAAGTAGAATACTTGCTCAAGTACACCGTGCACCGGATAGTGGTTACGGTGCCTCCTCGGTTTTGACCTTGTTGTTGAAGCTGACCGCGTTGTTGCGCCATGGATGGTCGGGGGCAAAAAACGTCGATGTGCCATGTAGCAGTGCTTCCGCCCATGTTTCAACCACAAATACTCAGTATGTTTGTGGCAGTATGGACATGCAAACTTCCTTTAGTGCTCCAACCAGACAGCATAGCATAGGCTGGGAAGTCATTAATTGTCCAAAGAAGTATAGCACGCAATCTAAAATTCTTCTTAGTCCCTGCATCTCTTGTTTCAACACCATTATTCCAAAGCTCCTTGAGCTCCAGTATCAGGGGCCTCAAATATACATCAATATCCATTAAGGGAGATTTTGGACTAGGAATCAACATTGACAAGATCTAGTTAGATTGTTTCTGACACAACCATGGAGGCAAATTGTAAGGTACTAGGATGATAGGCCAAATGGAGTACGTAAGACATTGCATGCCAAAGGGATTGAACCCATCAGAAGCAAGACCTAGCCTAACGTTACGATCTCCTTCTTCTGAAAACCATTTAAACTTTGAATTCACGTGCTTCCATGCCTTTGAGTCAGCAGGGTGACACATTTTCCCATCATTCACCAATTCTTTCTTGTGCCACTGCATATCCTTTGACATTTGCTTTGACATATACATTCTTTGCAGCCGAGGAATAAGAGGAAAGTAGCGTAGGATCTTAACCGGTAACCGCTTCTTAACAGAAGTAGCACCAACTGCACTGCAATTATTATCAGAGGTTTTTCTACAACTTTCCACCTTGACTTCTTACAAATGGGACATGTTTCCAGATTTGCGTATTTATCAAAAAATAGCACACAATCATTTTGGCATGTGTGTATCTTGACATAGTCCAAGCCCAGGTCTCGAACCACCCTTTGCACTTTATCCAAGGAGTTAGGAATACAATGCCTTTCAGGGAGAACCTTTCCAAAGAGCTTAAGTATGGCCTCCAACACCGCATTACTTAAGCCATACATGCACTTTATCTGAAAAAGCTCCACAATAAAAGAGACCTTAGTTGCATTTTTGCATCCTGGATACAATTCCTTTTTTGCTTGCTCTAATAGTTTCAAAAAAAATCTCTACCTGCTTATCTACCTCCTCCTCATCTCTGGTTTGTCCATGATGTATAGTGCCACTGATAATGTTTCTAATTAGAGTATTAGTGGCAGTAGGGTTATCATCCCAACCATCTTCTTCATCGTCTTCTCCAAAAAAAGTGTTGTATCATCAGCTGTAGGTACTGCATCAAGATTATTGAGATCATAGTAGCATCTTGATTCACAGGACCCTGAGATGAAGTATTAGTTTGGTCTTGAATGTTACCATCATCGATGAAACAATCAGCAAACCCTCTATTCACTAAATGCATTTGAATGGGAAACACGGTGGAATGTCTGATCATGCATTGACACAAAGTACATGGGCACGCAATAGATCGACCTCGCGCTGAGGCGGTAAATTTTTGCAAAAAAATCGGAAATTGTTCTGCCAATCCGCTGAGTGTCGAGGCAAGCGCATCCAACTCCGATCTTTGTCTGATGCCATTAATTAATCTGCATTGTTCATGTTTCAATCGACCTAGATCATGATATAGCAATATGCATGCATATTCAGCGAACGATTGAATATATATACGAGATCATCAAGACAACAGTAAGTACCGGCCGTGGCCGTGGCGTCGCACAGATCTCCGCAACAAGAACCATGTGGAGATCACTGTGGAGATCGATCACCTAGAGGCCCTCGTGGAGAACTCCGCAACAAGAACCAGGTTGTCGAAGACGGAATTTTGGAATGGTCCGGATCGGAAGAGCCCCTATCTGATCATCGTATTGATCTGCTGCATAAACGTTGCGATAGACACATTATAATGCAGCCAAGGAATACCTCGTTGCAATAATTTTTATATAGTTGCAATGATCACAAAAAATAATGCAACGACTAAATTTTGTGGCAATACATACACGATATTGCATCTTTAGGCTACAAACGAAGCAATAGCCCTCCATGTATTGCAACAAAACAAAGACATAACTGCAGCCCAAATTATAAGTTGCAATATAGCTGTTCCATATTTGCAACAAAAATTCTACGTTGTGACATAGCTGTTCAAAGGCAACCATCCCTAGTATGGTGGCTATAGCAACTTTCTGTTGCAACGCAAGGAATGCTAATGCAACACAATAATGGGGTGGCATTATTTCCAACAAAATGCAACAAAAATCCTAAAAATGGGTGCATTAGCGTCAACCTGTTGCAACCGAAAAAATAAATAATGCAACACAAATTTTGTGTTGCAATAGACACACAAATTGCAACCAAATCACCGTTTCGGTGCAATAGTACCCCCCCTATTGCAACCGAATTAGTGGTGTTGCCTAAGGGATTTGTTGCAATAGAGGGAAAACCTTGTAGTGATAGAACCCAATGGGAATTAAATATAATTAATGATGTGGCAGCTTTAAAATTGTTTGGAAGGACTACCGCAGCAGAACTCATATAAATTCCCCACGTGTTGCTGCCATATATTTTACATAAATTCATATGATTATTTGATATATTTGTGAAGTTTTTCAACCTTTTAACATGAGGGCAAGTTATTCTATAATTTAACAGATAATTGAGGATAATACATATGCGGCTAATGTGCTTGTTATTTTAAGATGCAAAATCAATTTATATGAACCAAGAGTGCGAGACGCCAAGACGCAAGATGGAGCAACCGGATAAGCCAACAGTGCCTGTATCTATCCATCCGTGACTCAATCTGCCAATCCTTCCCTCCTCTATCATTGTTTCTCAATTCTTCTGTTTGATAGCCGAACTAGTACTTACAGCCGTGGCCATGGATGGAGACGGAGATAATAATGCAAGTTCACGTCCTCGAACTGGAAGTTTGGAGTCGAGGAGTAAGCTTCGTAAATGTGGAACTCGTTCTTCATCAAAACCTTCAATGTCTGTAGACGTGGTGGTATGTTATCTAATTTCAAAATAGTAGTTCCTAATCTATACTGAAATTGCTTGAATCGGTGATTGGCCTGTAGGGTTGTAGCCTGTAGGTATGTACTGCATCATATCTTGCTAGTTCAAATTTATTATTGAAAATGATCTGATCCATGGCTACAATGCTCCATACTATTTAGCTTTTTTCGAATGTTTGAAGAACATTGCCAGTGTCATGACAATCTTAGAAGGGGATGCGTGTACCTGTAAGGTTGTAACTTATTTAATTATTTAACTATTTCCATTCAGAATATGCATTGAATATCATACTTTATTTTTTGATGCAGTATGTTTCCTTATAAAGACATTGGAGAATGTTCCAGAAGAAGAAGATGATGTTAACAGCTTCGACTATAGGGATGATATGTCTGAAAGCCTACCTACAGGTGATGGTGGCAGTGGAAGCAGAAGCAAAAAGAGTGATGAGGTTGATGATGGAACGTCAAAGGCTAAGAAGGCAAAGAAAGGAGGGAAAAAAGTGGTGTTACATTGTCTCCCAAGTGCAAGATACCAAGAGGCAAAAGGGCGCAATGTTGGCAAGATTTTACTGCTGTTAAAGTCTAGTCCAAGAAGGAGAGAGGTGTCATGGAGACTAAGGAAAAGTGCAAGTTCTGCCATAGGAGTTAATTGTACCATCCAGGTGGTTCCACTACAACTCTGAACTGGCATCTACTTAGTTGCACTCAATACTAGAACAGGTTGGCAAAGGCTAAATCTCAAGGTACAATAAACATTGGTCCAGATGATGGCATTCCTCTTGTTGTTAATCCTACTGAATATGATCGTGGTCACACTAGAGAATTGATTGCCAAGATGATAATTGCTCATGATTATTCATTTAGGATAGTAGAGCGTAAGTTGTTTAATATTTTGATGAAATGGATGAATGATAACTATGAATGGATTGGTAGGAAGACTATAAGAAATGAATGCATCAAAGTTTATGAATTTGAGAAAAACCAACTCAAGGAGAGTCTGAAAGGGGTGGAATCAGTAAGTTTAACCACTGATTTATGGACATCTAATAAAAACCTTTTAGTACATGTGTTTGGTGGCACAATACATAGATGAGAATTGGGTTTTGCAATGTTGTGTCTTGAACTTTATAGAGGTGGATCCTACCATACAAGTGTTGTCATAGCTCAGGCGGTTTTTGAGTGTATGGTAGAATGGAAAATAGAAGACAAGGTCACAACAATAACACTTGATAATGCTACAAACAATGGTAACACTATTACAAATTTGAAGGCAAAGCTTCTTGCTAGAAAGAATTCAGTATTTGATCCTGGTTACTTCCATATTCGTTGTGCTGCTCACATAGTTAATTTGGTTGTTAATGATGGCCTCCAGCCAATAGATGATTTGATATCTTGCTTGGGGAACACAGTAAATACTTTAAGACGTCTCCATCTCACGTGTATAAGTTTGTGGAAGTGTGCAACAATTATTCTGTCAAAGTGGGAAAGGGATTATCTCTGGATGTCAAAACAAGGTGGAGTTCAACTTATAAAATGCTAGATATGTGCATTGCCTATAAGGATGCATTTGGTTATTACAGAGAAGTGGACAGCAACTATGCTTGGAAGCCTATAGATTCAGAGTGGGTAATATTTGAAAAATTTATGCCTATATTGGCAACAATGGCAGAGGCCACTAGTGTATTTTCTGGGTCAATATATCCTACTACCAATTGTTTCTATCCTTACATGGCAAGAGTTAAGAGAACATTGATAGGGGCACAACAATCTGGAGATACATATTTGAGGAGTATGGCAGCTGCAATGTTGGACAAGTTTGATAAATATTTGGGAGGACAAGAATAACATAAGTTATCGCTACAATTCTTGACCCGAGGTTCAAGATGAGGTACATTAAATGGTGTTTTGAAAAGATGTTTGACACAGCTAGGGCTGAAGTTGAGACTAATGACATCAACCAATAGTTGGAAAGGCTGTACAACAAGTATGAGATGTTACATCGGCAAAAGATAGGTGACAGTCGTATGAATAGGCAATCAACCTCACTTGAACTTGATACAACCAACTCAGTGGCTTCTATTGCAAGTGATTTTCATGTATTTTTGCAGTCAAGTGTTACTGAAAGTTCAAAGTCTGAGCTGTTGATTTATCTAGATGAAGCAAATGAGGACATAAATAACAAGCATTTCAACCTACTTAGATAGTGGCATGTGAATTGTCATAGATTTCCAGTTTTGTCTACCTTGGCAAAGAGGTTCTTGGCTGTTCCAGTGAGCAGTGTATCATCAGAGAAGACCTTCAGTAGTGAAGGCTGAGTTCTTGATGACTATAAAAGCTCATTAAAACCAGCCACAGTTCAGGCATTAGTTTGTGCAACAAGCTGGATAAGGGGCACTTATGAGGACAAAAATAAACCTCTTGTGGTATGCATTCATCATTCTAATATGTGTCATTACTGTGTTCACCTTTGGTTGTCTTGTTGACATGCTAATATTTTTTTCTATTTTGAGGTTGGAGATGATGAAGATGATGTCGAGTTTATTGAATTCCCAAATTGCATTGTGGGAAGCAATTAGTGTTTGTGGACATTCTGCTATGTTTATTTACTTATGCTGCTATGTTTAATTACTCATGACTATGGTTGATTCGATGAATATGTGATGGAGACATGGATGATGGACCTAATTCGTACTCCATTTCATTGTTGGCTTGTTGTTTAATGTGTTTGATGGATAAATATGTTAGGTATGTGTCAATGTGTGTTTGATGGAAAAATATGTGATGTAACACACATGTCTAGGTGCTTGGCCCTCTAGGTGTGGTCGGTAACTCCACAGATAGTGAAAGTCCTACACACCTCCAAAAAGTGCTGGAGATGTGCATTGGCATCTTCATTCGGCTTGCCAGAGAACAGATTGGCTTGCACCATGTTGATCAATGCCGGCTTGAGTTCAAAGTTTTCGTCTCCCACAGTTGTGGTTGGTCCAGTAGGGACATTGGTGTTGGACGGAGCGGAGAACTCGCGGACCGTCCTCTCGGCAATTGGTGTTGACGGGGTGCTATTTACAGGATCGATGGTGTTCGTCTCTTGAGTCGAGAGGAACTTCTGAGGGATGATGACACGGGGTCGCACTCTCCTCACAAGTGACTCTGGATTGTCGTTAAAGTTGGATGGTAGGTCGAAACCGGTCATGCACTACTCTGCGTACACGAGAGTAGAGCAAGGGTAAACCAGCTTAAATAGCGGTTCACCGATCCTTGATAATTCTACCACGATGTTTAAATGATAACTTATGCCTATTGTGTAAAACCTCAGATTTTTGTAGAAACCCCGAATCCCTGTACCGTCACGATAGTCCCTGAATCAGTGGCTATCACCTACAGAACGTCTCACAGATAAATAAACAAAGTCATACATCGCATCACACAAGAGTAAAAGTACATAATTTATTACATGTCCATTATGGAGTACATCATTACAAGCCTCTTGGCTGAATCAGAGTGAAATTCTACGCAGCGGTAGCTAGCATCTCAGAAGGGTCTCCATCTTTTATTCTTCTCGCCACAGGCATCCTTGAGTGAAGCGACGCATCCCTCAGTCGTACCATCCATCGGTGTTGTTGTCGTACTTGGTCTCGTACCTTGCACACCCAAAGTCTATCCCCAAGGAGTAGGATAGGTCCACATCACCAACTGTATGGAGCTTTAAGTGGCCTAACATCTCAAGGTAGAAAAATAGACAAGGAAGCGGCTCTGGTTTCCTATGCAGCAGCGGCAGAGTATAATCAAGAAATCTCAGTCAAGTTCCCACCCCAAATCTCTCAACACAACTCGGAACCACATGGTCACCCAGGGCCCTGTCTCCACAACCTACTCCTGTCTAGGGTCGATGCGAGAACTTCCTCTCCTCGCACCTCAATGGTTACGATCGGATCAACGAGGTAGATGGAGCCTCTCTCCTCTAACCAATTGCAACCACAGCTCACCATACACTCATCTAAGGGGGAAGGTAGAAATCCCAAAACATGAGAACAAAGCTATCAGAGGACATGTCCATATCCGAGGACGTGGCTATAGCTATAGATCGAACGACTCTGTAGAGTGTGTACACCTGAACCCAACCCAGAATGGAACCCGGCCGGTGTACGGCCGACCGAGCCCATCCTACCATGCGAACTCTCGGTAGTTACGGTCCCATCCTGCATCCGGCCCTCAAAACGCCCCCCCTCCCCCCCGCCCCTAGAAGGGATGGCACTGGAACTGTGAAATGCCCCTGTGTGGCCACACGGGAGTCGCTCTGAGAGGGTGGTCTCACCTCCACCTCTCCCCCACTGATACCCGCTATCCTGCTAGAAGGTATGGTTCCGCACTTGCCGAGCTCAACTCGTCCCTAACCCCACGCTCGGCGGGGTGGTGTGTACGTAAAGGTCCCGTGAAAAGGTCTGTCCACTCGGTTTCAGACCGGGACGAGCTCATATCCTCCATGCGCAAGTAAAACCCTAACACCTAGGCTTCGAAAACTGTCAAAGTAGGGATACACTGAGGAGTGGACCCCTATCCCCGATCCCAGATCAGTTGTTTTGAGCTAACCCCCGCCAAAGTACCCAAAAACGCCTTCTCATGCCGGTTTTATCCCACTCACGCCAAGAACCACTATTCCCATCCCAACACATGCATCGCGAAGCTCAGCGTATATACACACTTATAAACATATATAGTAGTAGGACAATCAAGGACAGGATATGTAAAGTAGGTAGTGCAAGGTTCATCAACATCCATATAAAGTAAAGTGCTAGCAATCTACATTGCAATGTCTAATAGGTTTTCAAAGTCAGTCGAGCGTGAACCTGGGGTCGGGTAGTCCTCTGCGATGAAGTCGTCGGCGTAGTCGTACTCCGGGATCAGCTCCCCGGCTCCAACTGTTCCTATGAACGCGTAAAAGAAAATAAACAACGGTCCTAATGAAATTAACTCCAAAAGAACGACAATTAAGAGCCAAAAGAGGGCAAACACTAGCCTAACACGGAGTTTAAGATTTTAGAGAATTACTGGAAAAGGTTTCGTATTTTTCGGAGCAAAAATGAATTTACTAGGATTTTCCAAAGATAAAATAGTTTTCGGGAAATAAAATACTCATACACAATAGCATTAACTATCGGCTGTCTACTGGCTGGCTCTAGGCTAGCGGTTAGATGGCTGCAGGCTGGCTACTAAGGCTAACGAGGCAGCCATGTCGGTGGCTTTAAGCCGGTGAGGACCGGGAGCGTCCGGTGGTCGATGGATGACCGCTCCTCGGTGATGAATGATTGACAACGGATGTTGGACCGACTCTTGGCTCGGTGCGCGGTGTAGGCTGCGGCCTAGTTCGTGTTGTTGCGAGGGTGAAGAACGGGCGCGAAAGGTCTTCAGCCTTGAGGGGCCTCCGGGAGATGGAGAGACAAGTAGGCTCGGTTCGAGGGACCCGGTGGACAGCGGGACTAGGTGCGGGCCACATGGTGGCAATACGAGCAAGACGAAGTCATGGACAATTGAGCCGGTGCACGGTGGCGGTCGAGTCAAGTGGTTTGGCGGGAGGCCGGACCGAGCATGCGGGGTTTGGTGGTTTGCCCACAAAACCATCGGAGGACGGTTTCTTGGTTTGGGCCTCAAAACCAAGTCCGAGGGCCCAACACGACGGAGATGGGATCCGGCGTGTCGGGAAGCTTCGAGGCGGAGGACACGCGGCGGATCGCATGGCTTGCGTCGGGAGGACGCGGGGGTGCGGCAAAGGCGTGGCCGTCGATGGCAAGACCCACAAACATTACCTAAATGCCCCTATGTGGGTTGTATCGCCGTAGTTAAGTTAGGGGTAGTTGAGTCATTTACCACTCCGGCGGGACCCGATATATAAGCCATGAGTGTGTGTGGATGGCTCTCTCTCTCCGTGACTTAGGGTTTCATTTCCCCCTTCCCATTTCTCATTTTTCGTAGCTATTTTCTTCTCCATTTTCCCTAGTCTAGCATGAGAGATTCATGAGAGATTTGTTGAGAGGGATGGATGCTAGACCTTGTGAATCTTTCCTGGTTTGTATAGAAGATTCGGAGTTGTGTTTTTCGTGGTCTTTTTGTGCTTGTTTTTCGTGCCTTTGTTCTCGGTGTGATTCTGCGGATTTGAGTGGGTTTCTCCCTGGATTTCTTTGAGGGAAACATGGATAGATGTCTTGTGCATCTTTGTGATTGATCTTGTGCCCTCAAACGCCGGAAACCACTTCGATTCAAGGTTTTTCGTTTGGTGCTCTAGCTTTTGGTGGTGCTCAAAGGATTCGCGATTCCCGGTGATTTAAGGAGTTAGGAGGCAAGATTTTTGGGCTATAGCATCCTTGTGTGACGCTTTTCAAGTCCCCAAACCCTTATCTCTACAAACTTCTACCATTTGGGAAATCCGATGATGATTTGGGGGAGTTGACTTTCGGGGTCGGGTTGTTTTCGCTTACGTCCGCGAGGGTCGGCGGACGGTCCGCGTGAGCGGTGTTCTTCGCGTGTTCTTCGTGTTCTTGCTCGACTTCGCTTTCGATCCGTTTTAGTTTTGAGTTTTGGTTGGAAGTGGTTTCGGACGGTCCGCGGCGGCGGGCGGACGGTCCGCGGGTGCCCGGCGGACGGTCCGCGTGCTCCCCCGCCGAGACGGTCCGTTTTTTTGAGGTTCGCTACTGGAGGTTCGTTCGTTTTAACGGACGGTCCGCGGCTCGGGCCGGACGGTCCGCGGCAAGGGTGCGGACGGTCCGCGGTACCTCGCCGGACGGTCCGCGCGGCCCATTGCGGACGGTCCGCCCCCGCCCGGCCGGACGGTCGCGCCGTAGGCCGAATGCTTTGCTTCTTGGTTCGATTCCTCCCTTCCTTTCTCGTGCTTCCGCGTGTGCTTCAAGGAATCGTTCCTAAGACTAGAGGTTGATCCATAACCTCGTTGTCTTGGCGATTGGTGTGTGATTCGATCCATCGCTTGTGTGTGACCGGGATTTGACTAGGGTATAGGTCGGGTTCTTTGTGAAGAATTTTTACCGGCTCCTATTCACTCCCCCCCCCCTCTCTAGTCGCCATACGATCCTTCAATTGGTATCATAGCTTGGTGCCAAATTATTTGCGACTTTGACAAGTCTCGAATCCTAAGATGGCGTACGTTGAGTGGGGCGGTCCGCCGCACTTCGATGGCAAGGGTTACCACAAGTGGGCGGCTCGTATGATTATCTTTCTTCGTGGCAAGTTGTTGGATTTCACTGTGCTTGACAAGACCTATGTTATTCCGGTCAACATCCATACTCTTATGGTGACCGATGCCAGTGCTAAGGCCAAGTATGAGGCAAATGCGAAAGCTGTTGATCACTTGGTCCGGAGCTTGTGTGATCCTGAGTTTGAGTGTGTTCGCCATTTGAATCTTGCTTGGCAAATTTCGGAGAAGTTGTTGGTTGCTCACGGTGGTGATAACCATGTGAAGGCTCGCCTCTTTGTTTCTTACCGGATGCAATATGAGAACTTCACTCAACTTCCGGTGAGGACATTGATGCGATGTTTCGCAGGTTCACCGCCATCATGAACAACATGAAGGCTAATGTTGAGGATTTTCCTTACACCGAGCATGATCGGGCTTTGAAGCTCTTGCATGTCTTGGATCCAAATGTTTGGGGTGCTAAGGTTGAGGCCATCAAGGAGTCCGGGCAATATTTGACTATTGAGTTGGATGACCTCTTTTCTAAGCTCAAGTCGGGCCGAGGTTGACGGAAGTTGCAATCCAAGCATGAGGGCTCGACCGACCATAGTCTTGCTCTTGTGGGCGGATCAAAGGGCAAATCTAACCCTTCCCGTCGACGCTTTTCCTTGTCTTCTCTTATGTCCATTTCGGATGAGGAGTTTGATGTCTTTGGGCGAGGAGGAGCCGGCCTTGCTCTCAAGGAGGTTTGATCGACTACATGAGAGCCGGAGGAATGCAAGGCGGAGCTCGGGGACATGCTACAAGTGTGGCAAGCGTGGACACTTCATCGCCGAGTGCCCGAAGCGGAGGAGAAAAAGTACAAGATGAACGAGTACAAGGCGCACCCGAGGCGTGAAGACAAGTACTCCTCCAAGGGCAAGCACTTCAACAAGTCCAAGAGCAAGGACAAGGACAAGCGGCGACCGAGCAAGGGCGGCTATAAGAAGGACAAGGCAAGAGCCATGGTGGCCGGTGCAAGCGACGTTGACTCAAGCTCAAGCGACGAGCGATCAAGCTCAAGCGGTGAAGATGAAGATGCCGGGAGGCGCAAGGGCAAGAAGAGTGCAAGCCGGAACCTTAGTGGATTGAGCCGTGTGGCACTTGAAGGCTTTTGTGGCATGGCCCATAGCTCGAGCAAGAAAGAAGAGTGACAAGGAAGACGGCGACTCCGACTCGGAGGATGAGGTAAATCGTGACCCCGACTCTTTGCTTGCCGAGATCACTAGGTTGAATGGCTTGATTGACAACCGTGATAGTGTGTTGAGAGATGCTAAGACGATGAGGAAGGATCTTAGGGCTCAACTTGAGAATGCTAGTGAGAAAGTAGGAGAGTTAGAGTCCAAATTGCTTGAATTGAAACTTGAGAATGACTCTTTGAAACTTGCTCCTACTACTCCCGATGATGTTGAGTGTCTTGAGTGTGATGCATGGTTGAATGAGATCAAGTTGCTTAATGAGAAGAATGCTTCCACTTTGGCTAAACTAGATGCTCTTAGGACGAGTATGATGATCTTAAGGCTAGACCTACTTTGCTTGGTGCTTGTAAATCATGTCCTACTATGCATGCTAAGCTTGTTGATGCTCGTTCTACTATTAGCTCTTTGGAAGCTTCTTTGAAATCTCCTGTTGTCAATGCATGCTCCAGCTGTGATGAAGTTTTTTTGCGCAATCTTGAACTTACTTCTCGTTTGGATGTCATCTATGAGGAGAATGACTATTTGAGGAAGGTGTTGGGTTGGTTGTCTGGGCAGGAACCTCAATTTAAAATCAAGATTGAGGAGTTCAAGAGAGCCGATGGTTGTGGTTTGGGTTTTGAGAAGTTGGGTGAGAAAGTGGGAGAGAACAAGTGGGGAGAGTGTGTATGAGAAGTGTGTTGAGTCTAACCCCGAGTTTGAGGTGATCGGAGACATCCAAGTCCCACTTCCAAAAGCACCCAAGAACTCTTTCACACCAAAGCCCAACCACCTTTGCAACAAGCTTGACACAACCCAAGATCCACCCAAATTCCCACCTAAGACAAATGACTTCTAGAAACCGGTGAAGTTTGTGAGTGAGAAGGGTGAGAAGCTTAAAGAGAAGCCGAGCCAAAACCAAAACCCGTCCCCTTAAGGTGTGAGTATTGTGGCAAGGAGAGACACCTAGCGAGTTTTGCTATAAGAGGAAGAGGGATGAGAGGCTTGCTAGGGAGCAAGCAAACCGGACGGTATCGCCGGTCTCATGGTATTCCCGAGCCTAGAGTGCCAATTCCACGGGGTGTGGGAAGTGTGAAGAGTGTTGGTAGAGTTGGAGCTCGGGGTGGTAGGTTCCCACAAAGAGGTGGTGGTGAGAGGTTTGTTAGGAGAGATGATGGTGTGCGTCTTTGGTGAGAGGTTTTGGTCGGGCTCGTGGTGGTTTTGTTTGGACGTCTCCCTACTCGTCCTCAATACGAGTTTAGGGGAGATGATCGCGGCTTTGGGTTCCGGAGGAACTACGGACCACGTTTTCCCCCTCGTTGTGCTCGTACTCCTTCCATCGGACATGGGAAGTTTGGTGGCAAGGGAATGATGTTTGCTAACCCCTCTTTTGAGCGGATGGCTCGACACCGGTTTAACTTTCTTTGTGCTAACCCCGGTGTCGAGTCGCTAGCTCATTCTCGTTCTTATTTCGACTACGGGCGGGGAGGCTTGGAGAACATTTGGTTGATCGACTCCGGATGTTCCCGACACATGACCGGAGATAAGAAGTGGTTCTCCGGCCTCACCCCGGTGAAGGAAAAGATGTACATCACATTTGGGGACAATGGACGAGGAAGGGTGATTTCGAGGGTGTTGTGCATGTGAGTGACAAGGTAACGTTGAAGAGAGTTGCTCTTGTGAAGTCTTTGGGTTTCAATTTGCTTTCGGTTTCTCGGTTGCTTGATGAGGGTTTTGAGGTGCGGTTCAAGTCCGGCAATCTCGTTTGCCGGATTCTCGATGTGATCTTGTCCGTATGATCATCCCCGAGGGTCGATTTTCGTGGCCGATTTCTCTCGTTCTTTGGGTCCCGCTCGCCTGTTTGATGGGCGGTCCTTCTTCGATTTGTGGAAATGGCATAGGCGGTTGGGACACTTGAGCTTTGATTTGGTTTCCCGCCCGAGTGGTCTTGACCTTGTCCGAGGATTGCCGAGGTTGAAGCTTGAGAAGGATTTGGTTTGTGCTCCGTGTAGGCATGGCAAGATGGTAGCCACTCCCCATCCACCCCTGACCGATGTCATGACCGAGCGTCCGACGTAGCCGTTGCACATGGACCTTGTTGGGCCGGCTCGAGTTCGCTCGGTGGGTGGGAAGTGGTATGTCCTTGTTGTTGTGGACGATTACTCTCGTTATGCCCGGGTGTTTTTCTTGGAAGACAAGAGTGAGACATTTGGTTTTGTTCGAGATCCGGTCGTGAGGTTGAAAAACGAGGGGCATGGGAATGCTATTCGAGCTATCCGCAAGTGATAACGGCTCGAGTTCAAGAACTCTCGTTTTGATGCCTTTTGTCGTGATCTAGGTCTTGAACATCGGTATTCAACCCCTTATGTGCCCCCTCAAAATGGAGTTGTGGAAAGGAAAAATCGGACTCTTTGTGAGATGGCTAGGACGATGCTCGATGAGCACGGGACTCCTAGGAGGTATTGGGGCGAGGCGGTCAATACGGCTTGTCATGTTTCCAACGGGATTTTATTGCGAACTTTCAAGAAGAAGAAGCTGTTATGAGCTTATGCATGGTCGGGCACCCAAGGTGAGTCATTTCCGAGTTTTTGGCTGAAAGTGCTTTATTCTTAAGAAGGGAAAACTCGACAAGTTTGAGGCTAGGTCTAGTGATGGTATTTTCTTTGAATATGCTAACCACTCTAGAGCCTATAGGGTGCTTAACCTTGAGACTAACAAAATCATGGAGACTTGCGAGGTAACCTTCGACGAGACAATGCCATGTACCTCTCTAGGCTTTGAATGTGCAGGTGATGAAGAGATGGCCGAGGACCTCTTTGAGGAGGAGAAGGATGAAGCTGGAGATGATGATGTGGAGAACCATGCACCTGAAGCTGAGTGTGTACCACTACTTCCCCTATGACCACTACGGAGCGTGGACCGTCTACTTCATGGACAACGACGGTGGGACCAGAGGACCAGGCGAGAGAAGCTGAAGTTGAGGGGGAGGTAGTCTCGAGGCGTGAGGCTCCCTGACGGATTCAAGAAGTGCATTCCCTGTCGAAGATCATTGGGGACATCGACGAACGTACTACACGGTCAAGGTCCGGGAATTCCTCTCATTTTGCTCATCTTGCTTTTGTTGCCACCTTTGAGCCCAAGGACATTGGACATGCTTTATCTGATGCAAACTGGGTCAATTCTATGCATGAGGAGTTGGAAAACTTTGAGAGGAACCAGGTGTGGGAGTTCGTTGAACCACCTCCAAATTGCCATCCCATAGCAACCAAGTGGGTTTGGAAGAACAAAGAGGGAGAGAATGGGATGGTTGTGAGGAACAAGTCCAGACTTGTTGCTCAGGGGTTTAGTCAGAAGGAGGGGATCGACTATGAGGAGACCTTTGCTCCTGTGGCCCGTCTTGAGGCAATTCGGATCCTTCTAGCCTTTTCCATGGCTAAAGGGTTCAAGTTGTTTCAGATGGACGTGAAGAGTGCCTTTCTGAATGGGGTCATAGAGGAGGAGGTGTATGTGAAGCGGCCACCGGGGGTTTGAGAGTGAGTTGTACCCGCACGGGGTGTACGGGTTGAAAAGGGCTTTGTATGGGTTGAAACGGGCGCCCCGTGCTTGGTATGGGAGGTTGAGAGGTTTTCTCGTTGAGTAGAGGGTTTGTGATGGGTACCGTGGATAGGACCCCGTTTCTCCTCAAGCATGAAAATGACTTGTTGATTGTTCGGATATACGTGGATGATATTGTCTTTGGTGGCTCGTCACATAACCTTGTTGCCAAGTTTGCGGATGAGATGAGCGGGGAGTTCGAGATGAGCATGATGGGCGAGTTGCGGTACTTTCTCGGCCGCGATCAAACAAGTGAAGGACGGAACTTTTGTGCACCGGACCAAGTACACGAAAGACATGCGAGGAAGTTCCGGATGCAAGATGTGAAGCCGATGTCGACTCCCATGGGGAGTACGGCCACTTTGTATGCGGACGAGGACGGAGAACCAGTGGACCGGCGGGAGTACGGGAGCATGATCGGCTCCCTCCTCTACTTGACGGCGACGAGGCCAGACATACAGTTCAGCGTGTGTCCGTGCACTTGTTTTCGAGCTTCGCCGAGGACATCACATCGACGGGCCGTCAAGAGGATCTTCGGTACCTACGATCCGCCCCGGTCTTGGCCTTTGGTATTCTTCCTCCTCGACTCTCTCTCTTCATGGTTTTTCCGATGCGGATTTTACTAGTTGTCGAGTCAAGAGGAAGTCTACTTCTAGTACTTGCCGAGTTTCTTGGGTCTTCGTTGGTTTCATGGTCTTCCCGCAAGCGAGTCTAGTGTAGCTCGGTCTACCACCGAGGCGAGTATGTTGCGGCCCGCGAGTTGTTGTTCCCGACCGTTGTGGATTTCATACACTTTGAGAGACTTTGGTGAGGAGTGCACCCAAATCCCACTTCTTTGTGATAGCACCGGTGCCATAAGCGTAGTTAAAAACCCGGTGCTTCACTCCGGAACCAAACACATAGAAGTGAGGTATCATTTCTTGAGGGACAATGTGGAAAAAGGAACCATTGTGTTGAGCCATGTCCCTACCCAAGATCGGCTTGCCGACATTTTCACAAAGCCTCTCGACCAAGCTACATTTGTGCGCTTGCGGGGGAACTTGGGGTTTGTTGCCCTTTCTAGTTGATTCTTGGGGGTTTTTCTTGTATCATATGTATCATACCATGTTTTACTTTGATGTATATACATGTTTTGCTTGATGTACAAACCGTGGTAGGATAGCCGTCGTGTCATATATCATGTTGCATTTGTACCATATTGCATTTTAGGATGATGAGCTTCTTTCATATGCCTTATTTGAGTTTCTTTGGCTATTTGTGAGATATTGGTCATATGTGTGGAGAAATGGTGATGTGAGGCTATGCTCTTGAAATATTTGAGATATATGTGTGGTGAGATAGCTCCTTTTGAAATAAATGCTAATCTTGACTAATTTTTGGTGAAATGTGCTCCACTCATGTGTAGTAGTGTATCCATGTCACATTTTGGTCTAAATGTGCTTTCTATGCTTAGATTGTTCTTGGATGCCTTTTTCTTGCACTTGGGCCAAAGGCTGAATATCATTGTGAATGTTTAGCCTATGTTGCATTCATGGGGGAGCATAAGCTTCTTTTTGCCGCAAAGGCACTTCATGTACCATGAAATGAATTAATCTTGAAAAGAAGTGTGTAATGCTTGAAAAATGCTCCATCCATCATGTCTATGCTTAAAATGTCTTATCTTTCACATAAGGGTGCAAAACATGTTGCATGATGTTCACCGGTGGAGAAGTCTCCCCGAAGTGGACACATGGCTCATGAGCTTTGACATGACATACTTTGCTTTATGGGTGTTTGCCATGATCTTTTGCTTGAGAATTTGATATCCTTGTATGATCTTTGAATGGTATGCATGTTTGTGGCTCAAGTGTGACATGGATAGGCTTTTACATGTGAAGCGAGCCTTCTTTTGGTAAAATTGCTTAAATCCGAAAGTTTTGCTTTGTCACATGCTTGTATTTTCATATATTACTTGTGGCAATGCTTTGACTGTGCTATGTTTCCTATGTGTGATCTTTATCTCATTTTTAGCCTTTGACACTAAATTTGGCCTATTTGAGAAGCTCATGTAGATGTTTATATGCTTTGTTTTGCATTTCGCATTTTCACCTTGATTCATACATTGTCAACAAGGGGGAGAAGAGGTGAGCTTAATGAAAATTCGAAGAGGTGAGCTAAAATTTGGAAGTTTGCATCCACATGTTCGGGGGGAGCTTGCATTTGTTCGGGGGAGCTTTCTTGCCGATTTCGGTGTGGAGTTTGTGCTTTGCTTGGCTTGTGACCTTTCTTTGCCTTTCTTTGGTTTTGGTCATGAGTTGAGCTTCATTGTTTTTCTTTCTTTTTTATTTCTTTCTTTCTCCGAATTTCATTTCGCGTTGTGTGTTGTCAATGCACTCATCAAGGGGGAGATTGAGGACCGGGAGCGTCCCGTGGTCGATGGATGACCGCTCCTCGGTGATGAGTGATTGACAACGGGTGTTGGACCGACTCTTGGCTCGGTACGCGAGGTGTAGGCCGCGGCCTAGTTCGTGTTGTTGCGGGTAAAGAACGGGCGCGAAAGGTCTTCGGCCTTGAGGGGCCTCCGGGAGATGGAGAGACAAGTAGGCTCGGTTCGAGGGACCCGGTGGACGGCGGGACTAGGTGCGGGCCACATGGTGGCAATACGAGCAAGACGAAGTCATGGACAATCGAGCCGGTGCACGGTGGCGGTTGAGTCAAGTGGTTTGGCGGAAGGCGGACCGAGCACGCGGGGTTTGGTGGTTTGCCCACAAAACCATCGGAGGACGATTTCTTGGTTTGGGCCTCAAAACCAAGTCCGAGGGCCCAACACGACGGAGACGGGATCCGGCGTGTCGGGAAGCTTCGAGGCGGAGGACACGCGGCGGGATCGCATGGCCTCGCGTCGGGAGGACGAGGGGTGCGGCAAAGGCATGGCCGTCCGATGGCAAGACCCACAAACATTACCTAAATGCCCCTACGTGGGTTGTATCGCCGCAGTTAAGTTAGGGGTAGTCAAGTCATTTACCACTCCGGCGGGACTCGATATATAAGCCATGAGTGTGTGTGGATGGCTCTCTCTCCGTGACTTAGGGTTTCATTTCCCCCTTCCCATTTCTCATTTTTCGTAGCTATTTTCTTCTCCATTTTCCCTAGGCTAGCATGAGAGCTTCATGAGAGATTTGTTGAGAGGGATAGATGCTAGGGCGGCATGCTAGACCTTATGAATCTTGCCTGGTTTGTATAGAAGATTAGGAGTTGTGTTTTTCGTGGTCCTTTTGTGCTTGTTTTTCGTGCCTTTGTTCTCGGTGTGATTCCACGAATTTGAGTGGGTTTCTCCCCGGATTTCTTTGAGGGAAACATGGATAGATGTCTCGTGCATTTTTGTGATTGATCTTGTGCCCTCAAACGCCGGAAACCACTTCGATTCAAGGTTTTTCGTTTGGTGCTCTAGCTTTTGGTGGTGCTCAAAGGATTCGCGGTTCCCGGTGATTTAAGGAGTAAGGAGGCAAGATTTTTGGTCTATAGCATCCTTGTGTGACGTTTTTCAAGTCCCCAAACCCTTGTCTCTACAGCATCTACCGTTTGGGAAATCCGATGATGATTTGGGGGAGTTGACTTTCGGGGTCGGGTTGTTTTCAGTTCTGTCCGTGCCTGGCGGACGGTCCGCGAGGGTCTGGCGGACGGTCCGCGTGAACAGTGTTCTTCGCGTGTTCTTCGTGTTCTTGCTCGGCTTCGCTTTCGATCCATTTTGGTTTTGAGTTTTGGTTGGAAGTGGTTTCGGACAGTCCGCAGCAGCGGGCGGACGGTCCGCGGGTGCCTGGCGGACAGTCCGCGTGCTCCCCGCGGACGGTCCGTTTTTTCGAGGTTCGCTACTTTGGAGGTTCGTTCGTTTTAACGGACGGTCCACGGCTCGGACGGACGGTCCGCGGCAAGGGTGCGGACGGTCGGCGGTACCTGCGCGGACGGTCCACGCGGCCCATTGCGGACGGTCCGCCCGCCCGGCCGAACGGTCCGCCGCAGGCCGAGTGCTTTGCTTCTTGGTTCGATTCCTCCCTTCCTTTCTCGTGCTTCCGCGTGTGCTTCAAGGAATCGTTCCTAAGACCGGAGGTTGATCCATAACCTCGTTGTCTTGGCAATTGGTGTGTGATTCGATCCATCGCTTGTGTGTGACCGGGATTTGACTAGTGAAATGTCCCGGAATTCCGCGAACGGAAACCCGACTCTTAGCACCTCGGTGGTAGTCCCGGGAGGGCTACCACGTGCAATCCCCCGTCTCGGCCGATGCCATAATCCATACCGAAAGATAAAAACGAGAGAGTACATCATTTATTTTATTACAATAATCGAGTACATCTCTTCGGCACATGCGGGTACAAGTCCATCGGGACCGAATCAAACATAAATAAAACGCCTAGCGGCGACTCCATGAAAGCGCGGGAAACTCCATATCTACGCAGGCGGCTCGAGTGTAGGAAGAGCTCTAGTCCACCCATCCGTCGTTGTCGAAGTCGTAGTCCGGCTCCGTGTCGAGGCACCGGGGGTCTACCCGAGAAGCGGGTAGGTCATGTCGCCTTCCCAACAAAGAGGCAAAAGCGGTGTATATTCTACTATGCATGAGTTATCCCTATTCGGGTCGTAGAAGGCTTAAGCAAAGCGACATAGCAACGTACAAGGTAAGCAGAATTCAGCTGGGAGGTCCACACCTCGGGGAAGCTCCCGCTTCCGAGGTCCACACCTCTGGGGTCCACACCCCGCTCAAGGATATCCACACCAAAACTCCGGATCTCAACCCCCGATCCGGATCCCAACACTCATCTGCGATGTGGGGCCCACCTGCTCCTATCCCCACATCTCAACGGCCGAAGCCGGGCTCACACACTCGGGGGAGAGAAGAAGCACAAGAGAAGAGTAGCTAGTCAGGTGAGAGATCGAAAGACTGTCCATAACCAGTGGACACGGACTATAGCTATAGGTTTAACACTCTGCAGGTTGTACAACTGTACCCGCCCGAATAGGACTGGGACCGGCCGTCACCGGTACTCGACCCTACCATACGGCTGAAGGCAAAGTAAGTGGATAGTACCCTCCTCGCGTCTCCAAGCACCGGCCCGGCCTCCGCGGCGAGCTCATACTACCCGCGAGAGGTCCCTCGAAGCCGTGGAACCCTTCCCCGGCCTCGCCGGGCAAAGTCTACTAAGGAGGGAAAGACCACTCCCGACACGATCACACCGATCCGCCTACGGGAGGGGTGCTATCCACTACAAGTCTCACCCCGCACCCCCGCCCAATACAAGGCGGGCGGTCCGTACGGAAATAGTCACCCGAAACAAGGTCAGCGACGATCGATCCTTAAGGGGCCGAGAGCAAGCACTCACCATCTCCATCCCACACGACACGTCCCTCGGGTAAGAGGCCGCATCGCATCTTCCCTCGGCGGACGTTCACAAGTAACCAAGCGGCTCGCTCCCGCCGAACACAGCAAGGAGATACGCAACCGAACGCACGCTAGAAACACACCGAGATATCCACATCTCAGTCCAAGCCCGCAGTACCATCCATAATCAAGCAACAAAAGTATGGATAGTTGAGGTAAGGGACTAGCTATGGGTCTGTAGCTAGTCCCGCGGGAAGTAATACAAGGAAACAGGGTATAACAAAGCATCAAGGCATGGCTATTAAACTGGTTATGCAATTCATCGATCAATGCATTTAAAGTAAAGCACTAGCGAGCTACTTAACAACATGGGATCTACATGGTTGGGAGTGACATGACACCTTCGTTGCCGTTGAAGCGATCCGCCGTCCGGAGCGATATACTCGGGGTCCTCCGCGTCCTCCCGGTCGAAGCTCGGGTCCGCGGCACGAGATTCGACGCGAAAATAAGAATACGGTGCATTTCTAAGCAATAACTCCAAATAAGAACCAAGTTAAAAGATCCAAAAGAGCTCGAACTACCCGCAATAGTAAGGTTTCGAAAATACGAGTTTATAGAAATTAGTTTTATAATTTTTCGAGCTTCCCATAAAAAGTTATGAATTTTTAAAGGTTAAAACCATTTATTAAATACTTCGGAAATTACCTCGAGAAAAAGAAAAGGGATTTTTAGGAAAAGTTGTCGCCGACGTCGGCATGACGTCAACGACCCGAGGCCGACAGCCGAAATGGGCCGAAGCGTCACCGGGCCGTGGGTAGCCCGGTGGGCCGGACCCCGAACGATTGTGGGTTTCGGCCCCGGAAATACCGAGCAACACGGCCCACCTAAAAACATCGGAAGTCCGGATATCCCCCTCCATTTTCTTTCGCACCGGGCCGACGGCCCGCTAGGAAAAATAATTGGGCTTATGGCCCAACTCCGGCCGGCGGCCCGGCTTCTCGGGATAAAACATGTTCCCAAACAGCAAGCGCACCAAGTGCTCGACGCTTTGCACGGCCAACCCGCGGTCACGCGGCGCGTCCTTGCGCCGGTGAGCTTTCCGTCCGCCGGCGGCGTCCCTTCGTCTCGGCCGGGGTGCGAGCGGTTGGGTCGTCTCCGCATCCCACTCTCGGACGGCGAGCCATGCCAAACACCGCCCGCGGGGGAGGGGCCGATGGCGCGACGTGGGGCGCGCGGCGCCGGGATGCGGCGGCGCCACGGCTCCGTCGATCGTCCGGTGGCGCGGCGAGCCCGGGTCCATGCGGCGGGGTGCGCTCGACCCCGGCTCCCGCCCCGCCCAAACCTCGCGGCAAGATAAGCACCACGTCTCGAAGGCCGGATTCCGGGATTCCCCGAGCCGCGCGCGACGCGACGTCGAGGGCCGGCGCGTCGGGCATTCCACGGCTAGGTCGTGGCCGCGCGCGCCGGGGGGTGCGGCCGGCCGGGACACACGCGCTCATCCATAGCTCGGTAAAGAAGAACCACGGCTCGACGGCCGGTTAACCGAGCCCGGGGCTCGGCGCGTCGCCACCTCGCGGCACGGTGGGCGCGTCGAGGGGTTTCCCCTCGGCCCGACAAGCGGGGTGCGGCATGACGCCCACACCGGGGAGCACTCGTCCGCGCGGCTTGGGGTAGCCGCGGTGCGATGCCTCCTCTCGTTCAACAATTCGCAACATCGAGACCTCGTCGCTCATCGCACGGCGACGGCGGCGCTCAAGAGCACGAACGGCCCAGGGAGCCCCATCCGTCGCGGCACGGCGGTTACGCGGCTCGATGGCCGCACCCGAGCAAGAGGTTAACGGCGACGCGTCTCGACATTCGCGAGCCATCACGGGGAAGAAGACCAAGGGGGAGAAGAGAGTAGAGTGGCCGGGTGGTGCTCACGGTGGGGGCGACGGTGTAGTCGTGGCCGGCTGTCGGTGGCGTGGCGTCGGTGTTCGGGGTGGGTGTAGGCGTTCCCGGCGGTGTAGGTGTTCCCGGTGGAGTAGGTGTTCACGCCGGCGAACGTCTCCCGCAGCTCCGGTCCGTGCTCCCGATCCCGGTTCCCGACCTCTTCCTCTTCGGCGCGGTGCGGCGGCGGCGCGCTCCTTCCCCGGCACGTCGTCGGCGCACCGGTGTAGCCGCGTCCTTCCTTGGCCCGGCGCAGCGGCGGCGCCTCCTTCTCCTCCCTCTCACGGCGCCCTCTCAGGTGGAGTGGAAAGGGAAAACCCCAATGGGGTTGGTGGCTTGGACGGCTGGCCCTCTGCCTTCCCCCTCGCTTTTGAACCCCGGCGCGCAACGGCGAGGGGCGAAATCCCCTTGCTGCCCGGCTTGGACCGCCGGGCGTCCGTGGCGGCGCCGCCCCCTCCTTTGCGCGGGCGAGGTCACGGGGGTGTGGCGCGGGGGTAAAAGACGATCCCCCCCCCGTCCGGTTCGACTCGCGCGCGAGCGCGCCCGATCCCTCGGCGTGCGGGTCGCCCGGCCGGCGCGGCCGTCCCATCGCACGCCCCCTCGCGCGATGCGGCTCGGTTGACTCGTCGTCGGGTGCGGCGAAGGAGAAAAGAGAAGAGGGGAAGGGGAAAACGAGAGCGACGAGTGGGCCCCGCCGGCGGCGAGAGAGGCATGGGTGAGGGGCGCGGGTGGAGCCGGTGGGGCTGGATTGGGTCGGCGGGGCGGTGGGTTAGGTGGGTCCGCGGCGAGGCTTTCGTGTTTGCCGGCCCGGCAAGGGTTTCATAACCTTGAGGAAAGATTTTGGATTAAGAGCTAGGGGTTAAGTTTGAATTTGAATTACTTCCAAATTCAAACCACACACAATAAAATTCAATAAAACCGAGAAAAGTCCAAATCACAAATTTACCATAGTTTGAATATATGTTTTTCTAAATGGGTTAATCCGGTGGAGAATTCAGAGGAGGGCTAGCAATTTGGCTCGAAAATTGATAGCACTCAGTTTCAGTCAAAAAGTTTTTAATTTTTGCAAAATTTACACACCTAAATTCCTGGGTTGTTACATTCTCCCCCACCATCGAGAATCTCGTCCTCGAGATTTAGTCCTCGACCTCCTCTCGTAAACGGTGAGGGTATTCTTTTACGAGATCCGCTTCCTTCTCCCAAGTTGCTTCTCTCTCTGTATGGTTGCTCCACAACACTTTACGAAGGGGGAATGGTTGTTCTCCTTGTCTCCTTGACGGCTCGGTCCAAGATTTTCTCGGGATATTCTCGCATACTCAAGGTTGTCTTGCGGGTCAAGCAACTCCATGGGCACTTGCTTAGCTTCCACTTTGCCTTCTCACTCTTTTTCGAGTGTGACACGTGAAACACCCGGGTGTACTCCTGCCATTGTCTCGGGTAGTGCAAGGCGGTAGGCCGAACTTCCAATCCTTCGGGTGATAGGGTACGGTCCTACGTACCTCGGTGCAAGCTTTCCTTTCACCAAGAACCTCTTCGTTCCTCGGAGCGGTGATACTTTCAAGTACACTCGGTCTCCAACCGCAAAAGTCAACTCCCTTCTTCTTTTGTCGGCATAACTCTTCGACGGCTCCGAGCAACCTTCGGGTTCTCACGAACTTTCTCAATTTTCTCCTCTCGCTTCCTCAATGATTTTTGGCCCGAACGACCCGTTCTCCTAACTCCGACCAAGCTAGTGGGGTTCGCACTTCCGCCCGTAAAGGGCCTCAAAGGGAGCCATCCGAAGACTTGCTTGAAAGCTGTTGTTGTACGAGAACTCTGCAAATGGCAAACTGCTCTCCCAATCGGTGCCATAGGTGAGTGCACACGCTCGTAGCATATCCTCCAGCACCTGGTTGACCCTCTCTGTCTGACCATCTGTCTGTGGGTGAAAGGTCATGGCTTGTAGTTGAGAGTGGTGCCCATAAGTTTGTGAAAACTCTGCCAAAACTTGGAGACAAACTGTGGTCCTCGGTCGGATACAATGCTTCTGGGTGCCCCGTGCAGCCTGAGTATGTGCTCTACGTACAGTTCTGCCAGCTTCTCGGTTGCGTACGGGTCTTCACCAGCACAAAGTGAGCCACCTTGGTCGGCTTGTCCACTATGACCCAAACCGAGTCATTTCCTTTTGGTGTTCGAGGAAGTCCCACCACAAAGTCCATGGAAATGTCCTCCCACTTCCAAACTGGAATAGCCAACAGCTTCAACAATCCAGCAGGTTTCTGATGTTCGATCTTTACTCTGCTACAGGTGTCGCAACAAGCCACGTAGTGTGCTATATCCTTCTTCATGTCCTTCCACCAGTATCTGATCTTTAGATCTCTGTACATCTTTGTCTTTGCTGGATGGATCGAGTACCTCGAATCGTGAGCTTCCCTCATGATCTGCTCCAGGAGTGCCTTATCTTGAGGTACACAGATCCGTTCTTTCAACCACACGGTGCCTTGTTCATCTACCCGGTAGTCCTCTGCTTTACCCTGCTTCATCAGTTCTCGCAAAGCTTTGATTTCTGCACACGACTTCTGGGCTGTTCGGATTCGTTCCTCCAGGTCATAGGTCACTTGCAGCTCGTTGACTTGGCCTTGGTCTACAATTTCAATTCTCAGCTTTTCTAGCTCTTCATGCAGAGCAGGTTGCTCTTCTCTCACCATGAGGTTGTTGCAATAAGTTTTCCGGCTCAGTGCATCTGCCACGACGTTGGCTTTGCCTGGGTGGTAGTTGATCTCGACGTCGTAGTCCTTGATCAGCTCTAACCATCGCCTCTGCCTCATGTTCAACTCTGTCTGGGTAAAGAAGTACTTCAGGCTCTTGTGGTTGGAAAATAGCTCACACTTGTTTCCTATCAGGTAGTGTCTCCAGATTTTGAGTGCATGCACAACGTACCGCCAACTCCAAGTCGTGTGTCGGGTAGTTTTCCTCGTGTTTCTTCAGCTGCTCGGAAGCATAAGCCACAACTTTCCCTTCCCCGCATCGGCACACAACCAAGTCCTTGCTTCGAAGCGTCGCGATAGACCACGAAGTCTTTCTTGATATCTAGCAAGGTAAGCACTAGGGCCGTGGTGACTCTCTTTTTCGGCTCTCGGAAGCTCTTCTCACACGCTTCGACCACTCGAACTTTGTGTTGTTCTTGAGCAACTCTGTCATTGGCTTTGCGATTTTGGAGAAGTTCTCAATGAACCTTCGGTAGTAACACCGCCAACCCAAGGAAGCTTCGACATCCGTCACGTTCGGCGGCTGCTCCCACTTGGTCACCGACTCTACCTTGGATGGATCCACGGCTATCCCCTCCGCCGACAACACGTGCCCCAAAAACGCGACCTTCTCCGGCCCGGAACTCGCACTTGCCGAACTTGGCGTACGGTTTTGCTTGCCTCAGCCTCTCTAGCACGACCCTCAGGTGCTCCTCGTGCTCCTCCGTGGTCTCAGAGTAAATCAAGATATCGTCGATGAACACCACCACAAACCTGTCCAACTCTTCCATGAAGACCTTGTTCATCAAGTTTATGAAGTAAGCAAGGCGTTGGTCAGCCCGAAAGAAACCACCACGAACTCGTACAAGCCGTACCGTGTGGTAAAGGCTGTCTTGGGAATATCCTGCTCTCGTATCTTCATCTGGTGGTAACCTGACCTCGGATCGATCTTGGAGAAGAACTTTGCCTTTTTGAGCCTATCCAGCAGGTCCTCGATTCTGGGTAGCGGGTACTTATTCTTGATTGTCATCGAGTTGAGCGTGCGGTAGTCTATGCACATCCTCTTGGTACTGTCTTTCTTCTCCATGAAGAGCACCGGCGAACCCCACGGTGAGGCACTCGGCCAAACAAACCCTTGCTCGAGCGACTTCTTGAGCCTGTTTCTTCAACTCGTCCGGCTCGTCGGACGACATCCGTACGGACTCTTTGCAACGGGCCCCGCTCCCTGTATCGGCTCAATCACAAACTCCACGTCTCGGTGCCGGGGGTAACTCCGTAAGCTCTTCTGGGAACACGCCCGGAAACTCACAGACCACTAGGATTTCTTCAATCTCTTTCCCACTCATGTTGCACATCATCGTTGCAGCCTTCGGACTCTGTGGTTTGATTCGCACTTTAGTTCCACTGGGGTGTTCTAGCTGTATAACCCTGGGGTTGCAGGAGACTATTCCGTTGTGCTTTGCCAACCAATCCATCCCTAGGATCACGTCTATCCCGGTAGACTCCAAAACTGTCAAGTCTGCCGTGAACTGTTGCCCCTCAAACACCATCCTCACTCCCCTGCACTCTAACGTACTCCTCTTCTCTCCTAGCGGAGAGCTAGTCAAGATAGGCCTTGGTCGAGGCTTAGTTGGTAAAGACCTTTCTTTAACAAACTTGGTAGAAATATACGAAAACTGAGCTCCAGTATCGAACAAAACAGTTGCCAAAACTGAGTCAACAAGGAACTCACCAAGTGTGACGTCGGGTGCGGCTGCTGCATCCTCGGCGGTGAGGTGGTTCAGACGACCTCGAGTAGCCGGCGGCCGAGCGGTCCTCTGCTGTGTACGGGGTGGCTGTCCTCCCGGTGGCCGGTGGCTTGGCCGGGGTCCGGAACCGAGAGCTGCGGTTCGACTCCCCGGTGGCGCCTGCTGTGGACACTCGAACGACTTGTGCCCAACCTGACGGCAGTTGAAGCAAGTCACTTTGGCTCTGTCTGCTGACTGCGGTGGTGGTCTCGGCCTCCAGTTGTTCTGTCCTCCACTCCCGCCTGGGTTGGCTCTGCTCTGCGGCTGAGACTGAGTGACGTGGTGCCTCTGCTGTGACTGGTGGCCCTGAGCGTAACCTGTCCTCTGCCTCTGTGGTGGACCTGAGCGTCCTGCCTGGTCTGCGCGCTTGGACTTGCTCCCACGAACCTCCATGTACTCGAGCCTCGACCTCTCAACGATCAGTGCCTTGTCGATAATGGAGCGAAGTGTCGGGCAGTCGTGTGCGGACAAGTGGTGTGCCATCCCCTTGTGCAGCCCCTTCCTGAACCAGTAGACTTTCTTCTTCTCTGTGTCGGTGTCGTCCGGCCCGTACCTCATCGGCTCTTGGTAGCGGTTGGCGTACTCCCCGCACCGACATACTTCCCATCTTGAGGTGCACCGAACTCGTCCGCCTTCCCGTCCATCACTTGCCTCTGCGGAATGTGGTGGCTCCCGAAGGCCTCCACGAACTCATCCCACCCGATGTGCAACGGGTCCGGTGCGAGTCACGATAGTCGTCCCACCACGCACCGGGCCGTGCCGATCGGCTGGTGCGCTGCCACGGTCACACACTCCTCCTTAGTGAGCTCAGTCAACTCCAGCTTCTTCTCAATCTCCCGTAGCCAGTTGTCTGCGTCCATCGGGTCTGCTGAGTGGTCGAAAGTAGGCGGTCGCAGCTTGTTGAAGTTCTCAACCTTCTTCTGGAAGCCCTCTGGCGCGTTGCGGTGCTGACCCCCTGTGGTTGTTGTTGTTGTTGTTCTGAGCTAGCAACTGGGTGATCGTCTGCATCGGTCGGGTCCGTCCGCCATCACGTTGGCCAAGTTCGGGGGGAGGTGGCGGTGGTGGCACCTCGTGTCCCCCGAGCCTAGCCTTGCTCCTCCCTCGGGCCGGGGTACCTCGCTCGTGCTCGAGCTCCCGCTCCCGAGCTCCCTCGTTGTCGTGCGTGGTTCCTCGACCGCCAACTCGGCCTCCTTGGCCTCCGCGGCTGCCCGGGCCTCCGCGGAGCCCTCCTCGTGGCGTGTGACCTCCACGGCGTCCGCGGCCTCTCGCTCCTGCTGGGTTAGGGGCATCATCCCCCCTGTTGTCCCCAGCGACCTCCTCGAAACGGGCCAGGAGTCGCCCGGACCTCCTTGCTCCCGACATCTGTTCCAGTTGCAAGAGTCAGTAGTGGTAGGGAGAATATAATTATTAAGGTTATTAACTATAAAGGAGTAATCCTGCTAACAATCAAAGAATTTCATTCAGACATAAACAAGCATGAAATCCGAGAAAAACCATGAAGATCCATGTCACTCAATCAATGCCACCATACAAAAGGGGTGCACCTCGAGGTTTACTCCAACGACCTTCGAGGGTACACGGCAACACATCACGCTAATGCATAGTACATCATGGGGTAGCTACTACGAGGCATGACAACATGAGCATTACATCTAACTCATCACATCGACTCGGAATCTCTTGCTAGATCTCTACTCCCATCACGGGGTACTGCGAGGTGCCTCGGGGCCGGAGTCCGGTGGAACCGAGAAGAACGGTGGTGAGTAAGCCCCTCGGGTAACCCGGCATCCCGATCGCCGGTCCTCCGTAGTAGTCTCGGGTATCTCGAAGCGCACGGTCCATCTCTCGCCGTGTCCCGAGAGCCTCTTGGGTACGGGCGTACACGTGGTAGGAGCGTCGGGGGTAGCTCAAAGGTTTCGTCCTCGGTCGTGGCCTCTTCTTGGGTGGTAGGCGCGCGGAGAGCTCCTCCAACTCTCTCAGCCTCTCGCGGGTCGGAACGCTCCCGGGCCGTGCGGGTCCTGGTAGCTCGGTCTCTCTCCTCGTAGACCAGCCCACCGAGGTAACACAAGTGGTGGTAGTTGTGTTGACTCGCCTCCTGTAGGTCCCACATCCTTACTTGATAGTCGCTTCTTTGCGGCTCCAACCGACTCCAACTGGTCCCTCGCCTTTGCAAGCCTCACTCTGTCCTCACGCATGGCCTCCACTGTAGCCCGGTGCAACTCTCGCTGCCGTCCTCGGCCGTGCCTCCAGTGTGGCGATCCTTCTGGCGTCCCTCTCAGTGCTGGCTCGGGCCGCCGGCCCCCCTGCCGTACCGGCTCACCGTTCCTCCGGTGCGACTCCTCCCGGCCCTGGTCGGTTAAGTCCACCCTCTCCATCTCCGGGTCCCGAGCCAACCGGGCACTCATCCCACTTCCACCTTAGGTAAGCGATCTCCTTGTCCGCCCAAAAAAGCGCCCGATCCCGGGCCGGGATGCCTCGTCCGGCCGTGTGCATCTTCTTGTCCTCCTCCACTGAAGTCACCTCAAGGTACTGCGCTCGGTCGCTCGTGTCCCAGCGACTCGGGTCGTAGACCCCCGTCGGAAGCACGCTGAACGGGGTGTCCTTAAGCTTCTCCCCAAGCTGGACACAAACCTCCTTGAGAGCTCGGCGTGCGCAAGTCTGGTGTGCCTCCATGGTCGAACTCTCAAAACAGTGCACCTTAACCTCCTTGAACTCTGGCACCCGTGGGTCCACCGGTACCGTGACGGTCAGGAAAGTGGCAGACTGGTCCAGGGGCCCCACGGTCCTCCCCTTGTAGCTGACCCGGTCGGTCCCCACTCCAGCTGCCTCCAGGCACTCCCTCAGCAAGTGGCAGAAGCCTCCGGCCCACCTGCCGTCCGACTCCAGAGGGATCCACGCTTCTTCCGCCATCTGCACAACGTTGTTAGAGCGTAGTTAGTAAGGTAGTTAGTGAAAATTAATCAAGATAATGCATATATATAAGTATAGATATATATACGGAAGCCAAGGGGGTTTATATAAAGTTTCAAGGTTCAAAAATGGCTCCCCGTACTATCGACCATTCCCCGGGGCTCGTCCTACGGTCAAGCATGGCTCGGTACCAACCGAAACGACCCGGAATTCCGCGAACGGAAACCCGGCTCTTAGCACCTCGGTGGTAGTCCCAGGAGGGCTACCACGTGCAATCCCTGTCTCAGCGATGCCATAATCCATACAGAAAGATAAAAACAGTAAAGTAGAGTACAACATTTATTTTATTAATCAGAGTACATCTCTTCGGCACATGCCGGGTACAAGTCCATCGGGACTGAATCAAACATAAATAAAACGCCTAGCGGCGACTCCATGAAAGCGCGGGAAACTCCATATCCGCCGGGCGGCTCGAGTGTAGGAAGAGCTCTAGTCCACCCATCCGTCGTTGTCGAAGTCGTAGTCCGGCTCGTGTCGGAGGCACCGTGGTCTACCCGAGAAGCGGGTAGGTCATGTCGACTTCCCAACAAAGAGGCAAAAGCGGTGTATATTCTACTATGCATGAGTTATCCCTATTCGGTCGTAGAAGGCTTAAGCAAAGCGACATAGCAACATAAAAGGTAAGCGAGAATTCGAGCCGGGAGGTCCACACCTCGGGAAGCTCCCGCTTCCGAGGTCCACACCTCGGGGGTCCACACCCCGCTCAAGGATATCCACACCAAAACTCCGGATCTCAACCCCGATCCGGATCCCAACTCTCTTCGTGATGTGGGGCCCACCTCGCTCCTATCCCCACATCTCAACGGCCGAAGCCGGCTCACACACTCGGGGGAGAGAAGAAGCACAAGAGAAGAGTAGCTAGTCGGGTGAGAGATTGAAAGAGCTCGTCCATAACCGGTGGACACGGACTATAGCTATAGGTTTAACACTGCGCAGGTTGTACAACCGTACCCGCCCGAATAGGACCGGAACCGGCCGTCACCGTACCCGACCCTACCATGCGGTGAAGGCCAAGTAAGTGGATAGTACCCTCCTCGCGTCTCCAAGCCCCGGCCCGGCCTCGCGGCGAGCTCATACTACCCGCGAGAGGTCCCTCGAAGCCGTGGAACCCTTCCCGGCCTCGCCGGGGGCAAAGTCTACTAAGGAGGGAAAGACCACTCCCGACACGATCACACCGATCCGCCTACGGGAGGGGTGCTATCCACTACAAGTCTCACCCCGCACCCCCGCCCAATACAAGGCGGGCGGTCCGTACGGAAATAGTCACCCGAAACAAGGTCAACCGACGATCGGTCCTTAAGGGGCCAAGAGCGAGCACTCACCATCTCCATCCCACACGACACGTCCCTCGGGTAAGAGGCCGATCGCATCTTCCCTCGGCGGACGTTCACAAGTAACCAAGCGGCTCACTCCCGCCGTAACACGCAAGGAGATACGCACCCGTAACGCACACTAGAAACACACCGAGATATCCACATCTCGGTCCAAGCCCGCCGCAGTACCATCCATAATCAAGCAACAAAAGTATGGATAGTTGAGGTAAGGGACTAGCTATGGGTCCGTAGCTAGTCCCGCAGAAGTAATACAAGGAAACGGGGTATAACAAAGCATCAAGGCATGGCTATTAAACCGGTTATGCAATTCATCGATCAATGCATTTAAAGTAAAGCACTAGCGGCTACTTAACAACATGGGATCTACATGGTTGGGAGTGACATGACACCTTCGTTGCCGTTGAAGCGCCGTCGTCCGGAGCAAAGATACTCGGAGTCCTCCGCGTCCTCTCGGTCGAAGCTCGGGTCCGCGGCACGAGATTCAACGCGAAAATAAGAATACGGTGCATTTCTAAGCAATAACTCCAAATAAGAACCAAGTTAAAAGATCCAAAAGAGCTCGAACTACCTACAATCAGCAAGGCTTCGAAAATACGAGTTTATAGAAATTAGTTTTATAATTTTCTCGAGCTTCCCATAAAAAGTTATGAATTTTCTCGGGGGGTGTGGCCGGCCGGACACACGCGCTCATCCATAGCTCGGTAAAGAAGAACCACGGCTCGACGGCCGGTTAACCGAGCCCGGGGCTCGGTGCGTCGCCACCTCGCGGCACGCGCGGCGCGTCGAGGGGTTTCCCTTCGGGCCGCCAAGGCGGGGTGCGGCGTGACGCCCGCACCGGGAGCGCTCGTCCGCGCGGCTTGGGGTAGCCGCGGTGCGACGCCTCCTCTCGTTCAACACTTCGCAACATCGAGACCTCGTCGCTCATCGCACGGCGACGGCGGCGCTCAAGAGCACGAACGGCCCGAGAGCCCCATCCGTCGCGGCACGGCGGCTACGCGGCTCGATGGCCGGCACCCGTGCAAGAGGTTAACGGCCGACGCGTCTCGACATTCGCGGAGCCATCACGGGGAAGAAGACCAAGGGGGAGAAGAGAGTAGAGTGGCCGGGCGGTGCTCACGGTGGGGGCGACGGTGTAGTCGTGGCCGACCCGTCGGTGGCGTGGCGTCGGTGTTCGGGGCGGTGTAGGCGTTCCCGGCGGTGTAGGTGTTCCCGGTGGAGTAGGTGTTCACGCCGGCGAACGTCTCCCGCGGCTCCGGTCCGTGCTCCCGCTCTTGGTTCCCGGCCTATTCCTCTTCGGCGCGGCGCGGCGGCGGCGCGCTCCTTCCCCGGCACGTCGTCGGCGTGCGGTGTGGCCGCGTCCTTCCTCGGCCCGGCGCGGCGCGGCGCCTCCTTCTCCTCCTTCTCACGGCGCCCTCTCGGGTGGAGTGGAAAGGAAAAACCCCAATGGGGTTGGTGGCTTGGACGGCCGGCCCTCCGCCTTCCCCCCTCGCTTTTGAACCCCGGCGCCGCAACGGCGAGGGCGAAATCCCCTTCCCCGCCCCCGCTTGGACCGCCGGGCGTCCGTGGCGGCGCCGCCCCCTCCTTTGCGCGGGCGAGGTCACGGGGGTGTGGCGCGGGGGTAAAAGGGATTACCCCCCCCCCCCCCGGTCCGGGTTCGACTCGCGCGCGAGCGCGCCCGATCCCTCGGCGTGCGGGTCGCCCGGGCCGGGCGCGGCCGTCCCATCGCGCGCCCCCTCGCGCGATGCGGCTCGGTTGACCCGCCGTTGGGTGCGGCGAAGGAGAAAAGAGAAGAGGGGAAGGGGAAAACAGAGACCGACGAGTGGGCCCCGCCCGGCAGCGAGAGAGGCATGGGTGAGGCCGCGGGTGGAGCCGGTGGGCCGGAATGGGTCGCCGGGCCGGCGGGTTAGGTGGGTCCGCGAAAGCGAGGCTTTCGTGTTTGCCGGCCCGGCAAGGGTTTCATAACCTTGAGGAAAGATTGTGGATTAAGAGCTAGGGGTTAAGTTTGAATTTGAATTACTTCCAAATTCAAACCACACACAATAAAATCCAATAAAACCGTAAAAGTCCAAATCACAAATTTACCATAGTTTGAATATATGTTTTTATAAATGGGTTAATCTGGTGGAGAATTCAGAGAAGGGCTAGCAATTTGGCTCGAAAATTGATAGCACTCAATTTCAGTCAAAAAGTTTTTAATTTTTGCAAAATTTACACACCTAAATTCCTGGGTTGTTACAACTAGGGTATAGGCGGGTTCTTTGTGAAGAATTTTTACCGGCTCCTATTCACTCCCCCCCCCCTCTCTAGTCGCCATCCGATCCTTCGGCCGGCTCTTGCCCACATGGCAGGCCCGCGTGGCGCTGACGCGGGCGGCGCACCGGATCCCGGGTGCGGCCGTTTGCGACCTGACGTGGTGCAGGCACTCGTGTGGCTCAGCCCAAGGTGGTCGGCCGCACGGGATCCACCTGGATCTTCTGTGGCCATGAACACGTGTGGCCACACGTGTACACCCAAAACCCCTTGGGTTTTGGAGCGCCCCAAAGGTGCTCGATGGTTTGCCCCAAAGAAAAGCGGCTCGACCGCATCTCACCGGTGAGGCCCGGGTTAACGAAGCAAACCGCTAGATACGAAAGGCGGCCTTTGGCCGGATTTGGACTTGTGGCGGCGAGAGACACAGCCTCCGGCAGTGTGGCTGGGGTGGCCGGCGCCGGTGGGCTCAACTCGCGCGCGCGAGGCGACGCTGGTCAAGAAGCCCGAGTCTTGGTGAGGAGAAGCGCGGTGGATGCGCATGCGCGTGCGCACGTGGGTGTGCGGCACGGCACGGGTTCGGGAGCGCACGGGCGCGCGTCGGCGTCGGCTCGCCGGCCGGCCCGGCGCGGCGCGCCGCGCACAACGGCGCCAAGTACCGGGGAAACTCCGAGCATCCTACGGCGAGATGGCACCGTGCGGTCCCGGTGACCAAGAAAGGTGGCGCCTTGGCACGCACGCGAGGCGTGTGCGCCGGAACGGCCCAGCCGAGCCCGTGCACTGGTGCGCGGGGGTACGCCGTGGCGGCATGGTAGCGCGGCACTCAACGGGGTAGAGGGAACTGAGAGAAAGAAGATCGAGTGGGGATGTGTCGCGGAACGATGGCGGCGACACCTGCAAGAGAACGTCCCAGCCTGGCACGAAGGCCGGCATCAATCAGCGCAAGCGCGGCGGCGCGGCGACAGTCAAGGTGGCCCTACTCTCAACTCGATGGTCGGGCTTCACAGAGGGAAGGAGGGGCCTTTCCTCACCTCGGTGGCCACAGGCCGAACGGCAGGCGTTGGTGAAGGAACGGTTGAAGGACCGATTAGGCGACCAGAGAGGGGGGAGTGAATGGGAGCCAATAAAAATTCTTCTCCAAAGAGAGAACTCGGCCTATACCCCAAATTCACAACCAAGGATTCCCACACGAGTTTGCCAAAGTCGCATAGTCACAACGAACCTACCAACCCTAGGAAAAAAACCCCCAAACAATCCCGAAGCGGAAGCACGACTCAAGAAGCAAAGGACTTAGCTGTCCTGCAGGTCACCTGGCGGACTGTCCGCAACCTCCGGGCGGACCGTCCGCGAGGGCACGGCGGACCGTCCAAGAGCTGCGGTGGACTATCCAAAAAACGACCACGAACCTCCAGTACTGCACCCTCAATAACGGACCATCCGTGTAGGCACCTCAGACCGTCCGTGACCAACACGCTCCACGCGGACTGTCCGCGGACCCCAGGCGGACCGTCCGCCAAACCCCCTGCAACTGAAAACGGCCGGAATATTGGATCGAAAGAAAGATGCTCAAGAACAAGTGACGAACACGAAGAACACCATCCAGTTGTCTCCACGCGGACTGTCCGCGTCCTATAGGCGGACCGTCCGCTAGGCACAAACAGAACAACCGGAACTCCAAACCGCGAGGACAACCTCTACTACCCGTCCATGGATCTCCCAAACGGCTTGAGCTCTTGAGGAAAGATTTAGGGAAGATGTGAACCGTCCATAGGGGATGCTATGCCCCAAAACTTGGGTCCTCAAACGAACTAAATCGCCAAGAATCAAATCGCTACCGAACTCAACCAAAAAACTAGGGTCCAACCGAAATCCTTCAATCGAAGGCCGAATTCTAAGTTTGGGGGGTCAAGATCAAGCACAAATATGCATGAGGCAACTATCCATGATCCCACCAACAAATTCGAACCCAAACACCTCAGAATCGAAGGAAAAGCCGCGCATGAAAAACAGGTGAAAATAGCTCGAAAAAGACACGAAAATCCAACGAGCTACAAGTGGAGAATCAACGCAACCATGAAAGCTTCCATTCACTCGGAGGTTAGATTCTTTACAAACGAAGGAAAAATGTAAGCCTATGAAGGAAATGAGAAGCAGTCCGAATGGATGGTTTGCCTAGAAAACCTAGAGCTAATATATATGAGTCCCCTCCGGGCCAGGCAAAAAGACCACACTACCCCTAGCACTTAAGTTGTGATGCAACCCCTCAGGGGCAAATAGGTCATGTAGCACTCCTCTTCATCACACAGCCCCGCCGTCGCCGCAGACCGCGTCCTCCCGATGCAAGCCCTACGATCCCGCCACGCGTCCGCCGGCATTGAAGCTTCTCGGCGCGCCCGGATCCCATCTCCGCCCGCCGAGCCTCCGGTCTTGGTTTTGTGGCTCAACCAAGTAACCCGACGGTTTTGTGGTGAACCGCCGCAAACCCCGTGTGCAGACTCCGGTCGTGAGCCGCTACCCTGCACCGACTCCGGTCAATGACTTCGTCTTGCTTTTCTTGCCACCATGCGACCCGCACTTGATCCCGCTGGCCACCGGGTCCCTCGAGTTAGGACTTGTCTCTCCACTCCTCGGAGGCACCACAAGGCATAGACCTTTCGCGCCCACTCTTCACCTGCACCAATGCAAATCAAGCCGCAACCTGCACCTGCAATACTCGGCCAATAGTTAGTCCACACCACATTGTCAATCACTCATCACAGCCAGGAGCGACCATCCACCGGTCCTCAGACGCTCTGTTCCTCAACAGTTCACGCAGCGAAGAGTAAGGCGGCGGCGCCGGTAAGGAAGAAGGCGACGCGCGGCAACGACCCGGTCCGGCTTCCCCTCCACGAGCGGCTCCGGCTTCGCGACGACGACGGCTCCACGGGCGAACTCCCCTGCCTCCTTCTCCTCCTCTCCCTCCTCCTTGACGTCACTGGCGGCGGAATGGGGAGGAGAATCCTTGGTTGGCTAGGTGTTAACACCAAAAATTGGTACAGGAAAGGGATTGACTTGTGGGCCGAGTTTGGTAAAGAAACACCATTCGGCAGGAAATTCTCCTCAAAGGATTCAGTAAAGTTACTTGCGGTCGGTAGTGCGCCATCATTCGGTAGAAGGGCTGTTTGCGCTTGAAAAAAGGAAGCATTCGGGAATACGTGTGGCATGGATATAAGGAAGGGACGAATTGATGACGGGTGCGAGATGGACATTAGCGCTGGGACATTAATTTAGGCAATGAATGTTGTACTCGTAGTCGACCAGGAGTCGTGTTAGGACAAGGGTATAAATATAAACCCTTAGTGTTTGTAATTTCGAATCGAACAATTACACAACAAACCTGCCCTGTGCCAACCTTCGAGTCCTTTAGTCGAGTCGTCGAGTTCTTCGAGAGGAGCCATCGATCCGTCGACCTCTGTAAGTACCGGCAACCTTGTATCATGTCTAGTATCATGCAGTGGATTTAGCACGTGATGCAAGTAGTCTTGTTACCATGCTTAATATCATGCGGTGGATTTAAGCTTGGTTCAAGAGGGTTTCTTGTTAGATCATGAGCCATGCGGTAGGCTAAGATCTAGCTTGGAGCTAGTTATCGGCTCTATTAGATTTGGCAAGATCTAATGGCCACGTGTTGCTTTGGATTTTGCTTTCATGTTTAATTCATGTAACACTCTTTTTCCCAATTTAGATTGATTAGATTCGGCTTTATCTTGTTTTACGATCCATATGATGCATGTTCAAATCTTCAACTCAATGTGGCGCATGGATCACGTGCTCTTTAATAGCCGAACTCGTATCACGTGTTGTGGGTTCAAGCGTGTTAATCTAGTATAGTTTGTTCCTTCTTCACGGAACTCGAATCAGTTGTACAGCTGTATCCGGCAATCCCGTCAAGAGTGGAAAGTGTTTACCAGTTCGTTTTAAATAATGTATGCTTTTAGCCTTCCATATTTAGATTGTATCATGCGGTGGATTGATCTATTCTTGGTTAGTGGTGTGGTTTCAAACAAGTCGTATCATGCGGTGGATTAACTTGTTTGGTTTCACGCTCGACGGGTTTGAAAGTACCTAGACATGCGGTGGACTAGTGCTTTTGGCCTATGCATGCTTGTTTACTGCAAATTTATAATCATGCTTTCACTTTATTTATTTATTGTAATTTATCCTCGAAAATCGGTTGTGACCATGTGCATGCGATGTTGTTTATACAAAGACCAATCTTTCGTCATGATCACGTCATGCATTCGGCTATGTTCTGGTTTCATGTTTTAGAGCTCCCGAATGGTATTCAAACTGCTGACAGATAGCTTGTTGTAGCTATATGTCATTTTAATTGGCTTTGTAGCCGTAAATACGGAACTGTCTGGTACCACCCGGCAAGTTCCAGGTTTTATCTAACTGCTTTTCATCCTTTGTCAATTTTCAGGAAAATTGACTGGCACGCTTTGGATTTGGCGCGTGTGTTAAGCCAGCTTCGTTCGGCTTGCTATGTGCTTGGCGTGAGGTGCTGATTTTACGTCAACACTAGGGTTGGCCTTGGGCGCCCGTGGTTCTTCTTATAGGCCGGGGTAGGTAGGGCGGACGGCTAGATCGAGCTCCCGACGCGTGGAGGCCATCCGCGGCGGCGGACATGGCCGCACGGTCGGGCCTTTCCATGGCGGCGGCGGCGGTTGTGAGAGAAGACGGTGGAAAGGGGGAAAAGGAGGAAGAAGAAAGGGGGCGACATGGCTCCTGACCGACGGGTCCCGCAGGTCAGTGACTCACGCGCGAGGCCGAGCTGGCGGTGGATCGGCGGCGGGTTGGTTGGGCCACGGATGGGCCGAAAGGAGATGGTGGGCTGGTTGGTTGGCTGCAGCCCGCATAAGGAGGTTAAGGTTTCCTATTTGATTTACTTCTATGTCCTATTTAATTCAAATTTGAATTCCAATTCAAATTTGAATCCACACAGATAAATCTGAATAAAATCCAAATAAAAATCCAACTTCTCACACTAACATTTATAAGTCCTAATATTTATCGATTGAAACAATTACAAGCCTAGGACTTTAGGGAAGGGAAAAGGAAGACATCCTTAATTATTTCACAAGCACTCAAATTCAAATCAAGTTTTTGAAATTCCACCTTTTACAAACAAGAAAAATCAAGGATGTTACATATTGCCTCCCTGACAACGGCGCCAGAAATGCTTGTTGACACTACTTAGCCTCACCACTAGGCTGGCACAAACGACGACGGCGAAAGAAATGCTTGTCGGTGCCTACAAGTGTCGCCACCGGGTTCACACCTCTAGTAATGGGAATAGGGGACGTCTGGTGTAAAACACACGATCACAGAAAGGTCTGCAAGCCTGGTAAGCCTGTCAACAACTACCCATATGGCATCATGGCCTCTCTGTGTATGCGGCAAACCCACTACGAAGTCCATGCTGATATCACCCCACTTCCACGTGGGTATCTCTAGCGGCTAAAGCAGACCGGCGGGTCTCTGGTGTTCCTCCTTCACTCTCTGGCACATTTCGCATCGGGCGACGTACTCGGCAATGTCTTCCCTCATCTTTTCCCACTAGAATCGTTCAGATCTTTGTACATTTTCGTGCAACCAGGGTGGATCGAGTATCGAGGGTCGTGAGCTTCCTTCAGAATCGAGTCTCGAATCTCCTTGCTCCATGGTATGCATATGTGGTCCTTCAACCATAGCGTGCCCTGCTCGTCAAGGTGGTAGTCTGCTGCTTTGCCTCTTGCCATCAGGTTCTTCACCTCCGCAATCTCTGGGCATCCGTTCTGCGCTTGTCGGATATGGTCCTCGAGCGTGTACGTCATCCTCAACTCGTTCAATTTCCCCTTCTCTACTATCTCCACCCTCAACTTCTCCATTTCCTCATACAGTGCCGGTTGCTCTTTCTGCACCATTAAGTTGTTGCAGTAATGCTTGCGACTCAATGCATCGGCTATGACGTTTGCTTTGCCGGGGTGATAGTGAATGTTTAGGTCATAGTCCTTGATCAACTTTAGCCATCTTCTTTCCCATAAGTTCAACTCTGACTGTGTGAAGATATACTTCAGACTCTTGTGATCAGTGTAGATGTCGCTCTTGTTGCCCATCAGGTAGTGCCTCCATATCTTCAGAGCGTGGATGACAGCAGCTAGTTCGAGAACATGCGTGGGATAGTTCTCCTCATGCTTCCGAAGCTGTCGCAAGGCATATGCAACCACTTTGCCTCCCTGCATCAGTACACAATCAAGTCCCTGTCTCGACGCGTCACAGCACACCATGAAGTCCTTGCTCACATCAGGGAGAGTTAGGACTAGTGTAGTGGTGAGGTGGGTCTTGAGCTCCTGAAAGCTGGCTTCACACTTGTCCGACCACACATACGGCGTGTTGCCCTTCAACAGTTCTGTCATGAGCTTTGCAATCTTTGGAGAAGTTCTCGATAAACCGGTGGTAGTATCCGGCTAAACCGAGAAAACTGCAGATCTCTGTCACAGACTTCGGTGACTGCCACTTGGACACTACTTCTATCTTGTTCGGATCTACGGCCACTCCTTTAGCTGACAACACATGGCCGAGAAAGGCGTCCTCTTCCATCCAGAACTCACACTTGCTGAACTTGGCATACAGCTAATGTTGTCTGAGCTTTACCAACACGATCCTCAGGTGCTCTTCATGCTCCTCTGCAGTCTTGGAAAAGACCAGTATGTCGTCAATGAAGACAACGACACACTTGTCCAACTCTTCCATGAACACCTTGTTCCTCATGTTCATGAAGTACGTCGGGGTGTTCGTAAGACCGAACGATACGACAGTGTACTCGTACTGTCCATATCAGGTCACATGCGCGGTCTTGTGGATGTCCTCTGGCCGAATCTTCATCTGGTGATAGCCTGATCGGAGATCAATCTTGCTGAAGCACTTGGATTGCCTTAGCTGATCCATCAGGTCATCGATTCGGGGTAGCAGGTACTTGTTCTTGATGGTTACCGCATTTAGGGCGTTGTAATCGACACATAGACGCTGAGTTCCATCCTTCTTCGGCACGAACAAAGCTGGTGAACCCCATGGTGAAGCACTCGGTCGGATGAACCCCTTCTCAAGCAGTGAGTCTAACTCTGCCTTCAACAACTTCAGCTCAACTTCTGCCATGCGGTACGGACTCTGGTTTATCGGGGCAGTCCCTGGCACCAAGTTGATCACAAACTCCACATCATGGTCGGGTGGTAAACCGGGTAGCTCTTCTGGAAACACATCCTCAAACTCACACACCACTGGTACATCTGAGATGGCTTTCGTGTGAAGACTATACACGGCTGGTATGTCTCAGGACTTCATTAGCTATAGGGGTGCAAATTGAATATGATGTGGTGCACCTCCGAACCTCTTTGGTTCAATTATTTGCACTACTTCAGCTCAATTTTGAAGAAGTAGTACAAATAATTGAACTAAGGAGCTTCGGAGGTGCACCTAACGGTTACCCCTTTGCAGCCTTAATTGGCTAGTCTCGTCAGGGTGTACCAAGGTCACAAGTCTCGGTAAAATGGAGATGACACCCTTGTGAGCAGTGATACAATTCATCCCCAGTATCACATCGATGCCATTGGAAAGCAACACTGTCAGATCCCCAAAGAACTTGTGGTCCTGGATGACCACATCCACTCCTTTGCACAGCAAGGTGCATCGGATATCTCTGAGAGGTGAATCGTGATGATAGGAATCGATTGGGAGGTTGTAGGGAGGGAGAGTTTGTTCACGAATCTTGAGGTAATATACGACCCGGTTGCACCGGTGTCAAAGAGAACCAAAGCACTAGTACCACAAACTAAAAACTCACCGATCACGATGTCAGGAGCGTCAGCAGCCTCCTCCTCGGTGAGGTGGTTCAGCCTCCCACGGCCGGCAGTCGGCGGTGGTGCAGCCTGAGGAGGTCAGCCTCCTGGAGCAAGGTCTCTTACGGGTGTAGCAGTGGTCTTCTTGTCCGGGCAGTCATAGGACTTGTGGCCAGGCTTCCCACAGGCGAAGCAGGTGACGGTGAAGCCTCCCGCGGCAGGTCTTATGGTGCTCGGTGGCGCACGAGTGTAGCCTCTAGTCTGCTGGGGGTAGACGAAGTTCCTCCCTTCGGGGAACGGGCTACGTCTTCCACCTCTGAAGCCACACCCAGGCTGGTTGTGCCCCGGGCGGTAGCTCCCCCTCAGCGTGTTGCTCTATCCGTTCCTCGACTTCTGGAAGGATCGGTCGTGGTGATCTCGATCTCCCGTCCTCTTCTTGACCCTCATGCGCTCCTCATGGCTCCTCCTCTCGTCCTCGACTGCGATGGCGCGGTTGACGAGGTGGCGAAGGGACTTGTGCTCGCTCGCCTTCAGTGTCTGGCGAAGGCCATGGTCAAGGCCTCGCAGGAACAAGAATTGCTTATTTTGGTCGGTGTTGGTGTCGTCGGGGGCATACCGCATCATCTTCATGAAGTGGCACTCGTACTCCTCGACCCTCATCGCACACTGGGTCATGGTGTGGAACTCCTGTGCCTTCTGGACCAGCAGCTCACCGGGCAGGTACTGCTCGCGGAACGCCTCGCAGAACTTCAGCCAAGTGATGAATGCTGGGTTCGGGTGTGTGGCAGTGTAGTTGTCCCACCAAGCCTTGGTAGGACCCTCCAGCTGGTGCGCGGCGATGGCGACGCACTCCTCGTCAGAGCAGACGGTGAGGTCGAGCTTGGTCTCGATCACCCTCAGCCAGTCGTCGGTGTCTAGCGGGTCATCCGAGTAGATGAAGGTGGGGGCCTTCAAGCAGATGAACCTCTCGATCTTCCTCATGAGGTCCTCGTCCTACGGAGCGGCATGGTTTTCACTATTTCCACGGTGCTCCATGGCTTCTGTCATCCTCTGCATCAGCTGAGTCTGGACCGCCATCACATCCACCAAGTTAGGTGGGGTGGTAGGGGCTGGTCCGGCTCAGGCTGGCCTTGCTATTGTTCTTGCTTGGCTCCTCCATGTTCAGCTTCAGCCTCAGGGCCCTCAGGCGGTGGTGGCGGTGCTCCGGCACCCCGGCCTCGAGCTCCCAAAGCTCCCAAAGCTCCTCCACGCAGGGGCGGGCATGCACGGCCACGTCCGCGTCCACAGCCCTGCGAGGCTTCTTCCTCAGCAGCAGCCTCCTCGAGGCGAGCCATCAGCCGGTTGGATCGGCGGATCGACATCCTTCTGAAAAGATAAGAGGGGAGGAAAAGAACTTCACACAACGTCACTCACCAACACACATATGAGTCTGAGACAAGCATGAAAATAAAACTATTTATATAACCTACACACAATGTGAAGAACCATTAAGACATGAATAACTCCATTAAGATCCAAGAATACATCAAGCATGAGTAGTACATATGCTTCCTCGAGGGTGACTCAGACCTTAGGGGTAGCAACTCAAATCAGCGGTCTAATGCATCGATACATGCTCAAAAGGGTAGTGCCTACAAGGTGTGACATGACTCTCTTCATGCACCGGAACATGCTCGCGGCTGCATGGACCAACTCATGGAGACTACTAGCATACAACACTACTCTAGGTCATGCCCTCACTCGACTCTCTACTCTGTGCGAGCCCTCTTGTACGAGACGGGGTAACGGTCCTCAGTGGGGTAGTCCGGAGGAAAGATCCGGGACACCAATGCATGAGCCTCTCGAACCTCCCCAGTCTCGAAGGGGGTCGGCAACCGGGCCATCGGGCACAGGTGAAGCTTGAGGCGGGACTGGTGCAGCTCGAAGGTCTCTGTGCGGATCTCGCGCTGCGACTCGAGGGGTAGCTCTCCGTTGAGCTTGATGAGCTCGTCCGCGCGAAGTGAGTCGGCATCCTCCCAAGTCCTCAGTCTCTCGGTCTTGTCCCTCAGGTAGACAACCATGCATGTGAGCCACGCGAGGTTGGTGACGTTCTCCGCCTTGTTCTTCTCCAGCTTATCCACCTTGATCCACTCACAGCCGAGCAGGTGGGTGCGCACTATGAGCATGTCATCCTTGCACTAAAGTCTGTCCTTCAGCCTGTTCTGACTCGTGGTCAGCCTGTGGAGGTACTTGACGTGCAGCAGCTCCTCACGGGTGTCCACACGCTCCCTTTCGGACTGCGGTAGGATAGTGGTCACGCGGTCGAGGCTCTGCTCGAGCTGGCGAACACGATAGCATAGCGCATTGTTCTCTCTCTCTCTCCACCGTGGACACGGCGTGGTCGGGTATCGGCGGGTGTCGATGGTGGCGTCTCTGATCTGGCCAAAGAGGAAGATCGTTATGCATTACCATCAGGACCATAAATAGCACATACATAGTTGTGTACAAACAAGAGGCTTACGTCTTCAGGAATCGTCCGGTACCTCCCATTATTTCTCAAAACCTCACACACATAATATCCACATAACACACTGCCAGGAGGTTGTTTGTAGCACTGCAAACAAATAAAAAATGATTGGTACTTATTAACAGAAGTGTACAACTCTAATAAAAATGATTGATACTTATTAACAAAAGTGTTCTTTCACATTTGGCATGTCGTATCACCAATTTTTTCTTCTTGTGCTGCCCGCCATTGACTATGTATAGCCTATACGCACTTTAAGGATACAGAGACATAAGTTAGTAATACAATTTGAACTATAGCCGATACATGCAGTAGTGATTATATATTGCACTGAGTTGTCTTACTTTCTTATAATCTCAATGATTTTCTTGTAAAAAACCTCTAAATAGTGTAATGAGTCGAAGACCCTCATAGTTCCCAACTTCAGACACATGTGAAAGCAAATGAAATGATCGCTGCATTGACAAACTAATAATTTAAATAATTTAATATGTAAACTCGCTTCTATAATTGCAATAATTATGATATGAACATTTAAATATTTTGCATTGACAAACTAATATTTAAATCTAAAGCTATTTAAAAAATAAATCTCTAAATGAATATCTCTCTTCACTCCCCTCTCTCTCCTAGCTAACACTAGGTCTAGGTCTAGATCTCTATCTACATACAAATCATCAATAAAAGGAGAAAACTAAGGTTAAAATAGCACAAACTCACCTTATATAGCCACCTCCTCCAAGAAAATCAAGAGCAATACCTTCCCCCTAGTTTTGGTATTTTTTTGAGCTTTTCCCGAGCTCCTCTCGGGCAAAGTGCCATTGGAAGGTTGCTGGGAAGAAGGGGCTATTCTAAATTTATAGACGCCATAGTGCCGGCGGGTGGCATAAGACAACCACCAGCAGTAATCTGTGCTGGCGGTGCCTTATGTTGACCACCAACACTGTGTACATTTGTGCTGGCGGTCGACTTAAGCCACCCGACAGCACTAATCTCTTTGCTGGCAGGCTCTTAAGCCACCCGCCAGCACACTGGTCGGAATAAAGCCAGTCGGAACGGTCAACACTCACACACTCTTGCTTTGATCAACCCTAGCCGCCGCCGCGAGCCCCGCCGTAGCCACAACCGCCCGTGCCCCGCCGCCGCCGCTCCCCGAGCTTCGCCCACGCGCCGCCCGTGTCTCGCCACCGCCGCTCGTGAGCTTCGCCCGCGTGCCGCCGTCGCAAGCCGCCGCCTGAGCCCGCGCCAGCACTCGTGCACCGTCGTCGCTGCTTGCGGTGGAGGAGGAGCTCGGAGGCAAGCTGTCGACCCAATCTTCTACCTCCAGTTCCTCGATGGAAGTTGAGCTCCATCAGCGCCGCATGGCGAGCAGCTCCGCGCAGAACCTTAGCCAGTTCATGCCTCTCCCCCTGGTGGAATGCAAGTACTGCCGGATCCGGGTGGTTTGGTTCAAGAGCAAGGCAAATAACATCATCTACAAGTGCCTGAATAACCACCAGGTTTGATTTTCATCTCCTGCCCTAATTCAGTTGATTAGTAGTCACCTTAGGATTTGTTGATTATTAGTGATTCGGTTGATATAATTTTAGTGATTGTGTTAATTCGGTTTATGTCTAGATAATTATCCAATTCATTAATGGCAGCCACCTTAGGATTTGTTGATTGTTCTTGTAGATGATGTTAATTTGAAATCAATCTTGTCATATATGGATAATTATCAACTATGTTGCATTTGTTACTGCCCTAATAACATAGTTGCATTTGTTGATTATTCTTGTAGGACGACCCTAATTCATGTCAGGAAGTTTGGTGGGAAGGTCAATACCTCCAGCATTTGAGAATAAATTACCCACATTTGGTGCCAGCAAACTATCATACGTTCACCAGTGTTGCTGCACCGCCACAAGTGGCACCACAACCGTCTAGTGTAGTGTATCCGCTGGTGCAGGTGCAACCCGTGTCTAAAATTATGGATCAATTGAATCAGCTAAAGTGTGTCGTTTCTAATTTGAAGTTGGGGTTTAGTGATTTGAAGATATCGAATAATGAAATGAGGCACGAACTTGCATAACATAGAGGGCAACTTACTGAAATCATGGAGAAGATTGGCTATCGGAAGAAGCCCAAGAAAAATCAAGGATTGTGCATGCAGGGCACCATCCTCACTTTTGTGGTCTTGATAATAGGTGTAGTGCTCGATAGTTATCTCACTGGCGGATTGTCTAAGAACTGAGTGAGGCAAGTTGTAGTTGACTTGTGAGTGAGGCCCCTATTGTAGTGTACTTTAATTTATGTTGGTTAAGTGTGCTTTGAAACATTTGTGATCATGCATATGTTGTTTGTGTGAAATAAACATTTCTAAGGAGTTGTTTGTGTTGATATTTCCGTTTGAATTTGACTTTTGATTCAATTTGACTTGTTGGTGTTGTTCATGTTGAAATATTGGTAACAGAAGTAACCATTTTCACCTATTTTCAGCTTCACTGTGTTGGCGGGTGCATATGCAAGCCGCCAGTAATAAAGATCCATGGTGGTGGTCGACATAAGCCACCCGCTAGCATAAATGGGACCATTTGTGCTGGCGGGTGGCTTATGTAGACCGCCCCCACTAATCCTTCTATGCTGGCGGTCGTCATAAGCCGCCCGCCAGCATAAATTGCACCATTTGTGCTGGTGGGTGTCTTATATCGCCCGCCAGCACTGATCCTTCAATACTGGCGGTTGCTGGCCCTGCCCCCTGCGGCCCACTATGCTGGCGGTTGCCAATTGCACCTGCCAGCACGCTAATTTACTTGTGTTAGGACAAATCGTTTCTGGCCTAGAGGTTGTCGCTAGAACGGCGGGAGTAGTCCTACACTTTCTACAATATAAGAAACAAAGTTGGCAAACCGAGACCACACTTTTTTTGCGAATTACACAATACATCAGAGACACTCACAACGCACGCACACTCATCCCTATGAATACACGCACGCAAACACTATACCGGGGCTTTTGTAACCACTAGCAAGATGTTCGCTTGGCTTATCACCACCAAACAAGAAAAGATTTCTTTCTCTCACAACAAATCGGCCACCAAGAACCAACCAAGCCAGATTTTTTCTCTCGTAACAAACCAAGACTACCATCACCACCGTGGCCAAACGAACAGGCTGTAGGCTACAGGCCCTTTCGCAACCGAGACCACACTTGTGTGTGATTTCGTAGCCTTTTCCTCCCTCTGCACACACATTCCCATGGCCGGAGGCCGGTGGCTCTAGCTCATCTGCTTCTCGGGGTCCCGCACGCAGCGGGGCCGCCTCCTTCGTCGGAAGCGGCGGTGGAGCAAGCACGGCCGCCACCTCCCTGAGACTAGTGACGGCGACGGACAAGAGAACATGGCGCGACCAGGTGGGACGCGGCCGGCCCTGTAGATAGATAGCAGCAGGCGGGGCAGCCGCCCTGGGCCCCAAAATCGTATGGCCCCAATCAATAAACTTTGTATATATGCTCAGAACTGTGAATAGCGTAATTTGCTGTTAAAAGAAGTGTTGGCAACGTCCATAAACACATTTGACCATTGAGGCCCATCCATCTTCGGAGTCCTAGCGTTAGCATACCCTCGAAGCTTCGGCACCTACGCTGGGCCGTTTGCCTTCCGCTTCTTGCCGCCTCATTCGGTTGCTCCTCTCCGGCTCCCCGCAGACTGCAGTCAGGTCCGTACGATCTCGACCAGCGACCGCATGTCCACACCCAAATCGATTTAGCATGCCGCGTGCGTGATCGAATTGTAATCGTAGATCGCCTCGCACCCTTGGCCGATTGATTTCCCCACCCTAACGTCCGACTCCAAGATGAAGAAGACTTGAAGGTAGGAAGGATTGATCCTAATACCTTTTTTCTGTACAATCTCAATCTAGTTCTGAGCTGCATGTGTTTTCTTCTTCTTAATTTGCAGGATTGTTCTTACCCAACCAAATATCACTATGTGGTGAGATATCACCTAGAAATAGAAGCTTTTCTAAGCTGCCTCAGCTGAAAGAAGCTTTTCTAAGTTGAAGCTTCGTGAACTACTTGAGGTCTACAATGTCTCAAGAAAGGTTAAAGGGTTTGGCAACTTTGTGCATTGAGGCTGCTCGACGAGATTGATCTCAATAACATCATCAATGATTTCCGCCCTGTTCGCTTCTTATCACCGCCCACCAACCAACAAGATTTTTCTCTCGAACAAACCAGCCACCAACAACCAATAAGCAGATCTTTCTCTCGTAACAAACCAAAGACCAGCCATCAGCCATGCCAACCGAACAATGTGTGTTCGTGTCTAGAAATGTTGGAAGGAATTATTCAAAATGATCCAGTAATGAGTATTACCATCTAGCTGTTTGCAACTTAGACTTTTGATGTAATGATATATCACTGTTTTCACCATATGATTTTTTTAGAATGCATCAAAATCAACTTCAAAATTTATATCAAACTGTGAAATGTTTACTAGGGGCCTCCATTTTTCGTTTCGCCCCGAGCCTCCAAAATCACAGGGCGGGCCCTTTCCCGCCGTTCATACGCAGCGTCATTTTATTGACTATAACCATGCAACCGGAGATGTACGTACGTACATATGCTGTGGAAACGGCGCCCACACGCCATACGCGATGATGCAGGTAGGGGTTATTTTTATCCCCTATGTGTTGAAAAAATTACCTTTCAATTGATCGACTAGCTCACATGCAAGAACATTTTTTATCATTTGATTGATGTGTACCTGAATTACTCATGTCATTTGATCCCTGTGCATGCAGTCGTATCATTCATGTTTCTTCTACCCTTTGTTCAACAATACAATAATGGAAAAGTATGCTTGTCTAGTTGTCTTACCGCATATACCACCCACTTGCAATTTCTTATATCATAATATATCAGTAATTTGTTCATATGACCCATCTCTTATATTGTTCATAAAAGCCTAGTACAGTGTCCCTGTTGTTGTCCCCTTTCCATATCCACGACAAAATTATTCCCAGACCAATATGATTACTTGAAAGACACTGACAAATTACAGTCGTAGAAGTGCTACTACAATGGCCTATACAAGACTGTAAACTCTAGGGTGGCCACAAGAAGACTCTGCTCTGCTAGAGTAGCTGAAACATGATTGCTCCAAGCCAAGCCATAACAAACCAAATTTCTGTCATCAACGAAAACGTCGGAGATAATTCATGAGGCCATGCTTTTCACATGACACACCTCTCTTCCAACTGTAGAAGCATGCCATTTCCTCAGTTCTCCAAAGTTCCCAAGGAGTATATTGGTAAGACATCAGTTTAACATGGAAACAGGGGCGTGAGCTCTTTCATGTTAAAAAAATTTACCATGTACATTTTTTCAAACAAAATCCTGTCCGCCCGGAATGCTGCTAGCTTCAATTTGATGCTGCCTTCGATATTCAGTGATGGACTTCCAGTACACCATATCAAACAAATGCAGAAATATCTGGAGCTCATGTTACCTTCTCCCTCAATGCATCTGTTATGAACAAGCTAAAATGGGTCATGCAGGAAAAAACATGATGCAAAACATGCAGTGCTCCCTTAGTCAATGGAGAAAAGTGAAGAGTAAGCACTACTTGTGAATGGATCAACAGAAGTTACTTTAATTCAGATACATGTATGTTGAACTTGCACCAAAAAGTGATTTTTAACTATCATGTAAAACAAAACAATATCGAAAGGTATGACAAACAGCAGGGTAAGGTAAAGCAACTACACTTGAAAAACCCAGTGGTTCAAGTTCAAATATTTACAAACATTGAAGGGGCATATCAAACAATTGAAGATTCAAAGGAACAATGGCAACTTTGCAGGCATGAACCCTGCTATTGAGTTAGAGGTCAACAAAATACAATGATTATATTTTGCAGCAGCTCAGTTTGAGAAATTTTAAAACATAAGATGAACTGGATTTATATCTTATCTCCAAAGTCCAAGCTGGACATACTGAACATAAATCATATTTGAAGATATTATTAAAACTAAAGAACAATTAAACACTTTTTTTTTGAAACTGTACAGTGGGGGGGGGACCCCACTGCAGTAAGAAATATAAATATAAACACTTTTTATGCAAACAATAATTAGATTATGAAGCGCCATACTTATTTTTTCTTGCATGAGAGTAACATAGTCCATGCTGTTGTCTCTCCAGATATATGGAAGTACACTTTGGAACATATATAGTGTTGGATGGACTCCAGCATCTTCCATCCAGTGCAAAACCTATATGGGCCAAACAAAGGAAATAATTAGAGAAGCGATAATGTTTGACACCTGTAAATTATCATCCATCTTTTTCCCCAGTTTCATACATACTTCCAATCAAATACAAACTAACCCCAAGCTTAAAATGCTTATGTTACAGTTTGCTGGAGGAAGAATGTTGAATTAACAATTTGAAATTTTCCAACAGAACCTAATGGATGCAGGTTTCACAACAAACAAGATAAAAATGTCAAACTGCAAACAAAGAATTTGTACAGATTTCTCATTAAAAATGAACAAAAGCATCAACATGTCACAACTTAGTGTAAATGGAGTCTAACTAATTTAGTTATCTTATCTTTTAAGGGAATCTTTTTTTTGAAGGACTCCTCAAGAATTCAATTGTGACAATATAGCTGCCCAGTAATATGTGTTGTATACCTCAATATATTTTCTCCATTTCCCAACAACTAAGAGGTTTCTCAGCAGAACCGTATAAGTAGAAAGGCCCACAGTAGAGCGTGAAGTCACCATCTTATAGAACAGCTGCACGATAAAAAACCACAGCAATAACCTTAGTCTCATCCTTCAAAGAGTTCAAGGGGAAGCACACAATCAACAGAAAGTGACACTGTTGAAATCTTTTTTTTTGGTCACAAAGTGTTCCTCAAGTATCAACTATATTCACAAAAGAAAATAGTGATGATCCAAAACTATTAAATATGGCAGTAGTATTCTTAACGCTAAAATCATTTTATTTGGTTGAAAACAGCAGTATATAGGTGATGCATGGAGCTACATCTTGCTAGAATCATTAATAAACTACTGCAGCAAAGGAAGATGAACATCACACAGAAGTGGTGATTTCTGTAAAATAAGGAGTCTCTATCTGAACTGCCTATGTCAGTATGAAATTATTCTTTGTTTGTAGAAAAAGTTCAATTGTGTCAGTGCAAGTATTGAAAATAAATGATACCAATGTAGTTTCCACCACATGTTGACGTTGGAAATTATAAAGAAGAGGTTACACAATGGGCCTATGTTATGGAGTCCAATTATACCTTCATCATGCTCTCTGTCTTACCACATTTTCCAAGAAAATTCAAAAGATGGTTTAGTGTGCCAACAGAAATGGATGATAGTGATGAATCCAAATGTTCGATTATTTCACTGGCTGTCTTCCATTCCCGCAGCCTGTTGCAGAGAAGGGGAAAAAATCGCACTAGTTAAACTAGCAACCCCTAAAAAAATAGAACAGATAAAATGGAATATCAAACTACTCAGCATCAAACAAGCATGAAAATCAGACAAAAACATGGCATGGTCTAGAAGACAATAGCTAAAGGTGCACACTGCAGAAGCCCTTTATGTAAAACTGCAAATGCTCAACAAGTAAAAAGAAAAGGATGTCACTGAATTACTGAATTATCATTTGAACAGAGTAAGCAAACAAACAGCCCAGTAGCCTCAAACATCAGTTTGTCAGTTTCAGGATTTGATCGAACAGAAATAGGAGACATCTTACCCACCACAACTTTTTATCCTGCTATCTCAATAAATGTACAACTTTATTTCTATCTATGCATATTAACTGATTATGTATTAGGCAAGGTGACACCAGAACAAGCAGCTACATGTGAGTATATCAAATGATAACATATTAAATACAAATGATAATTCAAAATTTCACCTGCACAACACTATGTACATAACATGGCAGAAAGTTACTCACACCTAAATACTATGTGCATAACATTGTGATATTATGGCAATGTGTATATGTCTTAAACAAAGTCGAAAAAATAGTCGAGAGTGAACACTACTTCAACAATAATAAACTTAGTTACAATGCACATGCGACTTAAGACAGTAGATAAACATACATGCTGCATGAAGCTATTATCTCAAAATAAGCCTTTTGGTTCAATGGAATCTGTTTTTGCTTCATGAATTTCATCAACTGAAGGACCATTTCATGTTGGCTTCCCTTGTTCAATGCTTCCATGAGCGATGAGCATACAATGGCATCTGGCTGCACATCATTACTTTCCATCTCTTTGAACAGGTCCCAAGCTCTCCTCCATCTCCCTTATGATCCATATGGACACAGGATTAGTTGAAAACTTAAAACAATTGAAAGTTTGAAACAATATTTGATCATAAGAGAAGCTTACCATCATCGCTATAGGCTTTAATCATAGAAGTATATGTCAAAACATCAGGAAAGCAACCGGATTCTTTCATAGAACTAAAAGTAGATTCTGCTTCAGTTACATTACCCTGAATCAAAACCATTGTTAGCATACCAATTTTGTACAGGGAATCAGAGAGATAATGTCAGCAATACCCACCTGTTTGACATATGAACAAATCACGGACGAGTAGACTTCCTTGGTCAAATGAATCTTCAGGTCCATCATGTCTTCAAAAAATTTCAGAGATTCTGCGTACCTTCCCAATTTACAAGATCCACTGATGAGTATATTGTAAGTTACAGCATCTGGCTTCACATTGCTTGCCCTCATTAATGTGTACAACTCCAAAGCTTTCTCATAATCTCCCAAACTTAAATAGCTCCCAATACCTGAGTTGTAAGCAACTGTATTTAGTGCGATCCCTCGAGACTTAGCTGCTGCAAGAACTGTGTCAATTTTAGTTAGTTGTCTGCACCGACCACATGCTGTTAACAGGGTACTTATTGAAACAGCATCTGGTTGAATGCCATCTCTCTCCATTTCATGCAGAAAACTAATAGCTTCCTTCAACATTCCAGCAGATCCATAAGCATCAATAAGTGCATTGTAACTGACTTTGTTTGGCTTGCATCCATTCTTCCTCATTTCGTTAAAGACGTCCCTAGCCTTATCAGGTTGCGCAGATCTACCATAAGCATTAAGTAAGGAGGTGTAGGAAACTATATCAGGTCTCAACCCGTTTTGCTTCAGTAATTTAAAAGCTTCCAAGGCCTCTTTGTGCGCACCTTGTAAGGCATAAGCACACAAAAGTGCATTGTAGGATACAATATTAGGCTTGACACCTTCAGCAATCATCATATCAAAAACTGCCTTGCAATTTTCAGCTTGTCCACAAACAGAATAAGAATACATTATGCTGGTATATGTAACAACATCTGGAGGACATATTGTTCTTTTCTCCCTCATTGAGTTAAACAGCTCAATAGCTTCCCCATACTGCCCAAGCTTTACAAGGCAATCGATCACAATATTCAGAGTGAATGTATCAGGGGCAATCTTAGATGATTTCATAATGTCAAAGTAAGCTAATGCTTTTGAATACTGAGCTCCATTCTTGAAAGCAGACAAGATAATGTTGTGTGTGACCAAATCTGGTCCTATACCATTTTCAGTCATCTTCTTACATAGTTCTAAAGCTTTCTTCCAGTTACCAGCAACTCCACATGCATTTATTACATTATTATACGCAGTTCGAGTAGGAGGTATCTGCAGCAAAAAAGTATCTATTAACCGAGTGAACTAAACCAGCCACAATGTATAGTGACAGATTATTTCTACGATGATATATTCCAGGCAAGAAATTTCAAGATTTGGGTCTCAATTCGCAAACCTTTCAGAATTTGACACCTCTATCACAATGACATGTGGGGTAACTCTGAGTCATTGACATGTGGGTCAGGGCGTCAAATTCTGAAAGGCCTGCGAATTGAGACCCAAATTCTGAAATTAGGATCATCTAAATGCTAGATATGTATAATATTTTTACAAGCATGTGCAGTTCAACTGGTTTTTTAAAGCAGTAATCTACATAGACATGCCTTCATAGTGATCCTAGTGATGCACTTACAGCAGCACGTTGCATATCTTCCATAATGTTGATGGCCCAATGCCACTGGCCAGCTCGAGCATGTGCATGGATCAAAGAGTTGTATGTATCAGCATCAGGCTTGCACCTATGGATATATCATTTATATAAAACAAAGTCCAAGAATGAACAGATGATGGAAAGGCTGCCATCTCACCAAACTAGTGAAAAATCTATACATAAACAAAGCTGCATGTAAATTATATTTTAAGCAAGATATCTTATTGTGTGACACAATAACAGTAAAACATCATGAATTTTATGAATCCCGATCTAATATGTCAAAGCAGTAGAAGTCCTATGACAGACTTGTTCTTCGTTTACACAAAAAAAACATTCTAGGGCTGATATGCCTTCTAGTGAGGGTGAAAGAAAAGAATAGGTCAATATTGCTTAAGATGCTGAAAGTATGACAAAAAAAACCATTCTAGGGCTGATATGCCTTCTAGTGAGGGTGAAAGAAAAGAATAGATCAATATTGCTTAAGGTGCTGAAAGTATGACATATAGCACTCATACCGCCATTCTTGCATCTCAAAGAACAAGCCACGTGCCTGATCAACCTGATTGTGTCTAGCATGTAACCTTATCATCATGCCATAAATGTCATTACGAGCGCAATAGTTCTCCTGATTTTTCATCCAGCGGAACACATGTACAGCATGTTTCAAGGATCCAGAAATTGTGATTTCCTACAAGTGATACAAACTGTGTGAGTGCGTTATCACTGCCACAAGCTAACTTGTAGTTCGAGAATTTATAGAGCATTTTCGTTTGCTACAAAACAAGAACAAGGACTTGCAAATGCAATATAGAGAGCACAAAAATGATAGTGACATTTGACTCTTGAGAGAATAACAAGATTTTCTGGACTGACTGAGGACAACATAGCTTTGGAGACAACGTAAATCATTAAAAAAGTTGCATATGACCATCCAAGAAACATAGGTACAAATACTGCAAAGTACATGGAACCGGCATACACAATCATGAACTCACAGAAAACTAAAAATATATCAGCAGAGTTGCCTATGCCACATGTAACTAGATGCAGGGCTATTGTAGTTGAATCCTTATATAAAGCACGAAAAGATAGTTTAGACAGAATAAAGAAAGTTTAACCTATTCTGGTAAATTAATTATCATAGTAACAACAAACCAAAGAATCCGTCATAGTGGAAATGATCACATGCCCAACCATGAATGACTCCGTACCATCAAAAACTAGAACCCAACATTAACTAACCTAAATCAATAACTAGAACCCAACATCAACATTTAGTTCAAGCAACTAGGTTCATTTAAGTCATACACCCCCTCACAATAATTCAGAGACAAAAAAAACTAAATGTTGGCTTGGCTGGGTCCATCTGAGTTCACTGAATTTGGGCTCAGGTGACAAAAACAAAATGCCATACATATCAATCTAGCGGCAATAAGGTAATTGTTTCGACCCACTAAACGCATTTCAATGCCACGGTACTAGCCAATACTAACATCCGCACCAGTACTAGCCAATACTAACATCCGCACCGACAGTCATTTCATCGAATACGTAGCAGGTGGCAAAGCACAGAGAGAACGGTGGCATACGCGGATGAGGAGCGGGAAATTGCGGCGGGCGAAGCGGCCGGCCCAGCAGTTGAGCACGTCGTCGACGGCGCGCGCGTCGGCGCGCGGCAGCGCGAGCACGCGCGCGGCGACCTCGGAAACCTTCCAGTCCCGCTGCCACCGGGTGCCCTCGACGCGAAGGCGGTGCCGCGCGGGGAGCGACGCGGCGCCGACGCCGTCCACCTCGACGCGGGCCCTGCGGCGGCCGCGGTCGAGGTCGACGGACACTGCCGGCCGCCGCTCCGCCCACGGCGGCGGGCCGGGCGCGCGCGGAGGGGGCCGCCGCGGCGGCGCGCGGACGACGCGCGGGGGTCCCGCGTCGGGGCTCGACGGAGGAGGAGGAGGCGGGGGCGCGGGAGCGGAGGACATCGGCGGGGCGCGCGCGCGCGGCTTTACCGTTGTGGATGCCCCGGGGTTTTGGATAGCGTGGGCGTTGTGGAGCATTGGAGCTGGTGCCGCCGCTTATGTCAGAGAGTTGCCTCTTCCGAACCACAACGGGAGCTGGTTCAGAGAGAAGAGTACTGTTCCGTTGGCTGGTGGCTGATTCGGTTGGCTACCAGCCTGTTCGGTTGGGCTGGTGGGCCAGAAATTTACAAGTCTTAATTTGTTTCGAGAAAAAGTATTCTTTGGTCTTGATTCTTTGCTGGTACGATGCGTTCCAAGAGAAAATCTTGTTAGTGGCTACGGTGGTAAAGCCAAACGAACATGTCGCAAAATGTTGCTCCGAAAGTCTCTCCGTCCAACTTGTCAGAGCAACTCTTTTTGCCTGCAAATTGAGGCCTTCAAAACCTTTTGCAGGCCCTACTACAAAAAAAGGGTAGAGGCCTAAAATGAACTCTACTCCACTAGAAACCTCTATTTTAAGCCTCTATTTTCTGGACCCGTGTGACACAAAAGGGGCTCTACGAGTGTGGGGCTATGTCCGTCGTGTCTCGCTGCGGGCGGCGCGGATGCCGCGGCGGCGGCGCCCACCGACCCCACAGTGCTACCGCGGTGGGTCAAGCGACGACGGCGAACCTGACGACGGCCGCTCTGCCGCCATCTTTCCCGGCTGCCGCCGCTCCACCGCCATCCTGCCCAGGCGCGGGTTCCATCCCCTGACGCCTTCCTCTGCTTCAGCGCGAGCACAAGAGCATCGAGATCCACTCCTGCAGTCGTGCGACCTTGTGTCGGCCACCGCTGCTATTCTGAGCCTCGCGTCAATGGCCGCCACCGGTTCGGACCCTGGGTCACTTGCCGCCGCTAGCATGCATGGGCGCCTCATCCTCTGCTCCTCGCTCACCTCCCTCTTGTGGGTTGTCGGACCCTGGGTCACTTGCCGCCGCTAGCATGCATGGGCGCCTCATCCTCTGCTCCTCGCTCACCTCCCTCTTGTGGGTTGTCATGGCCGAACAATTTGATATCAATGTAACTCGATTCAGCAATACTATTGGTTATTCCTTTGGGTGCTAGTGGATCCAAAGTCGGCGGATTGCACATCAATATGGGGCTCAAATGTGTCGGCGGTGTGCAGGTCGCTCCACGACGTGTCAGTGCAGATCCACGAGCTTGCCACCGGGCTGCACGCATCAAGCCACCACATGGAGTGGGCGCTGCGCATGGCCTCCGCGGTGCAGTTGCTCCTGCTGATGTGCTCCTTCTCATGGAGCCCGCAGGCGCATGCGCAGGCGCCATTGCCGTGCCGCGGACGCCACGGCTGTGTTGGCGCCGTCGTCCACGGGAAGGGTGGCAGCGACACACTGTCCTGCAGGTCATTGCGGTGAGCTCGCTGCAGAGAAAGTGGGCGGAGTTCAAGAAGGCCGACGGGTCGTGGAAAGAAGCCGGCCAGGGCCTGCTGTTTGCGGGCACCACGGCGTGGCGGACCTCTGCCTCCGCGAGGTTGGGGGCCTTCTCCCCCACAACTTCGCCCCCTGTGCGGCCGGCTTCGATTGCAGTGTCGCGGGGGCGGATCAGCAGACGGCAGGTGGGCAGATGGGGTCGAGGTGAGCGGCCGCACTCTCCAAAATTATCAAGACAGCTCATTGATTAAACTGGCTTGCCAAAGTGTGGGCTCCACATTGGATCCCACAACATATTGGGGGGAAGCTAATTATCCCGGGCGAGGGACATGCAGAACAAACCTACGCGTAGTAATTTTTCTCTCAGGACAAATCAACATCAGCCACCAGCCAAACAAACAGGGTGCAGGTGAGATAAGTTTTCTTTGGTATTGATGCAAATGTCATTTTACGTATTCCGGTACTAGGCGGGGCGAATGATATGTGGGCACAGGGCAAAGAGTGGGGGAGGCGTGGGAGGAGCCCGAAGCCGAGGGCAGCGGCGGCGGGGGAGCCGCCAACGAGTAATAGCAGCCGGAGCTTAGTCCCAAGCCATAACTCGCTTCTCTTTTTTCCACGGTTTTTAGTTACAACTATTGCATACTAAGACTAACTCCAAAGAAACCCTACATATGCTACTGCATCTGCAAAATGCAGATGGGGATGACACTATTCACCCTCCAGCAGTAGCTGGCTAGCCGCATCACTATCTACATTTTGCGGTTGGACTCCTCTCCACGCGCATTCTCGGGAATTCTGGAGCATTCTCTCTCCTTTCTTCATCACACACAGTACCAACCGTCCTCTCCTCTCCGGCCCTCCCTACGCCCTCTCCCCCACATCCTCTCCGTTGCAGGGCGGCAATGGTGGAGGAGGTGGCCGGATCCGGTGTCGCGCCGGTCGTCTCACATAGCTCCTCCAAGGCGGCACAGGCTGGTCTCGTAGCAGGCGTGCGTACTCCGACGTGCCGAAGACGGTCAAGCCGCCACCGCCCGTGCCGCCCTACCCGATTCCGAACTTGGTGGCCACCTGCACCTAATCCCGCGGCAGCCACTGCAGCGCCTTCCCGTCTCGCGCAGCTCGTGCGGCCGGCGCGGAGGCGAGCTGCGACGCCCGCTGCGCGGACGACGGTGTAGAGGTAGGTCGCCACCCCACAATCACCTCCTTCCCCAGCAGCGGACGGTGGCCTGTGCCCCTTCCTCCTTCCCCTGCCAACCCCGCCTCCGCCTGCTAGACCTCCGAGACGTGCGTGCCCACCAACGTCGACGAGCCACCGAAGAAGAGGAGGTCTGTGGCACCACCACTATGTGACGCCCTATGACGCCCCAGGTTTTTAATTAACCCTAACAGCCGGTCAAAGCAGCTAACAGTGGTCAAACCACGGTCAACCTGGGCCCTCACCTCGAAAAACTCACTAACCTACTCTAGTGACCCCCTTGAATAGTAAACACACTTGTGGGGCCAACCCATGGTCAAAGACTTGGTCAAACCCCCTCGCCACCCTAGTGTCCATGGATGTCTGCCGGAACTTTTGCCGCGATATCCAAAATTCACCTAAACACTTAAATTCTACCTTTATGAAAGTTGTCCATCTTGATGAGGGACATAACTTTCATGTGGATTGGCATTTCAAATTTTGAGTGGAAAAGCTTAAAAAATTGGTTGCAAGGCAGGATTCACTGTTCAAAAGGACAGGCTGACATTCTAAGTTGGCATTCGTGTATTTCAAATTCTATGAAGAAAAACCCCATACAGCCTTTTTAAAAGTTGTAGAGGGTAACTAGATCTCCAACTTTTCTGTTCACCGCTTGGGCAAGTTCTATTCAAAAATTTGGAGTAAATTCGATTCAAACCGAGCGCCAAGAAATTTGAATCAGGAAAGAGCGCCTTGCGCTGCGACGTCGCGCCGGCCGCGCGCCGGCCGCCCTCGGCGTCCACGCCCGCGCCGCCCGAGGCCCCGCGCGCCCCTACGCGCCCCCCCGCCCTAGGCGCCTCGAGTCGGCCGCCGGCCACGCCGCCGTACACGCGAGCGCGCCACGGACCGGCGGTCCGACGGCGGCGTCGCCGCCGTACGTGCGCCGCCCGAGCCGCCGTAGCACGGCCGGGAGCATCTCGCGCCGTCACCGGGCCGTCACCAAGGGCGAGTGCGCCTATAAAAGCCGCTCCTTTCTCCCCTCCGCGCGCCATCCCCGTCGCGCGCCATTGCCGCCGCCGCCGAGAGCTCGCATCCCCGCTCGCACTCGCCGCCGGCCGACCACTCCCCTAGATTCCCTAGACCCCAATGCACCTCACAAGGCCGCGTGTTGCCCAGCAAAACCCCTTTCTCGCCGTTTCCCCCGAGCCGTCGCGGCAACCGCCACCGGTCGCCGTCGATCCCCCTCGCCATCCGTCCCTTCCGCCCTAACCCCGACCCCTATCGACCCTAGGTGAGCACCCCGTCGAGCCCCAGCTGCTTGCCCGACCAAGAGCGCCGCCGGCTCGCCGGAATTTGCCGGAGCTGCGCCGCCTCACCCGGCTAAGGGCCCGATTGCAAGGATTGACTTCTTTTCAGGGTGTTCTGTGTAAATTTTAGGACCCGTTCGTGATGAATCCTATCTAAGTTTTCTTGCTAGTTAGTCCAGTGCAGTAGAAAATCCCTAGAAAATTGTAGAAAATTCAGAAAAATGTCAAACCAATTTTGTTGGATTCAAGGAGAGAAATCCCACAACTTTTGATATTCTCACATAGTCTGATTCTAAATAGTTTTAACATGAAAAATAGGATTGTGAAATACCTAGATCTGCCATAACTCAAAACTACAACTCCTCTGTATCTAAATTTTGGATATGTTGTGTATCATGTCATGACGAGCTCCTGTGCCAAAAATTGCACAAAATTATGAAGTAAATCTTTCTATATAAATTGTTGTCCATTTCTGCAGAAACTGCATAGGTGGTTTTTGTAGTTAAAAATATTTATGTTTTTGTGCCCAACTTGTGCACACTATCTTGTTATGTCAAAACACAACTCTTCTGAATTAATCATGATTTTTGTCTTAACAGAAATATTTATTATTAAATTGTGCATGTTTTCCTTTATAAATTATTGAAGCAAGATCAGTAGAGTTTGTAGGTGTACATGCTGGTTTTTTAGGCTTGTTTAGGACCAGAGAGCATGCATGAGAAAGTTTGGATCATTTTAGTGCTTAATTATTTTTGTATGCATTTAATTTGAATCACTAGATAGCCTTTGTTATTTTCTCTAATATTTAATTTCCTAGCTTCCAAGCATTACATGTGGGTCCAGTGGACCAGTATAGGTGCTGCTATGCTTAAGAAACACTTCTTTAAATTTTTGGTAATTTATTGCTTAATAAAAAGCTTAAAAGCCTTTTAAATGTTAAAGAGCAATTTAATAAGGAAAATGCCTTTTTAATTCATTTCCTTTTTGGAAAAGTATTACCTAACTTAATTAAGATTAATAAAACACCCTTGCTGTCAAGGAATTGATTCATGAATAAAAATATTATTCATACCCTTGCTAGTGAAGAGAAAAAGGTTAAACCTTCACATAAAATAACAAGTACAAAAAGGAACATTTATTCCAATGTGCAGTAAAAGAATGAATCACATATGACAAATAACCTTCCTAAAAGAGATGTACTATCTAGATACTTGTTAAGGTGAATATGACCAACAAGAGTTGGATAAGATAACAAACTGTCACATCACCTGAACCTTGCATTGCATTCCGTGTAGATCTTCCGGACGATGACTACTCCCTTGTCCCGGAATCCGAGGAAGGAGGAGCGAGAGCTTCGCCGCAAAGACGTGGAAGTACTCGACGACACCGAGGGTGCCCAGGCTAACTTAGCTGACGAAGGCAAGCTCCGGTGCATCTAACCTAGTTTTCAAATTCTTTATTCAATTATCTATGGATGCTTGTGCATTTAAGTTCAGGAGTTGAATGAAACCCTAGATGCATGATCCCTAGGTACCTTTGTCTTTACTAGAATGATAGGTCGATAGCTGCTAAGCTATAGGGCCGTTACAAGTCGGGTGGTGACCTCACTCGCGAGAATAGGTTCCTAGATAGGAATCACAATATATTCTTAATTGGATTGCTCATGTGGTAAGAGCATGGGATTTGGGCTTCGGTCCAATGGCTATTGTGGGTTAAGTGTTTGAACGTACTAAGCACTTGTCGGGAATGGGGCCGGTAAGTCTAGTACCTTAATGAGACGGGTAGGGATAGAACTGTCACTACTCTTGGGGTTTGTCTCACGGCTAGCTACCGGTGGTGTATGGTGATTCCGGGTACTTCGCGGGGTATTACGGATAGCCTGCACCAAAGACTGTGGCCTTTCATCCCGACCCGAGGATTTTTTGGGAACTGCCTGGGAAAGTTGTCCTTGCGGGGGCAGCCTACCATGTGTTTGGGTCTACCTTGAAAGGTTTGAATCAATCGATTGTCGGCCTCTCACCATTATCTGAGACTACTTACTCCACTAGCCATGAGATCCCTAATGATGGAAGTTGATGAATACTATGCTTGATTAATTGTATTGTACAACTTTGTCCGTACTAGTTGGCTAATGTAGTAAAGATTAAACCCACTAGAACTTGTGCTAAAATCTTGAAAGTAAGGACATACTCTTTGTTACTTTTCAGCAAAAAGAAACTCAGTGGCCAAAAGCCTTTCATGTCTAGAGTTGGTGAAGTAGTTATCACCGACGGGTAAGTCTTGCTGAGTATTAGTATACTCAGCCTTGCTATAATATGTTGATCCAGGTAATGCTTTCGGTGATGTGTGGCCCGGAGAGATCCCGCTCGGCTGGGAGCTGGAGTGGGTGGAGGACGACGGCTGAGAGCATCATGGATGGCCTCCCGTGGTGGCCGCTTCCGTTAGTTTAATTCCGCTGTTTCAAAACTCTGAACTATTTCGTTATGGCAAAAACTCTGGTTTGTAATAATTAAACCCTTCGGGGTACAAATTGGGATGTTAATGTTGTTGTATCTCTGGACTCGCCTTCGAGTGAGTTTTAATGCATATATTTCGATCCTTGTTGCTATTCAAGTGATTTACCGCTCGTTAAACCGGCGACTAACGACAGGATGATACTTTACTATCGCTTAATGACCAAGGTGGATTGGTTTAGGTGATAGTACGGTATTTTCCTGGGCGGGTTGTCACACGCCCCAGGTTTTCATCAGAGTCATTAACCCTAATGATCTGGTCAAACACCTTGACTTTGGTCAAACGGTGGTCAACCTGGGCCATCACCTCGAAAACCCAACCAACAACCCCTAATGATCCACCTTGGTCAACCTTTGATTGGTCTAACCCTAGTCCAAACCCTACTTAAACCCTTTGACCCTCCTATGTCACCTGGAACTTTTGTCGTGTTCTCCAAATTTCACCTAAACACTTCAAATTCTCCCAATATAAAAGTTGTGTAGTTTGTCGAGGGACACAACTTTCATATTGAGTGGCATTTGAGATTTGGAGTGTAAATGTGTGAAAAATCATGGTCAACGCTTGTCAACACTATTCATCGGTGCCCAGAAGATCTGCATCTTGGCATGCAGTTTATGCAAAATTGGTTGAGAAAAATCCTATACGGCCTTTGTAGAAGTTGTAGAGTGTTGACTGACCTACAACTTTGCTAATTAGGCCTTGGTGCAGTTCTATAGTGAAATCTCGAGTTTGTGACGTTCAAACAGTGCCAAACCAAAATGTTTTCGGCTGAGGACGCGCCCACGCGCGCGACTGAAGGACCGATTAGGCGACCAGAGAGGGGGGGAGTGAATGAGAGCCGATAAAAATTGTTCCCGAAGGTCGAACTCGGCCTATGCCCCTAATTCACAACCAAGGATTCTCACACGAGTTTGCCAAGGACACGTAGTCACAACGGACCTGCCAACCCTAGGAATAAACCCCAAACAATCCCGATGCGGTAGCACGACTCAAGAAGCAAAGGACTTAGTGGTCCTGCAGATCGCTAGGCGGACAGTCCGCAAGGCCGGGGCGGACGGTCCGCAGGCACTGGGCGGACAGTCCGCAACCCTCTGGCGGACAATCCGAAAAAGGCAACAGAACCTCCAGTACCGCACCCTGAATAACAGACGATCCGCGCCTTGTCCCCGAACGGTCCGTGAGCAACTGGTGCCGCGCGGACAGTCTGCGGTCTCCAGGCGTACAGCCCGGCCCACCCACGGACGGTTCGATCCCTCTATACGGACGGTCCGACAAACACCCCGCAACGAAACTTTGACACCTCGAAAGGTCTACGCGCGAACTCGTAAGAACTGGACGAACACGCGAAGAACACACACCACGCGGACGGTCCGCGGGCTACAACCGGACAGTCTACCAGCCCTCGAACAGAACAACACGAGGTGAAAACGAGAAGTCAACCTCCCCTATCCCTCCATAGATCTCCCAAACGGCTTGAGCTCTTGAGGAAAGATTTGGGAGAAATGTGAAGCGTCCCTAGGGGATGCTATGCCCCAAAACTTGGGTCCTCAAATGAACTAAATCGCCGGGAATCGAATCTCCACCGAACTCAACCAAAAACCTAGGGTCCAACCAAAATCCTTCAATCGGAGGCCGAATTCGGAGTTTGGAGGGGTCAAGATCAAGCACAAAGATGTACGAGGCAACTATACATGATCCCCACCAACAAATCTGAACCCAAACACCTCAGAATCGAAGGATCAAACTGCGCATGAAAAACCGACGAAAATATCTCGAAAAAGACACGAAAATCCAACGAGCTACAAGCGGGAAATCGACGCAACCATGAAATCTTCCATTCACTCGGAGGTCAGATTCTTTACAAACAGAGGAAAAATCTAACTCTATGGAGCAAGAAAAATGAGAAGTAGTCTGGATGGATGGTTTGCCTGGAAACCCTAGAGCTAATATATATGAGTCCCTCCCAGACCAGGCAAATGATCACGCTACCCCTAGGCCCTAGCACTTAAGTTGTGATACAAACCCCTCAGGGGCAAATAGGTCATGTAGCACTCCTCCTCATCGCACGGCCACGCCATCGCCGCAGACTGCATCCTCCCGACACAAGCCCTGCGATCCCGCCACGCGTCCGCCGGCATCGAAGCTTCTCGGCGCGCCCGGATCCCGTCTCCGCCCGCCGAGCCTCCGGTCTTGGTTTTGTGGCTCAACCAAGTAACCCGACGGTTTTGTGGTGAACCGCCGCAAACCCCACATGCAGACTCCGATTGTGATCTGCTACCCTGCACCGGCTCCAATCGATGAATTCGTCTTGCTTTTCTTGCCACCATGTAGCCTGCACTTGACTCCGCTGGCCACCGGGTCGCTCGAGTCAGGCATACTTGTCTCTCCACTCCTCGGAAGCCCCGCAAGGCATAGACCTTTCACGCCCACTCTTCACCTGCACTAATGCAAATCAAGCTGCAACCTGCACCTGCAATACTCGGCCAAGAGTCAGTCCACACCACGTTGTCAATCACTCATCACAGTTAGGAGCGACCATGCACCGGCTGTGACTCCCCAGGTTTTTAATTAACCCTTCAGCCAGTCAACAGTGGTCAAATCACGGTCAACCTGGGCCCTCACCTCGAAAAACTCACTAACCAACCCTAGTGACCCTCTTCGAATAGTAGACACACTTGTGGGACCAACCATAGTCAAAGACTTGGTCAAACCCCCTTGCCACCCTAGTGTCCATGGATGTCTGCCGGAACTTTTGCCGCGTTCTCCGAAATTCACCTAAACACTTAAAATTCTACCTTTATGGAAGTTGTCCATCTTAATGAGGGACACAACTTTCATGCAGATTGGCATTTCAAATTTTGAGTGGAAAAGCTTGAAAAATTGGTTGCAAGGGCAGGGTTCACTGTTCAAAAGGGCAGGCTGACATTCAAAGTTGGCATTGGTGTAATTCAAAATCTGTGAAGAAAAACCCTATATAGCCTTTTTTAGAAGTTGTAGAGGGTAGCTAGATCTACAACTTTCATGTTCACCACTTGGTCAAGTTTTATTCAAAATTTTGGAGAAAAGTTGAGTCAAACAGGGCTCCAGCAAATAGGGCAAAGGCAGAGCGCCGACGCGCGCGTGCGTCGCCGCCGCGCGCCGCCGGCTCCGGCGTCCGCGCCCGCGCCTCCCCGACGCCGCCCTCCGCCCGAGGCACACGCCGCCCGAGCTCCACGCGCCCCGACGTGCCCCCGCCCGAGGCGCCTCGAGTCGGCCGCCGGCCACGCCGCCGTATGCGCGGGCACGCCACGGACCGCCGCCCGACGGCGGTGTCCGCCGCCGTATGCGCGCCGCCGTAGCACGGCGGGGAGCATCTCGTGCCATCACCCATCGTCACCAAGGGCGAGCCGACCTACTTAACCCCCCCCCCCCGTCTCCCCGCGCCGCGCCATCCCGACCTCTTCCGCCCGCCATTGCCGCCGCCGCCGTGAACTCACATCCCCGCTCGCGCTCGCCGCCGGCCAACCGCTCCAGTAGCTTCACTAGACCCCAGTGAACCTCCCAAGGTCGCGTGTTGCCCAGCACAACGCCTCCCTCGTCGTTTCCCCGGAGCCGCCGTGGCAACCGCCGCCGGCTGCCATCGATCCCCCTCGCCGGCCGTCCCTTCCGCCTCAACTCTGACACCCAACGCCCTTAGGTGAGCCCCTGGCCGAGCCTAGCCACTTGCCCGGCCGGGAGCGCCACCGGCTCGCCGGGATTTGACCGGAGCCGCACCGCCTCCCCGGCCAGGGACCAAATTGCTTGGTTGCAAATCTTTTCAGGGTGCTCTGTGTTAATTTTAGGACCTGTTCGTGATGAACCATATCTAAGTTTTCTTGCAAGTCAGTCCAGAGCAGTAGAAAATCCCTAGAAAATCGTAGAAAATTCAGAAAAATGCCAAACCAATTTTATTGGATTCAGGAAGAGAAATCCTACAACTTTTGTTATTCTCACATGGCTTTCTTCTAAATAGTTTTAGCATGAAAAATAGGATTGTGAAATACCTAGATCTGCCATAACTCAAAAACTACAACTCCTCTGTATCTAAATTTTGGATATGTTGTGTATCATGTCATGACTAGCTCCTGTGCCAAAAATTGCACAAAGTTATGAAATAAATCTTGCTATATAAATTGTTGTCCATTTCTGCAGAAACTGCCTAGATGATTTTTGTAGCTAAAAATATTTATGGTTTTGTGCCCAACTTGTGCATACTGTCTTGTTATGTCAAAACCCACCTCTTGTGAATTAATCATGATTTTTGGCTTAACAAAAATATTTATTCTTAAATTGTGCGTGATTTCCTTTGTAAATTAATGGAGCATTATCAGTAGAGTTTCTAGATGTACATGCTGGTTCTTTAGGCTTGTTTAGGATCAGAGAGCATGCATGAGAAAGTTTGGATCATTTTGGTGCTTAATTAATTTTGTGTGCATTTAATTTTAATCACTAGCTAGTCTTTGTTAATTTCCATAGCTTTTAATTTCCTAGCTTCAAAGCCTTACTTGTGGGTCCAGTGGACCAGTATAGGTGCTAATATGCTTAAGAAACACTTCTTTAAATTTTTGGTAATTTATTGCTTAATAAAAATCTTAAAAGCCCTTTTAAATATTAGCGAACAGTTAAATAAGGAAAACCCCTTTTTAATTCTTTTCCCTTTTGGGAAAGTATTACTTAACTTAATTAAGATTAATAAAACATCCTTGGGGATGAGTAATTGATTCATGCATAAGAATCTTGTTCACACCCTTGCTAGTGAAAGAAAAAGGATTAAAACTTCACATAAAATAACAAGTACTAGGAGACTTTAATTCAAATGTGCAATAAAAGAATGAATCATGTATAACTAATAACCTTCCTAAAAGAGATGTACTATCTAGATGCTTGTTAAGGTGAATATGACCAACAAAGGTTGGATAAGATAACAAACTGTCACATCACCTGAACTTGCATTGCATTTCGTGTAGGTCTTCCGGACGGAGACTACTCCCTTGTCCCGGAAACCAAGGAAGGAGGAGCAGAAGCTTCGCTGCAGTACGTGGAAGTGCTCGACGACACCGAGGGTGCCCAGGCTAACCTAGCTGACGAAGGCAAGCTCCGGTGCATCTAACCCAGTTTTCAAATTATTTATTCAATTATCTATGGATGCTTGTGCATTTAGGTTCAGGAGTTGAATGGAACCTTAGATGCATGATCCCTAGGTACCTTTGTCCTTACTAGAATGATAGGTCGATAGTCGCTATGCTATAGGACCGTTACAAGTCGGTGATGACCTCACTCGCGAGAATAGGTTCCTAGATAGGAATCACAATATATCCTTAATTGGATTGCTCATGTGGTAAGAGCATGGGATTTGGGCTCCGGTCCAATGGCTATTGTGGGTTAAGTGTTTGAACGTACTAAGCACCTGTCGGGAATGGGACCGGTAAGCCTAGTACCTTAATGAGACGGCTAGGGATGGAACTATCACTACTCTTGGGGTTTGTCTCACGGCTAGCTACCGGTGGTGTATGGTGAGTCCGGTACTTCGCAAGGTATTCCGGATAGCCCGCACCAAAGACTCGTGGCCTTTCATCCCGACCCGAGGATTTTTGGGAACTGCACTCGGGAAAGTTGTCCTTGCGGGGGCAGCCTACCGTGTGTTTAGATCTACCTTGCAAGGTTTGAATCAATCGATTGTCGGCCTCTCACCGTTATCTGAGACTACTTACTCCACTAGCCATGAGATCCCTAATGATGGAAGTTGATGAATACTATGCTTGATTAATTGTATTGTACAACTTTGTCTGCACTGGTTGGCTAATGTAGTAAAAATTAAACCCACTAGAACTTGTGCTAAAATCTTGAAAGTAAGGACACACTCTTTGTTACTTTTCAGCAAAAAGAAACTCAGTGGCCAAAAGCCTCTCATTGTCTAGAGTTGGTGAAGTAGTTATCACCGACGGGTAAGTCTTGCTGAGTATTAGTATACTCAGCCTTGCTATAATGTGTTGATCCAGGTAATGCTTTCGGTGATGTGTGGCCCAGAGAGATCCCGCCCGGCTAGGAGCTGGAGTGGGTGGAGGATGACGACTGAGAGCATCATGGATGGCCTCACGTGGTGTCTTTGCTTCCGTTAGTTTATTTCCGCTATTTCAAAAACTCTGAACTATTTCTTTATGGCAAAAACTGTGGTTTGTAATAATTAAGCCCCTCGGGGCACAAATTGGATGTTAATGATGATGTATCTCTGGACTCACCTTCGAGTGAGTTTTAATGCATATATTTCGATCCTTGTTGCTATTTAAGTGATTTACCGGGCGTTAACCCGGCAACTAACGACAGGATGATACTTTATTATCTCTTAATGACCAAAGTGGATTGGTTTTGGCGATAGTACGGTATTTTCCTGGGCGGGTTGTCACACGGTCCTCGGACGCTCCGGTCCTCAATCTCCCCCTTAATGAGTGCATTGACAACACACACAAGTAACCAATTCAGAGAAAAGAGAAAAGGAAAAGAAACGAATGAAAAACTCAAACAAGTGATCAAAAGCCAAACAAAAGCCAAGAAAAGATCACTTGAGTGACAAAAATCTCGGACCCCTAAGGCAAGGGCAACGGCTCGACACAACCGAGATAAAATGCTCCAAAATTTGCCGACTCCTCAAGGTGAGGCAAAAGGGCTCGACACCATCAGCAAAAGAGCACAACTAAAATTCAGGTGAAAAAGCTCCTAAAATTCAGGCGAAAAAGAGCTCTCAAATGCATGAATGCAAGCCCCCCCTGAACAAATGCATTTCTCCTAATTTTTCTTCCCTTGATGCAAAACTCTCCCTGAAAACATGAATTGGGTACTTTCCTCCCCCTTGTTGGTAATGCATGAATCAAGTCTACAAATGCAAGCATGTGCTTCTCAAATATACAAAGAGCACTACAACATGCTAAAATTGAGACATAGACAAGCAAGATAGCCACAAATTGAGTACGAGCATCGCCAACAAGATAGAAAGGGACATACAAGCAACATAGCCATGAAAAAAGTGAGGCGGTTTTCACAAAATTTTCCCTCTCATGAGCATAGGACCTAAACATGATCAAATTGAGCACAAACAACATATAACTCACAAACTTCATGCAAGGTCACAAATTCTCATCACAAGGTCATGACAAACACATACAAGCTATCTCATGTCATGTCAAAGCTACCGAGCCATATGTCCACTAGATATGAGACTTCTCATTGGCGAACATCATACAACGATTTAGCACCCAAGATAAGGAATTTAAAGCATTTATGACAGGGAAGCACATTTTTCAAGCATAGGCATCTCGCATACCATTTTCATGATTTACAAGTTAAGCATGGTACATGAAGTGCCTTTGCGGCAAAAAAAAGCTTAGGCTTCTCCACAAGGTATCATGTAGACTAAACATTCATGATGATAAATGGATCTTTGATCCCTAATGAAAAGAACATGGTTCCAAACACAAATGAAGCAAGATATAGTCATATCTACCCAAATTGAACATGAGAGACATTCTACTCACAAGAGAGGATCATATAGCATGTTTACAAAAAGAAGCCATCCACAAGCATATATATCCCGAAGCTACCAAGAGCATAGCTATACATCTCATGAGCATCACAAGCAAGGTCATAACCTCATATCTAGTGTATCATGGTGAGCAAAGACCTTAAAGCACACGCGGAAGCACGAAAGAAGGAGGGGAGGAATCGAACCAAGAGGCAAAGCGCACGGGCTCTAGCGGACCGTCCGAGCCAAGAGGTGCGGACCGGTCGCACCGGCCTCGCGGACCGTCCGGCCGAAGCCGCGGACCGTCCGCGCCAACCACCGTGGGCCGTCCGGCCCTACGCCGCGGACCGTCCGTTAAAGCACACGGAACCAACGAAGCGACCGAGAAAAACGGACCGTCCCGCCAAGGCCGGGCGGACCGTCCGCGTGGGTCGCGGACTGTCCGCTACTCAAGCTCGGACCGTCCGCAAACCGGCTGCAACAAAAACCAAAAGCCAAACCGAATCGAAAGCAAGGACGCGCAAGAACACGACGAACACGCGACGAACACGCCACACGCGGACCGTCCACGACCACCCCGCGGACCATCCGCGCCGCACGGACAGAGCAGAAAACTACTCGACCTCGAAGGTCAACTCCCCCAAATCATCATCGGATTTCCCAAACGGTTGAAGCTATGGAGACAAGGGTTTGGGGACTTGAAAAGCAACACACAAGGATGCTATAGCCCAAAAATCTTGCCTCCTAACTCCCTAAATCACAGGGAATCGCGAATCCTTTGAGCACCACCAAAAGCTAGAGCACCGAACGAAAAACTACAAATCCAAGTGGTTTCCCGGCGTTTGAGGGCACAAGATCAATCACAAAGATGCACGAGACATCTATCCATGTTTCCCTCAAAGAAATCCGGGGAGAAACCCACTCAAATCCGCGGAATCGCACCGAGAACAAAGGCACAAAAACAAGCACAAAAGACCACGAAAAACACAACTCCGAATCCTCTATACAAACCAGGAAAGATTCACAAGGTCTAGCATGCCGCCCTAGCATCCATCCCTCTCAACAAATCTCTCATGAAGCTCTCATGCTAGCCTAGAGAAAATGGAAGAAAAATAGCTACGAAAATGAGAAATGGGAGGGAGGAAATGAAACCCTAAATCCCGGAGCGAGAGAGCCATCCACACACACTCATGGCTTATATATCAGGTCCCGCCGGAGTGGTAAATGACTCGACTACCCCTAACTTAACTACTGGCGATACAACCCACGTAGGGGCATTTAGGTAATGTTTGTGGGTCTTGCCATCAGACGGCCACGCCTTTGCCGCACCCCGCGTCCTCCCGACGCAAGCCATGTGATCCCGCCGCGTGTCCTCCGCCTCGAAGCTTCCCGACACGCCCGATCCCGTCTCCGTCGTGTTGGGCCCTCGGACTTGGTTTCGGGCCCAAACCAAGAAACCGTCCGCCGATGGTTTTGTGGGCAAACCACCAAACCCCGCGTGCTCGGTCCGGCCTCTCGCCAAACCACTTGACTCGACCGCCACCGTGCCTCGGCTCGATTGTCCATGACTTCGTCTTGCTCGTGTCGCCACCATGTGGCCCGCACCCGATCCGTCGTCCACCGGGTCCCTCGAACCGAGCCTACTTGTCTCTCCATCTCCCGGAGGCCCCTCAAGGCTGAAGACCTTTCGCGCCCGTTCTTCACCTGCAACAGCACGAACTAGGCCGCAGCCTACACCTGCGCACTAAGCCAAGAGTCAGTCCAACACCCGTTGTCAATCACTCATCACTGAGGAGCGGTCATCCATCGACCACTGGGACGCTCCTGGTCCTCAATCTCCCCCTTGATGAGTGCATTGACAACACACAACGCGAAAAGAAATACAGAGAAAAAGAGAAAGGAAGAAGAAAGAAAAACAAAGAAGCTCAACTCATGACGAAAACCAAAGAAAGGCGAAGAAAGGTCACAAGCCAAGCAAAGCACAAACTCCACATCGAAAACAACAAGAAAGCTCCCCCTGAACAAATGCAAGCTTCCCCTGAACATGTGGATGCAAACTTCCAAATTTCAGCTCACCTCTTCTGAATTTTCATTAAGCTCACCTCTTCTCCCCCTTGTTGACAATGTATGAATCAATGTGAAAATGCAGAAATGCAAGACAAAGCATATAATATAAACAGCTACATGAGCTTCTCAAATAGGCCAAATCTAGTGTCAAAGGCGAAAAATGAGACAAAGATCACACATATGAATCATAGCATAGTCAAAGCATTGCCACAAGTAATATATGAAAATACAATCATGTGACAAAGCAAAATTTTCAGATTTAAGCATTTTTACCAAAAGAAGGCTCGCTTCACATGTAAAAGCCTATCCATGTCACACTTGAGCCACAAACATGCATACCATTCAAAGATCATACAAGGATATCAAATTCTCAGCAAAAGATCATGGCAAACACCCATAAAGCAAAGCATGTCATGTCAAAGCTCATGAGCCATGTGTCCACTTCGGGGAGACTTCTCCACTGGTGAACATCATGCAACATGTTTTGCACCCATATGTGAAAGATAAGACATTTTAAGCACAAACATGATGGATGGAGCATTTTTCAAGCAGTATACACTTCTTTTTCATGATTAAATCATTTCATGGTACATGAAGTGCCTTTGCGGCAAAAAGAAGCTTATGCTCCCCCATGAATGCAACATAGGCTAAACATTCACAATGATATTCGGCCTTTGGCCCAAATGCAAGAACAAGGCATCCAAGCACAATCTAAGCATGAAAAGCACATCTAGACCAAGCTGTGACATGGATACACAACTACACATGAGTGGAGCATATTTCATCAAAAATTAGTCAAGATTAGCATTTATTTCAAAAGAGGGCTATCTCACACACATATATCTCAAGTATTCCAAGAGCATAGCCTCACATCACCATTTCTCCACACATATGACCAATATCTCACGAATAGCCAAAGAGACTCAAATATGGCATATGAAAGAAGCTCATCATCCTAAAATGCAATATGATACAAATACAACATGATATATGACAAGATGGCTATCCTACCATGGTTTATACATCAAGCAAAGCATGTATATACATCAAAGTAAACATGGTATGATACACAAAGGAAATCCCCCAAGAATCAACTAGAAAGGGCAACCAACCCCAAGTTCCCCCCGCAAGCGCACAAATGTAGCTTGGTCGAGAGGCTTTGTGAAAATGTCTGCAAGCTGATCTTGGGTAGGGACATGGCTCAACACAATGGTTCCTTTCTCCACATTGTCCCTCAAGAAATGATACCTCACTTCTATGTGTTTGGTTCTGGAGTGAAGCACTGGGTTTTTGTCTACGCTTATGGCACTGGTGCTATCACAAAGAAGTGGGATCTGGGTGCACTCCTCACCAAAGTCTCTCAAAGTGTATGAAATCCACAACGGGGGAACGACAACTCGCGGCCGCAACATACTCGCCTCGGTGGTAGGCGGAGCTACACTAGACTGCTTGCGGGAAGACCATGAAACCGGCGAAGACCCAAGAAACGGCAAGTACCGTGTAGACTTCCTCTCGACTCGACAACCAGCAAAATCCGCATCGGAAAAACCATGAAGGGAAAGAGTCGAGGAGGACGAATACCAAAGGCCAAGACCGAGGGCAGATCGCAGGTACCGAAAATCCTCTTGACGACTGTCGATGTGATGTCCTCGGCGAAGCACGAAAACGAGCGCACGGACACACGCTGAACTGTATGTCTGGCCTCGTCGCCGTCTAGTAGAGGAGGGAGCCGATCATGCTCCTGTACTCCCGCTGGTCCACTGGTTCTCCGTCCTCATCCGCATCCAAAGTGGCCGTACTCCCCATGGGAGTCAACATCGGCTTCACATCTTGCATCTGGAACTTCTTCAGCATGTCTTTCGTGTACTTGGTCTGGTGCACAAATGTACCGTCCTTCACTTGCTTGATATGCAGCCCGAGAAAGTACTGCAACTCGCCCATCATGCTCATCTCGAACTCCCTGCTCATCTCATCTGCAAACTTGGCAACAAGGTTATGTGACGAGCCACCAAAGACAATATCATCCACGTATATCTGAACAATCAACAAGTCATTTCAATGCTTGAGGAGAAACAAGGTCCTATCCACGGTACCCATCACAAACCCTCTCGCTCAACGAAAAAACCTCTCAATCTCCCATACCAAGCACGGGCGCCCTGTTTCAACCCATACAGAGCCCTTTTCAACCTGTACACCCTGTGTGGGTACAACTCGCTCTCAAACCCAGGTGGCTGCTTCACATACACCTCCTCCTCTATGACCCCATTCAGAAAAGCACTCTTCACGTCCATCTAAAACAACTTGAACCCTTTAGCCACGGCAAAGGCTAGAAGGATCCGAATTGCCTCAAGACGGGCCACGGAGCAAAGGTCTCCTCATAGTCGATCCCCTCCTTCGACTAAACCCCCGAGCAACAAGTCCGGACTTGTTCCTCACAACCATCCCATTCTCTCCCTCTTTGTTCTTCCAAACCCACTTGGTTCCTATGGGATGGCAATTTGGAGGTGGTTCAACTAACTCCCACACACCGGTTCCTCTCAAAGCTTTCCAACTCCTCATGCATAGAATTGACCCGGTTTGCATCGGATAAAGCATGTCCAATGTCCTTGGGCTCAAAGGTGGCAACAAAAGCAACGATGAGCAAAATGAGAGGAATTTCTGGACCTTGACCGTGTAGTGCGTTCATCGATGTTCCCAATGATCTTCGACAGGGGATGCACTTCTTGAATCCGCCGGGGAGCCTCACGCCTCGAGACTACCTCCCCCTCAACTTCAGCTTCTCTCGCCTGGTCCTCTTGTTGCACCGTCGTTGTCCATGAAGTAGACGGTCCATGCTCCATAGTGGTCGTAGGGGAAGTAGTGGGTACACACTCAGCTTCAGGCGCATGGTTCTCCCCATCATCATCTCCAGCTTCATCCTTCTCCTCTTCAAAGAGGTCCTCGGCCATCTCCTCGTCACCTGCACATTCAAAGCCAAGAGAGGTGCATGGCATTGTCTCGTCGAAGGTTACCTCGCAAGTCTCCATGATTTTGTTAGTCTCAAGGTTAAGCACCCTATAGGCTCTAGAGTGGTTAGCATATCCAAAGAAAATACCATCACTAGACCTAGCCTCAAACTTGTCGAGTTTTCCCTTCTTAAGCAAGTGTGCATGTGTGATCAGTGGCTTGTTTTAGGCTTAATGAGCTTAGGGAACACCACTCTTGGCGTTTTATAAATTGTTTGTTGAATAAAAATGGAGAAGCCATTGTAAGTTTAATAGTGAAGTTAAATTGGAAATAAGTTTAATAGTGAAGTTAAATTGGAAAACCACACTCCACACCTAAAGACCCTATGGATGTGTGGTAAAACTTGCTAAAGAGGGCATAACCAACCCTTTGTTTTTTGTGGTAATTAAATTAATGTATTTATATAAATATGTACACAATCACTATTAATAAGAGTAGACAATAAAGCATCGCATAATGTTCCTTTATTGGAAGAGTATGATGAATGTATTATTATCTAGGTGAGTGTGGTCAACCATGCACCCCATGGTTGTCATTTGTTGCTTTGTAATTAATTAAATCAAATCGTCAATTAAGTCTTGCACTTGCCTCCTCGTGTAGATCTTCCCGACGGTAGCTATACGCTGGTGCTGGAAGGAGGAGACGAAGGAGCTGACGGGGACATGCACAACGTCACTGTAGAGCAAGACCTGGACCACAGTCCGAAAGGGCCAAAGGCCAACCTTGCCAACGAAGGCAAGCCCTGACTTATCATTAACCCATGTTGATTTAAAATTATGCAACTATCTTTGTCATTCTATGTGCATTTACATTCAGGAGTTGAATGAAACCCTAGTTGCATGATCCCTAAGTACCTATGATCTTATACTAGCATGCTAGGTCGCTACTTGCTATGCTCTAAGGATTCGGTACAAGTCGAGTGATGTTCGTCACTCGCGAGAATAGGATCTCCTTATGGAATCACCATATTTATAAATGGATTACTCATGTGGTAAGAGCATGGGATTTGGGCTCCAGTCCAGTGGCTTCGTGGGCTAAGCTTTTGAACGTACTAAGCACTTGTCGGGGATGAGACCGGTAAGTCTAGTACCTTAATGAGACGGTACGAGATTTTACTATTACTAATCTTGAGTTGTCTCCTGCCCGGCCCGCAACTGGGAGGAGGGTACTTGTGTGAGGCTGGATGCACTAGGTGGAAGCATGCAAGATAGCCTTGTACCCGGGACTGTAAGCTATTATCCCAAATCGAGGATTTTTGGGAACCGTTTGATCGGTGTCGGCTCTATTGGGGCACCGCTCGGTGTGTTTAGGTCTACCTTGCAAGGTTTTGAGTCAATCGATTGTAGGCCTCTCACCGTTATCGGAGACTGATTAATCAACTGGCCATGATATCCCTTAATGATGGAACTATGTGAAATCTTTTGTGTGAATTAATTGTATTGTACAATTCTTGATTGCATTAGTTGCTCATTATAGTAATGGTAAACTTACTAGAATCTGAGCTAAAATATTGAAAGTAAGGATCCATGATCCTAGTTGCTTTTTGGCAAAACAAACCCAACAGCCAAAAGCCTTTCATGTCTAGAGGTAACTTTTGTCGGGTAAGTCTTGCTGAGTATTAGTATACTCAGTCTTGTTATAATTGTTGCTTTCAAGTGAAGTTGTTTGGCCTGGAGAGATTCCACCCGGCTGGGAGCTGGAATGGGTGGATGACACCGAGTGATGGCATCACGGATGACATCATGTGATGTCTTATCGTATCGCTAGTAGTATTTCCGCTGTTTTAAACTCTGAACTTTACTTATCATGTCATAAACCATGGTTTGTAATAATTAAACCCCTAAGGGTGAAGTTGGATTTAATTTGTGTAATGCACTCTAAACTCGCCTTCGTGTGAGTTTTAATGCATAGTTCGATCCTCTCTGTGTTTTCAAGTGATCTACCGGGTGTTAACCCGGAAACACTCAACGAGATGATTCTTTATTATCGCTTAATGACCAAACGGAGTGGTTTAGGCGATAGTACAGAATTATCTCGGATGGGGTTGTCACACACTACCACGTCGTCGTGGGCCCGAAGCCGTGGAGGAGGACGAGGACGGGGCGCGCGTCGACAACGCCCGGCTGGAAGTGCCAGCAGTGGACCTTGGTGACGCCGCCGTCGAGGGGCACCGACGCCTCCACGAGCGGTTGGCATCTAGAGGCAGACGTGAGCTCAGCGGAGCCCCTGCGCCTCCTCCCCTGATCTCCTCCAGTGATGGCAGAAAGGGAATCCAGCGACAACGGACAGGCTCCCTGCTCCGCCTCGTTCTTCTCCTCCGCTGGGCGATGACGGGAGGCAACTGTCGCGGCCGATGCAGACGGGATGCGCATCGACCGCCGGAAGCTGCCCTGTTTGCAGATAGAGTTTTCTCTCTCTCCCTTCTTCATAGAGGCGTTTGCAGCATGGAGATGCAAATTTATTGCTGGAGATAGTCTAAGAGGCCAACACCATCAAACCTCTCACAAGTCAAAACATTGTTCAATCACGTGCTATTCCGATGCTCTTTTTTCCATGTGGATTTGATTAATAATACTAAACCTCGAGCCGAGCCGGGCTTTTGGGTACGGGCTGAGATGGATCGAGTTAGGGCGTGTTTGGGAGAGCTCCACGCAGCTCCAGATCCACAAAAACAGCTCCACTCCAATTTTTTCCTGCCAAACACCCCAGCTCCAAAAACTCCAGATCCACCAAATCCATGGATCTAGCTCCCAACTCCACCAAATCCATGGAGTGCCTCAAGGGGTACTCTGCGAACACGTTTTTCATAACAACTCGTGGAGTTGGGGGGTAATTACCCACCACTGCCACCGATTACACAACATACCGGTTCAATTTTTTTCCCCCGCGACCCATCGTCTTCTCCCTCGACACAGGCTGCGGCGCCCCTTCAGTTCCCTGCCGCGACTACAGGGCGCCGCCGCCGCCCGTACCGCCGCCGACCGGCCGCCGGACCGCCGGGAGAAGCCGAAGATGAGCGGAGAAGCCGTCGTGAATCCATGGATTGGATCCTCTGCTTCATGTCGTTGTGCTTTGTCATCGATTTGTTTGCTCGATTCCCCATTTTGCCTTTTCTAATTTCTACCTCCCTCTTCTTGCTATGCTCCCTCACCGCGGGCTCGGGGTGGGGTGTGCGTCTTGTGCTCTCGGGCGCCGCGCCGGCGTGCGGCTGCGGCCGCCGTTGCTTGCCTCACGGTGGTGGGCTGTGCGGATGGGCTCGCGAACGGGTCCCCGTTGTCATCGCAGGCCACCGCGGAGGAAGACGAGGCGGGCGTCTTTGCGAAGCAACGACGTCGCTCCGACCTGCGGTCTGCGGTTGCCACTCCCGGTCGATATGTTATTTTTGGTTCTTTGTTTACTTTTGATTGCATATTCCAGATCTCGATTTGATTGATTTAATCTTTGTAAATGTAGTTCTAATTGATTTCTACTACGATTTGGTATTATAGGGTACATTGTACTATGTGGTTTCGCAAATTCGTGGTGATTTCTATCCCCAGTTGATTTTGGTTCAAATATTCACGCGGATCCCAAATCACATCAGGTGATGCGTCTATTTGGTGCTTTGACTTGGTTGTTGCATTGATTGGTTGCTACTTCATTAGAAATGCGAATAACTCCATTTGGCATTATTGCTGCAGTGATACATATCATTTCTACATGTTCCAATGAATTGTAATGTTCCGGTTCATAAAAAAAAATGCTACTACCTCGATCGATATAATACTTTACAATGTAGAACTTAGTATTGTTCTTATCGGTTCTCGAAAAGCCTTTTAGTATTAGTGTTGTTATTATTGTTGGTTCCCGAGAACTCCGGAAGCGAGTTGGACTTGCATGGATACTTTTCGCGATAAACTTGCCACATCTCTCGCTCTCGGTTGGCACTAGCTTGTAATCGACATTGAACTTTTATATCTCTTTTCGTTTGAACAATTCGTCTGTGTAAACTTTTATATGCATCTGGACAATTTCTAATTATCGGTTGCTCGGAGTCTTGGAGATGTGTGTTGATCAAAATCTTTAGTTGTTTGTAGAAATTCAAAAGAAAAAAAAAATTCATGCAACACACACCCACACGTACACACACCCATGCAACACACACCAACACGTACACACACAAGCACCAACACGTACACACACCCATGCATAGCACGCACGCACGCCATGCACACCCACGCACAAGCACACCAACACATACAACACCGCACGGCACTCGCACGTCACACCGGCGTACAAGAATAAAAGGGCAAAAGAGCACAATCTATTCAAAGTTTCAATTTTCGGAGCCGGAGTTGTTATCTCTCGCCAAACACATCTTCTCGGCTCCAAAGGGAGAGTCCAGCTCACGGTGGAGCCGCAAATTGGTGGAGTTGTCTGCTCCCGCAGTTGGTTTGGTGGAGCCGTAGCCCTCCCAAACACGCCCTTAAAATATCCAAATCAATCCGTTCAAGCATGAAAATAAAGTTGGTGATTCATTTTTCTTAATAGTTACATGTTCGCCATGATGGAGCACGTATTAATTAGTTCTTTTTGGAGGGTTCAAGAGGGTTTTGGCTTTTGGCACTGTGCTGTATAGTAGCTAGTGTCGAAGCCGAAGCTACGAAGCCACTTTTTTATATATTATTGGCTTCCCTTCTTCTATTTTTTTCCTTTTGCATTTTTGGCTTCGTTCTACAGTGCATTAAACTAGTGTTACTATGCAGCTGAAGTTCTTTAAGGAGAAGTTATGCCAAATGAGAGTTCCGTGTGTCACTTGATGTAAGTCCCCATCACTAAGGGCCCCCTTTGGCAGGGCTTCAGCTGCGGCTTCCCCACGAACAGAAGCCGAAGCCCTGCCAAATGGTCGAAAATGAAACAGCTTTGGTGGTGAAGCCGGTGAAAGCCCCAGAAATTCCGCTCTCACAGCCGCTCGACACCGCGGAAGCCGAAAAAAGAGGCTCCCCACGGCTTCTCAAGCCTTTTGCCCTCGATGGGGCCCGCAGACGAAGCTTGGGCTAGCAGCACGGTGGCGCTTGTGGTGGTCGGCGACGAGTGCAGCGTACCGAAGAAGCGACCGGCGACAGGTGCCCCGACGGCGGGCGCGAGCTGTGGAGAGGAGCATCCGACCGACACCCACTCCCCGGCGAAGTCCACCTCATCACCCAGCGCCGCCACGGAGCGAGACGACACACAGGAGAACCAGCAGCCCAGCCGCCGCCACTGCCTCTGTAGCAGGCGGTGGAGCAGGCGCGGTCCGGAGAGCAAGCCGATGGTGGACGCACCACCGTGGGTCACGGGGAGGAAGACGCGCGGGCTGGTACTGAGGGTCAGACGTAGGGATGGCAACGGGGAATTCCCTGTTGGGGATCGACCTCCCATCCCCGTCCCCGCCCCGCCCCCGCAACACTCGCGGGGACGATTTGCTACTGCCCCCGTCCCGGCGGGGAATCAACACCCGACGGGGTCCCCGTCCCCGCGAGATGGTGCAACTACGGGCTGCCCCACCCTTAGCCGGTCGGCGACGGTGTAGCGCAGGGAAGGGAGGGCCTCGTCCAACAGCTGGCGACGACATAGCCCACGGAGGTGACGGGGCCATCTCACGTCTGACAACGACGCGGCTCCAGGAGGGGAGAGCCCGTCTCGCGACCGGCGACGACGCAACGCTGAGAGGGCCAAACCGCGGCCGGCGATGGTGCATCATATGAAGGGGAGGTCCCTCTCTCGCGGTTCGCGGGTGAGCGGCGCGGACGCGCGGTGCGGTGGGGAGAGCCTCCTCTCGAGGCGAGCTGGACGGCACCAGAGGAGGCGGTACGTGGCTGGGTGAGGCTCGAGGGTGGGGAAGGGGGCTGGTGGGCGGATGGGTGAGGGAGTGGCTGAGGTTAGTTAGGGTTTGAGCTTATATACATTTGTTATTGGGTCTCTTTTTGTGGGCTGTTTGGCTGGAATTAAACATTGAAGAGGATCGCGGAGAATCGGGGACGGGGGATAGTATACCATCCCCGTCCCCGCCATCTGCGACGGGGACAACATTAGCCTCGATTAGATCCCCGTGGGGATTAATTTTCAACCATCCCCGTCCCCTAATAGAGGAATTCCCCGCGAGGAACCGGGGATCGGGTCCCGTTGCCATCCCTAGTCAGACGGTGACGGGCCACGCACGAGTTGGAGACCGGAAGCTGGCAGCTGGCGGCGCGGGAACTGGCGACGATGCCGATCTGGGAGTGTGGACGAACCGCGAAGCGAGAGGAAGGGGAAAGATATTTTCCGTCAGGGAGTATTTGCCGATCTGGGAGTGAATGGATAAGAGAAAGAAGTAAAGGAAAGGGGAAGGGAAAATAATAAAAGAGTAAATACACCGGTGGCCCTTAAACTTGTCACGTTGTGCCACTTAGGTCCACGATCTTGCAAACACGAAATTTGGCACCATGAACTTGTTAATCTGTTGCGATTAGGTCCATGGCCCCTCCCTGGCGCCCTTTTGCCTGCGTGGCCTTGCCACCGTGGAGCTGACTAGGCTCGCCTGGACGGCTGGCCCGTGTAGATAAGCAAAATGCCCCCTTGGTTACTCCAAATAATTTCTTTCCTCTCTCATGTCTTCCTCGAGTCGTTCGTTGGTGAGGGAACGAGAGAACCGGCGTGTTGACGGTTAATAGTTGTATCAAAGTTCGTTTATGACTTGCAAGCGGACAAGTCTCCCGTCGTAGTCAAGGGACCCTTCTTCCCTCGAGTGGTGAACCCAAGGTATCGAATCCGTGGAACAAATGTGTGACGCAAAAGTTGATCTAGTAAACCAAAGTAACTCCAATCTTCGGTAAAAGAAACCCTAATGCATCTAGATGAAAGACACGAAACTAATCTAATCTACTAAAGACCGGAGAAAACAAAGTAAGATTGGGTAGATAAACCAATCTAGAGGGATCGGGGTAAGCCTTTTGTTGAAGTTCCAAGCAAGAGAAGAAGTAGCAAATCGAATCTTATAAGAAGCCTCTTTAAATCGTGGTTTCCCGTCCAAATCCAAAAACATCCACCTTTCGGAACCCCCGTTCTGTCACAACGTATACCTACTCATGCGGGGAGTCTAGGGCGAGTCAAAAGACAAGTCGAGATTCTTTCGGAAGATCCGGCATGTACCTCTAGCCACCGCGGCTACAAGAACACCCTATGTAATCTATCTCGAGGATAGAATTGGAATAAGCAAAGCCGATCGAAAAACGAAATCTTCGAGGAAACACTTGATCGCTAGGAAAAGATTCAACTTGATAATTCAACTATAACATTGATACATAAACAAGATCACCACCGGGATCCTTCCTTGATCTTGCTTCTAGCTCCGGGAACTCCGACGTGGTCTTTCGTGCAAGGTTCCAACGTCGGCTAGGGAAACCCTAGTCAACCAGCTCGACCCTCTCCTCTCCGAGATGGTGTCCCTCTCTTCTCTGCTCCTCGGCGGCCGATGACGAATTGGATTATGTGTGGCTCTCGGTCAGGGGGCTATAAATATCCTGAATGGCGGCTAGGGCAAAGGAGGGGGCAAACGGGCCCCCGGACGGGGCGGGCCGGCGGGCCCGGGCCCATCTAGGCCCGGCCCCCGAGGCCTCCTTTGCTCTACGTCGGTTCCCTTGCTTCCTGGATGTTTCCCCCTTCTGCATGTAGGTCCATGTCATCAGTTTCTCTCCGAATTGGGCATAACTCCTTGTCTTGCAAGATTCAGCACTTTTCTGGTCAGGTCCTCGGAGTTTGTCGTCTTCTCGGATCAAGTCCCTGGCTTCTTGGAGTTAAGTTTGCTTCATTGCATGACTTGTACGGGGCTTCAAGATCTTGTCATAAGGTGCTTGATGAACTTATCCCAAAACTCTTGCTTTCAACGCTAAAACCCTGCATAAACACTGAACTCCAAAATCGACATGCACACGTGAACTTGTTATACCGCGGGGGTTAGTACCAATGGATAAGGTATAAAACTTATGCCAACACCGAAGGTAAACTCATGGCTAGGTTGACGGATTTTCACCGTCAACATCTCCCCCATGCTTAAACCTTGCTCGTCCTCGAGTAAGCCTTCGATGGATATCATCATTGCCAAACAATGTTTAAACCTTGCGCTTGATCATACATGAGAAAACATAATGCTCTCAAAATTTTAATTCATTAAAGTTCAATAATGTACTAGCCTTCATCTCTACGGGGGGTAGATATTAAGCTTATCCCACAAGTATTAACATGCTCACAAAGTTTAAATAGATCTCAGAATTTTTGAAATAAAGAATGAGATAAAGAAAAGCTAAACCAAGTTCACAAATTTAAATCATCTTGTATATTGCTCATGAACTCTCAACTCGCTTGTCTCTCAAGCCTATATATTCTACTCCTTTCCCTCTCATAACATATATGTGTGGTAGGCTTTATATGGAGCTTTGGGAAAGTTTAGTCCTAACAAGATTTTATAAATGAGGTGTTGTCAAAACAAGACAAGCTTCTCATGGTCTTACCGAGACTCGTCAAAAAGGTCATTGGAAAATAATGTCATATCAAGGAGGGGAAAGAGAAAAATACACACACTTGAGATGAGTGGACATGTGCAAATGGCAAAGAGTGATCCCGAGGCACAAAGGAAGTCCTCGTTATCGGATTGCACATGGTTGGAAAATGAGAATGGATCTTTTAAACTTGAAGTCTTGAATTTCCTAATGCACTTTAGAGAACCGAGGAGTTCACTTTACGCATACTCATATTTTTTCTTTTTCTCATATTTCTCCTTCTTTTCTTTCTTTCTTTCTTTCTTTCATTCATTCATCATTTTTTTCTTGTGAGACTTTCACCTTGGAAATCCCGTACATCGCCTTTGAACTTTCTTTCATTCATTTATTTTGAAAAATACTCCCCTTTGAACTCTAAAATTGCACCGTACCTACCTCCTCCCCCATGCTTAGACGTTGCTCGTCCTCGAGCAAAGAGGCGATAAATAAGGTAGGTACCGGAAATATTTTTCCTTGGAGAGATACTTGAATTCTTCAATGTTGGCACCGTCTTGCGATCTTCCTTGAATTGATGATCCATTCTCAACGATAGGTTGTGGTCAAGGAGGTAATCACAAAAGATGATATTTAGTTTTAAGGGTGGATATCCGACGAGGTTTGTGAGATCTCCGATGCGGGGATACACAATGCACGGATAAAAGGCTAGCAAAAAGATATATACGCAAAAACGAAATGACCACTTCTTAGTCGAGGGCCGAGAGAAATCATGGCCTGCAATAACTCACTTAAGAATAAATCTTGTACACTAAGGTTTATGCACTCAAATATATATTAGGCTTTGGATAGGTTGAGCAACACACAAGTGATATTTATGACAAGGTTAGCGATATTTTTGAGCATAAAAACCATCTTTAATCTATTCATAACTTGAGAGCACATAAAACACTATGGGTCTTTATTTTAATCATAACCTCCGCTAAAGATTAAGCTAGTATTTAAATAAATTCAGATTCGTATTTTAAGAGAGCACTAGCTTTAACATGCATAAATCAATTACAAAGATAAACAAAGCGGCAATTATAATCATATATCATCTTGGCACAAATTTTTGTAACTTTCCCAATGATATAATCAAGGTGGTGTCTTTATTAATGATGAAATAAAGTTGAAATACAAACTGAAAATAAACAAACACACTTGCTGAAATTTAAATAAAAACAGAAAATATTACGCAAACACACATAAACAAAAGCTGAAAATTACAGAGAAAGAGAAAAGAAAAGAAAACTAAAGTTCCTTAATCTTCCTAGTCCTCCGCCGGTGGTTGGTGTTGATGATCTTGATAGTAATACCCTTGCTCATAATACGGTTGGACATTCCCTCCGACGAATTGATTCGGCTCCACTAGGTGAAGGCGTCCAAGCTCATAGGCAATATTTGCATTGCCCTCACCAAGTTGAGCTGCGTTGGCTTGGATGGCTGCGACGTTTTGGGCGTTTCTTGCAACATACCCTCCAATTATGGCCATGCTTTGTTGTGGTTGGGGATATTGTGCGTAGGGCTCCGCGAAGTTAGCGTTGGCACCACATTATTTGGTGGGGGTACCGGTGCACCACCCCCCATGCTTGCTCTTGTGGCCCTCCGTAATAACTTGGCGGAGGAGGGATCCCGCCGAATGGTGGCACATTGGGTTGTGCACCACTCGCTTGTGCGGAGGATGTTCCCTCCTCTACGATTCTTCCTCTTTTGTTTTTCCTTGCCGGGACAAGGAGTCCCTCTTCCAACCAATCTTCCCTCCCTTCGATGAAAAGCCTAAGCCTTGCATCCGGAAGGGGTAGGTTCACTATGGCCAAACGAAAACCTTCTCTCTCATCTCCACTAATGTATTTGCCTTGTTGCAAATATTCAATGCCGAGAGAGGTACCACACAAAAGATGGTCGGGGTTTCTTGCGATCCCCGGCCGTAAGGAGAAGGCCAACATGGAGAGGTAGCACCCCGAACCAATATGTCCCGCCCCCGATGTTGCCTCGCAACACCAACGATTGATCATAAGGTATGAGGGGTCTATTGGCTGCTTGGCAATTAAAGCCGAGTAGAGCCAATTCAACTCCGTGTCAATCACCTTCGTCTCCTTCATCCTCCCCAATACCCTCTTGCACATCCAAGAGTGAAATATCCGGATAATGGGGTTGCGGATGCAATTGCATTTTTGATGGGCTTCTCCGAAGATTAAATTCCAAAATCCGGCTAACATGTCGGGTGGCACGTCAACTTTCTCCGGAGCTCCCTTATGGAATCCAAGTAGCTCCCTAACATGCTCGTAGGGAACCACTTGTTGGACTCCCTCCAAATGGAATGATAAGCTTTGCACCCCATCATCAAGGATAGGTACAATGGTCATCAAGATTTCCAAGGTGAACCCCTTGTGGGTGTCCGCCGATACTCCGTTGGAGAATTGCACCCATCCAATGTGCCCCAACATGTAGTATATGTCGGTGCCAAAACCCAAGGTGAAGAGTGCTTGGTCGTCAAACTCGACGTTGGGCACAAGCCTCTTCTCAAGACGAGAGAGCCTCTCCTCCTCCTCGATGACAAGATGATGAAGCCGTATGAGGAATATATCGGAGTGTAAGGAGTTGGCGCGGTCGAACGGGTCGATTGTCGTGGTGGCGCGGGCTGCTCCTCCGTGTGCCCTTGAGGTTCGGTAAACCTCATGGACGTGCTCCTTGCAGCCCTCATACCACCAAGGAGGAGAGCATCGTTCCTCCTTGGTGGCGCCGTATCCGTCTCCATGCTCCGGGAGAATCGGAAACCGAGTGCCTCCTCGAAGACGTCGTCGACGACGGCTTGGATGACGACGAACCCTTTTTCTTGGAGAAGAGACTTGTGGTTTTCTTCCACATGGTTGTTGCACTCTTTTTTCTACTAAAACTCCGGGTTGCAACCGGTAACTAGGCACTTAAAATCTTACTTCGGATGTGGACTTTGAGTGGATTAAGGTGGTGGATTTTTTTTGAGCTATCAAGCTTGGGAAGGTTGGCTATGTCTACGGAGGTTTTGGGCACACAAACATGAACACACAAACTAAGGAAGGAGAGGGAAGCTTGCACCAGAAAACGGGAGCCGGGGGCTCCTTAAGTAGGGGAGGCCGGCCGGCCTGTGCCGACCGGCACGGGGTGCCGGTGCTCCTCCCCGCCTCGGCTTTCTTCCGGCACGATCATTTCTCCTCTGCAACTTTCCCCGCCCGCGTGCTCCACGAGTTGCACCGCCCAAACGCTCTCGTCCACTCCTTTTCTTGCATTATTGGTCCTTCCACTTGATGCTTCATGCTTGGGGTCATGTCCTTGCTCCCTAGCTCCACTTGCTTCACATGCCACCATGAAATTCCTGCAAAGTTGATGCTTGCTGCCCACCATGCTTGTCCTTTGCATGTGGTCTTGATGAAAGTTGATGAAAGGGTATCCAATGGTGCATGCATGATTAATTCAAACTAGATTGCCTCCCTTTAGGTGTGTTTAAGGTTAAGCACTCCTCTAATTCGAAATTAAAAATATTTTTCAGAGCCATGCAAGAGCTCAAGCATAAATTTAGAGAAGTTTTTAAACCATTAAAAACAAATGTAAGTCGAAAATATTTTCCGACTACGTTGATATCGGTCTCACCGCATAGTTTGCCTTCATCGGTTGAGAGCAAACTTTTCCCGGCTTGATCATGGGGGCATAGGTTTAGGTTCTAATTTTGGCTAAATAAGAGAGATTTTGAATAAAACAAAATTAGATGAGGCTTAGAAAAATTCTAATCTTAGAGAAACCAAGGATATAGATTTTTAAACCAACCAAAAGTTTTGATTTCTAGGTTCACGCGAGTCCTACCACGTGCTGAATTTTTATTAACACCTAGATATAAGTCGTGGCTCTACTCGTGTGGTTTTAGCATGAAAAATAAGCCAACCTCACCATAATGAGGGTGAAAGGTTGATTTAGGTTCTGAAATTATTTTGTTGAGGTTTCTCGAAAAGAATCAAACAAACACATATGAGGGTTCATGCAAAGGGTTTATGATAAAGCAAAACATTCAATTAAGAATTATGTCTCTAATATTGTTCAACCACTTCTAAGTCTATTGTCTTTGCGTAATAAAACTCAAAACTAAATTATAAAAAAGACTCAAAAAACTGGAATCGGGTTGTCCTCCCGGTAACTTATTCTTGACTCGACGAAACGGGTTGCCTCCCGCCTAGCGCTTCGTTTATAGTCTATAGCTAGACTTCTTCACTTGATTACTCCGGATCAACGCTCTTTGCGGGCGTTGCAATCTTGGGTACCCACTTCCGCACCATCTTGGGCGCGGTCTTGTCTTCCGGCTTAGTCATTTTTTTGGTCTTCACGGGCGGCTTCTCTTCCTTTGTCATTACGGATGCAACACCTTCTTTGATTTTCTTTACGTTCATTTTTTTCGGCTCCTTCTTCTTTTTCAGCCCCTCCTTTTGCTTTGGTTCTCCCTTCACTCCAATCATGTTGCATGCCTCGATTCTTGGACGGAACTTGAAGGAACTCCTTTCTCCGTTGATATCGAACATGATCTCCCCCTTGCCAACATCAATAGTAGCTCCCACGGTCTTGAGGAAAGGCCTCCCAAGGATGAGTGGCGGCTTCTCCCTCTCTCCCATCTCGAGCACAACGAAGTCGACGGGGATGAAGTGGTGTCCGACCTTCACGGGTACATCTTCAGCAATGCCCAAGGGATAGCGAATGGAGTTATCTCCCAACTCCAAACATATACTTGTAGGCTCCATTGGTAGGCGTAGCTTCTCGAACATATCCCTCGGCATGACGCTTACACTATCTCCAAGGTCACATAACGCCTTCTCGAAGTTGAAAGAACCAACCGAACATGGAATAGTAGGGCACCGGGGGTCTTTTTGCTTCTCTAGCCCATTAGCAATAGCTGCACTACACTCCTCGGACAACTTGACATGATCTACCCCGAGTGTTGCTATCTCATATTTATTTGCAAGTATGTCTTTAAAGTAACGAGAATATGTAGGTACTTGTAGGGCATCTAGTAATGGCATGTTGATGCTAAGTCTATGCACAACCTCCACAAACTTCTCAAAGTGGTTGTCGAGTGTACCTCGGAAGTAGCGTGGCTTGAGTTGCGGCATCCTCGTGTCTTCCTCCGGCATCTCAAATTCGGACTCTTCGGTGACGATCCCCGTAACCTTCTCTTTAGCAACTCCTTCCACCTCGGTGGATGGTTTAAGCTTCCTTGCTCCCGCGGAACGTTCGGATATTCGGTCTCCTTCCCCGAACGTGTTTGAATGGCCTTCACCGATTCGGGACTTTTGGGTTGTCCCGAAGCTTCCCTTCATCATTAGTGAGGCGCCCGCAAGTTGTCCAACTTGCGTCTCGAGCATCTTCATCATGTTGAGCACTTGATGATTGGAACTTCCGACCTCCGTCACCTTGCTATCGATGTTCTCCAACACCTTGTCTATGGTCTTGAACTTGGTGACGGTGTCCTTGTTGATCTTAGCTTGCTCATCCATGAACTCCTTGAATTGTATACGAAGCGGAACCGCATTAGGAATAGATGAGCTTGCATTAAATTGAGGTCTACCTTGCCCGTAGCGGAAGTTCGGCAATACTCCCTTCCTCATGTAGTCGAGCGTTTTGGCTTCCTCCGGACAATCTTTGCGGACATTGCCATACTCTCCACATTCTTCACATGTGGACCTTGCTTCAGCGGCCTTCAAGTCTTGAGCCTCTTTCTTTTCCATCTCCATCTTCTCCAACTTCCTCATGAGCGAGTCGATCTTGCTTTCAAGTATGTTCTCCTTCTCCACTTGCAAGACTCATTTAACGTTCCCCGCGGGTTGAACCGGATGTAGGCGCCCGGATGACGCCCATGTGTCATTATCCGTGACCTTCTTGAATAGAGTGAAAGCTTCCGTCGGTGTAAGTTCGATGATGGATCCTCCCGCCGATGCATCGATGATCGTCCTTGACGCCATGGTGAGTCCTTGATAGAACTTTTGCACGAGGTCTTCCTTCGGGAACTTGTGATGTGGAACCGCCCGGGTGTACTCGTTGAAGCGCTCGAATGCCTCCGAGATAGTTTCCATAGGATATTGAATGAAGGTGGCAATCTTATTACCCAAGCTTTGAGTTTTACCCGGCGAGTAGTATTCCTTCATGAAAGCCTTCATCAACGTGTTCCAATTTTGCACCGTCTCCGTCGGTTGAGAGTGGAACCATTGCAATGCCTTCCCGAGTAGTGAGAACGAGAAAAAGCCTTGCCCTCATTTGATCTTGAGTCACCCCATCCATGTTGAAAGTCCGACATAGTTGAATGAACGCTTGGAGGTGAAGGTTCGGATCCTCTTTACCGGTGAAGGGTGAATGTTGCACCATGCGGATTGTCGAGGTCTTGATCTCGAACGGTCTTTTGATCTCCTCAAGGTTCAAGATTGGTAGGTCGATGATGTCCGTGGTGCATAGCTCCCCAATCTTGCGTTCTTGCGGTGGTTGGTGTCGGTGTTTTAGACCGGCAACCTACTACGGGGAGTACCCGAAGTAGATGATTGTGACTCGCCGAGATCGGTAACTCGAAGGAAGAGACACGTGACACACAATTTAGACGGGTTCGGGCCGCGAGGGTGCGTAATACCCTACGTCTGTATTTGCGTAGCTCGGATTGATAGGGCACGATTACAAGATGGTGCAATGGTGCGCCGTGAGTTGTATGAGAGGAGATTGGATGCTAGAGATCGGTCCCCGCCTCGCCTTATATAGTCGGGAGGCGGGGTTACAAGTCGGAGTAGGGAGAGAGTACTAGTCGAGTACGTCTAGGAGTCCTCTATACGATGCGGAACATGTACGGCTCCCTAACCGAGTACTACTCCCGTGTAGTCCTTGTGCCCCACGCCTTCGAGGTGCCGTGTAGCGCAAGCCGGTAGTCCCGGGGGCCCACCGAGTAGTCGGTCCTGGTACCCACCGAGGTAGTGGGCCCAGGGAGGTCCATACGACAAGCCCCCGAGTACTTTGTAGTCGAGGAGGATAGCTTCAAGTAGTCTTGACGGCCTTAACGAGTAGTCCTCAAGCGTCCCTGAGTGCTACAAGTCAAAAGTCCTCAAGAGTAGTCGAAGCATCCCGAGGCTGGAATGTACTCCGGCTCGATGTTTGAGCAATCTTGAAGTCTTCTCGAGTAGTCCCAAGCGTCCTCGAAGACTGCCTTCGAAGGTCTTCAAAAACTGCCTGTCTTGTCTTGAAGCGGAGGGCGATATGGAGGTGCGTTTGCAAAATCGCACTCCATATGGAGTAGCCCCCGAGCCTTAGGTCGAGCCGCGAGGCTACGGCCGAGGGTCCATCGAAGTCTTGGCAAGAAAATCCCGAAAAATCCGGAGAGAAAAACCGAAGGACACGTGGCACGAGCCCCCAAGCCTTGAGTCGAGTACTTCCTCTCGAATCGAAGGGTCTTCTTGAAGAATATGTCTCGAGATGCTCTTGAGACTAGCCGCTTCTCGGGTAGTCGAGTAGAAGTAGCCGGAGCCCCCGAGGTGAGGCGCGTCGACTAGTAGAATACGAAGAGTCACGCGCAACCGCCGAGTCGACCTCGCGTGAACTTGTCCGGCCGCCGTTGCGGAGCCGGTTTGGCTTATAAATAGAAGCCAAAACCCTTAGGGTTTTTCACCCATTCGAGCTGCACGGCCATTCCGTTTGCATCTGAAGCGAATCCACTCCCAGCGCTTGCTGCCGCCGTAGTAGATCAAAGCGCGCCGCCACCCGAAGCCTTTAGGGTAGCCCCCGAGCGGATGCGAGTGAAGACGCCTTGTACTTGGAGGATGAAGCCGTCACCGTCCAAGACGTCCAAGGCCACCGGGAAGAAGAGGGGTCGCGAAGAGGCCGCTGCGGCTGCCACCGGAGCAGCGCCGCCCATGTCTCCACCGCGGGCTGATCCAAGCCGCGAGTGGAAGAAGTCCAAAGTGAAGACGGAGGATCTGCTGACCCTCCTGAACAGTGGGTTCATCAGGGAGAAGGAAGTCGACATGTGGAGATCCGCCGCTGGAGATCCATATCCGATGGAGAAGGCCGAAGATGAGATCCCGATGTTCTCGCGGTTCGTGGAGCGCGGTCTTGCGCTCCCAGCCAGCGACTTCTTCAAAGGGCTGCTCGGGTACTACGGGATCGAGTACACGAACCTCGAACCCCAACGGCATCTTCCACACGTCGGTCTTCGTCCACTTCGCGAAGCCTTCCTCGGGATCAAGCCGCACCGGGTGCTTTTCGGAAGTTCTTCCGCGTCAAGCCGCAACCAAGTGCTACCAACCCCCGGGGGTAGTCGGAGGAGCCGGCATCCGGTGAGGGAGGACGCCGCGGAGCAGTACTTGGCGTACAAACTTGTCGACTCCAACACGGATTGGAAGACCGGGTGGTTCTACATCACGAACCACCACCCCCGCCCGCCGAAGCCGAGCGGACGGCGGCCCGAGTGCACCGTGATTGGTGGAACACGGAGCCCACCATGCAAGAAGGGATCCAGCTCCCCGAGCTACTAGCACGCATCAAGGTGCTCAGGGAGGCGGGACTGAGGGCCGAGCACGTGGCCTTCAGTTTCATGAAGCGCAGGATCCAGCCGCTGATGGCTCGGGAGACCCTGGGCTTCGAGTACACCGGCGACGACGACGCGTCGCGGATGCCAGGAGGCGAGCTGGACGACAACGACATCGTCGAGAGGTTGTCGCGGATCTTCAAGGACATGCCGCCGTACACGGCGTGCCCTGTCGAGGAGTACTCCGCCGCGCGCCCGCCCAAGGAGGTGAGTAGTCGTACTCCCCTAGTCGAGTAGTGATTGCTTGTAGTAGAGTTGCTGACGTCCCGTGTCTTGCGCGGATGATGTGAAGAGATTCATCTCCGAGCCGCGACCACCCCCGAGCGGGATCGAGATCCCAATGGAGGGGAAGGCGAAGGAGCGCCGAGAGGTCGGTGAAGGCCACGACACCGTCGTCGTGGAAGATACCTATGCGACGACGAAGACGAGGAGACGCTGCAGGACCGCTTCCAGCTGCGGTCGAGGTTTAGCCGCCCGAGCTTGCCTCATGTTCCGCTAGTACAAGACCCTCCGGCTAGCCTGGAGGCTAGCCTAGCTGCGCCGCCACGGAAGCCGCGCAACCCCGCCGGGAAGCGGGTGACGAAGAAACTGAAGGTCTCGAGAGACCACGCCTCGGGAGGTAAGTTGTCTTGAACGAGTAGTCGAGTACCCGTTGTTCGAGTACGTTGCCGATGAGTAGTCTTCCTTGTATGCGGGAGGTGCCGCCGGCGGAGCCCGTCGAAGAGGGCGACGAAGGCGTGTGGGACACGGTGGGGGAGCCAGTGGAAGTCGTAGTCCGGCCCCCCACCGTTGAAGAAATCTCGGCGCAACCGGAGCGCCGGCCCCTCGCTCCACAAGGGAGCACATGACCCGTGGCCGCCGCCGTTGAAGAGGTGGTGACATCGAGGGGTGCGGGGAGACATCCGCGCCGCCGCCGCCGTCGTGGAGGAGGCGATGGCCGCAGGGGCGCAGGAGGAGGTGCCCGCCGAGGGTGGACTGGTCGATATCGCCAGCATCCTCGGTGCTCCGGCCATGACCATTGTCCGGTCGAACTTGTAAGTACCATATTCTTGCGAGTAGTACTTGTTACAGTAGTCGATGTTGACTGACGACCATCTTTGAATGTCTCTGCAGGAAGTCCACGGATTTGTCTTGGGAAGGAGATGAACCCTCGTCAGCGGTGGCGGAGGAAGTCGCGCCGCCCGCCGAGGAGACCGCTCCCGCTGCCCAAGCCGCGACTGAGCCACCGGCTACCGAAGCGCCGCTGCCGGAGGCCAGTGTAGTCGAAGGTGAGTACCCTTCTTAAAGCTGCAGAGCTCCAGGAGGAGTAGTCGTAGGCACTGATGCACTTGTCGTCTTTTTGACAGGCGCTGAAGGTGGTGACATCCCTGCAGGGGTGCCAATGCAGAGGTTGACACCAGAGGCCCCGGAGGCTGCGAAAGGAGCCCCCGAGCCCATGGCGGAGGTCGTCGAGAAGACCGCCGGGGGAGAGACGGTCACTACATCGCCGCAGAGATTGCTGCGGAGGTGGCTATCCGCTCCCCGAGATCCAAGACGCAGAGCCCATCCGCTCTGCGCTGATGACGGAGGCCACCGCGAGTAGTCGCGGCGGGATAGAGCTTCTTGCGGACGATCTCGTCGAGCCGGCGACGGTAGCCAAACACATGGAGGCGATCCGTCAAGCCGAGCAGTGGATGAAGGTAAGTAGCCATAGCCTTTTGAGTAGTCAATCCTTTTGTCGTTGAGTACTCTTCGTGACTTGAGTTGTCTTGTGCAGGACGTTGCGGAGCGATCCCGCGACAAGTCGAACCTGCTGCAGGGCTATGGCGACACCGTGCTCCGAGCCGAGGCGCTAGAAGAGCAGCTTATGAAGTCGCGGAAGCATGCGACTGCCATGCAGTCAAAGCTTGACGCCGCCTTCGCCAAGTACCACAACGACGTCCAGGAGTTGCAGGCGAAGGGCGACGACTTGGTGCGGAAGAACAAGGGCCTCCGCAACAAGAATAAAGGTATACCCTTCGGCTTGTCGGGTACTTGTTGGAAGTCGAGAAGCATCTGACCCACTGTTGCATTGCTGTGTTGCAGAGCTTGAGGGCCAGGTGGAGCAGCTGAAGGCCTCGGAGACGAGCATGAAGAACCTCTTCTACCGGAGCAAGAAGCCCGCCAGGTACTCGAGCTCGACTACAAGGAACTCGCCTTCGAGTGCGAGAAGCATATGGAGCTGCGGATTGCTTCTGACAGAGATCTCGTCAACTGCTACAAATCTTTGCAGAAATTGAACGAAGACTGCGAGGCATTGCGGGCCCAGTTGAAGGAGTTGGAAGAAGCCGCACTGCCGATCGCGAGGCTCCTGGTGCCGCACCCGGGCGGCCCCAAGATCGCTCCTCTGGTGGATCGCCTCAAGGAAGCGCCAAGCCGGCTGGCCGCCTACGTGAAGCATATGGCGAGGTCGATCCCAAGACAAGTCTTGGCCTTCATGAAGTCGTACTTCCCGAAGGCCCCAGTGGAGGTAGTCGCCGGCGGGGTAGCCGCCAACTGCTCCGATGAGCAGTATGCAGAGCTGCTGGAGCAGATGGCTCCCATCGCGGAGCAGGTAGCCGAGAAGCTGAACCTCCAGTAGCCCTGTAATAAGTAGCTAGTAGCCATAGTTGTACAGGAAAACAATTGTAATGAATTGTTCAAGTATCAATGAAAGAAAATTTTCCAGCAATGAGTACTCGTAGTCGCGATCTCAGAGTGCGGAGCCCCCATCGTGGAGTGGATGCGAGTAGTAGTACTCGACTTTAGTAGTCCCGTTGTAGGGAGTAGGCGATAAAGAAGTTGATGAACGATCAATCTTTATTACGAGGAAGTACACCCGGATGGCCGGGGCCGTAGTTACAAAGTAGTCGCTTGGACCGGAGGCCGCTTACGGTGAGTAGCGCCGGAGCGGGTAGCCGCTTACGGCGGGTGATCCGTAGGTAGCCGTGTAGGCCGGATCGTAGATCCGTAAGTAGCCGTGCGAGGCCGGATCTTGGAGTGTGGTCTCTTAGTAGACCGCTGCTAGAGTCCTTGACGCTCGTCGCAGCCCGTGGTCCGTAGGTAGCCGCGCGGGGCCGGATCTGGAGGGGAGAAGTCCGGAGACCGGGGCCGAGGGACCGGAGGGTCGCTTACGGCCGGGGGGGTGTTGGTGTTGTCGAGTAGACTTGAACCCGCAGTAGTCGTGTAGACTAGGCGTAGAATCGACGGAGCCGGTCGACGTTCCACGAGTTGTTGATGTCTTCACCTTCAAGAGTTTGGAGGCGATAGGAGCCGGCCCCGGTCACCTTTGCCACGGTGAAGGGACCTTCCCGTGGGGAGCGCGAGCTTGTGAAGTCCTTCCGTGTTCGGATACGGCGGAGGACAAGATCTCCAACGTTGAAGGAGCGTTCCTTGACGTTGCGATCATGGTAGCGTCGGATAACCTCCGGGTACCTTGCCGATTGGACGAGGGCGGCGCGGCGAGCTTCTTCGAGGGCCGTCGATGTCAACTCGTCCGTCGTCTTCGAGACGCCTTCGTCGTAGTGCTCCCCTTGCGGGCGAGTTCCATATGACGTCGGCGGGGAGGATGGCTTCGGAGCCGTAGACCGATGCAAGTAGGGGGATTGCCCCGTTGGCTTGGATGGTTGAGTCCGTAGCCCCCAGAGTGCGTTGGGTAGTTCCTTGATCCACTTGCCCCCTTTGGAGTTCGCGGCGTCGTGTAGCCGCTTCTTGAGGGCGTCGAGCACCATCCCATTGGCGCGCTCGACTTGTCTGTTGGCCCGTGGATGGGCAACTGAGACGTATCGGACGTCGATCCCGCTGTTCTCGCAGTACTCCCAGAACTGGTGGTTGTTGAAGTTGGACCCCAGGTCTGTGATGATGCGGTGGGGTAGCCCATAGCGGTGTACGAGTTCATCCAGGAAGTCGAGTACTCTGTCAGCCTTGGGGCATGTGACCGGCTTGACCTCGATCCACTTGGTGAACTTGTCGATAGCCACCAGTACCCTGTTGAAACCTCCTGGCGCAGTTGGCAGTGGCCCAATCATGTCGAGCCCCCAGCAGGCAAAGGGCCAGGTTGGCGGTATGGTGACTAGCTTGTAGGCTGGGACGTGTTGCTGCTTGGCGAAGTACTGGCATCCTTGGCACTTTCTGACGAGTTCTTCGGCGTCGCCCAGGGCTGTGGGCCAGTAGAAAGCTCGCCGGAAAGCCTTGCTGACCAGCGTGCGTGAGGACGCGTGGTTGCCGCAGACGCCCTTGTGGATCTCCTCCAAGATGTCCTTGCCTTCTTCACAAGGGACGCACTTCATGAGTACTCCAGAAGATGCACCCCGCTTGTAAAGTTTGTCTCCGACGAGGACGTAAGACTTGGCGTGGCGGACGAGTTGTTCGGTCGCGTTCTTGTCGGAGGGGACCTTCTGCTCACTGAGGTAGTCGATGAAGGGTTGCCTCCAGTCCACGTCGATCATCATGACTTCCTGCCCAGCTGGTGGATGGGGGCGGGACAAGGGTCGGTGGCGCCGGCTCCGGATGGATGGCGCGTGAAGCTCTTGGACGAAGATGCCCGCTGGCACTTGAGCGCGGGTGGATCCAAGCTTCGAGAGGACGTCCGCTGCAACGTTGTTGTCGCGGACGATGTGATGGAACTCGAGACCATAGAATTTGTTCTCAAGCTTGCGGACTTCTAGGCAGTAGGCGTCCATGTTCTCCTTGTTGCGGTCCCAGGACTTGTTGACTTGGTTGATGACCACTGCGGAGTCGCCGTAGACTAGTAGCCGCTTGATGCCCAGTGAAGCCGCGAGGCGGAGCCCGTGTAGGAGAGCTTCGTACTCGGCTTCGTTGTTTGAGACCTTCCGGAAGATGCGGGACGTATTTGAGTTGTTCGCCCGTTGGAGAGATCGGGGAGTACCCCTGCGCCCGCGCCCTCGAGGTTGAGTGAGCCGTCGAAGTACATCACCCAATGCTCGGTCGCACGGTGGGGAGTAGGCGGTGGTTCTCCCGCCACTCGCCATGAAGTCGACTAGTGCTGCGATTTGATGGTCGTGCGTGGCTTGAAGTCGATGGTGAGGGCGCCGAGCTCGACGGCCCATTTGGAGATTCTTCGGTAGCATCTTGGTTCCTCGGGATGTCGCCGAGCGGGTAGTCGGTGACGACGTAGACCGAGTACTCCCGGAAGTAGTGTCGTAGCTTCCACGAGGTGATGAGTAGGGCGTACGGGAGCTTCGCACGGGCGATAGCGAGCCTTGGAATCCGATAGAACCTCGCCGACGAAGTAGGCGGGGCGCCGGACCGGGTAGGCGTGGCCGTCTTCCTGCCGCTCGACAACGATGGCGATGCGACCACGTGAGTAGTCGCGACTAGGTAGAGTAGTAGGCGCTCGCCCTTGTGAGGAGCCGTGAGGATCGGTGGCTTTGATAGGAAGTCCTTGAGCCGGGCAAGGGCTTGATCCGCCTCGGGAGTCCACACGAACTTCTCGTGATGCTTGAGTAGTTTGAAGAAGGGGAGGCCTCGTTCTCCTAGCCTCGAGATAAATCTATTCGGCGCCGCCATGCACCCCGCCGCCTTCGGATGTCTTTGATGCTCGTGGGAGCTTTCATGCGGGTGATGGCGGAGATCTTCTCGGGGTTGGCTTCAATGTCGCGGCCGTCGATGATGAAGCCGAGTAGTTTGCCCGAAGGGACGCCGAAGACGCACTTGTTCGGGTTGAGCTTCCGGCGGTACTCGTGTAGCAATGCGAAGGTCTCTTCAAGGTCGTCGATGAGGGTACCGGAGTCCCCGGGTCTTGACAACCACGTCGTCCACGTAGGCCTCGACGTTCTTGTTGAGTTGCCGCTTGAAGCCGAGCCCGGATGGCCCGTTGGTAGGTAGCGCCGGCGTTCTTCGACCCGAATGACATGGTCGTGTAGCAAGACGCGCCAAACGGGGTGATGAACGCGGTCTTCTCCGGTCTTCTTCCTTGATTGCGATCCGGTGGTACCGGAGTAGCGATCGAGGAAGCGAGAGCGAGTCGCGGCCCCGCCGTGGAGTCGATGACTTGATCAATCCGTGGCAACCCGAAGGGGTCCTTGGGGCGGTGCTTGTTGAGGTCGGTGTAGTCGACGCACATCCTCCACTCGTTCAAGTTCTTCTTGCGGACGAGGACGGGGTTGGCGAGCCACTCAGGATGGAAAACTTCTCTGATGAAGCCGGTGCGAGCGGCCTTGGCGAGTTCCTTCTTGATGGCGTCCCGTCTGTCGTCGGCAAAACGTCGGAGGTGTTGTCGCTTGGGGGTGGCCTTTGGATCGACGTTGAGGCAATGCTCAATCAGCTCCCTGGGCACTCCTGGCATGTCCGCTGGCTTCCACGCGAAGATGTCGCGGTTAGCCCGAAGAAAGCTGATGAGCGCGTCTTCCTATTTGGGGTCGAGACCAGCCCCGATAGTGGTGGTCTTGGCCGGGGTCGCCCGTTCCAAGGTCGACCGTCTTGACGAGTACCTCCTCAGGTGGCCGAGGCTTGTCGGTCGTCTGTCGGACTTCTGCGGGATGTCGAGTTCACTTGTTGCAAGCTTCTTCGACGCGGCGTAGACCTCCATCATCGCGTTGGGTACTTGGTTTGTAGAGGCGATCGCCACGGCTTCTGTGTCGCAGTCGTGGGAGATCTTCAAGTCCCCTTGGAGGGAGAGTACACCGGCTGGACTTGGCATCTTGAGTACCAAGTAGGTGTAGTGGGGCACCGCCATGAACTTGGCGATGGCGGTCCGCCGAGGATAGCGTGGTACGAGGTTTCGAAGTCCTCGACCTCGAACTTGATGTACTCGGTGCGGTAGTTGTCCCGAGACGCCCCGAGAAGGTAATCGGCGGGACCACCGAGCCCGGTGGAATGGCCGCGTTGCGGGGGACGATGCCGTAGAAGGGCGTGCTTTGCTCTTGGTGAGCATGGGGGTGACGTCGAGCTTCATTTTCTTCAAGGTTTTGGTGAAGAGGACGTTGAGCCCGCTTCCACCGTCGATGAGCACCTTGTTGAGCTTGGAGCCCGCCACCGTTGGCTTCGGGACGAGGGGGAACCGTCCCGGTTCGGAGAAGCCGGTCCATTGGTCCACGCGGAGAAGGTGATGGGTACCTCCGACCACCCGAGAGGGGTCGGGACCGCCGGCTCAATGGACATCACTTCGCGACGGGTAGCCTTCTGCTCCCTCTGCTGGGCAATCCGCCGAAGAGGACGTTGACGGTCTTCTCGGGTTCTTGGAAGTCGTTGTTGTCGTCGTCCTTCTTCTTGCCCTTTTGGTCGTGAGGGTGCGGTGGCTCGGCGTATCCTTGAGTGCATGCTCGAGTTGGTAGCACCGCTCGGTAGTGTGGTTGCCGTTTGGATGCCACGGGCACTTCTCCTTCGGCGGGTCTTTGAAACTGCCGAGTTCTTCTTCGAGTTCCCTTTGCGGGGCGTTGGATAGCCGCGACGGTGTTGTCTGGCTTGCGCTTGCGGTTGGGACCCGATTAGTTCTTGTTGTTGTTGTTGTTGCGGCCGCCTTGGTTTGCATTGTTGCCGCTGCCGCCGCCACGGTTCTCGCTTGGACTTGCCGCGGATGGCATCGTACTTGGCGTTGGCCTTGTCCTCTTCATCCGCCCAAGACGTGATCATGTCCTTGAGGTGGGGGATGGACTCGGGCGGCGACGACCGAAGTCCTCGAAGGCGCGGCGATGGTAGAGGCCGTCTGGAAGAGGTCGATGACCTCCTTGTCGGTGACGTCGACGACGGTAGCGCGCTTGTCGAAAAAGCGGCGCATGTACTTGCGGAGGGTCTCGCCCTGTTCCTGCTTGATCATGGCCAGGTCCATGCGAGTACCCGATCGGCCCATGGCGCCCGCGAAGTTACTTGTGAACTGCTCCTTCAGCTGGTCCCACTTGTCGATCAAGTGCTTGTCCAGCGACTCGAGCCATGTGAGTGGTGCTTGGTCCAGACAAAGGGGAAGTAGAGGCATTTGGTGTCGGCCGTTGCCGCCGGCGTTCTCGATGGAGAGGGCGTAGCATCGGAGCCACCGGATGGGATCTGCTTTGCGTCGTACTTGGTGATCCCCAAAGGCTTGAACTTGTCGGGGAGGAGCAAGTTGCGAAGTCGAGGTGAAAAGGCGGGGAAGCCGTCGCCCTCGGCGGCGGTGGTCGACTTCTTCCGCCGCGGCCTCCTCAATATTCGGTGAGCGTCGTACCCGCCGTGCGAGGCGCCGGAGGCGTGGCCGTTCGCGTGGCCTCGGCCGCCGCGACCGCCGCCGCCTCCCGGCTCTCTCGTTGGCCCCATGGTTGGAGCCGCCGCCGTCCGCCGCCGCCGCCGTCGGGATCGTTGCCGCCGCCACCGGGCCGGGAGCGCGGTGGGGAACAACTTCTCGGTTGCCTTGGTCTTGCTGTGGAAGGTCCGCCGGCGTTGGAGCGGCGGCGGTTTGGCTCGGCGGGAGGTCGGCTCGAGTATGGTTAGGACCGGCGTTGGCGCCGCGACTAGTAGCTTCGTTGTCGCGGGGGTTTAGCCGGGAGGAGGCCGGTTGACTCTCGTTGTCGACCCGCATGAAGTAGGCTTCTTCGGCCGAGCTTGGCGATGACCTCTCCCGGCGCGTATGCCCCGAGCCCCGGCGTGCGATCGTTGTGATCGACATGAGGCAATTGTTCGGGGGTGGTGTGTACTACGCTCTCGACCGCCTCGAGAGCTTCCGCAAGGTTGCGGATGGGGAGGTTGTCTCCGAGGCTGCCGGCGCCTTTCGCCGCGCTTCTCCCGTTACGCTCACGCCGAGCGTCCCCGCGTGGCGGCGGTCTCGTCCGTAGGTGCGTCGGCGAACGGTTCGTCCGTGGAGATGTCCTCCGTGTACTTGTCCTCGGCCGTGCCTCGAAGGTCACCGGGGTGTCGCCGGCGGCCATGAAGACTTGGCGATCGGGGGTGCCGAGGCCGGACTCGCAGGGTGCCACCTCGGTTGGTGTGTTTGAGTCGGCCCGGCTAGTGGTGTTCCCTCCTGGAACGGCGGCGAGTCGATGTAGGCGACGCAACGTGAGTCTCCCTTTACCGGTCGGCGGGCTTGCGGTCCGGCCGGTAGACGTATCTCCCGGCCGGCGTTGATTTTATAACCGGCCCGCAGGCCGGCCCCGACAAGGGAAGCTCGGTGGAGTCGTCTTCGGACTCGGGCTCCTCAGGGTCCGACCCGAAGTCGAACTCGTAGTCCGGTTGGAGTAGAACTCGGAGAGAGGGCCGGGAGTCCGAAACGCGATCGGGGACGGCGTCAGAGTCCGAGTTGTACTCGGGTACGGGCTCCTTGCCGGCCCGGCGTGAAGTGGGAGCCCCCGTGCGGGCCCGACTGAGGATGCGGGGGCCACGCGCGGAGTGGTTGCGTGGTGAGGGGACCGCCTGCGATGGCTGAGCAGCCGGCTCGCATGCGATGGCCCATGGCGACGTCGGGTTCGAGTTGGAGACGGACTCGAGCTCGAAGTCGCCGTGGTGGTTGAAGAACGAAATTTCGCCGAACTTGCCGGCGAGTTCGCCCGTGACAACTTCGGGAAGTGTCCACGAAGCCTCGTCTTCGGGTTGGGCCGCATGGTCGCGGCGGCGGAAGGAGCCCGCGCCATCGGCGGTCGGACCCGTGCGCCGAAGACGAAGGTGTCGCCGCGGTGAAGGCGACGGTTGGCTTGAAGTGGACGGGAGCCGTCGAGTTCGCCATGTGATCTCGAGCGAGAGCCCCTACCTAGCGCGCCGGTGTCGGTGTTTTAGACCTACTACGGAGTACCCGAAGTAGATGATTGTGACTCGCCGAGATCGGTAACTCGAAGGAAGAGACACGTGGCACACAATTTAGACAAGGTTCGGGCCGCGAGGTGCGTAATACCCTACGTCTCGTATGCCGCGTAGCTCGGATTGATAGGGCACGATTACAAGATGGTGCAATGGTGCGCCGTGAGTTGTATGAGAGGAGATTGGATGCTAGAGATCGGTCCCCGCCTCGCCTTATATAGTCGGGAGGCGGGGTTACAAGTCGGAGTAGGGAGAGAGTACTAGTCGAGTACGCCTAGGAGTCCTCTATACGGTGCGGAACATGTACGGCTCCCTAACCGAGTACTACTCTCGTGTAGTCCTTGTGCCCCACGCCTTCGGGTGCCGTGTAGCGCAAGTCGGGTAGTCCCGGGGGCCCACCAAGTAGTCGGTCCCCGGTACCCACCGAGGTAGTGGGCCCGGGGAGGTCCATACGACGTTGGTCACCCATCGGTGGAGGTCGATTCTCCCGAGGACTTTGAGGTGGTGAATTCTTCGGAGATTCCTTCGATCCTTTGTCTTCCGACTCCGAATCTACAAAATCCAGCTTTTTAGCTTGATGTGCTACGCGTCTCCTTAGCCCCGTAAAGTTTTTCTCGGATCATCCACAAAATTATCGGGTTTGTTGGAGAGGTAGCCGTCCTTCTCCCGTTAGGGTTAGCAATAAACAAAGTATGCAAAAACTAGAAAGTAAAAACAAATCTATAAAAACTAGGGTTAGACAAACTAGATTAGATGTATTTTGAGGATGATCAAAGTTTAGTAGATGCAAAAAGCAAAACAAAAAGAAAACTGAAAATTACAATAAGGCAATAAAAAACCAAACCTTGATCACTTGTTCCCCGGCAACGACGCCGGAAAAAAGGGGCTTGTTGACGGTTAATAGTTGTATCAAAGTTCGTTTATGACTTGTAAGCGGACAAGTCTCCCGTCGTAGTCAAGGGACCCTTCTTCCCTCGAGTGGTGAACCCAAGGTATCGAATCCGTGGAACAAATGTGTGACGCAAAAGTTGATCTAGTAAAGCCAAGTAACTCCAATCTTCGGTAAAAGAAACCCTAATGCATCTAGATGAAAGACACGAAACTAATCTAATCTACTAAAGACCGGAGAAAACAAAGTAATATTGGGTAGATAAACCGATCTAGAGGGATCGAGGTAAGCCTTTTGTTGAAGTTCCAAGCAAGAGAAGAAGTAGCAAATCGAATCTTATAAGAAGCCTCTTTAAATCGTGGTTTCTCGTCCAAATCCGAAAACATCCGCCTTTCGGAACCCCCGTTCGTCACAACGTATATCTACTCATGTGGGGAGTCTAGGGCGAGTCAAAAGACAAGTCGAGATTCTTTCGGAAGATCCGCGTGTACCTCTAGCCACCGCGGCTACAAGAACACCCTATGTAATCTATCTCGAGAATAGAATTGGAATAAGCAAAGCCGATCGAAAAACGAAATCTTCGAGGAAACACTTGATCGCTAGGAAAAGATTCAACTTGATAATTCAACTATAACAATGATACATACACAAGATCACCACCGGGATCCTTCCTTAATCTTGCTTCTAGCCCGGGGAACTCCGACGTGGTCTTCGTGTGACGCCCCGTGTTTCTATTTAACATCATTAGTGCTAATGACCGATTCGACCAAGTCAAACCCGCCGACAATGGTCAAACCTAGGTCAACCTGGGTCATCACCCCGAAAACCTCACCATTGAACCCTATTGAGCCCCTTGACCAAGACTACACACACCCGTGGTCAACCCGTGGTCAAAGACACGGTCAAACCCCGCTTAACCGTTGACGTCGGCGAATGTCATCCGGAACTTTTGCCGCGTTCTCCAAATTTCACCTAAACACTTCAAAATCTACCTTTATGAAAGTTGTCCGCCGTCTTGTTGAGGGACACAACTTTCATGTAGATTGGCATTTTAAATTTTGAGTGGAAATTGGTGAAAAACTTGGTCAACCGCCAATACCTCCCGTTTTCCGGAACGGGCCGACATTCGAAGTTGGCACGACGTTACCGCAAAATCCGTTGAGAAAAACACTAGACGGCCTTTACAAAAGTTGTAAAGGGTAGTTAGATCTACAACTTTCCCCGTTGACCACGGCGTGCACTTTTATTCAAAAATTTTGGGCAACACGCGCGAGTTGAACACGCTACACCGACACATCTTGACGGCCTCGCGCGCTCCCGCGCGCCGGCCGCGCCGCGCCGCGCCGGCCGCGCCGGCCGCGCGCGCGCCGGCCGCGCCGCACCGCGCCGCGCCCGCGCGCGCGCCGTGCCGGCCGCGCCGCCGCCGCCGCCGCCCACGCCCCCGAGGGCCGCCCCCGTCCCGAGGCCGCAAGGCCCGAGGTCCCCGCGCCCCAAGCCGCCTAGGAGTCCGTGCCGCGGCGTGCTTGTCTCGCGACGTAGTACCACGGTCGACACGTCCCGGTGACCGGCGGTCCGACCGCCGCGGTACGGCGCGCGCACGCTCGCTTATAAGGGCCGACCCCTCCCCGCTCTCGCGCGTGCACACCCCCCTTTCCTTCCCCTCGCCCCGCCTGCCCGCTCCGGCGAGCACCGCCCGCACCCGCAAGATCGCCCGCGCGGCCGCCGCTCCCCGGCCGCCGGCGCACCCCGCCGCCCGAGCCGCCTCCACCCCGTCCAACCCCCGCAAACCGAACCCTTAGCCACCCCTCGACCCTCCCCCGTCCTCTCCCGGCCAAGAACGCCGGCGAGCTCGCCCAATTCCGGCGAACGCACCGCGCTGCCCGCGCCCCCGGGGACGACATTGCAAAAGTAAAAATCTTCCCAGGGTCTTTCTTGCAAAAGTGCAACTCCAATAGTGTAGTGATTTTGCTGTTTCTTGTAAATTGCGTAGAAAATCACAGAAAAATCAAAAAAATGTGAAACCAATTTTGTTGGATCCGTTGTGAATTATCCTACAACTTTTGTTATTCTGGCCTGAGCTAATTCCTTTTAGTTTTGGCATGAAAAATACAAATGTGAAACCCTAGATCTGCAATATCTCAAAAACCATAAATTATCTGTGTTCAATTTTTGGATATGTTGTGTGTTAGGTCATGACTAGCTCCTATGCCAAAAATTGCACAAAGTTATGATGTAAATCGTTTTCTAAAAATGTTTTTCCATTTCTCGGCAGATCTACATAAATGATTTGTCTTGTTAAATATATTCATGTTCTTGAGCCCAGCTTATTCACACTGTCATGTAATGCCAAAATACACATCTTGTGAATTAATCATGATTTTGGGATTAACAGAAATAAATATTCTTGATTTATGCATGTTTTCCTTTGAAAATTAATAAACCAAGATCAGTAGACATTCCATGTGAACATGCTGGTTCTCTAGGCTGGTTTAGGACCAGAGAGCATGCACAAGAAAGTTTGGATCATTTTGATGCTTATTTATTTTTATATGCATTTACTTTGAATCACTAGCTAACCTTTGATATTTTCCACAATAATTAATTTCCTAGCATCCAACACTTACATGTGGGTCCAATGGACCAGGATAGGTGCTAGTAGGCTTAAGAAACACTCATTTAATTTTTGGTAATTTAATTGCTTAATGAAAAGCTTAAAAGCCTTTTTAATATTAAAGGGAAATTAAATAAAGAAAAACTCTTATTTAATTCTTTTTCCTTTTGAAAGTATTTCCTAATTTAATTAAAGGGTAATTAATTACCATTGCTGATAAGACATTAATTCAAGGATAAAAATATTATCCATATCTTTGCTTGTGAAAGGAAAAGGATTAAAGCTTTCACATGAAATGACAAGTACAAAGAAACCTTTATTCAATTATGCAAAAAAAAAAAAAAGAATTACCCATGCACAACCAATAACCTTCCTAAAAGGAAATCACCAAACCACCCTTGCTAACTGGTGTGTGGTTGTAAATCGATTTAAAAAGCTAAATGCACTCACCCACTCCCGTTGGTGATTTTAAATTTAATTATTTACATATATATGTACACAATCACTATTTAATAAAGAATATTTAATAAAGAGTTGCATATTGTTCCTTTATGGAAGAGTATGTTGAATGTATTCTTATCTAGGTGAATGTGTCCAACAAATACACCCCCGATTGTCATTTATGGTTTATGGTTAATTAAATTAAAAATCATCAAATAAATCTTGCATTGCATCCTCGTGTAGATCTCCCGAGCGTGAGGCCGTACGCGTGTGCCGGGGGAGGAGACGGAGGAGCCGACGGAGACGTGCACCACGTCGTTGTAGAGCAAAACCCGGACCAAGTCCGAAGGGCCCAAGGCCAACCTTGCCATCGAAGGCAAGCCCCGATCATTAACCTCGTCTTTCAAAATTATGCAATTATGTTTGCTATGTTTGTGCATTTATGTTCCAGGAGTTGATTTGAAACCCTAGATGCATGATCCCTAGGTACCTATGCTCTATCACTAGTATGCTAGGTCGATAGCTGCTATGCTATAGGACCGGTAGAAGTCGAGTGATATTCGTCACTCGCGAGAATAGGTTCTTATGTTGGAATCATAAGATCTTTATAAATGAATTGCTCATGTGGTAAGAGCATGGGATTGGGCTCCGGTCCAGTGGCTTTCGTGGGCTAAGCTTTTGAACGTACTAAACATATGCGGGTATGGGACCCGTAAGCCTAGTATCCGATTGACGCGGTAAGGGAACCTTTCCCTACTAAACCCGGGGCACTTGTGTCCCCCCCGCTTGCAACAAGGTGGTACCCGAGTGAGTCCGGACGTTCGTGTGGGAGCGATCCAAAACCTTGTACCAAGGAATGTAGGTTCCGCTCCCGAGCCGAAGATCGACGGGAACGGTCCGGAAAGTTGTCCTTGCGGGGGCAGCCTACCGTGTGTTTGGGTTTACCTTGCAAGGTTTAAATCAATCGATTGTCGGCCTCTCACCGTTATCCGAGATCGCTTAATCAACCGGCCATGATATCCCATAATGATGGAACTCAAGGAATATTGCTTGGATGCATTAATTGCTTGTCCAAATTTTGATTGAATTAGATGGCACACTTAGAAAGGATAAACAACTAGAACTTGTGCTAAAATATGGAAAGTAAGGATCTACCCTTAGTAGCTTTTCAAAAAAAGAAACTCCACCGGCCAAAGGCCTTTCATGTCTAGAGTTTGGTGATGTAGCTATCACCCGACGGTTAAGTCTTGCCCGAGTATTAGTATACTCAACCTTGCTTTAAAACCGTTGTTGCGGGTGTGATTGACCGGATGGGTGACGACAAGTGATGACATCACGGATGGCCTCCCGTGATGTCTACCGTTGTGCTAGTTTATTTTATTTCCACCTGTTTTCAAACTCGAACCTTTACTCCATGTCATGAACAATGGTTTGTAATAAATTATGTTAACTCGTGTTGTACTGGACTCGCCTTCACGTGAGTTTTAATGCATATGTCGATCCTCTCGTTTGAATTCCAAGTGATTTACCGGCGTTAACCCGGCAACTAACGAGAGGATGATACTTTACTATTGCTTAATGGCCAAAGTGGATCGGTCTTAGGCGATAGTACGGTATTTTCCTGGGCGGGTTGTCACATTCGTGCAAGGTTCCCACGTCGGCTAGGGAAACCCTAGTCAACTAGCTCGACCCTCTCCTCTCCGAGATGGTGTCCCTCTCTTCTCTTGCTCCTCGGCGGCCGATGACGAATTGTATTATGTGTGGCTCTCGGACGGGGGCTATAATAGCTCGAATGGCGGCTAGGGCAAAGGAGAGGGCAAACGGGCCCCGGACGGGCCGGGGCCGGCCGGCCGGGCCCATCCGGGCCCCGGCCCCCGAGGCCTCCTTTGCTCTACGTCGGTTCCCTTGCTTCCCGGATGTTTCCCCCTTCGCATGTAGGTCCATGTCGTCGGTTCTCTCTCGAATTGGGCTTAACTCCTTGTCTTGCAAGATTCGACGCACTTTTCGGTCGGGTCCTCGGAGTTTGTCGTCTTCTCGGATCAAGTCCCTGGCTTCTTGGAGTTAAGTTTGCTTCATTGCATGACTTGTACGGGGCTTCAAGATCTTGTCATAAGGTGCTTGATGAACTTATCGCGAAAGTCTTGCTTTCAACGCTAAAACCCTGCATAAACACTAAACTCGAAAACCGACATGCACACGTGAACTTGTTATACCGCGGGGGTTAGTACCAATGGATAAGGTATAAAACTTATGCCAACACCGAAGGTAAACTCATGGCTAGGTTGACGGATTTTCACCGTCAACACGGCGGCGATGGCGGAGCTGCGCGCGGTGAAGGCAATCTGAGGAGCAGCGGGCGGAAGCAACGGAGAAGGGTCGAGGGCCATCTTCCCACCGCAGGTTGCCACGGCGGTCTCAGTGATACTCTGAGATGGCGCCCACCTTGCGTCTGGAAGGCGAACCGCCCCTATCTACGGTGAGTGAATCGAACCCCCAATCCAAGGTAGTAGTTGTAGTTCGAGGTTTTGGTGAGGAATTTCTAGTTCCATGGTGCGGAAATTTGTAATCTTTTGCGGCTAGGGTTTAGGTTTTGATTGATTTGTTGGATTAGGGCGAAACTAAGTTCTGGTGTTGCAATGTAGGTGATGATAGTGACCAGTTCAGTGTAGAGGTGCACCATGGTGGTTTCTTTGTTGGTACTGGTTCGAACAAAGCCTATATTGATGAGAAAGTGAACTTGTTTGACTATTGTGAGGGAGATACATGGTCTTCATTGTGGTTTGATGATTTTGTTGGGCAGCTAGGATATGAGCCATCCTATAATCTGAAGATATACTGGTTATTGCCTGAGCATGATTTTTCAGATGGGCTTAGAATGATTGGCTCTAACAGTGAGGCAAGACTAATGGTTTCTGTGCTGAACAAGATAAGGAATTTTGTTGTGTTCTTTGATCACGATGATAACATCTCATGTATTAATTGGGATGACATTGTTGCAAACCCAATAGCATCACTGCCTAAGGTTATGAGCCCATCAAAGATACAAAAAGTTCAGATTAACAAGGCTGAGAAGCTGCCTTCTTTTTACTCAAATCTGCCTGGCATAGGAACAACAGGTCCTTCAGGGGAACCTAGAGATGGTGACAGTGGAAGTGACATTGACTCTGAATTTCTTGACAGTGATTATGAGCTTGAGGATCTGGATGATGACTTATTTGTGCAGAATGTTGATGAAGATGTAATTGATGAGGGAGTTGCCAAGGGAAACACAATACCCAAGGGTGACAAGGCTTCAGTTCTGCAACAGAAAAAAAGGATGTCATTTGAGAGCAGAGCATGCAGATCATGTGTCCAGTGATGAGGATGAGTTGTATTTGCCAGATTCTGATGGTGAAGATCATGCCAGGAATAGGTTCAAGTCATTTAGAGAACCAGACATGGAAAATCCTGTATTCAAGGTTGGCATGATTTTTGACTCAGTTGAGATGCTAAGGAAGGCTATCACAGAATACAGCTTGAAGCATAGGGTGCAAATCAGCTTACCAAGGAATGAGAAGAAGAGGCTTAGAGCTCAATGTGTAGATGGCTGTCCATGGAATTTATATGCATCAAGTGACACCAGAACCAATGGTTTGATGATCAAGACCTATCTTGATCGGACAAACCGCCGTAAGCAATGGGTCTTGAAGAGATGCACTTCAAATTGACTTGCTTCAAAATATCTTGAGGCATTCAGAGCTGACCAAAATATGTCACTTACCAACTTTGCAAGAATTGTCCAAAAAGAGTGGAACATCACACCTCCAAGAACAAAACTTGCTAGAGCTAGGAGGATGGCCATGAAGCAGATACTTGGTGATGAAGAGGAGCAGTATAAGAGGCTTTGGGACTATGGTCATGAGTTGATGAGGAGCAATCCTGGGAGCACCTTCTTCTTGAACCTGGATGGTAGCTTGTTCAGTTCTCTGTATGTATCACTTGATGCATGCAAGAGAGGTTTCTTAGCTAGTTGTAGGCCTCTGATATGTTTGGATGGTTGCCATTTGAAGACCAAGTATGGAAGGATCATGCTCACTGCTGTTGGGATAGATCCAAATGACTGTATATATCCAGTTGCTTTTGCTGTATTGGAGGTTGAATCTCTAGCCTCATGGAAGTGGTTCTTGAAGACACTGAAGGAAGACCTTGGCATTGAAAACACTTATCCATGGACCATCAGGACAGATAAACAAAAGGTGAAAAATATGATCATTTCTGTAACTGTAGCATTTATATTTGGATTTGTGTCTCAATTATGACATGTTCTTTACTTACTGCGGATTAATTCTAGTTGTTGGGCAAGTGTTTCCAGAATCTGAGCACAGGTTCTGTGTCAGACACTTGTACTCCAATTTTCAGCAACACTTCAAAGGAGAAAATTTGAAGAATCAGCTCTGGCATGTGCTAGATCTACCACAATAGTTAGATGGAATGAGAACATGGAGAAGACGAGATTAATGGATCAGAAGGCATTTGAATGGATTGAAAAGATGCCTCCAAATACATGGGTAAGGGCATTCTTTAGCACTTACAGTAAGTGTGACATTCTGTTAAACAACAGTTGTGAGGTTTTCAATAAGTATGTTCTAGAGGTTAGGGAGATGCCAATATTGAGTATGTTAGAGCAGATTAAGACACAACCGATGACTAGATATTATAACAAGGAGAAGGAGGTGGGTGATATGTGGCAGGGCCCTACCTGTCCAAAGATCAGGACCAAGTTGAATAAGAACACAGAATGGGCAAATACATGCTATGCACAACCTGCTGGAAAGGGATTTTTTCAGGTTCAAGTCATGGACAGGCAATATATAGTTGACATTGGGAACAAACAGTGTGATTGTAGAAGGTGGGACCTCACTGGTATTCATTGATCTCATGCAATCAGTTGCTTGAGACATGAAAGGATACCCCCAGAATCAGTAGTCAATGAGTGTTATTCCTCTACAAGATTTCTCCTTGCATATGGTACTAAGATATGGCCTTGCAATGATAAGAGCATGTGGCAGAGAATGGGTGGTGCTGAAATTCTCCCTCCTGTGTATGAAAAGAAGGTTGGTAGGCCTCCCAAGAATAGAAGGAAGCAACCTCATGAGGTAGAAAGCAAGTTTGGACCTAAAATGTCAAAGCATGGAACAGTAATCACTTGTGGATTTTGTGGGGAGGAAGGACATAACAGGGGAGGATGTGGTAAGAGGAAGTCTGGCAGCATCCCAATTGTGCCACCACAAGAACAAGAACAAGAAGAACAAATGATAAGTCAGGTTTCCATGGATTTTGAACAAGGAAGTCAGCCAATGTTCTCTCAACTGTCAAACACCATGTTGTCTTGCCTGGATGCAGAGGTAACTTCTGTCCCAACTGTCAAACTTGAGCATATGGTTGAACCATCACTATATTACTAACTATTTTCTTTTTTGCAGTCATCTCATGTCAGACCAAGGCATCATCAAGCTCAACCATTACCTGATCCAGCATTTATCATGTCCAACATACCGACTTCTAGGCCAGTGCCCCCTACCACTGCAACCAAGAAGGGAAAAAAGAGCAAGACTACTGAACCAGCTAAGAAGGCTAAGAGAACTAAGAAGGCTTGAAGTCCTCAAGTGATGCTTTTGATTTTGTACAGCAGCAAACATACTGCTTCTTTTGTAATGGTCTTAGTTACCTGACCAAAACTATAGCTTTTGCTTCTTCCTGAACTTAACTGAAGGAAGATAGGACAAAGTTAGTGCATAGATGGAGCACTACATACTCTGTTCTCTTTTGGTGACAAAACAATGTCTGTACAAAAATTATGATGGAATGCTTGTTAATCATAGCAACAAATCATGCTTCTGATAACATTGTGTTGGCTTACATACTCTTACTGATAACATGCTGCTGATAGCATTCTTTCCATTACTGAAAACATACATCACTTCATTTTACAAGCTGAACAATGAGAATCATCATAAGTACAAACAAGATGCACACTAAAACTATGAAAATTGCCTTCACCAAACTAAAAATTTCATTGCTAATGCCTACAACTTTAGCTTCTTTGTCCATCTTTCCAACACCACCACTCATCAGTCTACCAGCATTGCTCCTTCTGTTGCCTTGTTCAACGATGGCTCTTTGGCCCGCCACCACATCCACATAGTCTTCTTCCCAGTACCAAAATGAGCACCCAGTACCATCTCGCCACAAGAATGAGCCCATCATTAACTCGGAGACAAGAATCTATGAAGAACCCGATTGAATCCAAACCCTAACCTTGTATTTGGGGCAGCAGTAGAACACACGACCTGCGGTCCAGGGCTTCTGCGACATGCGCCTCACCACCTCTCGCGAGCCGCAAGCCGTGCACCAAATCAGCGGCAAGTCATCTACATGATTTGAGCCGGAGGCACTTGAATCGCCCATGGCGTCGGTCCTGAGCAGGGAGAGTTCAGGGATGGAGATAGAGAGGACAGAGAGGAGGAGAGAAGGGACTGGTAGGGGGATGACCTCTTTCCCTTTTATGAAGTATAAGGAGGGATCTAAATGCAAAATCTACATCCATAACGGGCAGCAAAAATCCCGCCAAAACCCAGTCAGCTCCACGGTGGCAAGGCCACGTAGGCAAAAGGGCGCCAGGGAGGGGCCATGGACCTAATCGCAACAGATTAACAAGTTCATGGTGCCAAATTTCGTGTTTGCAAGATCGTGGACCTAAGTGGCACAACGTGACAAGTTTAAGGGCCACCGGTGTATTTAACTCATAATAAAAAGAAGAAATAGGTAGAGTAGGGAAAGGGAGGAGAAAATAGGAAAAGGGGAATAACTAGAAATGAAAATTAAAATATAAAGGGTTGTAGACATTACATCATTTTGTCTATGTTATACAACCACACGAAGCTGTTTTGCTAAACATTTTTTCTAATTAGAGAACCCACAACCAGAATAAGCTGCTTCACCAACACAGCCACATCCATTTTAGTCATAGCCACAGCCCTGCCAAAGGGGCCCTAAGTGCGTGGGGACTTTGTTGCATATTTGATAGGCACAATATAGTGGTTGCCACCGGCCAGAGTTATTTGTTGCGTGAGAATGAGCTCTTTGGCAGGGATTTTCCAAGTGCTTCTCCACTGATTTCTACAGAATCCTGCCAAACACCTAACAAAAACGACTTCCAACCTGAAGCTATGGAGAAACCATTTTGCAATTTGTACTACAGAGGTGAAGCTAAAAATAGTGGCTTCCCGCGGCTTCTTCACCACATGTGACATGAAAAATACAGAGAAGCCACAACCACAACCATTTTGCCAAAGACTTTAGAAAATGACTTTAACTTCACCAAAGAAGTCATTTTACCATTGCAACCACAAATGCAACTGTTTGAGCCACATCCACGAACCTGCCAAAGGGGATAAAATAGCTTCCGAACAATCTCCTTTAAACCGTTTTAAAAAAAACTGTCTTCTTAACGGGCTGGCAGGCTGGCACCCAAACGGAACGTGCCCGGGGCTTTCTCGTCTTTTCTGTAAAAGACAAGGTAGCAACGAGTCTGTCGTCTCCCGTCCGCTTCCTCTCCCATCCTCTCCCCGGCGATCCTGCGGCGGCGGCGAAAAGCGCGCCACCCTCGCCCTTCCCGTCTTCCCGGCCCTTTCGCTGTCCCCATCGAGCGCCGTCCGCGAACCGAGGGTGCCTCCGCCCCTAGTTCCGCCGGAGCGGGACGCGCCGCCTGCTCGCCCCACCGCGGAAGGGGTTCGTCTCTCGCGGCGGCGGCCGCCGCCATCCCTACTCCTCGGCGCTACTGGACCGGCCCGCGGGGAGTGGATCCGTCTGGGCTTCGATCGGCTTCTTCCCCATCTGGTAAGGAAACCCTAGCCACCTTGCTTCGTTGCTTTGGACGGATTGTTCCGCGGGATCTTTCCTACGCTGCGCGACCCGTGAGGGATCAAACCCGAGAGTTTTCCTGCTCCAGTTCGCGCAATTCGTTGCGAATTCCTTGACTGCGTAGAGGGGGTACGGGTAGAAGCTGTCAAAAGTTTGCGAATAAGTTGAAAATTTGCTTTGGGGGTTCAGTTCGATCCCCACGGCTACACGTTATGCCAGCCCCATGTTTGGGAGGAGGTCGGGTCTAAAGCTGCCTGCTTTTTCTCTCTGCCGTGCTACGTGTTACAAATTATTCTTGCGCTGCAGCATTATCTGACAGGCTTGCTCCACGGGCACAGATGCAACTAGTAGTTAGCTGCATTTTAAGAAGGATGAAAGGATAAAGTTATACTTAACCGCAAAATATGCACTTATAAATTCTAGTTCTTAGGTATAGCTTGCACATTGTCCATACCTGTTGATCTGTTTTTGTAGAAAATTACTTATTAATTCATCCATCCGCCCATTCATTGCTTGATAAAAACTGTTTTTCATACCCATGTTTGGGAGGAGGTTGGGCAAAGCTGTGAGCTTGTTCATAAATTGTTCTTATGCTGCAGCAATATCTGATGGAGTTGCCCTGTGGATTAACTGGATCCCATGTATGTTTGCATCATTTGTAAAGCCGTATGCGTGGTGCTTAACATTATTATACGCTAGCCAACATAGCTTACATGGGTACTGTTATGTTCTTTTGCAACCACTGTTGCTTTCCTGGGTTCATCTGAAAACGTAGTTGGAGTGAAGCTATTTGAATCTTACAACTTAGTATTGATCAAACACTAGTAATAGATTCTTTTATTGCCCATGGCACATTTCCCATGTGCCCAAGCAACATAATGCAGATCAATTGTACATTTGAAATATGAAAAGTTAGGTCCTTTGTTTTTTTTCTGGTGCTCTAAAGAACTTTATGTTTCATCATAAGTATGTCTGGAGCAATATGACAATGACTTATTTGTTTTCTTGACTGATGCTATCTTATATTTCTATCTACTAAATATTTCATTTCTGGACAGTCAGTTGTTGAACTCAAAGTTAGACAATGGATCTGGAGACAGAGAATCGTCTTGCTGCTTTACTACTTGAAGAGGCACGGAGGTTACAGGCAGAGGCTGACAGGGAAGGTGTTCATGCATATCTGCGAAAGCCAAATGTAAGGCATCGCCCAAACTCACGGTTCCTCACAGCCACAGTTCGTGGAGTTCAGCAAGGTTAGGATTGTGCTCCTTTGAATTACCCTCGTGTTAGTTTATTGAATGAAGGACCCGCATCTTCAATTTATTAAATCATTGCCCTTGTTTTCATGTACCTTGTAGAAATTCTGACTTGGTTCTTCATAAGTCTACTTACCCCACGTTTCTTTTCGTGAGGGGTATTGTTGGCCTTGTGGCACAAATTCTTTTTGAGACATCAAACAGGTATTTTTTTCTGCATCGGAATTGAATTATGCTGTTGTCCTGCAGCAAACCGTGTTGTGGAGGTCAATGAAATGTGGCGTGCTAGGGAAAAGGAACTTGAGTTGGAGTCAAAGATGAAAGGCAGAAATAGCAGAAGTAAAGATCATGATGATTGTAGAGGCGAGAAGCGGAAAAGTGAAATGAGAAACCATAGCTCAAGGTCAAGGATTCAACAAGAAGAGACTACTTATAACGTTTCTTACTCAGATCAGGAAGATGGTCTCAGGGATGATGAAATTGAAAGATTTCTTCATTCAAGGTCAGTTTGAATATTCATTATTTTCTTTAATGCCAGAAATTTCCATTGTTTTCTTTATGTAACACCTAGCATATAGCAATATTATTTTACTCGTGATCTTATATGAATAACCATGTAGTCTGTACACCTTCAATAGTACTCCCTTTGTCCATCAATATAAGGTGTATTTTGTTTGAAAAGTTAAACTTCTGTAGATTTGGCCAACAACTTAGATTGTATGTATGTTTGGAATACTACTTTTGTATCAATAGATTGGTATTTGAAATACCTTTAGGTTGATGTTGATTTGTAGCAATTGACAATATAATGCAAGAGAAATCTATGATCGAAATCTACTTTTAAAGACTTTGTAAAATACGCCTTACATTGATGGACAGTGGGGCTACCACATTATCTATTCATGGTAAAGAATAAAAAACCACATTATTCTATTGATGAGGGCTTCTATCCTATAATGTGGTATATTCAATTATGCTGTTTACCTTTCTGATGAGGGATTCTATCCTATAATGTAGTATATTTAATTATGTTTTTACATTTCTATGTTTTACCTATTTCCTTTTGTTCCCTATCAGAAATTGTTGGTAACATGTGTATTCTTGCTATTTTGTTAGGGTGAAGCGAGGACGTGGGGCCATTGGTTCTCGGATGGATGATCCTGGTCCATACCTTGATTCTTCGTCTCATGATCATGATAAGCCTAGTGCTGATATACGCATGGAAGAAGAATGGGAACGTCGAGTACAAGGTCCAGAGAAACCTTCATTTTTGAGATCCAAGTCTCCTGATGATCATTGGTATAAGGAAACGTTGGATGGAAGGGGATCGAGCTCTGAACCACAGAGCAAGAAGGAGAAAAGGAAGTCTGAGAAAAAAGAGAAGCGAGATAAAAAGAAAGAAAAGGATGTGAAGAAGTCCAAGCATCGCCATCACAAAAGCCGAAGAAGGGAGTGAATGAGAAGTTTCTTCAGCCTGTTCGGTTGGCTGGTGGCGATGGCTGGTGCCGATTTGTTCCGAGAGAAAGATCGCCTCTTGGCCATTGCCTTTGGTGGCTGGTTTGTTCCGAGAGAAAAGATCTTGCGACCCGGTGGGCGATAAGCCGAGTGAACAGGCTTTTGTTAGCAGAACAAAAGCGACAGCTAGCGTATAGTTGATGTGACGTACTGTATAGAAAACATGAGATCTTGTAGAATGGACCCTGTGGTCTGTGTTGTTGCAATGTCACATTGTTGTTGAGATTTTAATATTTGAAGGAACCGTCCTGTTATTTTTTTCTTTTCCATTTAACATGTTAGCGTCTCCATGTTTGAAGCAAACTGATTATCGTTTCAATTCAACCACGACAGGGAATTAGCAATATCTCATGCACAAGCAAATTGGCAAGAAAGATTGCATCAACAAGGCGGTATGGGGGCTGGATTTAACAACCTCCTTTGCCGTAGTCTCCTGTTCTTGCTTCCGTTGCCCAGTCCCCAGCTGCTTAGCATTACATTCCATCCGGCAAGAACTTCACTTCCTGTGTTTTATTTTTGGCTGGTAAGCATTTTAAGATTCATGAAACAACTGGTACCTGTGTGGATTGGAAATAGTGGATTGCAGAGTCACACAGGAGTGAGGAATCCAGGTGCTCTTTTTTTTTTTTTGAAATAAGGGCGGTCCCAATGGTAATTTCTAGTTGTAGTATCCAAGAGGGCAAATAGAGCAATTAAATGTATATAGAAATTAACCTTCTCAATCCATAGTTTCCATAGCAGTCTTAATGCAAATGATGAATTAAATGCAGCATAATAAAAAGATGGATCAATTGTGGCAATAATTTTGTACAACATAATCTGCCACATTTTAGAAAAAATGCTGCCACAATTCTGCAGCCAAATACTCAAAATACTTCTCAAACCCATACAGTTGGGCAACCAAAATGTAGTTCGCTATTGTACGGCAACCAAAATAGCAATCCAGAAATAAACGGCAACCAAAGTAGCTAGCAATCCAGAAATATGCTCCAACCAAAATAACCACATTGTTCATAACAGATGACATTAACAAAAAGTTCATCAGGATTGCTACTATGGTGCGCAGCATCATCTCAGGAAGGTGCCATCAATCCATCATCAGGTTGCACGGCAGTGCACGACATCATCTCAGGAAGGTGCCATCAATCCATCATCAGGAGCTTGCAGTTGCAGAACTCCTCCTGTAGGCTGTAGCCATCAAGTTCCACAACCTAGAAGTGAGAAAATAACAGAGCAGTCGAGAAGCTGTTGCAACCTGGGCGGCAGGTTTGACGGCAGCCGGAGTGGATCCATTAGCAGGGGCGGGGAGCACTGGGGATCGAAGTAGATTGACAACGCATATTAGCTTCCTCAGGGTCCGGTCCCGCCGGCGCTCCTCATCGGCCGATGGCCGGCAGCTCCAGCAGCCCTCTTGTTGCTGAACGAGGAGGCTGTGTTGGTGGAGGACTCGTACGTGCTGCCGCGGCTGCCCGAGTCTCCACGTGCGAGCATCCTCCAGTCCACGAGCACCTCCGTCTTGTTCGTCGTCGGGAGCGCGCGGGGGCCGCAGCGAGCTGCTGCCCGTCGTTGGGAGCGTCGGTGCGCGGGCCGCGGCAAGCTGCTTACCATCGTGAGGAGAGACGGCGTGCGGTGGCCTGAGCTTGCCCGCCACGGCTGTGGAAGCCCCGCCTAGACCGAACCCTTGTCGTTCGTGGGCTCCGACGAGCTCCTCTGAGTCGGATCCAGCGGCGGCGAGCGGCCCGAGCTCGCCTGCGAGGGGGTGGCGGCGGAGCTCGCCCGCCGGGGGTGGCAGCCGGAGCTCGCCCGCCCTGGGCACGGCAGGGGATTTGCACATCACGGTCACGTACCGGATCCGGCGGGTTGGCTTGGGAAGTGGGCCGTTTCTCCCCAACGGAGATTTTGCCGTTTCTCCGTGCATCGGTGCGAGGGAGGACGTCGTTTCGTGCAGAAGAAACGGTTTCCTCGTTTTTACTTCTCTTTCTTCATTAATCAACATGCCATGTCACCAATTTGCTGAGTTGGCGTCTCATTTAATGAAGATGGAAACCACCATTAATATCTCATTGGGACTGCCCTAAAGAATCCAGGCGTTCTTGTCCAGCTGTCTGGTGGGCAAGACACATTTACCAAGGCAGCATTCACAGTACACAAACATCTATAGTCGAATTGGTTGTATGTGTGTTTTATATTTCTCATTTGATTATTCGGTGCCAACTCTTTTCAAGTGCAGCGCTGTTACTCCCTCACTAGCCCCTCAAGCCTGTTACTCCGTATCAAATATGAATGCTTTAACGTGTGACCTTACACTTCTTGTCTTATTACTCAGGCTTTAAGTCACCTCCTAGTTTGGAAGCAAGAGCTAAAATGTATTAAAAAAGTATTAAAGTCCCAATTTCTCTCTCTTTCTCTTCTCTCTCCTCTCCCATGGTGGGCATGGCTTGGAGCTATTGGCAGCATACATGTGGTCATTAATGAGAAAAGAGAAAGAGTAGATTTTACTCCCTTTTAGCTCCCCCACCCCTACTAGCAAAGTTTAGCCTCAAGACTAATTTTAATCTCACTTTAGCCTCACCTGTTTGGAAGTTTAACTCCTGCTAGAAGCTAATTTTAGTCAGGCTAATTTTAGTCCCTATGATCCAAACATGCTCTTAATTTCTTCTGGTGTAGGTGCATGAGAAGTTGCCGCGAAAGGAGGTTTGTGCAGAGCTAGTTTCTGACAGACCTCTTGCATCTCTGGCCTAAACTGCGGAGAAGATTGTAGGCAAGCAAATGCCACAAGGAGAGAAATTTCTTCTCCGCAACTGTTGGTGATGATGGACGCTTGTCCAACATATCCTCCATTCCAAGTCTTGATGCTGTCCCATGGAAGCAAGGGACTGCAGCTCTGTTGGGTATGTCCCCATCACAATCTCCAGCACTACTACACCAAAGCTATGGACATCGCATTTTGGTGTCACCACTGACTTGTAAGAAAGCTCTGCATCAAAATAAAAATCTGAATCAATAATCAAACATCAAACCAAATCGCATCATATTTGATATTTTCAAATGGTAACACAAATATATTTACTCTGTAGAAGAAACTAACTGAGCACATACCAGGTGCTATATAACCATATGTTCCTGCTAGTTCGCTCCAATTGGATGAATCAGGCCTCAGCATCCTTGCTATTCCAAAATCTGAAACATAAGCATTGAAGTCTGCATCTAGCAAGATGTTGTTACTTGTTATATCATGACGGATTATTGGTGGGTCGCATTCATGGTGCAAGTAGTAGATAGTTTGAGCCACGTCCCTTGCAACAGCAACTCACTTCTGCCAGTCTAACTCCTTTGCAAGCTCCTTATTTTCCAAGATACCGTGAAGGTTTCCTCTATCAACGAATCACATACCAGAAATTTATATCTTGAATGAGAGCAAAACCCATATAGCTTGATGATGCTTCTATGCCGGATCTTCATCAACACTTCAATTTCGCTAAGAAATCTCTTTTTCGTCACTCATATCTTCTTCAGACGTGTGAAGCTTTTTCACCGCAACTAATCTACCTCCTAGCTGTGCTTTGTAGACACTGCCATAACCTCCTGAGCCAATGATGTAACTGTCACTGAAATTCTCTGTTGCTCTAGGGGCACGTACAACGGTCGTCTGCGAGCCGACTGCAAGCCGATAACTTTGCAGAAACACCCTCACCTCAGCCAGGCGACGAGCTTGCTGTCGTCTCGCGAAAGGACAGCAGGGGCTCGTGCTCCCAGAGCATATCGCCAGCCTCAGCACCGTTGTACCCTCGGTTGATGGTGAAGGTGGATCTCATGCGGCACGAGACCTCAATTTGGCGCCAAGAATCGATCCATTTGTGCGAGGGAGGAACGGCCGGGGAGGAGGTGCCGCAAATCCGGCGAGGTATCCTGCCACAAGGCCGGCAACGCCGGCGGAGGAGCTCACCTGCTCCGTGCTTGATGGGGATCTCGCCACCAGCCTCGCACGGAGAGGTCGCTCACCCGGGTGCCACTGCCGTCGCGCCTACGGGGAGCCCGCCAGACCTCCATCACAGTCGTCGGAGCTCACCCCTCTTGTGCTCGCTCCCTGATGGGGGCTCACCACCAGCCTCGCGCCGCCGCTCTCATGGGGGAGGTCGCCCACCTGTGTGCCGCGGGTTGTAGCTGTCGCGCCTGCCCTCCACCGCGGCCGTCCCGAGAGCCGTTGCAGGCTCCTCCGCCATGGCTGCCTGGAGTCTCTCTACAGGTCTGCAGGATTCTTTTTTTCGTGTGGGCGAGCTGATCCGGGAGAGGATAAGAACGAACAAGGAAAGACTGAATCACGTGAGGCCCAGTGTGTTTACAAAATTGACCCTTGCCATTTTGCATTAGGCATTAGAATCCTTTCTAGAAACTGTTTTTTGAAAGAAAATCCTCTAGGTAAGAAGGGTATAAACAATATATAAATAACATTTCAATCATTTGATATTTGATATGACGATTGTCTCTTGTAACTACAAAAGAGCTACAACCATCAAATGCACAATAGATCGTTATAGTTTCTTGTGTGAAAGGATTATTAAATATCATGTAGACATCTAAATAGACAAGACGTTGTATAAGTTGTCTGTTTAGCTATCTATATGTATCAAATAGACAGCAGGTGTCTACACGGTTGTACATGCCTAATGATATCCTCAAATGCTAATTGTCCGTTGAAATTCCACACTGAGAGCACATCTCTTGTATCTGTAACCGTATCCTTAAGTGGTCTTTTCCTTTTTTGAAGAACCGTAACTAATGTGAAAATTGAGAGAATAATAACTATGCCCGCAGGGATAGAAATAACCAGCACCAAGCTGTGAATTCTTGCTTTGTGATACTCCGTTATTGGAATTGAAGAGCATGCTGGCAGACCTGAGATGCTACCGCAGAGACCTTTGTTGTGGAGGAACCAATTTGTTGAGGCATTGCGGAATAGTCATCCTGTTGGAAGAGGCCCTTCCAACCTATTGTATGACACGTCAAGTGTTGACAGACTATCCATGCTCCCAATGGATGAAGGAATGCTTCCACTGAATTGATTGTGGGAGAGGTTAAGGAGCTCCAGAAGTCCAAGTTCCCAAGTTCCTCAGGTAACCTGCCAGTGAGTTTGTTGTTGCTGACATCCAACACAATCTGCAGATTTTGAAGATTACCAATAGTCACTGGCAAATTTCCACTCAAGTTGTTGTGGTTAACTATCAAACACACTAGCTTTGTACAACTCCCAAGCTTCAGTGGTATTGAGCCGCTCAACTTGTTTGCAGATATGTCGAGGTATTGCAGATTTCTCATCTGACCAAATTCAGGTGGTATTTGACCTGAAAATTGGTTTTGCGATAAATTGAGTTGGTACAAGTTGGCAAGGTTGCCTAGTTCTGTTCTGGTGGTATCTTTCTAGTTAGTCTGTTGGCGTGGATTATAAGTACCTCCAATTTTTCAAGGTTTGAAAACTCAAGGGGCAAGCTTCCTGTTGTCATGTTTTCTTTGATAGAACTAGCGCAATGCCCGTGCGTTGCAACGGGCGTAATAAGAATTATAAATGTAAAATGCAGATATATTTTGGAAAATGAATTGACAAATCAAAACAAAGACATTTATTTTGGTTTGAATCATGTCTTTCTAACTCATAATTTTCAGAAATATGACATAGATGATTTTGCAACAAAATTTAAATCATAAAAAACAAACTCATCTGTGGGGATTTTTTGTTACAACCAATTAACATGACAAAAAAAACAAGGCTTACGAGATACAAATATTGACAATTTTTTAATTATATTATACTAAGAATGTAATAAGTCACCATTTCAGGCTAACAAGTACACTAAAACTATATGCTATATGGGTCATGTTTGGATGGTATAGGTTAGTATTAGTGGTAGTGGTAGTTTTTAACACCTCCAAATTAACACATAAAAAACTAACACCTTGGATCTTTGGATGAAGGTGTTAGTTTGCATTTAAAGTAACTTTTCCAATCATTTGAAAAAGGAGAGGGAGAGAGAAAAGGGGTGGGGTCCACCAAACTAACACCAATTACCACCTCTTGGAGGTGTTAGTTTTTTTGGGTGTTAGTTCCAACTAACACCAAACTAACACATGTGTTTGGATGAAAAGTGTTAGTTTTGGTGTTAGTTTGCTTCAAACTAACACTAACACCCCCATCCAAACATGCCCATGGTGGGTTAAAAAGGTCCGATTATTCCCCTCCATAGTAATTTTTAGGAATAGTAAAAATAATGATTATAGTATATAGAAGTACTGTTCATATTTTACTGTTGCACTTTTCATGTGTGGATATTTTGCAAAAGCTTCTGCATCGTCTTGTAGTTGACTCCAGAAGCCTCTCGTCTGACCGGACGATCCATCCAGCCTGCCTGCCTCCCGTTCACGGCCGGCACGTACGCCCGGCGCCGCTGCAGGGGGAAAGGTGCAGCGCTGCCTGGTGGTACTAAGGTTCCCCAAGCTGGAAGGTATTGGGTCTCTTAGCTTGTTTGTAAATAAAACTAGAATGCTTAGATTGGGCATCAAACCAATCTCGCCCGGAATGGTACCTGTGAGCTCATTCTCATCGAACACAAGTGTGTTTAGCTCAGAAAGCTTTGACAAAGAAATTGGAATTCCAGCATTGAAGTGGTTGTTACCGAACACAATTTCCCTTAACTTGTCGAGATTGCCAAGAAAAGGTGGCAGGGGTCCTGATAAGAGTGTTGTTGAAGAGGTGGATGTTAAGTTTGGTCAGGTTACCAAAGCTTTTAGGTATGTGGTCTCTTAACAAGTTGCAGCATCCCCCTCGAAGCCCTCTTCCCGCAGCCCTACCCGCCTTAGCTCGGGCCCCTCCCTTCCTCCCAATCGGTGGCGAGAAGGGCAGGGAGTCCCCAATTGGTAGATCCGCTACTTATATAGATTTTCTTTTAGTAGTAGTTGTCATTTTGCCTCTGTGTTAGTGCCTTTATGGCTTCATTCCTACCTGCGGTCGCTGCCCTCATCGCCGGTGTTCTCGCCGCCGCGGTTCTCCTAGCCTCCTAGGCAGTTCCCTTGGCGTCACTGTCTCTGCAGCCAAGGTATGTGGTAAAAAAATAATTCCCCTCCTCTGCTCGGATCTCCCCTCGCTTCTCTTCGCTCCGCCATCCTCTTCATGCCTTCAAGATCCAGGCTCCTCTGACATGATTAAATAACTAATAAATAAGAACAACGGAAAACACGAGAGGTTGAAGGTGTACCCGAAGGTGGGACAGGTGTCTTTGACACCCAATGCGCCCTTTTCACCTGGAATAGACATGCTATTTGTAGAGTGAACCTTGCTTGAAGTAGTCGTATGAAGTCGATGCGGAAGGGTCTCTCGAACGGCCTTCTGGAATTAGTAAGTAGTCGTCGTACGGGAGCGAGCAGTCACATCAAACGCTCACCAAAAACCTAATAGGTCGCCTATCCCAAGCAGGATCTTGTGCAGTGGTCGAGGTTCTGGAGGCTCTGCTCTCACTAGTACCGCAAAAAAACAACACAGAAGAGGGAGAAGGGGGAGACCATTGGAGGTAGTAGGAAGTAGTCCTACGGGAGCAAGCAGTCCCATCAAATACTCCCCAAAAACCTTATAGGTCGCCTATCTTGAGCAGGATCTTGTGCAACAGTCAGGTTCCAGAGACTCTGCTCTCGTCGGTACCGTGCGCGCGGTGCAGACGATGAGAATGCGAAAAATAGCACACATGAGGAATAAGGGGAGATCTCCTAAGCAAGATTATATGAGAATGTGAATGAGATGAGTTGGGAAGAAGGAGGAGGGACTTCTTATACACGAGGAGGGGTGCGGGTGTTCATCGAACCTAGATGGCTGCGGTTAAGGTAAGCAAATCATTGTCCTGTCCCGTCCCGTCCCGTCCCGTCACATGACTTGACTCGCCACGACCAGGCAAGCAAGCCACGCTCGCCAGTCTCCTTATTCAACTTCACAAGTGGTGTACCCTTGGTCTAGCTACCACATAAGTTGAATGAAGTCCTCCCCAAATACTCGTACGGTGTTATTCACTTTTATTTTGCTTAGCATTAATTTAATAGATTTTAATTAAAATAAATGGCTCAAGCACATTTATTCTAACATCTGCAACACAAACTTTAGAAAGAAAAGCCTTGGCTTGGAAAATGCAAAACCACATATGTGCAAATCCATGCTCATGTGGCCGCTTTCCTGCATGATGTATATTTGATTTTCTTTTGGAAAGGCTTTTTTCTATATAATGTATTTGAAAAAGAAGTTCAGACGAATGTTCAACCCTGGCCAGCTGGACTAAGGATGGTAGTTTACCCTACCCAGTTTGGTAAGAGTAAGGGTATATAATTTTATCCGCGGGTAAAGGTACGAGTATGTTGACGGTGTATTTTGGTACACCAAACATGTTCATTACACTTTGGTTTGGATTTTATTATGGAACTAACCCGCTACTAGGCACACTAATGACATAACAAGTTCATCTTTGTATGTGCATTTGGAAGTGTTATGTTTTTTTTAGGAAAACATGGACATAAAGGACGGAGTCACAACAAGTTCAAAGGAGCAATTGAGGAGTCCCGTTCGTATTTGAGAGCTCGATGAGATCACTCCCAAAGGTGGCAAGGACCGAAGTGTTACAAAGGAACATCCCCGAGGATTGAAGCGTAAAAGACCGAACTTCATGTGAGAAGACCATCCATCTTGGATGCGAGGATGGCATCGTCAAAATGGTGCAAATGGAGGGGGCAAAGTGCATAATGACAAGAGGACCCACGTGCGCGAAGGGGCGACCGAACCGGGCCGAAATGGGCCTAGGCCGGTCGGCCCAGGCAGACTGGCCTGGCCCATTCTAGGGTCGGTTCGCCCACCCTTTCTTGAGCTTGAAGATGTTTCAACCCTAAACACGTGGAGGCATCGCCATTCGCAGAGAGAGAGAGAGAGAGAGAGAGCCATTCGCCCGAGAGACTGTCCACAAGCTAGAGAGAGAGAAGAGGAGGGAGATCATTCGCAAGAAGGATCGCTCTACTCGAAGGAAGCAACCACAAGTGGAGGAGGATGTCGAGGCCCTTCCAAGACACCCCGGAGGAGAAGGAAGACACCGTCGGAAGCGTCACCATGATCAACGGTGCTATGCCTAGCACCTTGATGGGGTAATCTTCTCATCTGTCCATGGGTTGTAAACTTGTAATTGATCTTAAGATGTAATCACTACTTTGTATGGTTATCTATCTATCATCTAGTGTTGAAGAGGCTTAATTATTTAAGGTTAGCTACCATGCCGTGTAGGTAAGCTCCGCCACATCGGGGAGGGTATGGACAAATCCACTTTTGTTCATACCCAAATCCAAATAATTATTATCCACTTCTTACCCTCCCCATTCCCACCCATACCCAATGGATAACTAGTTTTGTACTAGATTCTATACATACCCAATCGATTATTTGCACCCTCCCCACACCCTACCCTCCCCATTTCTTCAATGGATAATTATTTTCTACCCATACCCTCCCCATTTGAGGTGGGTGTGGATTTGAATATGGATAATGGATAAAAACAACGGCATACGTGTAGGGAGTAAATATCTCAATGCTCCCTTCGAACCATTCAACACGCCGTGTCCATCATAGGTCTAGTCACGAATACCTCCGTGTAGTGACAGTAGGGGGGAGGGAAACGGCGAAACCGTGGTCACAACCCTCGATAGATTAGATCGGTTCTGATATCTTAAGCGGTTGCATGTTCAAGTATCATAGACCATTGGGCAAGTGTCTTTTATATATCTTGTTGGTTTAATCATTCTCTCTAGTGTAGCGTAGTAGTTCTCTAGATTAACCGCAGATTAGGGTTTGGTTAAGTTAGTGAGTAAGGCTGGATGAGGCTGACAGCCGGATGAAGACCTTACTAGCTGACACCAGCAAGCTCGCCGCGGCCATGGTGTTGCCGGCGGTGAAGTTCCATGAGCTGTGTTCGACCTGCACAAGGTCGCGGAGGACGTCGATTTGTCTGAGTTGGTGAACCGCGAGGACGTCTAGGCGCCGCGGAGGAGGTCGTGAAGAAGTTCAACCTCTAAAGTCAAAATTCAAGATGTATCAGGGTGTAGATATAGGTTTAGGCTTAGGGCCTAAGAATGCAAAAAAGTACTTTTGCAATAATAAAGACATGCAAGTTTAATTAAAGCACGCATCCCACTTGAATAGCAAAAACGCTAATTATGTAAAGCTCGAAAGTAACGAAATTGCGAAGTGCGCCCTCTGCTAACCCAACTTAATGGAGGAACGACTTACCGATTGTACGGCTCAGCGTGGAGGCTTCAGTACAGCCAGCGCGCGGAGGGGGGTCTTGGACCCTAGGTTTCACAATCTAGTATCTTAAGAACATGCACAAAGAGAGTAAAAGTTGCGCATATGGGGAACACATAAAAACATAAAGCATAAGAAAGCCCTTCAGGTCGCGAGACCCTTAGGTTGGCAAAGCGAAGCCCCCGAGCGTGTCGGGCCTAACTTAAACCAATCCCCCGAGTGCTTCGGGGGGAAGGGAAAATAGAACAAAAAGTAAAAAGGAGACCCAGGTGTAGGTCGACAGAAGGGCTGCCGAGGGGAATCTCATTCTTTATTAACTAGAAATTTACAAGAGGGGAGAGTACATAGCTTTTATTTCGGTACAGATCTTCTAAGGATAGAGGCGACACAGGTGCTCGATGTTCCAAACATTCGGACGCCCTAGTTGTCGACCCACTAGAGGCTATAGGTCGCCGGCCCAATGACCTATTTCACGATGAAAGGGCCTTCCCAAGGTGTGGAGAGCTTGTGCATTCCCTTGGTGTCTTGGATGCACCACAGGACTAGGTCGCCCATGTTGAAGGATCATTCCCGCATGTTGCGGTCTTGGTAGAGACGTATCTGCTACTCGTGGTGGGTGTAGCGCATCAGTGCGGCCACACGGTGCTCCTCGATGTTGTCGAGGTCGACCTTGTGCGTCTCTTCTGCCGCGCCCTCTTCGTAATGCTAGATGCGGGGGGAGGTTGCTACGCGCAGGTTGATTAGATCGACTACGTGAGTGTCGGCTCGATGAAGATGCAACGGACTTGGCTGCTACACTCTTCTCCTCCACCAGGGCCGTGGCAACCCGAAGGTAAGCCATGGTCCGCCTTTCGGCCCTCGGGCGGGGGCGTGCCCACTTGTATTAATGGGTATTCGCTTGAATACCCATTATTTTTGCAAAAAAATTATACATATAGTGTATGTTAGGTATATATATAAAAAACAAAATATACACGCCGAAATTGACTCCAAAGACAAAACAGCCCAAACCGACATCTACCCGGGCCATTTCCTCCTTACGTGTTGCGGCCCATGGCCCAATCGGCCAAATTCTACCCACCCGTGCCCGAATCGACTCGGGCGCGTTTGCGAGGGCGGCCCACGGGCTCGGCCGCGCTCGTGGGCCGCAACTCGCCATGTTTGTGGCCTTGGCCCGCTTGCCGGCCGGGCTCGCGAGAGACAAAAGAGCCCTCTCAACCCGGCCGCGGGGAAACGCCGTAAACCCTCGTTTCCCCGCGGCCGAGCTCGTGGCGGCGCGTGCCGGCGATTTTGGGCGGCGGCGGGGTGGCTCGCGCGGGCTCGGCGGGAGGGTGAAACCTCCTTCGTGCGCGATGGAGGTCGGGCGGGAGGGTGAAACCTCCTTCGCGCCATGGCTTCCGTCTCCCTTTATAAGGGTCGCCACTCCCCACTACCGTTCTTCTTCCTCTTCTTGCTTCCTCGTTCCACCCTCGCTCGTGAGAAACCGGCGGTGAGGCCTGGTGCGTGGCGGCGTCCCTGCTCCGGCCCCGAGGTTCGTGGCGGCGTCCCCCGCTCCGGCCGGCTGCCGGGACTCCGTGGCGGAGATCCGCTTCCTCTTCGTCTCGATCTGTGTCCTCTACTCCCAGATCTGCTTCCTCTTCTTCTCGGTCCGCATCCTCTACCCCCAGATCTGCTTCCTCTTCGTTCGTTTGACCCCGAGGCAAGGTGAAATCGACCCCCTTTCTCATGATTTGCGTTAGGGTTTGTTAGAGATGTGCTGGTTCTTCGCTTGCTGATGATGCGTTAGGGTTTGTTGTACTATGTTGTTGTTGGCGTGATAGGTTTACTACCCATGTTCTTGATTTGGTTCGGTTTCTTGTGTGTACATGTTCTTGATCTATTAGGTTAAGTACCTATGTTGTTGATCTGTTTAATTTTGTTGTCCCATATTGTTCCTGATCTGTTTTGTGTTGTTCTGCCATATTGTTTTCGATCTGTTAGTTGAACTGCCTATGTTGTTCATTTGTTTCGTTTCTTGTATCATGTTGTTCTTATTTTGGTTAATTGGTCGATGATGTGGTCCAAAGATAGCACTGGGAGGCATCACAGTACTAGATGCAGCCGTGCTTTTGATATGCATTCATTTCTCATTCATGTTGATGCCTAAGCAGGGTACAAATCTGAATTCTTGTTACATTCTTACATGCTTGTAGATGGATCTTTCTTTGAGCCGTGACATGCTGTGTAGGAAGGCAGCTGCCTTGACTATTGTTATGGTCTCCTTTGTATCCGTAGGCTGAAAAGGAAAACCCCTGAATCTGAAACCACCCCGCCCGATCCTATAACTCTAGCCCCGATTAGGGATGAAAATGAGCAAGACACGACACAAAACACTAGAAATGATATACCACTCTACGGATTCGCAGTGTATTTCTATGATTAGGATGAAGAGAGCCGCCTTTTTTGGGTTAGTGAGCACTTTTAGAGACAGGGGTCTTGTCTCCGATAGAGATGGAGTGTCGGTGGAGGAGCAGGTTGCCTTGTTTTTACATGTTGTAGGGCACAACCAAAGGTATCGGGTTGTCCACCAATCCTTTAGGAGGTCCATCCAAACTGTCCACAAGCATTTCCATCAAGTGTTATATGTTGTGGGTGAACTTAGGAATGAAATAATAAAGCCAGCTAGCACAAGCACTCACCCAAAAATACTTGGAAGCCATAGGTGGAATCCATATTTCAAGGTAAATATATATCTTGGGATCATTGATCAAAGTAAATATCTTACAAACACTGACACAAACTTTTTAGGATGTAATTGGCTTTATAGATGGCACTCATTTCCTAGAAGGGTTCCTAGGCGCATGCAACAAGCTTTCAGGGGTAGAAAAAGGATCTCACCCAAAATTTTATGGTGGCTGTGAATTGTGATATGAAATTCACATATGTCTTGGCTGGGCTGGCTGGGAGGGTTCAGCCCATGATGCCACTGTTTTGGCAGATGCTGTAGACAGGGCGGATGTCTTCAATGTGCCACAAGGTAATAACACAACACATTTAATACATATTCAATGGCTAATAAACATACACACTCACAGTAGATGTCTTGTGTAGGTAAAATGTTCTTGGTAGATGCTAGATATGCATGCAAAAGTGGTTTCCTACCTCCCTACGGGGGGGGGGTTAGGTACCATTTATCTGAGTATGGTCCAAGGAACAGGCCCACTAATGCAAGGGAGCTCTACAACCTTAGGCACTCATCACTTAGAGTGACTGTGGAGAGGGCAATAGGAGCACTAAAGGGCAGGTTTAGGATCTTGGACAACAAACCATTCCACAAGTATACCACACAAGTCAAGTCAAGGTTGTTGCTCGTGCCATTTTGCACAATTGGATCCTAGGTTTTGGCACCGATTCGGTTGTGCCAAACAGAGGAAGGTTTCACGGGGTCCACCGATCCAACCAACCCGCCCCCAAAGACATCCGGATCAAGACTCTGCTGACATGACTCAAATAAGGGATGATATTTCCAATGCTATGTGGCAAGGGAGGGGAACAAACACAACTTGATGTATGTTCTTGAATTTAGTTGTTGTACCCTGTTGTGGAACTCATGTGTGTGACATGGTGCTGTAATAACTTGGTGGACAAAGCTGAGACCATTTTTTAATAATTAGGTTGGTTTATTTGTGACATCATGCTTATTTCTACTTGATGCTTGTGTGTGACTTCCTGCTTTAATAACTCTGCCTATTTGTGCTTGATGCTGTTAGTATTTTTGTTTCATTACTGCTGTGAATTAGGATGGTGGTCTCTGGTGCATTTGTTGATGAGATGGAGGAGCTCATCAATGGTGGTTCTGCACCTGTTGTAGCAGCTGGTAGTGCCAGTGATGCTGTCCCTCTAGCACCTGGTGTTGCTGCTGCTTGCTCCGTGTGCGCAATCCTCGCCGATGTTGCCGCTCCCCGCTCCCGTGGATGTGGGCGGGGCCGGGGCTTGTCTTGGGGCTGTGAGGGCAATGAGGTGGACCAACAACACCTCTGGCTTTGTGCTTAGGAGGATGGCTGCCCTTGTTAGTGATGGCAGCAGACCTGATAAGGTTTTCAAGGAAAAGGATGTCAATGCTGTGGCCAAAGCTGTTAAGGAGTACTGTGGGGAGACTGTGACCTCCACTCAAGTGTACAACCACTTGAGGAAATGGAGGCAGAAGTGGTCTAGGGTGAGCAAGCTGAAGGACCTTAGTGGTGCTCTCTGGGATGATGACACTCATGCTATCATGCTTGAGCATGAGCACTACCTTGGCCACTGCAAGGTAGCAAATTGATCTATAATCTTTACCTATTGTACCTTATGTTCCTTTTCTTAAATCCTATTTGCCCAACCATGCAGGATCATCCCAAAGATGCGAGTTTCTTAACCGCCCTATTAGGTTTTACTCTGAGATGGAGGCTATATTTGCTAATGCCATGGCCACTGGAAAGTTTGCACTTGGGTCTGGTGAAGCCTTAGGACAGAAGCCAGTTGATAGTGTTGCTGGAAAGGCTGATGGCCCTCCTCACAGCACTGTCCCTAGTGAACAGGGGGGGATAGCAAAGCCACTGAAGTGCTTCCTACCAGCACATCTGTTGCTGGCTCTAAGAGGAAGAGAGGGAACTTCTCTGAGGATGAGATGCTCATGTTGACTAACATGAGTGATGCTGTGAACAATGTAGCAAAAGCTCTTAGGGAGACTGGACCTGCCCATGTTGATGGTAATCTCTACCTTGCTGTGATGGAGATGCCTGGATTCACTGAGGAGGCACTAATTGTTGCTTACACCTTCCTCCTTGACAACAAGGCCCAAGGTACAGGCTTTGTGAACATGAGTGATGCACATAGGACCCTTTGGCTTAGGACCTTCCTGGCCAAAAACTACTATGGTTAGTTTGTCTATGTGGTCTTGCTGCACAGGAGGGGGTTGAATGTTGAGCAGTATATATGTGCTCCACCCCCCTAAACCACACTCTCCTCTTTTGACTACAGATGGGTTCTTTTGATGTTGACCTTTTGTGCAGTCTAGGTTGATCTTGTCACACCTGACCTTTTGTTGATGTTAGTTTAGGAGGGTGACTAACTATTTGAGCCCTTGGCTGTTGGGCTGGAACTTATGCTTGTAAGAACTTATTTGTGGTGCCTCTGTTGGTTACCCATGCTCAGCCCTTATCTGGGTTGCTGGTTAAGACATTACTTGAACTGCAATGCTTTACTTGATACTTGGATTGCTCTATTCCTGTTTCTTTTTACTTGTGGTGGTACTAGTGGGATTTGAGGCCTATGATGCAACGACATACATGAGTTGGATGCCTTTTTCCTTTGTTTGCAATTAATCATGTGTTTCATCTACAATGTTGAGGTGTCTTCATCTGCAATGTTCTTTTCTGTTTGCTTTCTTTCTTGTTTGCAAGGCATCCAACAATGATTGAAATTAATAAATCCACCACAACATACAAGCTGAGGCCAATGTTTACTGTCTACCTAACTGCCTATGATGATAATCATGTTTGCTCATTGAATTGATGAACTTGAACTTGTGAGGGACTGGAGCTGTTGGTCATCTGTTCTGTTTTGCCTATGAAGATGTTTTTTCCTGCTCTATTATTCATGTCTGTCATCAAACCTTGGGACACGTCGATTCCCAGGCAATCTGTCATGACTGGGATCGACGTGTCCCACGGTTCCATGCCTGCCATGAGAACCTCTTTGTTGCTGCTTTCTATCCTTAAGCTCCAAGTTCAAGTTCAAATGAAATGCAAACTTATCTGAGGCTGATGTTCTGTGTTCTTCCTTTGCTCCAATTTTGCCTATGATGATGATCAGATGTATATAACCTCTCATGGCACTCATCAAACCATGGGAGACATCCATGCCCATGTTTTTCAAATACTGGGCTGGATGTGTCCCATGGTTCCATGGTTGCCATGAACCATTTGTTACTGCTTTTAATATCAATCATCTGAGGCCAATTTGTTGTTGCCATGGTTGCCTATGATGATTCAATTTGTTTGCCAATTAATTGATGAACTTCAACTTGTGAGGGACTGCAAAATGTGAAACTTCACTTGTTCTTTTTCTCATGTCTGTAATCAAACCGTCTGATTCATCCATTCCCGGCCGTTTTGTGAAGCCTCGGGATGGATGTGTCCCACGGTTCCATTACTCGCCATGATCTTATTTTTTCAAACACATGCTACCTTATGCTCTAAGTTGAGGTTTAGATGATATTGCAAACTAATCTGAGGCCAATATTCTATGTTCTTCCTTTCCTCCTCTCTTGCCTATGTGATGATCGGATGTATATTACCTCTCATGGCAATCCTCAAACCGTGAGACACATCCATGCCCATGTTCTTCATATACTTGGGCTGGATATGTCTCACGGTTCCATGGTTGCCATGAACCATTTGTTACTGCTTTTAATATCAAATCATCCGAGGCCAACTTGTTATTGCCATGGTTGCCTATGATGATTCAATTTGATCATCCATAGAGGGATGACCTTGATCCGTGTGTTATATCCTTCTCATGTCTCCCATCAAAACGTCGAACTCATCCTTGCCCAATGATTTCGTCACTGGGCTGGATGTTTTTGATGTTTCCATGGTTGCCATGTGTTGTCTACCCCGCTTGGAACTCTCGTCCGAGGCAACTTTGTTGTTGCCATTGCCTATGATGATTCAATTTGTTCATCCATAGAGGGATGACCTTGATCCGTGTGTTGTATCCTTCTCATGCCTCCCATCAAAACATCAAACTCATCCATGCCCAATGTTTTGTACCCGTGACGCCCTGTGTTTTTAATTGCCGTCATTAACGCTAATGACCGGATCGGCCGAGTCAAACCGGTCAAACACCGGTCAAACATCGGTCAAACCTAGGTCAACCTGGGTCATCACCCCGAAAACCTCGCCAATGAACCCTAATGAACCCCTTGGCCAAGTCTACACACACCCGTGGTGGACCCGTGGTCAAAGACACGGTCAAAACCGGCTTAACCGTTGACGTCACCGAATGTCGTCCGGAACTTTTGCCGCGTTCCCCAAATTTCACCTAAACACTTCAAAATCTACCTTTATGAAAGATGTCCATCTTGTTGAGGGACACAACTTTCATACATATTGGCATTTCAAATTTTGAGTGGAAATTAGCGAAAAACTTGATCGACTGACAGTACCTCCTGTTTTCCAAGACAGAGCGGCATTCAATGTTGGCACGACGTTCCTGCAAAATCCATCGAGAAAAACACTAGACGGCCTTTACAAAAGTTGTAGAGGGTAGCTAGATCTACAACTTTCGTATTCATCACTTCGTGCACTTGTATTCAAATTTTTGGAGAAAACCTCGCTTGAACAGGGCCAGTCCGAAACAATCTCACGCCAGCAGCGACGTCGCCGCGCTCCCGGCGCGCCGCAGCGCCGGCCGCGCCGCCACGGCGTCCGAGCCCACGCGCGCATCCCGAGGCTTCGCGTCTTCCCCGGGGCCACGCGTCCCGAGGTGCCCGGGAGCCCATGCCCGAGGCATCTCGAGCGCCGCGCGCGCGCGCGCCGGCTCGCCCGTGCCGCCGCGTGCCGCCGGCTCTCCGCCCGTCCGGCCACCGCCTTGTCCCCCCGCCCGTGTAGGCACACCCTCACCGGTGCTCGTCGTCGTACCGAGGAGTAACTCCGGCCCTTACTACGACGCGGGAATAGGGGGGCGCCCGCCACAAAGGCGACCGCCCGCCGTGACCCTCCCCGCTCGCGCGCGTCCTCCGCCGCCCCGCCCGGCACGCCGTGGTCGTCGACCCGCCCCTCAAGCGCTCTCGCGCAGCCAAGCACCGCCCTAGCACCTTCCCTTGCACCCACCGAAGCTCGCCGCCCCGTTCTCACGACCGGCCGAGCCCCCACCTCGCCGGACGGGCGCCCGCGGTGGCCACCGCCGCCGGCCGCCGGTGTGCCCGCCCTCCGGCAGCTCCTCGCCCGCAATCGAGCCCCCCAACGAACCCTAGAAGTCCTTAGGCCACTCCCCCACCCTCCCCCCGGCCGGAATCCGACGATCCCCCGGCCGGAATTGCCGCCGGACCGCCGCTGCCCGCTCCAGGGACTACATTGCAAACATCAAGTTCTTTCCGGGGTCCCCGCCGCAAAAGGTCAACTCAAATAGTAAAATCCCTTGGCTGATTCTTGTAAATTGCGTAGAAAATCGTAGAAGGATTAGAAAAATGCAAGGCCAATTTTGTTGTATTCGTGGTGAATTATTCTACAACTTTTGTTATTCTGGCCTGAGCTAATTCCTTATAGTTTTTGCATGAAAAATACAAATGTGAAAAACCTAGATCTGCAATATCTCAAATTATATAAATCCTCTGTAGCTAATTTTTGGATATGTTGTGTGTTAGGTCATGACTAGCTCCTATGCCAAAAATTGCACAAAGTTATGATGTAAATCGTTTTATAAAAATGTTTTTCCATTTCTGCCAGATCTGCATAAATGATGTTTGCTGTTAAAAATATTTATGTTCTTGAGCCCAACTTGTGCACACTGTCTAGTAATGCCAAAATGCACATCTTGTGAATTAATCATGATTTTTGGATTAGCAGAAATAATTATTCCTGATTTATGCATGTTTTCCTTTGAAAATTGTTAAACCAAGTTCAATGGAGACTCCATGTGAAAATGCTGGTTCTTTAGACTTGTTTAGGACCAGAGAGCTTGAACAAGAAAGTTTGGATCAGTTTGATGCTTATTTATTTTTGTATGCATTTAAATTGAATCACTAGTTAGCCTTTGTTATTTTTCCATAATATTTAATTTCCTAGCATCCAACAGTTACATGTGGGTCCAATGGACTAGGATAGGTGCTAGTAGGCTTAAGAAACACTCATTTAATTTTTGGTAATTTAATTGATTAATAAAAGGCTTAAATGCCCTTTTAATATTAAAGGGAAATTAAATAAAGAAAAACCCTTAATTAAATCTTTTTCCTTTTTGAAAGTATTATTTAATATAAATAAAAGATAATTAATTATCATCACTGATAAGGAATTAATGCATAAATAAAAATATTAATTACACCTTGTCGGTAAAGATAAAAGGAAATGAAGCTTTCACATGAAATGATAAGCTTATTAAAAACCTTTATTTAAATGTGGAATAAAAAGAGTAACCCATGTACATTCCCTAACCTTCCTAAAAGAGAAACCTTAGGTGAATGCTTGTTAAGGTGAATATGACCAACTAGAGTTGGATAAGACGACAAACTATGACATCACCTAAAGTGCATTGCATTCCGTGTAGATCTTCCGGACGGAGACTACTCCATTGTCCCGGAAACCGAGGAAGGAGGAGCGGAAGGTTCGGCTGCAAAGACGTGGAAGTACTCGACACCGAGGGTGCCCAAGCTAACCTAGCTGACGAAGGCAAGCTCCGGTGCATCTAACCCAGTTTTCAAATTCTTTATTCAATTATTTATGAATGATTGTGCATTTACGTTCAGGAGTTGAATGAAACCCTAGATGCATAATCCCTAGGTACCTTTTGTCCCTACTAGTATGATAGGTCGATAGCTGCTAAGCTATAGGACCGTTACAAGTCGGGTGATGACCTCACTCGAGAGAATAGGTTCCTAGATAGGAATCACAATATATCCTAAATGGATTGCTCACGTGGTAAGAGCATGGGATGCGGGCTCCGGTCCGGTGGTTATGTGGGTTAAGTTTTTGAACGTACTAAGCACATGTCGGGTATGGGACCGGTAAGCCTAGTACCTTAATGAGGCAACGAATCCTACCGTTACTACTCTTGGGATTCGCTCTCACGGCTAGCTACCGTGGTGTATGGTGACTCGGGTGTACTCGGGTGGGGCATGCCGGATAGCCCGCACCAAAGATCGTAAGATTCGATCCCGACCCGAGGATTTATGGGGACGGCCTGGGAAAGTTGTCCTCGCGGGGGCAGCCTACCGTGTGTTTGGGTCTACCTTGCAAGGTTTAAATCAATCGATTGTCGGCCTCTCACCGTTATCCGAGACTACTTACTCCACTAGTCATGAGATCCCTAATGATGGAAGTTGATGAAGATGATGCTTGATTAATTGTATTGTACAACTTTGTTTGTACTAGTTGGCTAATGTAGTAAAGATTAAACCTACTAGAACTTGTGCTAAAATCTTGAAAGTAAGGACCTACTCTTTGTTACTTTTTAGCAAAGGCAACCCAAAGATAGCCAAAAAGCCTTTCATGGTCTAGATTTGGTGAAGTTAGTTATCACCGACGGGTAAGTCTTGCTGAGTATTAGTATACTCGGCCTTGCTATAATGCGTTGATCCGGGTAATGCCTTCGGTGATGTGTGGCTCGGAGAGATCCCGCCGGCCGGGGAGCCGGAGTGGGTGGAGGACGACTACCGAAAGCATCATGGATGGCCTCCCGTGGTGACTTCGCCGCCGCTAGTTTATTTCCACCGCTTTTCAAAACTCCGAACCGTTTCATCATGACAAAAACTATGGTTTGTAATAAATAAACCCCTCGGGGTATGAATTTGTATATTAATGTTGTTGTATCTCTGGACTCGCCTTCGAGTGAGTTTTAATGCATATATTCGATCCTTGTTGCTTTTCAAGTGATTTACGGGCGTTAACCCGGCAACTTACAACAGGATGGTACTTTATTATTGCTTAATGACCAAAGTGGATCGGTCTTAGGCGATAGTACGGTATTTTCCTGGGCGGGTTGTCACGGTACCTCGGGTCGGTTGAGTTTGATGTTTCCATGGTTGCCATATGTTGTATGAATTTTATCCTTGTTGTATGATCAAGGTCACCTTTATGTGAAAGATAAAAAAGTTTCTAAGGCAATGATGTTAATTATATTTTTTCAATTAAACAATGATGTAAATTATATGATATTATTGATGTTAATGATGATGCTAATTGTTAGCACTTGTAATTATGCAGTTGTAATTTGCAAACTGTTGCTCATTATTTGTAAGCTCTTCCTCCTCAATGCATATCCTTATTTCTGTCTAAGGGCCAGGCCGACGGCGCCAGCCCAACCGCCAAACACGTTTTCGGTTTGGCGGTTGGAGGTAGTTGGCCTCTAGCCCGCTCCCAAAATGGCCGCAAACACAATCTGGACTCGACCCGGCTCTGGGGAAACATGCACTCAAACAAGGTGCTTTGCACCATTTGGGCCAAGCCAATCCAAGCCTGGCCCAAGCGGGCAGGCCAGGCTACCCTCGGCCACCCTCGCAAACGAGCCCTCCATGTCCGATCCGTCCTCTCCGCCGGTCGCTGCCGCGGCGACTTGCTTCGTAACCCTAGCGAGCCGGCGAGTAGGTCGCCCGTCACCGGTCGGAGCACCGGGAGCCGGACGTTGGCCGACGGGTCGGCGGTCGGTGGCGCCTCGAGGGGATTCCGGCGAGGGCGAGACGCCGAGACCGCGACGGCGCGACGGGGGACGGCTAGGCCGGCGACTTGCGAAGCTTGCGCCGTTGCGCCGCGCGGCCCGGGCGGCGGCGCGGGCGTAGACCGAGGTGGTGGGCGGGGCGGCCGCGGCGGCCACCGGGCCGAGCCGGTGCTCCACTACTCCTTCGGCTCCTCCCAAGTCCCAATCTCTCTTCTATGCTTTTGAACCTCTCCGGTGAGCCCACAAGCCGTGAGCAACCGAACATTTCTATTGTGTTTTGTCCGTAGAATTGGGAATTTGGGAAATGGGATTGCATTGCATAGCAATTTGCTGGTGCTTGTGAATTTGTGATGACAATAGTAGTGAAACTCGGGATCTTAATTGAATAATTGTAGGTCCGAAACATGAAGAGGAGGAATACTTGTCACCACCGATTGGAGGTATTTCTTGGCAAAAAATGCGCAAAGAAGAGACAATCGGAACCGGAGAATGCTACCCCATCTTGCAATGAAAACCAAATGCGGATTGTGGTATTCCAAGAGCAAAGTGGAAGTGGACGATCCGTTAGTGAACAAGCCTCCGTTAGTGGAACAAACAGTACCACCCGAACCTCGAACCGATGAGAGCTACACAACGGCGAATCAATTGAGCGCCCAATAATGGAAGTTAATGAATCCGAATCTAGTGATGAAGAAAAAGATGACTATGACCTTGAGCATGATCCTAGACTTAGGGCTCCTATCTCAAGCTATCCTATCAATGACCAAGATTCGGTTAGAAGAGCATACATTGCAATGGGGCGATGTCAACCAAAGATGAAGACACCGAATTTTCCACAACATGAGTGTGGAGGTAAGCGCCGGTTCAATCCAAAGTGGTTTGCTTTGAATTCAATTGGATTGAGTATAGTGTGGAAAGAGATGCAGGCATATTGCTTTGTTTGCTATCTATTCAAAGACACTTGTAATTTTGCTTTGGTGGATATGCTTTTGTTAATGAAGGGTTTAGAAATTGGAATATGAAAAGGAGAATTCGTGAGCATGTTGGTGCTATTGATAGTGATCATATTAAAGCTGAAAAGAAATATGGATTGTTCATGAGACCTAAAGCATCAATCCGTGAATCCATTGCATCAAACACTTCGAGTACAAGGCTAAGTATCTAGCTCGCTTGACATTGTCACTTAAGTGCATAAGATATTTGTTGCGTTAAGGGTTAGCTTTTCGTGGTCATGATGAAACAAAGAATTCATTCAACAAAGGGAATTTTCGGGAACTTTTAGCATGGTTGGCAGGAAACTTTGAAGAGGTTAATATGGTGGTACTAGAGAATGCACCAAAAAATTGTCGGATGATAGACCACAAGATCCGGAAAGATCACATTGAAGCTTGTGCTCATGAAACAACCAAATTTATCATTGAAGAACTTGGTGATGAGTGTTTTGCAATTCTTGCCGATGAGTCAAGTGATGCATACCAACAAGAACAATTGGCTCTTTGTTTGCGTTTTGTCAATAAAATTGGAGAGCCGGTTGAGCGGTTTCTAGGTCTTGTCCATGTTGAAGATACTACATCATTGACTCTTAAAGAAGTAATTGAGTCCTTGCTTCCGAAATATCAATTGCCCCTTTCCAAGGTACGTGGTCAAGGGTATGATGGAGCTAGCAATATGAAGGGTCATGTTAACGGTTTGAAGAAACTAATCATGGATGAGTCCCCCTCTTGCTTACTATGTTCATTGCTTCGCCCATCAACTTCAACTAACGCTTGCGGCGGTTGCTATGGAGAACACCGATTGTGATTGGTTCTTTCGGCAACTTCCATATTTGTTGAATGTTCTAGGGATGTCTTGTAAAAAGATCCGCATGCTTCGCATTGCTCAAGCCGAATACATGATTGAAGAATTAAAACTAGGTGAAGTGGAAACTGGGTAAGGTTTGAATCAAGAAATGGGCTTAGCAAGGCCGGTGATACACGATGGGGATCTCACTACGTAACCGTGATGCATGTTATGTTCTTATATCCTTCAATCGGAAAGTTCTCTTTAGGATTGGGAATGAAAGTAAAGGGGTCAAGCTAATGGAGCACAAACTATGCTCACGAGAATTTAAGTCCTTTGAGTTTGTTTTCATGCTACACTTGATGAATGAAATATTTGGATACACAAATGATTTATGTAATGCTTTGCAAAAGAGGGAGCAAGATATTGTAAATGCAATGGATCTTTTGGAGTTCACAAAGGTAGAACCGAATGTTTTGAGACAAGATTCCGGATGACAAGAATTTCATACCAATGTCACTTCTTTTTGTAAGAAGCACAAGGTTAAGGTTGTTGACATGAAAGGGAAGTATATTCCTATGCAAAGGTCAAAGCAGTTTTACGGAGAGGTGCCATTAATTATCAACGGTATCATGCTTGATATGTTTTTGGGTGTCATTGATAGGCAAGTTCGGGAGCTTAATAATAGGTTTGATGAGGTAAATACATAGCTACTTAGATGCATGTCGCATTCAATTCAGCCAATTCCTTTTACTCGCTTTTAATATTGAGAACTTGGTTAAGCTTGCTGGGTTCTATCCACATGACTTTGATTTTGAAGAAATGAACCAAAGATCGTTTTCACCGCACCATTATATCAATGATGTCGAAGTGATGAAAACTTCAAAAATTTGAGAAGTCTAGCAGAATTGTCTATGATGCTAGTTAAACATGACAAGGTTTCTCGGTATGGAATCGTTCATAAACTTCTCAAATTGGTGCTTGTTCTTCCCGTTGCGACTGCCGGTGTTGAGAGGGTCTTTTCTATAATGAATTTGATAAAAAACAAGAGAAGAAGCAAGGTGGGACAACAATATTTGAATGGTTGTTTGGTTACATTGATTGAAAGAGAATTTTTCTTGCAAGCTAAAGATCGGGACATCATCAATCATTTTCAAACCATTAAGGATTGGAAAGTCGTCCCGTAGGTTGTACCTTGTAAGCCTGCTTGTTTTATGCTATGTTTATTTTACATGATGTCACTTTCATATGTTGATCATTTAGTACTTGCACATTTTAATTTTATGATCAGTTTTGTTAATCAATGATGCTTTGTCAGACGAAACTTAATTTTGTGCTATGAAACTATAATAGTTTAGGTTGCCAAAAAATTTTTTGCCACATGAATTTTTGAATACCCATGGTTCAAATTCGCGCCCGCCTCGGCCTCGGGTGTGGGGTTGGCTTGCTGAAGGCACGCCATGGTAGCACCCAGGTTGGCCTGGGGGCTGTTGAATGTCGGTAGCCCCGCTTCCTCAAACTCGAGACAAAGGACTCGAGCGCAAGGAGGTACCGCACGACGCTACTCTTCCGCACGTCACTGGGCGCGGTTGGCGTTGCCCTGAATCCGCCGCGCCTCCTCGAAATCTGTTGCACCGCGACGTGGTGGTTCATTCTCAGAAACCACCAAGACTCGGCGAAGGATGGAGCTCGAATCGTTGGGGGAGACGTGGACCCGGACCTTCTGGAACTCACTGCCATCCGGAGATGCGGGAGCTCGCGTGGTACGGGGGAACACTCCTGATCGATCTTCTTTCGCAGCCAGCATCCGCGGAGGGTATATCGTGCGCCCTTGTGGTAGGTGCACGGTACGTCGAGTGGATCGGGGCATGTGCGAAGCTCGGGCTTGAGGTCGCCGGATGCCGTCGCCGCCCAGATTGGATCTGGGAGGACTTGGTAGCCTGGCGAGTGTAGACGTTGTTGGGTGGTCACAGACCGAAGAGGAAGGTCCCAGGGCACGACGCCATCTGCGTTGAGCGCTAGGCTCTCTCATAGATCTGGAGGGTCTCCTCCATCATGCCAATGACATGCTCCATTCCCTGAACGATGTCATAGGGTTTGGGCAGGTGGGTCTCCGATGCTAGATCGGAAATTGGGTGGCAACAGATGCCGTCGTGATCTTCACAGCGATCTGTCACACCCTGGAATTTCCCAATCTCAGGATGTGAATAGAAAGAATAATTAAACAAGAGTTTTCTCATAATTTAAAAAAATTTCTCAACATTTATTTTGTTTACAGGAAATCTAGTATAGGAAAAAAGTCATTGTTTGATTTTCTGAACAAAAAAATGGTTTGATTTGAGTGTTGCATTCATGTCGATGCATCTTGGTTTTTCATGTGTGCAAAAAGCTTTAAAAACGCGTTTAGGTGCTGATCAAAAACTTCTGAGAATTTTCCGGCTTTTTCTGGAATTTATTCTCACTTTTCCCGAGCTATTTCTATTTATTGGAATGCTCTAAAATCTTTTTCTTGATCTCCAAATACTTTATTTGGGTTCCTCACATACCAAATCATCTCTAGTAATTTTCCTGAATTTTCCTGAGCTTTCGGAGTATTTTTCGTGATTTAATTATGATTTCAGGATTTTCTGGAATTATTTGTAATCCGAAATTAATTTCCGAAATTAGAAAAAAAGGAAAATAAAATTGGACTCAATCTCGGCCAATAAATAGTTGCCGGCGATCTCCTTGGCGTCCTCTTTCCAACGCCGCCAACCTCATTCCGTTTCGATAACCCTAGCTCCCAGAAACCCTCGCCGAACTTTTGCATCTACTAAATTCCGGCGAGCTTTTCCGGCGAGACCGTGCACTTCCAGTGCAAAGGGACACCACCCTGGAGTTTCCTCATCGAGCTCAATGCCGTGGTGGGGTGGATTGCTTGATTCCGATGTCGGCTGCGTCATCTTCCCCAACTCCGGCGACTCCTTCGCAACTCCGGCGAGCTCTTCCGTCACCGTCGTTCATCTTTGGCCGAAGGTGAGCACACCATCGCGTTCATCTCGTCAATTCCTTTCCGTTTTGCCATTCAATCTACAATTTCGTGGTCATCCCCGTCTAATCCCCTTCGCCCTGCACCCTCTGCCATGCGGAGCACCGCCTCTGGACATCGTCGTTTTGCCGCACCAGAGTGCCCTTTGAAGGGGCTGCGACTACCGGAGCTTCGTAAGGTCGAGCCAAGCGCATCCCAGCTTGCTCCCTCGACTGCCAGACCTCCGAAGCGCCTCCACGTCATGAAGACCGCGCTGCACGTGGTGCACCCGCCGTCCACCGCCGCCGGCTGAGATGCAGTCGCCTCCCTCCATCCCCACCCTTTGGCGAGCACGTCTTCACGATCCCCTCGCTCTCCTCTCTCCGTTCTGCTCCTCACCCGTGCCCCTAGACGCCCGGAGCGCCGCCAATTTGGATGCCTGGAGCTCCTGGGCGCACGGCCATGGTTCTGGATCGAACCAGACCAAAGGAAGAAGAAGATCGTTTTGCATTTAAGCCCCCAGAGAATCATGTAATCTTTGTTCTATCTTATGTGTCTTGCACCTTTTATGGAAAACCCCCTAGATTAATCCCACCATTCGCACATAAATCCCACCCGACCCTTTTATAGATCTAACCCTGTCCTTTGTCCTTTTCGCGAGCACTATTCAATGTGTCTTCCAAATTTCCTTTGCTACTCCCCGAGATCTATAGTTAATCACGAATAGGTCCTCCAATCTTGTTTTCTCCATATCTTTCTCATTTTAGCTCCGTTTTAATTCATCCCAGTTGCGTTAGGTTCATAATAATGTAAAATACGCGTTAGCGGTGTGTTATCATCATGATTGTTTTCTGAAAATTAATTTAATATTAATTTTGATTAATGGTTAGTTATACATGCCTTTTATAACTAAAAGCAATATAGTGCTACACACCGTTTTTCACAATTAATGTTAATTTGATTAATAATTATATCACATGCTTTTACATATAAAATATAATTAGATCTTTATCTCGGTTTTTCTTAAACCAAATGTTAATTTGTTTAATAGTTAATTAATCATTTCTAATTAAAATTTATTTAGGTTTTTACATCGGCTTTTATAATAAATATTAATTTGATTAATGCCAATATCATTATGTTTTTTATAATAATATGATCTACTCGAATTAAAAAGTTTCGTTTAGATTGTTCATATAGTTTAGTTTTTCTAAATTAAATGTTTAATCGGTTTAATCAATATATGAATCTTTATTAATAAAACTTGACTAGTTCTTTACACCGGTTTCGTAAATAAAGTTTAATATTGCATTAATGTCAACATAGGGTATTTTATTTCTGAAATATCCTTTATATTTGTTTTGTTAATTAAAATGAATCTAGCTCATAATCTTGCTCTATCATAAATGCAAATAATTCGTTAGACGTTCGGTGTAAGCTTTATTTTAGTATCTCTTTTGATCAAGTTTATTAGAAGCTCTAAGCATTTCTAGTGTTAGCCCAAGCTAAACGTGTGCATCTAATAAAGCCTTAGAGTTTCGGCTTAGCTTAATAGCTTTATCTGTGTGAGTAGTTTGCACTTCTCATTTGCCTATCAAGTAATCTTATCACTCTTGTTTCATATTTATCTTAGAATCTTGTTTATCAGCATCTAGCTAGTTGATGTCTATCCCATCTCTGTTAGGTTGTCTTTTTATAAATCAGCTTTGTTCTTATGCCATTTCTTTCGTAGCTATACCTTTCTTTAAAGCTAATCTTGTTATCGGTTCCTTTACCAACTAGTTTAGCTTACCTTTTGCTCAGTTGTTCCTCTTCGGTCTAGTTCTCTTCGTAGACTAGTTTCCTAAACCCATCTTAAGGTTTTCTTGTGCGTTGATAGTTCGTTTGTGTCGTTCTAGTTCATTTCACCGTAACATGTACGTTAGCATGTGTATCACCTGTTACTTGTTTTAACACTAAAGTTGCATGCTAATCTTGACTAATATTTATTCCATTTCTTTTCAATAAAAGTGACTAGGTTCTATCCCGGTTTTCATAAGCTAAGATCTAATTTGGTTAATTCCTATTTATAACTAGCTTTCTTTAAATAAAAGATGCTTAGCGTTAAACATTGGTTTCCATAATAAAGTTAATATGCCTAATGACATCATAAATGCCTTTTCAATATTAAATATGTTTAGTTGAACACGTGACATCAAGTTACTCGTCTAGATATCTTATACTTGCTTTATCTTTCTAAAGTAATTGTTAATTTGACATAACTTCCACTTGAATGTTATAAATAAAACATGATTAGGTTTATCGTGATTTCTTTAATTAAATGTAACTTGTTTAATGGTAACATAGAGTATTTCTCTGAAATATTCTTTCACATGATTTCTTAATTAAAATATGCCAAGCGTAGTTTCTTGTTTGATAATAATCTCACGATAGTTTCGAGCTTAGTTCCGTTTTCGGTGTTCCTTGCGCTTGCATAACCAATAGAATCAAGCTCTATCTCAATGTGATCTTTCCGGTTCTTGCTCAATCTTCCGCAATCATCTCTTTAAAGCTAACCAAGCTTTGCCCTTCCAAGCACACTTTGTGTTCTTTAGTGATCCACCTAATCGAGCCTATCCTTTAGTGCGTTCTTTTAAAGTTTTCTTTTGATTGGTGCTTTGTTCTTAGTGTGCTTGTTTGTTTGCTTTGTGTATGTTTGCGCCCGATGATTGATGCTTTAGAGTGAATGTCGTTCGAGAAGTTTGGAAGAGCTTGAAGTGGAAGATTCTGAGCAACTACTCTTTGGTTAAAGGCAAGTGTGTCCTTGTTCTTATCCCAATAACTTTATTAATCACTATTGCATATGCCTTGCATTAATTTTGATGGGTTCCTATTAAGGATGATGACTAGTATTCTTTTACCGTTGCCTTGTTTAAACTGGTTGCTTAATTAATCTTGATGGTGGATGTTGCTTAGTGTGCTCAACTGGGTTGGTAATAAACAACATGGATACTCTTTTACTCTATGTTCCAATGTGATATGTGATGTTTAATATGCAAGACTATATGTTTAATCGGAACATGGAGAACCACCCGGAAAACAAGTACTACCACAAGACATATGGCTCGTATTGGCTTAATAATCGGAGAACTAGGTGTTAGGTATGCTTTACCCGATAAGGGTTGGGGGCTAACGGTAGATGGCGTATGGACTGCTCTCCGGCGGGGTGTTGGGCTTGGCTAAGACACGGTACTCGCCGGGGAGCTTTATACGCCGCACCGATCGGTAACCTAGCGGGCGGCCCCGCATCCGGAGATCTTTGTAACGGCCTCGTAGTGTCCCTATGCAATCACACCTCGGTAGTGTGGTATGATGCTTGAACGGAATCGCATGGTTGGGTCTAAAGTTCTTTGGGACTTTTACGCGACTTGTGGGTAAAGATGTACAACCTCTCGCAGAGTGTAAAACTAATCGATTAGCCGTGCTCACGGTCAAGAGCGGCCTGGACCCTCACATGATAAGTGAATTTGAAGATGGACTTAAATCGCGCTCTCTCGGTTATACTTGCCATATGATTATGCTGAATCTCTTACCTTATGCTTAATGTGGGTTGGTATAAACTTATACTTTATTAGTAATCAGGTGCTAATAAAACTTTATCAACTAAAATGCTAAATGCTTATAGCCCAGTTTACTATAAAGCCTTTGCATTCATATCCTTTTTCCACACTTGCTGAGTACGACAAGTGCTCACCCTTGCTATAAACAATGTTGCTCAGAAGGAGGAGGCTACTCTGAAGTCTTATGAAGATGTTGCTGGTGCTAGGCGTACGCAACCCCCGTCGATTGCCTGTGATGTTTGGAGCCTTCGTTTCCAGGATAAAGCGTAAATCTCTGATAATCTTTCTTTTTCTTACGTGATACTGTTTCTGTATACACTTATATGTCACTATATGCATGAAACTTGATCATGGCATGCATATAGGTTTGCACTTGGTTTTCTTTGGAAAAACATGTGTGACACGATCACCGGAGTGATCGTGGTCGCCGGAATGGCTAAGGTCGTCGTGAAGGAACCAAAGAAGATCTCCACGGGGTTGGCAAGAATGTCCGTCATGCTTGCCGGGAAAACAACACCAGATTGGGTCACCATGCTGCACAGCGAGTTCCCGATCTCCCCTACCTAGTGCGCCAACTGTCAGCGGGTGAGACCTGGACAGATCCGCAAGGGGGCGACCAAAGGGTTGTAGGTTAATTTGGAGGGGATCGAGAACTAATAGCGTAGGTGGTAGTCCACGCATGGAACTCGAAACACAGCACAAATGACGATGAACACGGGGCTTTAGACGGGTTCGGGCCTCCGGAGAGTGAAACCCTACGTCCAGTATGAGGTGGAATTATGCGTCGAAGGGAAGTCCCCTCGATTGGAGCTCTAGTCTGCCATATACGGTCAGCGGGCTAGGGTTTCCATTCGAGGTCGGTGGACCCTCATCGAGGTTGGTTACAATTTAGGAAGGCCATCTGCCTTGATTATAGGAGAAATCCCACGATCTTCAGACCTATAGGCGGCGCCGAGCCACAACCTAACAGTGTGCCTTGCGCCCCTAGCCCGGCGGATCCTCCGGGATCTGGATAAGATCTTCTGGAGTCTTCCATGGTCACCGGGGTTGCGGATAAGGTCTCCGGGACCAGTTGCAGGTCGGTGGGATTTCTGGCAGGTCAAGTCCACTTGACAGGGACCTCTGGACCCTGGTCGGTGGGGAAGTCTCTCACATACTCACTTACTCCCATGATTCAAAGTATATAAAAAGTGCATGAAAAATCAACTAAAAATATGAATGGGTACATGATGCAATGAACTATGTTCATGCAAAGTTTCAGATTCAGCAAAAAATTGTGCACGGAGAAACAAAAAACACAAATCCATATATGAATAGATGTAGGTTTGTGGATCCTGATGAATACTGCATCCAACCCGATAACATGCTGAATTTGTCTTTTCTATTTCTCTTCACACAAATTTTTGGTCAACTTGAAACTTTGCATGAACAAGAACCAATGTATCCTTGGTCGACTCATATTTTTCATTGTATTTTTCATGACCCGTTTTGTGAGTTATGAATCGTAGGAGTATGTGAGAGGGTGGGAGCACTACATACATTCTCGACAGGGCACCCTTCGCAACACGGCACGCACGACTCAGGCGGCCAACGCACGCCACTAGACAACGTCTTGGTGCTAGGTTCAGGCCACGGCTTTGAAACACGGGCACACACAGAATGTCCTCTATCCGTGTGCCAAGAAAAGAGCTGGCGGCCATTCCGGGAAATTTCGAGCCTCGGTACGAAACTAAATGTGCTATAAATTGAAGTGATAAAGCAATAAAATTAATTTGCTCACTTCCAATCAGCGCTTTTAATTGTTCACTAAAACAAGAGTGTTTTTATATAAAAAGGACGAATATCATAGACTACATACATTGGATGAAACATACTCAAAGAAAATCAGGAGACAAAGTCATTCATCAATGGAAAGGCAACTGGATCAACCATATTAGGTCTTGAGCTTTAAAACAACAACAACAAAAATACTCTACATAGTTATAACAACAACAAAAATACTCTACACGGTTATACTTGCGGTGTATAACATAATTTCAGCCCCCTGAAATTTGGAGGCCCTGTTGGCGTGAAAAATAGTCATGTACCCTCATGTTTTGGCCGCATGCAACAAACTAAACTTCTTAAAATCACGATCAGAAGTTAGTTCTAGCATGCAAATCAATATACCATTTAATTAGATAGGTAGTTATAATCTAATTCTTATGATTACGCTCTTTATAGACTTTTTTTTGAACATGGAGTATATATGGTCTACCTCGTGATCATGATATTGGACCTAGTGCTGATACACGCATGGAAGAAAAGTGGGAACATGAGTACAAGGTCCAGAGGAACCTTCATTTTAGAGATCCAAGTCTCCTGATGATCATTGGCGCAACGAAATGCTGGATGGAAGGGGATCGAGCTCTGAACCACAAAGCAAGAAGGAAAATAAAAGGAAGTCTAAGAAAAAGGAGAAGTGAGGTAAAAAGAAAGAAAACGATGCGAAGAAGTCCAAACTTCCATTACTAGAGAAGCACTCATTTGTACTGGTACGAGTTCTCCGGCACAAATGAAGGGGTCGCATTTATACCGGGCGAGGTGTTATCAACTGGTACAAATATTTTTGGCCCCGTGAGCCCTCTTTCCCTTACCTTTTCTTTTCTTTTCTTGTGTTTTCTTTTCTTTTTTTCATCTCATCTCATCTCAATCGAATCTCATCCAGATCCAAAATCACAAATTATACAAGTCTCAAATCAAGACAAAATCACAAAATTCACAAGTTTCAAAATCACAATCTCTACACATCACATTACTTCTTACATTAACCTCGTACATGTCATAAGATTTGCACAACAACACAATAAAAGATTCACAGCACACCGAGTCAAGATTCGCAAGAACACAAGAACTCACATCGAACACTCTTGCCGCCAAGGTCCCGCCGGCAACGGGCATCGCCGCGCTGGTCTCTAGCCGCACCTGCTAGGGAGGCCGCCGTCACCTGGCCCCGTGCGGGCAGGGTCGGCTCGACGCGTGCCCGCCAAGCCGGGAGGCCGCTGCGCCCACGCTCGGTCGTGAGGGAATGGCCTCGACGTGTGCCCCACCGCGCAGCACCGCCGCGCCGACTTGCTAGCCTGCCAACCACGCTGCCACGCCTCCGAGCCTGTGGCCGCCGCGCTGGGCTCCTCCACGTCACGACCAAGCTCCCCGCGTCGCACCGGCCGGCGCCTCCTCCTGTGAGGAGATCGAGAGAGATGTGAGAGGAGAGAAGGAAAGAGATGAGAACGGGAGAGAAAGAATGAGGAAGAGGAAAGGCAGAGTAAAATAGGAGGGGAGAGTGGGGTGGGGACTTAGAAAATAACAAGGGTGGGAGCAGGGAGCAAGGCATGTACCAGGTGGTTGGGTTGTTCGGTACAAATGTCGCCCCCCCATTTGTACCGGGGCTAGGCCCCACCCAGTACAAATCACATTTGTATCGGGTGGAAATACACCCGCGGTACCATGGTGTATTCTCCACCCGGTGCAACTGTACAAATGTGGTCTTACAACAGTGCATCGGAGCCTCTTCCTCCTGCCCCTATACAAATATCATTTGTATCAGGGGCAAAAATACCTAGTACAAATGAAAAAACGGCCCAGGGATGAATGCCTGATTCTGTAGTAGTATTGATCACTCATCACAAAAGCCGAAGAAGGGAGTGAATGAGAGATGTTTCCTGTTAGCAGAACAAAAGAAATGTACACAACAGCAACTCGCACTAGGACAAAAATGATTTGTACTCACACACGAAAATTAGCATACCGGCGGGTGTAATTGGCACCCACCGGCACTATGGTGAAAGGGGTGTCGGCTTTACACCCACCAGCGGTGAAGGTCTAGTCCCGGCGGGCAACATAAGTCACTGCACAAGACAAATGGTCCAATTTGTCTTGGCGGGTGACTTATGTCGCCCGCCAACGATGAAGGCACAATACTGGTGGGCAATATAAGCCACCGGCCAGCACAAATGGACACAACCATTTGAAAAACTCGAATTTTTCAAATGGTGTGCTTGGCGAGTGGCTTATGTCGCCCACCAAAGACGGATGGACACAACCACTTGAAAAATTCGAATTTTTCAAACGGTCTCGGATGGAGAAAACTATCAACATGAAAATTGTAGCTCTCGATAAGTTATGAAACTTTGTAGTTTACACTTTTTTATTTGAAATCATATTGTCAATGAAATTCAAATTTGAATCTCTCAATTTTGAAATTCAAATTTCGTAAGTGACCTCGGATGGAAAAACTCCCAACACGAAAGTTGTAGATCTAAGAAAGTTAAGAATCTTTTTAGTTGACAAGTTTTTAATTTGAATCTGTTTTGTGCCTAAAAAACCGACTTACACTCGGTGTTGTATAGTATGAGTAGAACCAAAACTGCATATGGATGCATATGAGTGTGTGGTGTAGTGGTAGAGGATGCTTCACGCGAGCTAGAGGTCATGGGTTCGAACCACGACAACCGCGGAGCGTCGCGACTTAACACAAAAAAATGTGCAACTTGCGACTTGATGACGGGGACGGGTGGGTGGGTGGCTTGCCGGTGGGTTCTCTCCTATAAAAAGAGTTTTTTCAGTTTATTTTCGGTTTTTAAGTGCCGACCCGGAAAACCCGAGATATTTGTCTTGGCACAAGGTTGCCGAGAAAGACCCCTTTTACCCGCCAGCAAAAATTGTTTGTGGCCTCGTGTCGCTTCTGCCGCTAACTCCTTTGCAATATCCTGATTTTCAAGATACCACGAAGGTTTCCTCTATCAATGTAAACGCATACCAGAATTTTATATCTTGAATGAGAGGAAAACCTATATAGCTTTGACAATGCTTCTATGCCGGATCTTCGCCAGCACTTCAATTTCGCTATATGAAATCTCTTTTCGTCACTCATCTCTTCTTCGGTTATTTCACACTTCTAATGTTTGACACAACAGATGGCCTTACACTTCACCATCGGTTATTTCTTCTAACAGTTTATTAAGTGCAAGCGAATGTGTGACAGATGCATAAGATTGTTGGTGGTGACTAAGCTTCTGATAGACTTCCTGCATTTCTGGTCTTGACTGAGGAGATGTTTGCAGGCAACAAAATGCCACTTCGACAAGCCAATCGATTTCTGTATTCTCCACCTTTGTTGGTGCTGATGGCCGCTGGTCCAGCATTCCCTTTACTGCAAGCTTATTATGATGCTCTCCAACGGAAGCAATGTACTGAAACTCCGTAGGGTATCTCCCCATGACAATCTCTAGCACAACCACACCAAAGCTGTAGACATCACATTTGGTTGTCACTACTGATGTGTATGAAAGCTCTGCATCAAAGTAAAATCCCCATAGTTAAAATACTTAACATATACTGTAGTAAAAACAAATAAGATACATTTTCAAGCTGCACGTGACAACATACCTGGAGCTATATAACCATAAGTTCCTGCAAGTTCGCTCCAGTTTGATGAATCTGGTTTTAGCATCCTTGCAATTCCGAAATCTGAAACATAAGCCTTGAAATCTGCATCTAGCAAGATGTTATTACTTGTTATATCACGATGGATTATTGGTGGGTTGCATTCCTGGTGCAAGTAGTAGATAGCTTGAGCCATATCTCTTACAATAGCAGCTCGCTTCTGCCAGTCTAACTCCTTTGCAAGTTCCTCATTTTCCAAGATGGCATGAAGGTTTCCTCTCTCAATGTATTCATACACTAGAAATTTGTACCAAGGATGTGAGCAAAACCCATACATCTTGATGATACTTCTATGCCTGATCTTAATCAAGATTTCGATTTCACTAAGAAATCTTTTTTCATCACTAATCTCTTCTTCAGTTGGGTGAATCCTTTTCACTGCAACTAATCTCCCCCCTTGAAGCTGTGCTTTGTATACAGTGCCATATCCCCCTGAGCCAATGATGTACCTATCATTGAAATTTTCTGTTGCTCTGATGATATCCTCAAACACTAGTTTCCCATCAAAATTCCACACTGAGAGAACATCTCTTGTATCTGTCACTATTGGTTTTTGTGGTCTTTCCATTTTACGAACAATCATAACTACAGCAAAAATTGCAATACTGATAAGTATGCACACAGGGATAGAAATAGCTAGCACCAAGCTGCGCCGAAGTGTTGCAATGTGGTATTCCATTGTTGGGGTTGAAGAGCATGGTGGCAGGCCTGAGAGATTACCACAGAGACCTTTGTTGTGGAGGAACCATGTTTTTGAGGCATTATAATGGAACAACCTTCCTGCTGGAAGAGGTCCTTCCAAGTCGTTGTATGACACATCAAGTGTTGACAGACTATCCATGCTACCAATGGAGGAAGGAATGCTTCCACTGAATTGATTATGGGAAAGGTTTAGGACCTCCAACACCATCAACTTCCCTAGTTCAGCAGGCAGCTGCCCTGTGAGTTTATTGTTGCTTACATCCAAGACCATCTGCAAACCTGCCAGATTACCAATAGTTGTTGGCAGATGTCCACTCAAACTGTTGTTGTTCACCATCAAGGACAAAAGTTTAGTGCAACTCCCGAGCTCTTGTGGTATTGAGCCGCTCAACTTATTTACCGACATATCAAGGTATTGCAAATTTCTCATCTGACCAAATTCTGGTGGTATGTGGCCTGAAAATTGGTTTTGTGATAAATTGAGTTTGAACAAGTTGGCAAGTTTGCTTAATTCTGGTGGTATCCTCCCAGATAGGTTGTTGGCATGGATTCGAAGTACCGCCAATTTTTCAAGGTTTGAAAACTCTGGGGGCAAGCTTCCAGTTATCCTGTTTTCTTCCATAGAGAATGTGGTCAAATTGATGCTTGAAGCCCAGTTTATAGACAAACACCCATAAAGGTTGTTTCTCCCCAAAAATGATGTTATAAGCCGTGGAAGCGGCCCGATACTTGATATATCTCCTGTAATTTGGTTGGAACTCATGGAAAGATCCTCCAGGCTCCTACATTTACTCAGGCTTCTAGGAATAGGCCCGGTGAACATATTGTTGGCAACATTGAACTTCCGAAGATTCCCCCCTTTGCAGACATCAGGGGGTAGTTGCCCCGAGAGCATGTTTTTTGCCAGATTTATCTCTATCAGATATGTGAGGTTAATGAAATCTTGAGGCAAATAACCTGACAGCTTGTTGTCAAAAAGGGATAGCACTCTCATGCTCGTGAGGTTGGTGAAAGTTGCTGGAATCGATCCTGAAATATTGTTTACGGATAAGTACAAGTACTGGAGGTCCACTAAAGCGCCAATATCTGCTGGGATGGATCCCAAGAACTGATTTTCATAGAGGAGAAGGGAGTTCAGCATTGTAAGGTTCCCCAAGCCTGGAGGAATGGAGCCGCTCAGCTGGTTTTTATATAAAGATAGCTCGCTTAGATTTGCAAGCAAACCAATCTTGTGTGGAATGGGACCTGTGAGCTCATTGTCAGATAGGTACAGTACGTTTAGCTCTGTAAGATTTGTCAAAGATCCTGGAATTCCTGCACTCAAATTGTTGCTATCGAGCTCAAGATCCCTCAATTTCTTGAGGCTTCCTAGGCAAGGTGGTATCGGCCCCGACAGAGTGTTATTGTAAAGGTAGAGGGTGCTTAATCTTGTCAAGTTGCAAAGGCTACTTGGTATCTGGCCGCTTAGGAAGTTGTTGCCTAGGTCCAAAAGTTTTAGATTGGTAAGCTTCCCGAGCTCCCCGGGGACAGGCCCAGTGAGCAAGTTCTGTTGGGTGACAAGATCAGTTAGTGTCGTTAGGTTCCCAAGCGATGCAGGGATACGACCTGTGAGATTGTTTCCGGAGAATCCCAGCTGGGTAAGGCGTCTCATACTGCCGAATTCGGATGGTATGCTTCCATGGAGCCAGTTGTCGGTGAGATCAAGGTAGGATAGCATTGGTAGGGAGGTGATGGCCAGAGGGATTTCTCCATGAAGGCTGTTGAAGCTGAGGTCCATGAATGTGAGGAAAGGGAGCGCGGAGAAGTTGAGCTCACCAAGGCGGCCGTCGAGGCCGAAGCTAGGCAGTGAAATTCCGGTCACCGCCATCAGCGGCGCACGGCGGCGGCCATGGTGCACGATGCCACACGCCACTCCAGTCCAGTTGCTGCTGCACGGGCTCGTCCCCGTCCGCCAGGAGGAGTCCAGTTCTGGCGGCGGGTTCCGCAGGGTGGATTTCCACTGCAGCAGGGCAGCCTGCTGCAGCTGTAGATGCATGCCTCCACGGTGCTCCGCCCCTCCTTCCACCAAGTGCATGAAGAGAATGAAGGGTTGGAACATGAAGAGGAATTGCTTCAACACCCCCATTGTTTCCCTCGTTTCGTTCTCCTCCTATGGTGTGATGCATTTGCCTTAATTAGCAGCTTGGGTTGGATGGTGTGGTGTCTACATGTAGTGTGTGACAACTGTGTGGCTAGTACTAGTAGATGCTAGAAAGTGATCGGCTCACTAGAAGGTTAAACGAATGTGGAGTCAAGTCTTGCCCCTTTATTCGATCGTTAAGGCAAGAGTTGACGTACGTCCTCTTGGTCATCACTGAATCAAAGTCGTTTGTGTTGTACATGCACATAAGCTATTTGCTAAATGCATCCGAACACATGAATTTAAATTAGCCCTTGCAGCAACATTTTTTTAAAGGAAATAGTTTTGATCTCTGCAACCACACTTGCATTCCCAGCTCAAAAGTTGATGACAACAGAGGGCAGGGTTCACCAAACCGTGAAGCGGTCGGTTTCTGGTCGGTTTCTTGAACCGGAAAAACAGACCGGTATACCGGTCAAACCGACCGGTATACCGATAGGAAGCTTTTATCAGGGTTGATAAGAGGTTGGTATACTAATCAGTTTGGCTACCGGACCGGCCCCGTAACCCCTAAAATCGCGGTATACCGGCCAGTATACTGCGAAATACTGAACCCTGATGGGGGAGGTTGTTTGGCTTCCGATTACCGATATAAAGGTAATAAATCAAAAGTAAAATTAATATTGCCTCTCCTTCCGTTCTTAGCGAATAGTATATCCAAAGAGACAGTTTTCAACACTTTGCTTGCTGAACGGATAGTTTCTCTTAACGCTGCACAGTAGCAGATATCAAAGTCACAACTAAAAATATGCACTTTTAAAAACAGAGCCGCCATAGAAGAAGTAAATGACGTCCACTGATCTCCACGCGCAAAAGGGATAATTGAGTCTACGAAAACGGAGACGCAAGACCACGCATATGACTGCACAGCACAACTAGCCACACTGTAATGAGCTGTTTTCTACTCTTTGGCCCTCTATGTTACTTTCTCCCTTCACCCGTGACAGTTGGCCGTCGGACGAAATCATTGCAGGCGGTGACAATGTGTGGCTAGCGGCGCACGGCGGATCAGGCCACGGCGCGTTGTCACACTTAGCACATTCGGGTTCGACCTGTGGCGTCGGCGCGCGCACATCATCTCGGATCTCGGCCCAGCGCGTACACGGCCATATAGATGGTCCTCACGGAGGACTCTAATTTATGTAACCTGCAATCTAGGATAAACCACTAACCACAAATGAGTGCCGGTGGTTAAAACCGGTCTTTAGTGGTTGGTGCAGGAAACACCAACAACTTTGAGTCAATAGAAATACTTCTTTGTGTTGGCCACAGAGACCTCTTTGCTAGCGGGTGCTTATGCCGCCCGCTAGTAAATGATGTTTCGATTTTACTAAAATTCACCATATTCGTTTATTATTTGTATTTTTGTCTGTTAATTTCACTTGTATTTATTATTATTTGTATTTGGATGTCAAATTCAAATATGTATCTCAACCATATAAAAAAACTAGTAAAATACATAACTCACATTACTTAACAAACATCGTACATTCAACATTTCAAATAGAACAAGTAATTATTTGCCATGTCAATATTAAAACTACTACACCCATTTACGTAATTTTTCGCACTCGTCCACAATCAATACTCCTTCTTTATCAAATAATTCTCCATCCTCATGGCAAATCTCATATTGGATGAACCTCGCTATGTCCGCACAAATGTTATCAATTTGCTGTTCTCCGAGCCCCCCACGATCCTTCAATGGTAGGCATCTGCAAGGTACACACACAATAAATGAAGATTATGATGCATTTTCATTAATTAGTAAGTTAATTAGCACATGGCCATGTGTGTCTTCAGGATTTATCCTGTACCTCCCATTATTTCTCAAGATCTTGCACACCAAATATCCACATAGCACGGTGCCGGGAGGTTGCTTGTAGCACTGCGAACAAAAAAAATGATGACTACTTATTAAGAAAAAGTGTGCAAACTATGAAAACCAGGTTTTTATGTTCTTACGTATTTTTTTTGGAGGGTGCTTCGATCCCCGCCATTTATTATGTATAGCTGATACACACGTTGAGGATACAAAGTCAAACGTTAGTAATACAATTTAATTTGGTACATAGATTGTGAACTTGCATTATTAAAATATTGCAATGGATTGTTGTCACATTGTTTTAGAATTTCAATGAAATCTTTGTAATGTTGTTCTTCATAGTTGAGGACCATGTGTGGTTCGACGACCGGTGGATGGTCGCTTCTTGGTGTGATGAGTGATTGACAACGTTGTGTGGACTAATTCTTGGCTAAGTATTGCAGGTGCAGGTTGCGGCTTGACTGGTGTTGGTGCAGGTGAAGAACAAGCGCGAAAGGTCGTCGCCGGTGAGGCCTCAAGGTGTGGAGAAGACAAGTAGGCTTCATTTGAGGGACCCGGTGGCCAGCGTGGTCAAGTGCGGGCCGCATGGTGGCATGAACAGCAAGATGAAGTCATGGACGGTTTCTTGGTTGAGCCTGAAAACCAAGGTCGAGCCGGGACTACATGGGAGAAGAGTCATGAGTGGCGATTGGCGGAGGCTACACCGAGTTCGCGGGGTTTCCAGTGGTTCACCAGAAAACTACTGGGTTCCTTGGTTGATCCACAAAGCCAAGACCGAAGAACCGAAGATGGAGGTGCAACAGCATCAGACCGGTCTGACCGGTGGGTCTGACCCGTCTGACCGGTGAGGAGCACCGATCTGATCGGTGTGCGACAACGCAGTACAGAAACTTCGAAGCGGAGGACACGTGTCGGGATCGCAAGGCTTGTGTTGTGGCTAAGCAAGTTGCGGTCGCCGGGCATCCGTCCGATGGAGAAAATCTGAAGACTTCCAAAACCGCCCTTGAGGGGCTTTTATCCCTAGTTATTAAGTAAGGGTATTTTAGACTTTCGGCTTGCCTCCATATAACCCAAGTGGTGATAGGATGTCAGCAATCTCTTGGACCCTAGTTCATTTGCTTTGTTATTTTCCCTTCCTATTTTCTTAGTTTTTCCATAGCACTAGCTTGAGAGCTTCATGGTGAGATTTTGTGAGAGGGTTGGATGATCAGGCAGCAAGCTAGACCTTGTATGAACCTCCTTGGTATGTATAGATTATTCAGTGTGGTTCCTCAAGGCTTTGTTGTGTTGTTCCCGGTTGTTCTTGGTGGTGATTTTCGGTGCCCTCTCTTGGTGGTTTTCTTGGTGTGTTTTTGGGACCTTACTCTTGGGGATTTGATGGGGGAAATATGTGTGAACCCCATGGTTCTTTTGCCTTTGATTCTCCTCCCATATCCGTGAGTTAAGGGGCTCGATTTTGGGGTTTTCCGTGTTCTAGGGTTAGAGGAGTTCTTGGCGGGATTTCTTCGATTCCTCTTGATTTGACAAGATTTGGTGGGCATAAACTTGGCTATGGACTCCTCATGAGGTGTTCTTACTATCCCCAAAGTCTTGTGCAAATCCGTGGAGCGATTTGGGAGATCGGGAGTTGGTTTTGGGGGAGTTGACCCGCGGGTGTTGTTCATCGCGAGCTGCTTGACCGGTCTGACCGGTGTGTGTGACCGGTCTGACCGGTGTATGCCACTTGTGGGATTTGCATCGGGTGAACTGCTTTACTCGTGTGTCTTTGGGTTGTGGTGCTGCTGGTCAGTTCTTGGTCTTTTTGGAGTTGTTTTTCTATGCTTTGTGTAGGGTTTTCCTTCCGTGCAAGTTGTGTTTTGGTAGTGTTCTTGTTCCAGGGCCTAGAGAAGTCACTGAGGCTCTCTGGAACACTTGTTGTGCGGCTGCTGTATCCACTGGCCTAATCGGCTCTGTCCACCGGTCTGACCGGTGTCACTGACTTGACCGGCGCAGGCCATCGGTCCGACCGGTGCAGCACAGGCAGCAAGCCGTGCAAGTTTCCGCTGTGCGTGTTGGTGAGTTTTGGCTAGGAAGGTTGTTTGTTGGTTCCTAGGTCCAGTAGCACTCCATTGGCTACGTTGGCTTGGCCAACTTGGGTAGTGAGTCGGAGACGTGTGTTGGAAGCCGTGTTCGTCTTGTTGGAGTCTCCATCTCCTTCGAGAAGAATTTTTATCAGCTCCCATTCACTCCCCCCTCTTTGGTTTGCCGTATCGGTCCTTCAAGTGGTATCAGAGCTGGTTATGGGTCTTGATTGACCCTAACCAGTCTAAGATCTAAGGATGGCGTACCAGGAACGGGGTTCGGGTCCTCCACACTTCGATGGCAAGAACTACCAAATGTGGAGTAAGCGGATGGCGGCGTTCCTCCGCGGAAAGGGTCAGATCCTTTGGGATGTCACGGTGGACAATGGCTATGTCCAGCAGATGAACTTCCTCGCTCCAGGATCGAGAGACATGTTCGACGCAAACAATAAGGCGGTCGACTACTTGTTTCGTGCTTTGTGTCAGTCTGAGTTCGATCGGGTGCACACCAAGCACTTGGCTTGTAGAATCTGGTCGGCGTTGAAGGAAGATCATGTTGGGAATGCCCAGGTTCAGGCTCGGATGTATGCGACTTACCGAAGAGAGTGCGAGAACTTCACTCATCTCCCCGGCGAGTCCATCGATGCCTTGTTTCAGAGGTTCACGGTGGTTGTGAACAACATGAGGGCCAATGTGGACATGCTCCCGTACGATGATCATGATAGGGTTGTTAAGCTCTTACATTCGTTGGATCGTACGGTTTGGGGCAGAACGTTTGAGGCTATTGTGGAGTCGGAGAAGTATGATACTCTGACCATGAACGAGTTGTTCTCGAAGCTCAAGTCGGCTGAGGTGGATAGGGGCATGACAACCAAGATCGAGGGCCCGACTGACTCTCATAGTCTCGCCCTCATCGGTGGTTTGAAAGGAAAGGCTAACGCTAACCCATCCACCAGGATGTTCTCTTTGTCCTCTTTGATGTCAATGCCAGATGAGGAGTTCGACGTGCTTGGAGAGGACGATCTGGCATTGCTGACGAGGAGATTCGAGAGGCTGCACGAGAACCGGGTGAACATGAGGAGGAACATGAAGACATGCTTCCAATGCGGCAAGCAGAGACACTTCATCGCCGACTGCCCGGAGAAGGTCGAGAACAAGGATGGCTACAAGCACAAGTCAAGGACGGATGGCAAGTACCGGTCGAGGCATGATCACAAGAGCAAGCACAAGGACGAGCAACAATCGAGGAAGAAGGAGTGCCGAGGCAAGGCCCGAGCGATGGTTGGAGAGAGCAACGTAGACTCCAGTTCCGCGTACTCCACCTCGAGCTCAAGCAGTAGTGAAGATGAAGGTGATCGTCGCAAGGGCAGGAAGTCGTTCAAAAACCTGAGCGGGTTGAGCTACTTCACTAGAGATGGCTTCTGCACCGTGGCGCTGAGCTCCGGCAGCAAGAAGAGCACACAGAGCGACTCGGACTTTGACTTCGACGACGAGGTGCGTGATGAACTTCCCTTCTTGCGTCAGGAGAATGAACGACTTGGCTTGTTGCTTGATAATCGTGATGACATGCTTGGAGAGGCCAAGAAAATGAGGAAAGAGCTTAGGGCTTCGCTTGAGGATGCTAGGACCAGAGTGGTTGAGTTAGAAACACAGAATTTAGATGCTAAGCTTGAAATTGACTCTCTGAAAGCTTCACTTGTTGTTTCTAATGAAGTTGAATGGGCTGATTGTCCTATTTTCCTTGCTGATCTTGCTTTGTTTAAGGAAAAGCATGCCTCCAAGTGTGAGGAACTAGATGTGCTTAGGGTTGAAGTGGCTGAGCTTAAGTCTAGACCTGCTTTGCTAGGTGCTTGCACTTCTTGCCCTGTCTTGCATAGTAAAATTGATGAGATGCATGCTTACACTGTTTCTCTTGAGGCTAAGTTGAAAGAACCAATTCCTACATCTTGCTCTACCTGTGAAATGCATGCTTTGAAGAATCTGGAACTTGCACATTATGCTGATCGTTTGCAGGATGAGAATGATGAGTTGAGAAAGTTGATAGGTTGGTTGTCTGGTCATGAGCCTCAGTTGAGGATAATGATCTAGACATACAAGAGGCAGGATGGTGAGGGACTTGGGGCAAACGAGGTTGGTGAGGGAAGTGGAGAGAAGATCCCAGAGCCACCAAAAACCCACCGCAAAAATGAGTTCCCTCGTCAACCTAACCATCTTAGGAACCGACTAGACACAACCCCAGCTCCACTAGAGTTTCCTCCACAAACAAACGATTTCCAAAATCCTATCAAGTTTGTGAGCACTTCAGGGAAAGTGTTCTTTTGGAAAGAGAGTGAGAAGGCTAGTGAGGAGAAACCTATGGAGAAGCCGAGTGGAGAGAAACTAAGTGAGTAGCCCCAACCCAAACCCAAGCCTAAACCTAAGCTTGTGAGGTTCCGTTGTGGCTATTGTGGGATAGATGACTATAAGGATGAGTTTTGCTTCAAGAGGAAGCGAGAGGAGAGAATGACGAAGGATTGGGTTAACAAGGACAAGTACCACCCTTCCAATGGTGTACTTGAGCATTGTGTGCAGATGCCCAGGGCCAAGGCTAGTGTGAGGACAGTTCCGGCTTGGGGAGAGAGAAAGGTTGTTGGAGGTGCTGCTGGCTGGGCTACACCGATCAGACCGGTGAGAGGCACCGGTCAGACCGGTGCAGGTCTGGACATGTAGCAGTTCGGGTTTCGTGCTCGTACAGGTGCGAGGTTTGGTTCTGGTGGTCGTGGTTCTGGTGGTTGGGCTGGAGAGTTTGCAGGAGGTCAGTTTGCTAGGCGTTCTCCCCCTCGTGTTCAATACGGGGATGGGAGGAGTCGTTGCTTTGAGTTGAAGAGGAGGGACGGTCCACGACTTTTCTTTTGTGGTTTTGGTCCTCCTCCAGTTAGAGAGGGATGGTTCCCTCATAGTGGTTACCGTGGTGCTGTTCGTGGAGGTAGCTTTGGTAGGAAAGATGGTTTAGATTGTGCTAACCCCACTTTTGAGCAAATGGCTCGACACTGGTTTTACTCTTTTGGTACTAACCCCAGTGCTGGGTCGTTTGTTCGCTCACGTGTTCATTTTTGAATTTCAGGTGGGAGACTTGAAGAACATTTGGTTGATTGACTCCGGTTGTTCGAGGCATATGACCGGAGACAAGGGGTGGTTCTCAAGTCTCGTCCGGTGGTGACAAGGAGGTACATCACTTTTGAGGACAATGGGCGTGGGCGTGTGCTTTCAGAAGGTGAGATTAAGGTGAGTGACAAGATCACTCTGAGGTGTGTTGCTCTTGTTCAATCGCTTGGATACAATTTGCTTTCTGTGTCTCAACTTTTGGATGAGGGTTTTGAGGTGTTGTTTCGGCCTGGTGGTTCTCGGATTTTGGACTCTCGAGGGGATCTTGTTTGTATGGTCATTCCCGAGGGTCAGGTGTTTCGAGCTGATTTTCTCAGTCTTCTGGTGTTGAGCTTTGTTTCTTGGCTGGTTCTTCGAGTGAGTTGTGGAAGTAGCATAGGAAGTTGGGTCACTTGAGCTTGGACCTTTTGTCTCGCTTGAGTAAACTCAATTTGGTCCGAGGATTGCCACAGTTGAAGCTTGAGAAAGAGTTGGTTTGTGCGCCGTGTATGCATGCCAAGATGGTAGCCTCTTCTCACCCGCTTCTCATCGATGTGATGACTGAGCGTCCATGCGAGCTACTCCATATGGACCTTGTTGGCCCAGCTCGTGTGCGATCTGCGGGTGGAAAGTGGTACGTCCTTGTTGTGGTGGACGACTACTCTCGGCATGCGTGGGTGTTTTTTCTCGAGGATAAGGGGGAGACGTTTGGTTTTGTTCGAGATCTTGTCTTGAGGTTGAGAAACGAGAGGCATGGAGATGCCATACGAGCAATCCACGGTGACAATGGCTCAGAATTCAGAAAAACTCTCATTTTGAAACCTTTTGCCATGACTTGGGTCTTGAACATTAGTTTTCGAGTCCGTATATGCCTCCCCAGAATGGTGTTGTGGAAAGGAAGAACAGAACATTGTGTGAGATGGCTCCGACGATGCTTGATGTGCATAGGACTCCGAGAAGGTTCTGGGCTGAGGCGGTGAATACCGCGTGCTATGTGTCGAACAGGATCTACCTCAAAGTGCATAAGTAGAAAATCCGCTACGAGTTGATGCACGGTCGCACACCCAAGGTGAGTCACTTCCATGTCTTTGGTTGCAAGTGCTTTATTCTTAAGAAAGGGAAGAAGTTGGATAAGTTTGAGGCTAGGTCGGTCGATGGTATTTTCTTTGGTTATGCATCACATTCTAGAGCATATCGTGTGCTCAATCTTGAAACTAACCAAATCGTGGAGACCTGCGAGGTAACCTTCGACGAGACACAGCCACATAGTCAGCTTGTCTTTGAGTGTGCAGGTGATGATGAGCTTGGCGAGGAGATCTTTCAGGAGGAGGAACATGAACTTGGAGATGATGGAGATGGCGGTGTGGTGCCCCTGGCTGAACATGTACCTACTACTTCGACTACAGTGGTGGACGGCCCCTCTTCCACACCTACGACGACAAACCAAGATCATGGAGAAGTTGCTGTTGAGGGGGAGGTAGCATCAAGACGAGAACTTCCCCGGCAAGTACAAGTGGATCACCCAACTTCAAGGATCATCGGCGACATGAATGAACGCACTACACGGTCGAAAGTTCAGAACAATTCTCATTTCGCTCATGCTGCATTTGTTACCACCTTTGAGCCCAAAGACATTGGACATGCACTATCTGATCACAATTGGGTTAATTCGATGCATGAGGAGTTGGAGAACTTTGAGAGGAACCAAGTTTGGGAATTGGTTGAGCCTCCCCCAGGGTGTAAGCCGATTGGTACAAAATGGGTGTGGAAGAACAAAGAGGAAGAGAAAGGTGATGTGGTGAAAAACAAGTCAAGGCTTGTTGCTCAAGGGTTCAGTCAGAAGGAGGGGATTGACTACGAGGAGACCTTTGCTCACGTAGCCCGTTTGGAGGCGATTAGGATCCTTCTAGCCTTTTCCGTGGCTAAAGGGTTCAAGTTGCACCAAATGGATGTGAAGAGTGCCTTCTTGAACGGTGTGTTGGATGAAGAAGTGTATGTGACCGGGGTTTGAGAGTGAGAAGTACCCCCACCGGGTGTACAAGTTGAGGAAGGCGCTGTATGGGTTGAAGCAGGCGCCTAGAGCTTGGTATGGTAGGTTGAGGGGGTTCCTGTTTGAGAGAGGGTTCGAGATGGGAAAGGTCGATCAAACCTTGTTTTTACTCAGGCAGGGCAGAGATACCCTGATTGTGCAGGTGTACGTGGATAATATTATCTTTGGTGGCTCGTCTAACTCTCTTGTTGCAAGGTTTGCAGAGGATATGAGTAGGGAATTTGAGATGAGCATGATGGGCGAGTTGTAGTTCTTCCTCAGGCTACAAATCAAGCAATCAAAGGAAGGAACATTTGTGCACCAAGCTAAGTACACCAAGGACATTGTGAGGAAGTTCAAGATGGAGGACTCCAAGGTTATGGCGACGTCGATGAGTATGACTACAACTCTTGATGCGGACAAGGAAGGTGAACACGTGGACCAGAAGGAGTACCAGAGCATGATCGGGTCACTCCTCTACTTGACGGCAATGAGGTCGGACATCCAGTTCTCGGTATGTCTGTGCGCTTGTTTTCAAGCGTCTCTGAGGACTTCGCATCGGCAAGCGGTGAAGCGAATTTTCAGGTACTTACATCACACTTCCAACTTCGGCCTTTGGTACACCGCGTCCTCTTCTTTGGCGCTTCATGGTTTTTTGGATGCGGATTTTGCCGGGTGTCGGTTTGATAGGAAGTCCACTTTTGGGACTTGCCAGTTTTTGGGTTCTTCTTTGGTGTCTTGGTCTTCCCGCAAACAGTCGAGTGTTGCTCAATCCACTACCGAGGCAGAGTATGTTGCCGCAACTAGTTGCTGCTCTCAGCTCCTTTGGATCACATACACCATGAGTGACTTTGGTGAGGAGTATACCCATGTCCCACTTCAATGTGATAGCACCAGTGCCATAAGTGTTGCACAGAACCCAGTGCTCCATTCCAAAACCAAGCACATAGAAGTGAGGTATCATTTTCTGAGAGACAATGTAGAGAAAGGGAGAATAACCTTGATCCATGTACCCACACATGACCAACTAGCCGATATTTTCACCAAACCCCTAGATTAAGCAACTTTCACTCGTTTGCTGGGGGAGCTTGGTGTGTGTTTGATTTCCTGAGTTGGGTGTGTGGGAGCTCCTTTGTAGCATATGTATAGTTTCCTTTGTGCATTTCTTTCATTTGGCATGGCATATGTAACATGATGTATAGGCATCCTTGTATCTTAGATTGCATGCATTTTGTATCATATGCATCGGTTAGGAAAAGCTTCTCCTATATACATTGTTCACCATAGAATGCTATTTATGTATTTGTGAGTTCGTTTGGTATGATATCGTTAGTTTGGATTATCTCATGAAAATCATTATTTATATCCATGGTCGATGGCTATGTTTTTCTGAAAATGTCACATGTATGCTCTCTTATGAGTAAATGCCTTTATATGATCTTGACATGTTTTAGTGGTTTGGTTATGCTTAATTTGTGGTTGGATAGCTTATTTTGATCATATGGGGCCAAAGGCTCATTTGCCATCATGAATGTTTAGCCCTCATGCTTTATCTTGTGGAGGGGCATAAGTTCCTTTTTATCGCAAAGACATTTCACGTACCAATTATGAATCTGAAAATGAAATGAAAATTTCTTGGAAAGTGTGCTCCCATGTCATATGTGCTTAATTTAATTTAATTTGGGTGCTAAACCGTTACATGATGCCTACCAATGAGAAGTCTCATATATAGAAGTAGGCACATGGCTCGCTGGCTTTCACATGACATGAGGTGCTTGTGGGTGTTTGTGATGGTCTTATGATTAGAATGGTTGTCCTAGCATGAAGTTTGTGTGGCTTTCCCATTTTGACATGTTTTGCTCATGTTTAGGACTTTGCTCATGAGAGGGTAAATTTTCGCAAAATCGCTCAAATCCCTCTTAGCTTCGTCCATTGGTTGTGGAACTTGGTAATCATGTAGTTGATGTCAATACGAAGCTATTGTCGTATGGACCTCCCTGGGCCCACTACCTCGGTGGGTACCAAGACCGACTACTTGGTGGGCCCCTGGGACTACCCCGCTTGCGCTACACGGCACCTGATGGCGTGGAGCACAAGGACTACAGAGGAGAAGTACTCGATTAGGAAGCTGTACATGTCCCGCACTGTATGGAAGACTCCTATACGTACTTGACTAGTACTCTCTCCCTACTCCGACTTGTATCCCTGCCTCCCGGACTATATAAGGCGAGGCAGGGACCTCTCTCTAGCATCCAATCTCATCTCACGGCGTACAATTACACCATCTTGTAATTGTACCCAATCAATCCAGAGCTACGCAACATACAGGACGTAGGGTATTACGCACCTCACGGCCCGAACCTGTCTAAATTGTGTGCCACGTGTCTCTTCCTTCGAGTTACCGATCTCGGCGAGGCCACATTCATCTACTTCGGGTACTCACCTTAGTAGGTTGCCGGTCTAAAACACCGACAGCTAGCGCGCTAGGTAGGGGCTCTCGCCCGAGATCACATGGCGAACTCCACGGCTTCTGTCTACTTCAAGCCAACCGTCGCCTTCAACCGCGGCGACACCTTCGTTTTCGGCGCTTGGGTCTGCACTGCTGACGGCGCAAGGTCCTTCCAGCGCCGCCTCACCATGCCGCCCAACCCGGAGACCGGCTTCGTGACGCTTCCAGAAGTTGTCACTGGCGAGCTCGCCGGCAAGTTCGGCGAAATTTCGGTCTTCAACCATCACACTGACTTTGAGCTCGAGTCCGCTTCCAACTCGAACTCGACGTCTCCATGGGCCATCACATGCGAGCCGGCTGCTTAGCCATCGCATGTGGTCCCACCACCCCGTGAGCGCTCCGCGCGTGGTCCCCGCATCCCCAGCCGGGCCCGCACAGAGGCTCCTTCTTCGCGCCGGGCCGGCAAGGAACCCGTACCCGAGTACAACTCGGACTCCGACACCGCCCCCGACCACGCTTCGGACTCCAACCCCCTCTCCGGGTTCTACTCGGATTCCGCATACGAGTTCGACTTCGGGTCGGACCCAGAGGATCCCGAGTCCGAGGACAACTCCACTGAGCATCCCTTATCAGGGCCGGCCTCTGGGCTGGTTATAACATCCACACCGGCCGGGAGATTCGTCTACTGGCCAGACCGCAAGCCCGCTGACCTGATAAGCGGAGACTCACGCTACGTCGCCTACATCGACTCGCTCCCGTTCCAGGAGGGAACACCACTTGCCCGAGCTGACTCAAACACCCCAACTGAGGTGGCGGCTTCTGAGTCCAGCCTTGGCACCCCTGATCGCCAAGTCTTCATGGCTGCCGGCGACACCCCAGGACCTTCAGGGACGGCTCAAGACAAGTACCTTGAAGACATCTCCTCAGACGAGCTGTCTGCCAACACACCTGCAAACGAAACCCCCTCATACAGAGACGCTCGACGTGAGCGTAACAGGAAGCGCAACGAACGGTGCCGGCGTCTCCGAGACAACCTCCCCATTCACAACCTCGCGGAAGCTCTCGAGGCGGTTGAGAGCAGAGTACACACTACCCCTGAGCAATGCCTCATGTCGATCACAGTGATCGCACGCCAGGCCCAGGGAATTCGCGCCGGGGAGGTCATCGCCAAGCTCGTTGAATACGCCTACTTCATGCAGGTCGACAACAGGGTCAACCAGCCTCCTCCCGCCAGGAACCGCGACAACAAAGCCACAAGTCGCAGCACCAACCTCGGTCCCAACCGTACTCGAGCTGAGCTTCCAGCTCAGCCCAACTGTACCCGCTCAAACGCCGGCAGACCTCCACAGGGTGGCAACAGCAACCGCGAGGTTGTCCCTCACCGTGCTCCTGCCGGCGGCGGCGGCCGCGACCCTGCCGGCGGCGGCAGCGACGACGAGAGCTCCAACCACGGAGCCAACAGGAGGGCCGACGGCGGTGGCAACCACGACAGTCGAGACCACGTGAACAGCCACGCCTCCGGTGCCTCACAGAGCGGCTACGACGCCCGCCAGAAGATTGAGGAGCTGCGGCAGAAGAAGTTAACCACTGCAGGCGACAATGATGGATTCCCCGCCTTCTCACCTCGACTTCGCAACTTGCTCCTCCCCGACAAGTTCAAGCCTTTGGGGATCACCAAGTACGACGCGAAGCAGGACCCCATCCAGTGGCTCAGGTGCTACGCCCTCTCCATCGAGAACGCTGGCGGCAACAACGACACCAAGTGCCTCTACTTCCCCTTACGCTCGAACCAAGCTCCACTCACATGGCTCGAGTCGCCGGACAAGCACTCGATCGACAAGTGGGACCACCGAAGGAGCAGTTCACCGAAGAACTTCGCGGGCGCCATGGGCCGATCGGGTACTCGCATGGACCTGGCCATGATCAAGCAGGAACAAGGCGAGACCCTCCGCAAGTACATGCGCCGCTTCTTCGACAAACGCGCCACCGTAGTCGACGTCACCGACAAGGAGGTCATCGACCTCTTCCAAGACGGCCTCTACCACTACCGCACCTTTGAAGACTTCGGTCGTCGCCGCCCCAAGTCCATCCCCCACCTCAAGGACATGATCATGTCCTGGGCGGATGAAGAAGACAAGGCCAACGCCAAGTACGACGCCATCTGTGGCAAGAACAAACAGAATGCGGGCGGCGGCAGCGGCAACAACGGGAACCAAGGCAGTCGCAACAACAACAACACTACGCGGGTCCCAACAGCAAGCGCAAGCCAGACAACACTGTCGCGGCTATCCAGCGCCCTGCGAAGGAGAACTCGAAGAAGAACTCCGGCAGCTTCAAAGACTTGCTGAAGGAGAAGTGCCCGTGGCATCTGAACGGCAACCACACCACCGAGCAGTGCTACCAACTCAGCATGCACTCAAAAGTACTCCAGAGCCACCGCACCCTCACAACAAAAAGGGCAAGAAGAAGAACGACGGAGATAACAACGACTTCCAGGAACCCGACAAGACTGTCAACGTCCTCTTCGGCGGACTACCCAGCAGGAGGGAGCAAAAGGCTACCCGTCGAGAAGTCATGAGCATTGAACCAGTGGTCCCGACCCCTCTCTGGTGGTCGGAGGTACCCATTACCTTCTCCCGCGCGGATCAATGGACCAGCTTCTCCGAACCAGGGCGGTTCCCCCTCGTCCTGAAGCCAGTGGTCGCGGGCTCCAAGCTCAACAAGGTCCTCATCGACGGTGGAAGCAGGCTCAACGTCCTTTTCACCAAGACCTTGAAAAAGATGAAGCTCGACATCACCCACATGCTCACCAAGAGCAACACGCCCTTCTACAGCATCGTCCCCGGTAACGCGGCTATCCCACTGGGCTCAGTGGTCTTGCCAGTTACCTTCGGGGAATCTCGAGACAACTACCGTACCAAGTACATCAAGTTCGAGGTCGCGGACTTCGAGACTTCCTACCATGCCATCCTCAGCAGACCGGCCATCGCCAAATTCATGGCGGTGCCCCACTACACTTACTTGGTACTCAGTATGCCAAGCCCAGCGGGTGTACTCTCTCCAAGGGGACTTGAAGATCTCCCACGACTGCGACACAGAAGCCGGGGAGATCGCCTCTACGAATCAAGTACCCAACGCTATGATGGAGGTCTACGCTGCGTTGAAGAAGCTTGCTTCAAGTGAACTCGACATCCCGGAGAAGTCTGACAGCGCCAACAAGCCTCAGCCACCTGAGGAGGTTCTAGTCAAGACGATCGACCTCGGAACAGGCGACTCCAGCAAGACCACCACCATCGGGGCCGGCCTCGACCCCAAATAGGAAGACGCGCTCATCAACTTCCTCCGGGCTAACTGCGACATCTTCGCGTGGAAGCCAGCGGACATGCCAGGAGTGCCCAGGGAGTTGATTGAGCACTGCCTCAACGTCGATCCTAAGGCCACCCCCAAGCGACAACACCTCCGATGCTTTGCCGACGATAGACGGGATGCCATCAAGAAGGAACTCGCCAAACTACTTGCGGCCGGCTTCATCAGAGAAGTCTTCCATCCTGAGTGGCTCGCCAACCCTGTCCTCGTACGCAAGAAGAACTCCAACGAGTGGAGGATGTGCATCGACTGCACCGACCTCAACAAGCAGTGCCCCAAGGACCCCTTCGGGTTGCCGCGGATTGATCAAGTCATCGACTCCACGGCGGGCTGCGACCTGCTCTGCTTCCTCGACTGCTACTACGGGTACCACCAGATCGCGATCAAGGAAGAAGACCAGGAGAAGACCGCGTTCATCACCTCATTTGGCGCGTATTGCTACATGACCATGTCCTTCGGGTTGAAGAACGCCGGCGCCACCTACTAGCGAGCTACCCAGGCCTGCTTCAAGAAGCAACTCAACAAGAACATCGAAGCCTACGTGGATGACGTGGCCGTCAAGACCAGAAACTCCAGTACCCTCATCGACGACCTTGAAGAGACTTTCGCATCCCTACGCGAGTACCGCTGGAAGCTCAACCCGAACAAGTGCGTCTTCGGCGTACCTTCGGGCAAACTACTCGGCTTCATCATCAGCCAACGCGGCATCAAAGCTAACCCCGAGAAGATCTCCGCCATCACCAGCATGAAAGCTCCCACGTGCATCAAATACGTCCAGAAGCTGACCGGGTGCATGGCGGCCTTGAACAGATTCATCTCGAAGCTTGGAGAACGGGGGCTCCCCTTCTTCAAACTACTCAAGCACCAAGAGAAGTTCGTGTGGACTCCAGAGGCAGATCAAGCCCTTTCCCAACTCAAGGACTTCCTATCGAAGCCACCGGTCCTCACGGCTCCTCGCAAAGGCGAGCAATTGCTGCTCTACCTCGCTGCGACTACTCATGTGGTCAGAACTGCCATCATCGTCGAGCGGCAGGAAGACGGCCACGCCTACCCAGTCCAGCGCCCAGTCTACTTCGTCAGCAAGGTCCTGTCAGAGTCCAAGGCACGCTATTAGCTTTGTGCGAAGCTCCCCGTACGCGGTACTAATCACCTCGCGGAAGCTACGACACTACTTCCAGGAGTACTTGATCTCCGTCGTCACCGACTACCCGCTCGGCGACATCCTGCGGAACCAAGATGCTACTGGAAGAATCTCCAAGTGGGCAGTCGAGCTCAGCGCCCTCACCATTGACTTCAAGCCACGCACAGCCATCAAGTCGCAGGCGCTAGTCGACTTCATGGTGGAGTGGCGGGAGAACCAGCTACCTACTCCAACCATGCGACCAGAGCATTGGGTGATGTACTTCGACGGCTCACTCAACCTCGAGGGCGTAGGTGCAGGAGTACTCCTGATCTCTCCAACGGGCGAACAACTCAAGTACGTCCTGCAGATCTTCTGGAAGGTCTCAAACAACGAAGCCGAGTACGAAGCTCTCCTACACGGGCTCCGCCTCGCGGCTTCACTGGGCATCAAGCGGCTACTTGTCTACGGCGACTCCGCAGTGGTCATCAACCAAGTCAACAAGTCCTGGGACCGCAACAAGGAGAACATGGACGCCTACTGCCTAGAAGTCCGCAAGCTCGAGAACAAGTTCTACGGTCTCGAGTTCCACCACATCGTCGCGACAACAACATTGCAGCGGACGTCCCGTCGTCGAAGCTTGGATCTACCCGCGCTCAAGTACCAGCGGGTGTCTTCGTTCACGAGCTTCATGCGCCATCCATCCCGGAGCGGTGGCACCGACCACCGTCCCGAGCCGCACCCACCGCCGGACAGGGAGGTCATGATGATCGACGTGGACTGGAGGCAACCCTTCATCGACTACCTCAGCGAGCAGAAGGTTCCCTCGGACAAGAACTTGGCCGAGCAGCTCATCCGCCGCGCCAAGTCCTACGTCCTCGTCGGAGACAAGCTTTAAAAGCGGGGCGCATCTTCTGGAGTACTCATGAAGTGCGTTCCCAGGCAAGAAGGCAAGGACATCTTGGAGGAGATCCACAAGGGCGTCTACGGCAACCACGCGTCTTCCCGCACGCTGGTCAGCAAGGTCTTTCGGCGAGCTTTCTACTGGCCCACAGCCCTGGGCGATACTGAAGAACTCGTCAGAAGGTGCCAAGGATGCCAATACTTCGCCAAGCAGCAACACGTCCCAGCCTACAAGATAGTCACCATACCGCCAACCTGGCCCTTCGCCTGCTGGGGGCTCGACATGATTGGGCCACTGCCAACTGTGCCAGGTGATTTCAACAGGGTATTGGTGGCCATCGACAAGTTCACCAAGTAGATCGAGGTCAAGCCAGTCACATGCCCCAATGCTGACAGAGTACTCTACTTCCTGGATGAAATCGTGCATCGCTACGGACTACCCCACCGCATCATCACAGATCTGGGCTCCAACTTCAACAACCACCAGTTCTGGGAATACTGCGAGAACAGCGGGATCGACGTCCGATACGTCTCAGTCGCCCATCCTCGGGCCAACGGACAAGTCGAGCGCGCCAACGGGATGGTGCTCGACACTCTCAAGAAGCGGCTACACGACGCTGCCAACTCCAAAGGAGGCAAGTGGATCAAGGAACTACCCAACGCACTCTGAGGGCTACGTACTCATCCCTCCAAGCCAACGGGGCAATCCCCTTACTTCCTAGTCTACGGCTCCGAAGCAATCCTCCCTGCTGATGTCTTTTGGAACTCACCAGCAGTGGAGCATTATGACGAAGGCGTCTCTGAAGACAGCATAAGAGTTGACATCGACGGACTCGAAGAAGCTTGCTGCGCTTCCCTCGTCCAATCAGCAAGGTACCTGGAGGGTATCCGACGCTACCATGATCGCAACGTCAAGGAACGCTCCTTCAACGTTGGTGATCTTGTCCTCCGTCGTATCCAGAACACGGAAGGACTACACAAGCTCAGCTCCCCCTGGGAAGGTCCCTTCACCGTGGCAAAGGTGACCGGGCCGGGCTCCTACCGCCTCCAGACACTTGAAGGCGAAGACATCAACAACTCGTGGAACGTCGACCAGCTCTGTCGGTTCTACGCTTAGTCTACACGACTACTCCGGGGCTCAAGTCTACACGACTACATCAAGACCCCTCCGCCGTAAGCGGCCTCCGGGCCCCGGCTCCAGTCTCCGGACTACTCCTTCGCTGTAAGCAGCCTCCGGGTCCAGGCACTAGTCTCCGGACTACACCTCTCCAAGATCCAGTCCGCGCGGCTACCTACGGATCCTGAGCTGCGACGAGCGACAAAGGACTCTAGCAGTGGTCTACTGAGAGACCATGTACTCCAAGATGCAGCCTATACGGCTACTTACGAATCTACTGCTGTAAGCGGCTACTCGCCCTAGCACCACTTAGCCGTAAGCGGCCTCCGGGTCCTGACGACTACTCTGTAACTACGGCCCTGGCCATCTAGGTGTACTTCTTCAGTAATAAAGTTTGATCAATTATCAACTTCTTTACTGTCTACTTCCCTCAACGGGACTACCGCCGAGTACGACTACTCGCATCAACTCCACGATGGGGCTCCACACTCTAAGATCGCGACTACGAGTACTCATTGATGGAACTTTTCTTCATTAATACTTGGACAATTACATTACAAATGTTTTTGTACACATACTGCTATGAGCTAACCATTATAGGACTACTGGAGGTTAGGCTTCTCGGCGACTTGCTCCGCAATGGGCGCCATCTGCTCCAGCAGCTCCGCATACTGTTCATCCGTACAGTTGGCGGCTACCCCGCCAGCGACTACATCTACGGGCGCCTTCGGGAAGTAGGACTTCATGAATGCCAGCACCTGGTTCGGGATCGACCTCGCCAGATGCTTCACATACGCCGCCAGCCGGCTGGGGGCTTCCTTGAGGCGATCCACGAGCGGTGCTATCTTGGGGCCGCCAGGATGAGGCACCAAGAGTCTTGCAATGGGAAGCGCGGCTTCTTCAAGTTCCTTCAGCTGGGCCCGCAGCGCCTCGCAGTCCTCATTCAGCTTCTGCAACAATTTGTAGCAGTTGACGAGGTCACGATCGGAAGCAATACGAAGCTCCATGTGCTTGTCGCACTCGAAGGCAAGCTCCTTATAGTCAAGCTCGAGTACCTGGCGGGCCTCCTGCTCTCGGTAGAAGAGGTTCTTCATGTCTGTCTCTGAGGTCCTCAATTGCTCCACCCGGGTCTCAAGCTCTGCAAAACAACAAGGCGCAGCGGGTTAGACTACCTCTCGACCTCCAGCAACTACTCAACAAGTCAAGCGGTGTACCTTTGTTCTTGTTGCGGAGTGACTTGTTCTTCCGCACCAAGTCGTCGCTCTTTGCCTGCATCTCCTGGATGTCATTGTGATATTTGGCGAAGGCGGCATCAAGCTTGGATTGCATGGAAGCCGCGTGTTTCCGCGACTTCAAGAGTTGATCCTCCAGCGCTTCAGCCCGGAGCACCGCGTCGCCGAAGCCTTGCAGCATGCTAGACTTCTCGCGGGACCTCTCCACGACATCCTGCATAGACAACACATGTCAAATGAGTACTCAACGACAGAGGGTTGACTACTCAGGAGATAAGACTACTCACCTTCATCAACTGTTCAGCCTGGCGGACCGCCTCCAGGTGCCTGGCCACCGTTGCCGGGTTGACCAAGTCGTCTGCCAGCAACTCCACCTCGCCACGACTACTCGTGGCGGCTTCAGTCATCGGGGCAGAGCGGATGGGCTCCGCGTCTTGGATCTCCGGGGAGCAGACAACCACCTCCAGAGCAACCTCTGGTGGCACGGTGGCCTCCTCTCCTCCGGTCGCCACGGCGGCCTCCTCGGCGGCCTCCTCCATCGGCTCGGGGGCTCCTTCAGCAGCTTCCCGCACTTGTGGTGTCAAATTCGGCATGGGCACCACCGCCGGGATGTCGCTCCCTTCAGCCTCAGCACCTGTCAACAAGAAGACGAGCACATCAGCGACTACGACTACTCTTTGGGAGTACTATACCCTCAGCAGAGTACTTACCTTCGACCACGCTGGCCTCATGCAATGTAGCTCCAGCAGCCGGCGTCTCGGACTCCGCCTGAGGGGCAGGAGTGGACTCCTTGGCGGGCGGCGCGGCTTCTTCCTCTGCCACCGCCGTAGAGGGCTCATCCCCCTCCCAGGACAGATCTGTTGATTTCCTGCAAAAGTACACAAATTGGTTGTCAATCAAGTTCGACTACTACATCAAGTACTACTCGAGAAGGTTCAGCACTTACAAGCTTGACCGGACTATCGTCACGGTCGGGGCACCGAGGATGCTGGCAATGTCTACCAGTCCAGCCTCGGCGAGCGCCTCCTCTTGCGCCTCTGCGGCCGCTGCCTCTTCTGCAGCGACGACAGCCAGTGCAGCGCCCTCCTGCACTCCTGCGGCCACCACTTCTCCAGTAGCAGCGGCTGCGGGCTCCGTGCCCCCTTGAGGAGCAGGGGGCTGGCGCTCCAGCTGCGCCAAGAGCTCTTCAACAGTGGGGGCTGGGCTACGACTCCCAGCGGGTTCCCCCACCGTGTCCCACTCGCCTTCGTCGCCCTGATCAGCGGGCTCCGTAGGCGGCACCTCCTGCAAGCAAGGAAGCCGAGTCATCAGCAAGTGAACTCGAGAGACTAGTACTCGACTACACTACTCAAGATGTCTTACCTCCTGGGGCATGGTCTCAGAGACCTTCAACTTCTTCGTCACCCGCTTGCGGGCGGGGTTGCGCGGCTTCCGTGGCGGCGCAGCTAGACTAGCCTCCATGCTAGCCGGTGGATCTTGTATGAGGGGCACGTGAGGTAGGCCGGGACGGCTGAACCTCGACCGCAGCTAGAAGCGGTCCTGCAGCGTCTCCTCGTCGTCGTCCTCGTCGGACGTGTCCTCCACGACGACGGTGTCGTCTCCTTCACCAACCTCCCGCCGCTCCTTGACCTTGGTTTTCCCCTCCTCCGGGATCTCGACTTCCTGAGGGGGCGGCGTCGGCTCCGAGATGAACTTCTTCAAGTCGTCCTGCAATACACAACTCATCAGCGCGACTACTCAGAATGAACGGGTACTCGACTGGGGGGTACGGCTACTTATCTCCTTTGGCGGGCGCGTGGCAGAGTACTCTGGGACAGGGCACGCCGTGTACGGTGGCATGTCCTTGAAGATGCGCGTCAGCCTATCGACAATGTTGTCGTCGTCGACTTCGCCTCCAGGCATCCGCGACGTGTCGTCGTCGTCGGTGTACTCAAAGCCCAGGGTGTCGCGGGCCATCAGTGGCTGCACCCTGTGCTTCATGAAGCTGAAGGCCACGTGCTCGGCCCTCAGCCCGGCTTCTCTCAGCACCTTGATGCGCGCCAACAGCTCGGGGAGCTGGATCCTCTCCTGCATCGTGGGCTCCGTGTTCCACCAGGCACGATGTTTGGGCTGCTTCCCGCTCGGCTTCGGCAACCCGGGGTGGTGGTTCGTGATGTAGAACCATTTCGCCTTCCAGTCCTGGTTGGAATCAATAAGCTTGTACGAGAAGTACTGCTCGGCGGCGTCCTCCCGCATTTGGATTCCTGCTCCACCGACTACTCGCGGGTTGCTGGCGCTCGGCTGCGGCTTCACCCGGAAGAACTTCCGGAACAAGATCCAACGGGGTTTAATCCCCAGGAACGCTTCACAGAAGTGGACGAAGACAGCGGTGTGGAAAATACCGTTGGGATTAAGGTTGAGGTACTCGACGCCGTAGTACCCCATGAGGTCTTTGAAGAAGTCGCTCGCCGGAAGTGCGAGTCCGCGTTCCGCCAAGCGCGCAAACATCGGGATCTCGTCTTCGCTCTTCTCCATCGGGTACGGATCCCCGCGGCGGCCCTCCACATGTCCATCTCTTTCTCACGGATGAATCCGCTGTTGAGGAGGGCCAGCAAATTTTCAGTCTTCATCTTCGATCAGGCCGCGGTGGAGACATCGGCGGTGCTGCCCCTGCGGCAGATCCGGCGGCTTCGTCGTGGCTCCTCTTCTTCCCGGTGGCCTTCGCGGTCATGGACGGCGACGACTTCATCCTCCAGGTGCACGACATCTTCACGCGCATTCGCTCGGGGGCTACCGCGGTGGCTCTCTCTGGCGGCGCACTCAGATCTACAGTGGCGGAGGCGTGCGCTGGCGGTGACTCTGGCCAAGATCTATTCGAAATGGCTACAACTGCGATGGGTGAAAAACCCTAACGGTTTTGGCTTCTATTTATAAGTCAAAACGGCCCTCCAACGGCCGAATGGATAAGTCTGCGCTCGGCTGACTCAGTGGCCGCGCGTGACTCTTCGTATTCTACTAGTCGACGCGCCTCACCTCGGGGGCTCGGCTACTTCTACTCGACTACCTGGGAAGCGACAAGACTCAGGAGCATCTCAGGACACATTCTACAAGATGACCGTTCAATTCGAGAGGAAGTACTCGACTCAAGGCTCGGGGGCTCCGTGCCACGTGTCCTTCGGTTTTTTCTCTCTGGATTTTTCGGGATATTCTTGCCAAAACTTCAGATGGATCCTCAGCCAGAGCCTACGACTCAACCTAAGGCTCGGGGGCTACTCCATATGGCTTCAAGACAACGCGGGCATTTTTGAAGACCTTCGAGGGCAGCACTCGAGGACGCTTGGGACTACTCGAGAAGACTTCAAGAGTGCTCGGACTTCAGCTGGAGTACATTCTAGCCTCGGGATGCTTCGACTATTCTTGAGGACTTTTGACTTGTAGTACTCGGGGACGCTTGAGGACTACTCGTTAAGGCCGTCAAGATTACTTGAAGCTATCCTTCTCGACTACAAAGTACTCGGGGGCTTGTCGTATGGACCTCCCTGGGCCCACTACCTCGGTTGGTACCAGGACCGACTACTCGGTAGGCCCCTGGGACTACCCGGCTTGCGCTACACGGCACCTGATGGCGTGGAGCACAAGGACTTCGGAGGAGAAGTACTCGGTTAGGAAGCTGTACATGTCCCGCACTGTATGGAAGACTCCTATACGTACTCGACTAGTACTCTCTCCCTACTCCGACTTGTAACCCTGCCTCCCGGACTATATAAGGCGAGGCAGGGACCTCTCTCTAGCATCCAATCTCATCTCACGGCGTACAATTACACCATCTTGTAATCGTACCCAATCAATCCAGAGCTACGCAGCATACAGGACGTAGGGTATTACGCACCTCGCGGCCTGAACCTGTCTAAATTGTGTGCCACGTGTCTCTTCCTTCGAGTTACCGATCTCGGCGAGGCCACATTCATCTACTTTGGGCACTCCCCTTAGTAGGTTGCCGGTCTAAAACACCGACAGCTATGGAGTCTCTAACTTGCTCATTTGGACATGTGTAGCATACTATGTTGAATTTTGTTTATTTGAGAAGCTCTAGGTTGAATTTTTCGCATTTTTGGCTTGATTCATGCATTGCCAACAAGGGGGGGGGGGGTTTGAGCTTGAAATGGCTTGGTGGATGCATTTAGAAGGTTTTCAGGTGGTTTCGAGCCATTTCTGGGCTCTGGTGTGCACCGCTCTGACCGGTTAAGGTCACCGGTCTGACCGGTCATAGTGCTGGTTTTGTTCACATGTTGCACACCGGTCTGACCGGTGGTGTTGACCGGTCTGGCCGGTCAGGGTTGAGCTGTTGCAGCTACCCTGTGTCAAGTTGTGTCTTGCATGCATTCGTCCAGGGGGAGTTGCATTGGTTTAAGGGGAGCTCTTTGTGGTTTTGCGAGCTTTGGTTTGGTGGTTGTGCTCTTTGCTTGAGCATAGTTTTGTCTCAGATGTGTCGAGCCGTTGCCCTTGCCTAAGGGGTCCGAGACTTGTCTTCAAGTGATCTTGCTCTTTTGCCTTTCTTTGGCTTTCGATCGCTTATTGGAGTTTCTTTTTATTCGTTTCTTTTCTTTTTCTTTTCTCTCTTGTTACTATATGTGTGTGTTGTCAATCCACTCATCAAGGGGAAGATTGAGGACCATGTGTGGTTTGAGGACCGGTGAATGGTCGCTTCCTAGTGTGATGAGTGATTGACAACGTTGTGTGGACTGATTCTTGGCTTAGTATTGCAGGTGCAGGTTGCGGCTTGACTGGTGTTTGTGCAGGTGAAGAACAAGCGCGAAAGGTCGTCGCTGGTGAGGCCTCCAGGTGTGGAGAAGACAAGTAGGCTTCGTTCGAGGGACCCGATGGCCAGTGGGGTCAAGTGCGGGCCGCATGGTGGCATGAACAGCAAGATGAAGTCATTGGACGATTTCTTGGTTGAGCCTGAAAACCAAGGTCGAGCTGGGACTACGTGGGAGTTGAGTCATGAGTGGCGATTGGCGGAGGCTACACTGAGTTCGCAGGGTTTTCAGTGGTTCACGAGAAAACCATTGGGTTCCTTGGTTGATCCACAAAGCCAAGACCGAAGAACCAAAGACGGAGGTGCAGCAGCATCGGACCGGTCTGACCGGTGGGTCTGACCGGTCTGACCGGTGGGTACCGGTCTGACCAGTGAGGAGCACCGATCTGACCAGTGTGCGACAACACAGTCCAGAAACTTCGAAGCGGAGGACACGCGTCGGGATCGCAAGGCTTGTGTCGAGGCTAAGCAGGTTGCGGTCACCGGGCATCCGTCCGATGGAGAAAATCTGAAGACTTCCAAAATCGCCCTTGAGGGCCTTTTATCCCTAGTTATTAAGTAAGGGTATTTTAGACTTTCGGCTTGCCTCCATATAACCCAAGTGGTGATAGGATGTCAGCAATCTCTTGGAACCCTAGTTCATTTGCTTTGTTATTTTCCCTTCCTATTTTCTTAATTTTTCCATAGGACTATCTTGAGAGCTTCATGGTGAGATTTTGTGAGAGGGTTGGATGATCGAGCGGCAAGCTAGACCTCGTATGAACCTCCTTGGTATGTATAGATGATTTGGTGTGGTTCCTCAAGGCTTTGTTGTGTTGTTCCCGGTTGTTCTTCGTGGTGATTTTTGGTGCCCTCTCTTGGTGGTTTTCTTGGTGTGTTTTCGGGACCTCGCTCTTGGGGATTTGATAGGGGACATATGTGTGAACCCTTCGTGGTTATTTTGCCTTTGATTCCCCTCCAAAATCCGTGAGTTAAGGGGCTCGATTTTGGGTTTTTCCGTGTTCTAGGGTTAGGGGAGTTCTTGGTAGGATTTCATCGATTCCTCTTGATTTGACAAGATTTGGTGGGCATAAACTTGGCTATGGACTCTTCATGAGGTGTTCTTACTATTCCCAAAGTCTTGTGCAAATCCGTGGAGCGACTTGGTAGATTGGGAGTTGGTTTTGGGGGTGTTGACCCGCGGGTGTTGTTCATCCCAAGCTGCTTGACTGGTTTGACCGGTGTTTGTGACCGGTCTGACCGGTGTATGCCACTTGTGAGATTTGCCTCGGGTGAACTTCTGGACTCGTGTGTCTTTGGGTCGTGGTGCTGCTGGTCAGTTCTTGGTCTGTTTGAAGTTGTTTTGCTAAGCTTTGTGTAGGGTTTTCCTTCCGTGCAAGTTGTGTTTTGGGAGTGTTCTTGTTCCAGGGCCTAGAGAAGTCATTGAGGCTCTCAGGAACACTTGTTGTGCAGCTGCTGTAGCCACCGGCCTGACCGGCTCTGTCCACCGTTCTGATCGGTGTCACTGGTCTGACCGGCGCAGGCCATCGGTCTGACCAGTGCAGCACAGGCAGCAAGCCGTGCAAGTTTCCGCTGTGCGTGTTGGTGAGTTTTGTCTCGGAAGGTTGTTTGTTGGTTCCTAGGTCCAGTAGCACTCCAGTGGCTGCGTGGGCTTGGCCAACTTGGGTAGTGAGTCGGAGACGTGTGTTGGAACCGTGTTCGTCTTGTTGGAGTCTCCATCTCCTTCGAGAAGAATTTTTATCGGCTCCCATTCACTCCCCCCTCTCTGGTTCTCGGTATCGGTCCTTCAATAGTGTAGGGAGTCGAAGACTCCTACTTCTCTATGCTTCAGACAAATAATGAAGCCAATGAAATAGTCTCTATATTACATTAAAATATTTAATATTCTACACTGTATTAAATATATCACCTAGTATATATAGATATAGTAATTGAAACTAAATGAAAATTATAAGGACACATGATATCAATCTTCTTCATTGTTTTTACAATGTATACAGACACGATGTGCTTTTGAGTTGTGTGGTGTTTCCTTATTATATCATCTTTCTCCTCTTGTGTCTCTACCTCCTTCAACTTTTATTCGATTTCTTTTGTGTGTGTTCTGGCTCACTTACTAGTGCTGGGTCAAGGTATGCTACCTTCCACCTCCCGTTTTTCTTTTTTTTAACCAACACTTACATCCTGCAAAATAGATCGCTTTGGATGGCTACCAAAACTACATATAGATTTGAAAAATTGAATATGTGGTACAAGCTGACTCACATACACCAAACGGTGACAAGATTCACATCGAGGCATTGATGATGGAACATTGAGTGCAAATCTTTGAAATCGATACAAATCTTATGATCTACAAGGGTGCCAAACACTCACCTTAGGACATATGCAGTGATTTCTTTGATGCCTACGTTCATGGTGTTCATGATCCATCCATGAAACTTGTTTAGTGAGGCGGCCCACCCAGCAGTTGCCACTGACAGAATGGTTTGCCATGCTCATATTTCGTGGGCACCTCATCTGACCCAAAGAATCTGATATTCTCCTCCTTTTCCTTTCATAGAGAGCCGCGAGTAGTTACACATTTTTCACTAGACGATGAAACTGATTCCTTATTAATTGTCTTTTAGAACTGATCAACATCTGTTGATTTAGTCTTTGGATCATGTGGGGTTATCATGCAAGGTACAATTGGCCTCTTGGTAGGTGGAGTTGGAGGGGGAGGCGATCTTGGAACATTGACTTCAAAATTATCCACATCCTCATCACATTGCGGTGATGCTGCCCCTTCATCGTCGTCATTGAGAGTTTCTTAGATAGGTGATAGCATTGGCCGCTCATTCTCATTGTTACCTCCCTACACAATAGCCATCACAGGTTGCTCTGTGTTCTTGATTGCAACATCTGAAGCTTGGAGGGGTACTCGTTGTTGGCTAGGCTATGAGGTATTTGGCAATGCATTAAGAATGATATCTCGGTGGTGCCACAATATGTATTGATTCTTCGCATCATTGAGAAGCTCGATCCCCTCATCAGTAGGGATATCAATCTTGCATGACTCATTAGATAAGAAAACTTGCACCCATGCGTACTCTAGTGGGGGTGGTTTCAAAAACACATGACCCGGTAGTGCCATCGCTATTGCAACCTCTCGAAACTTATCTTTTGTCGTTTGATAAGGTATGACCAACTTGCATGGTGTATCCTCTACTATGTCATTGTTGACGGTGTATTTTGGTACACCTAGCATGTTCATTACACTTTGGTTTGGATTTGATTATGGAACTAACCCGCCACTAGGCACACTAATCATATAACAAGTTCATCTATGTGCATGCATTTGGAAGTGTTGTGTTTATGTAGGAAAACATGGACATAAAGGACGGATTCGCAACAAGTTCAAAGGAGCATTTACAGAGTCTTGTTCGTGTTCATGAGCTTGATGAAATCACTTCCAATGGTGGCGAGGACCAAAGTGCTATGAGGAACACCCCCGAGGATTGAAGCGTAAAAGACCGAACTTCATGCAAAGAGAACCTTCATCTTGGACGCGAGGATGACATCGTCAAAATCATGCAAGTGGAGGGGGCAAAGTACATAAATGCATAAGGACCCACGAAGCGAAAGGGGCGACCGAACCGGGCCGAGGTGGGCCCAGGCCGGTCGGCCCAGGCCGGTCGACCCAGCCCACTCCGGTGGCCGGTTCGGTCCCGTTTTCCTTGCACCCGAAGGATCTTGAACCCTAAAAGCCTGGGTGCCACCATTCGACAGAGAGAGAGAGCCATTCGCACCAGAGGCCATCCACAAGCTAGAGAGAGAGGAGGAGGATCTTCGGAGGGAGATCAACCACCTCGAAGAAAGCACCCTCTCGTGGAGAAGAAGGAAGACACCGTCGGAAGGGAAACCATGATCAACAGTGCCATGATCAGCACCTTGATGGGGTAATCTTCTCATTAGTCCATGGGTTGTAATCGATCTTGAGATGTAATCGCACTTTGTCGGATTATCTATCTATCATCTTGTGTTGAATATACTTTAATGCTTAAGGTTAGCTACCATGCTGTAAAGGGAGTAGAGCTCCAATGCTTCCTTGGATCCATTCAATACGCCGTGTCCATCATAGGTCTAGTCATGAATACCTTCGCGTAGTGACAGTACGAGAGGAGGGAAAGGGTGAAACCGTGGTCACAACCCCCGATAGATTAGATTGGTTTTCATGTCTTTAAGCGATTGCTTGTTCTAGTATCGTAGACCCATGGGCAAGTGTCTTTTATCTTGATATCTTAATCATTCTGCCTAGTGTAGTTTAGTTGTTTTCTATCATAATAATAGTTAGGGTTTTAGTAGCTAGTGTGTCGTTGTAGATCGAACGCTTGTAATCCCCTTGCTCCGCGGATTGACAAGAACCTTGGGAATCCCGTGGTGAAAAAGTGTGGGGTCCGTACACTTGCAGGTCTTAGAAGGATACGTCTTTTATCCGTCAACAGTCATCAACATGATACCTGGCATTCGCAATAGAACCAACACTACTTGGAGCAGTGACGGTTCCGATCTAGGAAAGCAACATGTTTGGAAATCCACCAGATATTGCAGTCTCTAGCGGGAGTGCACCAGAAACCTGTTGGTTTAAGAAGAAATCTACCAACTCTTGCATGGCGATTTCTCTCATTTTGCTTTCAAGGTCCTTCTTATAATGGTCCAACTTCTTGTAGCTTTCTTGGTGTTTACAAAATGCTTTACCCCAAGGCAAGGTAGATGACATCCCTCGAATATGGCCAGAGTGCTCAGGGGATCCTATCGCGGTAGTTAGCATATCTTTCTCCCTATCGGGCAAGATAAGACCTTTCTTCTATAATTAGGCAAGTTGTTCCAACTTCTCATAAATTTGATCTATTTTGGCTTCCTTGAATGTAACCTTTCTTTTAGGTGTTACAGTTGGAATTCAAGCAAGGCACCAATTCCTGCTCCGCTCATCCAAACCTTCAAACAAATTTAGTAAACCAGTTTCCCTCCTTTCTTCTTCCTCTCGCCTCCATTTTGCAAGCTTGGCAGCATATCCTCCCAAACCAAGTGATGGGGAATTCTCATAGGCTTTTTTAGCCTTCTCTGTATTTTGTTCACTCAAAGCCATTGCTTCTGGTGTGTTCTTGTGTTCTTTGAATTCTTCCCACACCGCAACCAGAATGTTACCATAGACAGCCCTAACATTCTTGTCTTTCTGTACATATTCTGTATTAAGCTGGGACCTCCAATCCTTGAAACACCTTCCTAAGAGGCCCTCAGAAAAATTTCTAGCTTCTCTTTATGTCCATTCCAGAAAAACAAACTTTTCTTTGATTTTGACCCATAATACATCCTTTAAGCTAAGACCTCCAATTCTTTAAACATCTTCCTGAGAGGCCCTCAGTAAAATTTCTAGCTTCTCTTTATGTCCCTTCCAGAAAAGCAAACTTTTCTTTCATTTTGACCCACAATACATCCTTTGTAGCCACATGAGCATTCTTCGAATTACTAGTTATGATCAAGTGATCACCTTCACACGCATACACACACACGCCTTAAACGGGTTTTATGGGCTCACCTTTGTCACCAAGCTCTTCTATCACAAGTTGTCCTTTTTCAGGGATTTAGTTTCTTTTGTGTTGACCATGTTTCCTTTTCGAGTTACTACTAGAAGTAGTAGTAGCCGTAGTTTGTGGTTGTGAGCCATCTACCTCCTGGACAAGAATAGTAGGTGCTCTATGACCTCATCGTGGCGGGATCGATCATCGTTCTACACAAAAACATTTTAATATTATTAAATCCTAATGTGAAGAACATACATGTCAACAACATATGAATGTGCGTGCAGACCTGATCATATGTGCTTGGACCCCTACGAGGCTGTCATACGCTCGGTTTGTACTCAGGTGGCATTTCAAATTCTACAAATATTGAGGAATCCTTCGAGGAGGATTCAACACAAATCGATCATCATTAATTTGCATGGAAAAATGAATTGCATATCTACAATTGATACACACAAATTAAAATTTACTAATTGGATTTTCTATCAATTTCCAATTCATAAATAAACAATAAATTGGATTGAACACTAGTTCAATCGATCATAATTATAAAGTGGCTAATAAGCAGCTAGATTACACATCTAACAACCATACATAATTGACGTATTGAAACAACTCATATATAATAATGAATTTAATAATTGATGTGAATCTAATGTTCTGATATATATATAATAATGAAATTCCGCACATAATTGATAAACATAACTAATATTATTCTCATTCCATAAAGATAACTAATATAATCTAAGAAATCAAACATTTTGTAGTACATAAATAATAATACATAAACATTCATAACTAGTAATTTGTTTTTGAAAAAAAGAAAAAACACACCACTCGGGGGCAGGAAGAGGATCCATCGAGGTGGTGGTGCCGCCCGCCCCCTCATCGGCCTCAATGTGTCCCTCGGGGGATGACTGATGGTGGTGGGGAGGAGCAAGAGTCGGTGGTGGCAACTGGGGATGAGTTAGCCGGGTAGCCACTGGCGGAGGCTGCTCGAGGGAGGTGGACGAATCGTCGGCGACAACTCTTGGGGTGGCGGTCGGGGAGGCGGAGCAACGATTAAATGACACAAACGATGGAGGAGACGGTTCTTTGGGCGTGTGGAGGGGCCCAAGTCAAGGAGGAGGCCAGCGAGCGTGCAGGCGGGGAGGGGGAAGACCCTATCGACAGTAGAGACAACGTCGTGGGGGACGGTGGTGTGGACGGTGTATTTTGGTACACCAAACATGTTCATTACACTTTGGTTTGGATTTGATTATGGAACTAACCCGCCACTAGGCACACTAATCATATAACAAGTTCATCTATGTGCATGCATTTGGAAGTATTGTGTTTATGTAGGAAAACATGGACATAAAGGACGGATTCACAACAAGTTCAAAGGAGCATTTACGGAGTCTTGTTCATGTTCATGAGCTTGATGAAATCACTTCCAATGGTGGAAAGGACCGAAGTGCTACGTAGGAACACCCCCGGGGATTGAAGCGTAAAAGACCGGACTTCATGCAAAGAGAACCTCCATCTTGGACGCGAGGATGGCGTCGTCAAAATAGTGCAAGTGGAGGGGGAAAAAGTGCATAAATGCATGAGGACCCACGGGAGTGAAGGGGCGACCGAACTGGGCCGAAGTGGGCCTGGGCTGGTCGGCCTGGCCCACACCGGGGGTCGGTTCGCCTCCCCTTCCTTGCACCCGAAGGATTTTCAACCCTAAAGTCCTGGAGGCGCCGCCATTCGCAGAGGAGAGAGCCATTCGCACCAGGAGGCCATCCACAAGCTAGAGAGAGAGGAGGGAGATATCCGGAGGAGGATCAACCATCTCGAAGGAAGCACCCACAAGTGGAGAAGAAGGAAGACACCATCAAAAGCGTCACCATGATCAACGGTGCTATGTCTATGTTGACGGTGCAAATCCGTCAACCTAGCCATGAGTTTACCTTCGGTGTTGGCATAAGTTTTATACCTTATCCATCGGTAATAACCCCCGTGGTATAACAAGTTCACTTGTGCATGTCGGATTTGGAGTTTAGTGTTTATGTAGGGTTTTAGCGTTGAATGCAAGACTTTCGGGATAAGTTCATCAAGCACCGATGACCTAACCAGAAAAGTGCCGAATCTTGCAAGACAAGGAGCTATGTCCAATTTGGAGAGAAACTGATGACAAGGGCCTACATGCAGAAGGGGGAAGCATCTAGAAGACTCGGGAACCGACACCACGCAAAGGAAGCCGCGGGCTGGGCCTAAATGGGCCCAGGCCAGCCTGCCCAGGCCGGCTGGCCCAGCCCAGTCAAGGGCCCAATATCCCCCTCCTTTGACCTAGCCACCATTCGGGCTATTTATAGCCCCGGGGTCGAGAGCCACGCATGATCTAATTCTTCATCGGCCGCCGAGGAGTAGAGAAGAGAGGGACACCATCCCGGAGAGGAGAGGGTCGAGCTAGTTGACTAGGGTCTCCCTAGCCGGCGTGGGAACCTTGCACGGAAGACCACGTCGGAGTTCCCGGAGCTCGAAGCAAGATCAAGGTAGGATCCCGGTGGTGATCTTGTTTATGTATCATTGTCATAGTTGAATTATCAAGTTGAATTGATTTCTAGCGATCAAGTGTTTCTTTGAAGATTTCGTTTTTCGATCAGCTTTGCTTATTCTAAATCTATTCTCGAGATAGATTACATAGGGTGTTCTTGTAGCCGCGGTGGCTAGAGGTACACGCTGGATCTTCCGAAAGAACTCGACTTGTCCTTGGACTCGCCCTAGACTACCCACATGGGTAGGGATACATTGTGATAGAACGGTGGTTCCGAAAGGCGGATGTTTTCGGAGTTGGAGGGGAAACCACTATTTAAAGAGGCTTCTAATAAGATTCGATTTGCTACTTCTTCTCTTGCTTGGAACTTCAACAAAAGGCTTTACCCGATCTCTCCAGATCGGTTTATCTACCCTATCTTTCTTTGTTATCTCCAGTCTTTAGTAGATTAGATTAGTTTCGTGTTCTTTATCTAGATGCATTAGGGTTTCTTTTACCGAAGATTGAAGTTACTTGGCTTTACTAGATCATCTTTTGCGTCACACATTTGTTCCACGGATTCGATACCTTGGGTTCACCACTCGAGGGAAGAAGGGCCCCTTGACTACAACGGGAGACTTGTCCGCTTGCAAATCTAAACGAACTTTGATACAACTATTAACCGTCAACAAGCCCCTTTTTCTGGCACCGTTGCCGGGGAACAAGTGATCAAGATTTGATTTTTTATTGCCTTTTTGTAATTTTTAGTTTTCTTTTAGTTTATCTTTTTGCACCTACTAAACTTTGATCATCCTCAAAATAAATCTAATCTAGTTTGTCTAACCCTAGTTTTCATAGATTTATTTTTACTTTCTAGTTTTTGCATATTTTGTTTATTGCTAAACCTAACAGGAGATGGACGGCTACCTCTCCAACAAACCCGATAATTTTGTGGATGATCCAGAAAAACTTTACAAGCCAAGGAGACGCGAAGCACATCAAGCTAAAAAGCTGGATTTTGTAGATTTGAAGTCGGAAGACAAAGGATCGAAGAAATCTCCGAAGAATTCACCATCTCAAAGTCCTCGGGAGAATCGACTTCCACCGATGGGCGACCAACCGCAAGAGCGCAAGATTGGGGCGCTATGCACCCCAGACATCATCGACCTACCAATCTTGAACCTTGAGGAGATCGGAAGACCGTTCGAGATCAAGACCTCAACAATCCGCATGGTATAACATTCACCCTTCACCGGTAAAGAGGATCCGAACCTTCACCTCCAAGCATTCATTCAACTATGTCAGACTTTCAACATGGACGGGGTGACTCAAGATCAAATGAGGGAAAGGCTTTTTCCGTTCTCACTTCTCGGGAAGGCTTTGCAATGGTTCCACTCTCAACCGGCGGAGACGGTGCAAAATTGGAACATGTTGATGAAGGCTTTCATGAAGGAATACTACTCGCCGGGTAAAACTCAAAGCTTGCGTAATAAGATTGCCACCTTTTTTCAATATCCTACGGAAACCATCTCGGAGGCATTCGAGCGCTTCAACAAGTACACTCGGGCGGTTCCACATCACAAGTTCCCGAAGGAAGACCTCGTGCAAAAGTTCTATCAAGGACTCACCATGGCGTCAAGGATGATCATCGATGCATCGGTGGGAGGATCTATCATCGTGCTTACACCGACGAAAGCTTTCACTCTATTCAAGAAGGTCGCGTATAATGACACATGGGCGTCATCCGGGCGCCTACATCTGGTTCAACCCACGGGGAATGTCAAGGGAGTCTTGCAAGTGGAGAAGGAGAACATACTTGAAGGCAAGATCGACTCGCTCATGAGGAGGTTGGAGAAGATGGAGATAGAAAAGAAATAGGCTCAAGACTTGAAGGCCGCCGAAGCGAGATCCACATGCGAAGAATGTGGAGAGTATGGCCATGTTCGCAAAGATTATCCGGAGGAAGCCAAAGTGCTCGACTACATGAGGAAGGGAGAATTGCCAAACTTCCGCTACGGGCAAGGTAGACCTCAATTTAATGCAAGCTCATCCATTCCGAATTCGGTTCCTCTTCGTATACAATTGAAGGAATTCATGGACGAGCAAGCCAAGATCAACAAGGACACCGTCACTCAGTTCAAGACCATAGACAAGGTGTTGGAGAACATCGATAGCAAAGTGGCGGAGGTCGGGAGTTCCAATCATCAAGTGCTCAACATGATGAAGATGCTCGAGACGCAAGTTGGACAACTTGCGGGGCGCCTCACTAATTATGAAGGGAAGCTTCCGGGACAACCTAAAAGTCCCGAATCGGCGAAGGCCATTCAAACACGTTCGAGAAAGGAGACCGAAGATCCGGAACGTTCCGCGGGAGCAAGGAAGCCTAAACCATCCGCCGAGGCGGAGGAAATCGCGAAGGAGAAGGTTACGGGGATCGTCACCGAAGAGCCCGAATTTGAGATGCCGGAAGAAGACACGAGGATACCACAACTCAAGCCACGCTACTTCCGAGGTAAACTTGACAACCACTTTGAGAAGTTTGTGGAGGTTGTGCGTAGACTTAGCATCAACATGCCATTACTAGATGCCCTACAAGTACCTACATATTCTCGTTACTTTAAAGACATACTTGCAAATAAATATGAGATAGCAACACTCGGGGTAGATCATGTTAAGATGTCCGAGGAGTGTAGTGCCGATATTGCTAATGGGCTAGAGAAGCAAAAGGACCCCGGGTGCCCTACAATTCCATGTTCTGTCGGTTCTTTCAATTTCGAGAAGGCGTGATGCGACCTTGGAGCAAGTGTGAGCGTCATGCCAAGGGATGTGTTCGAGAAGCTACGCCTACCATTGGAGCCTACGGGTATGTGTTTGGAGTTGGGAGATAACTCCATTCGCTATCCCTTGGGCATCACCGAAGAGGTACCCGTGAAGGTCGGACACCACTTCATCCCCGTCGACTTCGTGGTGCTCGAGGTGGGAGAGAGGGAGAAGCCACCGCTCATCCTTGGGAGGCCTTTCCTCAAGACCGTGGGAGCTACTATTGATGTTGGCAAGGGGGAGATCATGTTCGATATCAACGAAGAAAGGAGTTCCTTCAAGTTTCAACCACGACTCGAGGCATGCAATATGATTGAAGTGAAGGAAGAACCAAAGAAGAAGGAGGGGCTGAAGAAGAAGAAAGAGCCGAAAAAGATGAACGTAAAGAAAATCAAGGAAGGTGTTGCATCCGTCAAGACAAAGGAAGAAAAGCCGCCAGTGAAGACCCAAAAAATGACTAAGCCGGAAGATAAGCCCGTGCCCAAGATGGTGCGGAAGTGGGTACCCAAGATTGCAACGCCTACAAAGAGCGTTGATCTGAAGTAATCAATTGAAGAAGTCTAGCCATGGACTATAAACGAAGCGCTAGGCGGGAGGCAACCCGTTTCGTCGAGTCAAGAATAAGCTACCGGGAGGACAACCCGATTCCAGGTTTTTCGAGTCTTTTTAATAAGTTAGTTTTGAATTTTATTACACAAAGACATTAGACTTAGAAGTGGTTGAACAATATTAGAGACATAATTCTTGGTTGAATATTTTGCTTTGTCATAAACCCTTTACATGAACCCTCCTATGTGTTTGTTTGATTCTTTTTGAGAAGCCACAACCAAATAAATTCAGGACCTAACTTGACCCTTCATCCTCATTATGATGTTGTGGTTGACTTATTTTTCATGCTAAAAACACACGAGTAGAGCCACGACTTATACCTAGGTGATATTTAAATTTCAGCACGTGGTAGGACTCGCGTGAACCTAGAAACTAAACTTTTGGTTGGTTTGAAAATTTATATCCTTGGTTTCTCTAAGATTAGAATTTTTCTAAGCCTCATTTAATTTTATTTTATTCAAAATCTCTCTCATTTAGCCAAAATTAGAACCTAAACCTATGCCCCCATGATCAAGCCGGGAAAAGTTCACTCTCAACCAATGAAGGCAAACTATACCGATATCAACGAAGTCAGAAAATATTTTCGAATTACATTTGTTTTTAATGGTTTAAAAACTTCTATAAATTTATGTTTGAGCTCTTCAATAGCTTTGAAAATATTTTTAAATTTCCAAATTAGAGGAGTGCTTAGCCTTAAACATACTTAGAGGGAGGCACTCTAGTTTAAGTTAATCATGCAAGCATCATTGGATAACCTTTCATTAACTTTCATCAAGTCCACATGCAAAGGACAAGCATGGGTGGGCAGCAAGGATAACTTTGCAAGACATTCATGGTGACATGTGAAGCAAGTGGAGCAAGGGAGCATGGACATGACTCAAAGCATGAAGCATCAAGTGGAAGGACCAATAATGCAAGAAAAGGAGTGGACGAGAGCGTTTGGGCGGTGCAACTCGTGGAGCACGCGGGCAAGAAAGTCACAGAGGAGAAATGATCGTGCCAGAGAAAAACCGAGCCAGGGGAGAGCACGCGGCCACCCAGGCCGGTCGGCCCAGGCCGGCCGGCCTCCCCTACAAAAGGAGCCCCCCGGCTCCCGTCTTCTGCAGGCAAGCATCCCTCTCCTTCCTCAGTTTGTGTGCTCAAGTTTGTATGCCCCGAACCACCGTAGACATAGCCAACCTTCCCAAGCTTGATAGCTCAAACAAATACACACCCTTAATCCACTCAAAGTCCACATTCCGAAGTAAGATTTTAAGTGCCTAGTTACCGGTTGCAACCCGGAATTTTAGTGGAGAGAAGAGTGCTGCAATCATGTGGAAGAAAACCACAAGTCTCTTCACCAAGAAGAAGGGGTCATTGTCATCCAAGCCGTCTTCAACGACATCTTCGAGGAGGCACTTGGTTTCCGAATCTCCTTGAAGCATGGAGGAGGACACGGCACCGCCAAGGAGGAACGATGCTCTCCTCCTCGGTGGCATGAGGGCAACAAGGAGCACGTCCATGAGGTTTACCGAACCTCAAGGGCGTACGGAGGAGCCTCCCGTCCCACCTCGACGATCGACTCGTTCATCCGCGCCACCTCCATACACTCCGCGGTATTCCACATATAGCTTCATCATATTGTCGGAGGAGGAGGAGAAGAAGCTCTCTCGTCTTGAGAAGAGGCTTGTGGCCAACGTCGACTTCGACGACCAAGCACTCAACTACTTGGGTTTCGGCACCGACATATATTATATGTTGGGGCACCTTGGATGGGTGCAATTCTCCAACAGGATATCGGCAGACACCCACAAGGAGTTTGCCTTGGAAATCTTGATGCTTTTTGCACCTATCCTTGATGATGGGATGCAAAGTTTATCATTCCGTTTGGAGGGAATCCAACAAGTGGTTCCTGTTGACGGATAAAACTAGTATCCACCTACGATCCGCAAGCGTACGGACCTACACCTTTTTTCACCACGGGATCCCCAAGGTTCTTGTCAATCCGCGGACCAAGGGGATTACTAGCGCTTAACCAAGTACTAATCTAGTCGAATGGAAAACCTTTGGAAGAGAGTATTAATCTAAAAGTAAAGACAATCTAACCTAAGTTAATCTAAGTTAAGTTGATCAAACAAATCTAGGGTTAAACTAGATGGTAAAGGGTGAACACAAGAGAGTGAGTAAGAAAGATAAGCGTTCCCTCCCTAGGATCTAGGATAACATGGTATGCATCTACTACACGAAAGCGGTAAACCAATCTACCGAGGGTTGTGACCACGGTTTCGCCCTTTCCCTCCTCTCGTACTGTCACTACGCGAAGGTATTCGTGACTAGACCTATGATGGACACGGTATGTTGATGGAATCTATGGGAGTAGCGGATATCATACGCCCGAAAAACACGGTGGCCTACCTTAATCATCAAAGCATCATCAACATGAAAACAATAGATTGAAACCACGAATCAATTAGCGATCACATAGCATGTATCCATCTAATCCTAGGGATGAACGGAGACATTACCCCATCATCTTACACGGATTGTAGCACATAGGGGTGATGGAGACTCCGGAGAACGTCGTCGATGAAGATGGCGGTGATGGAGCTTGGGAACACCCCTAGGCCAACGGCTTGGAGTCCTCCTCTTGCTTCCTTCTCTCCGACGGCGTTGATCCTTGCGACGAGCTCATCTAACTCTCTCCCTCATCTTGCGGCGGCGGTTTTCTGGTGATTGGCGTCGGTAGGATGATTTGTTCGATGTGGCGGCTGACGCCGGCGGAGGGAATAAAAAGATGAACACCTAGGGCAAAGGGGGCACCGAACCGACCCCGGAGCGGGCTGGGCCGGTCGGCCCAGGCCGGCCCCGGTTTCCTCCCCGGTTGCTTCTCGCGTGATCCCTTATTCGTGTGCACTTGCATGTGGGCCTTTTACGTCGTTTCCTTCATGGTTAAGGCTTGAATCCTTGCTATGCAAGCTTCGCTGTTTTCTGGTTGAGTCCCTGAAGATTTGCACGTTGACGCTTCGGTCCTCGGGTCATTTGGAGTCATGTTCATCACGTGTCTTGACTCTTGTCGGGCTTCATGATCTTCTTCCAAAGTGCTTGGTGAACTTATCCTGAAAGTCTCCTCATTAGCGTAGATTTCCTGCGTAAACAACAAACTCCAAAATCGACATGCAAGTGTGAACTTATTATATCATTAGTATGCCTAGTGGCGGGTTAGTTGCAAATCATAACCGAAACCAATGTATAACAAGTACTAGGTTGACGAAAATTCACCGTCAACATCTCCCCCATGCTTAAACCTTGCTCGTCCTCGAGTAAGTAATCCTTGCTTAAAATGGAAATCAGTGTTGCCTTCCAATGTTGTCCCTGCACTTAGTCATTCATGACGAGGCAAATTGCTCTCTCTTAAGAATTTATTTTTAAAGTTCAAGTTGTGACCGACTTTTTTTTCATTATGGAAGATAGACTGACAATAAAGAACAAGCCACATATTACACGATGCTCTCAAACTTAAGTGAACTTCAAACCATTACCTTATCACATGGAAGATTTTCAAAAAGATGCATATCCAACATAAGTGAAAATCTCTTGCAAAAGCTCATGGAAACACTCATCTCATCAAGTCACTCAAGCCTATACTAGATTATTTTCAACCTACTCTACTCATATGTGATAGTGGAAGGCTTATGTGGAGCTTGGAAGGTTAAAAACAATCCTAGCAAAACATACATCCAAAATATTGTCAAATTAAGAGAGAGGTCTATTGGAATTACCGAGACTCGTCAAAAGGGCCATTGAAAATAAATGTTGGAAAGAGAGAGGGACGAAACACACACATTTAGATAAGTGGACATGTGCAAGTGGCAAATGGATGATCCCGAGGCACGAGTGAAGTCCTCGTTATCGGATTGCACATGGTTGGAAGATTTGAGTATGGATTTGTCATCAAGGCACTTGAGAACTTATGAAGCAAAAAGAACCGAGGAGCATCTTTATTTTTTTCTTCATTTTATTTCCTTCTCATTTTTCTCTCTTTCTTTTTTTACTTTATTCTTCCTATTTTTCTTACTTTTTTTTCTTCTTATCATATTTTTTCATTTTTCATTTTTATTCTTTTTTTTCTTTTGCTCCTCAAAACTTTTTGCAACATAATACTTACATAGCATTTGTGTCAGAGAATGACTCCTCTCCCATGCTTGAACGATGCTTGTCCTCGAGCATAAAAGAGAGGGGAAATGACTGCTAAAGTAAGTATAAATTCCATAATCTTGCGGAATATTTGAGTCTCCATCGAGAATTTTACTCCATACTCAAATTGGGTTGTGGATAAGGAGGTGATCACAAAAAGATGTTTTTGGTTTAGGGTGGATGCCCAGCGAAGTTTGTGAAATTTTCGATGTGAAAACCAACAATGCATGGACAAAAAGGCTAGCATGAAAAAGTTACACAAAGGAATGACCAGCTTCTTAGTCTCGAACCATAGAAATCAATCCTAATCCAACTCATCAGAATATATGTTTGCAATCTACGGGTTTTGTTATCATAAAACATATATGTATATGGCTTTGGTAGGTAGAACTTTGCAAGAGCATCACAAACATGTAGATAGCATAAAAGTTAAGTTTTCATAAAAACAACAAGTTATCCAGCTGTCCATAAACATAAATCAAAGAGCAAAGATATGTATGTGGGTCTAGAGCATAGTCATTTCACCTCCACAAATAAAAGAGCCGGTATTTAAATTAATTTCAGATCATATTATAGAGAGCAATTAGCCAAGACATGTATAACTTCATGTAGGTAAAACAAAGCGGCAACTTTCATCATCTTTCCGTAAGCATAGGCAATATAGAACATCGAGGTGAACACATGGTCATGCTTATCTATTGAAAGTAAAAGAAACCTAGGTTGTCCTCCTAGTAGCCATGTTATTGTTTGAAGAGAAAAACAAAAGGTTTCACCTAGTTGAGGTTGAAGGCATACTTACAAGCATTTGTGTTTGGAAAAGAGAAGGTCCATGGAGATGTTACCATCCTTTGTAATTCTTCGTTGCCTTCTTCCGACATCTCCATGTATCGATGTGGCTTTTGATTTTGTCTTGATTTATTAATGCTCCTAAACTTCTGAATTTGATCTTGTATGCTTAATGGAGTCATTGGTCACCCTTCTCTTCAATGTTGTCATTACCATCTCCTCTTTGTTGTTCTCATCATCTCCTTGCTGTCTCTTTTTCATGGATTCCCCCCTCTGTCCAGAACAGAACATATATCAAAATATAGCTCTATTGAAAAGTTTATGAAATTACCTTTCCAACGTGTGGTCATTCATCGAAAACGGAGTTCAAACAAAGGAGCTATGTCCGTTTTACTTCAGCGCTGTGTGCTGTCCAAAACTGATTTCAGGACGTGTTGCACTCGGTGATTCAGGCATAACCGCTTGTAGGAACCTCCGATTATCTTGATTCTTGATTTGTTGGAATCGTAACTTCATGGGGCTTCTAAATATCCAAAAATATCCAGTGTTTTTCCTTCGAGACCATGCAGAAGATTGATGAGATTGGTGGCTTCTTACGCATTGATCCGGAGATGTTAACGATCTTTATCATTCTATCTTCTAGAGTGTCATGTTGCACTTCCGTGTTGAAGATTCAGGGTCTCCCCCATGATTAGCATTTTTCTAGTCATGGAAGAAGAAGACAAAGCACTTCATAGACATCCTTCAATTTCCTTGTAGTGAGAGTCTTTATCTTGCCTGTAAGATGTTTTAAACGCACATTCTACCCCCAAGGTGACGGTTGGGAGTAGATAGAATTGCCAACAATCCAACAATGTCTCCTAAGATTCTTAACTTGTGGCATAATTAGTTTAATGAGGAATAAAAACCTAATGAGTGTACGTGGTGCAAGGTGTGTATGCACATGATAGGAAAGCATATAAACAAAGACAATGTTTTCACCTAGTTCTAAACACCATGTTTACAACTAGGTTGCCGAATTTCTCCATAGCCATAAAGGTTTATTTATCAAGGGTTAAAACACCATGTCTATCCCTAAATCAATAACTCTTATAGAACAAGAAAAATTAAGCACAATGCAAAGCTTATAAACTAACCAAAGCAATATGAAAACATATGAAAAGCCAGCTAGGTTTATCGAACTTAACGATGATGGTCCGCAATCTTGTTTAAACACCACGTTTACCCAAGATCACAAGAGGAAAATACCAATAGGTACCTATGAAGCATTAACATGGAAACTGAAGCATACATCATTAAGTATATAAAACAACCAAGCCAACTATGTGCAAAACATGTATACACAAAGAAACATCACATTGATAACAAAATGCAATGCATGCAAATAAATATTATCATGAACATGATGGTGGTTCTAAAAAGGAAAACTGAACTTAGATTAATAACCACAAGTTGATCATCATAAGATAGTTCCATTCTTTATTTTCTCTAAGAAAGTAGTAAAAATATAAAGAAACGGGTTGCCTCCCGAAAAGCGCTCCATTTAAAGTCATAGAGCTGGACTTTCTCACATACCTTCTTTTCGTTGCATAGCCATGGCCCTTCGTGCAAGAAGAAAAAGTACCAATGTAGCTTTAATTTACTTCCCATGTTGTGCTTGATCACTTATAGAAGACTTGCCCAAAGCATCCTTTTGTTTCATCGTTATCTCCTTCTTTATCATCCTTCGGTGCTGCCTTCACTCCATGAATTTTTTTAATGTCCAGAACAGAGGGTATACTCAAGCTCTACTCCATTGCACAGTGCACAAAATTTCCTTTCCAACGAGTCTTCATTTGCTCAAATCGGACTCCGGACAAGAGAGTTACGTCCGTTTTACTTCGGCGATCAAATCTGTCCTGAAATTTCAGAACGCGCAACGCTCAATGTTTTCTCCATAACTCCTTGCACAGGTCTTCAAACTTATTGGTTCTTGATGCGTTGGAACGGTAACTTGATGGAGCTTCTGAATATCTCATTTTCTTCATTTGTACATCTCTGAACAAGCTCTCAAATTGATGAACACAGCAGCATCCATTGCGGGATTCGGAGAGGTTGATGATTTATCTTGCAACTCTTTTAGGCGTGACTTCTTTTTTTATTATTCAAGCCTTGTCTACATGGTTAGTGAAAATCGGGCCTTTCCCGACATATGATTCTTTAAGGTCATTAGCTTGACCAAGCGCAAAGCATGATCGAGATTTACAAAACTTATTGTAAACATACGCGTCCATAATTAACACCACATGTGAATTGTAGCAACAAGTCAAGGTGTAAATAAAAGAAGCATATGTTTCATGCATAGCACTTAGCTCATCATTAGGCAAAGGTTGTTTAGGTGTGAGATTAATTGGATCAAAAATAAATGTTTCCTCTTTTTCATTCTCAAGAAAATCTAGCCTATCTACATGATCACTATCGGAACACGGCATAGACATTAAACTATCATTCATACTATTGGTTGAGCATGAGTATTTGAATTTATCAACATCAATACCAATAATATCTTGAGATTTCAGCGCGTACCTTGGCCTTAGAGCTTTTTCAACAAGAGTGATATTTGGTTCATCTAGCGGTGTTGAAGGCGAATCGATCTCAACAAGTGTAGTTGCCTCTTCATCACCATCTTGCAATTTCTTCAACTCATCATGTGGAACATGTAATCCTTCAACTATGTACGCATTCATCTCTTCTTTGAAGTCTTCATTATCAGCCAGATCTTCATCTTCAAAGACTTGTATGTTGCTTTCTTTATCTTCCATGTACCACATGTCGTCAAGATCGCTCATTGTTGATTCACTCTTTCCTTCATCCTTGAGTACTTCCATGTCTTGATTTGCTAGTGTGTAGGCTTCAATAGCACACAAGCTATCACCTTGTGGGGAGGGGCCTTCTTGGAGTACTTGATCTATGTCAACCCCTTCCCATTCATCTTCTAGCTTGAGTCCTATCTCCTCCCATTTATCCTTTGACTCACTAGACTCATCACGATTGTACTCTTCTCTTCCTTCATCATAAATCTTTGAGTTGTCAAACCGGTCAATCCATCCATCATCTCCTTCTTCTCTTTCTTCTTCAAACATCTTTTGGATCGACTCTCCACTCATCTCTTGATCAAATATATCTTCAATTAGTTTGGCAACGTGTCGGCGTTCCTCCTTCCTTCGGTAGTTAATTAGTGGGGCGAAATCAACTTGAACCCAACCGGATTGCTTGAACTCCGCCAATGGTCTAGCATTCCACATACTTCAGCCTACATTCATGTTAGTTTCAACATTTTTAACATCCGAAATGACTTTTCTTACCTTGGGAAGTGGATCTTGAATTTCTTGTATGGTCGGTTCATCTTCCTTGACCTTCGGTTCATCTCTTTCAGAAATTTCAGCAAGCACCTTGGGCTTGCTTTTGTCGTTTTGCTCCTCTCGACAACATCTTTGCCAATCTCGTAGTGTTTTTTGTCCATTTCTTATCCTTTGTAAGATTTGTGCGGCTTCACTAATTGTTTTATCCATTATATCACCGCCTGCACACATGCTTACAAAACGAGACGAGTTAGGGGTTAGTGAAAAGTAAAAGGTATGCAACATCAAGTCACCGGAAAATCCCAAGTTCGGGCCTTGCTCAAGTAGTTCATTAAAACGGTCCCATGCTTCATCAATTCCTTCATCCTCTCCTTGCTTGAAATTGAGCACTTGCCTCCTTAAGTCTTGAACCTTGCTTATGGGAAAGAACTTCAAAAGAAACTTCTTCACTAGCTCATCCCAATTTCCTTTTGCTTCAACGGACGCAAGTGTGTACCATCTTCGCGCTTCATCTTCGAGAGAGAATGGAAAAAGATTCCACTTGAACCAAGCGGCCGGAACTCCTTTTTGTTGCACCGTGTTGCATAACATCGTGAATTCCTTAATGTGTCGATATGGGTTGTCATCCTCCAATCCTCTAAATGGTTTTATCGCCACTAGCTTGATGATTCCAGGCTTCACTTCATAGTGGGTTGTAGCAAGCGCGAAATCTGATTTTTGCATCTCAATGTCTTCCATTGACGGCATTGCTAGCTCCCGTAGCGACATCTCTTCGTCTTCCAATGGTGAGGTGAACAAATCCATCTAGGCACAAGAAAAGTAGAAAGAAAAACAAAAAAGATTTTTTTCTTTTTTTTAGAAAATAAGGGTTAGGTGTTAGCAATCAACAAAATTATTACTAGATTAAACGTAGCAAACTAGCTTGCTCCCCGGCAACGGCGTCAGAGAAAGGGGCTTGTTGACGGATAAAACTAGTATCCACCTACGATCCGCAAGCGTACGGACCTACACCTTTTTCACCACGGGATTTCCAAGGTTCTTGTCAATCCGCGGAGCAAGGGGATTACTAGCGCTTAACCAAGTACTAATCTAGTCGAATGGAAAACCTTTGAAAGAGAGTATTAATCTAAAAGTAAAGACAATCTAACCTAAGTTAATCTAAGTTAAGTTGATCAAACAAATCTAGGGTTAAACTAGATGGTAAAGGGGTGAACACAAGAGAGTGAGTAAGAAAGATATGCGTTCCCTCCCTAGGATCTAGGATAACATGGTATGCATCTACTACACGAAAGCGGTAAACCAATCTACCAGGAGTTGTGACCATGGTTTCGCCCTTTCCCTCCTCTCGTACTGTCACTACGCGAAGGTATTCGTGACTAGACCTATGATGGACACGGTATGTTTATGGAATCTATGGGAGTAGCGGATATCATACGCCCGAAAAATACGGTGGCCTACCTTAATCATCAAAGCATCATCAACATGAAAACAATAGATTGAAACCACGAATCAAGTAGCGATCACATAGCATGTATCCATCTAATACTAGGGATGAACGGAGACATTACCCCATCATCTTACACGGATTGAAGCACATAGGGGTGATGGAGACTTCGGAGAACGTCGTCGATGAAGATGGTGGCGATGGAGCTTGGGAACACCCCTAGGCCAACGGCTTGGAGTCCTCCTCTTGCTTCCTTCTCTCCGCTGGCGTTGATCCTTGCGACGAGCTCATCTAACTCTCTCCTTCATCTTGCGGCGGCGGTTTTCTGGTGATTGGCGTCGGTAGGATGATTTGTTCGATGTGGCGGCCGACGGCGGCGGAGGGAATATATAGATGAACACCTAGGGCAAAGGGGGCACCGAACCGACCCCGGAGTGGGCTGGGCCGGTCGGCCCAGGCCGGCCCCGGTTTCCACCCCGGTTGCTTCTCGTGTGATCCCTTATTCGTGTGCAGTTTCATGTGGGCCTTTTACGTCGTTTCCTTCACGGTTAAGGCTTGAATCCTTGCTATGCAAGCTTTGCTGTTTTCTGGTTGAGTCCCTGAAGATTTGCACATTGATGCTTCGGTCCTCCGGTCATTTGGAGTCATGTTCATCGCGTGTCTTGACTCTTGTCGGGCTTCATGATCTTCTTCCAAAGTGCTTGGTGAACTTATCCCGAAAGTCTCCTCATTAGCGTAGATTTCCTGCGTAAACAACAAACTCCAAAATCGACATGCAAGTGTGAACTTGTTATATCATTAGTATGCCTAGTGGCGGGTTAGTTGCAAATCATAATCAAAACCAATGTATAACAAGTACTCTAGGTTGACGAAAATTCACTGTCAATAGTTCCCTACGAGTATGTTAGGGAGCTACTTGGGTTCCAAAAGGGAGCTCTGGAGAAAGTTGACGTGCCGCCTAGCATGTTAGATGGATTTTGGAGATTGATCTCCTAAGAAGCCCACCAACAACGCAATTGCATTCGTAATCACATTATCCAAGTATTTCACTCTTGGATGTGCAAGAGGATATTGGGGAGGATGAGGGAGACGAAGGTGACCGACACGGAGTTGAATTGGCTCTACTCGGCTTTAATTGCCAAGCAGCCAATAGACCCCTCATACCTTATGATCAACCGTTGGTGTTGCGAGGCAACATCGGGGGCGGGAGATATTGGTTCGGGGTGCTACCTCTCTATGTTGGCCATCTCCCTACGACCGGGGATCACAAGAAACCCCGAACATCTTTTGCGTGGGACCTCTCTCGGCTTTGAGTATTTGAAACAAGGTAAATATATTAGTGGAGATGAGAGAGGAGGTTTTCATGTGGCCAAGGTGAACTTACCCCTTCCGGATGCAAGGCTTAGGCTTTTCATTCAAGGGAGGGAAGATTGGTTGGAAGAGGGACTCCTTGTCCCGATGAAGAAAAATAAAAGAGGAAAAATCGTAGAGGAGGGATCCTCCTCCGCACAAGCGGGTAGTGCACAACCCAATGTTGTGCCACCTTTTGGCGGGATTCCTCCTCCGCCAAGTTATTACGGAGGGTCACAAGAGCAAGCATGGGGGGGTGGTGCACCGGTACCCCCACCAAATTATGTGGTGCCCAACGTAACCTTCGCGGAGCCCTACGCACGATATCCCCAACCACAACAAAGCATGAGCATAATTGGAGGGTATGTTGCGAGAAATATGCAAAACGTCGTAGCCATCCAAACCAACGCGGCTCAACTTGGTGAGGGCAATGCAAATATTGCCTATGAGCTTGGACGCCTTCACCTAGTGGAGCCAGATCAATTCGTTGGAGGGGATGTCCAACCTTACTACGAGCAAGGGTACTACTATCAAGATTATCAACACCAACCACCGGCGGAGGATTAGGAAGAAGGAGGAACTTTAGTTTTCTTTTCTTTTCCCTTTCTCTGTAATTTTCAGCTTTTGTTTGTTTGTGTTTGCGTAATATTTTCTGTTTTTATTTAAATTTCAGCAAGTGTTTTAGTTTATTTTAGTTTGTATTTCAGTTTGTTTTTATCATTAATAAATACACCACCTTGATTGCACCTTTGGAAAAGTTACAAAATTTGTGCCATAATGATATATGATTATAATTGCCGCTTTGTTTATCTTTGTAATTGATTTATGCATGTTAAAGCTAGTGCTCTCTTAAAACATGAATCTGAATTTATCTAAATGTTAGCTTAATCTTTAGCGGAGGTTATGATTAAAATAAAGACCCGTAGTGTTTTATGTGCTCTCAAGTTATAGATAGATTAAAGATGGTTTTTATGCCCAAAAATATCGCTAACCTTGTCATGAATATCACTTGTGTGTTGCTCAACCTATTTAGAGCCTAATATATACTTGAGTGGATAAACCTTAGTGTACAAGATTTATTTTTGAGTGAGTTATTGCAGGCCATGATTTCTCTGGCCTGAGACTAAGAAGCTGGTCATTCCGTTTTTGCGTATCTTTCTTTTTGCTAGCCTTTTATCCGTGCATTGTGTATCCCCACATTGGAGATCTCACAAACCTCGCCGGATATCCACCCTTAAACCAAATATCATCTTTTGTGATGACCTCCTTGACCACAACCTATTGTTGAGAATGGATCATCAATTCAAGGAAGATCGCAAGACGGTGCCAACATTGAAGAATTCAAGTATCTCTCCAAGAAAAAAATATTTCTGGTACCTACCTTATTTATCACCTCTTTGCTCAAGGACGAGCAAACGTCTAAGCATGGGGGAGGAGGTAGGTACGATGCAATTTTAGAGTTCAAAGGGGAGCAAATAAAAATTTTTATAAGAAAGAAAAAGAAAAAATGAGAAAAAGAAAGAAAGAAAGAAAGAAAGAAAGAAAAATATGAGAAAAAGAAAAAAATATAAGTATGTGTAAAAATAAAAATAAAGTGAACTCCCCGGTTCCCTAAAAGTGCATTAGGAATTTCAAGGTTTCAAGATTAAAAGATCCATACTCACTTTCCAACCATGTGCAATCCGATAACGAGGACTTCCCTTTATGCCTCGGGATCATTCTTTGTCATTTGCACATGTCCACTCATCTCAAGTGTGTATTTTTCTCTTTCCCCTCCTTGATATAACATTATTTTCCAATGACCTTTTTGACGAGTCTCGGTAAGACCATGAGAAGCTTGTCTTGTTTTGACAACATCTCATTTGTAATATCTTGGTAGGACTAAACTTTCCGAAAAAGCTCCATATAAAGCCTGCCACATGTATATATGTTATGAGAGGGAAAGGAGTATAATATATAGGCTTGAGAGACAAGATGAGATGAGAGTTCATGAGCAATATGCAAGGTGATTTAAATTTGTGAACTTGGTTTAGCTCTTTTCCATCTCGTTCTTTGTTTTCAAAATTTCTGAGATCTATTTAAAATTTTGGGAGCATGTTAATACTTGTGGGATAAGCTTAATTAAGAATCTACCCTCCGTAAAGATGAAGGCTAGTACATTATGGAACTTTAACGAATTAAAATTTCGAGAGCATTATGTTTTCTCATGTATGATCAAGTGCAAGGTTTAAACATTGATGGGCAACGATGATATCCATCGAAGGCTTACTCGAGGACGAGCAAGGTTTAAGCATGGAGACATGTTGACGGTGAAAATCCGTCAACCTAGTCATGAGTTTACCTTCGGTGTTGGCATAAGTTTTATACCTTATCCATCGGTAATAACCCCTGTGGTATAACAAGTTCACTTGTGCATGTCGGATTTGGAGTTTAGTGTTTATGCAGGGTTTTAGCGTTGAATGCAAGACTTTTGGGATAAGTTCATCAAGCACCTTGTGACAAGACCTTGAAACCCCGTACAAGTCATGCAATGAAGCAAACATAACTCCAAGAAGTTAGGGACTTGATCCGAGAAGATGACAAACTCCGAGGACCTATCCAGAAAAGTGTCGAATCTTGCAAGACAAGGAGCTATGTCCAATTCGGAGAGAAACTGACGACAAGGGCCTACATACAGAAGGGGGAAGCATCTAGAAGACTCGGGGGCCAACACCACGCAAAGGAGGCCGCGGGCTGGCCTGGATGGGCCCAGGCCGGCCGGCCCAGCCCAGTCCAGGGCCCAAAAGCCCCCTCCTTTGACCTAGCCGCCATTCGGGCTATTTATAGCCCCGGGGTCAAGATCCACGCATGATCTAATTCGTCACCGGCCGTCGAGGAGCAGAGAAGAGAAGGACACCATCCCGGAGAGCAGAGGGTCGAGCTAGTTGACTAGGGTCTCCCTAGCCGGCGTGGGAACCTTGCACGGAAGACCACGTCGGAGTTCCCGGAGCTAGAAGCAAGATCAAGGTAGGATCCCGGTGGTGATCTTGTTTATGTATCATTGTCATAGTTGAATTATCAAGTTGAATCGATTTCTAGCGATCAAGTGTTTCTTTGAAGATTTCGTTTTTCGATCGGCTTTGCTTATTCTAAATCTATTCTCGAGATAGATTACATAGGGTGTTCTTGTAGCCGCGGTGGCTAGAGGTACATGCCAGATCTTCCGAAAGAACTCGACTTGTCCTTGGACTCACCCTAGACTACCCGCATGAGTAGGGATACGTTGTGACAGAACGGGGGTTCTGAAAGGCGGATGTTTTCAGAGTTGGAGGGGAAACCACGATTTAAAGAGGCTTCTAATAAGATTCGATTTGCTACTTCTTCTCTTGCTTGGAACTTCAACAAAAGGCTTAACCCGACCTCTCTAGATCGGTTTATCTAACCTATCTTTCTTTGTTATCTCCGGTCTTTAGTAGATTAGATTAGGTTCGTGTTCTTTATCTAGATGCATTAGGGTTTCTTTTACCGAAGATTGAAGTTACTTGGCTTTACTAGATCATCTTTTGCGTCACACATTTGTTCCACGGATTCGATACCTTGGGTTCACCACTCGAGGGAAGAAGGGTCCCTTGACTACGACGGGAGACTTGTCCGCTTACAAGTCTAAACGAACTTTGATACAACTATTAACCGTCAACAGTCTAGAACCTTTATGGGGTAATCTTCTCATTTGTCCATGGGTTGTAATCGATCTTGAGATGTAATCGTACTTTGTTGGAACATCTATCTATCATCATGTGTTGAATATACTTTAATGCTTAAGGTTAGCTACCATGCTGTAAAGGGAAGTAGAGCTCCAATGCTCCCTTGGATCCATTCAATATGTCGTGTTCATCATAGGTCTAGTCACGAATACCTCCGCGTAGTGACAGTACGGGGGGAGGGAAAGGGCGAAACCGTGGTCACAACCCAGATAGATTAGATTGGTTTTCATGTCTTTAAGCAGTTGCATGTTCAAGTATCATAGACCCATGGGCGAGTGTCTTTTATCTTGATAGCTTAATCGTTCTCTCTAGTGTAGTGTAGTCGTTTTCTAGTTTAATCATAGTTATGGTTTGAGTATTAGTGAGTAGAGGTAGATCAAATGCTTGTAATCCCCTTGCTCCGCGGATTGACAAGAACCTTGGGATTACCGTGGTGAATAAGGTGTAGTTCCATATGCTTGCGGATCGTAGGTGGATACGTCTTTTATCCGTCAACAAGCCCCTTTTTCTGGCGCCATTGCCGGGGAGCAAGCTAGTTTACATAGTTTGGTTTGCATCTAACTTTGTTTTATATTTAGTTTATCTTTTGTTTGCTAATATCTAACACATATTACCTAGAAAACCACTTTGTTTGTTTTTGTTTTTGTTTTTGTTTTTATCTTGTTGTCTAGATGGCGTTCGTCAATCAACCCGTGGAAGAACTGGAGAAATCACTAAGGGATTACGCTAGTCCTCGATGTGAAGACATAAAAGTACAAGAGTCAGATTCGAAGCTCGAAGTGACCAATTATGAGATTAAATCCAAGATCATCGAGATGGTGGCGGCAAACCCGTTTGAAGGGATGGTTACAGAGAACCCATATAGACACATAAGGCATTTCATGACGCTATGCAACACAGTGCGTCAAGAAGGAGTTCCCGATGAATGGTTCAAATGGAACTTCTTTCCCTACTCACTTGCCGGTGAAGCAAAGACATGGTACTCATTTGCATTTTTTGAAGTTGAAGGCAATTGGAACAAGTTGACAAAAACATTTTGCGAGAAGTTCTTTCCAATTAGCAAGGTTCAACATCTAAGGAGGCAAGTGATCACTTTCATGCAAGGAGAAGAGGAAGGGATAGACCAAACTTGGAATAGGTTTAATGAGTTGATCAAACAAGGACCAAGACTCGGCTTCTCCGGTGACGTACTCTTGCATACAGTTTTCTTTTCCCTAACCCCTAGTTGCATGCATCATGTCCAAATGTGTGCAGGTGGGGATCTCATGGAGAAAACACTCACGAAAGCCGCTCAACTTCTACAAAAAATTAGTAAAGCGGCTTCCATGCGAAGAGATTGGGAAACAAGACTTGCGGGAGAGCCGAAACACGATTCGAGGATGAAGAAGTGTGCTGAATTTTCTAAAGAGGCAACCTCGGAAGTCACAAAAGAGGAGCCAATCCCGGAAAAGCTTGAAGAAGAGCACATCGAGTCAAGAGCTACCCCGAGCGTTGATTCGCCGTATCAAATGAAACAACCAAGAGAATTATGTCAAGTGTGAAGCCATTAAGGGAGTTCGAGCACATAGATTGGGTTCCGATCGATTACGGAGAAGTATTCGACAAGAGAAGACCGTTCCCTAACCAAAAGGGGATGTCAATAGCATTAGAAGTGGATTTCCCACTGGAATAGAAACCGGAAGATTCATACGACCTTGAACCACCGGTGAGATCTTTCAAAAGCTCTTTAGAGATGATGAAGTGGATCCAGAACACATAGCCGAGGTGAAGAGAATCATGGGGATCAAGCCTGAAGCATTTCCATACGCTCACCTCACCGAAGTTAACGCGATAGGATCCGAAGAAGAAGAGAAGACGGCACCAGACTTGAGTTGCAAGATCAATGGAGTTCAATGAAAAGCTTTGTGCGACATCGGAGCCCAAGTAAGTGTCCTATCTTCTAAAATTTATGATAAAGTTCAAGACAACAACCTAGACTTAGCTCCAACATCAACGAAATTAATCATGGGAGATGGTAGAACTATTAGACCTCTAGGTATTGCTTGCAACATGAATGTAATAACCTCTGGAAAATGTATACCAACCGATTTCTTTGTTATTGATGCTTACCATAGTAATCATGATCACATAATCCTAGGTAGGCCCTTTCTTAAGTTGGTTGATGCCATGTTGGATGCCGGAAAAGGAAAAGTAACAATGAACCTTAATGGAAATAAGTACACATATAATTTTCTTCGTGTTTCTAAACACCCTTCACCTTTTCCTCCCGAAGACGAAGTAGAGGAGGTAGATAGTCTTTGTTTTGTTGAAACCCTTAGAGACCCGCTGCAAAGAGTGATGGAGAATCAAGTTAATGACCAACAAGATGAAGAACTAGAAGAAGCGACAAAAGGCTTAGAACCACAAGATGGAAGCGTAGAGGAAGAAAAATTCGAGGACACAGGAGAAATTAAACCCGAGGAGCCACAAGTGCCCGAGGTAGACCTTAAACCTTTGCCCAAAGGATTAAAGTATGAATTTTTGGGCCCAGACAAGACTTATCCAGTCATTGTGAGCGACAAGTTGAGTCCCGAAGAGAATGAGAAGTTGTTGATTTTATTGAAAAAACATAGGAAGGTGAATGGATATTCGATTAATGATCTCAAAGGTCTTAGCCCAGCCTTTTGCACTCATTGTATACCAATGGAAGACCCATGTAAGCCCGTAGTGGACCACCAAAGGAGGCTAACTCATGCCATGCGAGAGGTAGTGAAGAAGGAGGTCATCAAGTTACTTGATGCTGGAATCATCTACCCGGTTCCGCATAGCGAATTGGTGAGCTCGGTACATTGTGTACCAAAGAAAGGAGGTTTAATCGTGGTGAAGAATGAAAAGAATGAGTTGATACCGCAAAGAACCGTGACCGGGTGGCGGATGTGTATTGATTATCGAAAGCTAAACAAAGCAACGAAGAAAGATCACTTCCCCCTACCGTTCATTGACGAGATGCTCGAGAGATTAGCGAACAACGCTTATTTTTGCTTTCTCGATGGGTACTCGGGGTGCATGCAAATTCCCATTCAACCAGTTGATCAACACAAATCAACATTTACATGCCCTTATGGAACATTTGCATATAGAAGGATGCTCTTCGTCTATGCAACGCTCCGACCCTTTTCAATGTTGCATGATGGCCGTATTCTCAGAATTCATCGAAGAAATTGTCGAGGTGTTCATGGATGATTTTTCCGTTTATGGGAAGACGTTCATGGATTGCTTGCCAAACTTGGATAAGGTCCTCACGAGGTGTGTGGAGGTAGACTTGGTGTTAAATTGGGAAAAGTGCCACTTCATGGTTAAGCAAGGCATAGTGCTCGGACATGTTATATCAGAGAGAGGCATTGAAGTGGACAAGGCTAAGGTAGAGACGATTGAGCAACTCCCACCTCCGACGGATGTTAAGTCCTTGAGGAGCTTTCTAGGCCATGCCGGATTCTATAGAAGATTTTTTAAGGACTTCTCGAAGATCACTAAGCCTTTAACGCATCTCCTTCAAAAGAATGTGGCTTTTGACTTCGATGAGAAGTGCCTAGCGGCATTCCGGACCTTGAAAAGCGCTTTGGTGAGTGCTCCCATTATTCAACCTCCAGATTGGAGCCAACCTTTCGAGATCATGTGTGATGCAAGTGACTACGCCGTAGAAGCGGTTTTGGGTCAAAGAAAGGAAGGCTGAGTTCATGCCGTTTACTACGCTAGTAAAACTATTAATGAGGCACAATTAAATTATGCCACTACGGAAAAAGAGTTGCTAGCGGTGGTATTCGCCTTCGAAAAATTTAGATCTTACATTGTGAACTCGAAGGTCATTGTTTACACCGATCACGTGGCCATCTAGTATCTCTTGGCTAAGAAGGATGCTAAACCACAATTGATCCGTTGGATCATTCTTCTCCAAGAGTTCGATGTTGAAATTCGTGATAAGAAGGGTGTGGAGAATGTTGTGGCCGATCATTTGTCTAGGATGAATCATGGACAAGATGAAAAAGAGCCCATAGAAGACAAGATGAGAGATGACCACCTCTATCGAGTGCTCGATAAAGACACTTGGATGATTGATATCATTCGAGCAATTCGAAAGATGCCTCTTGACCATTTAGATAGAAACTCACAAAGGAGGATAATCTCCAAAAGTCGAAAAATACTTTTGGGATGCACCGTACCTCTTCAAACTTGACAATGATGGAGTCATGAGAAGATGTGTACCAAGAGAAGAGAGGCTAGAAATCTTGAGGAAGTGCCACTCGGCGGAGTACGGTGGACACTATAGCCATTTTCGGACCCAAGCAAAAGTGTGGTCTAGCAGATTCTATTGGCCGGAGATGCATGAAGATATTAAAAGATATGTTGCATCATGCCCCGAATGCCAAAGAACCGGAAACATCTCTCAAAGAAATTCTATGCCCTTGAGATATAATCTACAAATCGATTTATTCGATGTGTGGGGAATAGACTTCATAGGGCCTTTCAAAAACTCACATGGATATGAGCATATCCTAGTCATGGTTGATTATGTATCCAAGTGGGTAGAGGCTATGCCATGAGTAAAGCTTCCATGGAGGAGTCCATTGACATGATCAAGAGCATGGTTTTTCCTCGTTTCGGTACACCGAAAATCTTGATAAGCAATGGAGGAACTCACTTCATCGGGAAGAATTTCAAAAAGTGCTTGTCCAAGTTGGGAATTGAACATAGGGTCTCTACGGTCTATCACCCACAAACCAACGGACAAGCAGAAACGTCGAATAGGCAATTAAAAGGCATCCTCAACAAAACTATAGAGAAGGGAGGCAAAGATTGGTCAAAGAAATTAGACAGAGCTTTGTGGACGTATCGAACGGCGTTCAAGACACCGACAGGTATGACCCCTTATCAATTCGTTTATGGAAAAGCTTGCCACCTTTCGGTTGAGTTGGAACATAAAGCCTATTGGGCGATTAAAGAGATGAACCTTGATCTCGATGCCGCGGTGGTAAAGTGAAGAATTCAAATAAGCAAGCTAGAGGAGATGAGGTTGAAAGCATACAAGAATGCAAGCATATACAAGGAGAGGATTAAAAGGTGGTATGACAAAAGGTTGAAGAAGAAAGAGTTTAAAGAAGGAGATAAGGTCCTCCTCTACAATTCGAGGTTTAAAACCTTCGGAAAGGGGAAATTGCAAAGCAAGTGGGACGGACCTTATGTTGTTCATTCGGTGCTCTCTAACGGATCGGTAACCATTATGGATGTGAAAGGTGATCAATTCATGGTGAATGGTCAACGACTTAAGGTTTACTATGAACCAGACGTTGTGCCTCTTCACTATATTGATGTCTTCACCATGGAAGAAGAGCCCGAACATCCAGCCTCAGACGAAAAAAGGTATGGATTTTTGTAAATAGTTTTTCTTTTATTTTTATGGAATTTCTCGCGAAAATTTACTCAGCCAACTTTTTCTCATGGGCTAAGAAAGCGAAAAAAGGGCAGTACACGGGAAACCGGACCGGACCAGCCCCCGGAACAGGGTGGGCCGGCCGGCCGGCCCGGTCCGACCGGCCCAGTGGGGCCCCGGTGGCAGTTCGCCCTGGTTTTTCCCCGGAATGCTTCTTTTCGACTTCCTTCTTCGGTCAGCAAATTTTAAGGGAAGTTTGAATAAGGAAAATGAGGTTTCTAGGGTTTTCCTTTTCGGACTATTTATTTGGCCGAATTGGGAGCTCGGGAATCCATCTTATCTAGCAATCTTTTGCACCCACACAACAGCCATGGTGTCCCCGAGGAGCGTAGAGTTGAAGTAAGGCGCCAAGGAGCCATCGATGGAGGAGGCGAAGCGATGCGAGCTCAAGCTACCCGTCGAGATCAAGAGGACCGCCCGCATCCGTTGCGGAGGGCGTGTCCCGACCAGAGCTATCGCATCTCGCAACCCCGTCAAAGAGGAGAACGTCCCTTTTCCCGTTCGAAGGTTGGCGTGCATCCGAGGCATGAAGCGGAAGGACTACAAGGAGGTGTTGCCTGAGCCTAAAGACTATGGGGATAGCAACTATTCCGACGATCGTAGCCCGAGCTCGCGGGCGGCCGCCGGAAGAGATGATAATGATTTGTACATTTGGGAAGAGGTGCCCAAGGAGAAGACTCTTGAAGGCCCCAACGGCGGTGACGATGATGATGGAGACGACGATGACGATGACGGAGGAGACCTTGGCGATGATGACCCTTTCGGGATGCATCTGATGTGTTGTGCGGCTTGCCGTCACTCCATCTCGAAGCTCCACGCATCGGTCGACAAATGTTTCCAGGCCATGAAGGCGATGAGGCAACGTATGGAGGATTTGGAGCGTGTGGTCGAAGATGACTACAAGTTCCTAAATCGCAACGTGCGCAAACTTTTTGGCATGGTTGGGAACATGAAGGGCAAGTGGTGCAATAGTTGCGAGAAGTACCACTAGGTTTAGTTTTCCCACTTAGGATTTTGGTAAGATACGACGAGGACGTCGTATGATTTTAGCGTGAGGGAGAGCTAGCTAGCTAGCTCTTAGCTTTAAGTTTAGATTGGTTCGGTTTAGTCTTCAAGAGAGTTTAGTTTTCGAGAGAGTTTTAGAGTTGAGTGTGCTTTTAAATTTTTGCAAGTGTCTTAATTTAGTGTTTGCGTCAAAGAAAATCAAATAAAAAGAGTCCTTTAAATTTTGTGTCTTGTGTGATGCTTATCTTGATTTACTCGTTCGTTCATCTTTAGTTTTTGATATATGAACATAAGTGTGTGGTTTGAAAAACGTTTACTGTGGTGCTTCATGGAATTGCTACCTCTAAAAGTACCAATACCACACTTCGATCTTGAGCTTTACACTTCCGTTGTGGTATGTTCAATGCTAAAAGTTGGAGGAATTCAATTCTGAAAATTATCTAAAAACCCTTGCAATAAAGGTTAGCAAATCCTCTTTTTCCAAGTTGAGAGTAAGAAAAAAATCCTTTACAAAGCCAAATTTATTTTTCGCTCCACCATAAGTGCGATTAGCACAATGAGTTGGGCTAGGATCCTTCTCTCTTGGGAGTTTTAATTTCGAGCAATGATTATGTTCTTGTGCTTATTTTTTGTTGCTAGCCTCGTCATGCATTCAGTAACGTGACTTGCACATAGGAAGTCCCGTACATCGCCGAATTCCATACCCAACCCTATACATCTCTTTCGTATATCACATTCCTTGAACACAACCTACTCTCAAAGTTTTGTCTCGTCTTTAGCATGGTTTATTTAAAATTTCAGATTGTATTATGCAAGAAAGAGAGGAGTTGAGAGCTTTGAAAAGAGTGATAAAGATGTCAAGAGAGGGAAAAGTTAAGAAAAAAATATGTGTATTGTCGGTGTTTTAGACCGGCAACCTACTAAGGGGAGTACCCGAAGTAGATGAATGTGGCCTCGCCGAGATCGGTAACTCGAAGGAAGAGACACATGGCACACAATTTAGACAGGTTCGGGCCGCGAGGTGCGTAATACCCTACATCCTGTATGCTGCGTAGCTCTGGATTGATTGGGTACGATTACAAGATGGTGCAATTGTACGCCGTGAGATGAGATGATGAGAGAGGGGTCCCTGCCTCGCCTTATATAGTCCGGGAGGCAGGGTTACAAGTCGGAATAGGGAGAGAGTACTAGTCGAGTACGTCTAGGAGTCTTCCATACAGTGCGGGACATGTACAGCTTCCTAACCGAGTACTTCTCCTCTGTAGTCCTTGTGCTTCACGCCATCAGGTGTCGTGCAGTGCAAGTCGGGTAGTCCCAGGGGCCCACCGAGTAGTCGGTCCTGGCACCCACCGAGGTAGTGGGCCCAGGGAGGTCCATACGACAAGCCCTCGATTACTTTGTAGTCGAGAAGGATAGCTTCAAGTAGTCTTGACGGCCTTAACGAGTAGTCCTCAAGCGTCCCCGAGTACTACAAGTCAAAAGTCCTCAAGAGTAGTCGAAGCATCCCGAGGCTGGAACGTACTCCAGCTGATGTTTGAGCAATCTTGAAGTCTTCTCGAGTAGTCCCAAGCGTCCTCGAGTGCTGCCCTCGAAGGTCTTCAACAATGCCCGTGTTGTCTTGAAGCCGAAGCTGATATGGAAGTGCGATAGCAAAATCGCACTCCATATGGAGTAGCCCCCGAGCCTTAGGTTGAGTTGCAGACTCTGGCTGAGGGTCCATCCTAAGTTTTGGCAAGAATATCCCGAAAAATCCGGAGAAAAAACCGAATGACACGTGGCACGGAGCCCCCGAGCCTTGAGTCGAGTACTTCCTCTCGAATTGAAGGGTCATCTTGTAGAATGTGTCCTGAGATGCTTCTGAGTCTTGTCACTTCCCAGGTAGTCGAGTAGAAGTAGCCGAGCCCCCGAGGTGAGGCGCGTCGACTAGTTGAAGTTGAAGAGTCACGCGCAGCCGCTGAGTTAGCCGAGCGCAAACTTATCCATTCGGCCGTTGGAGGACCGCGTTGACTTATAAATAGAAGCCAAATCCCTTAGGGTTTTTCACCCTACGCAGCTGTATCCATTTCAAACACATCTTGGCCAGAAATCACCACCAGTGTGCGCCGCCTCCGCTGAGTGAAGTGTAGCTCCGAGCGCGCCGCCAGAGAGAGCCACCGCGATAGCCCCCGAGCGAATGCGCGCGAAGACCCCGTGCACTTGGAGGATGAAGCCGTCTCCGTCCAAGACCGCGAAGGCCGCCGGCGGGAAGAAGAGGAGCCGTGACGAAGCCGCCGGATCTGCCGCAGGGGCATCACCGCCGATGTATCCACCGCGGCCAGATCCGAACCGCGAATGGAAGAAGTCGAAAGCGAAGAGCGAAGACCTGCTAGCCCTCCTCAACAGCGGATTCATCTGGGAGAAGGAGGTGGACATGTGGAGGGCCGCCACCGGGGATCCGTACCCGATGGAGAAGAATGAAGACGAGATCCCAATGTTCGCGCGATTCGCGGAGCGCGGGCTCTCGCTCCCGGCGAGCAACTTCTTCAAGGGGCTCACGGGGTACTACGGCATAGACTACCTCAACCTCAACCCCAACGGTATATTTCACACTGCCGTCTTCGTACATTTCTGCGAAGCTTTTCTGGGGATCAAGCCCCATTGGATCTTGTTCCGGAAGTTCTTCCGGGTGAAGCCGCAACCGAGCGCTAGCAACTCGCGGGTAGTCAGAGGAGCGGGAATCCAGATGCGGGAGGACACCGCCGAGCAGTACCTCTCGTACAAGCTCATCGACTCCAACCAAGACTGGAAGGCCAAGTGGTTCTACATCACGAACCTCCATCCGGGGTTGCCAAAGCTGAGCGGGAAGCAGCCCAAGCATCGCCAGTGGTGGAACACGGAGCCGGCGATGCAGGAGGGGATCCAGCTCCCGGAGTTGTTGGCACGGATCAAGGCGCTAAAGGAAGCCGGGCTGAGGGCCGAGCACGTGGCATTCAGCTTCATGAAGCACAGGGTGCAGCCGCTGATGGCTCGCGACACCCTTGGGTTCGAGTACACCAGCGACGACGACACATCACGGATGCCTGGAGACGAAGTCGATGACGACGACATTGTCGATAGGCTGGCGCGGATCTTTAAGGACATGCCGCCGTACACGGCGTGCCCCGTCCCGGAGTACTCCGCCGCACGCCCGCCAAAGGAGGTAAGTAGTCGTACCCAGTGTCGAGTACCCATTCCGTGTGAGTAGTCGTACTGATGTGTTGTGTCTTGCAGGACGACTTCAAGAAGTTTGTCTCCGAGACGCCGCCGCCCCCTCAGGAAGTCGAGATCCCAGAAGAGGGGAAGACCAAGGCCAAGGAGCGGCGGGAGGTCGGCGAAGGAGATGACACCGTTGTCGTGAAGGACACATCCGACGAGGACGACGACGAGGAGACGCTGCAGGACCGCTTCCAGTTGCGGTCGAGGTTCAGCCGTCCTAGCTTGCCTCATGTGCCTCTTGTTCAAGACCCGCCGGCTAGCCTGGAGGCTAGTCTGGCCGCGCCGCCGCGGAAGCCGCGCAATGCGTCCTGCATGCACGTGACGAAGAAGTTGAAGGTCACTGAGACCACGTCCCCAGAAGTAAGTCGTCCTAAGTAGTGTAGTCGAGTACTAGTGTCTCAAGTTCACTTGTTGATGAAGAAGTTTCCTTGCTTGCAGGAGTTGCCGCCTACGAAGCCCCTTGATCAGGGCGATGAAGGTGAGTGGGACACGGTGGGGGAAGCCACTGGGAGTCGCAGCCCAGCCCCCACTGTCGAAGAACTCCTAGCGCAGATGGAGCGCCAGCCCCCTGCTCCTCAGGAGAGCACGGAGCCCGCGGCTGCTGCTGCAGGAGAAGTGGTGGCCGCAGAAGCGCAGGAGAGCACTACACCCGCCGCTGTTACTGTAGAAGAGGCAGCGACGCAGAGGCGCAAGAGGAGGCACCCGCCGAGGCTGGACTGGTGGACATCGCCAGCATCCTCGGTGCCCCGACCGTGACGGTGGTCCGATCAAGCTTGTAAGTGTTGAATCTTCCCAAGTAGTACTTGATGTGGTAGTCGTTCTTGACTGACAACCAACCTGTGTACTCTGCAGGAAGTCGACAGATCTGTCCTGGGAAGGGGATGAACCCTCTGCAGCGGTGGCGGAAGAAGAAGTCGCGCCGCCCGCCAAGGAGTCCGCTCCCGCCCCTCAGGCGGAGCCCGAAGCGCCGGCTGCTGAGGACCAGGAGCATCCCAGTGGTCGATGATTGACCACTCCTCAGTGATGAGTGATTGACAACGGGTGTTGGACTGACTCTTGGCTTAGTGCGCAGGTGTAGGCTGCGGCCTAGTTTGTGTTGTTGCAGGTGAAGAACGGGCGCGAAAGGTCTTCGGCCTTGAGGGGCCTCCGGAGATGGAGAGACAAGTAGGCTCGGTTCGAGGGACCCGGTGGACAGCGGGGCGGGTGCGGGCCACATGGTGGCGACACGAGCAAGACGAAGTCATGGACAATCGAGCCGGTGCACGGTGGCGGTCAAGTCAAGTGGTTTGGCGGGAGGCCGGACCGAGCACGCGGGGTTTGGTGGTTTGCCCACAAAACCATCGGCGGACGGTTTCTTGGTTTGGGCCTCAAAACCAAGTCCGAGGGCCCAACACGACGGAGACGGGATGCGGGCGTGTCGGGAAGCTTCGAGGCGGAGGACACGCGGCGGGATCGCATGGCTTGCGTCGGGAGGACGCGGGGTGCGGCAAAGGCGTGGCCGTCCGATGGCAAGACCCACAAACATTACTTAAATGCCCCTACGTGGGTTGTATCGCCAGTAGTTAAGTTAGGGGTAGTCGAGTCATTTACCACTCCGGCGGGACCTGATATATAAGCCATGAGTGTGTGTGGATGGCTCTCTCTCTCCGCGACTTAGGGTTTCATTTCCTCCCTCCTCTTTCTCATTTTCGTAGCTATTTTTCTTCCATTTTCTCTAGGCTAGCATGAGAGCTTCATGAGAGATTTGTTGAGAGGGATGGATGCTAGGGCGGCATGCTAGACCTTGTGAATCTTTCCTGGTTTGTATAGAAGATTCGGGGTTGTGTTTTTCGTGGCCTTTTTGTGCTTGTTTTCGTGCCTTTGTTCCCGGTTCGATTCCGCGGATTTGAGTGGGTTTCTCCCCGGATTTCTTTGAGGAAAACATGGATAGATGTCTCGTGCATCTTTGTGATTGATCTTGTGCCCTCAAACGCCGGGAAACCACTTGGATTCGAAGTTTTTCGTTCGGTGCTCTAGTTTTTGGTGGTGCTCAAAGGATTCGCGATTCCCGGTGATTTAGGGAGTTAGGAGGCAAGATTTTTGGGTTATAGCATCCTTGCGTGACGCTTTCCAAGTGCCCAAACCCTTGTCTCCATAGCTTCAACCGTTTGGGAAATCCGATGATGATTTGGGGGAGTTGACTTTCGGGGTCGGGCGTTTTACGCTCTCCGTCCGCACCCCGCGGACGAGTCCGCGGGTGCTGGCGGACGGTCCGCGCGGCTAGGGTTCGTCCCGTGTTCATCGTGTTCTTGCGCATCCTCGCTTTCGATCCGATTTGGATTTTGGTTTTGTTGCACCCGGTTTGCGGACGGTCTGAGCTTGAGTAGCGGACGGTCCGCGGGTGGCGCGGACGGTCCGCCGGCCTCGGCGGACGGTCCGTTTTTCTCGGGTCGCTTCGGTGGTTCTGTGTGCTTTAACGGACGGTCCGCGGCGTAGGGGCCGGACGATCCGCGGGGTTGGTGCGGACGGTCCGCGGCTTCGAGGTCGGACGGTCCCGCGAGGCCTGCGCGGACGGTCCGCCCCTCTCCGGCCGGGACGGTCCGCCGCAGCTCGTGCGCTTTGCCTCTTGGTTCGATTCCTCCCCTCCTTCTTTCGTGCTTCCGCGTGTGCTTCAAGGAATCGTTCCTAAGGCTAGAGGTTGTTCCATAACCTCGTGGTCTTGGCGATTGGTGTGTGACTCGATCCATCGCTCGTGTGTGACCGGGTTTGACTAGGGTATAGGCCGGGTTCTTTGGAAAGAATTTTTACGGCTCCTATTCACTCCCCCCCTCTCTAGTCGCCATCTGATATTTCAATTGGTATCAGAGCTTGGTGCCAGATTCTTTGTGACTTTGACAAGTCTCGAATCCTAAGATAGCGTACGTTGAGCGGGGCGGTCCCCCGCACTTCGATGGCAAGGGTTACCACAAGTGGGCGGCTCGTATGATGATTTTTCTTCGTGGGAAGCTGTTGGATTTCATTGTGCTTGACAAGACCTATGTTATTCCGGTCAACATCCATACTCTTATGGTGACCGATGCCGGTGCTAAGGCCAAGTATGAGGCTAATGCAAAAGCCGTTGATCACTTGGTCCGGAGCTTGTGTGATCCGCAGTTTGAGCGTGTTCGCCATTTGAATCTTGCTTGGCAAATTTGGGAGAAGTTGTTGGTTGCTCACGGTGGTGATAACCATGTGAAGACTCGCCTCTTTGTCTCTTACCGGATGCAATATGAGAATTTCACTCCACTTCCCGGTGAGGACATTGATGCGATGTTTCAGAGGTTCACCGCCATCGTGAACAACATGAATGCCAATGTTGAGGATTTTCCCTACACCGAGCATGATCAGGCTTTGAAGCTCTTGCATGTCTTGGACCCAAATGTTTGGGGTGCTAAGGTTGAGGCCATCAAGGAGTCCGGCGGTACTTGACAATTGAGTTGGATGACCTCTTTTCTAAGCTCAAGTCGGCCGAGGTTGACAGGAAGTTGCAATCCAAGCATGAGGGATCGACCGACCATAGTCTTGCTCTTGTGGGCGGATCAAAGGGAAAATCTAACCCTTCCCGTCGACGCTTTTCCTTGTCCTCTCTTATGTCCATTCCGGATGAGGAGTTTGATGTGCTTTGGCGAGGAGGAGCCGGCCTTGCTCTCAAGAAGGTTTGAACGACTACACGAGAGTCGAGGAATGCAAGGCGGAGCTCGGGACGTGCTACAAGTGTGGCAAGTGTGGCCACTTCATCGCCGAGTGCCCGAAGCGGAGGAGAACAAGTACAAGGTGAACGAGTACAAGGCGCACCCGAGGCGTGAAGACAAGTACTCCTCCAAGGGCAAGCACTTCAACAAGTCCAAGAGCAAGGACAAGGACAAGCGGCGACCGAGCAAGAGCGGCTACAAGAAGAACAAGGCAAGAGCGATGGTGGCCGGTGCGAGCGACATCGACTCAAGCTCAAGCGAGGAGCGACCAAGCTCAAGCGGCGAAGATGAAGACACCGGGAGGCGCAACGGCAAGAAGAGTGCAAGCGGAACCTCGGCGGGGCCGAGCCGTGTGGCGCTTGAGGGCTTTTGTGGCATGGCCCATAGCTCAAGCAGCAAGAAGAGCGGGAAGGAAGACAGCGACTCCGACTCGGAGGATGAGGTAAACCGTGACCCCGACTCTTTGCTTGCTGAGATTGCTAGGTTGAATGGCTTTCTTGACAACCGCGATAGTGTGGTTAGAGATGCCAAAAAGATGAGGAAAGATCTTAGGGCTCAACTTGAGAATTCTAGTGAGAAAGTAGGAGAGTTAGAGTCCAAATTGCTTGAATTGAAACTTGAGAATGACTCTTTGAAACTAGCTCCTACTACTCCTGATGATGTTGAATGCCTTGAGTGTGATGCATGGTTGAATGAGATCAAGCTGCTTAATGAGAAGAATGCTTCTACTTTGGCTCAACTAGATGCTCTTAGGACTGAATATGATGAGCTTAAGGCTAGACCCACTTTGCTTGGTGCTTGTAAATCATGTCCTACTATGCATGCTAAGCTTGTTGATGCTCGTTCTACCATTAGTTCGTTGGAAGCATCTTTGAAATCTCCTGTTGCAAATGCATGTTCTAGCTGTGATGAAGTTACTTTGCGCAATCTTGAACTTACTTACCGTTTGGATGTCATCTATGAGGAGAATGACTATTTGAGGAAGGTGTTGGGTTGGTTGTCTGGGCAGGAACCTCAATTGAAAATCATGATTGAGGAGTTCAAGAGAGCTGATGGTCGTGGTTTGGGTTTTGAGAAGTTGGGTGAGAAAGTGGGAGAGAACAGTGGGGAGAGTGTGTATGAGAAGTGTGTTGAGTCTAACCCCGAGTTTGAGGTGATCGGAGAGATCCAAGTCCCACTTCCAAAAGCACCCAAGAACTCTTTCACACCAAAGCCCAACCACCTTTGCAACAAGCTTGACACAACCCAAGATCCACCCAAATTCCCACCTAAGACAAATGACTTCCGTAAACCTAGGTGAAGTTTGTGGGTGAGAAGGGTGAGAAGCCTAGAGAGAAGCCGAGCCAAAACCAAAACCCATCCCCTTCGGTGTGAGTATTGTGGCAAGGAGAGGTATCTTGCGAGTTTTGCTACAAGAGGAAGAGGGATGAGAGGCTTGCTAGGGAGCAAGCGAACCGGGACAGTATCGTCGGCCTCATGGTATTCCCGAGCCTAGAGTGCCACTTCCACGGGGTGTGGGAAGTGTGAAGAGTGTTGGTAGAGTTGGAGCTCGAGTGGCGGGTTTGTGAGGAGAGATGATGGTGTGCGTCTTTGGTGAGAGGTTTGGTCGGGCTCGTGGTGGTTTTGCCGGACGTCCTCCTACTCGTTCTCGGTACGGGTTCGGGGGAGATGATCGTAGCTTTGGGTTCCGGAGGAACTACGGACCACGTTTTCCCCCTCGTGGTGCTCGTACTCCTCCCATGGGACATGGGAAGTTTGGTGGCAAGGGAATGATGTTTGCTAACCCCTCTTTTGAGCGAGATGGCTCGACACCTGGTTTAACTTTCTTTGTGCTAACCCCGGTGTCGAGTCGCTAGCTCATTCTCGTTCTTGTTTCGATTTGCGGGCGGGGAGGCTTGGAGGACATTTGGTTGATCGACTCCGGGTGTTCTCGACACATGACCGGAGATAAGAAGTGGTTCTCTAGCCTCACCCCAGTGAAGGAAAAGATGTACATCACATTTGGTGACAATGGACGAGGAAGGGTGCTTTCGGAGGGTGTTGTGCATGTGAGTGACAAGGTAACGTTGAAGAGAGTGGCTCTTGTGAAGTCTTTGGGTTTCAATTTGCTTTCGGTTTCTCAGTTGCTTGATGAGGGTTTTGAGGTGCGTTTCAAGTCTGGCGAGTCTCGTTTGCTTGATTCTCGAGGTGATCTTGTCCGTATGATCATCCCCGAGGGTCGCATTTTCGTGGCTGATTTCTCTCGTTCTTTGGGTCCTCGCTCGCCTGTTTGATGGCCGGTCCTTCTTCGATTTGTGGAAATGGCATAGGCGGTTGGGACACTTGAGCTTTGATTTGGTTTCCCGCTTGAGTGGTCTTGACCTTGTCCGAGGATTGCCGAGGTTGAAGCTTGAGAAGGATTTGGTTTGTGCTCCTTGTAGGCATGGCAAGATGGTAGCCACTCCCCATCCACCCCTGACCGATGTCATGACCGAGCGTCCGACAGAGCTGTTGCATATGGACCTTGTTGGGCCAGCTCGAGTTCGCTCGGTGGATGGGAAGTGGTATGTCCTTGTTGTGGTGGACGATTACTCTCGCTATGCCTAGGTGTTCTTCTTGGAGGATAAGAGTGAGACATTTGGTTTTGTTCGAGATCTGATCGTGAGGTTGAAAAACGAGAGGCATGGGAATGCTATTCGAGCTATCCGCAGTGATAATGGTTCAGAGTTCAAGAACTCTCGTTTTGATGCCTTTTGTCGTGATCTAGGTCTTGAACATCAGTATTCGACCCCTTATGTGCCCCCTCAAAATGGAGTCGTGGAAAGGAAAAATCGGACTCTTTGTGAGATGGCTAGGACGATGCTCGATGAGCACAGGACTCCTAGGAGGTATTGGGCTGAGGCGGTCAATACGGCTTGTCATGTTTCCAACAGGATTTTATTGCGAGCTTTCAAGAAGAAGACCTGTTATGAGCTGATGCATGGTCGGGCACCCAAGGTGAGTCATTTCCGAGTCTTTGGCTGCAAGTGCTTTATTCTGAAGAAGGGAAAACTCGACAAGTTTGAAGCTAGGTATAGTGATGGTATTTTCTTTGGATATGCTAACCACTCTAGAGCCTATAGGGTGCTTAACCTTGAGACTAACAAAATCATGGAGACTTGCGAGGTAACCTTCGACGAGACAATGCCATGTACCTCTCTTGGCTTTGAATGTGCAGGTGACGAAGAGATGGCCGAGGACCTCTTTGAAGAGGAGAAGGATGAAGGCGGAGATGATGATGGGGAGAACCATGCGCCCGAAGCCGAGTGTGTACCCACTACTTCCCCTACGACCACTATGGAGCGTGGACCGTCTACTTCATGGACAACGACGGCGCAACAAGAGGACCGGGCGAGAGAAGGCCGAAGTTGAGGGGGAGGTAGTCTCGAGGCGTGAGGCTCCCCGGCGGATTCAAGAAGTGCATCCCCCGTCGAAGATCATTGGGAACATCGACGAACGCACTACACGGTCGAGGTCCGGGAATTCCTCTCATTTTGCTCATCTTGCTTTTGTTGCCACCTTTGAGCCCAAGGACATTGGACATGCTTTATCCGATGCAAACTGGGTCAATTCTATGCATGAGGAGTTGGAAAACTTTGAGAGGAACCGGGTGTGGGAGTTAGTTGAACCACCTCCAAATTGCCATCCCATAGGAACCAAGTGGGTTTGGAAGAACAAAGAGGGAGAGAATGGGATGGTTGTGAGGAACAAGTCCGGGCTTGTTGCTCGGGGGTTTAGTCGAAGGAGGGGATCGACTATGAGGAGACCTTTGCTCCTCGTGGCCCGTCTTGAGGCAATTCGGATCCTTCTAGCCTTTGCTTTGTGGCTAAAGGGTTCAAGTTGTTCCGGATGGACGTGAAGAGTGCTTTTCTCGAATGGGGTCATAGAGGAGGAGGTGTATGTGAAGCGACCACCGGGTTTGAGAGAGAGTTGTACCCGCACGGGGTGTACGGGTTGAGAAGGGCTCTGTATGGGTTGAAACGGGCGCCCCGTGCTTGGTATGGGAGATTGAGAGGTTTTCTCGGTGAGCGAGAGGGTTTGTGATGGCCGGACATACGCGTTCGGCGTGTGTCCGTGCGCTCGTTTTCGAGCTTCGCCAAGGACATCACATCGACGGGCCGTCAAGAGGATTTTCGGTACCTACGATCCGCCTCGGTCTTGGCCTTTGGTATTCTTCCTCCTCGACTCTTTCTCTTCATGGTTTTTCCGATGCGGATTTTGCTTTGGATGTCGAGTCGAGAGGAAGTCTACTTCGGTACTTGCCGCTTTCTTGGGTCTTCGTTGGTCTCATGGTCTTCCCGCAAGCGGTCTAGTGTAGCTCAGTCTACCACCGAGGCGGAGTATGTTGCAGCCGCGAGTTGCTGTTCCCAGCTGTTGTGGATTTCATACACTTTGAGAGACTTTGGTGAGGAGTGCACCCAGATCCCACTTCGTTGTGATAGCACCAGTGCCATAAGCGTAGCTAAAAATCCAGTGCTTCACTCCAGAACCAAACACATAGAAGTGAGGTACCATTTCTTGAGGGACAATGTGGAGAAAGGAACTATTGTGTTGAGCCATGTCCCTACCCAAGATCAGCTTGCAGACATTTTCACAAAGCCTCTCGACCAAGCTACATTTGTGCGCTTGCGGGGGGAACTTGGGGTTTGTTGCCCTTTCTAGTTGATTCTTGGGGGTTTTCCTTTTTGTATCATATGTATCATACCATGTTTACTTTGATGTATATACGTGCTTTGCTTGTTGTATAAACCATGGTAGGATAGCCATCATGTCATATATCTTGTTGCATTTGTATCATATTGCATTTTAGGATGATGAGCTTCTTTCATATGCCTTATTTGAGTCTCTTTGGCTATTTGTGAGATATTGGTCATATGTGTGGAGAAATGGTGATGTGAGGCTATGCTCTTGGAATATTTGAGTTATATGTGTGGTGAGATAGCCCTTTTTTGAAATAAATGCTAATCTTGACTAATTTTTGATGAAATATGCTCTACTCGTGTGTAGTTGTGTATCCATGTCACAATTTGGTCTAAATGTGCTTTTCATGCTTAGATTGTGCTTGGATGCCTTGTTCTTGCATTTGGGCCAAAGGCCGAATATCATTGTGAATGTTTAGCCTATGCTGCATTCATGGGGGAGCATAAGCTTCTTTTTGCCACAAAGGCACTTCATGTACCATGAAATGAATTAATCTTGAAAAGAAGTGCATAATGCTTGAAAAATGCTCCATCCATCATGTCTATGCTTAAAATGTCTTATCTTTCACATATGGGTGCAAAACATGTTGCATGATGTTCACCAGTGGAGAAGTCTCCCCGAAGTGGACACATGGCACATGAGCTTTGACATGACATGCTTTGCTTTATGGGTGTTTGCCATGATCTTTTGCTGAGAATTTGATATCCTTGTATGATCTTTGAATGGTATGCATGTTTGTGGCTCAAGTGTGACATGGATAGGCTTTTACATGTGAAGCGAGCCTTCTTTTGGTAAAACTGCTTAAATCTGAAAATTTTGCTCTGTCACATGCTTGTATTTTCATATATTACTTGTGGCAATGCTTTGACTATGCTATGATTCATATGTGTGATCTTTGTCTCATTTTTAGCCTTTGACACTAGATTTGGCCTATTTGAGAAGCTCATGTAGATGTTTATATGCTTTGTTTTGCCTTTCTGCATTTTCACCTTAATTCATACATTGTCAACAAGGGGGAGAAGAGGTGAGCTTAATGAAAATTCAGATGAGGTGAGCTAAAGTTTGGAAGTTTGCATCCACATGTTCAGGGGGAGCTTGCATTTGTTCAGGGGGAGCTTTCTTACTGTTTTCGGTGTGGAGTTTGTGCTTTGCTGGGCTTGTGACCTTTCTTCGCCTTTCTTTGGTTTTGGTCATGAGTTGTGCTTCTTTGTTTTCTTTCTTCTTCCTTTCTCTTTTTCTCTGAATTTCATTTCGCGTTGTGTGTTGTCAATGCACTCATCATGGTCGATGGATGACCGCTCCTCAGTGATGAGTGATTGACAACGGGTGTTGGACTGACTCTTGGCTTAGTGCGCAGGTGTAGGCTGCGGCCTAGTTCGTGTTGTTGCAGGTGAAGAATGGGCGCGAAAGGTCTTCAGCCTTGAGGGGCCTCCGGGAGATGGAGAGACAAGTAGGCTCGGTTCGAGGGACCCGGTGGACAGCGGGACTGGGTGCGGGCCACATGGTGGCGACACGAGCAAGACGAAGTCATGGACAATCGAGCTGGTGCACGGTGGCGGTCAAGTCAAGTGGTTTGGCGGGAGGCCGGACCAAGCACGCGGGGTTTGGTGGTTTGCCCACAAAACCATCGGCAGACGGTTTCTTGGTTTGAGCTTCAAAACCAAGTCCGAGGGCCCAACACGACGGAGACGGGATCCGGGCGTGTCGGGAAGCTTCGAGGCGGAGGACACGCGGCGGGATCGCATGGCTTGCGTCGGGAGGACGCGGGGTGCGGCAATGGCGTGGCCGTCCGATGGCAAGACCCACAAACATTACTTAAATGCCCCTATGTGGGTTGTATCGCCAGTAGTTAAGTTAGGGGTAGTCGAGTCATTTACCACTCCGGCGGGACCTGATATATAAGCCATGAGTGTGTGTGGATGGCTCTCTCTCTCTCCGCGACTTAGGGTTTCATTTCCTCCCTCCTCTTTCTCATTTTCGTAGCTATTTTTCTTCCATTTTCTCTAGGCTAGCATGAGAGCTTCATGAGTGATTTGTTGAGAGGGATGGATGCTAGGGCGGCATGCTATACCTTGTGAATCTTTCCTGGTTTGTATAGAAGATTCGGGGTTGTGTTTTTCGTGGCCTTTTTGTGCTTGTTTTCGTGCCTTTGTTCCAGGTTCGATTCCGCGGATTTGAGTGGGTTTCTCCCCGGATTTCTTTGAGGAAAACATGGATAGATGTCTCGTGCATCTTTGTGATTGATCTTGTGCCCTCAAATGCCGGGAAACCACTTGGATTCGAAGTTTTTCGTTCGGTGCTCTAGTTTTTGGTGGTGCTCAAAGGATTCGCGATTCCCGGTGATTTAGGGAGTTAGGAGGCAAGATTTTTGGGTTATAGCATCCTTGTGTGACGCTTTCCAAGTGCCCAAACCCTTGTCTCCATAGCTTCAACCGTTTGGGAAATCCGATGATGATTTGGGGGAGTTGACTTTCGGGGTCGGACGTTTTCTGCTCTGTCCGCACCTGGCGGACAGTCCGCGGGGTGCTGGTGGACGGTCCGCGCGGCTAGGGTTCGTCCCGTGTACGTCGTGTTCTTGCGCGTCCTCGCTTTCGATCCGGTTTGGCTTTTGGTTTTTGTTGCAGCCGGTTTGCGGACGGTCCGAGCTTGAGTAGCGGACGGTCCGAGGGTGGCGCGGACGGTCCGCCGGCCTCGGCGGACGAGTCCGTTTTTCTCGGGTCGCTTCGGTGGTTCTCGTGTGCTTTAACGGACGGTCCGCGGCGTAGGGCCGGACGGTCCGCGGGGTTGGTGCGGACGGTCCGCGACCCCGGTCGGACGGTCCGCGAAGCTCGCGCGGACGGTCCGCCCCTCCTGGCCGGACGGTCCGCCAGAGCCTATGCGCTTTGCCTCTTGGTTCGATTCCTCCCCTCCTTCTTTCGTGCTTCCGCGTGTGCTTCAAGGAATCGTTCCTAAGGCTAGAGGTTGTTCCATAACCTCGTGGTCTTGGCGTTTGGTGTGTGACTCGATCCATCGCTCGTGTGTGACCGGGGTTTGACTAGGGTATAGGCCGGGTTCTTTGGAAAGAATTTTTACCGGCTCCTATTCACTCCCCCTCTCTAGTCGCCATCTGATCCTTCAGCTGCTGAGGCTACGTTGCCTGAAGCCAGCATGGTCGAAGGTGAGTACTCTGCTGAGGCTGTAGTACCCCCGAAGAGTAGTCGTAGTCATAAGGTAACGCTGATGCGCTTGTCTTCTCGTTGATAGGCGCTGAGGTCGAGGGGAACGACATCCCATCAGCGGTGCCCGTGGAGAACTTGACACCAGAAACTCGGGAGGCTACTGAAGGAGCCCCCGAGCTAATGGAGGTGGCCGCCGGAGAGGCCGCCGCGGCGACCGGGGGAGAGGAGGCCACCGCGGAGCCTGGACCTGCTCTGGAGGTGGTCGTTCGCTCCCCGGAGATCCAAGACGCAGAGCCCATCCGCTCTGCACCGGTGACCGAAGCCACCACGAGTAGTCGCGGCGGGGTCGAATTGTTGGTGGATGACTTGGTCGACCCGGCAACGGTGGCTCGGCATCTGGAGGCGGTCCGCCAAGACGAGCAGTGGATGAAGGTGAGTGATCGTAACTCTTGGAGTAGTCAATCCTTTAGCGTTGAGTACTCATCTGACATATGTTGTCTGTGCAGGACGTCGTAGAGAGATCCCGCGAGAAGTCCAGCATGCTTCAAGGCTTCGGCGAGGTGGTGCTTCGGGCTGAAGCGCTGGAGGATTAACTCATGAAGTCCCGGAAGCACACGGCTGCCATACAGTCCAAGCTTGATACCGCCTTCGCCAAATACCATAACGACGTGCAGGAGATGCAGGCGAAGAGCGACGACTTGGTGCGGAAGGACAAGTCGCTCCGCAACAAGAACAAAGGTACGCCACTTGTCTTGTTGAATACTTGTTGGAGGTCGAGAGGTAGTCTAACCCGCTTTTCCTTGTTGTTTGCAGAGCTTGAAACCCGGGTTGAGCAGTTGAAGACTTCAGAGACGGATCTGAAGAATCTCTTCTACCGGGAGCAGGAGGCCCGCCAGGTACTCGAGTTAGATTATAAGGAGTTTGCCTACGAGTGCGACAAGCACATGGAGCTTCGTATTGCCTCTGATCATGACCTCGTCAACTGCTACAAATCGTTGCAGAAGCTGAACGAGGACTGCGAGAAGCTGCGGGCCCAGCTGAAGGAGCTTGAAGAAGTCGCGCTCCCCATCGCGAGGCTCCTGGTGCCTCACCCTGGCGGCCCCAAGATAGCACCGCTGGTGGATCGACTGAAGGAAGCCCCCAGCCGGCTGGCGGCCTATGTGAAGCATCTGGCGAAGTCGATCCTGAACCAGGTGCTGGCCTTCATGAAGTCCTACTTCCCGAAGACACCCGTGGATGTAGTCGCTGGCGGACTAGCCACCAACTGTACCGACGAACAGTATGCAGAGCTGCTGGAGCAGATGGCGCACATTGCGGAACAAGTCGCCGACAAGCTTAATCTCCAGTAGTCCTGTAATAGTTAGCTCTTAGCAATAGATGTACAAAAATAATTGTAATGAAATTGTTTAAGTATTAATGGAGAGAAGTTCCATCAATGAGTACTCGTAGTCGCGATCTCAGAGTGCGGAGTCCCATCGTGGAGTTGTCGCGAGTAGTCGTACTCGGCAGTAGTCCCATTGAGGAAAGTAGACAGTACAGAAGTTGATGAACGATCAAACTTTATTACTGAAGGAGTACACCTGGATGGCCAGGGCCGTAATTACAGAGTAGTCGCCAGGACCCTGAGGCCGCCTACGGCTAAGTGGTGCTAGGGCGAGTAGCCGCTTACAGCAATAGATCCGTAAGTAGCCGTGTAGGCTGGATCTAGGAGTACATGGTCTCTCAGTAGACCGCTGCTAGAGTCCTTTGTCGCTCGTCGCAGCCCAGGATCCGTAGGTAGCCGCATGCGCTGGATTCTGGAGAAGAGTAGTTCGGAGACTGGTGCCTGGACCCGAAGGCCGCTTACAGCGAAGGGGTCTTGATGTAGTCGTGTAGACTTGAGCCCCGGAGTAGTCGCGTAGACTAGGCGTAGAACCGACAGAGTTGGTCGACGTTCCACGAGTTGTTGACATCTTCGCCTTCAAGTGTCTGGAGGCGGTAGGAGCCCGGCCCGGTCACCTTTGCCACGGTGAAGGGACCTTCCCAGGGGGAGCTGAGCTTGTGTAGTCCTTCCGTGTTCTGGATACGACGGAGGACAAGATCACCAACGTTGAAGGAGCGTTCCTTGACGTTGCGATCATGGTAGCGTCGGATACCCTCCAGGTACCTTGCTGATTGGATGAGGGCAGCGCAGCAAGCTTCTTCGAGTCCGTCGATGTCAACTCTTATGCTGTCTTCAGAGACGCCTTCGTCATAATGCTCCACTGCTGGTGAGTTCCATATGACATCAGCAGGGAGGATTGCTTCGGAGCCGTAGACTAGGAAGTAAGGGGATTGCCCCGTTGGCTTGGAGGGCTGAGTACGTAGCCCCCAGAGTGCGTTGGGTAGTTCCTTGATCCACTTGCCTCCTTTGGAGTTGGCAGCGTCGTGTAGCCGCTTCTTGAGAGTGTCGAGCACCATCCCATTGGCGCGCTCGACTTGTCCGTTGGCCCGAGGATGGGCGACTGAGACGTATCGGACGTCGATCCCGCTGTTCTCGCAGTATTCCCAGAACTGGTGGTTGTTGAAGTTGGAGCCCAGATCTGTGATGATGCGGTGGGGTAGTCCGTAGCGATGCACGATTTCATCCAGGAAGTTGAGTACTCTGTCAGCCTTGGGGCATGTGACTGGCTTGACCTCGATCTACTTGGTGAACTTGTCGATGGCCACCAATACCCTGTTGAAACCACCTGGCGCAGTTGGCAGTGGCCCAATCATGTCGAGCCCCCAGCAGGCGAAGGGCCAGGTTGGCGGTATGGTGACTATCTTGTAGGCTGGGACGTGTTGCTGCTTGGCGAAGTATTGGCATCCTTGGCACCTTCTGACGAGTTCTTCAGCATCGCCCAGGGCTGTGGGCCAGTAGAAAGCTCGCCGAAAGGCCTTGCTGACCATCGTGCGGGAAGACGCGTGGTTGCCGTAGACGCCCTTGTGGATCTCCTCCAAGATGTCCTTGCCTTCTTGCCTGGGAACGCACTTCATGAGTACTACAGAAGATGCGCCCCTCTTGTAAAGCTTGTCTCCGACGAGGACGTAGGACTTGGCGCGGCGGATGAGCTGCTCGGCCAAGTTCTTGTCCGAGGGAACCTTCTGCTTGCTGAGGTAGTCGATGAAGGGTTGCCTCCAGTCCGCGTCGATCATCATGACCTCCTGGCCAGCTGGCGGATGCGCTAGGACAGTGGTTGGTGGCGCCGGCTCCGGGATGGATGGCGCGTGAAGCTCGTGGACGAAGACACCCGCTGGTACTTGAGCGCGGGTAGAACTGAGCTTCGACAGGACGTCCGCTGCAACGTTGTTGTCGCGGCCGATGTAGTGGAACTCGAGACCGTAGAACTTGTTCTCGAGCTTGCGGACTTCTAGGCAGTAGGCGTCCATGTTCTCCTTGTTGCGGTCCCAGGACTTGATGACTTGGTTGATGACCACTGCGGAGTCGCCATAGACTAGTAGCCGCTTGATGCCCAGTGAAGCCGCGAGGCGGAGCCCGTGTAGGAGAGCTTCGTACTCGGCTTCTTTGTTTGAGACCTTCTAGAAGATCTGCAGGACGTACTTGAGTTGTTCACCCATTGGAGAGATCAGGAGTACCCCTGCACCTGCGCCCTCGAGGTTGAGTGATCCGTCAAAGTACATCACCCAATGCTCTGGTCGCACGGTTGGAGTAGGTAGCTGATTCTCCCGCCACTCCACCATGAAGTCGACTAGCGCCTGCGACTTGATGGCTGTGCGTGGCTTGAAGTCGATGGTGAGGGCGCCGAGTTCGACTGCCCACTTGGAGATTCTTCCCGGTAGCATCTTGGTTCAGCGAGATGTCACCGAGCGGGTAGTCGGTGACGACGGAGATCGAGTACTCCCGGAAGTAGCATCTTGGTTCCGCGGGATGACGACGGAGCCTCCCCCGGGTTTGAGGAATTTATGCAAAAACAATCTTGGGGGCATCCGGCCGCATCCAAGTTGCCCGGCCATTACATTAGGCCGATAGTATTCATAAGTGCGACATTCGCCTCCCTCCATTGAACTCGGCCGGTAGTATGCATGGGCGGATTGTGATATTAAAGATCTCCAAGAATCCCCTATCTTGATGGCCGGGTTCAAAGGAAAATTCGACAGGGAAGGTCAAAGTGTCATTGCCTAGATAAGGAAGCCAAAGAGGATTGGAGAAACCTTTGAAGAACAACTCGAAGAGCCGGGCCGATGTCTCGCCGGATGAGAACAATTGAAGCCGCTTCTCCGTAGTTTTGGCATCCTCCGGTAGCTTGAGGCTCTCCTTCGGGGTGATTGGACAAAGGGAAGAACCCGGAGTTCAAATCGACGCCGACAATCCGATGCATGTGGAGCCGCAGCCACATTTGAACAAACCACCAAGGGCCATTGACGCATGTTATCCTCTCGGTCGGTGTACATTTGGGTAACAATCGATGAAGCATATGATATACACCGCCCAAGAAGAATTTTCCCGAGAGGGAGGCGATTGCCACTAGCCGGATGAATCGCCATTGCGATATGGTTCAAAGTGGGCTCGTTGGCCTTGCCACAGAAGACGAATCTGCATAGCCACATGTTCAGAAAGGCTCTGTATTCAACATCGCCAAGGGGATTGTCTTTCATGTGCTTCAGGATATAATGCTTGTAGCCATTCCCTGGCTTTACCCCTGTCTGGCGTGAAGAATTTTTGAAGTCCCAGGGCTGGGCAGATCTGGTGATGTCAAGGACAGTGATCATATATACATCGGCTAAAGTTGGAGACATTGGGCCATGCCCAAAAAGGAAGGCGTTGACTCCATTTGACCAGAAGTGGCATGCGGCTATCAGAAGATTTTCATTCTTGGGGGTCTCGGCCACGGATAACTCCAAGCATTGAGCGATACGGAGAGCATCCAGGTTGGTCAATCCACTCTTATCCGCAAGAATCCTCCGATACCAAGTCTTCCGGCCTCGCAATTGGGGGCAAAGGCCGGTTCTTGAATGCATCTTGCCACCGAGGAGGTGGAGACAAAGCCGCCTTGAAGGGGATTCTCCGAGATTCGGCGGCAATAAGATCTCGAGGATCGGGATTCCCCACGGGACCAAGGTAATAAAACTGCGAATTGGCCTCGATAGGAATCAAAAGAGCGGTAGAAGGTTCTCGGAAGAAAGCGGAAAAGGAAAATCTCGTGGTAAAATTGAAAACCTAATGCCGAACAAGGTTTGCGGGGGATGAATTTACCCGAGCAGCTTGGTTCCGAGTTGCCATTGGAGGTTCGAGCTCGAACAAGGGGATCTAGGGTTGGATCCGAACGAAGATTCGGCGGATTGCGAAGAACAGGTGTTGACAGATTTGATTCAAGGATTCGTGGTGGAGTCAATTGTGGAACAAAATTACTTTTATCCCACAATTGAAGGGGCATGTGTTAACACCAAAATTTGGTAAGGAGTCGACGACCCGTGGGTCCGGTTCGAAATTGATGCACTCGGTGCGGTAGTTGTCCCGAGACGCCCGAAGGTAGCGCGGTACCAGGCCCCGGTGGGATAGCCGCGTTACTGGGACGATGCCGTAGAAAGGCATGCTGCTCTTGTCGAGCATAGGGGTGACGTCAAGGTTCATCTTCTTCAAGGTTTTGGTGAGGACGTTGAGCCGCTCGCCGTCGATGAGCACCTTGTTGAGCTTAGAGCCCGCCACGCCGTTAGTTTCGGGACGAGAGGGAACGTCACGGCGCTCGAGAGGGCGGTCCACCGTGGTCGCGCGGGAGAAGGTGATGGGAGTCTCGACCCTGCAGAGGGGTCCTGCTTGGCTCGATGGACATCGCCCGCGACGGGTAGCCTTGCTCCCGCACGGAGGGTAGTGTCGAAGAGAGGGACGTTGACGGTCTTCTCGACTTCTTGGAAGTCGTTGTCATCAACGTCCCTCTTCTTGTTCTTTTGATCGTGAGGTGCGGTGGCTCGGCGTATCCTTGAGTGCATGCACGAGCAACGGTAGCCTTTGCTCGGTAGTGTGAGGATTCTTGGATTTGGATGCCACGGGCACTTCTCCTTCGGCCAGTCTTTGAACCCACCGAGTTCTTCGAGTTCCCTTTTACGAGGGCGGATTTGGATAGCCGCGACGGTGTTGTACGCTTGCGCTTGCGGTTGGAACCCGAGTAGTAGTTGTTGTTGTTGTTGCGGCCGCCTTGGTTTGGATGCTGCAGCGCACGCCTTGGTTACGCTTGGACTTGCCGCGGATGGCCGCGTGCCCAGCGTTGGCCTTGTCCTCTTCATCGCCCGGAACGTGATCATGTCCTTGAGGTGGGAATGGACTGGGCGGCGACGACCGAAGTCCTCGAAGGTGCGGCGATGGTAGAGCCCAGATCTGGAAGAGGTCGAAACGACGCAATACCCTAATGCAACGCGGCCTTTCGCATCCCATGGCCCACGGAATAATTTGGTTGCAATTGTGTCTATTGCAACCAAATATGGCATATTGCAACACATTTTGTGTGTTGCATTAGGGGGGAAATCTAGTAGTGGTAAAAACTGGCATACTTTATTGACCACATAGGATATATCAGGCCGGGTTAGGGTGAGATACTGAAGAGCACCGACAATACTTCTGTAGTGGGTTGCATCGGCTGGTCCCAATTTATCACCATCGTGAAGAGATAGCTTCTCTGACGCAGGCAATGGTGTACTCACAGGCTTCCAGCTACTCATATTCACCCGCTGGAGTACATCAGTTGCATAGCGTTCTTGTGTCAACAAAAGCCGATCAGGGGTGCGCTTGACCTCGATGCCAAGAAAGTAGTGAAGATTACCCAGATCTTTGAGGGCAAAGTCCTGCTCCAGATCACGTAATAGGGCTGTAGTGGCAGCTTGGGAGGAGCTAGCAACAATGATGTCATCCACATAGACAAGAACAAAAATTGTGAAGCCGCATTTGCTATAAAAGAACAGGGACGTATCACCTTTGGAGGGAGAGAAGCCCAGACTCTTGAGCTTTTGACTCAGCCGAGAGTACCATGCACGTGGTGCCTATTTAAGACCATAGAGAGCTTCATCCAATTTACAAACATACCCGGGATGATCCTTGCTGACAAAACCAGGAGGTTGACGCATATAGACCTGCTCATCAAGAACACCATGAAGGAAAGCATTTTGCACATCGAGCTAACGAAGGGACCATCCTCGAGACACAACAATGGAGAGGACAAGTCTAATAGTGGAAGCCTTAACAACAGGACTGAATGTATCCTCATAATCAATGCCATACCGCTGGTTGTACCCTTTAGCGACCAGACGAGCCTTGTATTTATTTAGTGTGCCATCAGCATTGCGTTTGTTCTTAAACACCCATTTGCAGTCAACAATATTTTTCCCACACTAAGGGGTACCAAGTGCCATGTTTTGTTTTAAGAAGAGCTTCAAATTCACTATTCATGGCCGCTTTCCAATTTGGATCTCGCAATGCATCAACAACTGTAGAAGGCTCGGATGTGGAGGCCAGGTTGTCGTACCTGATGGTCCCATCTGTATAGACCTTGGGAGTGCGAATGCCATGTTGAAGACGAGTGTTGGGTCGCTGTGGTGCTGGAGGAGCGGCCGGTGCTGCGGGCGCAGAAGATCTAGTCGGCGCAGTCGGTGGATCAGGCGGCACAAAGGATCCGGACGACGCTGAGGTGGAGGAGGATTTGCCTGACGCAGAAGACAACAAGGGCGGCCCATCCGCGGCGCCCGCGCCCATGGACGGCTGACGCGTGGGAGACAGAGGCGCGGCAGCCAGCGGACTGGTTGGTGACGCGCCACGTGGCGAGTGCGGAGCGGCCGACGAAGGCGATGGCAGCGGAGACAGGATCCGGCTCCTGATCCGAAGCAGATGCTGGCGCAGTACTGGTAGGTGAATCAGCTTCGTGACCCGCGTCGTGTCCAATTTGGGAAAGGACCCCGGGGAGCATAAAATGATGCCCGTTTTCACCCGGAATTGAATCCCGGTGCTCCAAATTTTCTGGGGAAGACTCCTGCACAGCATCTGAAACCTCAAGAACATCATTAGCTGGTGCGGAGAAAACAGAGGGGTCAAAGATATTGTCATCCTTGATCGAATTTGTCAAGGTGTTCGGTAGCAAGGAAATTTCAGCGCTCAGGTGAGCTCCAGCGTTGGGATGAAGGGTAGAAAAAGGGAACACAGTCTCATCGAAGGCCACATCACCAGATATATAAACATGCCCAGATTTGACTTCAAGACACTTAAAACCTTTGTGAAGATTGTTGTAGCCAAGGAAGACACACTGAGTGGAACGGAAGGCAAGTTTCTGTGTGTTGTAGGGGCGAAGGTTAGGCCAGCAGGCGCACCCAAAGGTCCGAAGATGGGAGTAGTCGGGTTTGGTATGGAAGAGGCGCTCAAGAGGGGTATCTTGATTGATAACACGGCTAGGAAGTCGATTAATCAGATAAACAGCAGTGACAAAGGCTTCGTCCCAAAATTTGAGAGGCATACCGGCATGGGCTAAAAGTGAAAGCCCATCCTCAACAATGTGCCGATGTTTGCGTTCAGCAGAGCCATTTTGCTGATGTTCATGGGGGCAGGAAACAAGGTGAGTGATGCCAATAAGCTGAAAAAAGAGTTAAGCTTTTGGTACTCGCCGCCCCAATCTGTTTGCATAGCAACAATTTTCCTATTAAAAAGGCGTTCTACAAGGTTTTGAAAATCGTGAAAGCGCTGAAAGACCTCAGACTTGTGTCGAAGCAGATATACCCAAGTAAATTTACTGTAATCATCAATGAAACTAACATAATAATTGTTTCTCCCAACCGAAGTTGGTGCAGGACCCCATACATCAGAAAATATGAGATCTAAAAAATTATTCGACACACTAGAGGACTTGGGATAGGGCAGCTGGTGGCTCTTCCCTTGCTGGCACGCATCACACACGGCCTCTTTATTTTGCTCTGGGACGAATGGGAGTTTATTCTTGCTAAGGACCTGATGAACGACTGAAGACGAGGGGTGACCTAAACGACTGTGCCACCGAGATGCAGAGGGCGTGGTGGCACCGAAGGCTTCTTTGGGCGGACTGGGCTTCAAGGGATAGAGACCCCCTCTACATCTGCCACGAAGAAGTACCCTGGGATAGAGACCCCCTCTACATCTGCCACGAAGAAGTACCCTTTTCGTTGCCTGATCCTTAACAAGAAAGAAATCGGGGTAAAATTCCAAAAAGGCATTGTTATCAGATGTGAAACGATGAACAGAGATTAGATTTTTATTGGCTTCGGGTGCATAAAGGACATTCTTAAGGATGAAATTACGATCAGGGGAATGAACAATACTCTGACCAGTCTGTTTAATCTCCATACCTGCACCCGATGCCGTGTGGATCTGATCATTGCCGGAGTACTCATCTCTCATGGTGAGTTTCTCCAGTTCACCGGTGATGTTGTCTGTTGCGCCGGAGTCAACGTACCAGTTGGTGTCCACTCCGTAGGACATGACAGCAGATGAGGCACTCTTAATCTTTGGCGTGCCAGTGAAAGATGCGTCAAAGCGCTTGTAGCACTTCAGCACCGTGTGACCCTCCTTGCCACACAGTTGACAGGTGGGGCGTTCACCATTGCCACCGTGACGCCCATTGCTGCGACCACGACCAAAGCCGCCACGGCCGCGTCCTCCTCCTCCGCGTCCACCGCGGGGGTTGTTGCCACCGCGCCCCCCACGGGACGCTAGGTTAGCAGATGAGCCCGAGCCTTGACGCAGATCCATGCGCTGCTCGAAGCTTGTCATTTGCGTGTAGAGTTCTCCCGCCGAGATGGGCTCCACACGCGCCGCGATCGCCGACACCAGCGGGTCAAAGTCGACGTCGAGACCCGCTAGTATGTAGGAGACAAGCTCCTCATCTTCAAGCCTCTTTCCTGCAGATGCCATCACATCTGCAAGAGTCTTCACCTTGTAGTACTCGGCGACAGAGGAATTACCCTTTTGGGCGGTGGCGAGGGCGAGATGCGTAGAGATCGTGCGCGCGCGCGACTGTGACGTGAAGACGTTGTCGATGGCGACCCAGACATCTCGCGCCGTATCAACAGGGATGATCTGAACAAGGATATCCCGAGAAAGAGATGATAACAGGTAATTGAGTACCTGCTGATCGCGCACCTCCCACTTCTCATACTCCGGATTGGGAACGAGATCTGCCTGTGTAGCACTCTTGGGGATCTCCTTCTCCGGGGCCTTGATGGAGCCGTCAAAGTGGCTGGCCACCTGCGCTCCTCGCAGGGCAGACAGGACTTGAGCACGCCACAGCGGATGGTTGTTTTTGGCCAGCTTCTCAGTGACGGGATAGCCAACAGCAGGAAACAGCGCAGAGGATGAGGGAAGAGCCATGGCTAAGGTGGAAGATGAAACCAGCTCTGATTACCATGTAAAAATGGCTAGAAGGTGATACCCTCTAGGGTACACGGCTCCATGTTTATATAGGCACGGGAATAGCCCCCGGCAAGGCTTATACAAGAGGTTAACTTGTTTACAAAGAATTACAACAACTATATCTAGATAATTCTATGTACACCGTACCGGTTGATCATAACAACCTCAACCGATTCACATATACATCTTAACATGCCCCTCCTGTTCTTTTAAAAAAAAAGAGAGTGAAAAAATTGGTATTGGCTTCACCAGCGACGTCGCGAGTGTTGACGCGTGATAACGCGCTGCAAGGATGCGAGGGCAAGTGCCTTCAGCTTGAGTTTTTTTTTTTCAGAAATGCCTGCTCCGCCGGCGAGAGGTCGCGATGGTCTTGCGCCATCTCTAAATGGTGAACCACCTCCTTGGCAATTGCCAGTTGCAATCTGACACTCCCCACAAAGCGACCATTCCATCTCTGAAGTTCTCTCGGAGTGTTGCGGAGCATCGAGTCCGACCGCCTGAATGGGTCAGCGAGGGCATTGCCAAGCTTTTTTTCACCAACTCCAGAAAACCAGGATGTCTAACCCAGATTGACTCGAAGTGGAAACGTTTTTTAGCCTGTAGCAAAGCATTGGACTGGAGCAGGAGAGGAGCGTGATCGGAGCAGGCCGAATACATCAAGGAAGGAGTTGGGATAGAGGTCTTTCCCAATCCAAAGAGATGAAGATGCGGTCGATGCGCTCAAGCGTCCGGTGTGTTCGTTCATTACTCCAGGTGAACAATCTCCCATGCAAATGCAACTGCTTCAGTTCCAGGTCGCTTAGCAGTCTGCGAAAGCGACATATTTGGCGGCGATGCAACCGGCCGTTGCTTCTGTCACCGGCTTGATAGATCATGTTGAAGTCGCCATTGATCATCCACGGTCCCCCCACTCCTGCTCCTCCCTAATTTCCTGAAGGAAACCTTCCTTCTTAGCGTCTTGCGTTGGGCCATACACCGAGGTGAGGTGCCAAACCGCAGAGGAGGCACGGTCCTGGATCTGCATCGTGATAGAATGTGCACGATAGGAAAAATTCGACGCCATCCAGACATCAGTTTTCCACGCGACTAGGATCCCTCCTCTCGGCCCAGTGGCAGGCAAGTAGGCATAATCAAAACCACATCCTAGAATAGATAGAACATCGCTACGCGTGATTACAGCCATTTTCGTCTCCTGAATGCAAACCAGGGAGACGTTGTCAGAAGCGACCAGGTCTCTCAGGACGTTGCGCGGTGGCCAACATCATTCAGACCCCGCTCATTCCACACAAGTAAATTTTCTGGTAACATGGACACCCGATTAGTGAATAGTGACCAACCTAATTCTCTTTAGACTTATCCTAGCACTAATCACTCTCTACGCTTATGCTAATTGCCTTTGATTTTTTGGCTGAAAGTTTGTGTTCTTGATGTGTGTCTCGCATTCGTTCCAATGAATTCTTGCACACTCTAGTAAGTAGAAACTCCAGATGGTAGAGTAGAGAATGTATAAATAGATCAACGCATCAAAGGAGGGGTTGCTCAAATGACTAGCTAAAACCTAAAACCTAAAAGCACCGGACTATCCAATGGCAACATAGTGGCATCAGGTCAACTTCAAAGAAAATCATCACAAGATCACAACTTTTTCCCCTTATTCTTATTATTTCAGCACAAGCCATCACACACAAGTAACTTGAGGTTACTGCATAGCGCAGTCTAATCGCTCGTCGTCGTCCCTTCGGCGCCGAGCGCGTAGCAGAAGGGCCTGCCGTGGCGGGTCACGAGGTTGCACTCCGCCTCCGACACGAGCGTCGCGGCGAGGTCGAGCTGTGCGTCCCAGGAGCACGACGGCGACGCCGCCACGTCACCACCGCCGCCCAGCGGCATGGCGTCCACCATGACCCTCAGCGCGCCGCACCGGCAGTAGGGCACGATGTCCTCCAGCTCCCGGCAGCACCTCTCCCTGATGACCGGCAGGGGGGCGAAGGGGCCGCGGCTGGGGCCGCAGGTGCGGCGCACAAGGTATGCGTGGCAGCTCTGGAGTGGGTTGAGAGGGATGACCAGCCCAGGCTCGCACCAGTTCGTACTGGCGGCGGCGACGGAGAGCAGGATGGCGGCTGAGAAGAGGAGCATATAGCTGAAACTAGACGCCATTGTTGCTTGCTTGAGCTTGTTCTTGGTGCAAGGACAATGGAGCAGCTTGGATAGATAAAGACTATGCGCAGACTGAAAGAAAGAAGCATGCTGGCACACCAGTTTGGTTGTACTTTTTTCCCAACTGAATGGCACACCCACCATGCATGTTTGTGTGATGGAATGAAGCCTTTTAATCTGATTTATTGGAACAGATTTTGGGATGTCCTGCAACTAGTGTGTGTTTTTTCTCTGCCGATGAAAAAAACTTTACAGCTTTACTGGATCGGAGTTTAGCAACATCACTAAATCTCATCGTCATTCTTGTAATCATCTGTAGCTAGTGCGTGTGCGAAATCAGGCACTGACGATGTACGTGTGATTGGCAGTTTAGTGACAACTTTCGGTTTGACCTATATGTACACGACATGATAATGATTTAGCACCTTTAGCATACCTCGTGTGCAATTTAATTTCTTTAGATACAGACAGTATACAAGCTGAAACAAATCAAATGTTGGTAGAGCTTTATTTGTTGCAACAGATTTTGGTGGGGATGTCCTGCAACTTGTATTTTCCATGCCATCATGGAAAACTTTACAGCTAACCCATTAGATATTTGTACGAATTTTTTGTTTACAGTTCATCACTACACGATGTGACGGCTCATAATCCATTTATAGCCGTATGTAGGAGGCGATTATTATAGAATTCCAAATGGGCCGGGCACGATCGGCGGCACGAGGCACGACCCTAAAAAGCACGACCGTAGCCCGGTCCTAGGCACGATCAATAGGGCTTAGTGCCAGCCCGGCCCGATGGCCTTTTAGTGCCTGGGCCGCTACCCCAGCACGGCGGGCCGGCCCGAAGCACGGCCCGAAATTAGGTGGCCCGATAGCGGCCCGATAACAAATTCCCCTGTCATATAAATAGCTATGAAACCCTAATTTTTCATCCCAATCTCCACGGATCCGACCACTCGCTCCTCCTCCCCGATCCACCGTGCCGCCCCCTCCCTCGAGCCTCCACCGCCGCCCAACCTCCATCATGCGCCGCCGCCGTCCGTGGGGGGGGCGGAGCCCCCCGTCTTGGTGGCCGGCGCCGCCTCGCGCGCGGCCCGCACGGCGCCGGCCTCCGCCTCCACGGGCGGGGCGCGCGGCGCCGGCTTCCGCCGCGGCCGAGGCCGGCCGCCGGGGGCGCATCGGCCTCCGCCTCCACGCGCGGGGGCGGTCCCCGCCGGATGCCGCCGCGGCCGAGGAACGCCGCCGGGCGCGTCGCCCGTCCGCCTCCACGCGCGGTCAACGCCGGACTCCGCCGCGTCGGCATTCGCCGCCGCCCGCCGGGCGCGCCGCCGGTCCTCGCGACGGGCGATAGTGCCGGCCGAGCCGCGGCCCATCGGGCTGTCCTCGACGTCGTGCCGGCCCGGCCCGAAAAATAGGCCATAGGGCCGGGCCTGGGCCGTCAGTTGGGCACGACGCCCGACACAGCCGGCACGAAACCACCTCGGGCCTACATAGGGTTGGGCCGCATAGGGCCGGGCCAGATCGGGCTAGGGCTGGGCCAGGCACGGACGACCCATTTGGAATCCTATAGCGATTATCAAAATTATCGTTGAGTTTGCACGGAAATGGAGATGCCCCCCTGAATCCGAATGAATTTTAAGAAGAAATACATCTCATCATCACTTGATCAAAATTCACCATCAAACCAACTGGTGCAATTATCCTTAAATTTTATTGTTCAGTTCACAGTTCGAACGCAGTAGTACATGCAGATCACTCCCTTACATGACGGCGACGCTTCAGGTACTACGCGGACACCGCACCGCCGCCCCAGTGCTCGCCTGCGAGTTCGTAGCACATGCCGCCGTCGACGGTGGGCAGGTCGCACTCCGCCGGCCTCGTCAGCCTGCTCGCGAAGCTCCTCTGCACCTCCCTGGAGCACCCACGGAAGTCCAGGAGGCCGCTGGGGTTGCCGTCCATCATGAAGCCCAGCGCGGCGCACCGGCACCGCGACGGTACGGCGGCGAGCTCCCGGCAGCACCGCTCCCTGAGCACCGGCGACGGGTCCCTGGGGCCGTAAGGTCCGCCGAGCCCGCAGGTCCGGCTCACCGCGTAGATGCGGCAGCTCGGCACGGGCGGGTACGGGATGGCCATCCCGGGGGCGCACGCCGTCGGGTCGGAGGTGGCGGCGCAGGCAGCGAGGAGGGAGAGCAAAAAGGCGGCCGGGAGGAGGAGACGGTGACGGGGCGCCATTCTTGCAGCTGGTTGCTGAATTCTATCGATCAATTTCCTGATTTGCCGTGTATATGTATGTCAGTATGTGTGTACTTTCCGCAAGGGAAAAAGGTGGAGAGAGACACATACTGGCAAGTGATGCGAGCTTAAATTTGAATTCAAACCTCTGTGATGAACTGGAATTTGTTTTGTCCTAATTAAGCTGTAGCAGAATTTGGGTGCATTCTAATATTCTATATATCTTCTTTTTTGCAATTAATTATTGCTAGCGTGGAAATTAAACTTTACAGCCGCTAGAGTTCAACTTCTTCGTTGTCATTTTTGGATCATGAATCACATACAACTCTTGAGGCCGGCCGCAGCGCCACCTGCGGCGGGACTCTGGCCATGGATCTGATGCTGGCGTCAGGTTTACTTTACCGGTAAGAGAAAAAATAGATGTTGTCCAGAAACATATTTATGGAACTTTCATAATTTTTTAGATTCAACATTTTATTTTCTTTTTGAACAAAATTTAGAAGAACTCCCAATTTGTATACAAAATAATGAGAACTAAGGTTGCTAGCTCCGCCAGTGTGCAGGCAGCCGGCCCAGGTTACATTTCTAAGGGAATCGAATTTGCGTTTCTCGCAAGGGAATTTGTTCTCCAACACACGCACGTACGAGTCTATTGTTGTAAAAAAAAAATCTCTCCGTCTCTCCCATACAAAAGCACATGTCTAAAGTTAGCCTCATCTCACATATGTTGCGGTGCCGCTGTGTATGGATGGGAGAGAGGTTCATATTTAGGTTCAAGTGTTTTCATATTAACCTGTGTGACAAGGTCTTCTTCTTAATACAATGTCATGGGAGCGGTCTTCCAAAGCGTCATTGTAGCGCCCACAGAAACTAACAGGGCCTGGATTAGGCCCCCCCCACCTAAATGTCAAGCATCAACCGAGGGATTATGCGGCTGACGGTCCAGGCACCTGACGCATTGTACGACAAGGCACCCCATCTCCGACCTACTGGCGGTTCGCACGACTACTTCTCTGCCTCGCCTCCGACTACTCGTTCGCACGAGTAGTCTCTGCCTCACCTCCGACTACTTTACCGCCTCGCCTCCGACTACCCGCTCGCGCGAGTAGTTTCCGTCTCTGACTAGGGTCGGGCCCACACGTGCAGGTCAAAGCACGGGACAAGGGGTCCCACCACGAACGTGGCATCGCCGCGGTGCTCAAACTCTCCCACGGCACCACGGAGGGCCCCGGTTCCCCACGCCTGGCAGGGCGCGCCAGTTGTCAGGTGGCGCGAGCGGCTGACGCTGACAGAAGCCTTAAACAGCACAGTGCGGCCCGCACACGCTCCCAACGTGATGTTCCATCCAAGTGCTACAACACACCACCCCGTCAGAATAGGTACTCAATGACCCCCTATGGACACCGCCTACCTACGCCCCTGTCGCAGCAAGACAAGCCTAGTCAACACTCTACGGTGCCAAGTCACTCATGGAGGAGCCGGCAACAGATACTCAGACTCCACTGCGTCGACCTGCACGCACGGAAATCATCACCAACTCTGCCACTGTTCAGTACCATTTAATGCCCCGCTGACAGATGACGCCGACAAGGGAAAAGACATCCCAATACTGTAGCACTGTAGCCATCGTTGTATTCCCTTTTTGCCCTCACCCTTGCGCCTATAAAAGGGGGAGGACGGCAACTATTTTAAGAGTTAGACATTCACTCGCCATACACCCACGTAGCTCGAACCACCTCTCAAGGACTTGGGCTCGGTTCCCTCTCCCGACAAGTTTGTGCCCCCTACTACAAACATTCCTGGCATAAGAACACCACTGCTCGAGACTGGACGTAGGGTATTACACTCCGGAGGCCTGAACCAGTATACATACTTGTGTCTCTTGTGGTAACCATCTGGGTCAGATACACGATCGATAGAAATTTACTAGACGACGATTATAGAACCCCGACAGTAACTTTCTTCAAGCTCCCGGATGTTTCTTCTATAGAGGGGAGGCACGCGTGTTAAGCCGATCATGGTGTAGAAGCCACGAGAAGAACTTGATCTTCGTGGGGAGCTTAGTTTTCCAGAGGTGAGTAGCGTCATGATCCCTGTTTTCTATGCCTGGAGGGCATATGGGATATGCTTTACACATAAGGGTTTAAGGGGGCGAGAAAGGAGCGACCTGTTGTCAGGAGCATTAGTAAGGGTCACATGGAGAAGGCAGGCATCGAGCATATCTTTTTCTTCCCCAGCACAGCGAGTAAGGCGGGGACCGAAGTGACCCCGGAGAGGCAAATGCAGGACATCTGCCATCTACTGGATTCGGGGCCTTCGCCGAGAGCGGGGATCCTCTCGGCGAAGGCCCTTTCCCACTCGTTGAAGCCTTCGCCGAGAGGAAGCTCTCGGCGAAAGTCACACATTGACACCCCATCGGTGAAATGTGAGGACATGTGTGGTTCGAGGACCGGTGGATGGTCGCTTCCTTGTGTGATGAGTGATTGACAACGTTGTGTGGACTGATTCTTGGCTAAGTATTGCAGGTGCAGGTTGCGGCTTGACTCGTGTTGGTGCAGGTGAAGAACAAGCGCGAAAGGTTGTTGCCGGTGAGGCCTCCAGGTGTGGAGAAGACTAAACTTGGCTATGGACTCCTCATGAGGTGTTCCTGATATCCCCAAAGTCTTGTTCAAGTCCGTGGAGTGATTCGGGAGATCGAGATTTGGATTTGGGGGAGTTGACCCGCGGGTGCTGTTCATCCCGAGCTGCCCAGGCTACACCGGTCTGACCGGTGCTCTTGATCGGTCTGACCGGTGCGAGCCCCTGTGGGATTTTGCTCGGGTGAACATCTTGGTGTGTTCGTTGTTGTACTGTGTTGCTGCTGTTTCGAGTTTGGGTCTGTTTGGTGGTCGGTTGGCCTGTTTGGTGCCTTGGGGGCTTTCGGTCGCCATCGGTCCGACCGGTGTGTCTCACCGGTCCGACCGGTGTAGAGCCACTTAGTGGAAGTTGCTCGGTTTCACCGGCGGGGACCGGCCTCGGCCGGTGGTGCTCACCGGTCCGACCGGTGTGGGTCCGTAGACTCGAGGTTTGGTTTTTCCGCCGCGTTTCTCGGGTCGGAAGGTGGTGTGTTGGTTCCTAGGTCCAGTAGCACTCCAGTGGCTACGTGGGCTTGACCAACCTTGGTAGTGAGTCAGAGACGTGTTTTGGAAGCCGTGTTCATCTTGTTAGAGTTTCCATCTCCTTCGAGAAGAATTTTTATCGGCTCCCATTCACTCCCCCCCTCTCTGGTTCGCCGTATCGGTCCTTCAAGTGGTATCAGAGCCGGTTCGGCTCTTTATTGACTCTTACTAGTCTAAGATCCAAGGATGGCGTACCAGGAACGGGGTTCGGGTCCTCCACACTTCGATGGCAAAAACTACCAGATGTGGAGCAAGCGGATGGGTGCGTTCCTCCGCGGAAAGGGTCAGCTTCTTTGGGATGTCACGGTGGACACAGGCTATGTCCAGCCGATGGATTTCCTTGCTCCAGGGTCGAGGGACAGATTCGACGCCAACAATAAGGCGGTCGACTACTTGTTTCGTGCTTTGTGTCAGCCTGAGTTCGATCGGGTGCACACCGAGCACTTGGCTTGTAGGATTTGGGCGGTGTTGAAGGAGGCTCATGTTGGGAACGCCCAGGTTCAGGCACGGATGTATGCGACCTACCGGAGAGAGTATGAGAACTTCACTCATCTCCCCGGTGAGTCCATCGATGCATTGTTTCAGAGGTTCACCGTGGTTGTGAACAACATGAGGGCCAATGTGGACGTGCTCCCGTACGATGATCATGATAGAGCAGTCAAGCTCTTACACTCTTTGGATCGTACGATATGGGGCGGAAAGTTCGAGGCCATAGTCGAGTCGGAGAGGTATGATACTCTGACGGTGAACGAGCTGTTCTCGAAGCTCAAGTCGGCCGAGGTGGATAGGGGCATGATCGCCAAGCCGGAGGGACCGACTGATTCCCATAGTCTTGCCCTCGTTGGTGGTTCCAAAGGAAAGACTAACTCTAACCCATCCACCAGGATGTTCTCATTTTCCTCTTTGATGTCTATGCCAGATGAGGAGTTTGATGACCTTGGAGAGGACGAGCTGGCGCTGTTGACGAGGCGGTTCGAGAGGCTGCACGGGAACCGCGTGAACATGAGGAGGAACACGAGGACTTGCTTCCAGTGCGGCAAGCTGGGACACTTCGTCGCCGACTGCCCACAGAAGGCCGAGAACAAGGACAGCTACAAGCACAAGCCGAGGATGAACGATGGCAAGTACCGTTCGAGGCGCGACCACAAGAACAAGCACAAGAACAAGTACAAGGACGAGCGACGATCGAGGAAGAAGGAGAGCCGAGGCAAGGCCCGAGCGATGGTTGGAGCGAGTGACGTCGACTCCAGTTCTGCGTACTCCACCTCGAGCTCGAGCAGCAGTGAAGATGAGGGTGATCGTCGCAAGAACAAGAAGTCGTCCAAGAACCTGAGTGGGCTGAGCTGCTTCACGAGAGATGGCTTCTGCACCATGGCGCTGAGTTCCGGCAGCAAGAAGAGCACACAGAGCGACTCGGACTCTGAGTCCGACGACGAGGTGCGTGATGAACTTCCCTTCTTGCGCCAGGAGAATGAGAGGCTTGGCTCTTTGCTTGATAACCGTGATGACATGCTTAGAGAGGCCAAGAAAATGAGAAAGAGCTTAGGGCTTCACTCGAGGATGCTAGGACTAGAGTGGCTGAGCTAGAGACACAGGTGCTTGATAGCAAGCTTGAGATTGATTCGCTTAAGGCTAGCCCTGTTGTTTCAGATGAGAATGATTGTGCTGATTGCTCCATATTCCTTGCTGATCTTGCTTTGTTTAAGGAAAAGCATGCCTCCAAGTGTGAGGAACTAGATGTGCTTAGGGTTGAAGTGGCTGAGCTTAAGTCTAGACCTGCTTTGCTAGGTGCTTGCACTTCTTGCCCTGTTTTGCATGCTAAGATTGATGAGATGCATGCTTACACTAGTTCGCTCGAGGCTAAATTGAAGGAACCCATGCCTACATCTTGCTCTACCTGTGAATTGCATGCATTGAAAAATTTGGAGCTTGCACATTATGTTGATCGTTTGCAGGATGAGAATGATGACTTGAGGAAGTTGATGGGTTGGTTGTCCGGTCATGAGCCTCAGTTGAGGATGATGATCGAGGCCTTTAAGAGGCAAGATGGTGAGGGGCTTGGGGCAAACAAGGTTGGTGACGGAAGTGGAGAGAATATCCCGGAGCCACCAAAAACCCACCACAAGAATGATTTCCTACCAAAACCTAACCATCTAAGGAACCGACTAGACACAACCCCAGCTCCACATGTGTTTCCTACACCCACAAATGACCTACAAAAGCCTATCAAGTTTGTGAGCACTTCGGGGAAAGTGTTCTTTGGGAAGGAGAGTGAGAAGGCTAGTGGTGAGAAACCGGTGGAAGGTTTGAGTGGAGAGAAACCAAGTGAGCAGCCACATCCCAAGCCTAAGCCTAAGCTTGTGAGGTTCCATTGTGGCTATTGTGGGAGAGATGGCCATAAGGAGGAGTTTTGCTTCAAGAGGAAGCGAGAGGAGAGAATGGCAAAGGAGTGGGCTAACAAGGACAAGTACCACCCTTCCGATGGTGTACTTGAGCCTCGTATGCAGATGCCCAGGGGCAAGGCGAGTGTGAGGACAGATCGTGCTTGGGGAGAGAAGAAGGCTGCAGGTGGTGCTGCTGTCCAGGTCACACCGGTCAGACCGGTGTGGAGCACTGGTAAGACCGGTGCCGGTGCGGGACAGACAGGCCGACCGTTTGGGTTTCGTGCTCGTACGGTGTGCGAGGGTTGTTTCGGAGGTCGTGGTTCTGGTGGTTGGGCTGGAAAGGGTGCAGGTGGTCAGTTTGCTAGGCGTTCTCCTCCTCGTGCTCAATACGGGGATTGGAGGAGTCGTGGTTTTGAGTTGGAGAGGAAGGACGTTCCACGGGCTTTCTTGCGTGGATTTGGTCCTCCTCCAGGCAGAGAGGGGTGGTTCCCTCAGGGTGGTTACCGTGGTAGTGTTCGTGGAGGTAGTTTTGGTAGGAGAGATGCTTTGGTTGGTGCTAACCCCACTTTCGAGCAAATGGCTCGGCACTGGTTTTCCTCCTTTGGTACTAACCCCGATCTTTGAGTCGTTTGTTCGCTCACGTGCTTATTTTTGAATTTCGGGTGGGAGACTTGAAGAACATTTGGTTGATTGACTCCGGTTGCTCGAGGCATATGACCGGAGACAGGGGGTGGTTCTCAAGTCTCGTCCCGTGGTGACGAAGAGGTACATCACCTTTGGGGACAATGGGCGTGGGCGTGTGCTTTCGAAGGTGAGATAAAAGTGAGTGACAAGATCACTCGAGGCGTGTTGCTCTTGCTCAATCACCGGGGTACATTTTGCTTTCGTGTCCCGGTTGTTGGATGAGGGCTTTGAGGTGTTGTTTCGGCCTGGTGGTTCTCGGATTGTGGACTCTCGAGGGGACCTTGTCCGTATGGTCGTTCCCGAGGGTCAGGTGTTTCGTGCTGATTTTTCTCAGTCTTCGGGTGTGGAGCGTTGTTTCTTGGTCGGTTCTTCGAGTGAGTTGTGGAAGTGGCATAGGAAGTTGGGTCACTTGAGCTTTGACCTTTTGTCTCGCTTGAGTAAACTCAATTTGGTCCGAGGATTGCCACGGTTGAGGCTTGAGAAAGAGTTAGTTTGTGCGCCGTGTAGGCATGCCAAGATGGTGGCCTCTTTTCACCCGCCTCTCACCGATGTGATGACTGAGCGTCCATGCGAGCTGCTCCATATGGACCTTGTTGGCCCAGCTCGTGTGCGATCTGCGGGTGGGAAGTGGTATGTCCTTGTTGTGGTGGACGACTATTCTCGGTATGCGTGGGTGTTCTTTCTTGAGGATAAGGGGGAGACGTTTGGTTTTGTTCGAGATCTAGTCTTGAGGTTGAGGAACGAGAGGCACGGAGATGCCATACGAGCTATCCGCAGCGATAATGGCTCGGAATTCAGGAACTCTCGTTTTGAAACCTTTTGCCATGACTTGGGTCTTGAGCACCAGTTTTCGAGTCCGTATAGAACGGGACCTTGTGCGAGATGGCTCGGATGATGCTTGATGAGCATAGGACTCCGAGGAGGTATTGGGCTGAGGCGGTGAACACCGCGTGCTATGTGTCGAACAGGATATACCTCAGAGTGCACAAGAAGAAGACATGCTATGAGTTGATGCATGGTCGCACACCCAAGGTGAGTCACTTCCATGTCTTTGGTTGCAAGTGTTTCATTCGAAGAAAGGCGGGAAGTTGGATAAGTTTGAGGCTAGGTCTGTCGATGGCATTTTCTTTGGTTATGCATCTCATTCTAGAGCATATCGTGTGCTCAATCTTGAAACTAACCAAATCGTGGAGACTTGCGAGGTAACCTTCGACGAGACGAGCCACGTAGTCGGCTTGTCTTTGAGTGTGCGGGTGATGATGAGCTTGGCGAGGAGATTTTTCGGGGAGGAGGAGCATGAACATGGTGATGATGAAGATGGCGGTGTGGTGCCCCCGGCTGAACATGTACCCACTACTTCGACTACGATGATGGATGGACCCTCTGCTACACCTACGACGACAAATCAAGAACGAGGAGAAGCTGATGTTGAGGGGGAGGTAGCTTCGAGGCGAGAACCTCCCCGCAAGTTCAAATGGATCACCCAGCTTCGAGGATCATCGGCGACATGAATGAACGCACTACACGGTCGAGGGTTCGGGACAACTCTCATTTCGCTCATGCTGCATTTGTTGCTTCTTTCGAGCCCAAAGACATTGGACACGCACTATCTGATCACAATTGGGTTAACTCGATGCATGAGGAGTTGGAGAACTTTGAGAGGAATCAGGTGTGGGAGTTGGTTGACCCTCCCCCAGGGTGTAAGCCGATTGGTACAAAGTGGGTGTGGAAAAACAAAGAGGGAGAGAAGGGTGAGGTTGTGAGGAACAAGTCGAGACTTGTTGCTCGGGGGTTCGATCGAAGGAGGGGATCGACTACGAGGAGACCTTTGCTCCCGTAGCCCGTTTGGAGGCGATTAGGATCCTTCTAGCCTTTTCTCGTGGCTAAAGGGTTCAAGTTGCACCAAATGGATGTGAAGAGTGCTTTTCGAATGGAGTGTTGGAGGAAGAAGTGTATGTGAGGCGACCTCGGGGTTTGAGAGTGAGAAGTACCCCCATCGGGTGTACAAGTTGAGGAAGGCGCCGTATGGGTTGAAGCGGGCGCCTAGAGCTTGGTATGGCGAGGTTGAGGGGGTTCTTGTTTGAGAGAGGCTTTGAGATGGGGAAGGTCGATCGGACCTTGTTTTTGCCGAGGCGGGGCGTAGATATCCCGATTGTGCGGGTGTACGTGGATGATATTGTCTTTGGTGGCTCGTCTAACTCTCTTGTTGCAAGGTTTGCGAGATGATATGAGCGGGGAGTTTGAGATGAGCATGATGGGCGAGTTGCGCTTCTTCCTCGGGCTACAAATCAAGCAATCAAAGGAAGGAACATTAGTGCACCGGGCTAAGTACACCAAGGACATTGTGCGGAAGTTCAAGATGGAGGACTCCAAGGCTATGACGACGCCGATGAGTACGACTACGGCTCCGGATGCGGACGAGGAAGGTGAACACGTGGACCGGAAGGAGTACCGAAGCATGATCGGGTCACTCCTCTACTTGACGGCGACGAGGCCGGACATACGCTTCTCGGTGTATCCGTGCGCTCGTTTTCAAGCATCTCCGAGGACTTCGCATCGGCAAGCGGTGAAGCGAATTTTCGTGTACTTGCGTCACACTCCCGACTTCGGCCTTTGGTACTCGCGTCCTCTTCTTTGGCGCTTCATGGCTTTTCGGACGCGGATTTTGCCGGGTGTTGGTTGGATAGGAAGTCCACTTCCGGGACTTGCCGCTTTTGGGTTCTTCTTTGGTGTCTTGGTCTTCCCGCAAGCGGTCGAGTGTTGCTCAATCCACGACCGAGGTTGAGTATGTTGCCGCCGCTAGTTGTTGCTCTCGGCTCCTTTGGATCACCTACACCATGAGTGACTTTGGTGAGGAGTATACCCATGTCCCACTTCAATGTGATAGCACCAGTGCCATAAGCGTTGCAAAGAACCCGGTGCTCCATTCCAAAACTAAACACATAGAAGTGAGGTATCATTTCCTGAGAGACAACGTTGAGAAAGGAAAGATAGCGTTGATCCATGTACCCACACATGACCAACTAGCCGATATTTTCACCAAACCCCCGCATCAAGCAACTTTCACTCGTTTGCGGGGGGAACTTGGTGTGTGTTTGATTTCTTGAGTTGGGTGTGTGGGAGCTCTCTTTTGCCGGTGGTGTCGAGCCCGTTTTGCCTCCCCTCGAGGAGCCGGTTTGTAGCATATGTATAGCTTTCCTTTGTGCATTTCTTGCATTTGGCATGGCATATGTAACATGATGTATAGGCATCCTTGTATCTTAGATTGCATGCATTTTGTATCATATGCATTGGTTAGGAAAAGCTTCTCTCATATACATTGTTCACCATGGAATGAGATATATGTCTTTGTGAGCTTGTTTGGTATGCTACGGTTAGTTTTGGCTTAGCTCTTGATGATCTTGATGAATAATCCATGGTTGATAGCTATGCTTTTGAAAAATGTTACATGCATGCTCTCTCATGTGTAAATGCCTTTACATGCTCTTGACATGTTTTTGTGGCCTTGCTATGCTTAATTTGTGGTTGGATAGCTAGTTTATTGATCATATGGGGCCAAAGGCTCATTTGCCATCATGAACGTTTAGCCCTCTTGACTTATCTTGTGGAGGAGCATAAGTTCCTTTTTGTCGCAAAGACATTTCATGTACCATTTACAAATCTAAAAATGAAATGAAAAATGCTTGGAAATGTGCTCCCATGTCATATGTGCTGAATTTAATTTGCTTTGGGTGCTAAACCGTTGCAAGATGCCTACCAATGAGAAGTCTCATACATAGAAGTAGGCACATGGCTCGGTGGCTTTGACATGACATGAGGTGCTTGTGGGTGTTTGTGATGGTCTTATGATTAGAATGGCTGTCCTAGCATGAAGTTTGTGTGGCTTTGCCATTTTGATATGCTTTGATCATGTTTAGGACTTTGCTCATGAGAGGCAAGTTTTTTCGCAAAATTGCCAAAATCCATCTTAGCTTCGTCCAACGGTTGTGTAACTTGGTGATCATGTAGTTGAGATCGATACGAAGCCGTAGAGTATCTAACTTGCTCATTTGGACATGTGTAGCATTCTTTGTTGAATTTTGTCTATTTGAGAAGCTCTAGGTTGAATTTTTTGCATTTTTGGCTTGATTCATGCATTGCCAACAAGGGGGAGAAGTTTGAGCTTGAAATGGCTTGTTGGACGCGTTTAGGAGGTTTTCAGGTGGTTTCGAGCCATTTCTGGGCTCTGTTGTACACCGGTCGGACCGGTGATGATGAGCACCGGTCTGACCGGTGTGAGTGCTGGTCCTGTACACATGTTAGGCACCGGTCTGACCGGTGGTGATGACCGGTCTGACCGGTGTGAGCTGAAATTGCTGCAGCTGCCCTGTTTTCACCGTTTTGCATGCATTCGTCCGGGGGAGTTGCATTGGTTCGGGGGGAGATTGCATGTGTGCGGGGGGAGCTCTTTGTGGTTGTTCGAGCTTTGTTTCGGTGGTTTGCGCTCTTTGCTTGAGCTTTGCTTTGTCTCGGATGTGTCGAGCCGTTGCCCTTGCCTAAGGGGTCCGAGACTTGTCTTCTTCAAGTGATCTTGCTCCTTGCCTTTGTTTGGCTTTCGATCGCTTGTTGGAGTTTCTTTTTGTTCGTTTCTTTTCTTTTTCTTTTCTCTCTTCTTACTTTCGTGTGGGTGTTGTCAATGCACTCATCAAGGGGGAGATTGAGGACCATGTGTGGTTCGAGGACCGGTGGATGGTCGCTTCCTTGTGTGATGAGTGATTGACAACGTTGTGTGGACTGATTCTTGGCTAAGTATTGCAGGTGCAGGTTGCGGCTTGACTCGTGTTGGTGCAGGTGAAGAACAAGCGCGAAAGGTTGTTGCGGTGAGGCCTCCGGGTGTGGAGAAGACAAGTAGGCTTCGTTCGAGGGACCCGGTGGCCGGCGGGGTCAAGTGCGGGCCGCATGGTGGCATGAACAGCAAGATGAAGTCGTGGACGGTTTCTTGGTTGAGCCTCAAAACCAAGGTCGAGCCGGGACTACGTGGGAGCCAAGTCATGAGTGGAGATTGGTGGAGGCTACACCGAGTTCGCGGGGTTTCCAGTGGTTCACCAGAAAACCACTTGGTTCCTTGGTTGATCCACAAAGCCAAGACCGGAGAACCGAAGATGGAGCTGCGACGGCGCGGGCCGGTCCGACCGGTGGGTCGACCGGTCCCGGCCGGTGGGGACCGGTCTGACCGGTGAGGAGCACCGGTCTGACCGGTGTGCGACGACGCGGTCCGAATCTTCGAAGCGGAGGACACGCGTCGGGATCGCATGGCTTGCGTCGAGGCTACGCAGGGTGCGGTCGCCGGACATCCGTCCGATGGTGAAGACATCAAGAATTCCAAATCCGCCCTTGAGGGGCTTGTATCCCTAGTTAGTAGAGAAGGGCGTTTTAGACATTCAGTTGCCTCCATATAACCCAAGAGGTGAGAGAATGGCAGCCAACTCTGGGAACCCTAGCTCATTAGTTTTCCTATTTTCCACCTATTTTCCTTAGGTTTTCTTTAGGACTAGCAAGAGAGCTTCACGGAGAGATCTTGTTGAGATGGATGGATGATCGGGCGGCTTGCTAGACCTTGTACGAACCTTTGTTTCATGTATAGATGATTCGGCGTGGTTCCTCAAGGTTTGGATGTGTTTTCCCCGGTTGTTCTTGGTGGTGATTTTCGGAGCCCTCTCTCGGTGATTTCTTTGGGTTGTTTTCAGGACTTTTCTCTTGGGGATTTTATGGGGGAAATTTGTGGGAACCCTTCGCGGTTCTTTGGGCTGTGATTCCCCTCCCAAATCCGTGAGTAAAAGTGCTCGATTTTGGGGTTTCTTGAGTTCTTGGGTTGGAAGTGCTTTCGGCGGGATTTCTTCGATTCCTCCTTTTTGGACGAGATTTGGTGGGATTAAACTTGGCTATGGACTCCTCATGAGGTGTTCTCGATATCCCCAAAGTCTTGTTCAAGTCTCGTGGAGTGATTCGGGAGATCGAGATTTGGATTTGGGGGAGTTGACCCGCGGGTGTCTTGTTCATCCCGAGCTGCCCGTGCTACACCGGTCCGACCGGTGCTCTTGACTCGTCCGACCGGTGCGAGCCCCCGTGGGATTTTGCTCGGGTGAACGTCTTGGTGTGTTCGTTGTTGTACCGTGTTGCTTGTTGTTTCGAGTTTGGGTCTCGTTTGGTGGTCGGTTGGCCTGTTTGGTGCCTTGGGGGCTTTCGAGCGCCATCCGTCCGACCGGTGTGTCTCACGGTGTCCGACCGGTGTAGAGACACTTAGTGGAAGTTGCTCGGTTTCACCGGCGGGGACCGGTCCGACCGGTGGTGCTCACCGGTCGACCGGTGTGGGTCTGTAGACTCGAGGTTTGGTTTTTCCGCTGCGTTTCTCGGGTCGGAAGGTGGTGTGTTGGTTCCTAGGTCCAGTAGCACTCCAGTGGCTACGTGGGCTTGACCAACCTTGGTAGTGAGTCGGAGACGTGTTTTAGAAGCCGTGTTCATCTTGTTGGAGTTTCCATCTCCTTCGAGAAGAATTTTTATCGGCTCCCATTCACTCCCCCCCCCCCTCTCGGTTCGCCGTATCGGTCCTTCAAAATGGCCTTCGCCAAGAGCTTCACTGGATCCTCTCGGCAGACATGCGCCGAGAGGCGTCCTTGGCTCTCGCCGAAGGCCTTCTTACCGTCACGGCACGCCCCTCCGTTAGCAGTGGGGGCCACTCCTTCGCCGACAGCCAAATATCTGGCTCTCGTTGAAGATGGGCTCTTCGCCGAGAGCCAAATATTTGGCTCTCGTTGAACGGGGGCTCTTCGCCGAGAGTCGTGCCTTCTGCTCTCGGCGAAGGACTGTACCCCCATAGTGCTGGAAGCCCCCTTCACCGAGAGCAGTGGCTTTTGCTCTCGGCGAAGAACTTTTTTCTTTTTTTTTCTTTTTTTTTCTTTTTTTCCAGCAGCCTCAAATATTCACGGAAATCACATATATCATCACAGGCATATATAGTATTCATCACAGGCATATAATATTCATCAGATGCATATATATTCATCACAGGCATATATATTCATTACATAGTCCACCAACGATCACATAATCGACAAATTCATCACATAGTCACGAACTACAAGTCACAATGGTCCAGTGCAAGTCACAAATGTCCAAATGCAAATAAAAGTAGCTAAGTCCACGAACTCACTCATCCGCCTACTGATCATGTGACGACTGGGACCCCGACCCCCCCCCCTCGTGGGCGGCTGCTGTGGCCACGGGACCCACCCAGATGCCTGTGGCATCCCCTACGAACTGTGAGGCTACTGAAGGCCGGGTCTCGGCCACAGGCTAGGTGGTACCCACTGCATCCCACCCCAAGGAGTCTGCTGAGCTGGCGGGGACCCGTCGAATGCTGCAGGCCCATCATTTGATGCCACCGATAGATCCTGCGTAGAATTTAAAGTGTCAATTAGAAATTTTGACAGCACCTCCCCTGCACTATGAGGTATTCAGAACCTGCAAGAAAAACCACAACACGAAGGTCGGGCCACAATAAATGTTTTCTCACGGCTCGATGGCCGGACACATGTCATGTGGTGCCGTACAACACGTGGTCAAATTGACATAAATGAATGTACAAGGTTTTCAGCATTTGTATGAAGTCAGTCTAGGTCACTACTAGAAAAAATAGCAGGGTTCAAAGTAACTCACCGGAGAAATAGCGGCCGGTCGGAGTGGAGGAAAGAACGCCTGTGGTAGTGGAGGGAGTTGCACCTGCAGCAGTGGAGGGAGTTGCACCTGTGGTGCCACCGCGTGACCAAGGTTTTCCAAGTACTGAAGCACGGAGGCAAACTGCTGATTGTGGGCCGACTGTAACGCCTCCATCTGCTTCTGGTGGACCTCGGCCATCTACCACAGCTGCTCATTGGATTGCCTTTGCGTCTCTTCTACCTGCCTCCCGCTCGGCCTTCTCTCCTGCAAGTTGGGCCTACAATATTTGATCCAAAAATTAGAATATAAAGTAATCATATGTAAATATCAATGGATGACAAAGACAACAGAAATAACCTGGAACTGCTCGTTCAACGTCTGCGTAGCAGTGGGCCGCCTATGTATGGGTGGGGCTGAGCTGGTGCCCCTATCTCGAGATCGAACTGCCGCGAGTGTCGGAATAGCAGACGGAACCAGGAGACTGTCACCCACACGGTACCGTCCATGCATCCTGCCTTCTCCACTCCTCACGACACTTTCTCCATCAAGAGGCTTTGTCACTGGATCGAAGTCTGGCCCAGGAACCTCCCTTGCCGTCGTGACGTACCTTGTGATGCGGGACTGGATTGTCAGGTTACTGTACGCCTCGGGTGGGTTGTCCACGTTGAAGGTGACGTCGTCCTTGGCCTTGCCCTTGTGTGTTATGCCATATGCCTGGAGCTCGCTGCAAGGCTAATTCTCATGTGCCTGAGACGACAAGAAAACAACAAAGTGGGTGTTAGAATAATTGAGAGTTAGACAACAACAAATCGAAATAAAGAAATAAAAAATGTACCCATCTATGACCGAACTCGCGAAGGTTAATGGGGCCTTGGTGGTGTGCCAGACCTGCCATCTTCAAACGCCGCTCCCGGCGCTCGAGGTGCTTTGCCTCCCAATCCGGCTCAAACCACTTGTTCACAATTGCCCTCCAAACGTGAGGCCGGTCGGCACACCACCACGGAGGCACTTGCAAGTCATCAAGTGCATACCGTACAAAAACATCAAATTGAGCAAATATAATCTAAGAAAAATGAATTGAGCATATTTACCTCCATGTATTGTTCTCGAGTGAGCCGGATGTTTCGCATGTCCGATTTTCGGACTTTCTCATGTCGCAGAGCCTTCCATACCATGTTTTGCGAGACGCGGAACTCATAAATCATATCCGTCACAAGTTTCCGACAAATGAACATGGCGTTGTCCTTCGCCGCCGCCTCGTATCCCGGAAAAAATATGTAGAAATCCTGCATATAAAAGTGTTGTCAATACACGAGCCAAGTCCAATTAAGTCAGAAAACATAATTTATTGATAGGAAGACACACCCAAAACTCAGAAACCACCCGGACGGCCTTGTTCGGGAACACTCGCCCAGTCGGATCCTGGACACCGGGCATGAGGGCGTAGTGGTCAAACGACATCACCAGCACCTCTCGGCGAGCATCTCCCTCGCCAACCCACACGAACCCGGGGTAGTGAAGCCTGGTCAGAACGCCCAAGATGCCATTGGGAAGACGGTTATGACCACCTGGACTCTCGATCTTCCACCCCCTGCCAAAATAATTCACAAAATGTATTAGTTTGAATGTGAGTTTGAAGAGAACCAATGAAAAGGTTAAGATAAGTTATCGTGTTCCCTCGGGTCTAATAATCGGGCGGTTCGCGGGTAGTATGGGTCGTTCTGGAAGTGTCGAATGGCCTCGCACATAGACCTTCGGCCTCGCCTCCTCCTCCTCCTCCTCCTCCTCCGACGACGACGACGACGACGACGACGACGACGACGACGACTCCGTCGCAACTACAGAGGGTGCACTCTTCGACCCGTGGCTCCAGACGAACCGGAGGGTACCACAGAGGGGGACCTCGACATCCTCCTTATCATCCCGGAGCCCAAAGCCTCGTCCTGGTACAAGTCATTGAGGTTCCTCACCAAACGGTCGCGCTGCTTTGGTACCTTCTTCTTTGGCGGCATCTTGGATCAAACACCTGAAATAGACAAGAGTAAATCAATTAGTACATAATTACATTTAAATATAAATTAGTAATAAATAAGAAACACGTTATACCAGTATATGAAACAAAATATCCTAGTAAATTATAGACATATTTACAATTAGTACGGATTTTACATGTTTTAGAAATAATCATCATAATCCGGAATATTTGGATCATAGTCATCATCACTATCTCGCATGTACATAGACTCAACGCCGTGCTCTAAAGGTGGAACGGTGTCATCATCATCATTGTCAATGCCTAAACGTAATCGCTCAAGTAATCTTAGGTCGTCATCATTTTGAACCTCTTCTGCATCATCGTCGTCGACACCCATTTCATTGTCTATTTCCATTTCGATCGCTTGGGTTAAGTCTATCTCAAAGCTCCCCTCTAGCCCATTTCAAAAAAAAAGCTCCCCTCTAGCCCATCCTCTTGGAAGAAATCTCCGTCATATGTGTTTGGGTCTAGTAGGTGGTAATCTTCATTGCCTGGGGCAGGTAGTTTACCGTGTGGCGATACCTTGTACACAACACTCCAACCCTGGAGACGCTTGTCAGTTTTACAAGGGTATGAGAGGTAATATACTTGTGTGGTCTGTTGGGCCACAATATAGACATCGTGCCCTGGGTACACAGATGACTGCTTAATTTCGACGAGCCCAAAATTCTTATTTTGTCTCATACGCCGTGCTTCACCGAGAGCTGGAGATTTGGCTCTCCCCGAAGCTTCCAGCTCTTGGTGAAGACTCTGTTTCCGGTAGTGAGAGACCTCCGGGCGAATGCAGTGCATGTACAAGGTTGGGAAAGTTTCAGCAATTGTGGTGTTTAGTAACCAGCTGTCTTGCCAGAAGGAAGTGGTGCAACCGTTCCAAATTCGGACAAGTGTAAGCGATCTGTAACGTGGGAGTTCGGCCTTGACGATCCTTGCGATGAAAGAATTTGCATGTTGTATTGCAAGGTCATCAGAATGTTGGCTAACAAACGAATTTTTCCACACCAGGTAATCCGGTTCATGAAGTTTGTGGGCAAACTTGAGAAGCAAACTGTGATTTTGATTAGCCAGAGTTTGTATCCTGAGGCATCCACTCTCTTTCCTTTGACAGGCACGATCCCACACGATCAAGCATTTAGAACCGTGACACTTTTCTTCCCCCGTCCACAGGAAAGCTCGTCGGTGAGGATCTAGAGCCACAAGAACTGAGATGGGAAGGAGGGAAGATGACATGTAGTAGACAGGCAGGCCGCTGAGGACTGCATTGACGAGTACCAACCGGACACCAGGCCTTCCAACCTGCTAGGTACTTGTCAAATTTGGCAATAAGAGGTTGGCAGTCCACTTCACGAAGCTTATGAGGAGAAAGGGGTAGGCAAAGATAGGTTTGGGGAAAAGACATTTGACAGCCAAGCACCACCGCCATGTTCGCGGCACCATCAGGAGAAAGATTCATGGGGACGAAGGTGGACTTATGGAAGTTTATAGAGAGCCCTGTTACTAGAGCAAATTTGTCCAGAATGTTTTTGAGAGCCGTCACTTGCTGAAGGTCGCCGGTGAGCAGGATGAGGGTATCGTCGGATATTGAAGGACCAGGCAAGGGTGGGGTGGATCGATGGGATGGCCGATGGTGTCAGCGGCATATTGGAGGACCGGGCAAGGGAGGACCGGATCGATGGGATGAGCGATCACACTGGCTTAGCCTCGTGGTGAATAAGACGTTGGAGCATGTCTGCCACAAGAATGAAGAGAGATAAGGGGAGATGGGATCTCCATGTCGGAGGCCGCGTTTGTATTGTGCTTCATACCTCTGCTCTCTCCCTCATGTATTCTTGGTCCGGTATGCCGGGCTTATCATTTGTAATGTGCTTTTCTCATTCAATAATATAGCAGGTGGGGAAACTCCCCCGGTATTGTTCCCAAAAAAGGAAGTCTATAAGAAACTGAGCCACCGCAACCTTTTCATACAGTTTGTTAGAGAGCACAGCGGAATCTAACTCGGGAAGTTATACTCATGAGCCGGCATTTCAACTGGCCTATACTACAAGAAAAATGCCAACTAGTGACGAAAAAAAGCTGTTTCTCGTTATAAACCGCGATTAATGATGTCGGTTGTTACGAAAACGCTCCGTAATTAATCGAGCGTCACAAATTGCGGTTAATAACGAGACCTCATTTCGTGGCGTCATGAGTTTAATGACGCGTGCTAATTCATCAATACAAAGCGTCATAACTTCGTTCCTGCAACTTTACCACGCTGGGCATAATCTGATGTGACATCCGATGTGGCATGCCAATTGTGACAAATCGTATGAGTCATAAAATTAATTTGACCTGTTTGTAACTGGGTTGAGCCCAAAACTGTTTCTGTAGGGTGGCGTTGTTCATATAGCCCAAAAAAAGATTTTGTTGGGCCCAATAGCTTTTTTAAATGAAATTTGATTATGGCGGGCCCGTTTTGGTTGGGTCGAGTCCAACAGGTGCGCACATTGTTGTGGCCTTCTGTGTCGCGTTAATTTGAAAAAATTGACTTTTGGCCCAACTAAAAGTGGGCTAAGCCCACTAAAGGACAACATAAAATTAACTAATCATGCATCAGTATTAATATATTTCATTTCAATTCTGATCTTTTTTAGAATAATTCTGATCTGGTTGGCAAAATAGTAATCAACACATATTTCTTTATACAATAAAGGAAACTATTGTTTACTATCAAGCACGACCACATTGTTTATCACATATCACAAACTATTACAAGATAACAGTATCACAAGGAACATTGATTAACAAAGCCAAATCCTGGTCATAATAACAAGAGATACTGGAGGTTTGATCTAATGATCTTAACCACTTCATCTTTTACTGCTAAGCAGTAGACAAAGGAGGTTCTCAATGTCTTCGGTTAGCTTCTGCAACCTCTTAATCTCAGTCGACTGCATTTTCAGAGTTGATTCTGATTCTTCGGTCTTCTTCTTCAGGGTACATAACTCTTTCTGGTGAGCAACAAACTGTTGTCGAAGTTGTACCCCATCTTGATTGGGAGCGTCAACTCACTCTTCATCAACACTACTACATAAGGATTTGGTACTCATTCTCCTCTGGTTTAATTTGTTCAGGAAGAAGCATCATTGACTTGGTAGCTTCCATCTAGCAACAGTGGATCCCAAGTCATATTAGGACCTTGTAATTGATTCAAACTAAGGAAACAAAGGTGTTAATTTTGTTACCTTGGAGAATGTCTGAATAGGAGCGACTTCAGATGTTCACCCTTTGGCCCGCTGAAACAAGTACAAGAACAAGAGGTAAGGGTTGAGATCATTCGCAATCGGAAACAAAGAAGGTGTTAAGTTTGTTACCTTGGAGCAGGCCTGAACAGGAGTGACTTCAGATGTTGGCCCTTTTGACCGCTAAAACAAGTACATGAACAAAAGGTAAGGGTTGAGATCATTCACAATCGAAAACAAAGAAGGTGTTGAGTTTGTTACCTTGCAGCAGGTCTAAACAGGAGCGACTACCAATGTTGACCCTTTGGCCTGCTGAAACAAGTTCAAGAACAAGAGATAATGGTTGAGATAATTAGCAATCGGAAGCAATTTCATCTATTAAGTTCAATGCGGTACATGAACGATCACACCCAATCCATCATCACCCAAGCATGCACCAAAAAATGGAAACCCAAAGAGCATGGGTAAGCAATATAATAATTTCATCCTTTAATTTATACAAACCTCAAATACAATCACCCAAACATGAAAGAATATTATAGAAAGCCAAAGAGCATGGGGAAGCAATCTAATTGAATCGATCAATACAGGGCGGAGACCACAGACCTGACGAATAGGACGGGAAGAAGGTGCCCAATGCCGTCTCGATTTAGTAGCCCGACCTTGCACCTTCAGCATGATGTTCTGTGCAACTGTTGCAGATCTGTGGCCGCCAGAATGAGTCTCGGGGGAACCAACGAAGCAACGAGTTTGAACCATCTTGCAGCTTCAAGGACGTTGTTGAGGAAGGCCGCCGCTCGTAGAAGAGGAAGGCCGCCGCTCATAACATTGGAAGCCTTCGTCGGTAGCTAGGTCATCGTTGCTGCTTCTGCAGCAGATCTAGGTCTCTTCAGCAGTCAAGGAGAAGATCCCCTGATTTTGGAAAATTACCAAGAGGGAATTGGGATACCTGGTTTCCTTCTTTGTTTTATATATAAACGAAGAGGACCAGAAGCAGGAGCGGAGAATTCAAAATTTCAAGTCCCGCCTTTGTGGTCCAGAGCGGGAAACGAAAGACTTTGGATCATAGACCCTAACGTTAGTGACCCAAACGAAAGACCGCTTGGGTGTCGGACCCAAACATAGTGACCTTACGCAGAGAAGCAAGTTGTTGACTGGGTTGTCCGTACCACCATGGAGCATGGAATGGACAATCGCACACAGGACTATACTCTACTTCATATTCACGTTAGACGGATGATCCGATTATTGCATTACAAATGTACTCACTGCAACAAATTAACGTACCATTTCAACTATTTATTACATGACTAAAAACATTTAAACAAAACATTAAAAGTACAGGGGACCCTGGTACAACCCTTCAGGTAATCTTCTACGGAGATTGTGCATAAATTCGGGATGATAAGTGCATACAACCACCCAATCATATGTAAGTATTCTGTGAGGAAAGATTAGCTCTAAGAACGACATGCACTTGTCCTGCAATTGTGTGCAGTTAGACTGAATTACCCATTGTAGAAATTAAGTCACAGTTTCCTCACTTACCATGTCCCACATCTTTGACGCACAATGCATCTTTAACCTTTCGACTTGGTACATGTCGGTGACCAAGAGTAAATAAGTCCAGGCATTGGCAGGAGTGTCCCATAAATCAGCCTCCTCCAGGAGTGATCCTTCCCTAGCATATTTGATCAGGACCGAGAAGCCATTAGGGTGTGTGTCAATAATTGTAATAGTTTCAGAGCTAGACTCCACTCCTGGGCTGTACAGCATTTCCTCCATCACACAAGATACTATTGCCACATCGGCACGTAATGCTCGTATCACCCGGCATTCTGCACCTACATGGAAGACAACTTCCACAGGGGCTTGGGCTGCAACGCTTTTGCATATGCTTCTTTGTACTGATGGAGGAGGAACTTCAATGTAGTCGTCCTCCAGTAATGAAACAACACATGATATGTGTATGCGATTTTCATTGGATGTCACGCGCTCAATGCCATGATGCTCCATCAAACATTCAAATCCTCTTTCTTATAGATCCCGATTCATGAAACAAACTTCTTTTGTAGCTTGAACTTGAAACATATCATCTTCATCGTTTGGGTCTCCAGCCATCGCACGCAACAATACTCGCACCTACGTGAAAGGAAGCAGCACAGGCTTGACAACAATAACATAATGAAACTGTATCGCCATGTGTGAGTGTGTGTATTCATGGCAGCAACGAGACATGTACCATTTGGGATTTGTGCACAGGAACGAGGACAATGGTAATGCCGTTTGGAACATCCATCCACTGATGTTCATTCATACCTGTAGGATAGCAACATAGCTTCCATTGACGGCCTCCCACCATGAACATACCAGATTCTTTGTACGGGCATGTGGTTCCTTCTGCTTTCGCTTGTTGGCTTGAGATTGAGAAGTCGACTTGCATGGAAGGAACCATTTTAGCTTCTAACTGCAATTCTCAATGCCAGTGCTTAACTGCAATTCTCAATGATCGACACGTGGATCAACTTGTGAGAGTGTGTCATTACCAAATGCCCATTCGAGATGCCCTTCTGTGCTTATATGCATGTTAATATTACACACACATACACGAAAACATATATTTCTTTTCCAATTCTAGCTTATCCCGTACAAGTTCATCACGTTTCTCAGTCTCCAAGGCCTGCGGGAATCATCAAGTGCGAATCCAAACCATTCGTAGACCTTTACAGTCACGACTCATGCAACGTACCTGATCGAGGAGGACTTTTCAAGTCATCCCTGAAGGACCGATTAGGCGACCAGAGAGGCGGGAGTGAATGGGAGCCGATAAAAATTCTTCTCCAAAGAGAGAACTCGGCCTATGCCCCAAATTCACAACCAAGGATTCCCACACGAGTTTGCCAAGGTCACGTAGTCACAATAGACCTACCAACCCTAGGAACAAACGCCAAACAATTCCAAAGCGGAAGAACGACTCAAGAAGCAAAGGACTTAGCAGCTCCGCGAGGCACCAGGCGGACAGTCCGCGGTGACCGAGCGGACGGTCCGCGGGTCACGGACGGACAGTCCGAAAAAGAAAGTCGACCCTCTAGTAGCGCACCTCAAATAACGGACAGTCCGCGCCCTGTCTTCGGACGGTCCGCGAGCAACTGTTGCCGCGCGGACGGTCCGCGACGTCCAGGCGGACGGTCCGCCAAACTCCTCCCGACCAGAAACAGGTGGCCAAACGGATCGAAACGAAGACACTCAAGAACACGCGATGAACACGAAGAACCCCAGGCCAACTGGCTCCACGCGGGCTGTCCGCGCCTACCAGGCGGACTGTCCACCAGGTGCAAACAGATGCGGGAATAGCAGGCTGAGAGCGAGAACGCGAGCTCCCTACCACCTATCCTTCCATGGATCTCCCAAACGGCTTAAGCTCTTAAGGAAATATCTGGGAAGATGTGAAGCGTCCCTAGGGGATGCTATGCCCCAAAACTTGGGTCCTCAAATGAAATAAATTGTCGAGAATCGAAACGAAACCGAGCTCAACCAAAAACCTAGGGTCCAACCGAAATCCTTCAATTGGAGGCTAAATTCGAAGTTTGGGGGGGTCAAGATCAAGCACAAAGATGCACGAGGCAACTATCCATGATCCCCACCAACAAATTCAAACCCAAACACCTCAGAATCGAAGGAACAAGCCACGCACGAAAAGCCGACGAAAATAGCTCGAAAAAGACACGAAAATCCAACGAGCTACAAACCAGGAATCAACGCAACCATGAAAGCTTCCATTCACTCGGAGGTCAGATTCTTTACAAATGGGGGAAAAATCTAACCCTATGGAGTAAGGAAATGAGAAGCAGTTCGAATGGATGGTTTTCCTAGAAACCCTAGAGCTAATATATATGAGTCCCCTCCGGGCCAGGCAAAAGACCACACTACCCCTAGCACTTAAGTTGTGATACAACCCCTCAGGGGCAAATAGGTCATGTAGCACTCCTCTTCATCGCACGGTCACGCCGTTGCCGCAGACCGCGCCCTCCCGACGCAAGCCCTGCGATCCCGCCACGCGTCCGCCGGAATCGAAGCTTCTCGGCGCGCCCGGATCCCGTCTCCGCCTGCCAAGCCTCCGGTCTTGGTTTTGTGGCTCAACCAAGTAACCCGACAGTTTTGTGGTGAACCACCGCAAACCCCGTGTGCAGACTCCGGTTGTGAGCCGCTACCCTGCACCGGCTCCGTTCGACGACTTCGTCTTGCTTTTCTTGCCATCATGCGGCCCGCACTTGACCCCGCTGGCCACCGGGTCTCTCGAGTCAGGCCTACTTGTCTCTCCACTCCTCGGAGGCCCCGCAAGGCATAGACCTTTCGCGCCCACTCTTCACCTGCACCAACGCAAATCAAGTTGCAACCTGCACCTGCAATACTCAGCCAAGAGTCAGTCCACACCACGTTGTCAATCACTCATCACAGCTAGGAGCGACCATCCACCGGTCCTCGGACGCTCCGGTCCTCAATCCTCTACCTTGCGTGTTGCAATGCAAGGACCATCTGGTCCATCTGATTACAACAACCAATCTTGTTCTCCAGATGCAATTGATGCCTAAACCTTTACATAAATAAACAGTAGAGAGTTGTCTCATTGTTGATGCGGCATGAGCTGATGCAGTGAGACGTCCATTAGATGCAGATGATACAGCATGATTTGTCCGCGGGACTATTCTTGTGCTCTAGAGAGGAAAGTCCAGAAGTAAACACAAACCTAGACACGTCAAGCTCATCTTGTGATACCCATCATCCACACATGCAATCGACGCACGCCACTCAAGATTCTGACCTTGATAGATTCCTATCACGCGTAGGCCTGACTATATTATGAGCATCTCACGTTTTCCGTAGTAACTTCAGCAATGCTACACCAAGCTCATGTGACCGATGTAGTCCTCTATAAATAGGTGAGTGCAGCACTACGTTCTTGAAAGGCAAGGCCAACACTCATCAGTTTCCCGTCTTGCATTTCTCTACTTCAGTGGGATACAAGGGTGAGATCATTTTGTTGGCTAATCTTGTTTACTTTATTTATGCATGGTGTCGAGACTGTCACATTGTTAGCTTATGTAGGGTTTGTTCTTCATTTGTGTATGCGGTACGTGGGGAATGGCTGGGCAAGGAAGGGACGACGCATGGAACTTGGAGAGGTCGGGGAAGCGGGAGTTGTCGGGCGCAATAGCACCTCACCATCGCCCAGTTCAGCTACTACCATCGGCACCGCAGCAGCACTCAGCCCCAATGGCACCTCCACTTCCGCTGGTATCGACACCTCAGCAGCACCCGACCCCAATGGCACCTTCACTTCCGCTGGCATCGGCACCTCAGCAACCCCCGGGGATGATGCGACCTCTACTTCAGTCGCTGGCAATGACAGCTCAGGATCAGCTGAACCTCATGGCACCACCTTTTCGCCCATGGCCCAGGACGCCACCTCTGTTGTTGACCATTGAAATGCCACACCGCGGCCAGTGCTCATTGAACAAGATGAATCGCATGACCTGGAATGGACTGTGTTGCTAGTGTTTATCACGAAGGTATGTGGGTGTGCCCTTTTTGCCACGAGGGTCACAGGCAATGGACTATTCATGACCTGCTGCTACACTCGCATAACATCATTGTTTCACCTGCCTGCGTTTGGGATACAAGGGCGAGGCATCGCGCTTTGGAGGTGTATCTGATCCAAGAGCCATCTTTTGCTGCACTTCGGGCAGCGGCTGGATTTCCATGAGCCTGTGATGGTAGTAGAATGAGCCATGATGGTAGATTTCTAGTAGTATGTCGTTCTGAGTATGTCACTATAGTTCCAACTATGGTGGATCGATCCATCCTCATGTGTAAGCAATGTGTATGCATGCATTTGTGTCATTTGTATTTGGATTGTGTTGTTTCTAATAAAAATGGTAATGTGTGTGTACTCCCTCGGTATAAATTTGTTGTATATGGAAAGTCTGTTCCCTTGATTTGTTAAATATCGGATGAACACGAGACGAAAGTACAGTTTGTAGTTTTCAGTCGGACCGGATTAAATTGTCAGTGCTAAACAATGAGAAAACCAACATCTTACAAGAAAAAAACAGTAGTAGTTCTATTCAATCAGACTAGATGAACAGAAGGCGAATATGTTCGTTCTACTTCTTCTACTCCTACTTCTACTAGTAGCGATTACCACTAATCCACTAATCAAGGTGCTGCTTCTTTGTCGATGGTGCACCCAGTGCCTTGTTGCAGCTGCTCATGGACGAGGATGTCGCTCTGTTGCCGCCGCCTGTGGATGATGGTGGTGGACCTCCTAGGGCGCCGCCTGCGGATGAGGTCGTCCCTCCAATGTCGTCGCCAGAGGATGATGCCGCCGCTCTATGGCAGCCGGTCGAGCACGGCCTTAGCGCCGCTCCATGGCGGATGATGACAGCCAGCGAGTCTCTTGCAGAGTCACAGTAGTGTACGCCGCGTCGTCGAGAGAAATGAGATATATACACTTGTCTGCGGGAAAACTTTTCTTTGGCTGTCGCACACGCTTTCTCCTGCCAACTTACCAGAATTGCTCCATGTTGTTGTTGGGGCAGACATGTCCAGTTTTCAGGAGTGCGGCGGCCGACCATGTGGAATGGTCGACACTTGGAAACAAGCAGTTACACAATTGTTTCTTAGGAAGGTCCTTCCTGCAAACCATCAAAAGAACAGACCATCCGATTCAGGATCAATCCAAATAAACAACATCTTAGCTTTTCCTCCCTTTTTACCACTAGGGAGGTCCTCCTTGCAAAACATAAATAGGCCGGAGTTTCCTCAATCATGACTTCCCCCTTCTCTATCTATTATCACCATACCTCAATTGTTCTCCCTCTACCTCCATTGCAACGCGTATGAATTCTGAATGGTGAGTATGCTCGAAACAAATGACTTTGGATCATGGACCCAAACGTCAGTGACCCAAACGAAAGACCGCTTGGGTGTCGGACCCAAACGTTAGTGACCTTACAAATGATCCGGTTTTTGCATTACAAATGTACTCACTGCAACAAATTAACATATTGTTTCAACTGTTTATTACATGACTAAAAACACTTAAAAGACATTAAAACTACAGGGGACCCTGGTACAACCCTTCAAGTAATCTTCTATGGAGATTGTGCATAAATTTAGGATGATCAGTTCATACAACCGCCCAATCATATGTGAGTATTCCGTGAGGAAAGATTCACTCTAAAAGAGACATGCACTTGTCCTGCAATTGTGTGCAGTTAGCTTGAATTGACCATCGTAGAAATTAAGTCACAGTTTCCTCGCTTACCATGTCCCACATCTTGGACGCACAGTGCAGCTTCAACCTTTCGACTTGGTACATGTCAGCAACCGAGAGTAAATAAGGTCAAGCATTGGTAGGGGTGTCTCATAAATCAGCCTCCTCCGGTAGTGATCCTTCCCTAGCATATTTGATTAAGACCAAAAAGCCATCAGGGTGTGTGTCAATAATTGTAACAGTTTCAGAGCTAGACTCCATTGCAATGCGTATGAATTCTGAATGGTGAGTATGCTCGAATCAATTTGGAATAGATTAAACCAAATCAACATAATAAGATGACATCTCATAGCAACTCATCACCACAAAGTTCACACACCAATCCACCAACAAATAGCAAACATCATACGATGATCTAGTAGCCAACACCAAAATAAAAGCATGATACAAGTTTCACAATAATCATGACTACTCATTCATAATCATAACTCCATCTCATGTTTGGCCTTCTGCAGTGTTCCTTCACCTTCTGCATCAAGTATCATGAGTTTTTGGTCTTCCAGGCATCTCTTGCATTTCTTAAAATTCTTTCAGAAGATCCGTATGTCTCTTCCCACGGCGAGGACTCTATAGGATCTCTAAAGGGATTGAAAATATCATAGAACAATTAGCAGAAAAAGAGAAAGAGCTTCAGTACGCACCTAAGAACAAGAAAATTGAGGGCGGAGCTCATTCTACTTACCATAAACATTGGAATAAATGTGTCAATGAATGGGTAGGATATTGATTTGTTTGGTTAGTCTTTTCTTTTAAATGTTCAAGAAGTTCGTTGTCAGTTGGACTGAAACGGGTACTAATAGGCAAGGGTACCCGTTTCAGTCCAACTAACAATGAACTTATTGTTCTATGATGTTAAGTAGAATAAGCTCTGCACTCAGTTTTCTTGTTCTTAGGTGTGTACTGAAGCTGTTTCTCTTTGTAAGCTAGTTGTTCTATGATGTTTTCAATCTCTTTGGAGATCCTAACAGAGTCCTCCCCTGAAAGGAGACATCCAGATCTTCTAAAATAACATTAAGATGTTCTTGTAGAAATAAACTCATCCTTGGAGAAAACTCATCTCAATCTGGAAAATAAACTCATCTCAGTCTATAAAAAAACTTGAATCCCTTGAAACCAATTGTATGAGTACAGTAAAACAATTGCATGGTTCTCCTAACTTAACCTATCGATTCATGAAATGTTGCAAATTGGAAACAAACTGAATCTAACACCTATGAATTGTGCAAACACTAACAATCATGGCAGAATCCAGATGTCCCTTCAACGGTCTGCAACTCTGAAATAGTATCTCCAATCTACCAATTCATAAAACGATGGACCTATCAATCCTATCAATTGTGCACCTTGACAAAAATCCATAAAACGAGTGGCTTGAAGCACATCCAGAAGCTACTAAAATACAAAACCTACTGTAAGATGATGCAAATTGAAAACGAACTAAATCTAACATGAATTGTCTATAGCCTATCAAAGTGCAAATCTAAAGGTACGATAATGAAATCTAAATCTACCATATATGCTCATCAGTCCTCCAGATCCCCAAATCTAGATATCCCCAACCCTATTAAGATAGGGGGAAATATAGCAGCTCAAACCAGAGGATCAACCTCGTCATGTTGTCTCATCCTCTTGTTGCTGGGATGTGGCGACGCAACCATCTTCCCCTCAACGCTGGGATCCGCCATTCCTACCACAAACTATTGCAGATCTGCGTAGCGGAAGTCAAAAGTCTTTGCGAAGTCTGAGTGAAGTGTCTCACCAGCCATTCGATACGTAATTATAGACTCAACTAAAACTTACATGTGGGACCTAGTCACAGTAAAGAATTCGCATGAACTATTAGCTGAGTTTCCCTAGAAAACTAGCACAACCAAGAAGTAGTGCAGTGGTAAATAACACAACCTTTGTGACAACCCGCCCAAGAAAATACCGTACTATCACCTAAATCAATCCCCTTCGGTCATTAAGTGATAATAAAGTACCATCCTGTTGTAAGTTGCTGGGTCAAAACCGGTAAATCACTTGGATATCACATAGAGGATTGAACATATGCATTAAAACTCACACGAAGGTGAGTCCAGAGTACATTACACAAATTAAATCCAATTTACCCTGAAGGTTTTAGTTATTACAAACCATGGTTCATGGCATGATAAGTAAAGGTTCAGAGTTCAAAAATAGCGGAAAAATAAACTTGCGATACGACAGACATCACAGGAGGCCATCCATGATGCCATCACTCATCGTCATCCACCCATTCCAACTCCCAGCCGGGTGGAATCTCACCAGGTCAAACAACACCTGCAACAACATTTTATAAAGTAAGACTTAACTGTCAAGTGATAACCACATCACCAAACTCTAGACATGAGAGGCTTTTTGGCAGGTCGGTTCTTTTGTTGAAAAGCAACAAAGAGTAGGTCCTTACTTTCATTATTTTAGCTCAATTTCTAGTTAATTACCATTTCTAAGTGAGCCAACTAATGGAATAAAGAATTGTACAATACAATTAATTCACACAGTAATATTCACATAGTTCCATCATTAAGGGATATCATGGCTAGTTGATTAAGTAGTCTCAGATAACGGTGAGAGGCCGCCAATCGATTGATTCATAACCTTGCAAGGTAATCCTAAATACACAGTAGGGTTCCCTCACACTAGACAACCACCAGGCAGTTTCCAAAAGTCCTTGGCTTGGGATCGAAGCTTACAGTCCTGGGTACAAGGCTATTTGGTATGCCCCCACACAGTACATCCAGCCTCACATATGTACCCCCCCTCTCGGCGGCGAGCCGAGCAGGTGAATACTCAAGATTAGTAATAGTAAGATCCTGCACCGTCTCATTAAGGTACTAGGCTTACCGATCACATTCCCGACAAGTGCTTAGTACGTTCAAAAGCTTAGCCCACGAAAGCCACTGGACCGGAGCCCAAATCCCATGCTCTTACCACATGAGCAATCCATTTATAAAGATCTTATAATTCCAACATAAGAACCTATTCTCGCGGGTGGCGAACATCACTCGACTTGTACCCGTCCTATAGCATAGCAGCTATCGACCTAGCATACTAGTAAAAGAGCATAGGTACCTAGGGATTATGCATCTAGGGTTTCAATTCAACTCCTAAAACTTAAATGCACAAACATAGCAAAGGTAATTGCATAATTTTTAGAAAAGGGTTAATGATCTGGGGCTTGCCTTCGTTGGCAAGGTTGGCCTCTGGACTTTGGTCCAAGTCTTGCTCTACAGTGACGTAGTGCACATCTCTATAAGCTCCTTTGTCTCCTCCTTCCGGCACGAGCGTATAGCTATTGTCGGGAAGATCTACACGAGGATGCATATGCAAGATTAAAATGGGTGGTTTTAATTTAATTAATTACAAACAACACATGACAACCATAGGGTGCATGGTTGACCACATTCACCTAGATAAACATATGGTTGGTATATTCTTTCTAATAAAGTAATGTTATGTGGTGCTTCATTATTTATTCTTTTTAATAGTGACTGTGTACACATTTATGCAAATAAATTAATTTAATTTCACCAAAACAGAAAAGGAGTGGTCTTAACCTCCTTAGCATGTTCCACATCACAAACATAAGGTCATTAGGTGTGGATTTGGTGATTTTCCCATTTAACTTAATATTAAGCTTCAAAGCACTATAGACCTAGATAAAGCCACTGCACAAAACGTCACCTTTAATGGAGCTATAAATTAATTACACCAAAAATGACAAATTTCTAGCTACCAAACAAGATAAATACATATAAACATAATTAAGAAACAAATGGATTCCAACTTTCTCCCACTGGTTCTTGACTCAAATGAAGGCTAGTAAATCAACAAACACATCAAGAGCTACTCTAGATCTTGAGGTATGCAATTACATTTAAAACTAAGCATATTTCAAGAATAAATATTTCTTTCAGTTATAAAATTATGATTAATTCACCAGATGTGTATTTCGGCATACAAATATAATAGCCAGAATTTGAGCACAAAAATCGTTTTATATGTTTCTACAAAAATCAGTAAGGCAGATTCATCATAAATGCAAAATAAATCATATTACAAGACCTACTCAGTAACTTTGTGCAAATTTTAGTGTAGTGTAGACATGGCATGACTCACAACATATCCAAAATTCAGCAAAAGAGCACATGTAGATTTTGAACTACATCAGATCTAGTCTAAGTTGATTTCAATTGTTCATGCAAAATCTATTAGCGAAAAGTACAATCATGCTTTGTAAAAGTGGTATATTTAGTCACAAGGAAACCAACAAAATTGGTTTGACATTTTTCTGATTTTTCTATGAATTTCTACGATTTTTCTAAGATCCAGAAAAATCCATACACTATTTAAGATTCGTTTTTGCAAGCAGGTCCCTGGATGTTTTCAGGCCTTTACAAATATGCCCCTGGTTTGCACTAAAGACCCTGAAAACAAATTGAACCTTGCAATTGGGTCCTTGGGAAGCTCGCCGGCACGACGGCCGGAATTCTAGCAAGGCCGGCGGCACGGGTGGCCGGGGAAGAGGTGGAGGAGGCGTGTTGGCTCACCAGGACTCGGTTTGCGGCCAGAGTTGGGGCGGAGCAGCGGTCGGCGGGCTGGGGCAGCGGACCCAGGCGGCGGCCGCCGCCGGGAGTTCTGCTCCGGCGAGGTCGTGGCCCGTACCAAGCAACAAGCGGCTCAGGAGGCTTGAGTGGATCCTAGGGGAGAAGCTAGGAGTGATTGGCGGCGCCGGAAGTGAGTGGGAGAGGGAGCTCGGCGGTGACGGCTTCAATGGCGCACGGTGAAGCAATGCGTGCTCGCGCGTGGAGGGCAGAGGGACGGTTCTATAGGGCAGCGAGTGGAGCAGGGCGTGCAGCGCTTCGGTGCAAAGCAAGCGAGGGAGAGGGGGGACCCGGTCGCGGCAGGCGTGTGGGGCACCGGCCGGCGGACGGCGCGGGCGCGCGGCATGGACGACACGCGGCGGGAGCGCGGGTTCCCGGGCGTGTGCTCGGGCCGCATGCGGTCGGGGGAAGCGCGGAGACCTCGGGATGCACAGATCGACGTGGGGGCGGACGCTGAGGCGCATGGGCGCACCTGGCGCAGACGACCGGCGTGACGTCGCCAAACGTACTACGTTTAACTGTGTTTGACCGCCATTTGTTCAAAATTTTGAAACAGAACTTGAAAAACTTTGAATACGAAAGTTGTAGAACAATTATAGGAGATTATTTTTTTTAAAGGTCGACCTATGTTTTGAGCAATTGTTTGAGTATGAACTGCTGGCAAAGATGAGGTTTTTCTCGGCTCAGTCAAGAAGCAAAGGCTGGCGTTGACCAAATTTTTGAACACCTTCCACTCAAAATTTTAAATGCCGCCAATCATGAAAAGTATGTCCCTCAAAAATACAAACAACTTTTATATTGTCCGATTTTGAAGTGTTTAAGTGAAAATTGGAGAACGCGGCAAAATTTCTAGGGAAGGTTCAAAGGCATTAGGGGGTGACTAGGGTTTGACTATGCTTTTGACCAAGGTTTGACCAAAAGTGCGTGCTGACTTGATTAAGATGATCGCTAGTGATTGTTGGCTAGGTTTTCAAGGTGATGATCTAGGTTGACGAAGGTTTGACTCAAGTCAATGTGTCTGACTCGATTGATTAGGTCATTAGCACTAATGATGCTAATTAAAAACCTGGGGTGTCACAGTCTTGTTCCTTCATGTCCCTAGTTCAAACCCATGTCATGGCAAATTATTTTTGCAACATTTCGTGATCTAGTCTCCGCGATCTGGCGAAAATGCTTACACGTGGGACCTGGAACTATTTATAACGACGTGGAACACTCTATTTTCGAAAAAAATGCTTACATGTGGGCCCAGCACCGACGGCCTGCTGGGCGGAGGGCGGTGTGTAACCGGTAGCGAGGTTTCGGGTAGTGGGCGGATCAATTCGACGGATTAGAGCGGCAGCGGAGAGCTGCGGAGGCGCGTCTCTGTCCATTCCTTCAACACTGATGGACTCGGAGTGGCATAACCCCTTTAAGAAGAAGCATAAGACCTAAAGCGAGGAGATAGAATAGGAAGAATGATAGCCAGGATAGATTTCTTTCGTACCGGCGCAAGGTCGTAAGGTGGAGGCGCTTCCCTAAGGTTACCACGCGTGGGGGCGAGGGCGCCATGGGTGGAGATTGAGCTGTCGACACGGCCATCATCCGGGATACTTCTTGCCACGAAAACAGAGGAAAATAACAAAACTGGGCCGCACATCGCCAGAAGCCCAGAACTGTGCCGACAAATAGCAGACGCAGCAGCCCAAAATCAACAAAATGGCGGCATAAAATACGCGACTGCCAGTCCAAGACACCAGTAGCAAACAACACCACTCACGCCTTCCTGCAAATGCTGGGCCGGCCACCCTAAAAAAAGAATCACCTTAACGCCAAAGCACTAATAAATCCTGCTGCATCATTCACTAAAGTAGCACATAAAGAAGGATGCCTTGTTATGAAATTCCGAGTACAAAATACTGAAATGTCAGCATATGCTGTAGCAAACTGCAAACCACCTCCCAGGTGTTCAAATACTGATGACAGTCACTGACCAACAATAGAGCTCCAAAAGTTTACAGCTCGTCTCTAGTGTAACTAATACTTGGCGCCTCAAAACTGTGGACTCTGGCAACTTCACCGGGTTGCCTGCTGTGCTGCTTGAGCTGGCTCCACAAGGTTCTTTGCTAGCATGTAGGTCCGCATGTTAAGGCCCTTCAAGCTCTCAATAATCTGCTCATGCCTGTAAACCATGTGCTCCAATGAAAATATATATACAGTATAAGCAAAGAAGATAACTGTTTGGGCCATAGAAAAGATTATTCAACTAAATCCCATTGCTCCATCAATCAAGTAGCAAAAAATGTGAAGAGAACATGTTCTGAATCCACAATCAACATGGTGTGTGCATGGACAGGGCAACTTACACATTGACTTGATTTGTCGTCATGATAAGAGTTCCTGACACTGAATCGATTCTGGCATCCAGTTTTGAGCTCCTAACCAAGTTCATTATCCACAACTCTGCCTCATCGTAGCTCATGTTCAGCTTCTGCGAAAGCATGCTGTCCATTGCAATAATATAATAGCAATATGTTAGGATGTTAACTATGATACTATATGCTACATATATAATAGAATGCAAAACAAATGTTAGGATGTTAACTATGATACTATATGCTACATATAGCAATATGTTAGGATGTTAACTATCGCCCTGTTCGCTTGGCTTATCAGCCACCAGCCAACAGTACTTTTCTCTCAGAACAAACCAGCCATCAGCAAACAGCCAGAACCAGCCAGCAATACTCTTCTCTCAGAACAAACCAGCACCAGCCATCAGCCACCAGCCATCCGAACAGGCTGTATGATACTATATGCTACATATATAATAGAATGCAAAACACCAGGTCTAGTCATTGAAACAAGCTGGTTCCCAAATTGCACATAACACAACGTTAGTTACTATTCCAATTACTGTGGTTAAATGATTCCTATCTGAAAGCCAACACTTTATGATCCAGTTCCCACAAAATCATTATTGTAAAATATGCTTTCCATGTCATTGTAACGAGCCGTCAGGGTCAAAACCCACCTGATATCAATGCACCGATGAATACGGCAGTAAGTCTCGAAAATAAACAGACGAGCATTTTCAAGGAACTCATCTCTCAAAGGGACAGTGACAAAATTTCCTTCTTCAATGCGCTTTCCCAGGAAAGGATCATTCAATATAACCTAGAAAGGTACATGTTAGATCATGAATAAGGTATATTAGATAGTTTGGTAGCATATCATAAAATGATAATTGTTAATTTGTGGGACAGCAATGCTGACAGACTATAAGCCTTCAAACTCCTAATTTGTTTAAATACTTGTATTCGGATAGGCCAAATTACTATACAGCTTCGGCGTGCTGGCATCTAAGAAATAACTGAATTTGGGATTTACTACTGAATAGGCTTAACTGAATAGGCCAAATTACTATACAGCTTCAAGGTTTGAGTCAAATAACTGAATATTTTATTCTCGTACTCCCTCCGGTTTGGTATAGGAAGTCACTTAGGACAGCGACACGGTCTCCAAAGTACAACTTTGACTTCCTATTTTTCTAAAATAATTATTAAAATTAACATATGTATACTTTTATGAAAGTATTTTACAAGACAAATCTATTCATGTAGTTTTCACATTTCCAAACTTATCGACTTCAAAGTAATTCATGATTTATAGTCCCAATGTTTGACTAAACCTTGTCCAAAACGACTTCTTTTACCAAACAGGAGGGAGTACGAGAATAAAATATTTTACATAGGTGAAATATAAAAAAACTGATTGGTGAGGCCCATTTTACAAAATGAAGAATTGCAAAAAATAAATGTGAGTTATTGTCTATCAAGATTTTTGATATTGCAAGGAGCACATTGAAGTTAAAAAAATGGCCAAAAAGGTTGAGAAAAACAGCCTCGACATTACCTGCTCACACTCCATGAGTTTCTGCTGAGCACCATCAAAATCATAGTTGACATATAAGCATTCCAGAAATTCAGTTATGGGATCCTTGTAGCTATGCTGCTCCTGCTGAATGACTTTAATCAGCTCTTTAAGCATGTTCCTTCTCCTTTTGTTCACAACAACTGCAGTGGCTAGGTACCTCAGGAGATGGTGTGCATTTGTCTGAATAGCGTTCAAGTACCTGGGAGACAAAACAAATAAGCAAAATCAAATCAAAGAAGAAAATTGTACGAACATCAAACTGGATTACATGGCAACAAATAATCATTTTGAATCAAGCTGCCTAAAAACAAGTTAACCAAACTTATTCAATGGGAAAACAATTTATTTATAGAGTGCCAAGCATTGAATTCAAGAATAACAAGCCCGTCAACTGAAAATGAATGCTTCACCGATTGAATTTAAAGATTTATGAGCATATAAGTACAATATTAAAATGTGGAAGAATTTCCCTTTAATTTTCTCACTGCTGCTAATTTCTAAAGTCTAAACTACTAAGCCAGACTGCTATCATCTGAAGTTTGTAGCAACATAAGACAATGGAACTGTCGTATTATACAAACCTGTCCTGGAAGAGCAGATCGATGATCCCATTTCTACCATTCTCATGATTGAAGAAGATGAAGAGAGCCCAATGCATCAACCATATCCTGTTCTGGAGCTGATTAAGAGGTGATGAGAAGCTCTGCAAAAGAATCAGGGATAAAACAAAGTTAGTAATATAATGTACCTGAACAACAAAGAACAAAGTATAAAGCATTAAGAGGAAAACCTTTGAATCAATTATTTCCTTCAAGCGGTTGAGTTCTTCCAAAGCAACATCCCAGTTCTGCATCAGGATTTCTGCCGCCAGCTTTCCCCAAAGGGCACTCACGCTCCTCTCACTGTTTGTGCACAACGCACGATACTGGTACAAGTAGTCAGCAGCCCCTGAGTAGTTACCACACTCAAACTGAAATTTGGCATACTGATACAGAGCTTCAATCTGGTCAGGGCCAATCTGCATTGTTAACAAGGATCATACAATTCATTATCATTAGAACATAACGTGCCATAGAAATACAATTGCACAGCATCATCCAAATTCTGATGTCAATTATTATGCATCAAGCTGCAAAAGTTTTTAACTTCTACATTGCTCCCAATGTGAAACATAAACTCTGGATTGTCCCTTACTACAGAGTTGAAAGGACATGGACCTGAACTGCCGTTAGTTTGCAAGCACTATAACCGAAGGATGAAAAGGGAACCTTCAATGAGACTAGTATAAAAACTACATATATCCAGATTTTAGGACACCTAAACTGGAGTACCTAACATATTAAATTATGCAAGCTACCAAATTAAACTCATCTCATAATAAAGGGACTTGATTCATAAAGTTCAGCATCCAACCAATCAAGATTCCCTTACAATACAGCACAGAACTAGGATCAAATACCATGCTAGTATCCACATGTAGTTGCACCTATCCCCAAAGATATCCACACTGCAAGAACAATCGGCTACATTCACACACAAATCTTGCGACGCTCTTAAAACACGGAATCCCGCCAACCTAAAATTATCTAAAAAAAACAGTGCATCAGAAGAGGGGGAAAACCCGGACCTGGTATCGGTCCTGGAGCATGTGGATGTTGTACTGCTTGTCAGGCCTGAGCTCCTGCACAAGCTGCGGGTTCTGGAGGAAGGTGACGAGCGGGGCAGCGGCCTCCTCGAGCGACCTGAGCCTGGAGACGACCTCGGCGCGGCGCCGGACCATGTCCTCGGGGACGTCGTCGGTGCCGTGGAGGGACTTGTGGATGTCCATGGCGTAGTCGACCATGTTGGTTCCGCTGAGGAGGCGGATCTTGGCCTCCAGGATCTCCGGCTCCGAGTAGAGCTGCCGCTCCTGGAGGAACTCCAGCAGCGGGAACACCAGGTGGCGATCCAACTGCGCCGCAAGAAGCGCGGTGAGGTCGTGCTCCGCCATGGCTGCTGCCGCGAGCTCTCCTCCCAGCCTCCCTGCGGGGCGGCTAGGGTTAGGGTTTCGAGGGGGTGGCGGCGCGGGGAGGGAGGAGACGAGGAGAGGGGAGGACGAGATGGGTCGGGGCTGGGTTTTTGTGGTTTTGTGGATTAGCTGCCGGTCGTTATCGCCCACCGTGTACGGACGGCTAGATGAGGCCTTGCTTTTTTTTTTCAGATCAAGAGATGGCCTTGCTTGGGTTCAGTTGTAAGGGGGTGTTTGGGGCCTGGCTCTCGCTCCCGTTTTTCCAGCCTCCGCTCCATTTCCTCCACGGTGCCAAACACATCTAGCTCCACGAACTCTCGCTCCAAGAAAAACGTGGAGGCGGAGGCCAACTCCACGTTTTTCTTGGAGTACCTCAAGGGGTACTCCACCAACTCCACGTTTTTTATGGAGTAGCACTCGCTCCACGAACTCCACGGTGGAGCCGCTCCATGGTGGAGTTCGTGGAGCGGAGCCGGAAAAACGGGAGCAGAGTAGTCCCAAACACGCCCTAATTCACTCGGGCGAAAAAAAACCGAAAACCGAACCGAAAGAACCGGGAACCGGAACCGAAGGAACCGGAACCGAAAAAATTGGTTCATGTTCGGTCCTTGTATCACTGGAACCGAATTACCACGGTTCTTTCGGTTCGGTTCCCGGTTAACCGAGAGAAACCGAGGGAACCGGATAGTGTGCAAATAATACATTCAGCCCAGTAATCTAAGGCCCAACTGACTAAAGCCAAAAAAAACCCTAGTCACCCACGGACCCACCCCTGCCTCCCATCCCTCCCAGGCGCAGGCGGCCACTTCGCCAACACGCCAACCCCGCCGCCGCTCGGGCTCGGCGAGACGGCGGCCGTGCGGCGCCCTTCCGCAGTTCCCGGCTTCCACAAGCTCACGGTCGCACCGCACCGCGCACGCGGTCCGCACTCCGCGAGTCCCCGCCGTCCGCCGGCGCGCGCGCGCGCCCGCCGCCGCCCGTCGCCGCCGCCGCCCGCCGGCGCACCGCCACCCGCCGGCCCTCCTCCACCAGCCCACCGCGTCGCGCCGCTCTCCCTCCGCCATCGCGGACCGCACCGCACCGTGCGGTCGCTCTCCCTCCGTGGCTCCGCCAGCACCCTCCTCCGGTCCTCCACCGCCGTAGGCCCGTAGCTCTGCTCGCACCCAGCCGGAGTACACAAGGGCAAGGCGGCGACCGGCAACCGGCGAGTACACAAGTACACAACGGCTACATCAATTGCATCTTGCAGTGTAAGTGTGCTATTCTCAGAGTCTCAGCAAGTTTTGGATTTATCTTTTGTTGCACTACCATTCCCCCATAGTCCCATTCTTCTCATCCTCTGAATTGAAATGATAAGTTGAAGTCTTGAATGTATTTTTTTCAGATGTCTGAGGAGGATATAGAGCAATCGCAGAGAGAATGGATGGAGATGAATTCCGAGCCTGATGGGAATTTGCTTGAAGATGAGGCTGATGATGATAAGGAGGTCATTGATCTAGAAGGTGCAGGAGAGAAAAAGAGAAAGCAGATGGCATCCAGATCTGAAATGTGGGATCACTTCAGCAAAATTTTCCAAGGAGGTGAGTTGGTAAAGGGAAAATGCAACTATTGTGGTACTGAGATACAATCAAGGACATCAAAGAATGGTACATCTGCTTTGAAAAAGCATTATAACTGTTGCAAACGTAATCCTCATGTAGAGTCTAAACAAGGTGTTATATCAATTAGTCAAGGCACAGTAGGTACTTGGAAGTTTGATGCTGAATTACTTAGGTTTGCTTTTGCTGAAATGATAATTGAAGATGAGGAGCCCTTTGCACTTAGTGAAAAACCTGGTTTTGTGAAGTTCATGTCTGTTGCTTGCCTTAGGTTCACTTTGCCATCTAGAAGAACTTGCACTAGGGATTGTGTAGCACTGTATACTTTGAGCAGAAAGCAAAATTAAAAAAAATCAAGAACAATGCAATAGAGTTTGCCTCACAACTGATGGTTGGACATCACAGTAACAAGAGAGTTACATGACTGTGACAGCCCATTTTATTGACAAGGATTGGTGCTTGCATAAGAAAATAATTAGTTTTTGCAAGGTAAAAGGCAAAAAGGGGGATGATATTGGGAAACACCTGCAAAATGTCTTGCTTGAATGGGGGTTAGACAAAGTTATGACAGTAACAGTTGATAATGCTAGTGCAAATGATAGTGGTGTTAGTTATTTGAGAAGACAACTAAATAGTGCCAAAAGTAGCATTGCAGAGGGCAAGTACCTTCACATTAGATGTCTTGCACATATAGTTAATTTGATTGTTCAAGATGGTTTGAAAGAAGTAGATCAATCTATCAAGCGTGTACGTGCAGCAATTAAATTTGTGAGGAGTGGTACATCAAGATTGGACAAATTTAAAGAGATAGCTCGAATGGAGAAAGTGGACAGCAAGACATTCTTGAACCTTGATGTGTGTACTAGGTGGAATTCGACATATGATATGTTAAAAGCTGCTCTTATATATGAGAAGGTGTTTGCAAGGTATCCGGATGAAGATCCATACTACACAATTGAGCTGCTTAGTGACATTAAGCCAGGTGTTCCCGGTCCAGAAGTTCCTGATGAGCATGACTTTGATAATGCAAGGAAGATAACTGAGTTTCTAGGCCATTTTGCTCATGTAACAACGCGTGTTTCAGCATCGTTAAGTGTGACTGCTCACACTTTCTTTGATGAAATAGGAGAGGTCAACCTATTGGTCAATGAATGGCTGAGTAATTCTGATTTAATGCAGCAAGAAATGGGGAAAAGAATGAAAGAAAAGTTTGACGAGTATTGGGGGCAGTGGCATGAAAATTCAGAAATGGAAAATGAGAAGGTAAAGGGGAAGGTGAAGGAGAAGGAAAATATTAATTTGCTGATTTTTGTTGCCTATGTACTTGATCCAAGATACAAGCTCTCGAGTACACGAAGCGACGAATTGATGAGTTGTATGGTGAAGGTGTTGGACAGAAAGTTTGGGCAGCAATTACCAAATGCTTGCATGATCTTTTTGAAGAATATAGGATCAATAATTCTCAACCGAGTGATGAAGTGCAGTCACAAGCAGGTGATAAAGATCAGTCCCAACCAAGTGGAGAGGTTAGAAAGTTGAAGAGTCATTTTTCAAAGAAGATGAAGTTGGGTAGTGGAACAGTCAATTCCAGTAGAGGCACTAGGAATGAACTGGATAGATACTTGGCTGAAGAGCGTGAAGATGATAACAACAAACTTGATATTCTTGATTGGTGGAAGAGACAGTCCACTAGATTTCCAATTTTGTCTACATTGGCTCGTGATGTTCTCGCTATCCCAATCTCCACGGTTGCTAGTGAATCAGCCTTTAGCACAAGTGGGTGTGTTCTAGATGATTTTAGGAGTTCACTCACTCCATTTATGGTTCAAGCTCTTGTTTGCACTCAAGATTGGCTTAGGAGAACAATAGTCAATGTGGTGGAGGATACAGAAGCATTGACCAAACTAGAAGAAGGTAACTATTTAGTGCCTTAGTGGACCATTTATTTGTTGTTTCTATTTATTTTCTCACAACTTAAATGCTTGTTTCTATTTCAGAAATTATTCAGGAATTCAAAGACAAAGCCATTATTGATGCACATGCTGCCAAGTCAACCATCCAAGGCAGCAAAAAAAGATGGTTACATCCACCAACATTAGCTCTCAGCCAAACTCTTCCAAGGCAAACAAATCCTCAAATGAAAGCAAAAACAAGAACTCATCTAAATGAGTAAATGACCATGTGAGCTAAATAAATGTATATCATTTCTTTTACTTTTAGTCATATACTCATCATAAATTCTACCATTTCTTACTTGTTTCAGTTGGTAAACAATATTTCAGGCATTTGGAGTGTGGATTGCTTGCTGCCTTGCTGGACATGGACACATTGCTTGGATCATTGGCTGCTTGGTGCTTGCTGTCAGGTGTCAGCCAAACAAGTTGATGAGTTGCTGCCTTGCAAGTTGCAAGTTGTTGTATGCTGCCTTTGCAAGTTGCTGTATGCCTGTATGTTGCTGCCCTTGCAGGTTGCAATCTTGTGTATGTTACCTTTGCTGAATTGTGTTGCTTCCTCACTTCCTATATCTGTATGCTGCATTGCTGCTTGCTGCCTTTGCTTTGCTGGATTGCACTTGTTCATGTGTAATGTGTTGAACTAAACTATTGCTGTCAACTTGTTGGGACGGTTGGATGCATTTAAGTGATGTACTGTTTTTTATTGAACTGTACCTGTTGATTCCATGAAAATACAGCAGAAATGCTGCTGAAATTTGCTATTGAATGGGTTGTTTTTTTGCATACTATGGAAAAACGGTTCCTTCGGTTAGAACCGGAACCGGAACCGAAAAGAACAGGAACCAAAATTCCCGGTTCCAGCCCCGAAAAATAACCGATCGGTCCCTAGAATCTGGGAACCGAATTTCCTCGGGAACCGGTTCGGTTAGAACCGAACGCCCAGGGTGAGTTGTAATAAGACCTAAAAGGCTAAAAGTGATTTAAACAAGATCACGGTAAAAGCAATATTTCCAAAGCATAAAGTCATTTTGCATAGCTTCATTTTACTTTTTATAACCTTATTATACTAAACCTAATAAAATATTAGAGGTGCAGTTTTTTTAAGTTAAAGCATGAGCATTGCTATGTGATATAAGTAGAAAGAGCATTGGTACAAAATGGGCCGAAGAATACACCACCACATGAACAAACCCCTGAACAGAAACAAACGCACCCGACACAACACACCATCATCTTAAACCATATGGGAGAAAAGATCGAAACAAGCCGCCAACACCTGCGTCGTCGTCACTAACGTTGTGCCACACCGAGGCGCGACCCGATGCAGGCTCCAACGGCCCCTGAGCTCCTCCACCATGAAACTGTCAAACTCAAACTGCACAAACACGGTCATCGAGCCCTATAATCCAGAGAAGCCTCAGCACATACTCCCATCTTAGTACCATGGCAACCACTGATCCTGGTCACTCTGCGTGGGGGCCTCGCCACATTCACCGCCTCATTCCTCTGCCAAGGACTCAGATATCTTAGACCGCAATGAGAGCACCTCCTCTGCCCAACCGTCACCGAGATCACCACTGCAACTTGCAAGACATCTCAAACCTTCCAGCTCCATGGATCCTCTGCACCCTAGAAGCAATACGTACCAAGCACACACCCCCGTAGCACCTCCAGCTAACCACCATCACCAATAGCACAAACAGCAGGACTCCAACTACGACGCCTCCAAGAAGGTTACAACGCTGAGGCACCTCCATCACACGTTCAACTGGACAAGGTCTTCACCCTAAGAGTCCCACGTGACGAAAACACAGTGCCTCACCATGAGGCCCCAACGGGGAGACCGACGCCCCAAGGACGCCACCATCATGTGCACCGTCAACCGGTGAAGGCTTTTGCGCAAAAGCACCGCGCCTGCCGCCCGCTCGTGGTCATGGTAGTAGCTCGCTTCACGCCTCCTCCACAACGCCACCTCCAAAAGAGGCCGGGCACAACCCGAAGCACCACCTCAGTGCCGCAACCAGCACCAGCTAACCCCTCTGGCCCCACCACCAAAGTGACACCAGACTGGCAACATTGACGAAGAAGAAGCCATCGGCCGACCACTGCTGGCCACAGCCAAGCCACGCCCAAGCCATGGCCGCCCACGCCCAAGCCACGGCCGACCACGACCGGTGCCGGCCGGTGCCACGATCGGCCATGACCACCACCGCGGGGGACGCCGCCGCCGATGCGAAAGCGTCGCAGGCCGCCACGAGTCAGCACGGGCGCAGCCAAAGGCCACGGCCGCCGCCAACCACCACCGCTTTGCAACCCATGGACGTCGCGGACCGCAGGACGCCATTGCTTCCTTCCAACGGCCACCCTCACCACAAGCACACCGAAGACGTGCACCCAGCCGTGCTAGCCACCGGATCCGGTCGGGGGCAGCACGGATCCGTGGCCTCCCGCCGCCACCGCCATCAGAGAAGACTCCACCGCCGGCGAGGCCCACCAGGATTGGGACGCCCACGCCCGTCGTGGGCTCTGCGTGGAGGGGGAAGAGGGCCGGCCACCGCCTTCATAGGGCCCTCACGGACATCTGGAGGCGCCCTCGGGCGGCAGCACGATGGGGTGGCGATGAAGACCGGGCGGCGGAGGCTAGGGTTGCCCCTCCGGTCGCCCGCGCGGGGCTGGAGGGTCGGGTTGGTGTGCCAAACCACCACTTCGCTCACCACCCCGTCAAAGGTGCAGTACACTACATACCAAGTAGTACAAAATAACAAAATGATCTAGCAGCCGGTACAAATGCGAATCTCTGAATGTCGCAGCCAACCATAACATTATTTCAAATCAAATTATCGTAGGATATGTACAAAGTTCATTGTTTTGTTTGACGAAATGTCGATCCAAATTAAATGTACGAACAACCTAAGGACAGTGTGTGGATCAAAAGGAGTCAAAAGTGGGACTCAAACCCAGCAGAAATCCGAAGAAATCATAATTTCATGAAGGGAGAAGGGATGCATAGCCAAGCGCCATCGCACGTGTATATTTACGCGTTATAGGTTGGTTTTTGCCAAGTTGTAAAAATTTGTCAAGTCTTTAGCCAAATTGTTGGAGGAGTACTTTTAACATTTTTGCTAAAAATCAAATATGGCAACTAGATTTGGCAAATGAAACCCATACTTATTATTTATTTCTTTTTTCACCTTCCCACATGTCTAGAAACGACGATGCCAAGTGTCGTCACGCGCGTATATTTACGGTTTACAGGTTGGTTTTTCCCAAGTTGTAAAAAATTGTCAAGTCTTTATCCAAAACTATTGGAGGGGTACTTTTAACATTTTTGCTAAAAATAAAAAATGGCAACTCGATTTGGCAAACTGCTAGAGATGCTAAAAAAGAGCTCATATCCAACTGTTTAACATAATTCACTTGCCAAACCCAGATCTAACTTACATCAGGAAATCTAAGAGAGAGAAAATTATGTTTATCCCCTTCCACCTCTTGAAAACTTACAAGAACACTTTTCTATTATTTATTTCTTTTTCACCTTTCCACCGGTCCAGAAACAACGATGCCAACTGCCAGCGTCGCATGTATATTTACGCGATGGAAGCTGATTTTTCCCAAGTTGCCAAAACTTGTCAAGTCTTTTACCAAATTGTTGGAGAAATATTTTAAACATTTTTCTCCAAAAATCAAAGATGACAACTCGATTTGGCAAACTACTGAAGATGCTCTTAGGGTCCCTTTGGTTGAGATTTTTTTGACCTTGGCTTTCCCAAAAAGCTGAAAGTCCAACTATCGGGGACAGCTGTAAGAGTCCCCTAAACAACTAGGGAAAACCCACTTAGCTTCATAAAAAATAAACGCGAACGAACCTAAAAACACGCGTAAGATAAACCCACGGGCCCACGGGCTACCAGACAATCGGCCTAGCCACCCTCGGGCGGAACTCCGCTTTGCTCGAGGGGCACGGTGCCGCACTGGTAAAACTCCGCCTCGCTCGAGGGCCGGTCGCCCCCTCGGGTGAGGTTCCGCCTCGCTCGGGGGGCGGCGCCCCCTCGAGCGGGATTCCGCCTCGCTCGGGGGCTGGACGTCCCCTCGAGCGAGGTTCCGCCTCGCTCGAGGACCTCACGGGCCCACTGCATCCATACCTACTCCCCCGGCAGGGGCATTCAGTGCACTGACATTTTTAGGCGCCTAGGTCAAAGACGAATCCGCGCCACGACGTGCCTGGGAATCACGCCCGGGCACTGTTCCGCCACTCCCCCGGTGAGGCCATCCCCGTCACTATGCGAAGCTGCGCGGCATGGCCAACGACAGTCCCGTGACACTGTACCGCCTACTCTCATACGACAGACGCGCTGCACCCTCGAAAGAGGACAGCAGAGCACTCGAAAGGGAGACAGCCGACTGCTCCACGCCCGCTCAGGACTACGCTGTGACGTCAGGCCAGTGCGGGTGGTCACCTCCGTCGCCAACGGCCCTGTGCGGCCATCCCCGCCATCGCAACACCATCCCGGGAACTGCATCACCATATCCTACACTGTGGGGGGACGGGGCGACAAGATGCCGCCACGTCGGCTACTGTGCGCCCTGCGGCCTCCCGTCACCCGCACCCTCGAACCAATGTACGGACGACGACCAAATGGGCGACCCCGACGCCACCACCCTTGAAGTCATTCCTGGACGGACATAGGGCACGCCATGACGCCCCGCCAGATGCAAGATTTGCCAAGACGGCCGTCTACTCTGTGGCACTGTACGCCATGCCTCCACATGTAGATAAAACAGTGCGGCACAATGTAAATTGCCTCCTTCTTGGCCTATAAAAGGAGGGGCAGTCTCCTAGCCGCAGGGGGACGACAGATAGCACACACTCGCACGCTTTCCGCCTTCACCATGATATTGGCACTTGCCTCAGTCAGTACCTCTGGGACCTGGAGGACCAGCCTCCTCTCCCACCTCGCTTATAGCCCCCCTCTTCAAGCACACGGTGCAACGCAATATAGTGCCCCGAGCACACCCGTGCTTGACGTACGGCCCCAGCCGGAACCAGGATAAAACCTAGTGTCACTAGTTGCTTAGCACCGGCCATCGAGAGATAGATCTTAGCGCTTCTACTAGTTAGTGTCGGGACTACTTTCCGCACCGACAGATGGCGCGCCAGGGAGGGGGGAGCACGCTGAAGATCAGCTTCTACCAGCCATCTCGATGGTGATCTACACCGAGTACAGGGGCCAGAGATACTCCATGGGCAGCTCGGACCCCTCCCAGCCGGATTCGAAATCCGGTTCGGAAGCTTGAACTTTCAGGCCACGGGGAACGGCTACCTCATGCGTATCAGCAACCGCGACGAGCTTCACCCGTGGCGGTTGACCGGGCCAGGATCGGTCCCCGTCACACCCACTACTGACACCCTGACGCCCGCCCAAGCGGACGCTGCAGGCCCTTCGGCACCTGAGGACCATATGTGGTTCGAGGACTGGTGGATGGTCGCTTCCTTATGTGATGAGTGATTGACAACGTTGTGTGGACTGATTCTTGGCTAAGTATTATAGGTGCAGGTTGCTGCTTGACTGGTGTTGGTGCAGGTGAAGAACAAGCGTGAAAGGTCGTCGCCGGTAAGGCCTCTAGGTGTGGATAAGACAAGTAGGCTTCGTTCGAGGGACCCGGTGGCCAGCGGGGTCAAGTGCGGGCTGCATGGTGGCATGAACAGCAAGATGAAGTCATGGACAGTTTCTTGGTTGAGCCTCAAAACCAAGGTCGAGCCGGGACTACGTGGGAGCCGAGTCATGAGTGGCGATTGGCGGAGGCTACACCGAGTTCGCGGGGTTTCCGGTGGTTCACCAGAAAACCACTGGTTCCTTGGTCGATCCACAAAGCTAAGACCGAAGAACCGAAGACGGAGCTGCAACAGCTCCAGACCGGTCTGATCGGTGGGTACCGGTCTGATCGGTGAGGAGCACCGGTCTGAATGGTGTGCAACGTCACAGTCCAGAATCTTGTAAGCGGAGGACACGCATCAGGATCGCATGGCTTGCGTCGAGGCTAAGCAGGGTGCGGTCGCCGGGCATCCGTCCGATGGAGAAAATCTGAAGACTTCCAAAACCGCCCTTGAGGGGCTTGTATCCCTAGTTATTAAGTAAGGGTATTTTAGACTTTCAGTTGCCTCCATATAACCCATGAGGTGAGAGGATGGCAGCCATCTCTTGGAACCCTAGTTCATTTGCTTTCCTATTTTCCCTTCCTATTTTCTTAGGATTTCCATAGGACTAGCTTGAGAGCTTCATGGTGAGATTTTGTGAGAGGGTTGGATGATCGGGCGGCAAGCTAGACCTTGTATGAACCTCCTTGGTATGTATAGATGATTCGCCGTGGTTCCTCAAGGCTTTGTTGTGTTGTTCCCGGTTGTTCTTGGTGGTGATTTTCGGAGCCCTCTTTTTGTGGTTTTCTTGGTTTGTTTTCGGGACCTTGCTCTCAGGGATTTGATGGGGGAAATATGTGGGAACCCTTCGTGGTTCTTTTGCCTTTGATTCCCCTCCCAAATCCATGAGTTAAGGGGCTCGATTTTGGGGTTTTCGGCGTTCTAGGGTTAGAGGAGTTCTTGGCGGGATTTCTTCGATTCCTCTTGATTTGGCAAGTTTTGGTGCACAAAATCTTGGCTATGGACTCCTCATGAGGTGCTCCTACTATCCCCAAAGTCTTGTTCAAGTCCGTGGAGCGATTCGGGAAATCAAAGTTTGGATTTGGAGGAGTTGACCCGCGGGTGCTGTTCATCCCGAGCTGCCCAGGTTACACCGGTCTGACCGGTGCTATTGACCGGTCTGACTGGTGTGAGCCACTTGTGGGATTTGCCTCGGGTGAGCTGCTTGACTCGTGTGTCTTTGGGTCTTGGTGCTGCTGGTCAGTTCTTGGTCTGTTTGGAGGTGTTTTGCTAGTTTTTGGTACAGGGGTTTCCTTCCGTGCAGGCTGTGTGTTTAGGGGTGTTTTTGTTCGAGGGCCTAGAGAAGTCGCTGAGGCTTTCTGGAACACTTGTTGTGCGGCTGCTGTAGCCACCGCCCTGACCAGCTCTGTCCACCGGTCTGACCGGTGTAACCGGTCTGACCGGCGCGGGCCATTGGTCTGACCGGTGCAGCACATGCAGCAAGCCGTGCAAGTTTCCGCTGTGCGTGTTGGTGTGTTTTGGCTCGCAAGGTTGTTTGTTGGTTCCTAGGTCCAGTAGCACTTCAGTGGCTGCGTGGGCTTGTCCAACTTGGGTAGTGAGTCGGAGACATGTGTTGGAAGTCGTGTTCGTCTTGTTGGAGTCTCCATCTCCTTCGAGAAGAATTTTTATTGGCTCCCATTCACTCCCCCCCTCTCTGGTTCACCGTATCGGTCCTTCAAGTGGTATCAAAGCCGGTTCGGGCCTTTATTGACTCTAACCAGTCTAAGATCCAAGGATGGCGTACCAGGAACGGGGTTCGGGTCCTCCACACTTCGATGGCAAGAACTACCAGATGTGGAGTAAGCGGATGGCGGCGTTCCTCCGCGGAAAGGGTCAGATCCTTTGGGATGTCACGGTGGACACAGGCTATGTCCAGCCGATGAACTTCCTTGCTCCAGGATCGAGGGACATGTTCGACGCCAACAACAAGGCGGTCGACTACTTGTTTCGTGCTTTGTGTCAGCCTGAATTCGATCGGGTGCACACCGAGCACTTGGCTTGTAGAATCTGGTCGGTGTTGAAGGAAGCTCATGTTGGGAATGCCCAGGTTCAGGCTCGGATGTATGCGACCTACCGGAGAGAGTACGAGAACTTCACTCATCTCCCGAGTGAGTCCATTGATGCCTTGTTTCAGAGGTTCACGGTGGTTGTGAACAACATGAGGGCCAATGTGGACGTGCTTCCGTACGATGATCATGACAGAGCTGTCAAGCTTTTACACTCTTTGGATCATGCGATTTGGGGTGGAAAGTTCGAGGCCATTGTGGAGTCGGAGAAGTATGACACTCTGACGGTGAACGAGCTGTTCTCGAAGCGCAAGTCGGCTCAGGTGGATAGGGGCATGACAGCCAAGCTTGAGGGCCCAATTGACTCTCATAGTCTTGCCCTCGTCGGTGGTTCGAAAGGAAAAGCTAACACTAACCCATCCACCAAGATGTTCTCTTTGTCCTGTTTGATGTCTATGCCAGATGAGGAGTTCGACGTGCTTGGAGAGGACGAGCTGGCATTGCCGACGAGGAGGTTTGAGAGGCTGCATGAGAACCGAGTGAACATGAGGAGGAACACGAGGACATGCTTCCAGTGCGGCAAGCCGGGACACTTCGTCGCCGACTGCCCGGAGAAGGTCGAGAACAAGGATGTCTACAAGCACAAGTCAAGAACAGATGGCAAGTACCGATCGAGGCGCGACCACAAGAGAAAGCATAAGAACAAGCACAAGAACGAGCGACGATCGAGGAAGAAGGAGAGCCGAGGCAAGGCCCGAGCGATGGTTGGAGCGAGCGACGTCGACTCCAGTTCTGCATACTCCACCTCGAGCTCAAGCACCAGTGAAGATGAAGGTGATCGTCGCAAGAGCAGGAAGTCGTCCAAGAACCTGAGCGGGCTGAGCTGCTTCGCTAGAGACGGCTTCTGCACCATGGCGCTGAGCTCCGGCAGCAAGAAGAGCACACAGAGCGACTCGGACTCTGATTCCGACGACGAGGTGCGTGATGAACTTCCCTTCTTGCATCAGGAGAATGAACGACTTGGCTTGTTGCTTGATAATCGTGATGACATGCTTAGAGAGGCCAAGAAAATAAGGAAAGAGCTTAGGGCTTCACTCGAGGATGCTAGGACTAGAGTGGCTGAGCTAGAAACACAGAATTTGGATTCTAAGCTGGAAATTGATTCTCTGAAAGCTTCACCTGTTGTTTCTAATGATGTTGAATGTGCTGATTGCTCTATTTTCCTTGCCGATCTTGCCTTGTTTAAGGAAAAGCATGCCTCTAAGTGTGAGGAACTAGATGTGCTTAGGGTTGAAGTGGCTGAGATTAAGTCCAGATCTGCTTTGCTAGGTGCTTGCACCTCTTGCCCTGTCTTGCATGCTTAAATTGATGAGATGCATGCTTACACTGTTTCTCTTGAGGCAAAGTTGAAAGAACCAATTCCTACATCTTGCTCTACATGTGAATTGCATGCTTTGAAGAATTTGGAACTTGCACATTATGTTGATCGTTTGCAGGATGAGAATGATGAGTTAAGAACGTTGATGGGTTGGTTGTCTGGTCATGAGCTTCAGTTGAGGATAATGATCGAGACATTTAAGAGGCAGGATGGTGAGGGACTTGGGGCAAACAAGGTTGGTGAGGGAAGTGGAGAGAATATCCCGCAGTCACCAAAAACCCACCACAAAAATGATTTCCCTCCTAAACTTCACCATCTTAGGAACCGACTAGACACAACCCCAGCTCCACCCGCGTTTTCCCAACAAACAAATGATCTCCAAAAGCCTATCAAGATTGTGAGCACTTCCAGGAAAGTGTTCTTTGGAAAGGAAAGTGAGAAGGCTAGTGAGGAGAAACCGGTGGAGAAGCCGAGTGGAGAGAAACCAAGTGAGCAGCCCAAACCCAAGCCCAAACCTAAGCTTGTGAGGTTCATTGTGGCTATTGTGGGAGAGATGGTCATAAGGATGAGTTTTGCTTCAAGAGGAAGCAAGCGGAGAGAATGACGATGGAGTGGGCTAACAAGGACAAGTACCACCCTTCAAATGGTGTACTTGAGCCTCGTGTGCAGATGCCCAGGGCCAAGGCGAGTGTGAGGACAGTTCCAGCTTGGGGAGAGCGAAAGGCTGTTGGAGGTGCCGCCTGGCCGGGCTACACCGGGGTCGACCGGTGAGGGGCACCGGCCGACCGGTGCGAGCTTGGACGAGTAACGGCTTCGTTTCGTGCTCGTACAGGTGCGAGGTTTGGTTCTGGAGGTCGTGGTTCTGGTGGTTGGGCTGGAGAGTTTGCAGGAGGTCAGTTTGCTAGGCGTTCTCGCCCTCATGCTCAATAAGGGGATGGGAGGAGTCGTAGCTTTGAGATGGAGAGGAGGGACGGTCCACGGTACTCCTTTCGTGGTTTTGGTTCTCCTCCAGGTAGAGTGGGTTGGTTCCCTCATAGTGGTTACTGTGTTGGTGTTCGTGGAGGTAGCTTTGGTAGGAAAGATGGTTTGTTTTGTGCTAACCCCACTTTCGAGCAAATGGCTCAGCACAGGTTTTACTCTTTTGGTACTAACCCCAGTGCTGAGTCGTTTGTTCGCTCACGTGCTCATTTTTGAATTTCAGGTGGGAGACTTGAAGAACATTTGGTTGATTGACTCCGGTTGCTCGAGGCATATGACCGGAGACAAGGGGTGGTTCTCAAGTCTCGTCCCGGTGGTGACGAAGAGGTACATCACTTTTGGGGACAATGGGCGTGGGCGTGTGCTTTCAGAAGGTGAGATTAAGGTGAGTGACAATATCACTCTCAGGCGTGTTGCTCTTGTTCAATCACTTGAATACAATTTGCTTTCTGTGTCCCAGCTGTTGGATGAGGATTTTGAGGTGTTGTTTCGGCCTGGTGGTTCTCAGATTTTGGACTCTCGAGGGGACCTATTCTGTATGGTTGTTCCCGAGGGTCAGGTGTTTCGAGCTGATTTTTCTCAGTCTTCTGGTGTTGAGCGTTGTTCTTGGCTGGTTCTTGGAGTGAGTTGTGGAAGTGGCATAGGAAGTTGGGTCACTTGAGCTTTGACCTTTTGTCTCGCTTGAGTAAACTCAATTTGGTCCGAGGATTGCCACGGTTGAGGCTTGAGAAAGAGTTGGTTTGTGTGCCTTGTAGGCATGCCAAGATGGTAGCCTCTTCTCACCCGCCTCTCACAGATGTGATGACTGAGCGTCCATGCGAGCTACTCCATATGGACCTGGTTGGGCCAGCTCGTGTGCGATCTGTGGGTGGGAAGTGGTATGTTCTTGTTGTGGTGGACGACTACTCTCTGTATGCGTGGGTGTTCTTTCTCGAGGATAAGGGGGAGACGTTTGGTTTTGTTTGATATCTTGTCTTGAGGTTGAGAAACGAGAGGCACGGAGATGCCATACGAGCAATCCGCAAGGATAATGGCTCGGAATTCGAAAATCTCGTTTTGAAACCTTTTGCCATGACTTGGGTCTTGAACACCAGTTTTCGAGTCCGTATACGCCTCCCCAGAATGGTGTTGTGGAAAGGAAAACAGGACCTTGTGTGAGATGGCTCGGACGATGCTTGATGAGCATAGGACTCCGAGAAGGTTCTAGGCTGAGGCGGTGAATACCGTGTGCTATGTGTCGAACATGATCTACCTCAGAGTGCATAAGAAGAAAACCTGCTATGAGTTGATGCACGGTCGTACACCCAAGGTGAGTCACTTCCATGTCTTTGGTTGCAAGTGCTTTATTCTGAAGAAAGGGAAGAAGTTGGATAAGTTTGAGGCTAGGTCAGTCGATGGCATTTTCTTTGGTTATGCATCTCATTCTAGAGCATATCGTGTGCTCAATCTTGAAACTAACCAAATCGTGGAGACTTGCGAGGTAACCTTCAACGAGTCACAGCCACGTAATCAGCTTGTCTTTGAGTGTGCAAATGATGATGAGCTTGGCGAGGAGATCTTTCAGGAGGAGGAGCATGAACATGGAGACGATGAAGATGGCGGTGTGGTGCCCCCGGCTGAACATGTACCTACTACTTCGACTACGGTGGTTAACGGACCCTCTCCCACACCTACGACGACAAACCAAGATCGAGGAGAAGCTGTTGTTGAGGGGGAGGTAGCATCAAGGCGAGAACCTTCCCGGCGAGTACAAGTGGATCACCCAGCTTCAAGGATCATCGGTGACATGAATGAACGTACTACACGATCGAGGGTTCGAGACAATTCTCATTTCGCTCATGCTGCATTTGTTGCCACTTTTGATCCCAAAGACATTGGACACGCACTACCTGATCATAATTGGGTTAATTCGATGCATGAGTTGGAGAACTTTGAGAGGAATCAGGTTTGGGAATTGGTTGACCCTCCCCCAGGGTGTAAGCCGATTAGTACAAAGTGGGTGTGGAAGAACAAAGAGAGAGAGAAAGATGAAGTGGTGAGGAACAAGTCAAGGTTTGTTGCTCAGGGGTTCAGTCATAAGGAGGGGATCGACCAAGGAGACCTTTGCTCCCGTAGCCCGTTTGGAGGCAGTTAGGATCCTTCTAGCTTTTTCCGTGGCTAAAGGGTTCAAGTTGCACCAAATGGATGTGAATAGTGCTTTTCTGAATGGTGTGTTGGAGGAAGAAGTGCATGTGAGGCAACCACCTCGGTTTGAAAGTGAGAAGTACCCCCACCGGGTGTACAAGTTGAGTAAGGCGCTTTATGAGTTGAAATAGGCGCCTAGAGCTTGGTATGGTAGGTTGAGGGGGTTCTTGTTCGAGAGAGGTTTTGAGATGGGGAAGGTTGATCAGACCTTGTTTCTACTTAGGTAGGGCAGAGATATCCTGATTGTGTAGGTGTACATGGATGATATTGTCTTTGGTGGCTCGTCTAACTCTCTTGTTGCAAGGTTTGCAGAGGATATGAGCAGGGAATTTGAGATGAGCATGATGGGTGAGTTGCAGTTCTTCCTTAGACTACAAATCAAGCAATCAAACGAAGGAACATTTGTGCACCAAGCTAAGTACACTAAGGACATTGTGCGGAAGTTCAAGATGGATGACTCCAAGGCTATGACGACCCCGATGAGTACGACTACCGCTCTTGATGCAGACGAGGAAGGTGAACACGTGGACCAGAAGGAGTACCGGAGCATGATTGGGTCACTCCTCTACTTGACGGCGACGAGGCCGGACATCCAATTCTCGGTATGTCTGTGCGCTCGTTTTCAAGCGTCTCCGAGGACTTCGCATCAGCAAGCGGTGAAGCGAATTTTCAGGTACTTGCGTCACACCCCTGACTTCGGCCTTTGGTACTCTGCGTCCTCCTCTTTGGCTCTTCATGGTTTTTCAGATGCGGATTTTGCCGGGTGTCGGTTGGATAGGAAGTCCACTTCTGGGACTTGCCAATTTTTGGGATCTTCTTTGGTGTCTTGGTCTTCCCGCAAACAGTCGAGTGTTGCTCAATCCACTACCGAGGCAGAGTACGTTGCCGCTTCTAGTTGTTGCTCTCAGCTCCTTTGCATCACATACACGATGAGTGACTTTGGTGAGGAGTATACCCATGTCCTACTTCAATGTGACAGCACCAGTGCCATAAGCGTTGCAAAGAACCCAGTGTTCCATTCCAAAACCAAGCACATAGAAGTGAGGTATCATTTTCTGAGAGACAATGTTGAGAAAGGGAAGATAGCTTTGATCCATGTACCCACACATGACCAACTAGCCGATATTTTCACCAAACCCCTAGATCAAGCAACTTTCACTCGTTTGCGGGGGGAGTTTGGTGTGTGTTTGATTTCTTGAGTTGGGTGTGGGTCGGTGTTTTAGATCGGCAACCTACTAAGGGGAGTACCCGAAGTAGATGAATGTGGCCTCGCCGAGATCGGTAACTCGAAGGAAGAGACACGTGGCACACAATTTAGACAGGTTCAGGCCGCGAGGTGCGTAATATCCTACGTCCTGTATGCTGCGTAGCTCTAGATTAATTGGGTACGATTACAAGGTGGTGCCATTGTACGCCGTGAGATGAGATGATGAGAGAGGGGTCCCTGCCTCGCCTTATATAGTCCGGGAGGCAGGGTTACAAGTCGGAGTAGGGAGAGAGTACTAGTCGAGTACGTCTAGGAGTCTTCCATACAGTGCGGGACATGTACAGCTTCCTAACCGAGTACTTCTCCTCCGTAGTCCTTATGCTTCACGCCATCAGGTGCCGTGCAGCGCAAGTCGGGTAGTCCCAGGGGCCCACCGAGTAGTCAGTCCTGGTACCCACCGAGGTAGTGGGCCCAGGGAGGTCCATACGACAAGCTCCCGAGTACTTTGTAGTCGAGAAGGATAGCTTCAAGTAGTCTTGACGGCCTTAACGAGTAGTCCTCAGGCGTCCCCAAGTACTATAAGTCAAAAGTCCTCAAGAGTAGTCGAAGCATCCCGAGGCTGGAATGTACTCTAGCTGATGTTTGAGCAATCTTGAAGTCTTCTCGAGTAGTCGCAAGCGTCCTTGAGTGCTGCCTTCGAAGGTCTTCAAAAACGCCCGCGTTGTCTTGAAGCCAAAGCTGATATGGGAGTGCGATTGCAAAATCGCACTCCATATGGAGTAGCCCCCGAGCCTTAGGTTGAGTCGTAGGCTCTGGCTGAGGGTCCATCTAAAGTTTTGGCAAGAATATCCCGAAAAATCCGGAGAAAAAACCAAAGGACACATGACACGGAGCCCCCGAGCCTTGAATCGAGTACTTGCTCTCGAATTGAAGGGTCATCTTGTAGAATGTGTCCTGAGATGCTCCTGAGTCTTGTCGCTTCCCAGGTAGTCTAGTAGAAGTAGCCGAGCCCCTGAGGTGAGGCACGTCGACTAGTTGAAGTTGAAGAGTCACGCGCAGCCGCTGAGTCAGCCAGGCGCAAGACTTATCCATCCGGCCATTGGAGAGCCATGTTGACTTATAAATAGAAGCCAAATCCCTTAGGGTTTTTCACCCACGCAGTTGTAGCCATTTCGAATAGATCTTGGCCAGAATCGCCGCCAGCGCACGCCGCCGCCGCTGTAGATCTGAGCGCGCCGCCACCCAGAGCCACCGGAGTAGCCCCCGAGCGAATGCGCGTGAAGACGCTGTGCATTTGGAGGATGAAGCCGTCGCCGTCCAAGACCACGAAGGCCACCGGCGGGAAGAAGAGGGGCCGCGACGAGGCCGCCGGATCTGCCGCAGGGCGCACCGCCGATGTCTCCACCGCGGCCAGATCCGAACCGCGAGTGGAAGAAGTCGAAGGTGAAGACCGAAGACTTGCTGGCCCTCCTCAACAGAGGATTCATCCGGGAGAAGGAGGTGGACATGTGGAGGGCCGCTGCCGGGGATCCGTACCCGATGGAGAAGAGCGAAGACGAGATCCCGATGTTCGTGCGCTTCGCGGAGCGCGGGCTTGCGCTCCGTTGACGGTTAATAATTGTATCAAAGTTCGTTTGTGACTCGCAAGCGTACAAGTCTCCCGTCGTAGTCAAGGGACCCTTCTTCCCTCGAGTGGTGAACCCAAGGTATCGAATCCGTGGAACAAATGTGTGACGCAAGAGTTGATCTAGTAAAGCCAAGTAACTTCAATCTTTGGTAAAAGAGAAACCCTAATGCATCTAGATAAGAACACAAATCAAAGATAAATCTAATCTACTAAAGACCGGAGAAAACAAAGTAAGATTGGGTAGATAAACCGATCAAGAGGGATCGGGGTAAGCCTTTTGTTGAAGTTCCAAGCAAGAGAAGAAGTAGCAAATCGAATCTTAATAGAAGCCTCTTTAAATCGTGGTTTCCCGTCCAAATCCGAAAACATCCGCCTTTCGAGACCCCCATTCCGTCACAACGTATCCCTATTCATGCGGGGAGCTTAGGGCGAGTCAAAAGACAAGTCGAGATTCTTTCGGAAGATCCGGCGTGTACCTCTAGCCACCGTGGCTACAAGAACACCCTATGTAATCTATCGTACGAATAGAATTGGATTAAGCAAAGCCGATCGAAAAACGAAATCTTCGAGGAAATACTTGATCGCTGAGAAAAGATTCAACTTGATAATTCAACTATGACAATGATACATACACAAGATCACCACCGGGATCCTTCCTTGATCTTGCTTCTAGCTCCGGGAACTCCGACGTGGTCTTCCATGCAAGGTTCCCACGTCGGCTAGGGAAACCCTAGTCAACTAGCTCGACCCTCTCCTCTCCGACATGGTGTCCCTCTCTCTCTCTCGCTTCTCGGCGGCCGAAGACGAAATCTCCTCCCCGTGGCTCTCGGTCAGGGGACTATAAATAGCCCGATTGGCGGCTAGGGCAAAGGAGAGCGTGTTTGGGCCCAAAATGGGCCCCGGGCCGACCGGACCGGGCCGGCCGTCCCGGGCCCATTTAGGCCCGGCCCCGTGGGCTCCTTTGCCCCACGTCGGTTCCCTTGCTTCCCGGATGTTTCCCCCTTCGCATGTAGGTCCATGTCGTCGGTTTCTCTCCGAATTGGACTCAACTCCTTGTCTTGCAAGATTCAACACTTTTCCGGTCGTGTCCCCGGAGTCCGTCGTCTTCTCGGATCAAGTCTCCCGCTTCTTGGAGTTAAGTTTGCTTCATTGCATGACTTGTACGGGGCTTCAAGGTCTTGTCGTGAGGTGCTTGATGAACTTATCCCGAAAGTCTTGCATTCAACACTAAAACCCTGCATAAACATTAAACTCCAAAACCGACATGCACACGTGAACTTGTTATACCATGGGGGTTAGTACCAATGGATAAGGTATAAAACTCATGCCAACACCGAAGGTAAACTCATGGCTAGGTTGACGGATTTTCACCGTCAACATCTCCCCCATGCTTAAACCTTGCTCGTCCTCGAGTAAGCCTTCGATGGATATCACCATTGCCAAACAATGTCTAAACTTTGCACTTGATTACACATGAGAAAACATAATGCTCTCAAAATTTTAATTCATTAAAGTTCCATAATGCACTAGCCTTCATACCTACGGAGGGTAGATTCTTATTAAGCTTATCCCACAAGTATTAACATGCTCACAAAGTTTTAAATAGATCTCGAATTTTTGAAATAAAGAACGAGATAAAGAAAAGCTAAACCAAATTCACAAATTTAAATCATCTCGTGTATTGCTCATGAACTCTCATCTCACTTGTCTCTCAAGCCTATATATTCTACTCCTTTCCCTCTCATATATATGTGGTAGGCTTTATATGGAGCTTTGGGAAAGTTTAGTCCTAACAAGATTTTATAAATGAGGTGTTGTCAAAACAAGACAAGCTTCTCATGGTCTTACCGAGACTCGTCAAAAAGGTCATTGGAAAATAATTGTTAATCAAGGAGGGGAAAGAGAAAAATACACACACTTTTAGATGAGTGGACATGTGCAAATGGCAAAGAGTGATCCCGAGGCACAAAGAAAGTCCTCGTTATCGGATTGCACATGGTTGGAAAATGAGAATGGATCTTTTTAACTTGAAGCCTTGAATGCACTCTTAGAGAACCGGGGAGTTCACTTTACGCACATTTTTTTTCCTTTCTCATATTTCTCATTCTTTTCTTTCTTTCTTTCTTTCATATATATATATTTTTTTTTTTTTACCTTGAAAGTCATGAATATCGCTGGATTTTTTTCTTCTTTCATCATCATTTTTTTAAATATTCCCCTTTTAACTCTAAAACTGCACCGTACCTACCTCCTCCCCCATGCTTAGACATTGCTCGTCCTCGAGCAAAGAGGCGAAAAAATAAGGTAGGTACCGGGGGTATTTTTCCTTGGAGAGATACTTGAAATCTTCAACGTTGGCACCGTCTTGCGATCTTCCTTGAATTGATGATCCATTCTCAACGATAGGTTGTGGTCAAGGAGGTAATCACAAAAGATGATATTTGGTTTAAGGGTGGATATCCGGCGAAGTTTGTGAGATCACCGATGCGGTGATACACAATGCACGGATAAAAGGCTAGCAAAAAGATGGATACGCAAAAATGGAATGACCAACTTTTCTTAGTCTCGGGCCGCAGAAATCATGGCCTGCAATAACTCACTCAAAAATAAATCTTGTATACTAAGGTTTATGCACTCAAATATATATAAGGCTTTGGATAGGTTGAGCAACACACAAGTGATATTTGTGACAAGGTTAGCAATATTTTTGAGCATAAAAGACATCTTTAATCTATTCATAACTTGAGAGCACATAAAACACTATGGGTCTTTATTTTAATCATAACCTCCGCTGAAAATTAAGCTAGTATTTAAATAAATTCAGATCTGTATTTTTAGGAGAGCACTAGCTTAAACATGCATAAATCAATTACAAAGATGAACAAAGCTGCAATTTTAATCATATATCATCATGGCACGAATTTTGTAACTTTTCCAATGATATAATCAAGGTGGTGTCTTTATTAATGGTGACATCAAGTTGAAATACACACTGAAAATAAACAAACATGCTTGCTGAAATTTAAATAAAAACAGAAAATACTACGCAAACACACATAAGCAAAAGCTGAAATTCACAGAGAAAAAGAAAAGAAAAGAAAACTAAAGTTCCTAAATCTTCTAGTCCTCCGCCGGTGGTTGATGTTGATGATCTTGATAATAATACCCTTGCTCATAATATGGTTGGACACTTCCTCCGACGAATTGATTTGGCTCCACAAGGTGAAGGCGTCCAAGTTCAAAGGCAATATTTGCGTTGCCTTCACCAAGTTGGGCCGCGTTAGCTTGGATGGCTGCGATGTTTTGAGCGTGACTTGCAGCAAACCCTCCAATAATGGCCATGCTTTGTTGTGGTTGGGGATGATGAGCGTAGGACTCCGTGAAGTTAGCGTTGGGCACAACATAATTTTGTGGGGGTACCGGTGCACCACCCCCCCATGCTTGCTCTTGTGGCCCTCCGTAACAACTTGGCGGAGGAGGGACCCCGCCGAATGGTTGCACATTGGGTTGTGCTCCACTCTCTTGTGCGGAGGATATTCCCTCCTCTACGATTCTTCCTCTTTTGTTCTTCCTTGCAGGGACAAGTAATCCCTCTTCCAACCAATCTTCCCTTCCTTCGGTGAAAAGCCTAAGCCTCTCATTCGGAAGGGGTAGGTTCACTATGGCCAACCGATAACCTCCTCTCTCATCTCCACTAATGTATTTGCCTTGCCGCAAATACTCAAAACCGAGAGAGGTACCACACAAAAGGTGAGCGGGGTTTCTTGCGATCCCCGCCGCAAGGAAAAGGCCAACATGGAGAGGTAACACCCCGAACCAATATTACCCGCCCCCGATGTTGCTTCACAACACCAACGGTTGATCATGAGGTAAGAGGGGTCTATTGGCTGCCTGGCAATTAAAGCCGAGTATAGCCAATTCAACTCCGCGTCGGTCACCTTTGTTTCCTTCATCCTCCCCAATACCCTCTTGCACATCCAAGAGTGAAATATCCGGATAATGGGGTTGCGGATGCAATTGCGTTGTTGATGGGCTTCTCCGGAGGTCATGTTCCAAAATCCCGTCAACATGCCGGTGGCACGTCAACTTTCTCCGAGCTCCCTTGTGGAATCCAAGCCGCTCCCTAACGTGCTCGTAGGGAACCTCTTGTTGGACTCCCTCCAAACGGAATGACAAGCTTTGCACCCCATCATCATCAATGATGGGTGCAATAGTCATCAAAATTTCCAAGGCGAACCCCAAATGGTTGTCCACCGATACTCCGTTGGAGAACCGCACCCATCCAAGGTGCCCCAAACATATAGTATATGTCGGTGCCAAAACCCAAGGTGTAGAGTGTCGAACTTGACGTTGGGCACAAGCCTCTTCTCAAGATTAGAGAGCCTCTCCTCCTCCTCTCGCCGACAAGATGATGAAGCCGTACGAAGAGTATGTCGGGGTGTAAGGAGGTGGTGCGGTTGAGCGAGTCGATCGTCGTGATGGCGTGGGCTGCTCCTCCGTGTGCCCACGAGGTTCGGAGAACCTCATGGAAGTGCTTCTTGCAGCCCTCATCCCACCAAGGAGGAGAGCATCGTTCCTCCTCGGTGGTGCCGTGTCCGTCTCCATGCTCCGGGAGACTCGGAAACCGAGTGCCTCCTCGAAGACGTGGTTGATGACGGCTTGGACGACGACGAACTCTTCTTCTTGGAGAAGAGACTTGTGGTCTTCTTCCACATGGTTGCCGCACTCTTTTCTTCAACTAAAACTCCGGTTGCAACCGGTAAACTAGGCACTTAAACTCTTTGCTTCGGATGTGGACTTTGAGTGGATTAAGGATGTGGATTTTTTTTTTTCGAGTCATCAAGCTTGGGAAGGTTGGCTATGTCTACGGAGGTTTTGAGCACACAAACTTGAACACACAAACAAAGGAAGGAGAGGGAAGCTTGCCTCGCAGAAAACGGGAGCCGGGGGGCTCCTTATGTAGGTGAGGCCGGCCTCGGTGCTCCTCCCCATCTCGTCTTTCTTCCAAAGACGATCATTTCACCTCTCGCAACTTTCCCCGCCCGCGTGCTCCACGAGTTGCACCGCCCAAACGCTCTCATCCACTATTGGTCCTTCCACTTGATGCTTCATGTTTTGGGTCATGTCCATGCTCCCTAGCTCCACTTGCTTCACATGCCACCATGAGATTCCTGCAAAGTTGATGCTTGCTGCCCACCATGCTTGTCCTTTGCATGTGGAATTGGTGAAAGTTGATGAAAGGGAATCCAATGGTGCATGCATGATCACTAGATTGCCTCCATTAAGGTGTGTTTAAGGTTAAGCACTCCTCTAATTCGAAATTTAAATTATTTTTCAGAGCCATGCAAGAGCTTGAACATAATTTTAGAGAAGTTTTTAAACCATTAAAAACAAATGCAAGTCGAAAATATTTTTTTACGTCGATTTCGGTCTCACCGGTATACTTTGCCTTCATCGGTTGAGAGCGGACTTTTTCCCGCTTGATCATGGGGGCATAGGTTTAGGTTCTAATTTTGGCTAAATAAGAAAGATTTTGCATAAAACAAAATTAGAATAGGCTTAGAAAAATTCTAATCCTAGAGAAACCAAGGATATAGATTTTTAAAACCAACCAAAAGTTTTGATTTCTAGGTTCACGCGAGTTCTACCACGTGCTGAATTTTTTTATTAACACATAGATATAAGTCGTGGCTCTACTCGTGTGGTTTTAGCACGAAAAATAAGTCAACCTCAGCACCATAATGAGGGTGAAAGGTTGAGTTAGGTTCTGAAATTATTTGGTTGAGGTTTCTCGAAAAGAAAAGAACAAACAAGCACATAGGAGGGTTCATGCAAAGGGTTTATGATAAAGCAAACATTCAATCAAGAATTATGTCTCTAATATTGTTCAACCACTTCTAAGTCTAATGTCTTTGCGTAATAAAACTCAAAAACTAAATTATTAAAAAGACTCGAAAAACCCGGAATCGGGTTGTCCTCCCGTAGCTTATTCTTGACTTGACGAAACGGGTTGCCTCCCCGCCTAGCGCTTCGTTTATAGTCCATGGCTAGACTTCTTCACTTGATTACTTCGGATCAACGCTCTTTGCGGGCGTTGCAATCTTGTGTACCCACTTTGGCTTAGTCAATTTTTTTTGTCTTCACAGTCGGCTTTGTCCTTGGTCTTGACGGATGCAACAACTTCCTTGTGGCTCGGCATCTCGAACTCCGGTCCTTCGGTCGTGATCTTCATGGTCTCTAATGTGATCCTTCATCTCTCCCGAATGAGCTTGAGTAGCCTACGCCGTCTTGGGACCTTGGAGTTGTCTCTGGATATTCTTCTTTGTTACCCATCGGCGCCCGCAAGTTGTCCCACTTGCGTCTAGCATCTTCATCACGATGAACACTTCACGTATAGAGCTTCCGACCTCCGTCACCTTGCCATCTAAATTCTTCAATATTTTCTCCATAGCCTCGAACTTAGTGACGCGCGTCCTTGGACATGGTCGTACTCCACACACTCCTTGCATGAGGATCTTGCTTCGGCGGCCTTTAGGTGTTGAGCTTCTTTCTCCATCTCCATCTTCTCCATCCTCCTCTTAAGTAAACCGATATGCCACTCAAGGAATCCGACTCGTATGCATTCGGCCCTCCGCAATCGTCATGCGGATAGTTGAGACTTTGATCTTGAACGGCCTCCCCCTTAAGGCTTAGCGTCTTGAAGGTTTATGATAGGTAGATCAACGATGTCCGGGTGCCCCCCCCCCGTGGTTGAGGGGTTGATCTTCCTTTGGACTTGGAGGTGGTGATTCCCTTGGAGATTTCAACGGCCTCCTTCGACTTCAACTTTTGAATCTAGGGTTTCCACCCCTTTAGCTTGTGTTGCATGTCACCTTTGCCTCGTAAAGTTTTCCCCGGATCATCCACAAAAAAGCTTGGGTTTCTTGGAGAGGTAGCCAACCATCTCCTAGTTAGGGTTAGCAATAAGCAAAGTATGCAAAAACTAGAAAGGAAAAATAAATCTATGAAAACTAGGGTTAGACAAACTAGATTAGATGTAATTTGAGGATGATCAAAGTTTAGTAGATGCAAAAAGAAAGACAAAAAGAAAACTGAAAATTACGAAAAGGCAATAAAAAACCAAATCTTGATCACTTGTTCCCCCGCAACGGCGCCGCAAAAAGGGGCTTGTTGACTCGTTAATAATTGTATCAAAGTTCGTTTGTGACTCGCAAGTGTACAAGTCTCCCGTCGTAGTCAAGGGACCCTTCTTCGCTCGAGTGGTGAACCCAAGGTATCGAATCCGTGGAACAAATGTGTGACGCAAGAGTTGATCTAGTAAAGCCAAGTAACTTCAATCTTTGGTAAAAGAGAAACCCTAATGCATCTAGATAAGAACACAAATCAAAGATAAATCTAATCTACTAAAGACCGGAGAAAACAAAGTAAGATTGGGTAGATAAACCGATCAAGAGGGATCGGGGTAAGCCTTTTGTTGAAGTTCCAAGCAAGAGAAGAAGTAGCAAATCGAATCTTAATAGAAGCCTCTTTAAATCGTGGTTTCCCGTCCAAATCCGAAAACATCCGCCTTTCGAGACCCCCCCGTTCGTCACAACGTATCCCTATTCATGCGGGGGAGCTTAGGGCGAGTCAAAAGACAAGTCGAGATTCTTTCGGAAGATCCGGCGTGTACCTCTAGCCACCGCGGCTACAAGAACACCCTATGTAATCTATCGTACGAATAGAATTGAATAAGCAAAGCCGATCGAAAAACGAAATCTTCGAGGAAACACTAGATCGCTAAGAAAAGATTCAACTTGATAATTCAACTATGACAATGATACATACACAAGATCACCACCGGATCCTTCCTTGATCTTGCTTCTAGCTCCGGAACTCCGACGTGGTCGTCCATGCAAGGTTCCCACGTCGGCTAGGGAAACCCTAGTCAACTAGCTCGACCCTCTCCTCTCCGACATGGTGTCCCTCTCTTCTCTCGCTTCTCGGCGGCCGAAGATGAAATCTCCTCCCCCGTGGCTCTCGGTCGTGGGGACTATAAATAGCCCGATTGGCGGCTAGGGCAAAGGAGAGCGTGTTTGGGCCCAAAATGGGCCTCGCCGGGCCGACCGGATCGCCCCCGCCCGGGCCCATTTAGGCCCGGCCCCGTGGGCTCCTTTGCCCCACGTCGGTTCCCTTGCTTCCCGGATGTTTCCCCCTTCGCATGTAGGTCCATGTCGTCGGTTTCTCTCCGAATTGGACTCAACTCCTTGTCTTGCAAGATTCGAAGACTTTTCCGGGTCGGTGCCCCGGAGTCCGTCGTCTTCTCGGATCAAGTCCCCCGCTTCTTGGAGTTAAGTTTGCTTCATTGCATGACTTGTACGGGGCTTCAAGGTCTTGTCGTGAGGTGCTTGATGAACTTATCCCGAAAGTCTTGCATTCAACACTAAAACCCCGCATAAACATTAAACTCCAAAACCGACATGCACACGTGAACTTGTTATACCACTGGGGTTAGTACCAATGGATAAGGTATAAAACTCATGCCAACACCGAAGGTAAACTCATGGCTAGGTTGGACGGATTTTCACCGTCAACACGCTCCCCGCGAGCGACTTCTTCAAGGGGCTCATGGGGTACTACGACATCGAGTACCTCAACCTCAACCCCAACGGTATTTTCCATACCGCCGTCTTCGTCCACTTCTGTGAAGCGTTTCTAGGGATCAAGCCCCACTGGATCTTGTTCCGAAGTTCTTCCGGTGAAGCCGCAACCGAGCACCCAAGAACCCGCGGGTCAGTCGGAGGAGCGATGATCCGGATGCGGGAGGACGCCGCCGAGCAATACCTCTCGTACAAGCTCATCGACTCCAACCAAGATCGGAAGGCGAAGTGGTTCTACATCACGAACCACCACCCCGGTTGCCGAAGCCGAGCGCGGACCCCAGCGGCCCACGCAGCACCGCCCGTGGTGGAACACCGAGCCAACGATGCAGACGGGATCCCCCCCGCCACCCGCCCCCGAGTTTTTTGCGCGGATCAAGGCGCCGAGGGAAGCGCGGGCCGAGAGCCGAGCACGTGGCCTTCGCCTTCATGAAGCGCAGGGTGCGCGCACGCCGATGGCCCGCGACACCCTTGGATTCGAGTACACCGGCGACGACGACACGTCGCGGATGATGCTCGGAGACAAAGTCGACGACGACGACATTGTTGACAGGCTGGCGCGGATCTTCAAGGACATGCCACCGTACACGGCGTGCCCCGTCCTGGAGTACTCCGCCGTGCGCCCGCCAAAGGAGGTAAGTAGCCGTGCCCCCGTGTCGAGTACCCATTTCGTACGAGTAATCGCTCTGATGAGTTGTGTCTTGCAGGATGACTTGAAGAAGTTTGTCTCCGAGCCACCGCCACCCCCTCAGGAAGTCGAGATCCCGGAGGAGGGAAAGACCAAGACCAAGGAGCGGCGGGAGGTCGGTGAAGGAGACGACACCGTTGTCGTGGAGGACATGTCCGACGAGGACGACGATGAGGAGACACTGCAGGACCGCTTCCAGCTGCGGTCGAGGTTCAGCCGTCCTGGCCTACCTCACGTCCCCCTCGTGCAGGATCCACCGACTAGCCTAGAGGCTAGTCTGGCCGCACCGCCGCGGAAGCCGCGCAATGCGTCCCGCAAGCGCGTGTCGAAAAAGTTGAAGGTCACTGAGACCACGTCCCCGGAGGTGAGCCGTCTTGAGTAGTGTAGTCCGAGGACCAGGAGCGTCCCGGTGGTCGGTGGATGACCGCTCCTTAGTGATGAGTGATTGACAACGGGTGTTGGACCGACTCTTGGCTTAGTGCGCAGTGTAGGCCGCGGCCTAGTTCGTGTTGTTGCGTGAAGAACGGGCGCGAAAGGTCTTCGCCTTGAGGGGCCTCCGGGAGATGGAGAGACAAGTAGGCTTGGTTCGAGGGACCCGGTGGACACGGATCGGGTGCGGGCCACATGGTGGCGACACAAGCAAGACGAAGTCATGGACAAGTGAGCCGGTGCACGGTGGCGGTCAAGTCAAGTGGTTTGGCGGGAGGCCGGACCGGCACGCGGGGTTTGGTGGTTTGCCCACAAAACCATCGGCGGACGGTTTCTTGGTTTGGGCCTCAAAACCAAGTCCGAGGGCCCAACACGACGGAGACGGGATCCGGGCGTGTCGGGAAGCTTCGAAGCGGAGGACACGCGGCGGGATCGCATGGCTTGCGTCGGGAGGACGCGGGGTGCGGCAAAGGCGTGGCCGTCCGATGGCAAGACCCACATACATTACCAAAATGCCCCTACGTGGGTTGTATCGCCGTAGTGTAGTTAGGGGTAGTCGAGTCATTTACCACTCCGGCGAGACTCGATATATAAGCCTGGAGTGTGTGTTGATGGCTCTCTCTCTCCGGGACTTAGGGTTTCATTTCCCCCCTTCTCTTTCTCATTTTCGTAGCTATTTTCCTTCCCATTTTCTCTAGGCTAGCATGAGAGCTTCATGTGAGATTTGTTGAGAGGGATGGATGCTAGGGCGGCATGCTAGACCTTGTGAATCTTTCCTGGTTTGTATAGAAGATTCGGGGTTGTTTTTCGTGCCTTTTTGTGTCTATTTTCGTGCCTTTGTTCTCGGTGTGATTCCGCGGATTTGAGTGAGTTTCTACCCGGATTTCTTTGAGGGAAACATGGATAGATGCCTTGTGCATCTTTGTGCTTGATCTTGTGCCCTCAAACGCCGGAAACTACCTCGATTCGTGAGTTTTCGTTCGGTGCTCTAGGTTTTGGTGGTGCTCAAAGGATTCGCGATTCCCGGTGATTTAGGGAGTTAGGAGGCAAGATTTTTGGGCTATAGCATCCTTGTGTGACGCTTTTTCAAGTACCCAAACCCTTGTCTCCACAAACTTTCAACCGTTTGGGAAATCCGATGATGATTTGGGGGAGTTGACTTTCGAGGTCGGGCATTTTTCTCGTTCGTCCGAGCCTCGCGGACGGTCCGCGGCCTCCCCGGCGGACGGTCCGCGCGGGTCCGAGTTCATCCCGTGTTCTTCGTGTTCTCGCTCGTCCTTTGTTTCGATCCGTTGTGATTTTGGTTTTTGGTTGGACGAAGTTTCGGACGGTCCGCGGTGGCGGGCGGACGGTCCGCGGGTGCTAGGCGGACGGTCCGCGTGCTCCCCGCGGACGGTCCGTGGCACGCGGGGTGTCTTTGGGTCGTTCGTGTAAATTAACGGACGGTCCGTGGCTAAGGCCGGACGGTCCGCGGCCGGTGCGGACGGTCCGCGATACCCGGCCGGACGGTCCGCGCGCGGCTCTTGCGGACGGTCCGCCCCCCTTGCGCGGACGGTCCGCCGCAGCCCGTGTGCTTTGCTTCTTGGTTCGATTCCTTTCTCCCTTTCTAGTGCTTCCGCGTGTGCTTTGAGGAATCGTTCCTAAGGCTAGAGGTTGATCCATAACCTCGTGGTCTTGGCGATTGGTGCGTGATTCGATCCATCGCTCGTGTGTGACCGGATTTGAGTAGGACATAGGCCGGGTTCTTTGGGAAGAATTTTTACCGCTCCTATTCACTCCCCCCCTCTCTAGTTGCCATCCGATCCTTCAATTGGTATCAGAGCTTGGTGCCGGATTCTTTGCGACTTTGACAAGTCTCGAATCCTAAGATGGCGTACGTTGAGCGGGGTGGTCCGCCGCACTTCGATGGCAAGGGTTACCACAAGTGGGCGGCTCGTATGATGATCTTTCTTCGAGGAAAGCTGTTGGATTTTATTGTGCTTGACAAGACCTATGCTATTCCGGTCAACATCCATACTCTTATGGTGACCGATGCCGATGCCAAGGCCAAGTATGAGGCTAATGCAAAAGCCGTTGATCACTTGTGCCGAGCTTGTGTGATCCGCAGTTTGAGCGTGTTCGCCATTTGAGTCTTGCTTGGCAAATTTGGGATAAGTTGTTGGTTGCTCACGGTGGTGATAACCATGTGAAGGCTCGCCTCTTTGTCTCTTACCGGATGCAATATGAGAATTTCACTCCACTTCCCGGTGAGGACATTGATGCGATGTTTCGCAGGTTCACCGCCATCGTGAACAACATGAAGGCAAATGTTGAGGATTTTCCGTATTCCGAGCATGATCGAGCTTTGAAGCTTTTGCATGTTTTGGATCCAAATGTTTGGGGTGCTAAGGTTGAGGCCATCAAGGAGTCCGGGAACTATTTGACTATCGAGTTGGATGACCTCTTTTCTAAGCTCAAGTCGGCCGAGGTTGACAGAAGTTGCTATCCAAGCATGAGGGCTCGACCGATCATAGTCTTGCTCTTGTGGGAGGATCAAAGGGCAAATCTAACCCTTCCCCGTCGACGCTTTCTTTGTCCTCTCTTATGTCCATTCCGTATGAGGAGTTTGATGTGCCGGGCGAGGAGGAGCCGGCCTTGCTCTCAAGAAGATTTGAACGACTACACGAGAGTCGGAGGAACGCAAGGCGGAGCTCGTGGACGTGCTACAAGTGTGGCAAGCGTGGCCACTTCATCGCCGAGTGCCCGAAGCGGAGGAGAACAAGTACAAGGTGAACGAGTACAAGGCGCACCCGAGGCGTGAAGACAAGTACTCCTCCAAGGGCAAGCACTTCAACAAGTCCAAGAGCAAGGACAAGGACAAGCGGCGACCGAGCAAGAGCACCTACAAGAAGAACAAGGCAAGAGCGATGGTGGCCGGTGCGAGCGACGTCGACTCAAGCTCAAGCGAGGAGCAAGCCAAGCTCAAGCAGCGAAGATGAAGACGCCGGGAGGCGCAAGGGCAAGAAGAGTGCAAGCCGGAACCTCGCCGGGCCGAGCCGTGTGGCGCTCGAGGGCTTTTGTGGCATGGCCCATAGCTCGAGCAAGAAGAAGAGTGTGAAGGAGGACAACGGACTCCGACTCGCAGGATGAGGTAAACCGTGACCCCGACTCTTTGCTTGCTGAGATTGCTAGGTTGAATGGTTTGCTTGATAATCGTGATAGTGTGCTGAGAGATGCCAAAAAGATGAGGAAAGATCTTAGGGCTCAGCTTGAGAATGCTAGTGAGAAAGTAGGAGAGTTAGAGTCAAAATTGCTTGAATTGAAACTTGAGAATGACTCTTTGAAACTTGCTCCTACTTCTCCTGACGATGTTGAATGTGTTGAATGTGATGCTTGGTTGAATGAGATCAAAATGCTTAATGAGAAGAATGCTTCTATTTTGGCTCAACTAGATGCTCTTAGGACTGAACATGATGAGCTTAAGGCTAGACCCACTTTGCTTGGTGCTTGCAAATCATGTCCTACTATGCATGCTAAGCTTGTCGATGCTCGTTCTACCATTAGCTCTTTGGAAGCATCTTTGAAATCTCCCGTTGCAAATGCATGTTCTAGCCGTGATGAAGTCACTTTGCGTAATCTTGAACTTACTTCCCGTTTGGATGTCATCTATGAGGAGAATGACTATTTGAGGAAGGTGTTGGGTTGGTTGTCCGGGCAGGGAACCTCAATTGAAAATCATGATTGAGGAGTTCAAGAGAGCCGATGGTCGTGGTTTGGGTTTTGAGAAGTTGGGTGAGAAAGTGGGAGAGAACAAAGGGGGAGAGTGTGTACGAGAAGTGTGTTGAGTCGAACCCCGGTTTGAGGTGATCGGAGAGATCCAAGTCCCATTCCCAAAAGCACCCAAGAACTCTTTCACACCAAAGCCCAACCACCTTTGCAACAAGCTTGACACAACCCAAGATCCACCCAAATTCCCACCTAAGACAAATGATTTCCGTAAACCAAAGAAGTTTGTGGGTGAGAAGGGTGAGAAGCCTAAAGAGAAGCCAGAGCCAAAACCAAAACCCATCCCCTTCAGGTGTGAGTATTGTGGCAAGGAGAGGCATCTTGCGCAGTTTTGCTACAAGAGGAAGAGGGATGAGAGGCTTGCTAGGGAGCAAGCAAACCAGACAGAGTATCGCCAGCCCTCGCGGTATTCCCCGAGCCTAGAGTGCCACTTCCACGGGGTGTGGGAAGTGTGAGGAGTGTTGGCAGTGTTCCCACAGCAGAGGTGGTGGTGGTGAGAGGTTTGTCGGGAGAGATGATGGTGTGCGTGCCGGTGAGAGGTTTGGTCGGGCTCGTGGTGGTTTTGCCGGACGTCCTCCTACTCGTCCTCGCACGGGTTCGGGGGAGATGATCGCAGCTTTGGGTTCCGGAGGAACTACGAACCACGTTTTCCCCCTCGTGGTGCTCGTACTCCTCCCATGGGACATGGGAAGTTTGGTGGCAAGGGAGTGATGTTTGCTAACCCCTCTTTTGAGCAGATGGCTCGACACCGGTTTAACTTTCTCTCGTGCTAACCCCGGTCGAGTCGCTAGCTCATTCTCGTTCTTGTTTTTGATCGCAGCAGGAGGCTTGGAAAACATTTGGTTGATCGACTCCGGTGTTCTCGACACATGACCGGAGATAAGAAGTGGTTCTCCACCCTCACCCCGTTGAAGGAAAAGATGTACATCACATTTGGGGACAATGGACGAGGTAGGGTGCTGTTTGAGGGTGTTGTGCATGTGAGTGACAAGGTAACGTTGAAGAGAGTGGCTCTTGTGAAGTCTTTGGGTTTTAATTTGCTTTCGGTTTCTCGCCTGCTTGATGAGGGTTTTGAGGTGCGTTTCAAGTCCGGCGAGTCTCGTTTGCTTGATTCTCGAGGTGATCTTGTCCGTATGATCATCCCCGAGGGTCGATTTTCGTGGCCGATTTCTCTCGTTCTTTGGGTCCCGCTCGCCGTTTGATGGCCGGTCCTTCTTCTCGATTTGTGGAAATGGCATAGGCGGTTGGGACACTTGAGCTTTGATTTGGTTTCCCGCTTGAGTGGTCTTGACCTTGTCCGAGGATTGCCGAAGTTGAAGTTTGAGAAGGATTTGGTTTGTGCTCCTTGTAGGCATGGTAAGATGGTAGCCACTCCTCATCCACCCCTGACCGATGTCATGACCGAGCGTCCGACGTAGCCGTTGCATATGGACCTTGTTGGGGCCGCCCGAGTTCGCTCGGTGGGTGGGAAGTGGTATGTCCTTGTTGTGGTGGACGATTACTCTCGCTATGCCCGGGTGTTCTTCTTGGAGGATAAGAGTGAGACTTTTGGTTTTGTTCGAGATCCGATCGTGAGGTTGAAAAACGAGAGGCATGGGAATGCTATTCGAGCTATCCGCAAGGATAATGGCTCGAGTTCAAGAACTCTCGTTTTGATGCCTTTTGTCGTGATCTAGGTCTTGAACATCGCATTCGACCCCTTATGTGCCCCCTCAAAATGGAGTCGTGGAAAGGAAAAATCGGACTCTTTGTGAGATGGCTAGGACGATGCTCGATGAGCACAGACTCCTAGGAGGTTTTGGGCCGAGGCGGTCAATACAACCTTGTCATGTTTCCAATCGGATTTTATTAAGAGCTTTCAAGAAGAAGACCCGTTACGAGCTTATGCATGGTCGGGCACCCAAGGTGAGTCACTTCCGAGTTTTTGGCCGCAAGTGCTTTATTTTGAAGAAGGGAAAACTCGACAAGTTTGAGGCTAGGTCTAGTGATGGTATTTTCTTTGGATATGCTAACCACTCTAGAGCCTATAGGGTGCTTAACCTTGAGACTAACAAAATCATGGAGACTTGCGAGGTAACCTTCGACGAGACAATGCCATGTACCTCTCTTGGCTTTGAATGTGCAGGTGATGAAGAGATGGCCGAGGACCTCTTTGAAGAGGAGAAAGATGAAGCTGGAGATGATGATGGGGAGAACCATGCGCCTGAAGCTGAGCATGTACCCACTACTTCCCCCACGACTACCTTGGAGCATGGACCGTCTACTTCATGGACAACGACGGTGCAACAAGAGGACCAGGCGAGAGAAGCTGAAGTTGAGGGGGAGGTAGTCTCGAGGCGTGAGGCTCCCTACGGATTCAAGAAGTGCATCCCATGTCGAAGATCATTGGAGACATCAATGAACGCACTACACCGGCCGAGGTCCAGGAATTCCTCTCATTTTGCTCATGCTCGCTTTTGTTGCTACTTTTGAGCCCAAGGACATTGGACATGCTTTATCCGATGCAAACCGGGTCAATTCTATGCATGAGGAGTTGGAAAATTTTGAGAGGAACCGTGTGGGAGTTAGTTGAACCACCTCCAAATTGCCATCCCATAGGAACCAAGTGGGTTTGGAAGAACAAAGAGGGAGAGAATGGGATGGTTGTGAGGAACAAGTCCGGACTTGTTGCTCGTGGGTTTAGTCGAAGGAGGGGATCGACTACGAGGAGACCTTTGCTCCCCGTGGCCCGTCTTGAGGCAATTCGGATCCTTCTAGCCTTTGCCGTGGCTAAAGGGTTCAAGTTGTTTCGTATGGACGTGAAGAGTGCTTTTCCGAATGGGGTCATAGAGGAGGAGGTGTATGTGAAGCACCCACCGGGTTTGAGAGCGAGTTGTACCCACACAAGGGTATACAGTTGAAAAGGGCTCGTATGGGTTGAAACAGCGCCCCGTGCTTGGTATGGGAGATTGAGAGGTTTTCTTTTGAGCAGAGGGTTTGTGATGGGTACCGTAGATAGAACCTTGTTTCTCCTCAAGCATGGAAATGACTTGCTGATTGTTCAGATATACGTGGATGATATTGTCTTTGGTGGCTCGTCACATAACCTTGTTGCCAAGTTTGCGTATGAGATGAGCAGGGAGTTCGAGATGAGCATGATGGGCGAGTTGCGCATTTTCTCGGGCCGCGCATCAAGCAAGTGAAGGACGCGTACATTTGTGCACCGAACTAAGTACACGAAAGACATGCCGAGGAAGTTCCGTATGCAAGATGTGAAGCCGATGTCGACTCCCATGGGGAGTACGGCCACTTTGGATGCGGATGAGGACGGAGAACCGGGGACCGGCGGGAGTACAGGAGCATGATCGGCTCCCTCCTCTACTTGACGGCGACGAGGCCGGACATACGCGCCGCCGTGTGTGTCCGTGCGCTCGTTTTCGTGCTTCGCCGAGGACGTCACATCGACAGCCGTCAAGAGGATTTTCGTGTACCTACGACCGCCGCCCTCGGTCTTGGCCTTTGGTATTCTTCCTCCTCGACTCGTCTCTTCATGGTTTTTCCGATGCGGATTTTGCCGGTTGTCGAGTCGAGAGGAAGTCTACTTCGGCACTTGTCGCCTTGGTTCTTCGTTGGTCTCATGGTCTTCCCGCAAGCGCCTAGTGTAGCTCGGCCTACCACCACGAGGCGGAGTATGTTGCCGCCGCGAGTTGTTGTTCCCACCTGTTGTGGATTTCATACACTTTGAGAGACTTTGGTGAGGAGTGCACCCGCATCCCACTTCTTTGTGATAGCACCGTAGTGCCATAAGCGTAGCCAAAAACCCAAGTGCTTCACTCTAGAACCAAACACATAGAGGTGAGGTATCATTTCCCGAGGGACAATGTGGAGAAAGGAACCATTGTTTTGAGCCATGTCCCTACCCAAGATCGCCTAGCCGACATCTTTACAAAGCCTCTCGACCAAGCTACATTTGTGCGCTTGCGGGGGAACTTGGGGTTTGTTGCCCTTTCTAGTTGATTCTTGGGGGATTTCCTTTTGTACCATATGTATCATACCATGTTTTACTTTGATGTATATATATGCTTTGCTTGATGTATAAACCATGGTAGGATAGCCATCTTGTCATATATCATGTTGCATTTGTGTCATATTGCATTTTAGGATGATGAGCTTCTTTCATATGCCATATTTGAGTCTCTTTGGCTATTTGTGAGATATTGGTTATATGTGTGGAGAAATGGTGATGTGAGGCTATGCTCTTGGAATATTTGAGATATATGTGTGGTGAGATAGCCCCTTTTTTTTTGAGATAAATGCTTAACTTGACTAATTTTTGATGAAATATGCTCCACTCGTGTGTAGATGTGTATCCATGTCACAGTTTGGTCTAAATGTGCTTTTCATGCTTAGATTGTGCTTGGATGCCTTGTTCTTGCATTTGGGCCAAAGGCCGGATATCATTGTGAATGTTTAGCCTATGTTGCATTCATGGGGGAGCATAGCTTCTTTTTGCCGCAAAGGCACTTCATGTACCATAAAATGAATTAATCTTGAAAAGAAGTGTGTATGCTTGAAAAATGCTCCATCCATCATGTCTATGCTTAAAATGTTTTATCTTTCACATATGGGTGCAAAACATGTTGCATGATGTTCACCGCTGGAGAAGTCTCCCCCGAAGTGGACACATGGCTCATGAGCTTTGACATGACATGCTTTGCTTTATGGGTGTTTGCCATGATCTTTTGCCGAGAATTTGACATCCTTGTATGATCTTTGAATGGTATGCATGTTTGTGGCTCAAGTGTGACATGGATAGGCCTTTACATGTGAAGCGAGCCTTCTTTTGGTAAAAATGCTTAAATCTGAAAATTTTGCTTTGTCACATGCTTGTATTTTCATATATTACTTGTGGCAATGCTTTGACTATGCTATGATTCATGTGTGTGATCTTTGTCTCATTTTTAGCCCTTGACACTAGATTTGGCCTATTTGAGAAGCTCATGTAGTTGTTTATATGCTTTGCTTTGCTTTGCATTTCGCATTTTCACCTTGATTCATACATTGTCAACAAGGGGGAGAAAAGGTGAGCTTAATGAAAATTCGAAGAGGTGAGCTGAAATTTGGGAGTTTGCATGAGTTTACATCCACATGTTCGGGGGAGGCATTTGTTCGGGGGAGCTTTCTTGCCGTTTTCGGTGTGGATTTTGTGCTTTGCTTGGCTTGTGACCTTTCTTTGCCTTTCTTCGGTTTTGGTCATGAGTTGAGCTTCTTCGTTTTTCTTTCTTCTTCTTTTCTTTCTTACTCGAATTTCATTTCGCGTTGTGTGTTGTCAATGCACTCATCAAGGGGGAGATTGAGGACCAGGAGCGTCCCGGAGGCTCGGTGGATGACCGCTCCTTAGTGATGAGTGATTGACAACGGGTGTTGGACTGACTCTTGGCTTAGTGCGCAGTGTAGGCTGCGGCCTAGTTCGTGTTGTTGCAGGTGAAGAACGGCGCGAAAGGTCTTCAGCCTTGAGGGGCCTCCGGGAGATGGAGAGACAAGTAGGCTTGGTTCGAGGGACCCGTGGACGACGGGATCGGGGTGCGGGCCACATGGTGGCGACACAAGCAAGACGAAGTCATGGACAGATGAGCCGGTGCACGGTGGCGGTCAAGTCAAGTGGTTTGGCGGGAGGCCGGACCGGCACGCGGGGTTTGGTGGTTTGCCCACAAAACCATCGGCGGACGGTTTCTTGGTTTGGGCCTCAAAACCAAGTCCGAGGGCCCAACACGACGGAGACGGGATCCGGCGTGTCGGGAAGCTTCGAAGCGGAGGACACGCGGCGGGATCGCATGGCTTGCGTCGGGAGGACGCGGGTGCGGCAAAGGCGTGGCCGTCCGATGGCAAGACCCACATACATTACCAAAATGCCCCTACGTGGGTTGTATCGCCGTAGTGTAGTTAGGGGTAGTCGAGTCATTTACCACTCCGGCGAGACTCGATATATAAGCCCGGAGTGTGTGTTGATGGCTCTCTCTCTCCGCGACTTAGGGTTTCATTTCCCCCCTTCTCTTTCTCATTTTCGTAGCTATTTTCCTTCCCATTTTCTCTAGGCTAGCATGAGAGCTTCATGTGAGATTTGTTGAGAGGGATGGATGCTAGGGCGGCATGCTAGACCTTGTGAATCTTTCCTGGTTTGTATAGAAGATTCGGGGTTGTTTTTCGTGCCTTTTTGTGTCTATTTTCGTGCCTTTGTTCTCGGTGTGATTCCGCGGATTTGAGTGAGTTTCTACCCGGATTTCTTTGAGGGAAACATGGATAGATGCCTTGTGCATCTTTGTGCTTGATCTTGTGCCCTCAAACGCCGGAAACTACCTCGATTCGTGAGTTTTCGTTCGGTGCTCTAGGTTTTGGTGGTGCTCAAAGGATTCGCGATTCCCGGTGATTTAGGGAGTTAGGAGGCAAGATTTTTGGGCTATAGCATCCTTGTGTGACGCTTTTCAAGTACCCAAACCCTTGTCTCCACAAACCTTCAACCGTTTGGGAAATCCGATGATGATTTGGGGGAGTTGACTTTCGAGGTCGGGCATTTTTCTCGTTCGTCCGAGCCTCGCGGACGGTCCGCGGCCTCCCCCCGGCGGACGGTCCGCGCGGGTCCGAGTTCATCCCGTGTTCTTCGTGTTCTCGCTCGTCCTTTGTTTCGATCCGTTGTGATTTTGGTTTTTGGTTGGACGAAGTTTCGGACGGTCCGCGGTGGCGGGCGGACGGTCCGCGGGTGCTAGGGCGACGGTCCGCGTGCTCCCCGCGGACGGTCCGTGGCACGCGGGTGTCTTTGGGTCGTTCGTGTAAATTAACGGACGGTCCGTGGCTAAGGCCGGACGGTCCGCGGCCCGGTGCGGACGGCCCGCGATACCCGGCCGGACGGTCCGCGCGGCTCTTGCGGACGGTCCGCCCCCCCTTGCGCGGACGGTCCGCCGCAGCCCGTGTGCTTTGCTTCTTGGTTCGATTCCTTCCTCCCTTTCTAGTGCTTCCGCGTGTGCTTTGAGGAATCGTTCCTAAGGCTAGAGGTTGATCCATAACCTCGTGGTCTTGGCGATTGGTGCGTGATTCGATCCATCGCTCGTGTGTGACCGGGATTTGAGTAGGACATAGGCCGGGTTCTTTGGGAAGAATTTTTACCGCTCCTATTCACTCCCCCCCCCCTCTCTAGTCGCCATCCGATCCTTCATAGTCGAGTACTCGTGGCTCGAGTTCAGTTGTTGATGATGAACTTTCCTTGCGTGCAGGAGGTGCCGCCTACGGAGCCCGTTGAGCAGGTCGACGAAGGCGAGTGGAACACGGTGGGGGAACCCGCTGGGAGTCGTAGCCCAGCCCCCACTGTCGAAGATCTCCTGGCGCAGATGGAGCGCCAGCCCCCTGCTCGTCAGGAGAGCACGGAGCCCGCAGCTGCTGCTGCGGAAGAAGTGATGGCCGCAGAGGCGCAAGAGAGCGCTGGACCCGATGTTGTTGCTGCAGAAGAGGCAGCGGCTGCAGAGGCGCAAGAAGAGGCGCCCGCCGAGGCTGGACTGGTGGACATTGCCAGCATCCTCGGCGCCCCGACCGTGACGATGGTCCGGTCAAGCTTGTAAGTGTTGGATCTTCCTGAGTAGTGGTTGTTATAGTAGTCGAACTTGACTGACAACCAACTTGTATACTCTGCAGGAAATCAACCGATCTGTCCTGGGAGGGGGATGAACCCTCTACAGCGGTGGCGGAAGAAGAAGCCGCGCCGCCTGCTGAGGAGTCCGCTCCCGCCCCTCAGGCGGAGCCCGAAGCGCCGGCTGCTGAGGCTGCATTGCCCGAAGCCAGCGTAGTCGAATGTGAGTACTCTGCTGAGGCTGTAGTACCCCGAAGAGTAGTCGTTGTCGTCAAGTGACGCTGATGCACTTGTCTTCTCGTTGACAGGCGCTGAAGCCGAAGGGAGCGAAATCCCCGCGGCGGTGCCAATGGAGAGGTTGACACCAGAAGTGCAGGAGGCTGCTGGAGGAGCCCCCGAGCTGATGGAAGTGGCCGTCGGAGAGACCGCCACAGCGACCGGAGGAGAGGAGGCCACCACGCAACCAGAACCCGCTCTGGAGGTGGTCGTCCGCTCCCCGGAGATCCAAGACGCGGAGCCCATCCGCTCTGCACCGATGACCGAAGCCGCCACGAGTAGTCGTGGCGGAGTAGAGCTACTGGCGGATGACTTGGTCGATCCGTCAACGGTGGCTCGACATCAGGAGGCAGTCCGCCAAGCCGAGCAGTGGATGAAGGTGAGTAGTTGTAACTCCTGAGTAGTCAATCCTTTAGCGTTGTGTACTCATCTGACATATGTTGTCTGTGCAGGACGTCGTGGAGAGGTCCCACGAGAAGTCCAATATGCTTCAAGGCTTTGGCGACGCGGTGCTTCAGGCGGAGGCGCTGGAGGACCAACTCGTGAAGTCCCGGAAGCACGCGGCCGCCATGCAGTCCAAGCTTGATACCACCTTCGCCAAGTACCACAACGACATCCAGGAGATGCAGGCGAAGAGCGATGACTTGGTGCGGAAGAACAAGTTGCTCCGCAACAAGAACAAAGGTACACCACTTGTCTTGTTGAGTAGTTGTTGGAAGTCGAGAGGTAGTCTAACCCGCTGCGCCTTGTTGTTTGCAGAGCTTGAGACCCGGGTTGAGCAGTTGAGGACTTCAGAGACAGATCTGAAGAACCTCTTCTACCGGGAGCAAGAGGCCCGCCAGGTACTGGAGCTAGACTATAAGGAGCTTGACTTCGAGTGCGACAAGCACATGGAGCTTCGTATTGCCTCCGATCGTGACCTCGTCAACTGCTACAAATCGTTGCAGAAGCTGAACGAGGACTGTGAGGCGCTGTGGGCCCAGCTGAAGGAGCTTGAAGAAGCCGCGCTTACCATCGCAAGACTCTTGGTGCCTCATCCTGGCGGCCCCAAGATAGCACCGCTCATGGATCGACTGAAGGAAGCCCCCAGCCGGCTGGCGGCCTACGTGAAGCATCTGGCGAAGTCGATCCCGAACCAGGTGCTGGCCTTCATGAAGTCCTACTTCCCGAAGGCGCCCGTGGATGTAGTCGCTGGCGGTCTAGCCGCCAACTGTACGGACGAGCAGTATGCGGAGCTGCTGGAGCAGATGGCGCCCATTGCAGAGCAAGTAGCCGACAAGCTCAATCTCAAGTAGTCCTGTAATGGTTAGCTTGTAGCAATTGATGTACAAAAACAACTGTAATGAAATTGTTTAGGTATTAATGAAGAGAAGTTCCATCAATGAGTACTCGTAATCGCGATCTCAGAGTGCGGAGTCCCATCGTGGAGTTGTCGCGAGTAGTCGTACTCGGCAGTAGTCCCGTTGAGGGAAGTAGACAGTAAAGAAGTTGATGAACGATCAAACTTTATTACTGAAGAAATACACCTGGATGGCCGTGGCCGTAGTTACGAGTAGTCGCCAGACCCCGGAGGCCGCTACGGCTAAGTGGTGCTAGGGCGAGTAGCCGCTACAACAAGAGATCCGTAGGTAGCCGTGTAGGCCGGATCCGGAGGTACATGGTCTCTCGCAGACCGCTGCTAGAGTCCTTGTCGCTCGTCGCAGCCCAGGATCCGTAGGTAGCCGCATGGGCTGGATTCTGGAGAAGAGTAGTCCGGAGACTAGTGCCTGGACCCGGAGGCCGCCACGCCGAAGGGGCGTCCGCCGGGAGCCGGACTCGGAGGCCGCTTACGGCGGAGGGGTCTTGATGTAGTCGTGTAGACTTGAACCCCGCAGTAGTCGTGTAGACTTAGGCTTAGAATCGACAAAGCTGGTCGACGTTCCACGAGTTGTTGACGTCTTCGCCTTCAAGTGTCTGGAGGCGGTAGGAGCCCGGCCCGGTCACCTTTGCCACGGTGAAGGGACCTTCCCAGGGGGAGCTGAGCTTGTGTAGTCCTTCCGTGTTCTGGATACGACGGAGGACGAGATCACCAACGTTGAAGGAGCGTTCCTTGACGTTGTGGTCGTGGTAGCGTCGGATACGTTGCGGTCGAGCTTCTTCGAGTCCATCGTTGTCAACTCGTCTGCTGTCTTCAGAGACGCCTTTGTTGTAGTGTTCCACTGCTGGTGAGTTCCATATGACATCAGCAGGGAGGATTGCTTTGGAGCCGTAGACCAGGAAGTAAGGGGATTGCCCCGTTGGCTTGGAAGGCTGAGTACGTAGCCCCCAGAGTGCATTGGGTAGTTCCTTGACCACTTGCCTCCTTTAGAGTTAGTAGCGTCGTGTAGCCGCTTCTTGAGGGCGTCGAGCACCATCCCGTTGGCGTGCTCGACTTGTCCATTGGCCCTAGGATGGGCGACTGAGACATATCGGACGTCGATCCCGCTGTTCTCGCAGTACTCCCAGAACTGGTGGTTGTTGAAGTTGGAGCCCAGGTCTGTGATGATGCGGTGGTTTAGGATCTAGGATACCGACTAGAGGGGGGGGTGAATAGGCGGTTTAAAAACTAAAACCACAACACTAGAGAAATTTAATTAGAACCACAAGGAGAAATAAATCTCTACCTACTCTATTCCTATGTTGGGGGTTTTGCGGCCTAGGGTGACAAGACAAACAACAACCTCTAGAAATAGAATGCTCAAAGTAAAGTGCTTGAAGGGAAATTGAGGAAAGAGATAACCAAGCACAAGAGACAAATTTTATCCCGTGGTATCGATGACTTGCCTGGTCACCCCTAATCCACGTTGAGGTGGATTCAATGTTCAACCGCTCCTCTATCAAGACACCACTTGATCTTGAGCCGGTTAGAACAAGAGAACCACTCCACACCTCGATTCCACTAGAGTTGCTCTTTACCGCTCCGGTGAGGTGAGCACAATACCTCTCACAACATGAAATCCGGAGCCACGCACAATCTTCTTGCGAGCTTCAACGGATTCTTCCACCACCAAGCCGTCTAGGAAGCGGCAACTTCCAAGAGTAACAAATCAACCACTTGCTTGATGATTCCCTAGTGCCACAAAGATCAAAACCTTGATGCAATGCACTAGAAACTCTCAATCTCACAAAGAATACCACCACTAAGTCAAGTGAGTGAGAGAGAGGGGAGGGAGAGCTCTACAAGGGAGTATGAACTTTTAAAAGTGCCAAGAGAGACTCTCCAACCCCGGGCTTGGAGTATAAATACTCCCCCTTTCCATTACTAGCCGTTAGACACAAAACTCGTGCCTCGCGGACTGTCCGCGATGCCCTCGCGGACGATCCGCGTTTGAATTCCAACGGTAAAATCGCCAGGTCAACGGCTGAGGCGGCTGCGCGTTAGGCCGGGCGGACCGTCCGCCAGGGCCACGTGGACCGTCCACCTGGGCCACACGGACGTCCGCGGGCCGGCCGCGGACCGTCCGCCCGGACCCCGAGCAAGACCTCGTTCGTTGCAAATAACGGACCGTCCGCGGCACCTCGCGGACCGTCCGCCTGGTCCGGGCGGACCGTCCGCCTGGTCCCTACGGACCGTCCGCCCTGAAGCGCATTTTCTCGAAATCTTTTGCCAAAAACTCAGTCATTAAATAAAAACCAACAACCCGCGGACCGTCCGCCCGAAGGGCCCGGACTGTCCGCCAGATGCCAGAAAACTTGTTTTTCTTTTGATTTTCAATGAAACCCTTTTACCAAGAGAAACCGCCACTCATCTAAATGCAATGCATGCAAATTTTTGATCCAAGTGGCACTATGGAAAGTCAAGCCAATGAAATTGATCCCTCTTGATAGTACGGCTATCTATCCTATTAACCCGGTCATATAACATCCTCTAATCACCTTATGACCGGTAAAAGCAAAACCCTATCTTTTACCTTTGCCTTGAGCCCTTTCCAACATAAGTCAACCAAGACCTTCTCATGTACCCCACATGATCTCATCGTTTCACCGGACTAACCTATTCTTATAACTCAAATAAAATTGTTAGTCCATAATGATTGTCATTAATTACCAAACACGAATTAGGGGCCTAGATGCCTTCAGGTGGGGTAGTCTGTAGCGATGCACGAGTTCATCCAAGAAGTCGAGTACTCTGTCAGCCTTGGGGCATGTGACCGGCTTGACCTCGATCCACTTGGTGAACTTGTCGATGGCCACCAGTACTATGTTGAAACCACCTGGCGCAGTGGGTAGTGGCCCAATCATGTCGAGCCCCCAGCAAGCGAAGGGCCAGGTCGGCGGTATGGTGACTAGCTTGTAGGCTGGGACGTGTTGCTACTTGGCGAAGTATTGACATCCTTGGCACCTTCTGACGAGTTCTTCGGCGTCGCCCAGAGCTGTGGGCCAGTAGAAAGCTCGCCAGAAGGCCTTGCTGACCAGCGTACGAGAAGACGCGTGGTTGCCGCAGACACCCTTGTGGATCTCCTCCAAGATGTCCTTGCCTTCTTGTCCGGGGACGCACTTCATGAGTACTCCAGAAGATGCGCCCCTCTTGTAAAGCTTGTCTCCGACGAGGACGTAAGACTTGGCGCGGCGGATGAGCTGCTCGGCCCAAGTTCTTGTTCGAGGGAACCTTCTGCTCGCTGAGGTAGTCGATGAAGGGTTGCCTCCAGTCCACGTCGATCATCATGACCTCCTGGCCAGCTGGCGGATGCGCTGGGACAGTGGTCGGTGGCGCCGGCTCCGGGATGGATGGCGCGTGAAGCTCGTGGACGAAGACACCCGCTGGTACTTGAGCGCGAGTAGAACCGAGCTTCGACAGGACGTCCGCTGCAACATTGTTGTCGCGGACGATGTGGTGGAACTCGAGACTGTAGAACTTGTTCTCGAGCTTGCGGACTTCTAGGTAGTAGGTGTCCATGTTCTCCTTGTTGCGGTCCCAGGACTTGTTGACTTGGTTGATGACCACTGCGGAGTCGCCGTAGACTAGTAGCCGCTTGATGCCCAGTGGGCCGCGAGGCGGAGCCCGTGTAGGAGAGCTTTGTATTCGGCTTTGTTGTTTGAGACCTTCCGGGAAGATCTGCAGGACGTACTTGAGTTGTTCGCCCGTTGGAGAGATCAAGAGTACCCCCGCACCTGCGCCCTCGAGGTTGAGTGAGCCGTCGAAGTACATCACCCAATGCTCTGGTCGCACGGTTGGAGTAGGTAGCTGATTCTCCCGCCACTCCGCCATAAAGTCGACTAGCGCCTGCGACTTGATGGCTGTGCGTGGCTTGAAGTCGATGGTGAGGGCACCGAGTTCGACTGCCCATTTGGAGATTCTTCCAGTAGCATCTTGGTTCCGCAGGATGTCGCCGAGCGGGTAGTTGGTGACGACGGAGATCGAGTACTCCTGGAAGTAGTGTCGTAGCTTCCGCGAGGTGATGAGTACTGCGTACAGAAGTTTCTCGCATAGGGCCGATAGCATGCCTTGGACTCCGACAGACCTCGCCGACAAAGTAGACCGGGCGCCCCGGATCGGATAGGCGTGGCCGTCTTCCCCGCCACTCAACGATGATGGCAAGATCGACCACATGAGTAGTCGCAGCGAGGTAGAGCAGTAGTTGCTCGCCTTTGCGAGGAGCCGTGAGGACTGGTGGCTTCGATAGGAAGTCCTTGAGCTGAGCAAGGGCTTGATCCGCCTCTGGTGTCCACACGAACTTCTCTTGATGCTTGAGTAGTTTGAAGAAGGGGAGCCCCCATTCTCCAAGCTTCGAGATGAATCTGTTCGAGGCCGCCATGCACCCGGTCAGCTTCTGGACGTCTTTGATGCACGTGGGAGCTTTCATGCTGGTGATGGCGGAGATCTTCTCGGGGTTGGCTTCGATGCCGCGTTGTCTGATGATGAATCTAAGTAGTTTGCCCGAAGGTACGCCGAAGACGCACTTGTTCGGGTTGAGCTTCCAGCGGTACTCGCGCAAGGATGCAAAAGTCTCTTCAAGGTCGTCGATGAGGGTACTGGAGTCTCTGGTCTTGACGACCACGTCATCCACGTAGGCTTCGACATTCTTGTTGAGTTTCCTCTTGAAGCAGGCCTGGATAGCTCATTGATAGGTGGCGCCGACGTTCTTCAACCCGAAGGGCATGGTCCTGTAGCAGTACGCGCCAAACGGGGTGATGAACGCGGTCTTCTCCCCGGTCTTCTTCCTTGATCGCGATTTGGTGGTACCCGGAGTAGCAGTCGAGGAAGCAGAGCAAGTTGCAGCCCACCGTGGAGTCGATGACTTGATCAATCCGCGGCAACCCGAAGGGGTCCTTGGGGCAGTGCTTGTTGAGATTGGTGTAGTCGACGCACATCCTCCACTCGTTTGAGTTCTTCTTGTGGACGAGGACGGGGTTGGCGAGCCACTCAGGATGGAAGCCTTCGCTGATGAAGCCAACCACAAGTAGTTTGGTGAGTTCCTTCTTGATGGTGTCCCGTCTGTCGTCGGCGAAGCGTCGGAGGTGTTGTTGCTTGGGGTGGCCTTAGAATCGACGTTAAGGCAGTGCTCAATCAACTCCCTGGGCACTCCTGGCATGTTCGCTGGCTTCCACGCGAAGATGTCGCGGTTAGCCCGGAGGAAGTTGATGAGCGCGTCTTCCTATTTGGGGTCGAGGCCGGCCCCGATGGTGGTGGTCTTGCTGCTGTCGCTTGTCCCGAGGTCGATTGTCTTGACCAGGACCTCCTCAGCTGGCTGAGGCTTGTTGCCTTTGTCAGACTTCTCAGGGATGTCTAGTTCACTTGTAGCAAGCTTCTTCGACGCGGCGTAGACTTCCATCATCGCATTGGGTACTTGATTTGTGGAGGCGATCTCCACGGCTTCGGTGTCGCAGTCGTGCGAGATCTTCAAGTCCCCTTGGAGAGAGAGTACACCTGCTGGGCTTGGCATCTTGAGCACCAAGTAGGTGCAGTGAGGCACCGCCATGAACTTGGCGATGGCTGGTCTGCCGAGGATGGCATGGTAGGATGTTTCGAAGTCCGCAACCTCGAACTTGATGTACTCGGTACAGTAGTTGTCCCGAGATTCCCCGAAGGTAACTGGCAGGACCACCGAGCCCAGTGGAATAGCCGCATTGCCGGGGACGATGCCGTAGAAAGGCGTGTTGCTCTTGGTGAGCATGTGGGTGATGTTGAGCTTCATCTTCTTCAAGGTCTTGGTGAAAAGGACGTTGAGCCCGCTTCCACCGTCGATGAGGACCTTGTTGAGCTTGGAGCCCGCGACCACTGGCTTCAGGACGAGAGGGAACCATCCTGGTTCGGAGAAGCTGGTCCATTGATCCGCGCGTGAGAAGGTAATGGGTACCTCCGACCACCTGAGAGGGGCTCGGGACCGCCGGTTCAATGCTCATGACTTCTCGACGGGTAGCCTTTTGCTCCCGCCTGCTGGGTAGTCCGCCGAAGAGGACGTTGACGGTTTTGTCAGGTTCCTGGAAGTCGTTGTTGTCTCCGTCGTTCTTCTTCTTTCCTTTCTTGTCATGAGGGTGCGGTGGCTCTGGAGTACTCTTGAGTGCATGCCTGAGTTGGTAGCACTGCTCGGTGATGTGGTTGCCGTTCAGATGCCACGGGCACTTCTCCTTCAACAAGTCTTTGAAGCCGCCGGAGTTCTTCTTCGAGTTCTCCTTCGCAGGGCGCTGGATAGCCGCGATAGTGTTGTCTGGCTTGCGCTTGCGGTTGGGACCCGAGTAGTAGTTGTTGTTGTTGCGACCGCCTTGGTTCCCGTTGTTGCCGCTACCGCTGCCCACGTTCTGCTTGCTTTTGCCACGGATGGCGTCGTACTTGACATTCGCTTTGTCTTCTTCATCCACCCAGGACGTGATCATGTCCTTGAGGTGGGGGATGGACTTGGGGCGGTGACGACCGAAGTCTTCAAAGGTGCGGCGATGGTAGAGGCCGTCTTGGAAGAGATCGATGACCTCCTTGTTGGTGACGTCGACTACGGTAGCGCGCTTGTCGAAGAAGAGGCGCATGTACTTGCGGAGGGTCTCGCCTTGTTCCTGCTTGACCATGGCTAGGTCCATGCGAGTACCCGATCGGCCCGTGGCGCCCGCGAAGTTGCTGGTGAACTGCTCCTTCACCGGTCCCACTTGTCGATCGAGTGCTTGTCCGGCGACTCGAGCCATGTGAGTGGAGCTTGGTCCGGGCGAAGGGGAAGTAGAGGCACTTGGTGTCGTTGTTACCGCCGCATTCTCGATGGAGAGGGCGTAGCACCCGAGCCACCGGATGGGGTCCCGCCGCGTCATACTTGGTGATCCCTAAAGGCTTGAACTTTTCGGGGAGGAGCAAGTTGCGAAGTCGAGGTGAGAAGGCGGGGAAGCCGTCGTTGTCGCTGCCGCAGTGGCCGACTTCTTCCATTGCGGCTCCTCAATCTTCTCGGCGGGTGTCGCGGTCGCCTGTGAGGCACCGCAGGTGTGGATGTTCGCGTGGTCTCGACCGCCGTGGTTGCCGCCGCCGCCGCCCTCCCCTGTTGGCTCCGTGGTTGGAGCTTCCATCGTCGCTGCCGCCGCCGTCAGGGTCACGGCCGCCGCCGCCGGCAGGAGCACGGTGAGGGACGACCTCGCGGTTGCTGTTGCCACCTTGTGAGGGTCCGCCGACGTTCGCGCGAGTACGGTTGGGCTGAGCTGGGAGCTCAGCTCGAGTACGGTTGTGACCGAGGTCAGCACTGCGACTTGTAGCTTCGTTGTCGCGGTTCCTGGCGGGAGGAGGCTGGTTGACCCTGTTGTCGACCCGCATGAAGTAGGCATCTTCAGCGAGCTTGGCGATGACTTCTCTAGTGCGTATGCCCTGAGCCTGGCGTGCGATCGCTGTGATCGACATGAGGCATTGCTCTGGGGTAGTGTGTACTCTGCTCTCGACTGCTTCGAGAGCTTCCGCAAGGTTGCGGATGGGGAGGTTGTCTCTGAGCCGCCGGCGCCGTTCATTGCGCTTCCTGTTACGCTCACGTCGAGCGTCCCTGTTGGCGGCGGTCTCGTCTGCAGGTGCGTCGGGAGACAGTTCGTCTGCGGAGATGTCTTGAAGGTACTTGTCTGTAGCCGTCCCAGATGGTCCGGGGGTGTCACCGGCAGCCATGAAGACTTGGCGATCAGGGGTGCCAAGACTGGACTCGGTGCTCGTCACCTCAATTGGGGTGTTTGAGTCAGCTCGGGCAAGTGGTGTTCCCTCTTGGAATGGGAGCGAGTCGATGTAGGCGACGTAGCGTGAGTCTCCACTTATCAGGTCTGCAGGCTTGCGGTCTGGCCAGTAGACGAATCTTCCGGCAGGTGTGGACGTTATAACCAGCCCAGAGGCCGGCCCTGATAAGGGATGCTCAGTAGTGTTGTCCTCGGACTCGGGATCCTCTGGGTCCGACCCGAAGTCGAACTCGTATGCGGAATCCGAGTAGAACCCGGAGAGGGGGTTGGAGTCCGAAGCGTGGCCGGGGGCGGTGTCGGAGTCCGAGTTGTACTCGGGTACGGGCTCCTTGCCGGCCCGGCGCGAAGAGGGAGCCCCCGTGCGGGCCCTGCAGGGGTTGCGGGGGCCACGCGTGGAGCGCTCGCGGGATGGGGGGACCACAAGCGATGGCTGAGCAGCCAGCTCGCATGCGATAGCCCATGGAGACGTCGAGTTCGAGTTGGAAGCGGACTTGAGCTCGAAGTCAGCGTGATGGTTGAAGAGCGAGATTTCGCCGAACTTGCCGGCGAGTTCGCCCGTGACAACTTCAGGAAGCGTCACGAAGCCGGTCTCCGGGTTGGGCGGCATGGTGAGGCGGCGTTGGAAGGATCCCGCGCCGTCAGCAGTGCGGACCCAAGCGCCGAAAACGAAGGTGTCGCCGCGGTTGAAGGCGACGGTTGGCTTGAAGTAGACAGGAGCCATCGAGTTCGCCATGTGATCTCGAGCGAGAGCCCCTACCTGGCGCGCCAGCTGTCGGTGTTTTAGACCGGCAACCTACTAAGGGGAGTACCCGAAGTAGATGAATGTGGCCTCGCCGAGATTGGTAACTCGAAGGAAAAGACACGTGGCACACAATTTAGACAGGTTCGGGCCGCGAGGTGCGTAATACCCTACGTCCTGTATGCTGCGTAGCTCTAGATTGATTGGGTACGATTACAAGATGGTGCAATTGTACGCCGTGAGATGAGATGATCAGAGAGGGGTCCCTGCCTCGCCTTATATAGTCCGGGAGGCAGGGTTACAAGTCGGAGTAGGGAGAGAGTACTAGTCGAGTACGTCTAGGAGTCTTCCATACAGTGCGGGACATGTACAGCTTCCTAACCGAGTACTTCTCCTCCGCAGTCCTTGTGCTTCACGCCATCAGGTGCCGTGCAGCGCAAGTCGGGTAGTCCCAGGGGCCCACCGAGTAGTCGGTCCTGGTACCCACCGAGGTAGTGGGCCCAGGGAGGTCCATACGACAGTGTGTGGGAGCTCCCTTGTAGCATATGTATAGCTTTTCTTTGTGCATTTCTTGCATTTGGCATGGCATATGTAACATGATGTATAGGCATCCTTGTATATATACATTGTTCACCATGGAATGCTATATATGTCTTTGTGAGCTTGTTTGGTATGCTATGGTTAGTTTGGCTTAGCTCTTGATGATCTTGATTTATAATCCATGGTTGATGGCTATATTTTTGAAAATTGTCACATATATGCTCTCTCATGTGTAAATGCCTTTATATGATCTTGACATGTTTTAGCGGCTTGGTTATGCTTAATTTGTGGTTGGATAGCTAGTTTATTGATCATATGGGGCCAAAGGCTCATTTGCCATCATGAATGTTTAGCACTCTTGCTTTATCTTGTGGAGGGGCATAAGTTCCTTTTTGTCGCAAAGACATTTCATGTACCAAATTGAATCTGAAAATGAAATGTAAAATGCTTGGAAAATGTGCTCCCTTGTCATATGTGCTAAATTTGATTTGCTTTGGGTGCTAAACCGTTGCATGATGCCTACCAATGAGAAGTCTCATACATAGAAGTAGGCACATGGCTCGGTAGCTTTGACATGACATGAGGTGCTTGTGGGTGCTTGTGATGGTCTTATGATTAGAATGGTTGTCCTAGCATGAAGTTTGTGTGGCTTTGCCATTTTGACATGTTTTGATCATGTTTAGGACTTTGCTCATGAGAGGTAAATTTTTCGCAAAATTACCCAAATCCATCTTAGCTTCGTCCAATGGTTGTGAAACTTGGTGACCTTGTAGTTGATGTCAATACGAAGCTATAGAGTATCTAACTTGCTCATTTGGACATGTGTAGCATCCTATGTTGAATTTTGTCTATTTGAGAAGCTCTAGGTTGAAAGTTTTGCATTTTTGGCTTGATTCATGCATTGCCAACAAGGGGGAGAAGTTTGAGCTTGAAATGGCTTGCTGGATGCATTTAGAAGGTTTTCAGGTGGTTTCGAGCCATTTCTGGGCTCTGGTGTGCACCGGTCTGACCGGTCAGAGTGCTGGTTCTGTTCACATGTTGCACACCGGTCTAACCGGTGGTGTTGACCGGTCTGACCGGTGAGGGCTGAGTTGTTGCAGCTGCCCTGTTTCAAGTGGTGTATTGCATGCATTCGTTCAGGGGGAGTTGCATTGGTTCAGGTGGAGCTTGCATGTGTGCAGGGGGAGCTCTTTGTGGCTTTTCGAGCTTTGGTTTGGTGGCTTGCACTCTTTGCTTGAGCATAGTTTTGTCTCGGATGTGTCGAGCCGTTGCCCTTGCCTAAGGGGTCTAAGGCTTGTCTTCTTCAAGTGATCTGGCTCTTTGCCTTTGTTTGGCTTTCGATCGCTTGTTGGAGTTTCTTTTTATTCGTTTCTTTTGTTTTGCTTTTCTCTCTTGTTACTTTATGAGGGTGTTGTCAATGCATTCATCAAGGGGGAGATTGAGGACCATGTGTGGTTCGAGGACCAGTGGATGGTCGCTTGCTTGTGTGATGAGTGATTGACAACGTTGTGTGGACTGATTCTTGGCTAAGTATTGCAGGTGCAGGTTGCGGCTTGACTGGTGTTGGTTGATCCACAAAGCCAAGACCGAAGAACCGAAGATGGAGCTGCAGCAAGACTCCGCACCGGTCCCGACCGGTGGGTCCGACCGGTGGGTACCGGCCGACCGGTGAGGAGCACCGGTCTGACTGGTGTGCGACGTCGCAGTCCGGAATCTTCGAAGCGGAGGACACGCGTTGGGATCGCATGGCTTGCGTCGAGGCTAAGCAGGGTGCGGTCGCTAGGCATCTGTCCGATGGAGAAAATTTGAAGACTTCTAAAACCACCCTTGAAGGGCTTGTATCTCTAGTTATTAAGTAAGGGTATTTTAGACTTTCGGTTGCCTCCATATAACCCATGAGGTGAGAGGATGGCATCCATCTCTTGGAACCCTAGTTCATTTGCTTTCCTATTTTCCCTTCCTATTTTCTTAGGATTTTCATAGGACTAGCTTGAGAGCTTCATGGTGAGATTTTGTGAGAGGGTTGGATGATCGGGCCGCAAGCTAGACCTTGTATGAACCTCCTTGGTATGAATAGATGATTCGGCGTGGTTCCTCAAGGCTTTGTTGTGTTGTTCCCAGTTGTTCTTGGTGGTGATTTTCGGAGCCCTCTTTTGGTGGTTTTCTTGGTGTGTTTTCGGGACCTTCCTCTTGGGGATTTGATGGGGGAAATATGTGGGAACCCATCGTGGTTCTTGAGTGTGACAACCCGCCCAGGAAAATACCGTACTATCGCCTAAGACCGATCCACTTTGGTCATTAAGCAATAATAAAGTATCATCCTGTCGTTAGTTGCCGGGTTAACGCCCGGTAAATCACTTGAAAAGCAACAAGGATCGAATATATGCATTAAAACTCACTCGAAGGCGAGTCCAGAGATACAACAACATTAAAATCCAAATTCGTACCCCGAGGGGTTTAATTATTACAAACCATAGTTTTTGTCATGATGAAATAGTTCACAGTTTTTGAAAAGCAGCGGAATTTAATTAACGGAAGCGAAGACACCACGGGAGGCCATCCATGATGCTTTCAGTAGTCGTCCTCCACCCACTCCAGCTCCCAGCCGGGCGGGATCTCTCCGGGCCACACATCACTGAAGGCATTACCTGGATCAACACATTATAGCAAGGCTGAGTATACTAATACTCAGCAAGTCTTACCCGTCGGTGATAACTACTTCACCAAATCTAGACCATGAAAGGCTTTTTGGCTACTGGGTTGCTTTTGCTAAAAAGTAACAAAGAGTAGATCCTTACTTTCAAGATTTTAGCACAAGTTCTAGTAGGTTTAATCTTTACTACATTAGCCAACTAGTACAAACAAAGTTGGACAATACAATTAATCAAACATCATATTCATCAACTTCCATCATTAGGGATCTCATGACTAGTGGAGTAAGTAGTCTCGGATAACGGTGAGAGGCCGACAATCGATTGATTTAAACCTTGCAAGGTAGACCCAACACACAGTAGGCTGCCCCCGCAAGGACAACTTTCCCAGGCCATCCCCAAAAATCCCCGGGTCGGGATGAAAGGCCACGCTCTTTGGTGCGGAGCTATCCGCATACCCCGCGAGATACCCGCAGTCACCATACACCACCGTAACTAGCCGTGAGAGCGAATCCCAAGGGTAGTGACAGCTCCATCCCTAGCCGTCTCATTAAGGTACTAGGCTTACGGTCCCATACCCGATATGTGCTTAGTACGTTCAAAAACTTAACCCACATAACCACCGGACCGAGCCCGCATCCCATGCTCTTACCACGTGAGCAATCCATTTAAGGATACATTGTGATTCCTATCTAGGAACCTATTCTCGCGAGTGAGGTCATCACTCGACTTATAACGGTCCTATAGCTTAGTAGCTATCGACCTATCATACTAGTAAGGACAAAGGTACCTATGGATCATGCATCTAGGGTTTCATTCAACTCCTGAACGTAAATGCACAATCATTCATAGATAATTGAATAAAGAACTTTAAAACTAGGTTAGATGCACCGGAGCTTGCCTTCGTCAGCTAGGTTAGCCTGGGCACCCTCGGTGTCGAGTACTTCCACGTACTGCAGCGACGCTTCCGCTCCTCCTTCCTCGGTTTCCGGGACAAGGGAGTAATCTCCGTCCGAAGATCTACACGGAATGCAATGCAAGATTTAGGTGATGTGATAGTTTGTTGTCTTATCCAACTCTGGGTTGGTCATGTTCACCTTAACAAGCATTCATCTAATGTTTCTCTTTTAGGAAGGTTATGGGGTGTACATGGTTTACTCTTTTATTTGCACATTGAATAAAGGTTTTTATTAAGCTTGTCATTTCATGTGAAAGCTTCAATTCCTTTTATCTTCACCAACAAAGGTGTAATTTATATTTTTATTTATGAATTAATTTCTTATCAGTGATGATAATTAATTATCCTTTAATTATATTAAATAATACTTTTCGAAAAGGAGAAAGAATAAATTAGGGGTTTTTCTTTATTTAATTTCCCTTTAATATTAAAAGGGATTTTAAGCTTTTTATTAAACAATTAAATTACCAAAAATTAAATTAGTGTTTCTTAAGCCTACTAGCACCTATCCTGGTCCATTGGACCCACATGTAAGTGTTGGATGCTAGAAAATTAAATATTATTGAAAATAACAAAGGCTAGCTAGTGATTCAAAGTAAATGCATATAAAAATAAATAAGCATCAAATTGATTCAAACTTTCTTGTGCATGCTCTCTGGTCCTAAACAAGTCTAAAGAACCAGCATGTTCACATGAAATCTCTACTGAACTTGGTTTATTAATTTACAAAGGAAAACATGTATAAATCAAGAATAATTATTTATGTTAATCCAAAATTCATGATTAATTCACAAGATGTGTATTTTTGCATTACAAGACATTGTGCACAAGTTGAGCTCAAGAACATAAATATATTTAACAGGAAAAATCATCTAAGCAGTTACTGCAGGAATGGAAAAGAATTTATCTAGCAAGATCTACTGCATAACTTTATGCAATTTTTGGCACAACATCTAGTCATATCCTAACACACAACATATCCAAAATTGGGCTACAGAGAAGTTATGGATTTCAAGTTATGACAAATCTAGGTTTAACACATTTGTATTTTTCCTGCTAAAACTATTCAGAATCTAGCCATGAGTATATAACAAAAGAGGTGGGATTTATCATCCTGAACCCTACAAAATTGGTTCGGGATTTTTCTGATTTTTCTACGAATTTCTAGACATTTTACAAGGCACTGGACCTAACTGTAAGAAAAACTAGATAGGGTTCTTCACAAACTAGCCCTGAACTTTTACTCTAAGCACCCTACAAAGTTTTAAAACGAAGCAATTGGGTCCCCGGGCGGGGAGGGCGGCGCGGGTCCGGCCAAATCCGGTGAACCGGCGGCGATCCCGCCGGGCAAGCGGCCGTGGGGAACCACATGCTCACCTAGGAGTGGCAGGGAACCGGAGGGGAGGTGGGGAGTTGGCCGGCGACGAGGTTTGGCGACGGACGACGGCGGCGGTGACCGCGGCGGCTCGGTGAACGGTGGCGTGGAGGCGAAGGGGTCGGTAAACAAGCGGCCGTGTGAGCTTCACTAGGACCTAGGGGAAGCTACTAGAGTGGCCGGTCGGCGGTGAGCACCGGCGGCGAGCTCCGGCCACGGCGGCGGCGCGCAATGGCGGCGGCGGCAATGGCGGCGGCGGCTCGGGGCCGGCGCGCGGGAGGGCGCGGGGCGCTTTTATACGTGGCCCGGCGCGTCCGTGGGTGACGAGGCGTGACGGCGGAAGGGCATCTCCGTGCTACGGCGCCGGCGGCGGCGCGCGCACGGCGGCGACGCCGCCGGCCGGACCGGCGGTCCGCGGCGTGCACGCGCGTACGGCGGCGCGCCGACGCCGGGTGCCTCGGGACGGGGCGCGTCGCGGCGCGGGGATCACGGGGTGGAGGTGCCTTGGGCCGTGCGCGGCCTCGGGAGGCGCGGGCGCGGATGCGGGGCCGGCGGCGCGCGCGGGCGCGCGACGCGCGCGCGTGGCACGCTCTGGCCCAATTTGTTTTACTGGTACTGTCTTTGAAATACAATTGCTCCAAAATTTTGTATAAAAGTCGACCAAGTGATGAATACCAAAGTTGTAGATCTAGCTACCAACAACATTTTCTACAAAGGCTATATAGGGTTTTTCTGCCTAGATTTGAAGATATTTGAATGCCAACTTTGAATGTAAGCCTGTTTTGGCAAACAGTGATTTCTGCCTTGCACTTGATTTTTCAAGTTTTTCCCTTCAAAATTTGAAATGCCAATCTACATGAAAGTTGTGTCCCTCATCATGTCTACAACTTTCATAAAGGTAGAATTTTAAGTGTTTAGGTGAATTTTGGAGAACGCGGCAAAAGTTCCGGCAGACACCTGTGTACACTAGTGTGGCAAGGGGTTTGACCCAACTTTTGACCATGGGTTGGCCCCACAAGTGTGTTTACAATTCAATTAGGGTCACTAGGGTGGGCTAGTGAGTTTTCCGAGGTGAGGGCCCAGGTTGACCTAGGTTTGACCACGGTTGACCATTTGACCGGCTGTTAAAGGTTAATTAAAAACCTGGGGCGTCACATTGAGGACCATGTGTGGTTCAAGGACCGGTGGATGGTCGCTTCCTTGTGTGATGAGTGATTGACAACGTTGTGTGGACTGATTCTTGGCTGAGTATTGTAGATGCAGGTTGCGGCTTGACTCGTGTTGGTGCAGGTGAAGAACAAGCGCGAAAGGTCATTGCTGGTGAGGCCTCCAAGGGTGGAGAAGACAAGTAGGCTTCGTTCGAGGGACCCGGTGGCCAGTGGGGTTAAGTGCGGGCCGCATGGTGGCATGAACAGCAAGATGAAGTCGTGGACGGTTTCTTGGTAGAGCCTCAAAACCAAGGTCGAGCCGGGACTACGTGGGAGCCGAGTCATGAGTGAAGATTGGCGAAGGCTACACCGAGTTCGCGGGGTTTGCAGTGGGTTCACCGTAAAACCACCGGGTTACTCGGTTGAGCCACAAAACCGAGGCCGAAGACTCGATGAGGAGGTGCGGCCACCCAGTGCCGGTTCAACCGCCCGGAGGGGCGGTCGGACCGCCCGGGGCCGGTCCGGATCCCTCGGGCCGATCTAACCGACTCGGGGGGGGGGGGGGGGGTCCGACCGCCACGGCCACCGACGCCGAGAAGCTTCGAAGCGAAGGACACGCGTCGGGATCGCAAGGCCTGCATCGAGGCTAAGCAGGTTGCGGTCGCCGGGCATCTGTCCGATGAAGACATTCCAAAGACTTCCAAATCTGCCCTTGAGGGGCTTGTATCCCTAGTTATTAGGTGAGGGTAGTTTAGTCTTTTAGGTGCCTCCATATATACTCATTGAGTGGATGGATGGCAGCCAACTCTTGGAACCCTAGCTCATTTGTTTTTCCTTTTTCGTTCTCCATTTTCCCTAGTTTTTCCTAGGACTAGCTTGAGAGCTTCATGTGAGATCTAGAGAGAGGGATGGATGTTTGGGTGGCAAGCTAGACCTTGTACGAACCTTTCATGGTATGTATAGATGGTTCGGCGTTGTTCCTCAAGGTGGTTTTTCCGTCTCTTTTGTGGTGATTTTCGGAGCTCTTTGTTGGTGGTGTTTTGAGAATGATTTCTTGAGGTCTTTGGTGGGTGTCACGTATGAGGTTCTTGTGCCTATTTGGCTGGTGACTTTGCCCCTAAATCTCTCTTGAGTCGCTCTGATACCAGCTGTGACAACCCGCCTAGGAAATACCGTACTATCGCTTAAGACCGATCCACTTTGGTCATTAAGCCATAGTAAAGTATCATCCTATCGTTGGTTGCCGGGATAACGCCCGGTAAATCACTTGGACATCGAACAGAGGATCGACACATGCATTAAAACTCACGTGAAGGCGAGTCCAGAGTACAACATGAATTAAACATTTTATTACAAACCATTGTTCATGACATGGAGTAAAGGTTCAGAGTTCGAAAGTACAGCGGAAATAATTTAAACTAGCGAAACGGTGAACATCATAGGAGGCCATCCGTGATGTCATCACTTGTCGTCACCCTTCTGATCAATCACACCTGCAACAACAGTATTAAAGCAAGGCTGAGTATACTAATACTCAGCAAGACTTACCGTCGGGTGATGACTACATCACCAAACTCTAGACATGAAAGGCTTTTGACCGGTGGAGTTTCTTTTGCTGAAACAGCTGCTAAGGGTAGATCCTTACTTTCAAAATTTTAGCACAAGTTCTAGTTGATTACCATTTCTAAGTGTGCCAACTAATTCAATCAAGAATTGGACAAGCAATTAATTCATTCAACCTTATTTCTCGAGTTCCATCATTATGGGATATCATGGCCAGTAGAATAAGCAGTCTCGGATAACGGTGAGAGGCCGACAATCGATTGACTTAAACCTTGCAAGGTAGACCCAAACACACGGTCGGCTGCCCCCGCGAGGACAACTCCCCAGGCCGTCCCCATAAATCCTCGGGTTGGGATCGAATCTTACAGTCCCTGGTGCAGGCTATCCGCATACCCCGCGAGATACCCGGAGTCACCATACACCACCCTTCCCGTAGCTAGCCGGTAAGGAGATTTCTCAAGAGTAGTAACGGTAGGATCCCGTGCCGCCTCATTAAGGTACTAGGCTTACCGGTCCCATTCCCCGCATATGTTTAGTACGTTCAAAAGCTTAGCCCACATGCCCACTGGACCGGAGCCCAATCCCATGCTCTTACCACATGAGCGATCCATTTAAGGATATCTTATGATTCCTATCTAGGAACCTATTCTTGCGAGTGACGAACATCACTCGACTTCTATCGGTCCTATAGCATAGCGACTATCGACCTAGCATACTAGTGATGGAGCATGGGTACCTAGGGATCATGCATCTAGGGTTTCAAATCAATTCTCGAAACGTAAATGCACAATCACAAAGAAACATAATTGCATAATTTTAAAAGGCGGGGTTAATGATCCGGGGCTTGCCTTCGGCCGGCAAGGTTGGCCTTGGGCCCTTCCGGACTTGGGTCCGGGTCTTGAGCTACGTTCACGCACGACGGCTCTTTGTCGACACCTTCGTCTCCTCCTTCCAAGCACGAGCGTACGTCTACGGCGGAAAGATCTACACGAAGATGCAAATGCAAGATTTATTCGATGATTTTTACTTTAATCACTTACGAACAAACTTGACAATCAAGGGGTGTATTTGTTGGGCACATTCACCCGGATAAGATTACATTCAAGACACTCTTCCATAAAGGAACAATATGCAACTCTTTATTAATTATTCTTTTTGATGGTGACTCGTACATATATATGTAAATAATTTAATTTAAATTCACCAACAGTAGTGGGTAGGCACATTTAACCTTTTTAACATGATTTTGCACCCACACTCAAGTTGACTCGGGTGGTTTGGTGGTTTCTCCCCTTTATTAAGCCTTTACTGACCTATATATCTTTTATCCATGGGATTAATCAATAGAATTCAGTGGAAGGGTGTATTAACCACTAAACACCTATAACAAGCATCTAGAAAGTGTTTCTCTTTGTAGGAAGGTTATTGGTTGTACATGTGTTATTCTTTTATTGCATAATTGAATAAAGGTTTCTTTATACTTGTCATTTCATGTGAAAGCTTTTAATCATTTTCCTTTCACAAGTAAAGATATAAATAATATTTTTATCCGTGAATTAATTCCTTATCAGCAATGAGAATTAATCATCTTTTACTTAAATTGGATAATACTTTCAAAAAGGAAAAAGGATTAAATAAGGCTTTTCTTTATTTAATTTCTCTTTAATAGAAAAAGGGCTTTTAAGCTCTTTATCAAGCAATTAAATTACCAAAAATTAAAGGAGTGTTTCTTAAGTCTACTAGCACCTATACTGGTCCATTGGACCCACATGTAAGTGTTGGATGCTAGGAAATTAAATATTATTGAAAATAACAAAGACTAGCTAGTGATTCAATTTAAATGCATATAAAAATAATTAAGCATCAAAATGACCTAAAATTTCTTGTGGATGTTCTCTGGTCTTAAACAAGCTTAGAAAACCAACATGTTCAGATGGAACCTCTACTGATCTTGTTTTATTAATTTACCAAGGAAAACATGCATAAATCAAGAATAATTATTTCTGTTAATCCAAAATTCATGATTAATTCGCAAGATGGGCATTTTGGTATTACAAGACAGTGTGCACAAGTTGAGGTCAAGAACATAAATATTTTTAACATGAAAAATCATCTATGCAGTTCTGCCAGAAATGGAAAAACATTTTTATAAAAAGATTTACATTATAACTTTGTGCAATTTTTGGCATAGGAGCTAGTCATGACCTAACACACAACATATCCAAAATTAGCTACAGAGGACTTATGGTTTTTGAGATATTGCAGATCTAGGGTTTTCACATTTGTATTTTTTCATGCAAAAACTATAATGAATTAGCTCAGGCCAGAATAACAAAAGTTGTAGTATAAATCACCATGGTTCCAACAAAATTGGTTTCACATTTTTCTGAATTTTCTGTGATTTTCTATGCAATTTACAAGAACCAGCAAAACTGTTGAACTGTGGGAGTTACCCTTTTGCGATTAGGCCCCTGAGAAGAACTCGAGGCTCGCAATGTGGTCCCTGGGGCGGCTGGCCGGCGCGGGTGGGCAAAATCCGGCGAGGTCACCGGCGTTCTTGCCCGGGAAAGGGGTGGAGGAGGGCCTAGGGGTCACTAGGGGTTGATTTGTACCAGATTTGAGGCTGAAGGTGACCGGCGGTGGGGTGCGCAGCGGTCGCCGGCGGTGGCCGCCGCCGGAGCAGCCCCGTCCGGCGCGGTGGGGCGGTTCTGCAGAGGGGCGGCACGTCCGTGGGTTGTGGCAAGTGCCAAGGACCGTGGGGAAAGGCCGGTTTGGTGCCTAGCCGGCCGGCCGGGAGCTCGCCGCGGCGACCAGCTAATGGCGCCGGCGGCGGCTTGACTGCAGCTCGGCCGGCACGGGAGGACGGCACCCCCTTTTTAAGGGCGGCCAGGGAGCATGCCAGTGACCACATGGTACCCACGGCGGCATCTAGGGACACGAGCTGGCCTCGGGAGGAGTGAACCGCAGGGAACGGCACCGAACGGACCGGTGGTCCGTTGGGGCGTTCGCCGGCCGGTCGGCGCGCGGCGCGAGGAGGAGGGGTGACTTCGAGGACTCTCGGTGTGCGTGAAGCCTGGGGAAGGAGCGGCGCGCGGCTCGGACCCCGAGGCGCGGGTGGCCGGCGCAGGCGGCGTGGCCGGGCGCGGCGGCGCGCGCGCGACGTCGTGCGGGAGTGCCCAATTTTGTGCAGACCGGCTCTGTTAGAATTAAGATTTCTCCAAAAATTTGAATAAAAGTGCACAAAGCAATGAATAGGAAAGTTGTAGATCTAGCTACCCTCTACAACTTTCAAAAAGACCATATAGTGTTTTTCTCAACGGATTTTGCAGGAACGTCGTGCCAACATTGAATGTCGGCTTGTTCTAGAAAACAGGGGGTACTGTCAATCGATCAAGTTTTTCACCACTTTCCACCAAAAATTTGAAATGCCAATCTACATGAAAGTTGTGTCCCTCAACAAGATGGACAACTTTCATAAAGGTAAATTTTGAAGTGTTTAGGTGAATTTTGGGGAACGCGGCAAAAGTTCGGACGACATTCGGCCGACGTCAACGGTCAAGCCGCTTTTGACCGTGCCTTTGACCACGGGTCCACTACGGGTGTGTGCGAGGCTTGGTCAAGGGGTTCATTGGGGTTCATTGGCGAGGTTTTCGGGTGATGACCCGGAGTTGACCTAGGTTTGACCGGGGTTTGACCGGTTTGACTCGGGGCGATCCGGTCATTAGCGTTAATGACGGTAATTAAAAACCCGGGGCGTCACGCCTACCCCCTTAAGAAGAATCTCGTCCCGAGATTCGAAAGTACAAGGGGAGGTGAAGAATGATTCGGGATAGAGTGTTACCCATGAAATTCGGTTGGCTCTGCTCCACTTGAGGGCTTGGCTTGTTGTTGTTGATAGCGATCCGGGGTTCGCTTTTCCGCCGGGGCTTCGTCGTCCGGGTTTCGGGCACTTATTGACAAAATGCCCGGCCGCCTACAATTGTAGCACAACCGGGGAGGAAGGTCTTTGAGTTTGGAGATCGGTTGTTGGGCTTCCTGGATAAGGCGGAGCCTCTTCCTCTCCTTTTTCTTTGCCCTCTTCATGGTTCACGAAGGTGTTTCATTAGCAGGGGAGTTGAGTGGCACTACTAGGGTTACGGCTTCGCTTGCCTTCACACGGACAAGTCTCCGTACGGTAACTTCCCCCTCACTTACATCTATCTCGAGATAATACTCGCTTGTTGCCTCGGATTGCATCCTCTTCTCGCTCTAAGATCCATTGGTAGTCGAGAAGGTGGTAATATTGAGTCGGAGGCTTGGGTTTGGTCTTGATTAACATACTCCTCCAACAGATTGAATAAACGGGCTTGTTCGACCATAGAGGCAGATAAGGACTGAGAGAGACTGTCTGCCAAACTATTCTGATATGGTTTCCCATAACGTCCTTGGATGATATCGTACACCATCTGATTCAGCACGGAATTCTGCCCTTCTAGCAGTTGAGTTGCGCCGCAATGGCGTTTATGTCCCTCTGGGTGGGTACTTCGGTGAACGGGGCTTGGAAGGGCGAAGCTTCGATTGCATCGGTGGCATTTGTTGTAGTTGTTGAGCCATTTGCTTTGTTGGGTACGCAGGAGTTGGCACAACACTTCGGTATGTGCCGCTACGAAAGCTTCGGTCAACATCTTGGGCGGCGGTTGCGTACGATCGCCACTACCCGATGCTTCAAAACCATTGGCGTTATTCCATGCTGGTGGGAACATCTGAAATTTGAGTCCCTAATTAGCGCATGATCGGAATCTCACCCAAGCTTATAATTCGGACATATTGTACGAGACTCGTTCACGGTAAGCAACGCAAACCGGACATCCCAACAGTCACAATATTAATTTGGTAAAACTTTGCCTACACACATCCCATGATCGGGATTGCAGCTGGAACAAAAAGGTACAAGGTGTGTCCTCTTACTACCTCATCGCCGTTCATGAGGAAGCGGACGATGAATGTGCACATGCACGGCTAATAGCGAGCATAATCCTCCTACGATACGGAGGTACATCCCTAACAATGTCCAACGAAACGACTCGAGCTCTTCTAAAGGCGGAGTCATGGGTGGCAACTTGGATTGATTTACGCTTTCTGTCTACTCCGATCTTCTTCTCAACGTCGGAAATGAAGACGGAGAACGGTTGCTCGAAGATCGAAGTAGGCCGGGAGAGGTGCTCTAGTGGCAAGTAGCCAGGATAGCTAGAAGAAGAACAAAAACAGTGATACCGCGGGGCTCGATGGAAATGGAGCTTTCGTATCGACGGTCCCGGTTAAACGGTTCCATTTTATAACCGCCGTGAGGTCGGAACGGTCGCTGACCCGGTCGGTTATCCGGTGTAGGCAACACGGCGCTCAACAAGGTCGGCTCACGCGATCTCGGCGTCGTGAATATGGTTGCGGAAATCAAGGGTAGAGCGACGTCATGGCGACGTATGGTCGTGACACCGATGACGATGAGGCTCAACGGTCTAAATAATCGACCGCGATGGGGGAGCGAACGGGAAAAGCTCGGTGTACTACGCTTCACGCTTGTAATAGCATCAAAGATAAATGTAGCCAAAATGCTTCGATCGATCCCGAGCGTACTTCTTCGCTTGATTTTGAGAATTTGAAGATTAAGAGCACGGACCAAGGATGAAGGCACGATGGATGACTTTTCCACACTGACTATTCGAGAACCTTGACTGCTCAAGAGAAAATTTTCTACTTCTACCATTTCCACTTGGCTGGCAGAACAAGGAGTCGATGCTACAAGATCGTCAAGATTCACGGCAAGGGACCAATTGGTCAAGGATTCCCAATAGACCATTATAAGGAAGGAAGGTTAATGACAGAGTTCCACAAGCTCCTGTACGAAAGGTGACTTCAAGTGGGAACTTCAAGGAATAATCTTGCTCACTCCTTTTCGCAAATTTTTTTTAGGTTTTGACAACTCGTTGTTTTGAAAGTGCAACACTTTTCAAAGTTGACGCGATGCATATGCTTGGGCAGTATGGTGCTCATGATGCACGTTAGATCGACTCGGTTACCCATATGCTTTTGGTGATTGGAAGGGCAATCAATAGTAGGGGGAGGATCTGTGTGACGAGTTGCTATCTCACATCCAAGATACCTAGCGCGCTCCTAGTGGCGATCGGGTGGCTGCAAAGACACACGATACCCTAGGTTCCGTCGCGACACCTTAGACTATGGGGTAACAACATCACCAAACGAGGGAGGTAGAGTAGGGGTACGGAGTTTCATGCGAATGCACGTTAGTATACCCATGCTTCCCAAATGCACATGCTATGCGGCGCATGCTCAAAAGCCAAATTTTTAATTAAAATCACAAGGTTTGAGCAAGAGCGAAAAGAACAAGTTCGGGATTTAGGAAATGATTAGATCCGTGATTGACACGGAATTGGTGGAGCACGAGAACTTGATTGATCACAACTTAGCATAACTAATGCCTTACGAACATCATTGCTGAAAGGGATGTTTAATCAAGGCAAGACATCGATGAGAGTTTTCGTAATTACGAACAACATTTAGGATTACAAAGCGGACTAGCTGCAATGACAAGATTCCTAGTTCAACCGACAGCGATAGTTGACCAAAAGTGGTCATGGTACACTAGGATTCCTCACAACACCGGATTCTTATGACTCAGAACTTTATTCCCCGACGGACCAACTTCCAAAGGTGGGATCTTCCGCTCCGAAGACTACGGTGACTCGGTCCGGACTCAATTCCGGGTTCGCCCCGGATATCTTCAACATCTTCTTCTTGTGCTTGGTCCAGGGGATGACCGGTTCGGGGGGTGGAACGGCTAGAGCTTCCAATTGATTTTCTAGTTCAAGCATATATTGATCGTTATGCTGCAACAAGAAATTCTCGCTCATGGATGATCTCCGTTAACTCTTGTATCTTTGCCTTGTCCTTGCGTCTTTCCTTCTTGAGAGTAGTGATCATTGCTCGGGCTTGCTTCAACGCTTGAGCTGAACACTCCACTTCCTTAACTTTGTATCTATAGATTTGGTGTCTATAGAATACGCTTTCTCCCACCATTCGTTGGTAGGTGTCGTACATGGCTTCTGAGAAGCGGACTGAGGTGACAAGATCAGGACTATAGTGAGAGTTGCTCTGGACTGGAAGGATAGTTTCTCGTTCACCGCCCGGCGCAATGTGTCGCTCGGGTACCGGAATGACTTTAGCTGCAGAGTTGGCTATCTCGGCCGGGTGCTTCCCACAGAAAGTTGTGAGTGCTTCGAGAGCAGCCTTCTGCACTGTGTCGGACAAGTTTCTTCCGTGTGCCGTACATTCCCACTCATCCCAAGCAGGATTGGTCGGGCACGCTGAAATCTTCACCTTTACTTCACAACGAAGGAGTTGGCCTGTGGTCATGATCTCACGTGTCGAGTATTCTGGGTAAGTGGTGTACCCAAAGTCCTTTAGGATGTCCCACAAAAGTGCAGGAAAACCACCCCGCTCGAGGTAGTCCACGAGAGTCCATGATTCCACATCAGCCGACGTAGAGCCAGCGTTGTCCATCTGGACATAATGACAGAAGTGAGAATCAGGCGGGTGCAAGTGTATAAGGTAACTCGATCCACGAATTCGGGTAGGGGTTAAGGTGTGGGGTAACCATGCATACTTAAATGCTATCGTATGCCGAGCTCGAACGAGCAGGCATACTAACGATACATGGCCTGGCAATCGAGGACCGAACATCCTACTCAAAACCAGAGTTCAACACTTCCCTAATTGGCGTAGACACTTAGCAAGGTTATGAAACTCAAGTTGGGTCCTCAAGGTTTGAGCTAGGGAACTAGAAAGGTGCTGAACCAAGCAAGGTTCAAAGATCCTAGGAAGATAGCAAGACAAAGGTTGACTAACCGAGCATAGCTTGCGGTAGACCAAGGTATGATCACGAACTTGGGGCTAGCGGATCGGGATTAGATTTGAAGTGACCTAGGTCAAGATCACCTAGACGAAAGATTCTTGGACAAGAATAGATTTTTTAAGCAACACTTTTATTAAATTTAAGCAAGAAACACACCTACGCCTAAAGAGGCTAAACAGAACAAAACACGCTATCACTATTTACTTCAGAGAGCACGGAAAAGACGTGAGTTCAGTTTAGCTTCTTTCACGATTTTTAACATGATGCAAGGCGTCCTATTCGTCCTCACAAGGCAATTAAGCCAAAATTCGAAGTTAGCGCCGGTGGCATGGCACATACACGCATCTCCTTATAATAACTAGTCGAGATCTAGTCGATGCTTACTCAGCGAGCTTACCTAACGGGTCGGTGTACTGCAGAAGATCACCAAACACAACGAACCTTTCATGCCGGCACTCATGAAAGCGTCCACATACATTACCGTTCACTATAGAAACGACATCCATGCGCTAAGCCGCCGCATGGACGGCGTCCTATTTAAGACTCGACGCGACGTGAGTGCCCATGGGATTAGGCCTCACTCATCCCTCACGGACTTTCCCGTGGTACCATCACGTATGGCAAAACGTGACGAGACTCAAACGCGACGTGGCACCCATTGGAATAGGTCCCACTAGTCCCTCACGGGACTTCCTCGTGGTACCACCACGTATGGCAAAACGTGATGAACTAGTATGGTTGCGCGAGAATGTAAGTTTGACATAAAGTAATGTCCCGGGAGTTAGCAAAATATACCATAGATTAATAAGCCACCCGAAAGAAACCAAAAATTTCCCTCTAGGGCCTCTCGGTCTAGTTTATCCTTAACGGACCAACGTGTTTTGCAATTCAAACAATCTTGGCAAATTTTATTCGAAAATCATGTGATTAGAGTTGTTAATTAAACTCTGGTGCATGCAGTCGCTCTGATACCAGCTGTGACAACCCGCCCAGGAAAATACCGTACTATCGCCTAAGACCGATCCACTTTGGTCATTAAGCCATAGTAAAGTATCATCCTGTCGTTGGTTGCCGGTTAACGCCCGGTAAATCACTTGGACATCGAACAGAGGATCGACACATGCATTAAAACTCACGCGAAGGCGAGTCCAGAGTACAACATAAATTAAATATTTTATTACAAACCATTGTTCATGACATGGAGTAAAGGTTCAGAGTTTGAAAATACAGCGGAAATAATTTAAACTAGCGAAACGGTGAACATCATAGGAGGCCATCCGTGATGTCATCACTTGTCGTCACCCTTCTGATCAATCACACCTGCAACAACAGTATTAAAGCAAGGCTGAGTATACTAATACTCAGCAAGACTTACCGTCGGGTGATGACTACATCACCAAACTCTAGACATGAAAGGCTTTTGACCGGTGGAGTTTCTTTTGCTTTGAAAGCAATGCTAAGGGTAGATCCTTACTTTCAAAATTTTAGCACAAGTTCTAGTTGATTACCATTTCTAAGTGTGCCAACTAATTCAATCAAGAATTGGACAAGCAATTAATTCATTCAACCTTATTTCTCGAGTTCCATCATTATGGGATATCATGGCCGATAGAATAAGCGCTCTCGGATAACGGTGAGAGGCCGACAATCGATTGATTTAAACCTTGCAAGGTAGACCCAAACACACGGTCGGCTGCCCCGCGAGGACAACTCCCCGCGTCGTCCCCATAAATCCTCGGGTTGGGATCGAATCTTACAGTCCCTGGTGCAGGCTATCCGGCATACCCCGCGAGATACCCGGAGTCACCATACACCACCCTTCCCGTAGCTAGCCGGTAAGGAGATTTCTCAAGAGTAGTAACGGTAGGATCCCGTGCCGCCTCATTAAGGTACTAGGCTTACCGGTCCCATTCCCGGCATATGTTTAGTACGTTCAAAAGCTTAGCCCACATGCCCACTGGACCGGAGCCCAATCCCATGCTCTTACCACATGAGCGATCCATTTAAGGATATCTTATGATTCCTATCTAGGAACCTATTCTCGCGAGTGACGAACATCACTCGACTTCTATCGGTCCTATAGCATAGCAGCTATCGACCTAGCATACTAGTGATGGAGCATGGGTACCTAGGGATCATGCATCTAGGGTTTCAAATCAATTCCTGAAACGTAAATGCACAATCACAGCAAACATAATTGCATAATTTTAAAAGGCGGGGTTAATGATCCGGGGCTTGCCTTCGCTGGCAAGGTTGGCCTTGGGCCCTTCTGGACTTGGGTCCAGGTCTTGAGCTACGTTCATGCACGACAGCTCTTTGTCGACACCTTCGTCTCCTCCTTCCGGCACGAGCGTACGTCTACTGGCGGAAAGATCTACACGAAGATGCAAATGCAAGATTTATTTGATGATTTTTACTTTAATCACTTACGAACCAATTTGACAATCAAGGGGTGTATTTGTTGGGCACATTCACCCAGATAAGATTACATTCAGCACACTCTTCCATAAAGGAACAATATGCAACTCTTTATTAATTATTCTTTTTGATGGTGACTGTGTACATATATATGTAAATAATTTAATTTAAATTCACCAACAGTAGTGGGTAGGCACATTTAACCTTTTTAACATGATTTTGCACCCACACTCAAGTTGACCTGGGTGGTTTGGTGGTTTCTCCCCTTTATTAAGCCTTTACTGACCTATATATCTTTTATCCATGGGATTAATCAATAGAATTCAGTGGAAGGGTGTATTAACCACTAAACACCTATAACAAGCATCTAGAAAGTGTTTCTCTTTGTAGGAAGGTTATTGGTTGTACATGTGTTATTCTTTTATTGCATAATTGAATAAAGGTTTCTTTATACTTGTCATTTCATGTGAAAGCTTTTAATCATTTTCCTTTCACAAGTAAAGATATAAATAATATTTTTATCCGTGAATTAATTCCTTATCAGCAATGAGAATTAATCATCTTTTACTTAAATTGGATAATACTTTCAAAAAGGAAAAAGGATTAAATAAGGCTTTTCTTTATTTAATTTCTCTTTAATAGAAAAAGGGCTTTTAAGCTCTTTATCAAGCAATTAAATTACCAAAAATTAAAGGAGTGTTTCTTAAGTCTACTAGCACCTATACTGGTCCATTGGACCCACATGTAAGTGTTGGATGCTAGGAAATTAAATATTATTGAAAATAACAAAGACTAGCTAGTGATTCAATTTAAATGCATATAAAAATAATTAAGCATCAAAATGACCTAAAATTTCTTGTGGATGTTCTCTGGTCTTAAACAAGCTTAGAAAACCAACATGTTCAGATGGAACCTCTACTGATCTTGTTTTATTAATTTACCAAGGAAAACATGCATAAATCAAGAATAATTATTTCTGTTAATCCAAAATTCATGATTAATTCGCAAGATGGGCATTTTGGTATTACAAGACAGTGTGCACAAGTTGAGGTCAAGAACATAAATATTTTTAACATGAAAAATCATCTATGCAGTTCTGCCAGAAATGGAAAAACATTTTTATAAAAAGATTTACATTATAACTTTGTGCAATTTTTGGCATAGGAGCTAGTCATGACCTAACACACAACATATCCAAAATTAGCTACAGAGGACTTATGGTTTTTGAGATATTGCGATCTAGGGTTTTCACATTTGTATTTTTCATGCAAAAACTATAATGAATTAGCTCAGGCCAGAATAACAAAAGTTGTAGTATAAATCACCATGGTTCCAACAAAATTGGTTTCACATTTTTCTGAATTTTCTGTGATTTTCTATGCAATTTACAAGAACCAGCAAAACTGTTGAACTGTGGGAGTTACCCTTTTGCGATTAGGCCCCTGAGAAGAACTCGAGGCTCGCAATGTGGTCCCTGGGGCGGCTGGCCGGCGCGGGTGGGCAAAATCCGGCGAGGTCACCGGCGTTCTTGCCCGGGAAAGGGGTGGAGGAGGGCCTAGGGGTCACTAGGGGTTGATTTGTACCAGATTTGAGGCTGAAGGTGACCGGCGGTGGGGTGCGCAGCGGTCGCCGGCGGTGGCCGCCGCCGGAGCAGCCGGTCCCGGCGCGGTGGGGCGGTTCTGCGAGGGGCGGCACGTCCGTGGGTTGTGGCAAGTGCCAAGGACCGTGGGGAAAGGCTGGTTTGGTGCCTAGCCGGCCGGCCGGAGCCGCCGCGGCGACCGCCTAATGGCGCGGCGGCGGCTTGACCGCGGCTCGGCCGCACGGGAGGACGGCACCCCCTTTTTAAGGGCGGCCAGGGAGCATGCCAGTGACCACATGGTACCCACGGCGGCATCTAGGGACACGAGCTGGCCTCGGGAGGAGTGAACCGCAGGGAACGGCACCGAACGGACCGGTGGTCCGTTGGGGCGTTCGCCGACCGGCCGCGCGCGACGCGAGGAGGAGGGGGTGACTTCGAGGACTCTCGGTGTGCGTGAAGCCCGGGGAAGGAGCGGCGCGCGGGTCGGACCCCCGAGGCGCGGGTGGCCGGCGCAGGCGGCGTGGCCGGCGCGGCGGCGCGGCGCGACGTCGCGCGGGAGTGCCCAATTTTGTGCGACCGGCTCGTTAGAATTAAGATTTGTCCAAAAATTTGAATAAAAGTGCACAAAGCAATGAATAGGAAAGTTGTAGATCTAGCTACCCTCTACAACTTTCAAAAATACCATATAGTGTTTTTCTCAACGGATTTTGCAGAACGTCGTGCCAACATTGAATGTCGGCACGTTCCGGAAAATAGGGGGGGTACCGTCAATCGATCAAGTTTTTCACCACTTTCCACCAAAAATTTGAAATGCCAATCTACATGAAAGTTGTGTCCCTCAACAAGATGGACAACTTTCATAAAGGTAAATTTTGAAGTGTTTAGGTGAATTTTGGGGAACGCGGCAAAAGTTCCGGACGACATTCGCTGACGTCAACGGTCAAGCCAGATTTGACCGTGCCTTTGACCACGGGTCCACTACGGGTGTGTGCAGGCTTGGTCAAGGGGTTCATTGGGGTTCATTGGCGAGGTTTTCGGGTGATGGCCCACGTTGACCTAGGTTTGACCGGGGTTTGACTGGTTTGACCTGGCTGATCTGGTCATTAGCGTTAATGACGCTAATTAAAAACCCGGGGCGTCACATTTTGGCAAACGGAAGAAAGAAGTGCAGAGCGTGTGATTTTGGGGGTCCGACCGAGCGAGTTCATCTTGTCGGAGTTTCAATCTCCTTCGAGAAGAATTTTATCGGCTCCCATTCACTCCCCCCCTCTCTGGTCGCCTAATCGGTCCTTCAAGTGGTATTAGAGTCGGTTTGGGTCTTTATTGACTCTAACCAGTCTAAGATACAAGGATGGCGTACCAGGAACGGTGTTCGGGTCCTCCACACTTTGATGGCAAGAACTACCAGATGTGGAGTAAGAGGATGGGTGCATTCCTCCGCGGAAAGGGTCAGATCCTTTGGGATGTCACGGTGGACACAAAGCTATGTCCGGCCGATGGACTTCCTCGCTCTAGGATCGAGGGATAGGTTCGACGCCAACAACAAGGTGGTCGACTACTTGTTTCGTGCTCGTGTCGCCCGAGTTCGATCGGGTGCACACCGAGCACTTGGCTTGTAGAATTTGGACAAAGGCCGAAGGAGGCTCATGTTGGGAATGCCCAGGTTCAGGCACGGATGTATGCGACCTACCGGAGAGAGTACGAGAACTTCACTCATCTCCCCGGTGAGTCCATCGATGCCTTGTTTCAGAGGTTCACGGTGGTTGTGAACAACATGAGGGCCAATGTGGATGTGCTCCCGTACGATGATCATGATAGAGCTGTCAAGCTCTTACACTCTTTGGATCGTACAATATGGGGCGGAAAGTTTGAGGCCATTGTGGAGTCGGAGAAGTATGACACTCTGACGGTGAATGAGCTGTTCTCAAAGCTCAAGTCGGCTGAGGTGGATAGGGGCATGACTGCCAAGCTCGAGGGTCCGACTGATTCCCATAGTCTTGCCCTCGTTGGTGGTCCGAAAGGAAAGGCTAACACTAACCCATCCACCAGGATGTTCTCTTTGTCCTCTTTGATGTCTATGCCAGATGAGGAGTTCGACGTGCTTGGAGAGGACGAGCTGGCACTCCTGACGAGGCGATTCGAGAGGCTGCACGAGAACCGAGTGAACAGGAGGAGGAACACGAGGACATGCTTCAAGTGTGGCAAGGCTGGACACTTTTTCGCCGAGTGTCCAAAGGTGAACAACCACGACAAGCACAAGTTCAAGGACAAGATGAAGAAGTCCAGGAAGAAGGATCATGGACATGGGAAGCAGACGCGGTCTCGAGAGAAGATGAAGAGATCGAGCGACATCGAGTCTGATTTCGAGGACACGTCTTCAAGCTCGGGTGATGAAGACAAAGAGGATGACAAGAAGAATAAGAAGAACCCCGGCAAGTATCTCAACGGCCTTTGTGTGACAGGCCTAAGCCTCAAGGACGACTTCTGTGGCATGGCTCGCAGTTCGAGCAGCAAGAGAAGCCAGAAGGACGCCTCAGATTTGGATTCCGAGGATGAGGTATGTGATGAGCTCTCTTCTTTGCGCAAGGAGAATGAGGAGTTGGTTGACTTGCTTGATAATCGCGATCACATGCTTAGAGAGGCTAAGAAGCTTAGGAAGGAGCTTAGATCTTTGCTCGAGGATGCTAGGACTAGAGTGGCTAAGCTAGAAACACAGGTTCTTGATAGCAAGCTTGAAATTGATTCGCTTAAGGCTAGCCCTGTTGTTTCTGATGAAAATAATTGTGCTGATTGCTCTGCTTTCCTAGCTGACTTGACTAATCTTAGGGAGAAGTATGCCTCCAAGTGTGAGGAACTAGATGTGCTTAGGGTTGAGTTGGCTGAGCTACAATCTAGACCCACTTTGCTTGGTGCTTGCACTTCTTGCCCTGGTTTGCATGAGAAAATTGTTGAGCTTCGTTCTCGCATTGGTTCGCTAGAGGCTAATTTGAAAGTGCCTATTCCTACTTCTTGTTCTACATGTGAGTTGCATGCTATGAAGAATTTGGATCTTGCAAAATGTGTTGGTCCCTTGCAAGATGAGAATGATAAGTTGCGTGAAGCGCTGAGTTGGTTGTCGAGTCAAGAACCTCAGCTTGGTATGATGATTGCTAGCTGTAAGCGCTTTTATGGTTGGGCTTTGGGATTGGATAAGGTTGGTGAGGGCAGTGGTGAGAGAGAAAGGAAATTTGGGAATGTTTCAGTTCCACCACAACCCACACCCAAAGACAAGTTTGCATCCAAGCCAAACCAACCTAGAGAAAAGCCTAGTGAGAAACCAAGTGAAGAGCCCCACCCCAAGCCTAAGCCCAAACCAATCCTTTTCCATTGTGAGTTTTGTGGAAAGGATGGTCACAAGAGAGAGTTTTGCTATAAGAGAAAGAGAGAGGCGAGAATGGCTAAGGAGTGGGCGAACAGGGACAGTACCACCCTTCTCATGGTGTGCACCGAGCCTCGTATGCCACCGCCTAAGGGAAAGGGCTTTGTGCGTAAGGATCCGGCATGGGGAGATGAGAAATCCCGTAGCCGCGGTGGTGGTCCGGAGAGGGCGGCCGCACCGGCCCGGCTAGGCGGTCGGACCGGCCCCCCCGGGGAAGGGCGGTCGGACCGGCCCTCGCTAGGCGGTCGGACCGGCCCTCCCCGCTTTCCGGCGCTTCGTTTTCGAGGTCGTGATGCCGGTGGTTTCGGTTCCCTTGGTCATGGTGCGGATGGTAGACACTTTGAGTCCGGTGGTGTTGAGTTTGCGGATGTTCTCCACCTCGTGATCAATACGAGTTTGGGAGAGGTCGCAGCTTTGAGTCTCGCAGGGGCTACGGACCATGCTTTCCTTTTCGTGGTACTCGTACTCGTCCGGTGAGACGGGAGTGGTGTTCCCATGGTGGTTCCAGGTTTGATAGGTTTGACAGGATGGATCGCCGTATTGACAGCAGGGGGGTAGGATGAATGTTGCTAACCCTACTTTTGAGGAAATGGCCCGACACTGGTTTCACACCTTTGGGACTAACCCCAGTGTTGAGTCATTTGCTCGTTCTCGCTCTTGGTTTTGAGTTGCAGGTGGGAGGCCCGGAGAACATTTGGTTGATATCGGGGGTGGTTCTTCAGCCTCATACCCCGGTGGCGACATGTAGGTGCATCACTTTCGGGGATGGTGGACAAGGATGAGTGAATTGTGAAGAAATGATAAAGGTAAGTGCTTTGTGACCTTCGAGTGTGTGGCCTTGGTCAAGCCACTTGGTTTGTTTTGCTCCTTCTCTATCTCATGTGTGTAGGGTGAGCTTTGTATGCTCTCTCGGCCCTAGTGCATGTGTTTAGGGGGAGCTTGTGAGTTTTGTGCTCTTTTGCCGGTGGTGTCGAGCCCTTTTTTGCCTCCCCTCGAGGAGCCTGTCTTTTGTGAGCTTTGTGTGTGTGTTTGATTTCTTGAGTTGGGTGTGTGGGAGCTCTCTTTGTAGCATATGTATAGTTTCCTTTGTGCATTTCTTGCATTTGGCATGGCATATGTAACACGATGTATAGGCATCCTTGTATCTTAGATTGCATGCATTTTGTATCATATGCATTGGATAGGAAAAGCTTCTCCTATATACATTGTTCACCATGGGATACTATATATGTTTTTGTGAGCTTGTTTGGTATGCTATGGTTAGTTTGGCTTAGCTCTTGATGATCTTGATGAATGATCCATGGTTGATGGCTATACTTTTGAAAAATGGCACATATATGCTCTCTCATGTGTAAATGCCTTTATATGATCTTGACATGTTCTAGTGGCTTTGCTATGCTTAATTTGTGGTTGGATAGCTAGTTTATTGATCATATGGGGCCAAAGGCTCATTTGCCATCATGAATGTTTAGCCCTCTTGTTTCATCTTGTGGAGGGGCTTAAGTTCCTTTTTGTCGCAAAGACATTTCATGTACCATTCATAAATCTGAAAATGAAATGAAAAATGCTTGGAAAATATGCTACCATGTCATATGTGCTGAAATTAATTTGCTTTGGGTGCTAAACCGTTGCATGATGCCTACCAATGAGAAGTCTCATACATAGAAGTAGGCACATGGCTCGGTGGCTTTGACATGACATGAGGTGCTTGTGGGTGTTTATGATGGTCTTATGATTAGAATGGTTGTCCTAGCATGAAGTTTGTGTGGCTTTGCCATTTTGATATGTTTTGCTCATGTTTAGGTATTTGCTTATGAGAGAGTAACTTTTCGCAAAATTACTCAAATCCTTTTTGGCCTTGTCCAATGGTTGTGAAACTTGGTGATCATGTAGTTAAGGTCATTACGAACCTGTAGAGTATCTAACTTGCTCATTTGGACTTGTGTAGCTCCTTGTGATGAATTTTGTATACTTGAGAAGCTATATGTTGTAAAGTTTCGCATTTTGCCTTGATTCATGCATTGTCAACAAGGGGGAGAAGTTTGTGCATGCTTTGGGCACCTGGGAGCTTTGGGCACCTGGGAGTGTTTGGAAGGTGTTCCAATTGGTTCGGGCAAATTTTGAGCAGTTTGGTGCAGGGCCGGTCACATGGGGCAGTCTAACCGCCCCCAGGCGGTCAGATGAGGTGTAGGCGGTCTAACCGCCCTGTACAGTCGGTCTAACCGCCCTGGGCAGAGTGAGCAGTTCTTTGCTCTTTGTTGCATTCCCGTGTTGCATTGCTGCACTTGTTCAGGGGGAGTGTGTTTTGGCTCAGGGGGAGCTTGCATATGTGCAGGGGGAGCTCTTTGTGGTGTTCGAGCTTCGCTTTGGTGGTTTGCGCTCTTTGCTTGAGCTTTGTTTTGTCTTGGATGTGTCAAGCCGTTGCCCTTGCCTAAGGGGTCCGAGACGTGTCTTCTTCAAGTGATCTTGCTCTTTGCCTTTCTTAGGCTTTCGATCGCTTGTTGAGGTTTCTTTTTACTTGTTTCTTTTCTTTTTATTTTCTCTGGTGTTACTTCATGTGGGTGTTGTCAATGCACTCATCAAGGGGGAGATTGAGGACCATGTGTGGTTCGAGGACCGGTGGATGGTCGCTTCCTTGTGTGATGAGTGATTGACAATGTTGTGTGGACTGATTCTTGGCTGAGTATTGCAGATGCAGGTTGCGGCTTGACTCGTGTTGGTGCAGGTGAAGAACAAGCGCGAAAGGTCATTGCTGGTGAGGCCTCCAAGGGTGGAGAAGACAAGTAGGCTTCGTTCGAGGGACCCGGTGGCCAGTGGGGTTAAGTGCGGGCCGCATGGTGGCATGAACGACAAGATGAAGTCGTGGACGGTTTCTTGGTAGAGCCTCAAAAACAAGGTCGAGCCGGGACTACGTGGGAGCCGAGTCATGAGTGAAGATTGGCGGAGGCTACACCGAGTTCGCGGGGTTTGCGGTGGTTCACCGTGAAAACCACCGGGTTACTCGGTTGAGCTACAAAACCGAGGCCGAAGACTCGACGAGGAGGTGCGGCCACCCGGGCCGGTTCAACCGCCCGGAGGGGCGGTCGGACCGCCCGGGGCCGGTCGAATCTCTCGGGCCGGTCTAACCGCCCGGGGGGCGGCTCGACCGCCTTGGCCGCCGGCGCCGAGAAGCTTCGAAACGGAGGACACGCGTCGGGATCGCAAGGCCTGCGTCGAGGCTAAGCAGGTTGCGGTCGCCGCGCATCTGTCCGATGAAGAAATTCCAAAGACTTCCAAATCCGCCCTTGAGGGGCTTGTGTTGACGGTTAATAGTTATATCAAAGTTCGTTTGTGACTTGCAAGCGTACAAGTCTCCCGTCGTAGTCAAGGGACCCTTCTTCCCTCGAGTGGTGAACCCAAGGTATCGAATCCGTGGAACAAATGTGTGACGCAAAACTTAATCTAATAAAGCCAAGTAACTCCAATCTTCGATAAAAGAAACCCTAATGCATCTAAGTAAAAGACATGAAACGAATCTAATCTACTAAAGACCGGAGAAAACAAAGTAAGATTGGGTAGATAAACCGATCTAGAGGGATCGGGGTAAGCCTTTTGTTGAAGTTCCAAGCAAGAGAAGAAGTAGCAAATCGAATCTTAATAGAAGCCTCTTTAAATCGTGGTTTCCCGTCCAAATCCGAAAACATCCGCCTTTCGGAACCCCCGTTCGTCACAACGTATCCCTACTCATGCGGGGAGCTTAGGGCGAGTCAAAAGACAAGTCGAGATTCTTTCGGAAGATCCGGCGTGTACCTCTAGCCACCGCGGCTACAAGAACACCCTATGCAATCTATCTCGAGAATAGAATTGGAATAAGCAAAGCCGATCGAAAAACGAAATCTTCAAGGAAACACTTGATCGCTAGGAAAAGATTCAACTTGATAATTCAACTATAACAATGATACATACACAAGATCACCACCGGGATCCTTCCTTGATCTTGCTTCTAGCTCCGGGAACTCCGACGTGGTCTTCCGTGAAAGGTTCCCACGTCTGCTAGGGAAACCCTAGTCAACTAGCTCGACCCTCTCCTCTCCGAGATGGTGTCCCTCTCTTCTCTGCTCCTCGGCGGCCGATGACGAATTCTTCTCTCGCGTGGCTCTCGGTCGGGGGCTATAAATAGCCCGATTGGCGGCTAGGGCAAAGGAGGGGGCAAATGGGCCCCGGAATGGGCCGGCCGACCGGACCGGGCCGACGGCCCGGGCCCATCCGGAGCCCGCCCCGAGGCCTCCTTTGCTCTACGTCGGTTCCCTTGCTTCCCGGATGTTTCCCCCTTCTGCATGTAGGTCCATGTCGTCGCTTCTCTCCGAATTGGACTCAACTTCTTGTCTTGCAAGATTCGAGCACTTTTTCGGTCGTGTCCTCGAGTCGTCGTCTTCTCGGATCAAGTCCCCGGCTTCTTGGAGTTAAGTTGGCTTCGTTGCATGACTTGTACGGGGCTTCAAGGTCTTGTCATGAGGTGCTTGATGAACTTATCCCGAAAGTCTTGCATTTAACACTAAAACCCTGCATAAACATTAAACTCCAAAACCGACATGCACACGTGAACTTGTTATACCACGGGGGTTAGTACCAATGGATAAGGTATAAAACTCATGCCAACACCGAAGGTAAACTCATGGCTAGGTTGACGGATTTTCACCGTCAACATCTCCCCCATGCTTAAACCTTGCTCGTCCTCGAGTAAGCCTTCGATGGATATCATCATTGCCAAACAATGTTTAAACCTTGCTCTTGATCATACATGAGAAAACATAATGCTCTCAAAATTTTAATTCATTAAAGTTCCATAATGAACTAGCCTTCATCTCTACGGAGGGTAGATTCTTATTAAGCTTATCCCACAAGTATTAACATGCTCACAAAGTTTAAATAGATCTCAGAATTTTTGAAATAAAGAACGAGATAAAGAAAAACTAAACCAAGTTCACAAATTTAAATCATCTTGTATATTGCTCATGAACTCTCAACTCTCTTGTCTCTCAAGCCTATATATTCTACTCCTTTCCCTCTCATAACATATATGTGTGGTAGGCTTTATATGGAGCTTTGGGAAAGCTTAGTCCTAACAAGATTCTATAAATGAGGTGTTGTCAAAACAAGACAAGCTTCTCATGGTCTTACCGAGACTCGTCAAAAAGGTCATTGGAAAATAATGTTAAGTCAAGGAGGGGAAAGAGAAAAATACACACTTTAGACAAGTGGACATGTGCAAATGGCAAAGAGTGATCCCGAGGCACAAAGGAAGTCCTCGTTATCGGATTGCACATGGTTAGAAAATGAGAATGGATCTTTTAAACTTGAAGCCTTGAATGCACTCTTAGAGAACCGGGGAGTTCACTTTACGCATACTCATATTTTTTTCTCTTTCTCATATTTCTCATTCTTTTCTTTCTTTCTTTCTTTCTTTCTTTCATTCATTATATATATTTTTTTTTCTTTCTTCTTGTGAGACCTTCACCTTGGAAGTCACATTCATCGCCGATTTTTTTTCATTCATCATCATTTTTTTTAAAATACTCCCCTTTTAACTCTAAAACTGCACCGTACCTACCTCCTCCCCCATGCTTAGACGTTGCTCGTCCTCGAGCAAAGAGGCGAAAAATAAGGTAGGTACCGGAATATTTTTCCTTGGAGAGATACTTGAAATCTTCAATGTCGGCACCGTCTTGCGATCTTCCTTGAATTGATGATCCATTCTCAACGATAGGTTGTGGTCAAGGAGGTAATCACAAAAGATGATATTTGGTTTAAGGGTGGATATCCGGCGAAGTTTGTGAGATCTCCAATGCGGGGATACACAATGCACGGATAAAAGGCTAGCAAAAAGATAGATACGCAAAAATGGAATGACCAGCTTCTTAGTCTCGGGCCAGAGAAATCATGGTCTGCAATAACTCACTCAAAAATAAATATTGTACACTAAGGTTTATGCACTCAAATATATATAAGGCTTTGGATAGGTTGAGCAACACACAAGTGATATTTGTGACAAGGTTAGCGATATTTTTGAGCATAAAAGACATCTTTAATCTATTCATAACTTGAGAGCACATAAAACACCATGGGTCTTTATTTTAATCATAACCTCCAATTAAGCTAGCATTTAAATAAATTCAGATTTGTATTTTTAAGAGAGCACTAGCTTAAACATGCATAAATCAATTACAAAGATGAACAAAGCTGCAATTTTAATCATATATCATCATGGCACAAATTTTTGTAACTTTTCCAATGATATAATCAAGGTGGTGTCTTTATTAATGATGATATCAAGTTGAAATACAAACTGAAAATAAACAAACATGCTTGCTGAAATTTAAATAAAAACAGAAAATACTACGCAAACACACATAAGCAAAAGCTGAAAATTACGAGAGAAAAAGAAAAGAAAAGAAAACTAAAGTTCCTAAATCTTCTAGTCCTCCGCCGATGGTTGATGTTGATGATCTTGATAATAATACCCTTGCTCATAATATGATTGGACATTTCCTCCGACGAATTGATTTGTCTCCACAAGGTGAAGGCGTCCAAGCTCAAAGGCAATATTTGCATTACCTTCACCAAGTTGAGCCGCGTTAGCTTGGATGGCTGCGATGTTTTGGGCGTTTCTTGCAGCATACCCTCCAATTATGGCCATGCTTTGTTGTGGTTGGGGATGATGTGTGTAGGGCTCCGCGAAGTTAGCGTTGGGCACCACATAATTTGGTGGGGGTACCGGTGCACCACCCCCCATGCTTGCTCTTGTGGCCCTCCGTAATAACTTGGCGGAGGAGGGATCCCGCCGAATGGTTGCACATTGGGTTGTGCTCCACTCGCTTATGCGGAGGATGTTCCCTCCTCTACGATTCTTCCTCTTTTGTTCTTCCTTGCAGGGACAAGGAGTCCCTCTTCCAACCAATCTTCTCTCCCTTCGATGAAAAGCCTAAGCCTCTCATTGGGAAGGGGTAGGTTCACTATGGCCAACCGATAACCTCCTCTCTCATCTCCACTAATGTATTTGCCTTGCCGCAAATACTCAATGCCGAGAGAGGTACCACGCAAAAGATGGTCGGGGTTTCTTGCGATCCCCGGCCGTAAGGAGAAGGCCAACATGGAGAGGTAGCACCCCGAACCAATATTACCCGCCCCCGATGTTGCTTCACAACACCAACGGTTGATCATAAGGTAAGAGGGGTCTATTGGTTGCCTGGCAATTAAGGCCGAGTATAGCCAATTCAACTCCGTGTCGGTCACCTTTGTCTCCTTCATCCTCCCCAATACCCTCTTGCACATCCAAGAGTGAAATATCCGGATAATGGGGTTGCGGATGCAATTGCGTTGTTGATGGGCTTCTCCCCGAGATCATATTCCAAAATCCCGCTAACATGCCGGTGGCACGTCAACTTTCTCCGGAGCTCCCTTGCGGAATCCAAGCAGCTCCCTAACGTGCTCGTAGGGAACCACTTGTTGGACTCCCTCCAAACGGAATGACAAGCTTTGCACCCCATCATCAAGGATAGGTGCAATAGTCATTAAAATTTCCAAGGCGAACCCCAAGTGGGTGTCCACCGATACTCCGTTGGAGAACTGCACCCATCCAAGGTGCCCCAACATATAGTATATGTCGGTGCCAAAACCCAAGGTGTAGAGTGCTTGGTCGTCGAACTCGACGTTGGGCACAAGCCTCTTCTCAAGATTAGAGAGCCTCTCCTCCTCCTCCGATGACAAGATGATGAAGCCGTACGAAGAGTATGTCGGAGTGTAAGGAGGTGGCGCGGTTGAACGGGTCGATCGTTGTGGTGGCGCGGGCTGCTTCTCTGTGTGCCCACGAGGTTCGGTAAACCTCATGGACGTGCTTCTTGCAGCCCTCATACCACCAAGGAGGAGAGCATCGTTCCTCCTCGGTGGTGCCGTATCCGTCTCCGTGCTCCGGGGAGACTCGGAAACTGAGTGCCTCCTCGAAGACGTGGTTGATGACGGCTTGGACGACGATGAACTCTTCTTCTTGGAGAAGAGACTTGTGGTTTTCTTCCACATGGTTGCTGCACTCTTTTCTTCAACTAAAACTCCGGGTTGCAACCGGTAACTAGGCACTTAAAATCTTTGCTTCGGATGTGGACTTTGAGTGGATTAAGGATGTGGATTTTTCTTGAGCTATCAAGCTAGGGAAGGTTGGCTATGTCTACGGAGGTTTTGAGCACACAAACTTGAACACACAAACAAAGGAAGGAGAGGGAAGCTTGCCTGCAGAAAACAGGAGCCGGGGGGCTCCTTAAGTAGGGGAGGCCGGCCGGCTCGGGCCGGCCGGCCCGGGGGCCTCGGTGCACCTCCCCGCCTCGTCTTTCTTCCAGCACGATCATTTCGCCTCTGCAACTTTCCTGCCCGCGTGCTCCATGAGTTGCATCGCCCAAACGCTCTCGTCCACTCCTTTTCTTGCATTATTGGTCCTTCCACTTGATGCTCCATGCTTTGGGTCATGCCCATGCTCCCTAGTTCCACTTGCTTCACATGCCACCATGAAATTCCTGCAAAGTTGATGCTTGCTGCCCACCATGCTTGTCCTTTGCATGTGGATTTGGTGAAAGTTGATAAAAGGGAATCCAATGGTGCATGCATGATTAATTCAAACTAGATTGCCTCCATTTAGGTGTGTTTAAGGTTAAGCACTCATCTAATTCGAAATTTAAAATATTTTTCAGAGCCATGCAAGAGCTCAAACATAATTTTAGAGAAGTTTTTAAACCATTAAAAACAAATGTAAGTCGAAAATATTTTTTGACTACGTTGATTTCGGTCTCACCGGTATAGTTTGCCTTCATCGGTTGAGAGCAAACTTTTCCCGGTTTGATCATGGGGGCATAGGTTTAGGTTCTAATTTTGGCTAAATAAGAAAGATTTTGAATAAAACAAAATTAGAATAGGCTTAGAAAAATTCTAATCCTAGAGAAACCAAGGATATAGATTTTAAAACCAACCAAAAGTTTTGATTTCTAGGTTCACGCGAGTTCTACCACGTGCTGAATTTTATTAACACCTAAATATAAATCGTGGCTCTACTCGTATGGTTTTAGCATGAAAAATAAGTCAACCTCAGCACCATAATGAGGGTGAAAGGTTGAGTTAGGTTCTGAAATTATTTGGTTGAGGTTTCTCGAAAAGAAAAGAACAAACAAGCACATAGGAGGGTTCATGCAAAGGGTTTATGATAAAGCAAACATTCAATCAAGAATTATGTCTCTAATATTGTTCAACCACTTCTAAGTTTAATGTCTTTGCGTAATAAAACTCAAAAACTAAATTATTAAAAATACTCGAAAAACCTGGAATCGGGTTGTCCTCCCGTACCTTATTCTTGACTCGACGAAACGGGTTGCCTCCCGCCTAGCGCTTCGTTTATAGTCTATAGCTAGACTTCTTTAGTTGATTACTTCGGATCAACGCTCTTTGCGGGCGTTGCAATCTTGGATACCCACTTCCGCACCATCTTGGGCGCGGGCTTGTCTTCCGGCTTAGTCATTTTTTTGGTCTTCACAGGCGGCTTCTCTTCTTTTGTCTTGACAGATACAACACCTTTTTTGATTTTCTTTACGTTTATTTTTTTCGGCTCCTTCTTCTTTTTCAGCCCCTCCATTTGTTTTGGTTCTCCCTTCACTCCAATCATGTTGCATGCCTCGATTCTTGGACGGAACTTGAAGGAACTCCTTTCTCCGTTGATATCGAACATGATCTCCCCCTTGCCAACATCAATAGTAGCTCCCATGGTCTTGAGGAAAGGCCTCCCTAGGATGAGCGGCGGCTTCTCCCTCTCTCCCATCTCGAGCACAACGAAGTCGACGGGGATGAAGTGGTGTCCGACCTTCACGGGTACATCTTCAGCAATGCCCAAGGGATAGCGGATGGAGTTGTCTCCCAACTCCAAACATATTCCCGTAGGCTCCATTGGTAGGCGTAGCTTCTCGAACGCATCCCTCGGCATGATGCTCACACTAGCTCCAAGGTCGCATAACGCCTTCTCGAAGTTGAAAGAACCAACCGAACATGGAATTGTGGGGCACCCGGGGTCTTTTTGCTTCTCTAGCCCATTAGCAATAGCGGCACTACACTCCTCGGACATCTTGACATGATCTACCCCGAGTGTTGCTATCTCATATTTATTTGCAAGTATGTCTTTAAAGTAACGAGAATATGTATGTACTTGTAGGGCATCTAGTAATGGCATGTTGATGCTAAGTCTACGCACAACTTCCACAAACTTCTCAAAGTGGTTATCAAGTTTACCTCGGAAGAAGCGTGGCTTGAGTTGCGGTATCCTTGTGTCTTCCTCCGGCATCTCGAATTCGGGTTCCTCGGTGACGATCCCCGTAACCTTCTCTTTAGCAACTCCTTCCACCTCGGTGGATGGTTTAAGCTTCCTTGCTCCCGCGGAACGTTCCGGATCTTCGGTCTCCTTCCCCGAACGTGTTTGAATGGCCTTCGCTGATTCGGGACTTTTGGGTTGTCCCGGAAGCTTCCCTTCATCATTAGTGAGGCGCCCCACAAGTTGTCCAACTTGCATCTCGAGCATCTTCATCATGTTGAGCACTTGATGATTGGAACTTCCGACTTCCGTCACTTTGCTATCGATGTTCCCCAACACCTTGTCTATGGTTTTGAACTTGGTGACGGTGTCCTTGTTGATCTTAGCTTGCTCATCCATGAATTCCTTCAATTGTATACGAAGCGGAACCGCGTTAGGAATAGATGAGCTTGCATTAAATTGAGGCCTACCTTGCCCGTAGCGGAAGTTCGGCAATTCTCCCTTCCTCATGTAGTCGAGCACTTTGGCTTCCTCCGGACAATCTTTGCGGACATGGCCATACTCTCCACATTCTTCGCATGTGGACCTTGCTTCGACGGCCTTCAAGTCTTGAGCCTCTTACTTTTCCATCTCCATCTCCTCCAACCTCCTCATGAGCGAGTCGATCTTGCCTTCAAGTATGCTCTCCTTCTCCACTTGCAAGACTCCTTTGACGTTCCCCGTGGGTTGAACCGGATGTAGGCGCCCGGATGACTCCCACGTGTCATTATCCGTGACCTTCTTGAATAGAGTGAAAGCTTCCGTCGGTGTAAGTTCGATGATGGATCCTCCCGCCGATGCATCGATGATCGTCCTTGACGCCATGGTATGTCCTTGATAGAACTTTTGCACGAGGTCTTCCTTCGGGAACTTGTGATGTGGAACCGCCCGGTGTACTCGTTGAAGCGCTCGAATGCCTCCGAGATAGTTTCCGTAGGATATTGAACAAAGGTGGCAATCTTATTACGCAAGCTTTGAGTTTTACCCGGTGAGTAGTATTCCTTCATGAAAGCCTTCATCAACGTGTTCCAATTTTGCACCGTCTCCGCCGGTTGAGAGTGGAACCATTGCAAAGCCTTCCCGAGAAGTGAGAACGGAAAAAGCCTTGCCCTCATTTGGTCTTGAGTCACCCCATCCATGTTGAAAGTCTGACATAGTTGAATGAACGCTTGGAGGTGAAGGTTCGGATCCTCTTTACCGGTGAAGGGTGAATGTTGCACCATGCGGATTGTTGAGGTCTTGATCTCGAACGGTCTTCCGATCTCCTCGAGGTTCAAGATTGGTAGGTCGATGATGTCTGGGGTGCATAGCTCCCCAATCTTGCGTTCTTGTGGTGGTTGGTCACCCATCGGTGGAAGTCGATTCTCCCGAGGACTTTGAGGTGGTGAATTCTTCGGAGATTCCTGCGATCCTTTGTCTTCCGACTCCGAATCTACAAAATCCGGGTTTTTAGCTTGATGTGCTTCGCGTCTCCTTAGCCTGTAAAGTTTTTCTGGATCATCCACAAAATTATCGGGTTTGTTGGAGAGGTAGCCGTCCATCTCCTGTTAGGGTTAGCAATAAACAAAGTATGCAAAAACTAGAAAGTAAAAACAAATCTATAAAAACTAGGGTTAGACAAACTAGATTAGATGTATTTTGAGGATGATCAAAATTTAGTAGATGCAAAAAGAAAAACAAAAAGAAAACTGAAAATTACAAAAAGGCAATAAAAATCAAATCTTGATCACTTGTTCCTCGGCAACGGCGCCAGAAAAAGGGGCTTGTTGACGGTTAATAGTTATATCAAAGTTCGTTTGTGACTTGCAAGCGTACAAGTCTCCCGTCGTAGTCAAGGGACCCTTCTTCCCTCGAGTGGTGAACCCAAGGTATCGAATCCGTGGAACAAATGTGTGACGCAAAACTTAATCTAATAAAGCCAAGTAACTCCAATCTTCGATAAAAGAAACCCTAATGCATCTAAGTAAAAGACATGAAACGAATCTAATCTACTAAAGACCGGAGAAAATAAAGTAAGATTGGGTAGATAAACCGATCTAGAGGGATCGGGGTAAGCCTTTTGTTGAAGTTCCAAGCAAGAGAAGAAGTAGCAAATCGAATCTTAATAGAAGCCTCTTTAAATCGTGGTTTCCCGTCCAAATCCGAAAACATCCGCCTTTCGGAACCCCCGTTCTATCACAACGTATCCCTACTCATGCGGGGAGCTTAGGGCGAGTCAAAAGACAAGTAGAGATTCTTTCGGAAGATCCGGCGTGTACCTCTAGCCACCGCGGCTACAAGAACACCCTATGCAATCTATCTCGAGAATAGAATTGGAATAAGCAAAGCCGATCGAAAAACGATGTGACACCCTAAAATTCCATCACCGAAATTACTTAGCAACTTAAATTGTCTTAGGGATTTAAGGAGATTAAAATGCTAAATAAAATTGAGTTCTAAAAAAATATTAAAGATAATATAATAAACTTAGAAACAACAAGTGTTTGTGCATCATCAGTTGACTTGCATGGTTTTTTGTTGCTTGTGTGGTCTCTAAAAAGTCTATAAAATATTTGAGAAAAGTTTGCAAAAGTTTGATTTGAATTTGGGTTGAAAATGAATTTGAAAATGAAGTTTGAAAAAAAAAGAAAAAAAACAAAAGCGCGCCCGGCTCTATTTAGCCCAGGCGGCCCAACCCAGCTTCCCCGCCGGCCCACCGCTCCCCCCTTTCCCTTTTCTTTTTCGCAGCGGCGCCGACAGGCGGACCCCACCTGTCAGCCCCCTTTCCCCCTCCTTCCTTTCTTCTTCCCCGCGTCCGCCGGCCGCCGCCGCATGCCGCTGAATCCGCCTCGCCCCTGCCCTCTCCCCTTCCTTTCCCTTCTTCGTGAGCATGCCAATTAAGGCAATTACTCTCCACTCAAAACCCACGGTCGTTTCCCTTACCATCTTTAAGCCCGGACGGCCCGCCGGCCATCAATGGCAAGCCGCCGCCGCCCCGACCCCTAGCCGCTTCGCCTACCCTCCCTCGGACCCTTATAAGCTCGCTCACGCACTCCTTGGCTCCCCCTTTCGCCCTCCGCAACACACACGCGCACGAGCCCGAGCTCCAATTTCAACGGCGCCTCCGCCTCGGTTTCCGCCGCCGCCGTCGATTCGTCGCCGCCGGTGAAGGGCTAGGCCTTCCGCCCGTTTCGTTGATCATTAGGTTCGCAAGGGGCTTGACAAGCTCATGTGCCTGCAGTTCACGCCCTCGACGCCCGTGGCGGCCCGCGCCCCGAGCTCACCGGAGCGCCGCCCGAGCCGCCGCCGTCACCAAGCCGCCCGTTGCCGCCTCCTCTACACCCTTTGGCCCGTTCTCATCTCCTCGTGTGTGGTAAGCAACTCTCCCCGCCCAATTTGCCTCCTTATCGCGCCCGGTGCCCTCCCCCGCGAGCTCGCCGGAGTAGCGGCTCCGCCCCCTTCCGCGCCGGCCACCGTAGAAGCCCGAGCCCCTCCCCCCGAACCCCTAGATGCGTGCGCAATCTCCTCGGCTACGTGTAGCACCCGCTCGTGCACGAGAAGACGGCCGGGAGCTCACCCCGCAGCTTGCGCCGGCGAAGCGCCGCCGCGCGCCGCCGCGCCGCCCCTGTTCCCGGCGTCATCGCCGCCGCCCGCCGCACGCATTCGTCCGGCGCCGTTGGATCACGCGTGGACGATGGGGATCACGTATCCCTTCGGTTTAAGAGGTTGGTCCACGGTGAGCCCATGGACCACGCCTACGGCCGGGTCCATGGTGCACCCTTGCGCCATCCGCCGTTGGATCTCGGATCCACGGTCTTTGAGTGGCGGTTTGGTTTAAGAACCCCCGGGTTTTCAAATAATAGCCGGCGGTCCTTCCACCTTTGAAAATAATCACGGTTAGGTCCCGATTCTTGCAAACTAGCCCCTATCTACCCCGTTTAATCTTGTTTTAAGCCCTTTTCACTTCTTTTTGCACCTAGACCCTCTGATTTAATTTATAAAAATGTTTTAGCCCCTGAATTTATTCATAAACAACCCCGTAAACATAGTTTTCTTGCAAATAGGCCCCCGAAAACTTGTTTTAATCATATCTTTCTCATTTTAACTCCGTTTTTAGCGTTCTATATACCGAAATGATCGTCTCGACGAGTAGAATCTTTTAAACAGTAAATTTACCAGTTTTATTACTGTTTGGTGTACTGTTTTGTTTATTGATTGTTATCCATGTTTGACTCATAGATATCGTGCTGTTTCGTCTGAGCTCCCTGTCGGAAGTGATCAGGAAGAACCTGTCTTTGAAGAGGATTTCACCCAGCTTGTAGAGGAAGGCAAGTGGATTTCCCCCTCTGCATAATCTTTTTGGACCTATGACACTGCATGTTAAACAATGTTTACTATTCCTGTTGTTATGCATAAATCTGATGGGCAAACACCTAGCTAAGGACTTGATTAGATGCTTTATCACTTTACCTTGATCAACCCTGTTTAAACAAATGTTTGGGGTAGATAAAAGCTTAGCTTGCTCAACATAAGTTTGGTTATGCTTGTTTATGTTATACATCTCAGTTTTGCTTATAAACATGTTTGTGCTTAAACCAAGATAACTTGATATAATCGGAACATGGAGAACCACCCAAGATAACAGTACAACCACAGTCCACATGGCTCTGGCTTAGCCAATTAATTAGGAGAGTGGGGTAGCTGATAGCTCTTTTCCGAGAGGGGCACAGGGGGCCGGAGTTGAAGGGGTATAGCCCGGTTCTTTTGGGGTAGCGGCCTTGGTTAAGGTGTTGACCATTAGGGAGGGTTATGGTCCGCTCCGCTCAGAATCGTTGCGGGCTGTTGGTTTCTCTTCTTTCCTTTGTAAAGGCTTCGTAGTGGACCCCTAGCCACTCACCTTGGAAGTGTTTAAGGGTCTAGCTAACCCGGGCAAGATGGGGAACACGAACGTGGGTAAAGTGTACAACCTGCGCGAGTGTAAAGGCGATCGATCGGCCGTGCTCACGGTCACGAGCGGCTTGGACCCTCACATGATTAATAAACTTGAAGACTAATGCAAATCATGGGTTGGAGGTTTGGTTTGAGGTTTCTTCTAAGGTTAAGTGGGTTGGTATACACTTACATCTAGTAACTAGGTGCTTGTTAATAAAACTTGACCAACTTATAAAATGCTTACCGCTGTGAACCATAGCCTATCCTTGATGGCCTTGCATTTTTCCCCCACTTGCTGAGCTCCAACCATAAGTGTGCTCACCCTTGCTTACCGCTGTTCAGAGGAGAACGTCGGAGGCGAGGACGAGTATTGGAGCGACTTCGAGGAGTTCTAGGCATGCGGATCCCCCAGTCATCATGCCTGTGGATGTCAGCGATGGAGTTGCTCGTCTTCGTTTAGTTATCGTCTTGTTCGGACCTTCGAGTCCACCCTTATGGATGTAATAAAGGATGTCATACTGGTTTAAACTCTTGTACGTTTTATTACAGCAATGGTATTACTCTCGTTTTGTCTAATCATGTGTGTGTAAATGATCCTGGCGCACATATGAGATGCATTCGGTTTTCCTTGTAAAATCGGGTGTGACAAAGTGGTACCAGAGCCGTGATGACTGTAGGTCGCAGCCTTAGTTAGAAATGGACGAAATTAAGGATTCATGTTCTAGAAAGCCTTGTCATGCTTCAAATCATCTTATTTACGCAATAAAAATCTAATTTAATTTTTGTTTATCATTTTAAACTATCATTTTGATTTATTACGTACTCGAGATCGGTTTTGCTTTGACGGATGGCCGGGACTTACATGACCCCTCGCAAGAGCACCGGTGGGCGTTTTCCTCTTGGACATCGGCCCCTCGCCATCGTCTTGAAGATGTTGAGGAGGAACGGGGAGGAGTTCCGGCGGGAGGTTGAGGTTGAGGAAGACCCGAGAGGAGGTCCGGCCGGAAGAAGAAGAACGGGATCTCGAAGAAGTCGAGATGGAGGAGGAGGAGCCGGAAGAGCCATTGGAACGGCCACGGTATACGATGGCACGGTGCTTGAGGCGGACGCGGACGGTGACATCGTGATTCCACCGGCGCCTGCCGGTCAATGAGGAAGCACCCCCCCGCACTCGCTGATCTCGTGCCGAAAGGTGATCCAGAAGACTCCGGCGATGACGGTGTGGGTGAGGATGATGGTGACAATGCTGCTTGGGCAACCCGAGAGGAAGATGAAGATCCCCGCTACCATGGAGGCGAATATCATAAACACTCTACCGAAGCCGAGAATGGACGATTACGCATTCTTCGTGGGATGTTCTGAGGTATCTGGGGTATACCATAAGGCCTCTCTATGTGACCAAGCATTTCAGTGAGCCTGGAATGAGGGATTACTATACTTGCAAAGTTTACATCAGGAAGCCTCTGAATGATACTGAAGGATGGAGGTATCGCTCATCCCACCATAGCACAGCTCAGTTCTCTACGGATGACGCTGCGGTGAATGATGCAGCAAGGAGGGCGCTCTGGTCGGTTTGTAATGCTAATCGGGTGCAGTTGTTCCAATCGGAGTACCGTCATGTGCCTCGACGTGCAAGTGGCACGGAAGTGACTGTGGTGCCAGCAGGAGGCGATGACCGCATCGATGTCTTGGCACGGGTGACTGCTGCTCTGAATGCAGATCTGGAGGGAGCAACTTTGGAGATAAACAAGTATCATGAAGAGCTGCAGGCTGCTCAGGCAAAGATAGCACGTCTGGAAGCACAGCTTGCAGGACAGCGACTGCCTCAGGAAGTCATGCCATACCAGACTACAGCTTCCCCTCCGCGCAAGAGGCTTCGTTACAACACTGATGAAGCTACTACTCGTCTTGGCTAGGATCCTAGGATGCTCGCCCTTATCATTTACCTTTTCGATAGACCGTTCCTGCGTGAACGTATTTGCTTGTAATAATGAATGCTTTGTTTGCAAACATGCTTGAGTTGGATCTTTGCTTGATTGTAAATTGTATGGTGGAGTGATGGCCACTATGCAGTCTGAAATTTTAAGTTAATTAAAGTTTGGTTGGGTTTTAACGGTTGTCATTGCTTAATCTCTTATGCAAGTATGTTTGGATCAAATCTGTTTTCGTAGTCATGTGACATATCAGTAATGTTTTGCTTATAACTCAAGCTACAGAACTCCAAATGACATGAAACCAGTTGGGTTAGTTCACAAATTTAGAGGATGAATTTCTGTCAAAAATTCAATAGTATACAATACATATTCTGGGAGTTATGCACGAAGTAATGAACAAGTCAGAATCTGTAAATTTCTGCTGATATAGCTGTACTGTTTGAATTATATCTCGAGTTATACATATACAAATGAGGTGATTCCAGTTGGGATGGTTCCATAATTTTATACACTGTAATCTGGTAAAAATTCGTGGTCATTGGACAATTACACAGAAAGTTATGCATAATTCTTTGAGGTCAACAGAATCTGTCTTAACTGAGTGCATGCTGTCATTTTATTTTGAGTTACTCTCTTATGCAATGATTCAAGTACAATTATACGAGATATGATTTTTCTAACGGTCAGATGGTAAACACCAGGTCCGGAGGAGGTCAAGACGTGCCACCTGTGATCCGGGCACATATTGCAAATCAGCAAAACCCGGCACCACCTCCACCGATCAACCAAGCAATGGACCCGAACATGCAGCAATTCCTGGCAGCGCAGATGCAAGCGATTCAAAACCTTACCAACACGGTGCAGCGGATGCAAGCTCAACAAAACCAGCCACCACCACCGATTCCTCCACCACCCCCGCCACCAAGGGACGAGCACAAGGAGTTCATGAGTCACCACCCCCCTACATTTTCTCACTCGGTGATCCACTAGATGCGATGACCGGCCGAAAACTATCACTAAGAAGCTAGAAATCGTGCGGTGCACCGACGGGGAGATGGTTACGTATGCTTTCTTGGAAGACTTGTGGGGCGGGCCGCGGATTGGTGGGATGCGTACTCAACTGCTCATCCCAACAGGCAGAACATCACTTGGCAGGAATTCCGTGACAACTTCCGCACTTATCACATCCCTTCAGGGGTTCTCAAGCTCAAGCAGAGGGAGTTCTTGTCACTGAGGCAAGGCAATATGTCAGTGACTGAGTATCTGGACAAGTTCACTCACTTGTCACGCTATGCGCCTGATGAAGTCAACACTGATTCAAAGAGGCAAGAAAGGTTCCTGGATGGCTTGATTAGTCCTCTGAACTATCTCTTTAACGAGTCACATCTTCCCAGACTTTCAGACGCTGGTGAACAAAGCTATTGGGCTGGAAAGCAAGAGAAAGGAGATGGGTGAACAGAAACGCAAGTTTCAGTCTCATGGGCAGTCTAGCAGTAACACCCGTCCCCGTTACAGTTCTCAGCAGAGCCTGACTCCATATCGTCCTGGTGGTCAAGCTGGGAGGTACCCACAGAACATGCAGCTCCAGCGCTCGTTTCAGCCACAGCGCTTCAATCCTCAGACACCCAGAGCTCCTACCCCACGGGCCCGAGTCGTCCTAGCAACAACTGCGGGGCACCCGTCGAAACACTAACCCCGTTCGGCTGGAGGATGCTTCAAGTGTGGAGAGAGCGGGGCATTATGCTAATAAGCGTCCTAAGAGGGTGATGCGGACTCCGCGAGAGAGACATTGGGAACGGGGCCGGGCGGCCGTCTTCTCGGGCTCGTACTCCACGGACACCCGGCAAGAGAGGCCAGCGAGAGTCATGTGCGTGGCCGAGTCAACCATGTATCGGTGGAGCAAGCTCGGAATGATGCGGCGTGGTATTGGGTACGTTTTTCGTCAACTCCGTACACTTTCTACCGTATTATTTGATTCGGGAGCATCACATTCATTCATAACTGATCAATTTGTGGCAAAATATAACTTATCTATGAGTACAATGAAGAACCCACGATAGTTAGCACTCCTGGGGGAGAAATGAAAACTGGTCATATATGCCCACAAGTAAAGATTAATATCATGGGGGTAGACTTTCTTGCTAATCGGTAGTTCTAAAATCATGGGGAATAGATGTCATTCTTGGTATGGATTGGTTAAGGAGTTGTGATGGAGTTATTCGGTATCGGAAGAGGTCGATGCGTTAACCGGTCCTCAAGGGGAAAGAGTAGAGTATGTGAGTGCACCCTCATCTGTCAAAGGAGTTATGAACTCGTTGAAGGCAAGGCCTTGGAGGATATAAGGGTAGTGAATGAATTCCACTGATGTGTTTCCGGAGGATTTGCCGGGTATGCCACCCGATCGTGACATTGAATTTAGTATTGAACTTATACACAGTACTTGCTCCCATATCTAAAAGACCATATAGAATGGATGTTAAAGATCTAGGCTTGAATTAAAGAAACAAATTGAAGAATTACTTAGTAAAGGGTTTATCCGTCCTAGTTCATCACCATGGGGAGCCCCCACACTCTTCGTTGATAAGAAGGATGGATCTAGGAGGTTGTGTATAGACTATCGATCACTTAACGAGGTTACTATCAAGAATAAATACCCTTTACCTCGGATTGAGGATTTGTTTGATCAAATGAGAGGAGCTAAGGCTTTCTCTAAGATAGATCTTAGATCGGGTTATCATCGGTTGAAAATCCGTGTGGAGGATATACCAAAGACGACATTCACTTCTAGATACGGGTTATATGAGTTCACTGTGATGTCCTTTGGCCTGACCAATGCACCAACATACTTTATGTATTTGATGAACAAGGTATTCATGGAGTATCTGGATAAGTTTGTTGTGGTATTCATTGATGATGTATTGGTATTCTCTCGGAGTGAAGAAGAACATGAAGAACATCTGAGGCTTGTGTTACAGAAGTTACGGGAACATCAGTTGTATGCCAAGTTCAGCAAGTGTGCTTTTTGGTTGAAGGAGGTCTCTTTTCTCGGACACATCATCACAGATGGAGGCATAGCAGTCGATCCAAGCAAGGTTCGGGATGTATTGAACTGGAGTCCGCCTAAGAATGTGCCAGAGATCAGAAGTTTCCTTGGACTTGCAGGATACTATCGGAGGTTCATTGAAGGGTTTTCTAAGATAGTGAAGCCACTTACCACTCTGCTCGAGAAAGGAAGAGAATTCAAGTGGGATGAGAAGTGTCAGGCTAGTTTTGAGGAGTTGAAGAAGAGGCTGACCACAACACCTGTGTTGATCATGCCAGACATACACAAAGGGTTCGATGTATACTGTGATGCCTCTCGGCAAGGTTTGGGATGTGTGTTAATGCAAGAAGGAAAGGTAGTAGCTTATGCTTCAAGACAGTTGAGGAAACATGAGCGAACTATCCTACTCATGATCTTGAGTTGGGCTGCGGTTGTTCACGCATTGAAGATCTGGAGACATTACATGATTGGAAACAAGTGTAAGATCTTTACTGATCATAAGAGTCTGAAGTATATCTTTACTCAGAAGGATCTGAATTTGAGGCAAAGGAGATGGTTAGAGTTGATCAAAGATTATGATTTGGATATCCAGTATCATCCAGGAAAAGCGAATGTTGTGGCAGATGCTTTGAGTCGGAAGGGACAGACTAACATGCTATTGGGACACCTGTTACCTCAGGAGCTATGTTGGGAGATGGCACAGCTTAACTTGGGAATGGTTTCTTCGAGTGAGACTCTGACGTTAGAGATCGAGTCGACTCTTGAGCAGGATATCAGGAAGGGACAGTTGACTGATACCAAAATTGCAGAATATAGGAAGTTGATTAAGTTGGGCAAAGTTCCGGAATTTAGAGAAGATGAGCAAGGAACAGTGTGGTTTAAGAACAGAATCTGTGTACCTGAGATCAAGGAATTGAGAGAAGTTATCTTGAAGGAAGCACACGATTCAGCTTACTCTATACACCCTGGTAGTACCAAGATGTATCAGGATTTGAAGCAGAGATACCGGTGGTATGGGATGAAGAAAGATGTGGCGGCTCATGTAGCTTTGTGTGATGTGTGCCAAAGAGTGAAGGCCGAGTATCAAAGACCGGCGGGATTGCTACAACCTCGAAGGTACCCAAGTGGAAATGGGAGGAAATCGGTATGGATTTCATAGTAGGATTACCTCGTACTCGTGACGGGTATGATTCTATTTGGGTTATTGTGGATAGACTAACCAAGGTAGCGCACTTCATTCCGGTGAAGACGACCTATACGGGAGTGAAGCTAGGCCGAGTTGTATAATTCAAGGATTGTGTGTTTGCACGGGGTACCGAAGAAGTTAGTGTCGGATCGAGGCACACAGTTCACCTCACGGTTTTGGCGAAGTTGCATGAATCGATGGATACAAAGTTAAACTTCAGCTCGACGATACCATCCTCGGACGGATGGACGGACGGAGAGAACAAATCGGATACTCGAGGATATGTTGAGAGCTTGTGCGTTGAAGAACGATGGCGAGTTGGGATAAGAGTTTGCCTTATGCGAGTTTGCTTACAACAACGGCTATCGATCCGGCATCAAAATGGCACCTTTTGAAGCTCGTATGGAAGGAAGTGTAGAACACCGTTGTTTTGGAATCGGACCGGTGAAAGGCAATTCTTTGGGCCAGACAGTATACGAGAAGCAGAAAAGCAAGTTGAAATCATAAGGGAGAATCTTAAGGCCGCACAGTCAAGACAGAAGAGTTATGCTGATCCTCGGCGAAGAGAGGTGATCTTGGAAGTCGGTGATTATGTATACCTCAGAGTGTCACCTATTCTGGGGTTACGAAGGTTTAATGTCAGGGGAAAGTTATCACCTCGATTTATCGGACCTTTCAAGATTTTGGAACGGAAAGGAGAAGTAGCATACCAGTTAGAGTTGTCAGCACAGCTATCAGGAGTTCATGACGTGTTTCATGTATCTCAGCTAAAGAAATGCACAAGTGAGGTTAGAATAGAACCGGTACAGTTAGAGGATATTCAAATGGAGAATGATCTGACGTACAAGGAATACCCTGTTAAGATCTTGGATGTGTCGAAAGAATTACCGGGAGTAAGATCATCAGAATGTGTAAAGTGCAGTGGAGTCATCACACCGAGGAAGAGGCAACTTGGGAAAGAGAGGATGAACTCAAGGAAGACTTCCCTCAGCTGTTCTCTAAATCTTCTGAATCTCGGGACGAGATTCTCTTTAAGGGGGTAGGATTTGTGACACCCTAAAATTCCATCACTGAAATTACTTAGCAACTTAAATTGTCTTAGGGATTTAAGGAGATTAAAATGCTAAATAAAATTGAGCTCTAAAAATATTAAAGATAATATAATAAACTTAGAAACAACAAGTGTTTGTGCATCATCAGTTGACTTGCATGGTTTTTGGTTGCTTGTGTGGTCTCTAAAAAGTCTATAAAATATTTGAGAAAAGTTTGCAAAAGTTTGATTTGAATTTGAGTTGAAAATGGATTTGAAAATGAAGTTTGAAAAAAAAGAAAAAAAAAACAAAAGCGCGCCCGGCTCTATTTAGCCCAGGCGGCCCAACCCAGCTTCCCCGCCGGCCCACCGCTCCCCCCTTTCCCTTTTCTTTTTCGCAGCGGCGCCGACAGGCGGACCCCACCTGTCAGCCCCCTTTCCCCCTCCTTCCTTTCTTCTTCCCCGCGTCCGCCGGCCGCCGCGCGCGTGCCGCCCGAATCCGCCTCGCCCCCGCCCTCTCCCCTTCCTTTCCCTTCTCCGTGAGCATGCCAATTAAGGCAATTACTCTCCACCCAAAACCCACGGCCGTTTCCCTTACCATCTTTAAGCCCGGACGGCCCGCCGGCCATCAATGGCAAGCCGCCGCCGCCCCGACCCCTAGCCGCTTCGCCTACCCTCCCTCGGACCCTTATAAGCTCGCTCACGCACTCCTTGGCTCCCCTTTCGCCTCTGCAACACACACGCGCACGAGCCCGAGCTCCAATTTCAACGGCGCCGCCGCCCTCGGTTTCCGCCGCCGCCGTCGATTCGTCGCCGCCGGTGATGGGGCTGGGCCTTACGCCCGTTTCCGTTGATCATTAGGTTTGCAAGGGGCTTGACAAGCTCATGTGCCTGCGGGTTCACGCCCTCGACGCCCGTGGCGGCGCGCGCCCGAGCTCACCGGAGCGCCGCCCGAGCCGCCGCCGTCACCAAGCCGCTCGTTGTCGCCTCCTCTACACCCTTTGGCCCGTTCTCATCTCCTGTGTGTGGTAAGCAACTCTCCCTACCCAATTTGCCTCCTTATCGCGCCCAGTGCCCTCCCCGCGAGCTCGCCAGAGTAGCGGCTCCGCCCCCTTCCGGCGCCGGCCACCGTAGAAGCCCGAGCCCCTCCCCTGAACCCCCAGTTGCGTGCGCAATCTCCTCGGCTACGTGTAGCACCCGCTCGTGCACGAGAAGACGGCCGGGAGCTCACCCCGAGCTTGCGCCGGCGAAGCGTCGCCACGCGCCGCCGCGCCGCCCCTTGTTCCCGGCGTCATCGCCGCCGCCCGCCGCACGCATTCGTCCGGCGCCGTTGGATCACGCGTGGACGATGGGGATCACGTACCCCTTCGGTTTAAGAGGTTGGTCCACGGTGAGCCCATGGACCGCGCCTACGGCGGGTCCACGGTGCACCCTTGCGCCATCCGCCGTTGGATCTCGGATCCACGGTGCTTGAGTGGCGGTTTGGTTTAAGAACCCCAGGTTTTCAAATAATAGCCGGCCGGTCCTTCCACCTTTGAAAATAATCACGGTTAGGTCTCGATTCTTGCAAACTAGCCCCTATCTACCCTCCGTTTAATCTTGTTTTAAGCCCTTTTCACTTCTTTTTGCACCTAGACCCTCTGATTTAATTTATAAAAATGTTTTAGCCCCTGAATTTATTCATAAACAACCCTGTAAACATAGTTTTCTTGCAAATAGGCCCCGAAAACTGTTTTAATCATATCTTTCTCATTTTAACTCCGTTTTTAGCGTTCTATATACCGAAATGATGGTCTCGATGAGTAGAATCTTTTAAACAGTAAATTTACCAGTTTTATTACTGTTTGGTGTACTGTTTTGTTTATTGATTGTTATCCATGTTTGACTCGTAGATATCGTGCCCATTTTCGTCCGAGCTCCCCGTCGGAAGTGATCGGGAAGAACTTTGTCTTTGAAGAGGATTTCACCCGGCTTGTAGAGGAAGGCAAGTGGATTTCCCCCTCTGCATAATCTTTTTGGACCTATGACACGCATGTTAAACAATGTTTACTATTCCTTTGTTGTTATGCATAAATCTGATGGGCAAACACCTAGCTAAGGACTTGATTAGATGCTTTATCACTTTACCTTGATCAACCCTGTTTAAACAAATGTTTGGGGTAGATAAAAGCTTAGCTTGCTCAACATAAGTTTGGTTATGCTTGTTTATGTTATACATCTCAGTTTTGCTTATAAACATGTTTGTGCTTAAACCAAGATAACTTGATATAATCGGAACATGGAGAACCACCCAAGATAACGGTACAACCACGGTCCACATGGCTCCGGCTTAGCCAATTAATTAGGAGAGTGGGGTAGGCGATAGCTCTTTTCCAAGAGGGGCACGGGGGCCGGAGTTGAAGGGGTATAGCCCGGTTCTTTTGGGGTAGCAGCCTTGGCTAAGGTGCTGACCATTAGGGAGGGTTATGGTCCGCTCCTCTGCTGTAACTGTTGCGGGCTGTTGGTTTCTCTTCTTTCCTTTGTAAAGGCTTCGTAGTGGACCCCTAGCCACTCACCTTGGAAGTGTTTAAGGGTCTAGCTAACCCGGGCAAGATGGGGAACACGAACTGTGGGTAAAGTGTACAACCTCTGCAGAGTGTAAAACTGATCGATCAGCCGTGCTCACGGTCACGAGCGGCTTGGACCCTCACATGATTAATAAACTTGAAGATTAATGCAAATCATGGGTTGAAGGTTTGGTTTGAGGTTTCTTTTAAGGTTAAGTGGGTTGGTATACACTTACATCTAGTAACTAGGTGCTTGCTAATAAAACTTGACCAACTTATAAAATGCTTACCGCTGTGAACCATAGCCAATCCTTGATGGTCTTGCATTTTTCCCCCACTTGCTGAGCTCCAACCATAAGTGTGCTCACCCTTGCTTACCGCTGTTCAGAGGAGAACGTCGGAGGCGAGGACGAGTATTGGAGCGACTTCGAGGAGTTCTAGGCATGCGGATCCCCCAGTCATCATGCCTGTGGATGTCAGCGATGGAGTTGCTCGTCTTCGTTTAGTTATCGTCTTGTTCGGACCTTCGAGTCCACCCTTATGGATGTAATAAAGGATGTCATACTGGTTTAAACTCTTGTACGTTTTATTACAGCAATGGTATTACTCTCGTTTTGTCTAATCATGTGTGTGTAAATGATCCTGGCGCACATATGAGATGCATTCGGTTTTCCTTGTAAAATCGGGTGTGACAAACGAAATCTTCGAGGAAACACTTGATCGCTAGGAAAAGATTCAACTTGATAATTCAACTATAATAATGATACATACACAAGATCACCACCGGGATTCTTCCTTGATCTTGCTTCTAGCTCCGGAACTCCGACGTGGTCTTCCGTGCAAGGTTCCCACGTCGACTAGAGAAACCCTAGTCAACTAGCTCGACCCTCTCCTCTCCGAGATGGTGTCCCTCTCTTCTCTGCTCCCTCGGCGGCCGATGACGAATTCTTCTCTCGCGTGGCTCTCGGTCGGGGGCTATAAATAGCCCGATTGGCGGCTAGGGCAAAGGAGGGGGCAAATGGGCCCTGGAATGGGCGGGCCGGCCGGACCCGGGCCGGCCGGCCTGGGCCCATCCGGGCCCGGCCCCGAGGCTGCTTTGCTCTACGTCGGTTCCCTTGCTTCTCGGATGTTTCCCCCTTCGCATGTAGGTCCATGTTGTCGGTTTCTCTCCGAATTGGACTCAACTCCTTGTCTTGCAAGATTCGACGCACTTTTACGGTCGGGTCCTCGGAGTCCGCCGTCTTCTCGGATCAAGTCCCTGGCTTCTTGGAGTTAAGTTTGCTTCGTTGCATGACTTGTACGGGGCTTCACGGTCTTGTCATGAGGTGCTTGATGAACTTATCCCGAAAGTCTTGCATTTAACACTAAAACCCTGCATAAACATTAAACTCCAAAACCGACATGCACACGTGAACTTGTTATACCACGGGGGTTAGTACCAATGGATAAGGTATAAAACTCATGCCAACACCGAAGGTAAACTCATGGCTAGGTTGACGGATTTTCACCGTCAACAGCTTGCATCCCTAGTTATTAGGTGAGGGTAGTTTAGTCTTTTGGGTGCCTCCATATATACTCATTGAGTGGATGGATGGCAGCCAACTCTTGGAACCCTAGCTCATTTGTTTTTCCTTTTTCGTTCTCCATTTTCCCTAGTTTTTCCTAGGACTAGCTTGAGAGCTTCATATGAGATCTAGAGAGAGGGATGGATGTTTGGGTGGCAAGCTAGACCTTGTACGAACCTTTCATGGTATGTATAGATGGTTCGGCGTTGTTCCTCAAGGTGGTTTTCCCGTCTCTTTTGTGGTGATTTTTCGGAGCTCTTTGTTGGTGGTGTTTTGAGAATGATTTCTTGAGGTCTTTGGTGGGTGTCACGTATGAGGTTCTTGTGCCTCTTTGGCTGGTGACTTTGCCCCTAAATCTCTCTTGAATCGGACTCGATTTGGTGGTTTTTTGAGTTGGGCGAGTTCTTGACCTAGAGAGGCGATTTCGTCGATTTCTCTTGATTGTGAGCGTTTCGGGTCGATTCCTTTGAGGTAGAGGTTGCCCAGGAGGTAACCCAGCTAATCCCGAAGTTTCGCTGCAATCCGTGGAGTGATTCGGGAGATCGGGTGCGAGGAAGTTAGGGTTTGACCCGCGGGCTGTTTTTTTACGGGAGAGGCGGTCTAACCGCCCGGAGGGGGCGGTCTAACCTCCCCGGGTGTTTCCGGTGTCGAAGTTTTGTTTCGCCGGATTTTCCTCCGTGAGTTTGTTCGCCTTGATCGAGAGGAGCGTCTGGGTGAAATTTCGGGTCGTTCTCGTGCCGTTTGCTAGGTGTTCTTGGTTGGAGTTCGTTGTTGGGTACAGGAGGTTAGACCGCCCCTGGTAGCCGGTCTAACCGCCCCTAGGCCCCTGGGTGGAGTTTTGGTTTTTGACAAGATTTTACGGTAGCTAGCATGGCTCGACCGAGAGATCTCTCGTTGGTGAAACTGTGGTGCGTTTTGGTGCTCGGAAGAGGCGTTTCGGAGGATTTCTTGGTTGCCTGGTGGAGGCGGTCTAACCGCCCCCTATACCCGGTCTAACCGCCCCCTTCTGGTTAGCCAGCTTTCGAGTGGTTTCCGCTGTCGTGGGTGCGTGTGTGTTGAAGTTGCTGGTAGAGTTTGTTCCTAGGACCAGTAGCACTCCAGTGGCTACGTGGTTTTGGCAAACGAAAGGAAGAAGTGCGGAGTGTGTGATTTTGGGGCTCCGACCTAGCAAGTTCATCTTATCGGAGTTTCAATCTCCTTCGAGAAGAATTTTTATCGGCTCCCATTCACTCCCCCCCTCTCTGGTCACCTAATCGTTCCTTCAGTTCTTTTGCCTTTGATTCCCCTCCCAAATCCGTGAGTTAAGGGGCTCAATTTTGGGGTTTTCGGTGTTCTAGGTTTACAGGAGTTCTTGGCGGGATTTCTTCGATTCCTCTTGATTTGGCAAGTTTTGGTGGACAAAATCTTGGCTATGGACTCCTCATGAGGTGCTCATACTACCCCCAAAGTCTTGTTCAAGTCCATGGAGCGATTCGGGAGATCAAAGTTTGGATTTGGAGGAGTTGACCCGCGGGTGTTGTTCATCCCGAGCTGCCCAGGTTACACCGGTCTGATCGGTGCTCTTGACCGGTCTGACCGGTGCGAGCCACTTGTGGGATTTGCCTCGGGTGAGCTGCTTGACTCGTGTGTCTTTGGGTCTTGGTGCTGCTGGTCAGTTCTTGGTCTGTTTGGAGGTGTTTTGCTAGTTTTTGGTGTAGGGTTTTCCTTCCGTGCAGGCTGTGTTTTACGGGTGTTTTTGTTCTAGGGCCTAGAGAAGTCGTTGAGGCTCTCTGAACACTTGTTGTGCGGCTGCTGTAGCCACCGCCCTGACCGGCTCTGTCCACCGGTCTGACCGGTGTAACCGGTCTGACCGGCGCGGGCCATAGGTCTGACCGGTGCAGCACAGGCAGCAAGCCGTGCAAGTTCCGCTATGCGTGTTGGTGTGGTTTGGCTCGCAAGGTTGTTTGTTGGTTCCTAGGTCCAGTAGCACTTCAGTGGCTGCGTGGGCTTGGCCAACTTAGGTAGTGAGTCGGAGACGTGTGTTGGAAGCTGTGTTTGTCTTGTTGGAGTCTTCATCTCCTTCGAGAAGAATTTTTATCGGCTCCCATTCACTCCCCCCCCCTCTCTGGTTCGCCGTATTGGTCCTTCAGCACCACAACGCCGACGACACTCTGGCCAGCACTCTCGACAGGCGCGGATGGAATGACGTCGGGCCGCGCGTGTCGCCTCACAATGCGACGCACCCACCGATGAGGCGGCAACCGCACCCGCGGGGGGTCCGCAGTTCCTAAGACGCGATTGCCCCACGTCATGCGCAACGCTGCGATGGCTTACGCCTCATCCGCGAGCACTGAAGTGGCAGGTACGAGGACCTTCCCGGCCACCACCTCCTGGCGGCCAGGAACCTCATCGCCACCACAACGACGAGTCCTACCACGGCTCCACCAGCGAGCTGCCACCCGCCACCTCACACGGGTACGCAGAGTGGGACTTCTCCAGTGTGCCGGATCCGGTGATGTTCCAGCGGTTCCTCGACGCCGCGGACTACTGGTTCGGCTACTCCGACGACTCCAGCGCCGGGAGCTACATCCCCGCGTGTGAGTGCTTCGTGGTGGTCGTCGACGACCGGGAGAACGACGCAAACGCGGCAGGGGCCGGCGACAGAGAAGCCCCTCGGGACCTGGGAACTGGACTACTCCAGGGCGCGGGGCCGAGCGTACCCCCCACCTCGCCAGCGGGGGCACCGACATCAACGCGCAGCTGGCTCAAGCGCGCGAGCTCGAGGCCAAGCTGGCGGAGGAGTACCGTGCGGTACGGTTGCTTCGCGCCTCCATCGCTGGAGAAGCCTCAGCTCGCGGCGAGCGCGCACATGAGCTAGGCAAGCAAGCCCGCAAGCACATCAACGCCGACTTCGACGTCAACAACCCAAACACGCCCCCGTGAGCGAGCCAGAAGATCATCACAGCTGCGACACTGCTGCGAGCCATGCCCGCTCTCTCGACACCCGAAGCGCAAAACCTGTACCGCGAGGCGCAGGCGCTCATTGAGCAGGCGGTCGTGCAACAGGCTGAGAGCTCGTCGTCTCGCATCCGCCAGTAGGGAAGCGCGCGGGACGACGGGGGCGTGCACGGCCCCGAGGCGTCGGTTCACACGGGCGGCGCGACGAGACAACCTGCCAACCAAGGTCGAATGCTGGCCAAGGAGCGGATCCTTGACACGCGCGGGCAGGCCCAGGACGGCGACGCTCGCAACATCATCAAGGCCCGGTAGACGGGCAACGCAAAGACACGGGCGGCGGCAGGCTACCACCCACGGCGGGGTGGGCGCTACGACAGTCGTGAGGACCGCTCACCGACGCCGGAGCCCCGGGGACCCACGTGTTCAGCCGGGAGATCCGCAGGGTGAGCTTTCCTCAACGCTTCCGCCAGCCCACTTCGATCGACATGTACACGGGGGAGACGGACCCCCGTGTATGGCTCAACGATTATCGCCTGGCGTGCCAGCTGGACGGAGCCACCACCGACGAGGTCATCATCCGCAACCTGCCACTACACCTCGCCGATTCTGCGCGGACGTGGCTTGAGCACCTGCCGCCCAGTCAGATCCACAACTGGGACGACTTGGTCCGCACCTTCGTGGGGAACTTCCAGGGCACGTACGTACGCCCTGGGAACTCCTGAGATCTGCGCGTGTGCACCCAGAAGCCCGGCGAGTCGCTTTGAGACTTCATACGGCCCTTTTCCAAGCGCTGCACGGAGCTCCCGAGCGTTGCCCAGTCCAAGATCGTGCACGCCTTCCTCGAGGGTACGACCTGCTGGGACCTCGTGCGCAAGCTCGGGCGCAGCCCGCCGGTTGACTCCAACGAACTGTTCGACACTGCCACCAGCTTTGCCTCCGGCGAAGAGGCGGTGGGGGCCATCTTCGACGGCAAGAAGGGCAAGCGCGTGGACGACACGCCCGCGGAGGGCAAAAAGTCCAAGGAGCCCCAGCAGAAGCATAAGCGGGGCAAGAAGGGCAAGAAGCCGCGTCGCGAGCCGCGCGCGCAGGGACATGACGACGACGACGGGGACGAGGCCCTCGCAGTTGACCCAGCTCGAAGGGGTCCTCGAGCGGCTCCTCGAGGCCCCAGCGTATTCGACGACATGCTGAAGAAGCCCTGCCTGTACCACAAGACACCGGTCAACCACACCCTCGAACAATGCGATATGCTCAAGAAGTACTACAGCCGCGCCACTGCGAAGGATGGCGAGGCCAAGAAGGACGAGGGTGACGGTGACGCCGGCGGATTCCCCACGGTGGAGAACGTCTTCCTCATCTTCGGGGGACCGACCGTGGACATGTCCAACAGCCAGCGCAAGCGGAAGCGGCACGAGGTCCTCGCCACAGAAAAGGCTCCTCTCTCCTTCCTCGACTGGTCGGAGGACGCCATCACCTTCAGTCGCGAGGATCATCCGAACCGCATCCCCAAGCCGGGCCAGTACCTGTTAGTCGTTTACCCGGTCATCGGCAACGCGCGGTTCTCTAAGGTGCCGATGGACGGGGGCAGTAGCCTCAACATCCTCTACGCGCACACCCTGCGCCTGCTGGGGGTAGGGTTGGACCAGCTGCGACCCAACATGATGCCGTTCCATGGCATCGCGCCGGGCAAGCGCGTCCAGCCCCTCGGGCAGATCGATCTGCCAATCTGGTTCGGCACGCTAGACAACTTCCGCAAGGAGACACTCACCTTCGAGGTGGTGGGGTTTAGGGGTGAGTACCGCGCCATTCTTGGGCGGTTGTGCTACGCCAAGTTCATGGCGGTCCCAAACTACACCTACCTCAAGATGAAGATGCCGGGGCCCAAGGGCATCATCACCGTGGGCTCATCGATCGAGCACGCGTTCGACTACGACGTCGAGTGCGTGGAGCACCCTGAGGCACTGGCACTGGATGAAGCGCTTGTGGCGAGCATGGAGAAGCTGGTCAACGAGGACCTCGACTCCACCGCCAAGCACGCCGGCAGCTTCGAGGCTGCTGAGCAAACCAAGGAGGTGCCCCTCGACCCTGCTGCCCCCGTGGGCAAGGCGTTGAGGGTCAGTTCTACCCTCGACCCAAAATAGGAAGTGGTGCTCCTTGACTTTCTCCGCGCCAATGCCGACCTCTTCGCGTGGAGCCCCTCGGATATGCCAAGCATCCCGAGGGAGGTGACCGAGCACTCCCTTGATATCCTGCCTCACTTCCGCGCCGTACAACAGCAGCTGCGCTGCTTTGATGAAGAGCGGCGCCAGGCAATCGGAGTAGCGCTGCGGAAGCTCCTCGAGGCCAGGTTCATCAAGGAAGTGTTCCACCTTACGTGTCTAGCTAATCCTGTACTAGTTAAGAAAAAGAACGGGAAGTGGCAGATGTGTGTAGATTATACTAGTTTGAATAAAGCATGTCCCAACGTTCCTTTTCCTTTGCCACGAATCGATCAAATCATTGACTCGACTGCAGGGTGCAAACTCTTATGCTTTCTTGATGCCTATTTCGGGTACCACCAAATAAAAATGAAGGAGTCCGACCAGCTTGCAACTTCATTCATCACGCCATTCAGAATGTACTGCTACGTAACGATGTTGTTTGGTCTCCGAAACGCAGACGCTACATACGAGCGATGTATGCAACATGTTTTCGGAGATCACATCAGGCAGACCGTTGAGGCTTACGTAGACGATATAGTCGTAAAAACCAGGAAGGCAGACGACCTGGTTAATGACCTGCGCGTGGCGTTCGACTGCCTATGAGCCAACAGGGTGAAGCTGAACCCCGAGAAGTGAATTTTCAGAGTGCCGCGAGGCATGATGTTGGGGTGCATAGTTTCCCAGCGGGGCATCGAGCCCAACCCTGAGAAGGTCACAACCCTCGAGCAGATGGGCCTGATTCGAGACCTTAAGGGGGTCCAGGAGGTGCTGGGGTGCCTTGCCGCTTTGAGCCGCTTCATCTCGCGGCTTGGCGAAAAGGGGTTGCCCCTCTACCGACTCTTGAAAAAGCACGAGCGTTTCTCCTGGACCGTCGAGGCCCAGGAGGCGCTTGACAAGCTCAAGGTAACACTCGCCCATGCACCCATCTTGACGCCGCCCCAAGACGGCGAACCTCTGTACCTCTACGTCACCGCAACCACTCAAGTGGTCAGCGCAGTCATCGTGGTGGAGCGTACAGAGGAGGGACACGCCCTGCCAGTCCAGCGGCCCGTTTACTACGTCAGCGAAGTGCTGTCCGAGACCAAGGCGCGGTACCCGCAGATCCAAAAGCTGCTCTACGCGGTGGTGCTCGCACGGCACAAGCTTCACCACTACTTCGAGGCCCATCCGGTTATGGTGGTCTCCTCCTTTCCGTTGGGGGAGATTATCCGAAACCCGGACGCGGCGGGCAGGATCGCCAAGTGGTCGGTGGAGTTAATGGGCGAAATGCTCGCCTATGCGCCACGCAAGGCGATCAAGTCCCAGATCCTGGCAGATTTCGTCGCCGAATGGACGGACACATAGCTTCCACCGCCGCAAGTCCAGGCTAAGTGCTGGACCCTCTACTTCAATGGGTCAATGATGAAAACCGGGGCAGGCGCGGGCCTACTCTTCATCTCACCCCTCGGGGAGCACATGAGGTACGTGGTGCGCCTGCATTTCCCCGCATCAAACAACATGGCGGCCTCAGAATCGCCATCGATGGCGTCCCTTCTATGCGGCCTCAGAATTGCCATCGAGATGGGCATCAAGCGCCTCGACGTTAGGGGGGACTCGCAGCTCGTGATCGACCAGGTCATGAAGAATGCGAGTTGTCACGATGACAAGATGGAGGCGTACTGCAACGCCGTACGGGCCCTCGAAGACAAGTTCTACAGCGTAGAGCTTAATCACGTGCCCCGCCGGTACAACGAGGAGGCGGACGAGCTCGCCAAAATTGCATTGGGGTGTATCACCGTTCCCCTGAACATTTTTGCGCGGGATGTCGCCAGACCATCCGTCAACCTCGAGCCGACACCCTCGAACCAAGAAGAACCCTCGGCGGCTACCTCGGACCCAACGGGTGTGGAGCCTATGGACGAGGACCCCTCAAACGAGGCGTTCGTACTCTCCCTGCTCGAGGGGTATGGCGCGGACGAGGCCAAAGCCATGGACATAGAACCAGTCCCCCGCGCGGAGAACTGGCGTGACAAATACATTGCGTGGATGGACCGAAGGGAACTTCCCCCGGACCGATCCGAGGCCAGACGCATCGCCAGGATGACCAAATCATTCACCCTTGTGGACGGCGAGCTGTATAAGCGCGCTGCAACAGGCGTCCTACAGCGACGTGTGCCCATCCCTCAGGGGCGCGAGCTCCTTCGAGATATTCACACGGGCGTGTGCGGCCACCACACAGTGTCGCGCACCCTCGTGGGCAATGCATTCCGCCAGGGCTTCTATTGGCCCATTGCGGTTGCTGATGCCAGCGAGATCGTGCACACCTGTGAAGGGTGCCAGTTGTATGCCCGCAAGACTAACCTCCTTGTGCACGCCCTCCAGACAATCCCCGTCACATGGCCCTTTGCCATGTGGGGGCTGGACATCGTCGGGCCCTTGTGAAAAGCGCTCGGGGGCTACACCCACCTGCTGGTTGCCATCAACAAGTTTTCCAAGTGGGTCGAGGTGCGCCCGATCACAAATCTCAGGGCAGAGTAGGCCGTGACGTTCTTCACCGACATCATCTACCGGTTCGGGGTGCCTAACTCCATCATCACCGACAACGGGTCCCAATTCACCGGCAGGAAGTTCCTGGAGTTCTGCGACAAGTTCCACATCCGCGTGGATTGGGCGGCCGTGGCGCATCCACAGACCAACGGTCAAGTGGAGTGTGCCAACGGCATGATCTTACAAGGTCTCAAGCCCAGAATTTTCGACAAACTGAACAAGTCCGGTCGAAAATGGCTCCAGGAGCTACAGGCGGTCGTGTGGAGCCTCAGAACCACCCCGAGCAGGTCCACGGGATTCACCCCGTTCTTCCTAGTCTATGGCGCGGAGGCTATCCTCCCCACGGACTTGGAATGCGGGTCGCCCAGAGTCTGGGGCTACGACGAGGGCACCAACCAGTGAGCCCGCGAGGACTCGCAGGACCAACTGGACGAGGCCCGCACCGTGGCCCTGATGCATTCAGCAAGGTACCAACAGGCTCCGAGGCATTACCAGGCCCGGAGGATACGGCGCCGAGACTTCAATGAAGGGAACCTAGTCCTAAGGCCACGCCAAGACAGTCGAGGCCGCCACAAGCTATCACCCTTGCGGGAGGGACCGTACGTCGTGATGAAGGTGCTCAAGCCCGGCACTTACAAGCTGGCCAACGAGGATGGTGAAGAACTCACCAACGCTTGGAACATCCAACAACTACGTCGCTTCTACCCTTAGAAATGATTTCCAAGTTCTTTTATTATTTACACACCCAACACCCCAGTTGGATGTACGAATGCAAATTCCACCGAGACGAATAAATATAAAGGGCAACTCAGCTTTCCCCTGAAAACCAAGCTACCCTCAGGGGCTACTGCGGGGGGCATCCCCCCCCCCCCCCCAAATGGTCCATTTTTTCACAAAAACCTGTCGCAAATGTACTAAGTACGCCTCGACCCAAGTTTTGGGTGGACTTACGCGGGACGCGAGCGGCCAAAGGGTGAAGAAGCGCGAGTCGGGGATAGCCTACGCCTCTGGCAGGATATGGCCCTTCCCCCTCGCCACTTCGCCTACAAGCTACTCGTGCAAACGAACCTTTCCCAGCCAAGGTTCACCTAAGAAAATTGGGAGGCAGAACAACACAATTGCCAGAGTAAAAAATGACTGCTTCAATCTACAAACATCCAAATGTTTCAAATAAGTAATCGTTTAGTACACAGCCACATGGCTCGAATGCTAACACTTAAAACGACAAGGGCAGAAATGCCCAGTGATCTTCAGGCTCGGGGGTCACCTGCCGCGGGAGCATCCAGGAACAGGAAGTCCGTGAAGTCCTCGGCGAGGATGTCGGTGGCAGGAGCGGTGAGCGCGTCCGTGCGGTTCATCGCCACCTCGTCATCGACGCCGATAGGGACAACGTAGCCCATAGAGACAACTTCGAGGTCGACCTGATAGTGGGAGGTGTCACACCGGTTTTAAAGGCAAAACCGAATGCATTGATCACGTGTGCGCCAGGATCAAGTTACACACACGCTTAGACATTATGAATACCAAAATCGGTGCCACACGAATAAAGAGTTATTACAAGCCATAGTCTTAAACGAAACTTAAATAAACGAGTTCTCGCGGCGGACAAAACGCCTCCACAGTACCGATCGAAGACTACGCACACCTAGAACTCCTGGAAATCTCCTGGAATATCGTCAAAGTTCTCCCAGTCTGAGCAGCAAATCCGGGTATTGTAGATGCAAGAGAATAAACAAGCGTGAGCACATTTCGTACTCAGCAAGGGAAAAACAACATAACATGCGAGGCCATATGGTGGATGGCTAAGGTTCCAGCACTTTAGCATTTTAGTTGGTCAAGTTTTATTAGCGACCTGATTACTAAAAGTGTAAGTTCATACCAACCCAATTAATAATATATAAGCATCAAAAATAAAGAGATAAACCACAATTTAAACATTAAAGTTCCATAATTTAATCATGTGAGTGTCCAGGCCGCTCTTGACCGTGAGCACGGCTAATCGATTAGTTTAACACTCTGTAGAGGTTGTACATCTTTACCCACAAGCAGCGTAAAAGCTCCGAAGAACTTTGGACCCAACCATGCGGTGTTTGCAAGACACCATACCACACTTCCGAGGTGTGATCGCATAGGGACGCTACATGGCCTTTACAAAGGTTCCCTAGCAAGTTATGACCCACAAGGTCCGGATCGATTAGCAAGGTATAAAGTCCCCTAGCGAGGTCAATACCCCACCATAAAAGAATAACTCACCCAACCCCCTGCTAGAGCGAGTCCATACCCCACGGTACCGCCGATCCCTTGTCCTTATCGGGTAAGACCATCCCATGCTAAAGTTCCTAATTAATCGGCCAAGACCATTGCCCATTAGTTCTTGTGGTTGTCTTGTTTTCCGGGTGGTTCTCCATGTTCCGATTACACATTAAAGTGGTCTTGTAAAGTAAAAGATCATAAACGGAACATGAAATAACAAAAGGTAACCAAGTTGATTATTTCCAATACCCGGTTGAGCATGCTAAGCAATAACTACCACAAGATTAATTTATTTCCCGGCATCAAGGTAAAGGTAGTCAAAAGCTAGGCATGATCCTTAATAGGCTCCCATCAAATTAATGCAAGCAAAAGTAAAAACGGTGAATTTAGATGCATGTTATGTAGGACAAGCGGGCATGCATCAAGGAATACTTGCCTTCAACAAAGCCTTGCTGCTCAAACTCTTGCTCGACTTGATCTTCAAATCCCTCGAACGAATCGCTCTCTACGATCCACAATCATCACATACAAGCATACAATAGAAATAAATAAGAAACAGTCACCAAACAGATCAAACAGATCTAAACAGTAGCATAAAACTAATCTACGCTTCGAGACGAACGCGTGGACATAAAGAACGCTAAAATCGGAGCTAAAACGACCAAGTTATGGGCTCGGGAAGTTTCAGGGACTAATCTGCGAAGATTTGAAAAGGTTTTGGGCTAAAATAAAGAAAAAGGACTAAACTGTAAGAAATCTTATACGGTGGAAGGATATTTTTGTAAATAAAGAAAATCCAGGGGCTTTTCTGCAAAAACGCCAGGGCTGGCGGCGGTTTGACCTAGGGCGGCGGGTTGACCCGGTCTAGATCCGTTGGATCTAGATCCGATGGGCTGTGTGGCGGGTTGCGGCGGCGCGGCTCGGATCCGGGCGTCGGATTTCAATCCGGCGGCCGGGGTCTTGCGCATGCGGCGGGGCGGCGGCCGGCGGCGGGTCGAGGCCGGCGGCGGCGGCGTGGCGGCGGCGCGGGCGGCGGACCTCGCCGGCGGGACCCAATCCGGGTTTTCCCGCCCACGGATGGGGACGCGGAGGGCATCAACACAATGCGCGCGCGCGGCGGACCGGTCTAGGGCGGCGGCCGGGCGGCGGAGCGGCGGAGCGCGGGCGGCCGACGCGGCGGCGCGGCGTGCGGGCTCCCGGCGGCGGCGCTAGGGCGGAGGGGGGCTCGGGGACGGCGACGAGCAACACGAGGGGGCTCCTCACCTCCTTGCGCAACTTCCGGGCGACTTCTTGGCGGCGGAGCGGCGACGGCGGCGGGATTCCACGGCGGCGGCGGCGAGCTCCACACGGCGGCGCGGCTAGGGTTCCGGCGGGCGCAAGGCGGCGGCTTAGGGCTCGGGTTGGGGTCCGGGGGCGGCGGCGCCTTAAATAGCCCGGGCGGGGGGCCTCCTTGGCGTGCGCGCTACGCGCGGGCGCGTCGTGGCCGAGCCGGACTCGGGCGGCGCGGCGGCGGCGGAGTCGGGGCGGGGACGACGGGCGAAGGGGATGACGGTGGGGCCCCTAGGTCGGCGGCACGGGCGCGGGCGGCTGCGACGGGGCGCGTCGGATTCGGATCCGACGGCCGGATCGAGAGCGCGGGCGGCGGGACGCGGCTGCCGGGCCGGCCGGGCCGAAAGCGGGTCGCGGGCGCGGTTAAGGCGGGGCCGCGGCCCGCCGGCGGCGAGCGGGGCTCGCAGTCGGCTTGCGCGGGCCGCGGCGGGGGGCCGTTGGGCTAGAAGGAAAAAAAGGTTAAGGGAAATGGAGAAAGGGTTTAGCATTTTGGCAAAAGGGTTTCAAACCAAAAAGAATTCAAATTTGAATTTGAACTCCAGCAACCAAAAATAATGCGCCAGCATGAATGCCACAAATAATTCCTATATTTCATTAAAGTTATTTAAGAAAAGTGTTAAATGCCTAAAATTAAATAAAACAACCTTATGCTCCTTAAGCAAATAAATGGTTGCTATCAAATTTTAATAAATCCAAGTTTTTAATAGAATTAGGGTGTTACGGAGGCCACCACACCAAGCGCCTTCGGACACCCGGGTGAAGGGCGCGGTGCATGCGCCGGGTGACGTGCCCACCAAGGGCACGGAGGCGGCTCGCCATCGAGCTCCCGGCCTGCGCCTCGCCTTCCCCGACCCCCCGGCATGCCTCGAGGGCGGTGGCCCGCAGCTCCTCCAACTCCTGTTGAGAGGAGTTGTAGGCCGTCAGGACAGCCTGAGCCTAGGTCGTCGAGTTCCCCAGGGCGGTCTGCAAGCCTGAAAATCATAAAAAGTTGGGAGCGGATCCCAAACAAGTCGAACCGACAAGCGAAGGACAGGCGAAAAGCAACTCACCTTCGACCTGCTTCCTCTCCGCCTCAAGGGCCTCGCGCGCGTCCTCAGCCGCCTGCCGCAGGCTGAGAACCGTGGCTTCCTACTCCTCGAGGGACTGGCACAGGTCCTCGTGAGAGACGCTAAGTTGGGTCAGCTCCCCGTTGAGCCGCGAGACTTCTTCATCCCGCTGCTTGAGGGTCGCCTGCGCCCCCTCGAGTGCGGCGCGCTCTTACTGGAGTCGGCCCTGGGCCTTTTCCCGCGCTTGGCACTCACGCTCGAGGGCAGCCCGAGCCTCAGCGAGGGCGGCTCGCTCCTGCTGAAGCTGAGCGCCCGCCTGTTGCTGCGCATCTTGCTCCTGCTGGAGCCGCTCCTCCGTCGAGGCGAAGGAGGCAACCTTGTCTGCCAGGCTGGTCCTCAGCAGCTCGGCCTTCTTAGCCTTCTCCTCGGCCTGGCTCTGCCAGGACCGCGCCCCCTCGAGGGTGGCGCGATCTCACTGGAGCTGAGCTCAGGCGGAAGCCAACTCCCTCTCGAATTCCGCCGCCGCAACCTGCACCGCGGCCGCATCCTCACGCACCTTCTGCAGCGCCTCGTCCTGCTCCAGGAGCGCCGCTCGCACCTTCGAGACTGTGGAGACGTCTTCCGCAGCCTCGGTGTCCTCCTGCAGGAGCTTGTCCCGCACAGCGCGCAGTCGGTACTCCAGCCACGCACTATCGGTTCGTAGGGCTTTGACGAGAGCGTCCAAAGCGTCGTACTAGTCCCGATACCAGTTGTGCTCGGGGACGACGCAGCCGTCTTCCCGCACCACCAGTACCCCCGACACGGGTTCGGGGGCTGGCGCGGGCCAGTTCTCCCACTGACCCCATCCGGGCGGCGGGGCGTCGTCGTCAGGGATCTCCACCACGGCCGCCTGGTCGACCGCGGTGGGGACGGGCTCCGGGGGAACCGCCGGCGTGGGGGTCGCCGCCACCGTGGCTGCCACCACGGTCGCCACCTCCGGCCGCAACCCCGTGGCCTCGGCCGCACCGCGTGGTGGCTCACTCGCCGCCGCAGCGCTTTCTGCTGCCCTCGATGCCCTCGATGAGCACCGCCTGGCGGGCACGGACGTGCCTGACCTTAGCACCTTAGCAGGCACGAGGTCAGGGACGATCGGTGCCGCCCTGTCAACATAGAGACATGAGTTTGAGCTCCAACCCTTCGAAACTCAAGCATCCGAAGAAGCGACTGCTTACCTCAATGTGGAGAAGCCCCGCTTTCTCTTCCTCGAGGGCTCGACGGACGCTGTGGCGGCGGCCGGCGTCGCCGCTACAGCACTCCCAGATGCCTCTACGGTGCGCGCTGGTGCCTCCGCGGCGCGCACCGCCCCTTCCGTAGGCCGCCTGGCGGTGGGCACTTCCGCGCCCGCCCCAGGCGCCTGTTCCTCTGCCGCCTCCACGGCTCTTGGTGAGGGGAGTGCAGGCTCCCACCTCTCAGAGGGGGCCTGCCCCCTGTCGCTCTCTTCCTCTTCTCCCTCTCCCGACGACGAGTACTCCGAGGTCGCCGAATGAGAGAGTCCCTGCTGCTCGCACAATGGGAATTCCTCGTCCCTCTGTTCTCGGTGCTCCCGCCGCCGGATCCCTCGCTCCTTCTTGCGCGCCGCTCGCTCCTGCTCCCCGCCGCCGAGCCGCGCGCACTCGGGCTCGGGGCGTGGGCGGGTCGGACCGCGCGGCGCTCACGGCCACCCTCTGCTGGGAAGAGTGAAATGTCAGAGTCGCGGCAGCGCGTCGCGGAGGAATAAAGGAAAAGGGGGAGAGCCCACTCACTGGTGGGGCGTCAGGAAGCATAACAAACGACTAGAGGTCGTCGTTGCTATGCCTGACGGCCTTGAGGCTGATGGCGCACCTCGCCCTCGTGGCCGCATACTCTAGGGGGAAGCGGTCGTGCACCAACAGCGAGCGCGCCAGTGACACGGGGTTGGCCGTCTCGCTCATCTCGTAGATGCAGAGCTCCCTCTCCATGAGGGGAACGATCCGCCTATGGTGGAGGTTTGCGAGGACCGAAGCCGCGTCCAGCCCAGCGTCCGCTAGGCCCTTCAACGCGAGCAGGGCTGACTCCAGCCGATCCTGGCGCGAAGAGGGAGACAGGCCGTGCCACCAAGAGTCGGCCTTCTCCTTCAGAACCTTGCCAGTGTAGGGGGAGGCCGGCCTCATCGTTGCGAAGGTAGAACCACCCCCGCTCCCACTCTGTGTTGTTGGAGGTCATCATGCAGGGAATGTAAAATTCCCTGCACGAGTCCCGCAGCGAAATCGACATGCCGCCGGCGCGCACCGCGCAGCGCACCCGCGGCTCGGGCGTGGTAAGCGTGTGCAGCTCCACGCGGAAGAGGTGGATCCAGAGATCCTAGTTCGCTGGGATCCCCACGAACCCCTCGCGGGCACCGACGAAGGTAGCCGCCTGCGAGATCGCATTCGGGGCGAAGTTGTGCAACTCCACCCCGTAGTGGTGGCACAGCCCGCACATGAAGCGACTCACCGGCACGATGAAGCCGCATTCATGGTGCCGGACGTGCCGGACGAAGCTGACCATATAGGCGAACGGCGGGTTGGGCTCCTGATCCGCCGCCGGTGGAACGATCCACGCTGGAGGTTGCCCATCCACATTCGGTGCCAGCTGGCTGCCGTTCACGAGCTCGTTCAGCGCGAACTCCGTCACCGTCGAGCGGTGCCACGACAGCGGGTCCAGCACCTGGATTAGCTGGGTGGGCGCCATTGCGGTTGGCGGTGGCGACTGGCGAGCGAAGGCGAGGCAGGCGGCGAACGGAAACAAAGGGGCGCGCGGCGCTCTGGAGCAGAAACAAGGAGCAAGGGACGACGGGCGCTAAGTGTTGAGGTAAAGGACTCACCCTTCCTTCCCGTCGAATTTATAGATCTAAGGGAGCCACACTCACCGAACCACGCGCACCGCGCGCATTAACTGCAGGCGACGGCACCTGTCACTGAGGAGCGGACCCCACCATGACCGAAACGGCCAGGCGCACGCACGCGCGATCATTACGGCGCGGCAACCGAAGAGCCGCAGCGGGCCGTCACGTCCGCCTGCCCACGTCGCCCACTACACGCGCGGCTGCGTCGCCTCAAAAGGCGCGCCCTCAGCGCACGACCACGGTCACGACTGTGGGCATTAAAACGGCCTGGCTCCTTACCGTGTAAGCGAAGCCCTCGAATAGCCTGAGCACCGCGCTCGAAAAATCAGACCCTCGAAGGGTGCGATTACCGACTAGTGGTCTCGAGACCCGCCTGACGAAGGCGGGCGCCACAGGTGCCCTCGACTCTAGAGGATTACTGATCAGCAACTCGGGGGCCGGTTCGACCGCAAGCCCACAAGCCCTACAGATATAAAAAAGATGGGGGCACCTAGCTGCCACCCCGCAACGGCCTTACTGATCAGGGGTTCGGAGCCTGACCCTCGAAGGGTTCGAATAGGCGACCCAGATCGTCAGAGTCAGGGACGACGAGGGCGCGCGCATTCGAGCCTATCCTCGAGCTCAACAGCTCGAGGGCACCCCGCATGTCGTGTTCAAGAGCCAATGAGGGCAGCTAGTCAAGGGATCCCACCGAGGGAGAGCTTCCGCGCCCTCGGTCCCCAGCGAACGGGATCGAGCCCTACCTAGACAACCCACGTAAGCGCTTTCATGGACGAGTCTCCGGACCACGAGCCTACCCTTATCGAACGGGCATGGGCGTCCACTTGAACCGCCCGATAACAGCTCAACGAGAAATCCGCAATTCGCGACCCGCTCGATGGGGGTTGCGGAAACCTCACCCTCCACCCCGCGGAGGGACGGCGAGGGAACGTACAAACTAGTCGGAGAGCCCGCCCCGATCGCCTCGAACGGGCCCAGGCTCGGGGGCTTGACGCACAGCTACACCTCCTGGGGTGTACTGAACACAGACAATGCCAGATACGTGCACATGGCACTGCCGAGGCCGGCTGGAATATTGCCGATGCTGGTTGAAACTAACACCCCGCACGCTGGCAGATCCTGTGAAAAAACCTTGCAGGAGCCCCCACGCTCCTGCAAGGCTTCAGGGGCTAGACCCGCAGGTCCGCTAGCGCGACCGCACGGAATAGCACCAGCAACCAAGGGGAAGAAAGTCCCATCAGCAAGCGTCAACATCTATGGGATCCTAACGGATACACCCACAGATGCTTGGGGGCTACTGTCAGGGACAGCCATAAGGGTCCCCTAAACAACCAAGGAAAACCCACTTACCTTCGTAAAAAACAAACGCGAACGAACCTAAAAACACTCGTAAGATAAACCCACGGGCCTAGGGCCCACCAGACAATCGGCCTAGCCACCCTCGGGCGGAACTCTGCTTCGCTCGAGGGGCACGGTGCCGCACTAGTAAAACTCCACCTCGCTCGAGGGTCAGTCGCCCCCTCGGGTGAGTTTCCGCCTCGCTCGGGGGTCGGGCGCCTCCTCGAGCGGGATTCCTCCTTGCTCGGGGGCTGGACGCTCCCTCGACCGAGGTCCCGTCTCGATCGAGAGCTGAACGCCCCCTCGAGCGAGGTTCCGTCTCGCTCGAGGACTTCACGGGCCCACTGCCTCCATACCTGCTCCCCCGACAGGGGCATTCAGTGCACTCACATTTGCAGGCGCCAAGGTCAAAGACAAATCCACGCCACGACATGCCTAGGAATCACGCCCCGGCACTGTTCCACCAACTCCCCCGGTGAGGCCATCCCCGCCACTATGCGACGCTGCGCGGCATGGCCGGCGACAGTCCCGTGACACTGTACCGCCTACTCTCATACATCGGAGCCCTCGAAAGGGAGACGACCGACTACTCCACGCCCGCTCAGGACTACGCCGTGACGTCAGGCCAGTGGGGGCGGTCACCTCCGTCGCCATCAGCCCTGTGCGGCCATCCCGACCATCGCAACACCATCCCGGGAACTGCATCACCATATCCTACACTGTGGGGGACGGGGCGACAAGATGCCACCACGCCGGCTGCTGTGCACCCTGCGGCCTCCTGTCAGCCGCACCCTCGAACCAATGTACGGATGAAGACCAAACGGGCGACCCCGACGCCACCACCCTCGAAGCCGTTCCTGGACGGACACAGGGCACGCCATGACGCCCCGCCAGATGCAAGATTCGCCAGGACGGCCGTCTACTCTGTGGAACTGTACACCATGCCTCCACATGTAGATAAAACAGTATGACATGATGTAAATTGCCTCCTCCTTGGCCTATAAAAGGAGGGGCAGTCCCCTAGCCGCAGGGGGACGACGGACAACACACACTCGCACGCTTTCCGCCTTCACCATGATATTGGCACTTGCCTCAGTCAGTACCTCTGGGACCTGGAGGATCAGCCTCCTCTCCCGCCTCGCTTGTAGCCCCCTCTGCAAGCACACAGTGCAACACAATATAGTGCCCCGAGCACACCCCTGCTGGACGTACGGCCCCGGCCGGAACCAGGATAAAACCCAGTGTCACTAGTTGCTTAGCACCGTTCATCGAGAGATAAATCTCAGCGCTTCTACTAGTTAGTGTCGGGACTACTTTCCACACCGTCACGAACCAAAGGAGACCCTCACACAGCTACTTTCTCAAAAAGCAGCTTTTCTCCTTCATAAAAGCCACAGCTGCTCCCGGCTAGCTTTTTTCGACCGTGGTCAACTTCAACAGACTAGCTAAATCTGGCTCCATATTATATACACTATTGAGTGGGACCCACATGTAATTCTCATCTCATGTCTTCTTCCTCTCATCTCCCATGGGCCTCCTCTTCGGCCAGTCACCCAGCCTCCGCTTCGCTGGCCGCCCCGCCGGCGTGCCTGCTCCCCGACCACTCCGGTCGGCCCACACTCTAGCTGGCCGCCCGCTGGTGTGTCTAATCCTCGGCCACTCCGGCCAGCTGCCCCGCCCGCGCTCCACCATGGTCGTCCTGCCTGTGCACCAAGGTGCGCGACACTACGAACTCTGTCATGGATCTGAGGTGGCACGACGTGGTGTTCCTGACCTAGCCCAGAGCTTCCGTGGTGGTCACCGCCACCGATTTGTCCCACTATTGCCTCCAACGATGTCGATTTGGCTCCACCGCTACCGTCGATTTGTCCTGCACAAGCAGCTCGCACTGCTCCTCTCCCGATCGGCGGACGACCGCACACACATGGAGGAGACCTGCGCCCCTCTTCCTCCGGATGCCCCTCTCTCCCGGCAGGTAGCCTGCACATCCTCCCCTCCCGACCGACAGGCTCTACATTCTGCCCGCGGCAATGACGAAGGTGGCTGGTGCGGTGGCGGTGGGCAAAGGCGCGGGAGAGCAAGGGCACACGGGCCGGATGGCGCGCACGACGGAATGACGGGAGGCCTTGCTGCCTTTGATTGCGCGCACGACGAGAGGGATACCAAGGCGGAGGATTCTTCCATCTTTGATGAGCGGCGCTCTGGTTTTTGCGAGGGGGTGACAAGCTGGTAGTTTTGCGAGCCTGTTGGAATTGATTTTTACCCAGGGTTTCTAATTTTTACCGATACAAAACAATATAAAGAGGTTGTTGGAGTTGCTGTAACTCTGATTTTGTTGCTTGGAGCGGGTGGAGACCGGAGATGCACACACGACGTAGCCAATGTGAGATAAATGGTAGCCCCTCCATTTCAACTATTTGTAAGGTATTGTTGACTTTTGATCACAACATTTAATTATTCATTTGAAAATTAGTGTAAATATGCAAAACATCAAGTTATACTACCTTTGATGATAAAATAAGTCACAAACAAACAAACAAGTAGGTAGCATGATAAGCTCAGCTTGCCACAGCAAGCCCATCAATCAATCTAATAAAACCTCTAATACATTTTCGTTTCTAATATAGATTCGTTTCTAAAAAATCTAATGTAAAGACAACATTTTCGTACAACAACGTTAGAGCAACTCGAGTAGACTAGCTAAAATGACTTAGCTAGCTAAATTATGGAAAAAATCTCAAAAACACTCTTCCAACAGACGAGCTATCTACCCAACTAGCTATCCTGACTAGCTAAATCGTTGCCCCGCTAGCTATCTTTAGCTAGTGGCTAGTGACTAGCTATTATAATTTCCATGAGTACGACAGGCGGGACCCACGGGTGGTGGAGCATAGAGAGAGTTCAGTTTAGAGAGGCTGTTGGATGTCAACAATTTTTTACTAGTTATTTCATTTTACATACTAGCTAAATAAGGATTTTATTAGCTAGTGATTTCTAAAGAGGCTCTTGAAATTGCTCTTAATAAGGCTTTGCAAACGTGTGGCACATGTGCCCGTCTGCAACGGTAAAGCCAAAATTTGAGTTGGAAGTGCCAAATGTGGGTGCGCCATCCCGTTCATTCCGTAGCAACTTGTTGCATCGTGTGATCGTGTCGATAGCACCGGTATGCGTCCGATTATCTCCATGCTACTGCTCACGGGGGTGCTACAATCAATGTGACTTTCACCTTGCTTGGGTGTAAACATTCATCGCGAATTGTCGAGGGGGGATGTTTCATGATCCTTAATTGAAATAAAAAGTTTGCAACAGCTTTGCCCATCCATGGACACACTATGCCCATCCATGGACACACTATGCCCGAAAACTGGATACTGTTCAAAAACTTGAAATACTAGATATAAAATAGGAAAAAGTCCATTTTTTACCATCTAACTAAAGTCCATTTTTTACCATCTAACTTTTAGCTCAGTTTGGTTTTGATTATCGAACTTCAAAACTGGATATGTTTGACCATGCAACTCTTAAAACCGTTCACAATTGGCCATCAAGCGGTTTTGATAGGTGGTTTTAACTTTTTTTTTACAATTTAGTCCTTAGAACTTGAAGTGATCATTATTTTTTTCTCGTACCTCTGGTTTAGGTGATCCTTGCGATCACGTGTTCATAATGGTGAGTTTTATCTTTTTAGAATGTTATTATACAACTTTATAACTATTTGTTATATTATTTTTCTATTGTTGTGTAAAAACAATAATATAAGAAACGTAAAACAAATAGTTAAAAAAATAATATGAGCAACATTTTAAATAATAAATATCATCTTATGGGCGCATGACCACAAGAATTGAAGATACGAGAAAAAGTAGTAATCATTTTAAGGTTCAAGGACTATTTTTAATCATTTTTACAATTTAGTCCTTGGATCTTATAATGGTTACTATTTTTTCTTATATCTCTAATTTAAGTGATTCTTATAATCATACGTTAATAACGATGAGTTTTATCTTTAAAAATGTGTTCATATTATTTTGTAATTATTTGTTTCACTTTTCTTATATGTTGTTTTTACACAACAACATAAGAATAATATAACAAAAAGTCATTAAATAGTATAAAAACATTTTAGAAGATAAAGCTTATTGTTATGAACACGCAAGAATCACCTAGATCGGAGCTACAAGCAAAAGCAATGATCATTTCAAGTTCTAAGGACTAAATTGTAAATAATAAAAGTTAAAACCACCCATCAAAACCGCCTGATGGTCAATTGTGAACGGTTTTAAGGATTGGATGGTCAAAGATATCTGATTTTGAAGTTCGATGGCCAAAACCAAACTGAGACAAAAGTTGGATGGTCAAAAATGGACCTTTTTCCCTATAAAATAATATAAGGAACTTTTGACTAATATACATGAATGCAAAATGATTTCAGAAGCATGATTATTAATTATTGAGATTTCTGAAGACGACCTATGCATAGTTACGTACATGTTTAAAAGGTGGGAATATATAGTTCGAATGAGCTCAGCCACTCAGCTGTGGACTAACCACTAACCACTCTTTAGTTATCATCTATACATTGGTGTCCAGTGTTTAAACGTGGGCCGATGTGTCCCTTTCTTACGACAAGTACTACGTTGATCGATACCGTCTAATAGACAATTTTAAACACTGACATGTAATTTTAAAATGATTTAACAAACAACCCATACAAATGAGTTGCAAATGTTCTGATAGAGCTATATACATTCTTTAATTTGTGCATATAAAAAGAACATTATATATAAGTTGCACAACAACGTTAACACCAACCCGTACAAATTAATGGCTATGAGGTTGTCTCGTAATCTTAAAAATTACTTATGATGAGGCAGTTGTTTACTGAAACATCGACCTCCACAGTCCACATCACCAAAAATTTTGAATAACATTACATAAGACGATACCAACGAAAAACCGATAGAGCAACCGGTCACCCGGAGCGACGGGTGCTGCATCCGACTAGGGAGCGGGTCCCGCACTTTCCTATGTGGGCGGACCCCACCGGTTGTCTCTCTTTTTTATTTAATATTTTTTCTTCTTTCATAAGTTGTGTGTACATATCGTTTACATAAAAAGTTATGCGTACAACTTGTCGTTAAAATAAAAATCGTACGCACAATCTATTCTTTCAAACAATTGTGCATACAAGTTGTGCGTATAAGTTATGCACACATCAAACTTATGCTCATAAATTATATGACAAAATTTTATAGCTTGAAGTTATGTATCAAAGTTATATGTACAAGTTATGACATTCCAAAAACAGAAAGTTGTAGAAAAATATAATTTCCAAAAAGGAAATTCGCAAGGAAAGAGAACCGGTCGCTAGGGGGCCTTGTAGCGACCCGTCGCTGATTAGGGATGCCGCGATACCAAGGTCTGTGTAGTAACCCATTGTGTTCACGGTGACTTGTTGGGACCGGCCAAGCCAGGTCAAGCAGGTGGTTAGAGTTCACCATCACGATGGACTGTTACCTGATCAACTTTTGTCCTTGTATTCTCATGTGCAACAATCCTAACAGTATCTATACTATATGTGTAAGGAATTGGATGTTCATAACCTAAAAGGGGAGGAGTTGAATTAGACAAACTTAAAATCTTAACTTATGGTTTTCACTACTTTGCATAAAGTAAACTAGATCATTTCCCTCTAGATGTGCAATCTAAGGTTGATCTAGTGTGAAACTCTCATCGCAAAACAAGTTTTGCAACCTATAACCAATCTTAGCAAGATACTACTTTAGGAAAGTAAAGGCAAGAAAATAGAAATAAGCCGTGAGAAATGTAAGCATTGAAAGAAAGTAATGCGGAAACGTGAAGAGGGATGAGAGGAAACAAACTCTTGACATGTGATTTATCATGTGGTATCGTGCACTAAGTCACCCCTAGTCCACGTTGTTGAAGCACTCCACACAAGAGTATTGTTTCCCAGTCAGCAAGTCTCTCCCAAGAGCACCACTTGAATTGCCACAAAGGCTCGCCAATGTTGACGGTGTATATTCATATCAAACTTCATATGGATTTGCAAGCGGACAAATCCCCCGTCGTAGTCAAGGGACCCTTCTTCCTTTAAGTGTGAGAACCCAACGTATCGAATCTGTGGAACAATGTGCATCGCAAGGATTCAAACTAGTAAAGCAAGGAAAGCTATCTTTTGAAGAACCAAGTTGCATGTAATCTAAGAGATCATCAAGAAAACACATCTAATCTAATCTACTAAGAGGTAGCAAGAGAAAGAAAGAGATAACTGATCTAGAGAGTCTAGATCATGCTTATGTTGTATCTCCAAACAAGATAGATGAAGATAAAAAAGCGAATCTCATTAAAAGCATCTTTAAACCGTGCCTCTGGTCCGATTCCGAAGACGCCTGCCTTTTGGAGCCACCGTTCTGTCACAACACACTCCTATTCATGCGGGTGAGCCTAGGACGAGTTCGAGTAGAACAAGTTGAAAACACTTGGTCGGTCCGGTATGCACCTCTAGCCACCGCGGCTACAAGAGCACCCTATGCAATCTATCTTAATTATAGATTGGGGAACAAGCAAAACCAAGAGAGAACAAAATCATTGAGAAGGCACTTGATCGCTAGAAATCGGATTCACTATAAAACTTCACCATGAATGATTACATGAACAAGATCACCACCGGGATCCTACCTCGATCTTGATCCTTGATCAGGAGCTCCGACGTGGTCTTCCATGCAAGGTTCTCACGTCAGCTAGGGAGACCCTAGACAACTAGCACGACCCTCCTCTCCGAGATGGTGTCCCTCAAGCTTCTCTGCTCCTCGGCAGCGGGTGACGAATGAATTCTTGCGTGGCTCTCGGGCATGGGGCTATAAATACTCTGAGAGGCAAGCTAGGTCAAAGGGGGGCCAACTGGGCCTCGAAGTGGGCTGGGCCGGCCGGCCTGGGCCGACCGGCTTGCGCCCACTTCGGCCCAGCCCGCGACCTCCTTTGCTCGGTGTTGCTTCCCGAGTCTTCTAGAGTCTTCCCCCATCTGCATGTGGGCCCTTGTCGTCAGTTTCTCTTCAGATTAGATGAAGCTCCTTGTCCCGCAAGAGATTCGGCAGTTTTCTGACTGGGTCCTTAGAGTTTTTCATCTTCTCGGGTTTGGTCCTTGGGCTTGTTGGAGTCATGTTTACTTTATTGCTTGACTTATATCGGGCTTCAAGGTCTTGTCATGAGGTGCTTAATGAACTTATCCTCGAAGTCTTGCTTTCAACACTAAAATCCTGCATAAACACTAAACTCCAAAACCGACATGCACAAACGAACTTGTTATACCAAGGGGTTTAGTACCAATGGATAGGATATAAAATTCATGCCAACACCGAAGGTAAACTCATGGCTAGGTTGACGGAATTTCACTGTCAACATCTCCCCCATGCTTAAACCTTGCTCGTCCTCGAGTAAGCCTTCGATGGATATCATCGTTGCCCTTCATTGTTTAAACCTTACACTTGATCATACACGAGAAAACATAATGCTCTCAAAAGTTTAGTTCTTTATAGTTCCATAATGTACTAGCCTTCATCCCTACGGAGGGTAGATTATTAGTTAGGCTTATCCCACAAGTATTAACATGCTCCCAAAATTTAAATAGATCTCGAAATTTTGAAATAAAGAACGAGATGAAAAAGAGCTAAACCAAGTTCAAAAATTTAAACCACCATGCATCTTGCTCATGAACTCTCATCTCAACTTGTCTCTCAAGCCTATTTATTTTACTCCTTTCCCTCTCATAACATTCATATATGTGGTAGGCTTTATATGGAGCTCTTTGGGAAAGTTTAGTCCTACCAAGATACTATAAATGAGATGTTGTCAAAACAAGACAAGCTTCTCATGGTCTTACCGAGACTCGTCAAAAAGGTCATTGGAAAATAATGTTATATCAAGGAGGGGGAGAGAAAAATACACACACTTGAGATAGGTGGACATGTGCAAATGGCAAAGAGTGATCCCGAGGCATAAAAGAAGTCCTCATTATTGGATTGAACATGGTTGGAAAAATGAGTTTGGATCTTATAATCTTGAAACATTGAAATTCCTAATGCACTTTAGAGAACCGGGGAGTTTACTTTATTTTATTTTTATATCATACATACTCATATTTTTTTCTTTCTTTATACTCACTTTTTTTCTTTTTTTCTTCCTCTTGTTTTTTATTTGCTCCCCTTGAACTCTAAATTTGCATTGTACCTACCTCCTCCCCCATGCTTAGACGTTTCTCGTCCTCGGGCAAAGAGGTGATAGAGATAAGGTAGGTACTAGAAATATTTTTCCTTTGGAGAGATATTTTGAAATCTTCAATCATGACACCATCTTGCAATCTTCCTCGAATTTACAATCCATACTCAATTATAGGTTGTGGTCAAGGAGGTAAACACAAAAGATGATATTTGATTTTAAGGGTCGATGTCCGACAAGGTTTGTGAAATCTCCGATGTGGGGATACACAATGCACGGATAAAAGGCTAGCAATAAGATAGATACGCAAAAACGGAATGACCAGCTTCTTAGTCTCGGGCCAGAGAAATCAAGGCCTGAAATAACTCACCCAAAAATAAACCTTGTATACTAAGTTTTTGCACTCAAATATATATATGGCCTTGGATAGGTAGAACAACATGCAAGTGGTATTTATGACAAGTTTAACATCATTTTTAAGTACAAAAATAAGTCATCTTTAATCCATCTAAAACTTGAGAGCACATAAAACACTATGGGTCTTTATTTTTATCATAACCTCCGCTAAAGATTAAGTTAGCATTTAGATAATTTCAGATTTGTGTTTTAAGAGAGCATTAGCTTAATCATGCATAAAACAAGTACAAAGATAAACAAAGTGGCAATTATAATGATATATCATCATGGCATAAACTTTGTATCTTTGCCAAAGGTAAAAACAAGGTGGTGACTTTATTCATGAAAAATAAAAACTAACACACATGCTGAAATTTAAATAAAAACTGGAAACACTACGCATACATAGGCGCATACAAGCTGAAAATTAAAGAAAAGGGGAAAAGGAAAGATAACTAAAACTCCTCCTCTCTCTAATCTTCTGCCGGTGGTTGATATTGATAATCTTGATTGTTGTACCCTTGCTCATAATAGGATTACACCGCTCCTCCTATTAAATGTCTCGGCGGTGCTAAGTGAAGGCGTCCAAGCTCATAAGAGATATTCACATTTCCTTCACTCATTTGGTTTGCATTGGTTTGGATGGCTGCAATAATTTGCATGTTTTTCGCAGTGTATCCTCCAATGATGGCCACACTTTGTTGTGGTTGAGGAAGATGTGCATATGGCTCCGCAAAGGCTACGTTGGATACCGCAAAATTTGCTGGGGGGCATGGCTGCACCACTCCCCCATGCTTGCATTTGTACATCACCGTAGTAACTCGGCGGCGCCGGAATTCCTCCAAATAGTGGCACATAATTTTGTTGCGCACCTCCCTCTTGGGCTGTGGAAGAACCTTCTCCTATAATCCTTCTTTTTTTATTTTTCTTCGCTGGCACAAGAAGTCCTTCCTCTAAACAATCTTTTTTCCCTCAAGAAAAAGTCTTAATCTTCCTTCCGAAAGGGGCAAATTCACCTTGGCCACTTAGAATCCTCCTCTCTCATCTCCACTTATATATTTATTTTGCTTCATATAATCAAATCCGAGGGAAGTCCCGGGTAGGAGATGCTCCGGGTTCCTTGTAATTCCCGGTCTCAAAGAGATAGCCAACATGGAGAGGTAACACCCCGAACCAATATTTCCCGAACCCGATATTGCTTCACAACACCACCGGTTGATCATAAGGTGAGTGGGGTCGATTGGCTACCTGGCAATAAAAGTCGAGCAAAGCCAATTCACCTCCATGTCGGTTAATTTGATCTCTCTCACTCTCCCCAAAATCCTCTTGCACATCCATGAGTAAAATACTTGGATGATGGGGTTCCGGATACTATTTCTTTGTTGGTGAGCTTCTCCCGCGATCATACTCCAAAAACCTTCCAATGTGCCTCCATGCACATCCACTTGTTTCGGGGCTCCCTTTTGAAAACCAAGAAATCCCCTAATTCATAGGGAACCACTTGTTCAACTCCCCTCCGAACGGAATGAGAGACTCGGCACTCCTTCATCAAGGATATGCGCCATGGTCATGAGAATTTCCAAGGTGAATTCCTTGTGTGTGTTTGCCGACACTCTGTTGGAGGATTGCACCCAACCTCGGTGTCCCAACATGTAATAAATATCCATGCCAAAACCCAATATGTGGAGAGCTTGGTCGTCGAAGTCGACGTTCGCTACAAGCCTTTACTCAAGCCGAGCGAGCTTCTTCGCCTCCTCCGTCATGATGATAAACCCATACTTGGAATACCGCAGAGCGTATGGAGGTGGAGCGGATGATCGTGTCGAGTGGCGAGGTCGGACGGGCGGCTCCTCCGTACGTCCTTGAGGTTCAAACCTCATAGATGAGCTTCGTGTGGCCCTCATGCCACCGAGGAGAAGAGTGTGGTTCCTCCTTGGCGGTGTTGTGTCCTCCTCCATACTTTGAGGAGACTCGGAAAACGAGTGCCTCCATGAAGAGGTTGTCGATGAAGGCTTGGACGACAATGATCCCCTCTTCTTGGTGAAAAGGCTTGTAGTTTTCTTCCACATGGTTGTTGCACTCTCTCTCAAAAATATATATCCGGAGTTTTCAACCGGTGACAAGGTACACAAATATTATTTGGAGTATGGACTTTGAGTGGAATTAGGATGGATTTTGTTGGATGAAACAAACTCGGAGTGGAAGGCTAAGTATAAGGTGGTTTTGAACTACAAGCTCAAGCACATGAACAAGGAACTAGGCAAGTGACTTACCTGAGGAAGGCGGGCACCGGGGGGCTTTCGAAGGGGGTAGGCCGCCCAGCCTGGTCCGACCGGCCTAGGGCCTCTCTGCTCCTATTGGCTCGGTTCTTCTCCAGTGCACTCATGCTTGCTTTGTTGCTTCGTGACCGCGTGCTTCATGGGGTTGCACCTTCCAAACGTTCTCGTCCACTCCTTTGCTTGCATTATTGCTCCTTCCACTTGATGGTTTCGCTTTGAGTCACCTCCATGCTCCCATGCCTCACACGCCTCGATGATATTCCTGCAAAACAAGGCCTTGGCTGCCCCCCCATGCTTGTCCTTTGCATGTGGTTTGATTAAAGATGTTGGAGGGGCATCTCGTGATGCATCATGGTGCATGCATGGTTAGGTTAACTAGATTGCCTCCCTCTAAGTATGTTTTAATGCTAAGAACTCCTCTAGTTTCGAAAATTAAAAAAAATAAACTCAGAGCTATTAATGAGTTCAAATATAAATTTAGAGAAGTTTTTAAAGCATTAAAAACAAATGTAAGTCGAAAATATTTTCTGACTACTTTTATGTTGGTCTCACCGGTATTGTTTGCTTTCATTAGTTGAGAGCAAGCTTTTCCCGGCTTGATCATAGGGGCATAGGTTTAGGTTCTAATTTTGGTTAAATGAGAGAGATTTTGAATGAAATAAAATTAAATGAGGCTTACAAAAAATTCTAATCTTGGAGAAACCAAGGATATGGATTTTTAAACCAACCAAAAGTCAAGTTTCTAGGTTCACACGAGTCCTACCATGCGCTGAAATTTAAATAACATCTAGGTACAAGGAATGGCTCTACTCGTGTGTTTTTAGCATGTAAAACAAGTGAACCATAACATCATGAAGAGGATGAAAGGTTGAGATAGGTTCTGAATTTTTTTGGTTTTGGTTTCTCGAAAAGAAGCAAATAACACATAGGATGGTTCATGTAAAGGTTTTATGATCCAAACAAAATATCCAAGCAAGAATTATGTCTCTAATATTGTTCAACCATTCTAAGTCTAATGTCTTGTGTAGTAAAAATAAAAACTAACTTACTTGAAAAGACTCGAAAAATCTTGAAGCGGGTTGCCCTCCCGGTAGTTTGTTCTTGACTCGACGAAACGGGTTGCCTCCCACCTAGCACTTCGTTCATAGTCCATGGCTAGAATTCTTCACTTGATTACTTCGGATCGACGCTCTTTGCAGGCGTTGCAATCTTGGGTACCCACTTCCGCACCATCTTGGGCACGAGCTTACTCTTCGGCTTAGTCAAATTTTTTGGTCTTCACAGGCTGGCTTCGTCCTTTGGTCTTGACGGATGCAACAACTTCCTTCATGTAGTGGTTTCACATCTCAAACTCCGGTCCTTCGGTCGTGATCTTCGTGGTCTCCTTAGTGTGATCCTCCATCTCTCCCGAATGAGTTTGCATAGCCTTCGCCTTCTCGAGACCTTGGGGTTGTCTCGGAAATTCTCCTTTTGTTACCCATCGGGTGCTCGACAAGTTGTCCCATTTGCATCTCTAGCATCTTCATCATGATGAACACTTCATGGATAGAGCTTCCGAACTCTGTCACCTTTCCATCTCAATTCTCCAATACTTTCTCCATAGCCTCGAACTTAGTGATGACGTCCTTGTTGATCTTAGCTTGCTCATCCATGAAGTCCTTCAATTGTGTAAAAAAGAGGAACCAAATCTTGAATGGACGAACTTGCATTAAATCAGGGTTTACCTAGGACATGGTCGTACTCCTCACACTCCTCGCATGTGGATCTTGCCTCGACAGCCTTTAGGTCTTGAGCTTCTTTCTCTATCTTCATCTTATCCATCCTCCTCTTAAGTAAACCAATATGCCACTCAAGGAATTCGGCTCGCATGTATTCATTGAAACGCTCCAAAGCTTCCGCAGTCATCTCCATGGGAAATTGAACAAACGTATTAATCTTGTTGCGCAAACTTTGAGTCTTGGTCGGCGAATAAAATTCCTTCATAAAGTTCCTCATCAACGCTTCCCAATCTTGTTTTGACTTTGCCGGTAAAGTGTGGAACCAACGCAAAGCTTTTCCATGTAGTGAGAGCGGAAAAGGCCTTGCCCTCATTTGATCTTGAGTCACCACATCCTCATCGAACATTTGACATAGTTGAACAAATGCTTGGAGGTGAAGGTTCGGATCCTCTTTACTGGTGAAAGGCGAGTGTTGAACCATGCAGATAGTTGTCACCTTGATCTTGAACGACCTTCCAACATCTTGAAGTTTTATGATAGGTAGATCAACGATGTCCGGGGTGCATAGCTCGATCTTGCGCTCCGATTGCGGTTGTCCTCCCATGGGTGGCGGTTGAGGTTGTTCTTCCTTTGGACTTGGAGGTGGTGATTCCCTTGGAGATTCCGGCGGTCCTTCGATTTTGGCTTTTGGATCTAGGGTTTACACCTTTTTAGCTTGTCTCGCACGTCTCCTTTGCCTGTAAAATTTTCCTGGATCATCCACATAAATATTTGGGTTTCTTGGAGAGGTAGCCAACCATCTCCGGTTAGGGTTAGCAAAAACAAAAATTTAACAAAAGAAAAATTAGGGTTAATAAAAAACTAGATTAGATTAATTTTTTTCTTTTTGAGGATGATCGAAGTTAAGAGATGCAAAAGAAAATCAAAAGAAAAACTGAAAAATATTCATAAGAAGAGCGATACTAGATCGGATCTTGATTGCTTGTTCCCCGGCAACAGCGCCAGAAAAAAGGGGCTTGTTGACAGTGTATATTCGTATCAAACTTCATATGGATTTGCAAGCGGACAAATCCCCCGTCGTAGTCAAGGGACCCTTCTTCCCTTAAGTGTGAGAACCCAAGGTATCGAATCTGTGGAACAATGTGCAATGCAAGGATTGAATCTAGTAAAGCAAGGAAAGCTATCTTTTGAAGAACCAAGTTGCATCTAATCTAAGAGATCATCAAGAAAATACATCTAATCTAATCTACTAAGCGGTAGCAAGAGAAAGCAAGAGATAACTGATCTAGAGAGTCTAGATCATGCTTATGTTGTAGCTCCAAACAAGATAGATGAAGATAGAATAATGAATCTCATTAAAAGCATCTTTAAACCGTGGCCTCCGGTCCGATTCCAAAGACGCCCACCTTTTGGAGCCACCATTCTGTCACAACGCACTCCTATTCTTGCGGGTTAGCCTAGGGCGAGTTCGAGAAGAACAAGTTGAAAACACTTGGTTGGTCCGGTATGCACCTTTAGCCACCGCGGCTACAAGAGCACCCTATGCAATCTATCTTAAGTTTAGATTGGGGAAGAAGCAAAACCAAGGGAGAACAAAATCATCGAGAAGGCACTTGATCGCTAGAAATCGGATTCACTATAAAACTTCACCATGAATGATTGCATGAACAAGATCACCACCGGAATCCTACCTCGATCTTGATCCTTGATCAGGAGCTTCGACGTGGTCTTCCATGCAAGGTTCCCACATCGGCTAGGGAGACCCTAGACAACTAGCACAACCCTCCTCTCCGAGATGGTGTCCCTCAAGCTTCTCTGCTCCTCGGCGGCGGATGACGAATGAATTCTTGCGTGGCTCTCAGCTAAGGGGCTATAAATAGTCTGAGAGGCAGCTAGGTCAAAGGGGGCCGACTGGACCTCGAAGTGGGATGGGCCGGCTGGCCTGGGCCGACCGGCCTGGGCCCACTTTGGCCCAGCCCATGGCCTCCTTTGCCCGGTGTTGCTTCTTGAGTCTTCTAGAGTCTTCCCCCTTCTGCATGTGGGCCCTTGTCGTCAATTTCTCTTCGGATTAGATGAAGCTCCTTGTCCCGCAAGATTTGACAGTTTTCTAACTAGGTCCCCAGAGTTTTTCATCTTCTCGGGTTTGGTCCTTGGGCTTCTTGGAGTCATGTTTACTTCATTGCTTGACTTGTATCGGGCTTCAAGGTCTTGTCATGAGGTGCTTAATGAACTTATCCCGGAAGTCTTGCTTTCAACACTAAAATACTGCATAAACACTAAACTCCAAAATTGTCATGCACAAATGAACTTGCTATACCAAGGGGGGTAGTACCAATGGATAGGATATAAAATTCATGCCAATACCGAAGGTAAACTCATGGCTAGGTTGACGGAATTTCACCGTCAACAGCCACAAAGGCACTCGCCAAGCCCCTTGGTCACCTTGATGTTGTCTCCACTAAGGAGCTTCTCCACCAAGGGAGGGGGTCTCCATGTCCCCCCACACAAGCGTCCTCGCCGCTCCACACCAAACCGGAGGGACAAACACTTACTGGAGATCCACTAGACCCCAAGGCTTCGGCACACCTTGTGTTGTGCTATGGCGAAGCCTAACACGAACAATGAAGGGAAACTCGAATAGAAGATGCAAAGGGTGTAGAATAAAAACTCAAACAGTGTATTTCTCAAAAGTTGATCCCCTTTACAAGTGCCAGCCGATCTCCTTTTCTAGGGAGATGAGCAGACTTTTACATTTCCGAAATGACCTTGTGTAAAATGAATCAAACTAGAATGTACTAGGCTAAATTTGGGAATTATCCATTGGGTCTTCACGTAATCGGTGCTTTCCTGATTTTGCATCGCATATCACGACACTTTTTCCAGCATAAACACGTGCGCATGTTGTCGGGGACAGCCCTAGGGGTCCCCTTAAACAGCTGGGAAATCCCCACTTAAAACCCGCAACAAAGCCAAAACCAAATACGCCTTACTTAACCATGCAGGACATGGCCCGCGCCACGAAGACCCCAGCGGCCCACCAGGCAGCCCACTCGAAGACTCCCTCGAATAGGTGTCGCCTCGCTCGAGGGTGCGCGCCTCCTTCGGGCGGGCTCCGCCCCGTTCGAGGGGGTGCGCCTCCCCTCGAGCGAGGTCCGCCTCGCTCGAGGGTCCGCCCCCGCCCTCGAACGGGGTCCGCCTCGCTCGAGGGCACCCCGCGCACGCGCGCCCTCGCTCCCGTACGCGGACATTTAATGCCCCGACATCGGCGGGGGCGGCGCCATCATGCGCCGGGGCTCGCGCCCGGTGCCGCCGCACCAACTCCCCGGGGAGGGGGCCCATCCCCATCCCGTGGGGGGGAGGGGGGCCCGTGCGGCGCGGCCGGTGCCGATCCGTGACGACCGCCCCTTTCGCTACGGTCGGCTAACGCGCGCGAGCCCTCGAAGAGGGGGGCGCCGCACCCTCGATTTGCTTTCTTGTGACCTTACAGGGTTAGGTGGAGACGCTAGGCCGGTGGGATGCCATCCCTGCCACTGTTAACAGTATGGCTGCCGCCCCCGCGCGTACGGGCGCATGCCAGGCGCTGTGGCAACGACTCCAGCACTGTGGAGCATGTGGGAACGGGATGCCACCTTACCTGCCGCTGTACCTCGTACGGACCGACGTCAGCAACTCCCTCGAGCCTATCTGAAGACATTGTTAACACCAAAATTTGGTAAGGAGTCGACTTGTGGGTCGGTTCGAAAAAGAGTCCGTTTGGTGGAAGGAAAGATATTTCCGGAGATTTTCGGCAAAGAGATGCGCGGTCGGCTATCCGCTCCGGTTCGGCAAAGGAACGAGAGAGCTGATTTTGCGGGATTGGACGGTGACGTGGCTCAAATCAGGGGAGACGAATGGATGGACAGACGATCGAGTTTAGTTAGGCAATGAATCCATTCGCAGTTGTACTCAACAGGGTATAAATACGATCCCTGGGTGTATGTAACAAACACGATCATTCTTCAATACACACCGGCCTTACGCCAAACCCTAGAGTCCTTGTCGTGTCGTCGAGTTCTTCGAGAGGGTCAATCGATCCGTCGACCTCCGTGAGTACGGCAACCTTGTATCATGTCTAGTATCATGCGGTGGATTTAGATCGATGCAAGTAGTCTTGTTACCATGCTTCGTGTCATGCGGTAGATTCAAGCTTGGTTCAAGAAGGTTTCTTGTTAGGTCATGAGCCATGCGGTAGGCTAAGATACGGCTTGAAGCTAATTATCGGCTCTATTGGATTTTGGCAAGATCCAATAGATTCATTATCCCGTGTTATCTTGAGTTTTACTTTATGTTTTAATTCATGTAACACATCTTTGCCCAATCTAGATAGGTTCGGATCGGCTATATCTTTTTTATGATCCTTGTTCGAGCAGGTTTTGTGTTTTGACGCGTGGATCTTATGCTTTCTAATAGCCGAAACCGAATCGATCTAGGTTGTTACGTGTTGCGGGTTCAAGCTTGCTATGTTCGTATAAATCTTGAAAGAACCGGGTATCATGCGGTAGATGCAGGTTTTTGGGTTGCTTTGGAGCTAGTCATCCGGTGGATTAGATTCCCAAATCGATCGATAGATTTATTCACGTGGTAATGTTTGTTCCTTCTTCATGGACCCTGGATCGGCTGTTCAGCCGTATTCGGTTATGTTTCTTCACGAGTAGATCACGTGCATTATTTATGTTTTAAATGATGTATGCTTTTAGCTTTCCATATTTAGATTGTATCATGCGGTGGATAGATCTAATTGTGGAAAGTGGCGCGTTTTTCATGCAAGTCGTATCATGCGGTGGATAGATTTGTTTGATATCGTGCTCGACTGATTTTAAAGTAACTAGACATGCGGTAGACTAGTGCTTTGGATCTATGCATGCTTATTTAATACATGATCATGTCCGTGCTTTACTTCATTTATTTAATTTTAATCTTCATGGAGATCGGTCATAACTTTGCATGTACATCTTTGCTCATACGAAGACCGGTTGTTGTCATGCTTACGTCATCCATTCGGCAGTGTTCTTTTTCCCTTTGCGGTTACCCGAATGGTCGTGGTTCTTTGACAGATAGCTTTACATAGCTATGTGTCATCCTGCTTGGCTTTTTTAGCCGTAAATATGGAACTGTCTGGTACCACCCGGCAAGTTCCAAGCTTTGGTATTTAACTGCTTTATCTTTTGTTAATTTTCAGGAAAAATTGACTGGCACGTCATTTGCTCTCTGCGCGTGCGAAGCCAGCTTTGTTCGGCTTCTTTGTGTGATTGGCGTTAAGTGCACTTTTTGCGCCAACACACTTTTTGGCACGCCCGGTGGGACCAACGGCCGAGCTGATTCAAGATGCACGAGATTGCGGACCTTATGGATGTCAACTTGGAAGATCTTTCTCCGGAGCGACGACGGCAGCTCCAAGACGTCGTAGATCAATTTCGGCGAAGTGCTGTTGTCGTTTAAGAAGAACGAAGCGGCGTCCCATATCTAAAGAACGAGATGCCTAGAGTGCTTGCTACGGGAGAAGTCGATGCTACATCTCGGCGGGGAGAAGGAGGAATGGGCGCGGGTGTTCCAAGAGTCGGCCGACTACATGCTCACCAAGCACAACAAGGCCTTCCTCGGATCGCTCCAGCAGATGATGGTGGCCATCTTCGGCCCGGGCATGGAGCAAGCGTTCGGGAAGACGCCTTTCCAGAAGAGCACCGTGGAGCTCGGTGAGTCAAGCTCTCAGCCGCCGCTACGGAGCCGGCCACGGCGAGCCTCCTCCTCGGAGCGCGCGAAGCCAAGCGTTCCAACCTCCTCCACGGGGCGGGGGCGGCCGGCTCGGCCCCGTTGCAAGCTCCGGGAAGTCAACCAATCTTGCCGCCACCACGGAGCGGCACGGGTCGGCTGTGCAACGGCCCGAATCCGTGCCGGCCTACGTACGGAGACTTAGCGTTCGGCTCATCGGGGCCCCACTTGACCCCGGTCGGAGAATTGCTCCGTCGGCCAGCGGCTCCCGAAGAATTTGTACGGCGATGGTTATCACGAAGTGGGAAATTACGGAGCGTTCGACGCCTTCCCGCACCCGGGATACGCGCCGGCTTCGGGTGCGCAAGAAGATGACGCCCTAGCGCGCAAGATGGCCGAATTGATGCGAGAATCGGTTCGGCCTCAAGCCAAAGATGCGGGGCCCCGCTTATAGGCCGCCGTTCCCGAGTGGTACTATAACGTGCTCTTGCCGCCAAGGGTGAAGCCGCCGACGGAATTCACAAAGTTCTCGGGGCGGGACGTAACAAGCACGGTTGAGCACATCGCCCGTTACCTCATGCGGCTTGGGGAATGCTCGGCGAGGAGACGTTCGGGGGTTCGCTACTTCCCCGCCTCACCGACGGGTCCGGCTTTTCGGTGGTTCTCGTCCTGCCCCTCTGAATCGGTGGCCGGATGGAAGGATTTGGAGCGTAAATTCCACGCTCATTATTTCGGATGCGGCTACGAGAAGAAGGCGATTGATCTCGCCACCCCGAAGCAAAGGCACGGCGAAACACCGCCGGAGTTTCTTAGAAGATTCGAGGGGAAGTCAAAGGCATGTGCTTCTCGGCCGAACTTGCCGGACGATCGGTGGGCGATATGGCCGTCGCCCGGGATGTTGCCGGCCGTGCGCGAGAAGCTATTTGGGATGGAGTTTGAGAACCCGGGCCGCTTGTCGCAAAAGTTATCTGCGATGAGCAATCGGGCATATGGCCTCAAGAAGGACCCCAAATTTGGCAAGCGACACGACGTCGGCGACATCTACAACCAATTCTTGGACAAGGCTGATTTGTTCGAGGATTACGATGACGAATTGGAGGTAGGCGCAGCGGAGATCATGTGGGGTAAAGAGCCCTTGACGATGAATCGGCGTTGGGTCAAGCGGACCAAAGGGACTTACGATTTTGACATCACGAAGCTCGATAAGTTGTTTGAGCTCTTGGTAAAGGAAGGCCGAATTAAGTTGCACGAGGGGCATTCTATGCTTCGGCTTTGATGGAGCTAAAGCGAAACGTTACTTGTGGCTTCCATGACGGGGATTCACACTCCATCAACGATTGCGGGGTCTTCGGGATGAGGATCCGAAGGCTATCCGGGAGGGACACCTCAAGTTCGATAACAAGATGAAACTGGATGGCCACCCCTTTCCTCAGAACATGCTCGGTTTTTCTGTCAACGCGATAACAGCCGAGGAAAAGGGAAAAGTCAAGGTCCTGACCTTAGCCAGGTCCAAGCAAGGTGGAGCAGTGGACCCAGAGCGCCAGGTGACCCTGGAGCAAGTACAAGGCGACGCCCCTCACGTTCTCAAGAGCCACATCGAGATTGGGGAATCATCCAGGCCTAAGCCCAAGGTGACGTCGCGCATTCTCCTCAACAAATGGCAGCGCCAGATAGAGAAGGAGCGCTACCGAAAGCGTCGTCACGAGGAGGAGCGGCGCGAGGCGAAGAGGCGGCGCGCGAAGAGACCAAGAACGGTACACGCGCGAGCGGCGGCGCGTACATCGGGGATGCGCCTTTTTCGAGGCAGCTGCCGGAATGAGGGCCTAAAGCTGCCCACATTGAAGAGCGTACGAATGCGGCGACGGATATGTTGAGTACGGGCGGGGAAGCGCCGGTCGCCGATCCGTCCACGAGAGACTTGGAAGGATCCACCCGAATGGGGATCGTCGTCAAAAAATTGAAGTCATCGATCATCCCGGGAAGCGCCAAGCCGATCTCGGGTGGGCCGATCGGGCGAGAGGACGAGGATGTCCACGTCGGCGAGAAGGGGCGGTGGTGCCGCTCGGTCTACGCGGGGAGTCGAAGAGGCGGGTCCGGCGCTTGAGGAGCCGCGAGATGAAACAAGCGGGATCCGGACGAGGCGAAGTGGCGCCCCAAGGACCGGCCCGGAAGGATCGAAGCGTTCGGCTCCTACATGCATGGTATACTTCCTGCCGATCGAGTTCATGGCTCCTGCTAACCAAGTTATGCAGGAGGAAGCTTCCTTTGATGACGAGCAGCCTGAGGGGGTGATGGCACAACTGGTGCTGGCCAAGCAGGCCATCTTCGACAAGCCGGCCAAAAATCGCCATATGAGGCCGCTGTACTTGAGGGGGTACGTCAATGGTAAGCCGTTGACCAAGATGTTCGTCGACGGTGGAGCGGCAGTCAACGTCATGCCGTACACCACCTTCAGGAAGCTTGGCATGGGCCCGAGCGATTTGACACCTACAAGCATCATCACGAACGACTTCGCGGGAACCCCTCGGACACCAAAGGATGCGCTCACGTGGACTTGATGATCGGGTCCAAGACGCGCTCACCACCTTCTTTGTCATCGAAGGCAAGGGAGCCTACGACTGCTTGCTTGGGCGGGGCCCGGATTCATGCTAACTGCTGCGTCCCATCCACCATGCATCAACGGCTCATCCGATGGGTGGATGATGAGATCGAGGTCGTCCGGGCGGATGACTGCGTGAGCGTGGCCAACATGGAACCGGCCTTCCGGGAGTACCAAGGCATCGATTGCTTCTCGGGGAAGGACGGGGAGAAGGTCTGTTGAACTGTCGGCGGTGACCAACGGCCGATTCAAGCGGTCGGCTCTTACGGTAATTTTTAATGGAAAACCCCGTGGATGGCAACGATGGCAAATTAGGGCGAGGATTCATGTCGGCCGATAAGGCGGAAGAAGTTGACATTGGAAGCGGTGATAAGCCAAGGCCGACGTTCATCGGTGCAAATTTGCAACCGGACTTCGGGGGGAACTTAGCGAGCTTCTCAAAGAATATAAAGATTGCTTCGCACAGGATTACTCGGAGATGCCCGGATTGGATCGTTCCATCGTCGAGCACGGTTGCCAATCAAGCCCGGTTTCAAACCATATAAGCAACCGCCCCGAAAAATCTACAAGGATGAAGTATTGGCCGATGTGAAGAAGGAAATCGAAAGATTACTTGACGCAAACTTCGTTCGGCCGTGCAGATATGCGGAGTGGATTTCTAACATCGTCCCTGTGTATAAGAAGAATGGGAAAATGAGGGTTTGCATAGACTTCAGGGACCCGAACGCAGCTACTCCCATGGACGGATACCGATGCCTATTGCCGATTTGTTAATTGACGCGCCGCCTTGGACATAAGGTGATTAGTTTCATGGATGGCAACGCGGGATACAATCGGATCTTCATGGCAATAGAAGACATATCGAAGACGGCCTTTAGATGTCCCGGTCATATAGGCCTATTTGAATGGATAGTCATGACATTTGGGTTGAAAAATGCGGTGCAACCTATCAACGGGCCATGAATTACATTTTTCATGAGTTGATCGGCAAAGCTGTAGAGATCTACATCGATGACGTGGTGATCAAGTCCTTAAGTCATGACACCCATCCGGAAGATGTGAAGAAGACCTTGGAGTGCACCGGAAGCATGGTACGAAGATGAATCCAAACAAGTGTGCTTTTGGGGTATCGGTGGGGAGTTCTTGGGGTTCTTGGTCCACGAAGGGGGAATCGAAGTTGGCAAAAAGAGCATGAAAGCCATTGATGAAGTCGTTCCTCCAACCAACCTCAAGGAATTGCAATCAACGCTCGGCAAGATCAACTTCGTGAGAAGATTCATCTCAAATTTATCACGAAGGTGTTGCCATTCTCTCCATTGCTGAAGCTAAAGAAGGATCAGAAATTCACATGGGGCGACGAACAACAAAAGGCTTTTGATGAGATCAAGCGATACATGAAGGAGCCGCCGGTCTTTGGTTCCTCCTCGGTGAACAAGCCTTTCAAGTTGTACGTGGCGGCCGATACCCAAACTATTGGATCGGCCCTTATTCAAGAATTCGAAGGAAAGGAGCGGGTAGTAGCTTATCTTAGCCGAAAACTACTTGATCCCGAAACCGGGTATTCGGCTATAGAGAAAGCTGTGTCTTTGCGTGTACTACTCGTGTACAAAGTTTTGGCACTACTTGTTGAATGCCGAATGCACCGTATACTCAAAGTTTGATGTGATAAAACATATGTTATCTATGCCAATTTTGAATGGTCGGATTGGCAAATGGATTTTAGCTCTATCAGAATTCGAGTTGAAGTTCGAATCGGCAAAAGCCATCAAAGGTCAGGTCATTGCCGATTTTATAACTGAACATCGTGACCCTTCAATTGATCTGCTTGAAATTACCCCTTGGGCTTTATTTTTTGATGGGTCATCGTGTGGCAAAGGTGGGGGAGTAGGAATCCTACTAATTTCGCCCAGAGGTGAGATGTTTGAATTCGCCATTCCTATACAACCTTCTGTCACAAATAACCGGGCCGAGTACGAGGCACTACTTCGAGGGCTTCAATATTTGAGAGAAGGCGGGGCCGTCTCGGTTGAGATCTATGGAGATTCAGAACTGGTAATCAAGCAATTGAACGGCCAATACGAGTGCAGGAGCGAAGCGCTGAGGAGTTACTACGAAGAATGCAAGGAAATCTTGAAGAGCTTCCCATTGGTAACCCTGCAGCACATTCCTAGAGAGCATAACGAAGAAGCAAACAGGCTAGCTCAGAGCGCCTCTGGTTACAAGGAGAGTCAAGAAGCGTTTGCTGCAGAAGTGTGTGCACTAAGGGCGGATCTTGCAGAAGATGATTGGAGGAAAGAAATCATTGATTACTTGAAAGATCCATCCCGAAAAGTCTCTAGGAAACTCAGGTACAAGGCAATTAAGTTCGTTCTTCCGGATGATAATTTATTCTATAAATCATTAGATGGGGTATTGCTACGATGCACGGGTCCCGAGAAGAAGCCAAGAACATGATGAGCGAGGTGCACGATGGGATATGTGGAGCGCACCAATCGGCCTATCGGATGAAATGGGTTATTAGACAAGCTGGATGTTTTTGGCCGACAATATTAGAGGATTGCTTTGAGTATTACAAGGGATGTCAAGATTGCCAGAGGTTTGGGAATATTCAAAGAGTCCCTGCATCGACATTGAATCCCATCATCAAGCCGTGGCCATTCGGGGGCCGGGGTATAGACTTGATTGGCCAAATTAATCCGCCGTCTAGCAAGGGGCATAAGTTCGTGCTTTTGGCTACGGATTACTTCACCAAATGGGTCGAGGCAATCCCACTTTGAAGAAGGTGACGTCGAGAAAACATGATCGAATTCGTCAAGGAACACATCATCTATCGATTTGGGATCCCTCGGACGATTACCAGCGACCGGGGGGCACAATTCGTGTCATTGGAATTCGAGAGATTTTGCCGAAAGCATGGGAATCAAATTGTTTAATTCTTCTCCATATTATGCCCAAGCTAATGGTCAAGCGAGAGGCTTCTAATAAGATCATGATCAAGCCGATACGAGAAGAAGATCGATCGAAGCGAGGAGGTGGCATTCGGTACTCGGTGAAGCGGCGTGGGCTTACCGAATGGCCCCCCATGGAGCTACAAAGACCTCTCCTTACGAGTTGGTTTACGGGCATCATGCAATCTGCCTTGGGAGATACAATCGGATTCAAGGAGAGTAGTCTTTGCAAAACGAGTTGAGCTCCAAAGATTACGGGGGCCTAATGATGGATGAGTTAGAAGATTTGCATATGATCCGTCTCGGGGCCACGGAGAACATCGAGAAAAACAAGGCTGCGAGTCGCCAAATACTATAACAAGAAAGTAAAAGTAAAGCAATTCGCAGAAGGTGATCTAGTTTGGAAAGCGCTATTGCCGATTGGAACTAAATACAGTGAATTCGGCAAATGGTCCCCTAACTGGGAGGGGCCTTTTCGTGTGGTCAGATGCGTTCCTGGTAATGCATACATATTGAAAACTTTGCTAGGAGAAGAATTTTCCGCTGCAATAAATGGAAGATATCTGAAGAAATACTATCCTAGCATTGAGATCGATCGATGATTACACACATACGGCACAAAATAGCCGGCGCTCGAGAATGAGGCCACCTTCGAGAACAAAATCCACGAACAAGAGAAAATGGCCGGTGCACTGGATGCATTGCCCTTAGCTCAATACTATATTACAAGCGCTTCTTGCGGGATCACATCTAACAACCCCGATGGTCAAGTCCCCAAGCGGGTGGGAAGCGAAGGCATGGAGGAAGAAGCGAAAGTATGATTCAATCTTTTCTTTACTTCTTCGGTGCTGCTCCCTCTTCGGTTGTTCCGGGACCACCGTGACGGCAACTTGGAACGCACGAGGATGACCGTGATTGGCGGCCTCTACCAAGCTATCCCGGGCCGCCTTCGGGTTCTTTGTACCGTCGGAGACATCCGGAGCGGGGAGAAATCAAGGTCGGAGGCAAGAAATCCGGGGGCAAGCATGAAGGAGTCAGGAGCATTTACCCCCTACTAGTGCTTCCAGAGCCATGCGACGCTCGCGCTCGGCATGGCAGCGGGCGGACATGTCCCCGAAGCCATGCTCCGAGTGCGGACGCGGCGGCGCAGCTGATGGTTGGTCCTCTGTTCAAGCGTGGCATCCTCGCGAGAGAGGAATCGGAGGAGATGTACTCGGGCACATCTTCGGTTCGATGACTTCTTCGGGAAGCAAATCAAGGCCGAAAAAGACGAGGGGAAAACATGAAGCGCAAGATCAAGCGGGAGAACAAGGAGCGAGATCAAAAAGAACTCACTTCGAATCGTACGCTTCTTTGATGAGCCGCTCTCCGAGGTTGTTTACCCTTGTCCATGGCGTTGGGGTTTTTTCCTCTAGAGCGGGGGAGGAGACGAGAAATGATGGAGGAGTGTGCGAGTGGATTTGCGAGCACCCCGCGGGCTATTTTATTGACCGGAGAGGCACATTGGGAGTGATGATCGCGGTACACGGCTGTTGGAATACCAAGCGGCGGGGTTTTTTACCAAGTGCGAAGGGTTTTCTCTTGAACAGTGTCTACGGATTGCCGAATTGGGATCCTCTGTGGATTTTGCGCCAAGGGGCGAGTTGTTCTCACGCGTTCGGCTAAAGATAGTTCCGGATGCATTCAAAGAAAAATTCGCGGATGCAAAATGCAAAGGGAAGTCAACACGAACGGTGTAGAATTCGAAGTTCTTCATCTATTGCCGATATTTACACATCCCTAGTACAATCTAGTCGAAGAGCCTATTCAACACGGATTGGGGATGGGTAATTTCGGCAATGGCGTCGCCGTGGCCGTCAAGGCGCTCCGGGATGAGCTCGATCTCGTCGATGTCCTCCGGCGCGCCGCCACGAAAGCCACGCGGCACTGGTGGAATAGTCGACGTCCGTATGCGTCGCCATCGCGGCCGGGCCCGGGGTGGTGCCCAAACGAACGCCATGGACGGCCACCTCGTCGACACGGCGCTCCACGCGGCCGGGCGCTCCGCCGGCGTGTCGCCGCGGGCATTCACCTTCTCGGCCAATTGCTCTACCGGCGCCTTTGGGCGGTTGAGTTCGGCATCGCGGGCTGCAAAGAGCAAACGAAAGGATTAGCATCAAAGGCGGGGCTGGATCAAGAATCAATCTTAGAGCCATATCGTCGATGGCCTCCGGCCACATGTTTGCGGCGGGTCCTCCCATTCTAGCTCGACCACGCCCGCTTTTTGGAGACGTCCTCCCGGCTCGCGACGGGACGCCTCTAGCTCCTCCTTGAAGCGGATGGCGTCTTCTTCCCGTACGGTGCGGGGGAGTGGCCATCGGACTCCGAGGAGTCATCCGGGAGGGGGCGATTGGCGGTGCACGAGGCGGATTCCACCGAATCGGTCTAAAAAGGGAGATGATCGTCAAGGCAAAAGAAGATCAAGAACGAGAATCAAAGAGGAGAGATTGACGATCATCACCGCCTTGCTCGCATTGGCGCTGCTCCCCTCGGCCTCGTCGGAGGCACGGCGGCGGTTGAGGCGGCGCACCATTGTGGTTTGGGATGTGCACTGTTTGCAAGAAGGCTAAAGATTGGCAAAGATTCGAGAGCTAGAAGGCCTGGTGGAGAGCTAGGGGCACCTATGGTAACATTTATAGGCCTGGCAGGATGAATCGTGGCTTCGAGTCGTGGCTGTGGATCGTGGCGCATATCCCAAGAAAAAAAGGAAGGCGTTGACTCCATTTGACCAGAAGTGGCATGCGGCTATCAGAAGATCTTCATTCTTGGGGGTCTCAGCCACGGATAACTCCAAGCATTGAGCGATACAGAGAGCATCCAGGTTGGTCAATCCACTCTTATCTGCAAGAATCCTCCGGTACCAAGTCTTCCAGCCTGCAATTGGGGGCAAAGGCCAGTTCTTGAACGCATCTTGCCCCCGAGGGAGGTGGAGACAAAGCTGCCTTGAAGGGGATTCTGCGAGATTCGGTGGCAATAAGATCTCGAGGGTCGGGGATTCCCCACGGGACCAAGGTAATAAGGCTGCGAATTGGCCTCGATAGGAATCAAAAGAGCGATAGAAGATTCTGGAAGAAAGCGGAAAAGGAAAATCTCGGGTAAAATTGAAAACCTAATGCCGAACAAGGTTTGCGGGGGGATGAATTTACACGAGCGGCTTGGTTACGAGTTGCCATTGGAGGTTCAAGCTCGGAACGAGGGGATCTAGGGTTGGATGCGAACGAAGATTCGGCGGATTGCGAAGAACAGGTGTTGATAGATTTGATTCAAGGATTCGTGGCTGGAGTCAATTGTGGAACAAAATTACTTTTATCCCACAATTGAAGGGGCATGTGTTAACACCAAAATTTGGTAAGGAGTCTGACTTGTGGGTCCGGTTCGAAAAAGAGTCCGTCGGTGGAAGGAAAGATATTTCCGAGAGATTTTCGGCAAAGAGATCCGCGGTCGGCTATACCGCTCCGGTTCGGCAAAGGAACGGTGAGAGCTGATTTTGCGGGATTGGACGGTGACGTGGCTCAAATCAGGGGAGACGAATGGATGGACAGACGATCGAGTTTAGTTAGGCAATGAATCCATTCGCAGTTGTACTCAACAGGGTATAAATACGATCCCTGGGTGTATGTAACAAACACGATCATTCTTCAATACACACCGGCCTTACGCCAAACCCTAGAGTCCTTGTCGTGTCGTCGAGTTCTTCGAGAGGGCCAATCGATCCGTCGACCTCCGTGAGTACCGGCAACCTTGTATCATGTCTAGTATCATGCGGTGGATTTAGATCTGATGCAAGTAGTCTTGTTACCATGCTTCGTGTCATGCGGTAGATTCAAGCTTGGTTCAAGAAGGTTTCTTGTTAGGTCATGAGCCATGCGGTAGGCTAAGATCTGGCTTGAAGCTAATTATCGGCTCTATTGGATTTTGGCAAGATCCAATAGATTCATTATCCCGTGTTATCTTGAGTTTTACTTTATGTTTTAATTCATGTAACACATCTTTGCCCAATCTAGATAGGTTCGGATCGGCTATATCTTTTTTATGATCCTTGTTCGAGCGAGGTTTTGTGTTTTGACGCGTGGATCTTATGCTTTCTAATAGCCGAAACCGAATCGATCTAGGTTGTTACGTGTTGCGGGTTCAAGCTTGCTATGTTCGTATAAATCTTGAAAGAACCGGGTATCATGCGGTAGATGCAGGTTTTTGGGTTGCTTTGGAGCTAGTCATCCGGTGGATTAGATTCCCAAATCGAGTCGATAGATTTATTCACGTGGTAATGTTTGTTCCTTCTTCATGGACCCTGGATCGGTACATTCGGCCGTATTCGGTTATGTTTCTTCACGAGTAGATCACGTGCATTATTTATGTTTTAAATGATGTATGCTTTTAGCTTTCCATATTTAGATTGTATCATGCGGTGGATAGATCTAATTGTGGAAAGTGGCGCGTTTTTCATGCAAGTCGTATCATGCGGTGGATAGATTTGTTTGATATCGTGCTCGACGGATTTTAAAGTAACTAGACATGCGGTAGACTAGTGCTTTGGATCTATGCATGCTTATTTAATACATGATCATGTCCGTGCTTTACTTCATTTATTTAATTTTAATCTTCATGGAGATCGGTCATAACTTTGCATGTACATCTTTGCTCATACGAAGACCGGTTGTTGTCATGCTTACGTCATCCATTCGGCAGTGTTCTTTTTCCCTTTGCGGTTACCCGAATGGTCGTGGTTCTTTGACGAGATAGCTTTACATAGCTATGTGTCATCTGTTGCTTTTTTAGCCGTAAATATGGAAGCGTGCGGTACCACCGGCAAGTTCCAAGCTTTGGTATTTAATTTGCTTTATCTTTTGTTAATTTTCGGGAAAAATTGGTGGCACATCATTTGCTCTCGCGCGTGCGAAGCCGGGCTTTGTTCGGCTTGCTTTGTGTGATTGGCGTTAAGTGCACTTTTTGCGCCAACGGACATCACGGCCGTCCGCCGCCCCTCTACCCTCGAGGACGCCACTGTTCGGGTACAAGATACGCCATGATGGCCGGATCGCTGCGAGGATCGCCTGGGCGGCCGCCTACTCTACAGCGTAGCACATCACGCTCCCTCACGTAGCTAAATAGCGCGGCGCGCATGTGATTCGCTCCTTCCTTGGTCTATAAAAGGAGGACGAACCCCCTTGCCGCGGGGGACGAACAGAGACACAGACACCACACACGACGCGAACAATAGAGCCCAACAGAATACAACACGAGACAGGTTGCGCCACGCACTTGCTCTCCAATTCTCCCACAATATCTTCAGCCAATACACCAGGGACTTGGAAGCCACGCTTCCTCTCCTGCCTTGCTTGTAGCAGCCCCACTACAGGCACCCCCGGTGCTGAGCAATATAGTGCCTTGAGCACACCACTGCTGGATGTACGGCCCCTCGGCCGGAACCAGGATAAACTATGTGTCTTTTATTGCTTAGCATCGACCATTGAGGGATAGACCTTGGCACTTATTACTGGTTAGTGTCGGGACCACATTCCGCACCGACAGTTGGCGCCCACCGTGGGGCAATCGAGCGCTTAAGGTCAATCATCAACTCCCTCCATGGTGATCTGCACTGAGTACCGCGGTACGCGCTAACGCATGGGCGGCTCGGACCCCCTCCCCGCCGGGTTCGAAATCCGGTTCGGGGGCCTGAACTTTCAGGCCACGGGGAACGACTACCTCATGCGCCTCACCAACCGTGAGGAGCTCCGCGCGCGACGCCAGGCCGGGTCCGTTCCGGTCCCCGTTGCGCGCACCACCACGGTGCGGACACCCGCCGGCGCGGATGCGCGGGCCGTCGGCGCCACGACGCCGCCGCCGCTGCGGTCGGCGTTTGCACCGAGGCACGGTTCGAGCGACGGCAAGCCGAACGCGCCGTCTCTCAACACGGCGAGCTCGCCGCCACGGCAACCGCCTCCCCGGCGGGACGAGCACGGTCTCGGACCGCGCTTTCCCCACTTGGGGCCGGGCGGCGCCACGACGGCCTACAACGCCAACGTCAACACCACGATGCGCAGGGTTCCGCCTGGCCGTCACGTCTTCGTCGCCAGGGATCCCGGCGCCTCAGCGGGTGACGAGTCGTCCCTGGGTTCCCTCGACGCGTTGCCGCCCGCCAACCTCCACGGGTACGCGGAGTGGGACTTCTCCGGCGTGCCGGACCCAGTCATGTTCAGGCGTTTCCTTGACGCTACGGACTACTGGTTCGGCTGCTCCGACGACTCCAGCACCGGGAGCTACGACCCCGCGCGGGAGTGCTGTGTCGTCATCGCTAACGACCCAGCGAACGCCACGCGCGGCGTAGGCGCGGGGACGGGGAGGGTCACGCCCGCCCCGGGGATCGCTCCGCGCCGGGCCGCGGGACCAAGCACCCCGGCCCGGGGCCGACGCCGACGCACGGCCTAGCCCAAGCCCGCGAGCTCGAGGCTGGGCGGCGGAGGAGTGCGAACGGTGTGGGCGCTCCGCGCCTCGATGGTGGGGAAGCCTCCACGCGAGGCGAACGCGCGCGGGAGGGCGGGCGGACGGGGCCCGCGACCGCATCAACGCCGACAACCCCCGACGCGCCACCGCGAGCAAGTCGAAGCTCGTTGCCGCCGCGAAGGCTGCTGCGGGCTATGCGGCACCCTCGACCCACGAGGCGCGGAACACCGCACGCGCGAGGTGCGAGGCTCTCATTGAGCAAGTGGCCGTCCAACTCGGGACGCGCGGCGGCCAAGGAGCGGCTCCTTGACACACGCGGGCGGCGGACGGTGACACCCGCAACGTCATCAACGCCCGCCTCACGAGCGGGGCGGACGCCGGCGGCGGTAGGCTACCACCCTCGACGGGGCGGACGCTACAACGGCGACGAGGACCGCTCCCCGACGCCGGAGCCCCGGGGACCCGTGTGTTCGGCGGGAGATCCGCGCGGCGGCCTTCCCCCCGGCACTTCCGCCAACCCTCGACCATCGTCAAGTACAACGGGGAGACGGATCCCCGCGTGTGGCTCAACGACTACCGCTTGGCGTGCCAGCTGGGCGGAGCCACCAGCGACGAGGTCATCATCCGCAACTTGCCCTGCACCTCGGCGATTCGGCTCGGACGTGGCTCGAGCACCCCCGCCCGGCCCGCGATTCTCGCGGGACGATGCGGTTCGCACGTTCGTGGGCAACTTCCAGGGCACGTACGTGCGCCACGGAAATTCGTGGGACTGCGTTCCTGCACTCGAAGCCGGCGAGTCGGCTGCGGGACTTCATACGGCGCTTCTCCAAGCGCTGCACGGAGCTCCCAAGCATGGCGCAATATGAGATTGTGCACGCCTTCCTCGAGGGCACACGTGCGGGACCTCGTGCGTGAGTCGGGACGCAGCCCGCCCGCGGACTCCAACGAGGCCGTTCGACATCTCTACCGGCTTCGCCTCGGGAGAGGAGGCCGTGGGGGCGATCTTTGACGGCAAGAAGGGCAAGCGCTCGGACGATGCACCGCGGAGGGCGGCAAGTCCGGGGAGCCCCACCGCGAGGACAAGCGGGGCAAGAAAGGAAAGAAGCCGCGCCGCGAGGCACGCGAGCGAGGGCGCGGCGGCGATGAGGCCGAGGCTCTTGAGACCGGCCCCTCGAGGCCCGAGGGTGTTTGACGACATGCTGAAAAAGCCATGTCCTCACCACAAGACCCCCGTAAACCACACCCTTGAGCAGTGCGACATGCTCAAGAAGTTCTATGGCCGCGCTGCCGCAAAGGAGGCAGAGGCCAAGAAAGACGGAGGAGACGGCGACGCTGGCGGCTTCCCCGCCGTGGAGAACGTGTTCCTCATCTTCGGGGGACCCACCGTCGACAGGTCGACCCGCCAACACAAGCGGGAGCGGCACGAGGTCCTCGCCGCGGAGAAGGCGCCTCCCTCCTTCCTCAATTGGTCGGAGGACGCCATCACCTTCGGCGGGAAGACCACCGAACCGCATCCCCAACCGGGTCGGTACCCAGCGGTGGTCGACCCAATCATTGGGAACGCACGGTTCTCAAAAATCTTGATGGACGGAGGCGGCGGCCTCAACATCCTCTACGCGCATACCCTTGCGCTTGATGGGGATCGGGTTGGACCGAGTGCGGCCCGGCCACGAAGCCATTCCATGGCATTGCGCCCAGGGGCAAGCGGGTCCAGCCCCTCGGGCAGATCGACCTGCCGGTTTGGTTTGGCACCGCGAAGAATTTCCGCAAGGAAACGCTCACCTTCGAGGTGGTGGGGTTCAAGGGCGCCTACCACGCTATACTTGGGCGACCCTGCTACGCCAAATTCATGGCGGTCCCCAACTACACCTACTTGAAGATGAAGATGCCAGGACCGAACGGCGTCATCACCGTAGGCTCGTCCATCGAGCACGCATTCGACTGCGACGTCGAGTCCGTAGAGCACGCAGAAGCAACCGGCGCGGTGAAGCGGCGGTGACCACTTTGGAGAAGATGGTCAACGACGACCTCGACTCCGCCTCCAAGCACACCGGCACCTTCGAGGGGCTGCCGGAGCGAACCAGGAAGTACCCCTCGACCCCGCGGCCCCCGAGGGCAAGGCGTTGAGGGTCGGCTCCACCCTCGATCCTAAATAGGAAGTGGTGCTCGTCGACTTCCTCCGCGCCAACGCCGACATCTTCACGTGGAGCCCCTCGGATATGCCGGGCATCCCGAGGGAGGTCGCCGAGCACTCCCTTGACATCTGCCTCACGCCGCGCGCCGTGCAACAACGGCTCCGCCGCTTCGACGAGGAGCGGCGGCCGGCAATCGGAGCGGAGCTGCGGAAGCTTCTCGAGGCCGGGTTCATCAAGGAGGTGTTCCACCCAACGTGTCTAGCAAACCCCCGTACTTGTAAAGAAAAAAGAATGGGAAGTGGCGGATGTGTATAGACTATACTAGTCTTAATAAAGCATGTCCTAAAGTTCCTTTTCCTTTGCCACGTATTGATCAAATCGTTGATTCAACGGCTGGGTGTGAGTTACTTTGCTTCCTTGACGCCTACTCCGGGTATCATCAAATAAAGATCAAGGAGTCCGACCAGCTTGCGACTTCGTTCATCACGCCGTTCGGGATGTTCTGCTACGTCACGATGCCGTTTGGCCTCCGAAACGCAGGTGCGACGTATCAACGCTGCATGCAACACATTTTCGGAGATCACATCGGGCGGACGGTCGAGGCGTATGTGGATGGCATCGTCGTAAAAACCAGGAAGGCGGACGACTTGGTTGGCGACCTTGGCATCGCGTTCGGCTGCCTACGGGCCAATGGGGTCAAATTAAACCCCGAAAAGTGTGTCTTTGGAGTGCGCGAGGCATGCTCTGGGATACATCGTCTCCCAACGGGGAATCGAGGCCAACCCTGAGAAGGTTGCGGCCCTCGAACGAATGGGCCCGATCCGGGACCTCAAAGGGGTGCAAAAGGTCTTTGGGGTGCCTTGCCGCCTTGAGCCGCTTCATCTCGCGGCTCGGCGAGAAGGGCCTGCCCCTCTATCGCCTCCTCAAGAAGCACGAGCGCTTCTCCTAGACCGGCGAGGCCCGGGATGCACTCGACAAGGCCGAAGGCGTCCTTAACGCACGCCCCGATCCTCACGCGCCGCACGCGGTGCGTGCCCATCTTGGAATTTGTGGCCATCACGCCGCGCCTCGTACCCTCGTTGGCAACGCTTTCCGCCGGGGCTTTTGCGGCCCACCGCGGTCGCGGACGCCCGGCGAGATCGTACGCACCTGCGAAGGGTGCCAGTTCTACGCCCGCAAGTCCAACCTTCCCGCCCATGCCCTGCAGACCATCCCCATAACATGGCCATTCGCCGTGTGGGGGGCGGACATCGTCGGGCCCCTGCGGAAGGCGCCCGGGGGCTTCACCCACTTGTTGGTCGCGATCGACAAGTTCTCCAAGTGGGTGGAGGTGCGCCCCATCACGAATCTCGGAAGCGAGAACGGGCGGTGACGTTTTTTGCGACATCGTCCACCGCTTTGGAGTGCGAACTCCATCATCACCGACAACGGGTCCCGGTTCACGGGCGGGGAAATTCTTGGAGTTCTGCGACAAGTTCCACATCCGTGCGGATTGGGCGGCTATGTCACACCCACGGAGCAACGCGGCCAAGTAGAGCGTGCCAACGGCATGATCTTACAAGCCCTTAAGCCTAGAATTTTTGACCGGCTAAACAAATGCGGCGAAAATGGCTCCAAGAGTTACCGACGGTCGTGTGGAGCCTAAGGACCACCCCGACGAGCCACCGGGTTCACCCCGTTCTTCCTAGTCCATGGCGCGGAGGCCGTCCTCCCCACGGACTTAGAATACGGGTCGCCCGGGGGTTCGAGGCTACGACGAGGATGCCAACCGGCGAGCCGCCGAGGACTCGGCTGGACCGGCGGATGAGGCACGCCTCGTGGCCTTGATGCACTCCGCGAGGTATCGGCGGTCCCTCGGGCGCTACCAAGAACGCAAGATACGCGAGACGAGGACTTCGGCGAAGGGGATGCGGTCCTAAGGCTACGCCAAGACAACCGGGGACGCCACAAGCTATCGCCTCCATGGGAGGGACCCTACGTCGTGGTGAAGGTACTCAAGCCCGGCACATACAAGCTGGCCAACGAAGACGGTGAAGAGCTCACGAACGCTTGGAACATCCAACAGCTACGTCGCTTCTACCCCTAGCTAGGATTTCCAAGCATTTTTTGTTGTAAAAACCATATGACCAACGCCCCGAGTTGGTGACGATCATGTAAACACCATAAGTCTAATAAAAAGGGCAACTCGGCTTTCCCCCGAAACCCAAGTTACCCTCGGGGGGCTACTACGGGGGGCATCCCCCCCCCCCCCCAAAAATGGTCCCATTTTCGCGCAACAACGAAACAACTCACGCGCGCTAAGTTTGTTTTCTACTTTGGCCTCGAGCAACGGTTCGACAGGGCGTGGGCAGCCTAGCGGAAGGAGCGCGCGAGCCAGAGATAGCCTACTCCTCCGCGAGGATACGGCCCTTCTCTCTCGCCTCCAACCCAGCAAACCACCCACGAAAATCGAACTCCCCTAACTAGAATCTACTCAGGAAGAAGGAGAAACAAAAAGCGTAGTAAACAAAAGACTTCATTCCACATCAACAAATGTTCATGACAAAAACAACTTGTTTATTTACAAAGGCCGCACGGCTAGAATGCTGATACACAAACAAAAACGGGCCTAGCGCCCAACTGTCTTCAGGAGGGAGGAGCGGCGGCGTCAGCAACGTCCGGGAAGAGGAACTCCTCGAAGGCTTCAGCAAGCGACCCGACGGCGTCGGCGGCGAGCGCGTCCACGCGCTCCATCGCCACCTCGTCCTCGACACCCTCGGGGACGACGTGGCCTTCCGCCGGCGCCTCGAAGTTAACCTCGTAGTGGGGCCGTACCACTCCCGAGGGCCTTCTCGGACGCCAAGATGCGGCGCCGGCGCATGCGCTCGATGACGTGGCCGCTAAGGGCGCGCGGGCGGCGGCCGGCGAGCTTCGACTGCGCCTCGCCCTCCTCCACGGATCGGCGGGTCTCGAGGGCCGCATCGCGCAACTCTGCGGCTCTGCTCGGAGGAGTTGTAGGAGGTCTGCGGCGCCTCGGCTCCGCTCAGCCGCGTGCCCTAGCGCGGCGCGCAAGCACGGAGTTGCCGGATGAGAAAGAAGTCGAAAAAGAGTGCGAACCCTCTAAGGAAAACCCAACAACACGGGGAGTCAAACGGCGGCTCACCTTCGACTTGCTTCCTCTCCACCTCGAGGGCGCGGCGCTCGGCCTCGGCCGTCTGCTCGAGGCCCCCGATGGTCTCGCCTTGCTCTGGAGGGCCGGCTCACGGCCCGCGCTCGTGATGCGAGCACCATCGGCTCGCCCTCGACCTCGGAGAACTTGGCGTTCCGGTCCTCCCGGCGACATGCGTCGCCTCGCGGCGGCACGCTCCCGCTCCGGGGCCGGCCGGGCGTCGACGAGGGCGGTGCCCCGCTCTCGCCGGAGCGGGTCCCTCGGCTCCTTGACGGGCGGTGCGCTCTGCGGGGCGTGCTCCTCGACAACGGCGAGCGCCGCGACCTTGGCGTTGAGGGCGGCCTTCAAGTCGTCGGCCTCCTTGACCCTTTGCTCGAGCGCGCGCGCGCCGCTCCTCGGCCCAGCGGCTGCCGCCCCTGCGCCCCCTCGAGGGACGAGCGGAGCCCCGGTTCTCGGCGCGGACGGCGGCCACCTCCGCCTCCCGGTTGGTCGCCGGCGTGCGCATCTTCTCCGAGTCCGAGCGCGCACCGCCGCCGCGCCTCATCACGGTCGATGAGGGCGTGCGGACCCGCTTCGAGGCTAGAGGGACGCGCGCGGGTCTGCCTTGTGCTCTCGGGGAGTTCATCGCGCAAGGCCACGGCCGTGCGACAACCGACCATCCCGGAGTCCTAAGGGCGTCGGCGAGCGCGTCGAAGGCGCCGCATCGCTCCCGGAGCTGGTGGAGCTCGGCGTTCACCCGATCGAAGGCGCCGTACTTGTCGCGGGCGCAGCGCTCGAGCTCCTGGCACCCACAAACCAAAACCCGTAAACACCATGCCGCAAAGACAAGTGCGCGGAAACAAGGAAAAAGGGAAGCAAGCAATGGCACCCCACCTGGAAGACACGCCACGCGGGGCCACCGTGGACCCTCAGCGCCTCGTTCAACGCACGGTCAAGCGTGGCGCCGTGGCTGCGGAGCTCTCCCCCGCAGCTCTGCTCCTCTCGGGCGTCGGCGAACGCGGGCGGGTCGCCGGCCGACCCCCTCCACACAGGCGGAGTGGCCGGCGCGGGGAAGACGAGGCCTCGGCGCCGTGCCCACGGCCCCCCGCCACCATGTGGCCCTCGCGCCGCCTCACGAGGGCCCCCTCCCGGGACCCCGGGGAGAGCGTGGAGCTCGCCCACCGATCCCACCGGGCGGCGGGGAGTCATCGTGCGGGATCTCTACCACCGCCGCCGGGAACCGCCGGCGGGCGCCGGCCCCTCGCGCCGCCTCCGCCGGCGCCTCAACTTGCGCCTCGGTAGCCGCGGGCGCCCGACGCGGCGCCGCGGCCATCGCTTCCGGCCGCGCCTCGCGGCGGCGGGCGCCGGCCGCCCTCCTCGACCACCGCCGCCCGCTGCTTGCCTCGCCGCGGCCGGCGCGCGCCGAACCGCGCCTCCGTCGCGGCGGCCGCCGCGGCTGCGTCTCGCCACGGCCGGCGCCCCGCCGCTCTTCGACAACCGCGGGTCGCGCCACGACGGGCTGATCCGCCGCCGAGGGGGCCTCGAGGGCCTCAGCCGGGCCCTGCGAGCTCTCGCCCGCCGCCACCGCGCTCGCCCCCGCCCGGTGGCGCCCTCGACGAACGCCGCCCCGGGTGGGGAATGGACGCGTCCGCCCTCGGCACCTTAGCAAGTGCGAGGGGGGGAACGGTTGGCACCACTGCGCACAAGCACGAGCAAAAAATCAAAACTCCCGGCCGCCAAAAAATCAAACCTCGCGAGAGGGCAAGTCCCCCTACCTCGAAGAGGGAGAAGGCGCGCTTCCTCTTCCTCGAGGCCTCGGCGGATGAGGTCGGCACGGCCGGCGCGCCCGCCACCGCGCCTCCCGATGTCTCCCGCCGCGTGCGCGGGCCCCCCCCGCGCGCGGGCGCGCTTGCCGCGCGCGCGCCCGCGCGCGCGCGCGGCCCCGTTGTCGATTGCACGGCGGCGGGCGCCGTTGCGCCCGCCCCGGCCGGCGACGCCGCCCTTGCCGCGGAGCCGGCTCCCGGCGGCGGGCGCGCGGCTCCCACCTATCGGAGGGGCCCCCGCCCCCCGGCTTCTTCCTCTTCGTCCTCCTCCGAGGACGAGTACTCCCTCGGTCCCCGGGGAGGAAAGCCCCGGCTCCTCGCGCGCGGTACTCCTCGTTCCGCCGCTCGCGGCGCCGCGATGCCGCCTCGCGCGCTCCCTCTTGCGCGCCGCCGCTCCCGCTCCCGTTCTTTGCGCCGCCGGCCAGCGCGCGGGGGTCCGGGGGTGGGCGGAACGGACTTCGCGCGGCGAAGGTCACCGCCGTGCAGGCAAAAACGTCAAGGGGGCGTCAGGGGCCAGGGGCAACATTGAGAACAAAGACAGGGCCAGGAATCACACTCACCAGCGGGCCGGTGGGGAGCATCTCGAGGTCCCACGGGGGACCGATCACCGGCGGCTGCGGCATCCGGGTGTCGACGGCGTTCCGCGCCCGGGTGAGCGCATACACCCTCTCGAGGGGGGTTGGGAGCATCCGTGACCTCGCCAGCGCGACGGGGTCCGCCTCCTCTCGTCATCTCGTAGATGCGGAGCGGCCTCTCCATCGGAGGCACGACCCGCCGGTGGTGGAGGAAGGCGAGGACGCCGCCGCGGTCGGCCCGCGCGTCGCCGGGTTCTTCGGGGCGGCCGGGGAGCGAGTCCGGCCGCCTCGGTCTTGGGCGCGTGGACACCCCGTGACCCCGGGAGTTGGGCTTCTCCCGGAGCACCGGGCCGGTGTAGGCGGGGAGGCGGGCTCGGCGTTGCGCGGGTAGAACCATCCCCGCTCCCGAGCGGCGTTGTTTGTCGTCATGGTGCGGGGGATGTAGTCGTCCTTGAAGCGCCCCCGCAAGGCGAGCGACATCCGCGCCGCGCGCACCGCGCGGCGGGGTCCTCCGCTCCGTCGTGGGCTGCGTGAAGAGCTCCGCGCGGAAGAGGTGTATCCAGAGCTCCCAGTTGACTGGGATCCCTAGATACCCCTCGCAGACGCCCACGAACATGGCCGCCTGCGAAATCGCGTTCGGCGCGAAGTTATGCAACTCCACGCCGTAGCGGTGGCACAGCGCCCACATGAAGCGGCTCGCCGGCGCGGCGAAGCCGTGCTCATCGAAGCGGATGAAACTCACCACGTAGCCCTCCGGCGGGTTGGGCGCGTGGTCCCCCGCCGGCGGCACAATCCACTCCGCCGGCCGGCCCTCCTCGTTCGCCGCCAGGCGGCGGCGGAGACCACCTCGCCAAGGGCCGGCCGGTTGACCGTCGACTGCTCCCAGGCGTACGGGTCGAGGATCGTGAGGGGCGGAAGCGGCGCCATGAGAGAGGACAAGGAATGCGAGAGCGAAGGACAAGAAGAAGGAGAAGAGCTCTAATGGCGAAGGCGCACGGTGGCGAGAGCAACAAGAGCTCAAGGGGCAAGAACAGCGGGGTGCTAAGGTAAAAAACCGCCATTTTCTCTCCCCTCAGATCTATAATCCGCGGGCGTGCTCTCCGGGGCGGACGTCCGCGCGCGTGCTTGCCGGGGAATCTTTTCTTCTCGGCGACGGGCGGGCCCCACCACGGCCGCGGTGGCCACATCACCGCGAACGGGCCATCATCACGGCGAAGAATAGCAGGGACCGTGGCAGGCGGTCACATCCGCCTGCCCACGCCGCCCACTACGCGCGCGCGCGCGGCGCGACGCTCGAAAAGCGCGCCCGCGACGCAAAACCGCGGCCTCTCTTGTGGAGCATTTAATGGCCGGTTCCTTACAAAGTAAGGAGAACCCTCGAGCGGCACGAGCTCCTGGCTCGGGAAAACTTCGACCCTCGAAAGGGTACAGGCGTGAGAAGGTCGCCTCGGGGCCCGTTTGAAACAAAACGAGCACCGCAAAGCACCCATGCCATCGCAGTGTGCGATCGGCGCCTCGAGGGGCGGCTCGCCCGGGCCCCTCGAAGGAGCGCGGATGCGGGCGGGAGCGCTCGGCCGCCGCCCCGCACCACCTTGCGATCGGCGCCTCAGGGGCCGGCTCGCCCACGGCTCGCCCGGGCCCCTCGAAGGAGGCGCGGATGCCGGGCGGGAGCGCTCGGCCGCCACCCCGCACCACCTTGCGATCGGCGCCTCGAGGGCTGGCTCGCCCGGGCCCCTCGAAGGAGCGCAGATGCCAGGCCGGGAGCGCTCAGCCGCCGCCCCGCACGGCCCTGCGATCGGAGGTTCGAAGCGACCCTAGATGGGTTCGAACGGGCGCCCCGGATCACCGAGTCGGGGACGACGAGGGCACGCGCATTCGAGCCGTTCCTCGAGCACCGCCGGCTCGAGGGTGCCCCACGGAGTCGTGTTCGAGAGCCGGCGAGGGCGGCTAGCGGGGGATCCCACCGAGGGAGAGCTTCCGCGCCCTCGGTCCCTAGCGAACGGGGCCGAGCCCCACCTAGCAAACCCACGCAAGCGCTTCAATGGACGTGTCTCGGACCACGCGGCCTACCCTTATCGAACGGGGCATGGGCGTCCACTCGAACCACCCACTAACGGCTCGACGAGGAATCCGCGATTCGCGACCCGGCCAGATGGGGGTTGTGGAAACCTCACCCTCCGTCCCGCGGAGGGACGGCGAGGGCGGCGTTAAAAGACAAGTCGTAAAGCTCTACCCGATCGCCTTGAATGGGCCCAGGCTCGGGGGCTTAACGCATTGCTACACCTCCCCGGATTGCACCCGCCGGGGATAACGCCCGGCCGGCGCGTGCGTCACCGAAGCCGGGCCGAGACATTGCCGACGCCGGTTGAAACATGTACCACGCCTTCTGTCCAAGTCTCGCGGTCAACCCCTACAGGAGCGCCCATGCTCCTGCAGGGCTTCGGGGGCTAGACCCGCGGGTCCGCGACGCGGCCCCACGAAAGCGTTCGCAAAGCCAGGAGGGAAGAACGTCCTATCAGTAGGTTCCAGCATCTGTGGGAGCCTCAATGGCAAACCCACAGATGCTCGGGGGCTCTTGTCGGGGGACGACCCTAGGGGTCCCCTTAAACAGCTGGGAAATCCCCACTTAAAACCCGCAACAAAGCCAAAACCAAATACGCCTTACTTAACCATGCGGGACATGGCCCGTGCCACGAAGGCCCCGGCGGCCCACCGGGCGGCCCACTCGAAGACTCCCTCGAATAGGTTTCGCCTCGCTCGAGGGTGCGCGCCCTCCTTCGGGCGGGCTCCGCCCCGTTCGAGGGGGGTGTGCCTCCCTCGAGCGAGGTCCGCCTCGCTCGAGGGTCCGCCCCACCCCTCGAACGGGGTCCGCCTCGCTCGAGGGCACCCCGCGCACGCGCGCCCGCTCCCCGTACGCGGACATTTAATGCCCCGACATCGGCGGGCGGCGCCATCATGCGCCGGGGCTCGCGCCCGGTGCCGCCGCACCAACTCCCCGGGAGGGAGCCCATCCCCATCCGCGTGGGGGGGGGTGCGTGCGCGCGGCCGGTGCGGTCCGTGACACCGTACCGCCCGCTCCGGTGCGGCTAACGCGCCGAGCCCTCGAAGAGGGCCGGGCCGCACCCTCGATTTGCTTTCTTGTTACCTTACGGGGTTAGGTGGAGGCTCTAGGCCGGTGGGACGCCATCCCCGCCCCCGCTAACGGTATGGCCGCCGCCCCCGCGCGTACGGGCGCATGCCAGGCGCTGTGGCAACGACTCCAGCACTGTGGAGCATGTGGGAACGGGATGCCACCTTACCTGCCGCTGTACCTCGTACGGACCGACGTCAGCAACTCCCTCGAGCCTATCTGAAGACATCACAGCCGTCCGCCGCCCCTCTACCCTCGAGGACGCCACTGTTCGGGTACAAGATACGCCATGATGGTCGGATCGCTACGAGGATCGCCTGGGCGGCCGCCTACTCTACAGCGTAGCACATCACGCTCCCTCACGTAGCTAAATAGCGCGGCGCTCATGTGATTCGCTCCTTCCTTGGTCTATAAAAGGAGGACGAACCCCCTTGCCGCAGGGGACGAACAGAGACACACAGACACCACACACGACGCGAACAACAGAGCCCAACAGAATACAACACAAGACAGGCTGCGTCACGCACTTGCTCTCCAATTCTCCCACAATATCTTCAGCCACTACACCAGGGACTTGGAAGCCCCGCTTCCTCTCCCGCCTTGCTTGTAGCAGCCCCACTACGAGCACCCCGGTGCCGAGCAATATAGTGCCTTGAGCACACCACCGCTTCGGGACGTACGGCCCCTCGGCCGGAACCAGGATAAACTCTGTGTCTTTTATTGCTTAGCATCGACCATTGAGGGATAGACCTTGGCGCTTATTACTGGTTAATGTCGGGACCACATTCCGCACCGACACATGTCGGGTGAAGACCTTCGATTCGGAGATGCCCTTCGTCCGGTCAATTGTGCTACCTGAAAGCATTCGTTAGACAAAACATGGAAAAACAAATTCTTAGTTCTGCCAAAACCCAAAAGCTGAAGTAAGGCTAAGATTTCCCTTGAAACAAGGATTCAGCCCATGGGCTTCGTCTTCAAGAAAAACTGATAGTGCTAAGCCATGATTGGAAAATGAAAATCTTTCTATCACTGTGCCTTTCGGAGGACGAAAAGTACCTAGCGAAAGCCTTGAAGCCCTGGAAAAGGAAAAGTTGAATGGCTTTGGGGACTTCGTTATTGCATAACAAAAGACTTAGTATTGCACACAACTTTCACGAGGTTCCAAAATGAAGACTCATTGTATTCGATTCTAAATCCCTCAACACCTTGTACAGCTTGATCCACTCAAGAACACAAGAATCACCTCACAAGGTTGGCACACCTTTCACTCACTCAGCTCTAAGCTAAGCCTAACACTAAACACACACACACACACACACTAAGCATGTGCACTTAAGCACTAGTATGACATGGATGTGATCTTCAATGTGTCTTTCACTCCACTGCACTTCCGCTCACTCCAGCAACCTCAAATGATGGGGTGGATGTGGTATAAATTGCCCAAGACATCCATAGAGTCGTTGCTCCAACGACTAGTCTTTTTGTGTGTACCGTTGGATAAACTGACACTATATACTTTAGGGCCATCGGTTCATCCAACGCTACTAGTTGTTGCCTTCTATCGCAGACTTTTGCTGACGTCAATCATCCGGCGCATACACCGACGGCTCCAAACTTACTGTTAGTACATCCGGTGCTGAAGGCCGGATCCATAGCTGCTCTCTGTCTTGGACCACATAATTTATCGGATGAACCGACACATTCATCTAATGCCTCTAGCGGTTCATTCGGTGCTACTGACATTTTTTCCTCTATGGCACTATTCATCTAGCGCTTGCACCGACGCTCAGGAAATCACCTGATGCAACTAAAAATCCCACTGTCAGTTTGTCCAACGGTCTATGTTGACCGAGCCTTCCTCACAACGTACCAGTTCCTCTGATGATTGCACCGACGCCTGCTTCTAGGTACTGTCAGTTCATCTGCCATCTTTTTCTTCTCTTTTCTTCCTTTTGATCTTGCTGGATTTTTACTATGTTTAATCTGTGGCATGTTAGCTTTGATTGTGGTTTCATCTATGGGACCTATAAAGCCTACAAATACATGCTCAATCACAATGGTTAGTCTCATTGACTATGTTGCCATGAATCACCAAAATCATACTCGAACAAATGGCTAGACATCCATGTTCTCTACAATATGTCTCCATCCAATTGAACATGGCATTCATATACAACTTAATTAACAAAGCAGAAACCAGCCATTTTTTCTGGCCGGGAAAACTTCAACTTTTTTTAAAAAAAGCATCAGGCTGCACTACTTCAATAAAAATAAAAGAAATGCAAGGATTTTGTTGCATTCCAAGAAAAAACAACAAACTTTTTTCAGAACAAAGGGAATGCTGCCATCAAGGCATTAAGGATGATGAAAAGTCTAAATGAGATAATGTTTAGATGCACAGATTTGCGCAAATGAATAGTGCAATTGTAGCGCGAAAGTGTTGTAAAAGTGTGCATTTGGGGTGCGTGTTGTGAGCAAGGTACAAAATCGCCCCCTATAGCTGCTGGAAAGGGTAGCCGCTATGGCATTTAGGCTATCCACAACTGTGTCCTCTGAAAATCATCCACTAAAAGTATTTGGAAGCTTCACTACAAAATTTAACCCCGTAAATCACTTTTTTGCAGCAGTAGCCCCTATTTGCATCCTCTATTCATGGGTCCCACCTATCATTCTATTTTTTCACCCCGACCTTATCCATCCCCACCCCACCCCACCAACCACCACCGCACACCGCCACACACACACAACCGCCGGTAAAACCTCCTCCTATGTGCTCTTCTTCTCTCTCGCTCTGTTTTGTGCTCTTCTATTCCCTTGCTGCCGACCACCACGGGCGAAGGGGGCTGGCCTCCCTAGCTGTCGTGCAGGTTGCAGCTCTGCTTCAACAGCAGCATGACGAGCTCAACCGTCGGCAGCAGCGCGAGGGCGAGGCTGGCGTGGGAGCTCCTGTGGTTGCGCGTGACCTCATCAGAGGCCTCGACCTCGCTAGGCAGTAGGTGGCGGGTGCAGGATGGGTGCCAGTCTGAGGAAAGCACGGCGGTGGCGGACAACACACGATGCTCAGAGGTGGGCGTGGTGGCGCTACGGGCGGGCAAGCACGCCGGCTTCTCTGTCTCCCTGCGCCGCAGCCCCGCGCCCTCCCCCTCCTCCTATGCCGATTCTTGCCCACCTCGCTAAATGATAACTAGGGGCACACTGTCAGAGCAACTTCGGGCGCTGGAGGTCGAGCTCCATACGTGGGAACCCGAGGCCGACCGTGCTCATCGATGAGCTTCATCTCCACCTGAACCCAGCCTCAGTGTGGCGGACGATGCGGTGTGGCTCTCCCACGACGGCACGTCGGAGCACATTGTGTTCAAGATCTAGACACCGACGACACATGTGTAGTTGTTCGAGATCCAGATGTCAGGACATAGGGATGGAGCTGCCGGCATCAAGGCCGGTGCGGGGAGCGATGAGGTGCGTCCGCCAGCAAGGATAGTGTGGAGGACGGTGGATCTACCAGGGAAAGGAGCTGTCAAGATCAGCAAGTAGCCTGATAGGAGCGGACATCTGGGTTTGAGGCACATAACACTACACCACAACCCAAAATCACCATCAAACCTCCATTGGTAAACGGTCAAAATAGACTACGAACCTCCCATTGGTAAATGTTAGAGGCGAATGCCCATCGATAATTTAATGGGTGCCGATGAACGATCTATCGACATTTATTTTTACATTAACCAATGCACAGGCTGTCGGTATTACGCCTTATATGGGTTGCACCGTCCATCGGAAAAGCATTTTCGGCCCACCACGCCAAAAAAAGCCCTTGTGTGAAGAAAAGGCCCAGGTGCCCAACCCTAGAATCTCGAATCCCCTACCCACCCTCCTCTCTCCCACGGCTGGCCACCGCCCGCCGCCCACTTGAAATTTTTTTGCCGTGGCTACGCACTACCCTGATCAATTCGCTCCGCGCGCACGCTCCCGATCCCACATTCTCTCCCCCAATCGAGCTCGATCGCGCGCTCCCAAAATTCCTTACCGTGTCGTGCCTCCCCTCCTCCCTCTAATCCATTCCGTGTTGTAAGCCTGGTCCATTGGTATAACTCTATACCAACGGGTCTTACTCCGACAGCAAGTACCCATCGGTATAAAGTTATACCGATGGGCTGTTCGTTGTTATAGTTGCTTATAGCGACATGTCGTGTCAAGCTGTGGTGTAGTGGTGGCCATGGTTACATCGAGGCCATGGAAGGCAACATCAGTGGTAGCATCGAGGCGCAAGGGCAAGTGTTGGCTGGGGCGGCGTCGAGGGGCAAAGGAGGCTGCGAACGTAGGATGTCAATGGCAAGGGGGAGGTGGTGCGCCTGCGATGTCGAGGAGCAGGAGGAGGCGAGGCGCACACATGACATCGAAAGGCTAGGGGAGGCAACAGACAAGGTGGAGGCGCAAAGGGGGTTGGAGACGAGGCGAAAGTGAGGGGGAGGAGGAGGCGTCGCTATTGGGGAAGATGCAGACGCCGTGCTAATTTGAGGGAGGAGAGGTGCGTCTTGGATTTTAGGGGTTCTTTTCCGGGGAGCCGGGATGTGTGCCTACCGTTGCGGATAGCCTTTAGTCCGCTAAAACCGGCTATAGCCCGCTAAACATCATAACAACAGTCCTACCATTAAATGCCTTGACCGACTACTCTATGAGAGAAGATGTGGCTCGATGTGATGGGTGAATAGTGTATTTGGAGTGCAAATTTGCCCATCTAAACAACCTCTAAATAATGCTCAGGTCTATAAATACCCGGCCTGGGATGAGATCATGGCATAACAACGCACACAATAAATTAACCACTCAAAATTTGTAAGAGCAGACAAGTTAAAGACCATGGCTCAAAGCCCGTCACCTATGCCGGTGCTGGCCATGGCCACAAGTGCTGAGCTCACGCAGGCCGAGGCCGAGGCCGAGCTCTGGTGCCACAATTTTGGCTATCTAAAATCCATGGCACTGCAGTGCGCGATCAAGCTCGGGATCCCCAACGCCATCCACCGCTGCGGTGGCGCGGCCTCCCTGCCGGAGCTGCACGCCGCCGTCCCCGTCGCCGTGAGCAAGCGGCCATGCCTGTCTCGCATCATGGCCTTCTTGGCCGCGTCTGGCGTCTTCAGAGAGGAGAAGCAGATCACCGACGACTATGACGATGGCGCGGTGGCGTGCTACCACCTCACCGCGGCGTCTCGCCTCCTGGTTGACGACGACGGCACAACAGGAGGCCGCCGCACGTGCGTCTCCCAGCTCCTGATCCTGTGCAGCTCGCCGCAGTACTTCATGGCGTCACAGAACCTGGCCGAGTGGCTCCAGAACGACGACGGCGGACCAGCGGAGCGGACGCCGTTCGCCATGGCGCACGGTGGCGCGGAATTTTACGACGTCGTCTCCCGGGACGGCGCGTTCGGCGCGTGCTTCGACGAGGCGATGGGCGCCGACAGCAGCTTCGTGTCAGAGATCGTCGTCCGCGAGCACGGAGAGGTGTTCGCGGGGGTGGCGTCCGTGGTGGACGTCGGCGGCCACAACGGGACGACGGCGAGGGCCATTGCCAGGGCCTTCCCGCACGTGAGGTGCTCGGTGCTGGACCTGCCACGTGTGGTGGAGGCCATGCCGGCTGATGGCACCGCCGTTGAGTTCATCGCAGGCGACATGAGGAAGTTCATCCCTCCGGCCGATGCGGTCTTATTTAAGGTTTAGTTTAAAGAAATTAATTCATTTTTGAGCTAAATGACTGTTGAATCTTAAAATTGACGAAGTCACTGTCAATGAGCATGGTCACGTACCACAAGAATAATATTTATATTTCATCAAAAAAAAAGAATAATATTTATATCCAAAAACAAAAGAACATTCGGTCCTAATAAGTGAGGTGTCTGAAAACAGATAATACGTTTCAAACAAGAAACCTGATAAGTTGTAGTTGTACCCTTTTTTGCGTGAATACTTTATGATCGACAGAGCACGTTTTACATATTTTTGAGAGCGCCTTATAAAGGTTAAGGTCAATTTCTAATGTGAAGTTTTAGCTGCCCCCCCCCCCCCCCCCCCTCCCCCAACACACACACCAAAAAAAGTTTTAGTTCCCCATGACTGAACATTAGCGAAGCTCCCACTTTAATATTTTGTTTCATAACATAAACATATATTATAGTAATATATGTGATTTGCTCCCCCATAATTTGATGGTACCAAGTTATGTACTTTGTGCTACACTATTACTAAACTATCTTATGACAGTGTGTGTTACATAACTGGAGCGGCGAGGACTGTGTTCAAATCTTGAAACGGGCCAAGGAAGCTGTTTGTGCCCGAGAACCCAAGGGAAAAGTGGTGATAACAGAAGTTGTGCTACTAGGATCCAGATCTTCATCTAAACGAACACTAGAAGCTCAGCTTTTGATGGACCTATGCATGATGGTGGTGTTAGAAGGCAAAGAGAGAACGGAGGAGACATGGGAAAAGATTTTCCTAGATGCAGGGTTCACTCGGTACAAGATTACTCCCATCTCAGGAACAACCCGGTCATTGAGGTCTTTCCATAGCTGATCTACATGCTGTCTGCTGATACGACCATAACGACGACCTATCAAGATATATTCAAGAGTATTGAAGGCCCTAGCTAGCTTATGCATCACTGCACCATGTATGGATCTTGTTTTTTCACTATCCGGTACTATTTGCATTTTAGCAATAAAAACATTTATAATATCATTAATTTGCAAGTATATTCATATTTTTCTTTGAGGAGCAAGTATATATGGAGTATGACAAGTTACTTTGGTGGGAAAATATTTGGTGCAAACCACCATATCCGTGGAAACGTGAAAACCTCTTCAAAAATCATATTTTTAGGTATTTAAAAAGTATGAAACGACACCCACCCATAATGCATCCATAGATGTACTTCTTTTTTTGAACAAATGGGCACAAGATAGTGCCTATTTCATTGATAAAGAAGAGATACAGGTCGGTCATCCGGCAAGAAAGTGAAGAAAATAGGGGGGGTCACTCCCGCACAAAAAGGGACGCCAAGCATTTGGCCCCCGCAGCAATGCACAGGGAGACCTCAACCTTGATCTTATTTACAATAGAAGGCGCAGAGGACTCTCTCTGGTCGAAAATACGGTTGTTCCTCTCCTTCCAAATCTCCCAGCTGACCAGGAGGACTAACGATCGCAAGGCTTTGCGCGGGGTATCCGTAATGGACGTGACCGTTAACCACCACTCGTTCGTCGTTGTGTTGGGCGACCACCCTGTGGGCTGAAGGCTGTGTAGTCCGATCCAGGTCGCAACAAGAGTCCAGATTCGACGCGAAAATCGCAGCCAGCTAGCAAGTGGTACGCCATCTCCAAAGTTGATCTGCAGAGGGGGCAGACAGGGCAGTGGTCCCAGTTTCGGCGCGCTAATCTGTCTGCCGTCCAGACTCGGTTCTGAAGAATGAGCCATGCAAAGAATTTGCATTTTGGTGGGATCCAAGATTTCCAAACGGAGGCTAGTGATGGGTTGGGTGCGTGGTCGTCTAACTGTGCCCTGTAGGCTGATGAGGTGGTGTAGACGGCCGAGCGTGTCATGGTCCAGGCAATAGTGTCTTCCTATTCTGGCTGAATGTTAATCTGATCTATGAGAGTCCACAACATGATGAACTCCGAGTAATGAGCCGTTGTGAATCCCGTGGGGTGGTTTAAATCGCGGATCCAGTTGTCGTTCTGCAGGGCCTCCGCAACCTTGCATTTCTTCCTTCGGGATTTGGTGTAGAGTAGAGGCGTCAAGTCCTTGGGTTGTTTTCCTTGTAGCCAGCCAGAGAGCCAGAAGGTCGCTTTGTTCCCATTCCCCAGTGAGATTCGCGTGCAACATGCAAAGAGTCGCCTGTCAACATCGTCGCATGGCACCTCCGTCCCCACCCAAGCCTTATCTCTAGCTGTCCATTCCTGCCATAGCCAGCGCAGCCGAAGGCGCGCGCGAATTTCTCCAAGCTAAGGAGTCCCAGACCGCCCAGTTCCCGAGGGAGGGTGGTTTTCGCCCAGTTGACTTTGCATTTACCGCTAGAAAGTGCCTTATCGCCCGCCCAAAGGAATCGCCTTCTGATCTTGTCGATGTCTTTCAAAACTTCCTTCGGCAATTTAATAACCGTCATGAGGTAGACCGGTTGGGATGATAGCACCACTTTGGTGAGACAGGCCCTCCCAGCCTGCGTAAGATTTCTACCATTCCAGGTTGAGAGATTCCCCGCTGCTTTGTCCACTAATGGTTGAAAATCCATCCTCTTGAGGTGCCTCGGGGTCAGGGGTAGTCCCAGGTATTTGAGGGGAAAAGCAGCTCGAGTAACGGGGGAGTTGGCAAGGATCGCATTGATGTCAAGTCCCGTGCAGGCAATTGGAGTGACACTCGTTTTTTGCAGGTTGGTCTGCAGGCCAGTTACTGTACCGAAGTTGAGTAGGATGGACTTCAAGTTGTTGACATCTGGTAGTGATGGCTTTAGGAAGATGACCGCATCGTCAGCATGCATGGAGGCTCTAAATCTTGCCGCTCTCCCGTTGAGTTTGGTCAGTAGGCCCCTCTCAGTAGCTATTTGAAGTAAGCGGTGCAGCGGGTCTATAGCTAGAATGAAGAGCATGGGGGAGAGGGGGTCCCCCTACCTAAGTCCTCTTCCGTGCAGGATTGGGTCAAGCGGAATGCCATTTAACATAACTCTCGATGATGACGTTGCTAGAAGTGCCGTTATCCAGTTGCACCATTTCAGAGGGAAGCCTCTGCGCTGCAAGAGAGTAAGCCAGTAGTCCCAGCGTACCGAGTCGAAGGCTTTAGAGATATCCAGCTTCAGGAGGAGGGTTGGGTTCCTTGCTCGGTGAAACTTTCGTGTGAGGTTGCGGACATATAGGAAGTTGTCATGGATGCTACGCTTTTTGATGAAGGCACTCTGACAAGGTGAAATCAGGTCGCTGAGGAAAGGCGCGAGGCGTAAGGCGAGCACCTTGGTTACAATCTTGGATACCCCATGGATTAGGCTTATAGGTTTGAAGTCACCGATCGAATCAGCGTCATCTTTCTTTTGAATGAGGATGATGTTTGCTTTATTGAGGAGGTCCAGGTCATTACTTCGCAAGTTGTAGAAGGAGTTGATTGCTGCCATAATGTCCTGGCGAATCAAAAGCCAGTACCTTTTAAAGAAGTGCCCCGTGAAGCCGTCAGGTCCCGGCGCCTTATCCTGGGGCATGAGGCAGATCGCTTGCCAGACCTCAGATTCTGTGAAGGGGAAATCAAGTGATGATAGGTCTACCGCTGGGAGCGCCAAATCATTCCATGAGAAGTCCCTAGTGTGTGGTAGCGGTGCGGACATGACCTTTTCAAAGTGCTCTTGTATTAGGCGTTGTTTGTCTGAGTGTTTGAAAAAGCAATGGGGTCCCTCTTGTAGTCTTTGGATGAAATTTTTCCTCTTTCTACCATTGGCCCTTAGATGGAAGAAACGTGTGTTGGCTTCTCCTTCCTTGACATAAGAAATGTGCGCGCTTTGATTTTTCTCACCTTTTCGATGACTAACCACCCTAGGATGCGCTTTTTCAGCCTGCTCTGTAGGTTTGCTTCGGCCGTAGAGAGGCCTCTGAAATCCTGCGCTTCGTCGAGGCGTAGGATTATCTCTTGTGCCATCAGGAGCTTGGGGCGGGCCTCCGACACCAAAGAGCCACTCCATTTCTTCAAAGCGGCTGCGGTGATGTGAAGCTTGTGTCCCAGGCGGTGGAAAGGTTCAGTGTGCGATGTCGGTGACTGCTAGGCTTGGGCGATGATCTCCTGAAAACGTGGAAGTTTCATCTAGAAGTTCTCGAATTTGAAAGGGGTTGCCCGTCTCGGTGTTTCCTGGTTCGTCAGGATAAGGGGACAATGGTTTGAATGTGAAGAGGATAGCTCGTGAAGAGCGTGATTGTCAAAAGCGAGATCCCAAGCTTGATTGCAGAAGACCCAATAGAGGCGTACTAGCATCAGGTGTTGCCGCTCATTACTCCATGTGTACTTTCGGTTCTGAAGGCTCAACTCCTTAAGCTCGCAATGGTCAAGAGTCATTCTGAAGCCCGACATCAGGCATAGGTTGATGTTGCGATTATTTTTATCCCGAGCCTTATAGATCAGGTTAAAGTCCCCTAAGATTAGCCAAGGTGAGTCGTCGTGGGGCTTCAAGTGCCAAAGGTGGTTCATGAAAGCCTCCTTTTCCGGTCGTCTCGATACTACAGTGAGCATGAAGCAGGTCATGTTGTGCCGTAGGGTGACGTCCGTCGAGAGGGAGTATCGGCCAATGCGCACGTTGATGAGATCAGCTGCCGCATCATTCCATAGCAGAAGTATACCCCCTCTGGTTCCTGTCGCAGGCTTGAAGGCGAAATTGTTCAGGCGATAGGTGCCAACGAAAGCTGCCAAGCCTGGATCAATGCTATGGAGCTTAGTCTCCTGGAGGCAAGCTATCTGGCATGGGTTTGACGCAAGCACTTCGTTCACGGCTAAACAGTGGGCGGCCGCGTTTAAGCCCCTTACATTCCAAGAAATAATGTCGATGTTGATGTTAATCATTAATGGAACTTGACATCACAGAGGAGGGGTGGTTTGGCGCGGTGAGCGCATAACACATAGCGAGTGCAGAAGCATCCAAATTTCGCAACCGAAAGTAAACATAGTTTGAAGCCCGAAGGTCGCGGCCAGCAGGGCATGAAGTGCATGAGATACAGAGTCGAACGGTTACACGCAACGGTGCCCGAAGGTCAAGGCCAGCAGGGCGCCATAGTTCAACGAAGTTATTGAGTTTGTGATACATGGTAAACTTGTTTGCGCAGTAGCGTCGTGGATGATCAGGCCGCCTCGTCAGCGGGAGCAAGGTCCCCAACGGTCGCGCCGGCGTGCTGGAGAAGTGCGTTGTAGAGCAGATCAGAGTCTTCGTTGTCGAGGTCGAACAGAGTCGTAAGTGTCGCGATGACGTGATGCGGGAGTGGACCCTGGAACATGCCGACAAAGTCGCGGAGCACGCCGTGGATGGGGTCTTGGTCCTCCGCCTGGATGCCTAGCTTGCGGCAGAGAGTCCACTGGGCGCGCTCCATCACCGGCATCGTCGGGCACTTGGCGAGGTGGGCACTGCAACACACGGGCGCCATGTCGAAGACCCGTCGCTGGCGGGCATGGCGAGGAGCTAGATGTGGCAGCACCGGCGACTCGATGGTAGTGAACAGGTTGTCGACACTGAATTGCTGCTGTTGTACGCTGTCGTCGCGTGTGTCGGCACGTTGCTGATGCTTGTTGTCGTCATTCTGTGCGCAGTCATTCACGGAATCCTCGTTCGTTGGTGCCGCAGTGTGGAGCGGCATGCTGAGACGGGCCTTCATGTGCAGCGCGCCTTCCACTTGCTCCCCAGCGGGCAAGAGCAAGGCATCAAGTGCACTCACGACCTCCTTGATTGATGGCGCGTGCTGGCGTGTGGGAGGGTGCAGGTTGACGAGCTGGGCGCGAAGACGACCGAAGATGTCGCTGACCGGCACGGTGTCGGACCAGGCCTTCTCCCCTGTAGGTGCTCCTCGAGGCCCGGGTTGGTGGCCAGTGTGTTCGCCTTGTTGATGTAGTCGAGTAGGGGATTCATGTTAGCCGAAAGAAGCTCAGGATGATTATTCACCTGTTGCTGGAGTTGCTGTCGAAGGGAGGCGGCCTGGGTCGCGAACAGGTCCTGCAGTTGGGCGGCGTTCGGCGATGCGAGTGTGCCGGCGTCGGGAGGTGGCATGTCCGCTCCGTGGTGCCACACCTGCCCAGTGGTGCATGTCCTTCGTGGGGGTGAGTGAGTCCTTTCCCGCCGGAAAGGCTCGCCGGTGCTCCAGTAGCTGGCACCCAAGATGCGCCCAAGGCCTGGGTGGTCATAGTTGTCGTTGTCGTCTTCGTCGTCGTCACTTCTCGGTGGCCAGGAGAAGGGCTTGCTGTTGCATGAAGAGCGGTCGTTCTTCTTGTTGCCGCGGTCGCGTGCACGCTCGCGCTCACGCTCACGCTCCGCGTGCTCCTGCTCCAGGCGCTCCTGCTCCTCACTCTCGCGTTCGCGCGCCCGCCCACATTCCTGCACTCGTTCGCGTTGAAGCAGTGTGCGGTCTCTGAGCTCCTGCTCCCGCCGAATCTCGTGTGGGGCCGGTCCGCGGTCGGTGTCGTCGGTGCGGTTGCCGTGCTTGCCCTGGTCACGCGGTGGCTTGGCAACCGCGTGGGGAAGGGGGCACGGGCCTCCGGTGGCGTCCCATCCTTCATGTCGTACCGCCAGTCGTAGCGGCGGCGGATGGGCTTGACGCTCGACGGGTTGTCGACGGCTGCCTGCAGATTGCCTTCCACGGCCGCCTTGTAGTCCTCGAGGATGGACAGATGAACGAAGACGGCGTAGCGGCTGCCCTGATATCAAGCCGCCGGCGGTGGGTCGGTGTCGACGTAGACCATGGAAGAGCCGTCGGCTGGACCGTGCGTGAAAGCCAGCCAAACCTTCTTGGGGATGTCCCGCGGGTCTGGAGTCCAAGCCCAGAGCTCGATGTGCCTGGTATCCGCCGGTTGCACCAAATCCGTGATAATGAATTGAAACGCGCACCTGTGGCCGATCACGCGCTCGATGATCGCCAAAGTCCAAGCGTGGTCATCAAGGCACAAATGCACCTGGTAGAACATGCGGAACCCCATCGCGTACGTGAGGCTGCGCCATGGCCGGAGTCAGATGTCAGTCCCACCGCTGGTGAAGCGCCCCTTGTCCCTCTCCATCTTCGCGTCGCTCGCCTTCTCGAAGCGGATGAGGTAAGGCTCCGGCTGATTGAGTGTCACCGTGATGTCGCCGGGCTGCAGTTGGAGCTGTCGCGTGAGGAGGGCGGCAATGTCGCGTGCCTCGACACCCTGGGGCAGGTGCATGGCCCAGGGCACCAGAGCGCATGCCACCCAGTCCTTTGCGTCACGCGCAAGGTCGAAGGACTCCGAGACGAAGACCGTCTCCTCCTCCGGCCGGGTGTGGGGTCGCCAATTGCTATCGGAGGCGGCGAAGGCGGCGGCGGTGGTGGAGGAGGTGGCAGAGGCGGTGGAGGCGGTGGAGGATTTCACCCTCGTGTTGGAGTCCGGGGCGGTTCGCTGCAGAAGCGGGCACGGTGCCCCGAGCGGCGACAATTGAGGCAACGCACAGGGTCGTGGCACTGCAATGCGCGGTGGTCGCGCGCAAGGCAGTTAAAGCAACGACCCATCGTGGCCGCGATGAATGCCTGCAGGGAGGTCGTTGGGCAGCTTGAAGGTGCGCTGCGGCGTCGGTCTTGTCGTCCGTCATGTCGCGGGGGCGAGGAGCGCCAGGTTGTCCGCCTCCGGCGCTTCGCAGGGGTCCAACCAGGCTCCAGCTCAGGAGATCCAGCGGGCTCGGCGGTGTGCTGACGCGGGCGCCAAATCTTGCGCGGATTCGCCTTCTTCCCGGAGTCAGTGCGTCGTTCCCTTGTCACATCAGTGGAGGTAATGCGGCCACGGTGGTTGACCTCGGGGCGGCGCGGTGCAGGGAGCATTCACTCCCCCCCCCCCCCCCCCGCACGACCTCGGCGTAGGAAGGTAGATGCAGCCCACGCCTCGGCTGAGTCGCCGTGTCAGGTTGTAGATCCGTCACCGGGTCGCCGGATCTGGCGTTTCCGGGACGGCTTCGTCGTCGGTGCAGGTTGGGCGTCCATGGCGCGGCGGTGGTGGAGGCGAGTCAGCGAAGAACCTGTCCGCGTCGGAGAGGGCGCAGGGGAGGATGACCGGCGAGGGCGGGTCCTGTCGCAGGATGCGGGGTGGGGGAGTGGCTTCCTCAGTCTGTGTGCGGCGCAGAGGAGGGGTCGGGGTGGGAGAGGGCATCTTACCTGTTAAATTCCATTTACATAGATGTACTTCGTAGTAAAAATTAGGATGCAAATTGAAACTAAAATAATTCAATTGAAAATGACAAATCCCATGTGCATAAGCACTAAAAGACAAAATCCCTAAATTTGGTCTTCTAGTGCATATGGACTTGAAATTGTCATTTTAGTATGAATTTTTGCAAAATTATTTTTCCACAAAGTGTGTCTATGGATGCACTATGGATGTGCATCACTTCAAATTTTTTGAATACTGGTGAGTTTGATTTTGAAGGAGCTTTCACGTTTCCACTAAGAAGGTGGTTTGCACCGAATAATTTTCCTACTTTAGTTGCCACCGCCCTAGAAGAAAGTATATACTACCTTCATTCTTTTTTAAATGACTTCGCATAGTTCATGTTTTAGCTAACCAACATCATGTATTAAAAGATAGAGGGAGTATATTGCAAATTCGAAGGCCTGCTGCATGATTGCAAATTTTAATAGCATTTGGTCCTTTTACCTCTTTATTACTGGGGGAATCTCACCCGCGCGTTGCTGCGGGAATTAAGAAAATGCAATGATCGTGAAAGAAAATTTCGGCAACCTCACGCGTCTGATCATAAGAGAGAATTTCAGCGACCTCGGCAACCTCGTCGCCGCCATTGGCAATTCTTTGATATAGGTTTGAACACCATGCGCATTGCTGCGGCCCTAAACCCTAGTGTAACCGGTGTTACCGTGCGTTAGCATGATGGCATACTAAAGTCACGGTTTTCACCAAAATTCACCTAACTTTATTTGCAGTTTGCACGATTTCTCTTACAATAACATATCTCTCTTACAATAACATTTCCCTCAACGTCCAAAAGGAACTTTAGAAACCATACTTACACTTTTTAAGCGTAGTTTAGGGGTGGTGCTGGGCCTACTCACGTGTTGAATAGCTACTTAGTATAAAAATGTATATATTTCACGATGTCAAATGAAAAAAGATCTGATTGTTATGTTTCTGCTAGAACTATCTACGTTGCTATTCATTTATATTCCTCAATTCTCTACTCGTTGCCGCGAGTATGTAGGAGAAATCAAGGAAAAAGTCAATTTTTGACCATCCAACTATAGGCTAAGTTTGGTTTTGGCCATCGAACTTCAAAACCGGACATCTTTGACCATCCAACTATCAAAAACATTCAAATTTAGCCATCGGGCAGTTTTGATGGGCGGTTTTCAATTTTTTTTATTTACAATTTAGTACTTAGATCTTAAAATGATTATTACTTTTTTCTCATACTTCCGATTTCGGTGATTCTTGCGGTCATGCATTCGTAATGGTGAGCTTTTTCTTTTCAAATGTTATTTATACTATTTTATCACAATTTGTTATATTATTATTATGTTGCGATGTAGAAACAACAATATATGAAAAGTAAAATAAACAGGTACAAAATAATATGAATAACATTTTAAAATATAAAGCTCATCGTTAGGAATGCATACCCACAAGAATCACTTAAATCGAAGATATTAAGTTAGGAGGACTAAACTGTAAATAAAATGATTAAAATAGTTTTTGAATCTTAAAATGATTACTATTTTTTCCTAAATGATTACTATTTTGTACTTGTATCTCTGATTTAAATGATTCTTGTGGTCATGCGTTCTGAACGATGAGCTTTATATTTTGAAATGTTGTTCATATTATTTTGTACCAGTTTATTTTACATTTCGTATGTTGTTGTTCCTACACCACAACATAAGAATAGTATAATAAATAGTGATAAAATAGTATAACATATGAAAAGACAAACCTCACCATTATGAACGTGTGACCGCAAGAATCACCGAAATCGGAAGTATGAGCAAAAAGTAAAAATCATTTTAAGATCTAAGGACTAAATTGTAAATAAAAAAATTGAAAACCGCCTATCAAAACCACCTGATGGCCAAATTTGAACGGTTTTGACAGTTGGATGGTCAAAGATGTCCGGTTTTGAAGTTCGATGGTCAAAACCAAACTTAACATATAATTGGATGGTCAAAAATGGACTTTTTCCATAAATCAATGAGTTAGAATACTACTTATCACCCTCATGTTCTTTTTCTTTCTTCTTTTTCCTTTTCCTTTTCTTTTTTTCATTCTTTTTTATTTTTCACTTTACTCTATACCAACTACCATCGATGTGGTCTACTTGTCATTTTATCAAAATATATTCATATGAGATCTTGTGTAGAAGGATTTATTAAAAGGAATCCAATGGTGCAATTGGAATTTAATTTGGTTACTGATTTATGATCATTCCTTTGAAGTTTCAAATTTAGAATGGAATCAAGCATTTCTTCTAACTAAATAGTGCATGCATGTTTTTTTCATAGAGAGAATAGTTACTCTCAAACACAACAGGTATATACAAGTAACTACAGAATTATGCATCAACGGGAAGGTTTCAAAACACTTGATTTTTGAAATTTGAGTTTGCTCGAACATCTTTCCTTCCTGATGTATTAAAACTCAAAAAATGGGACCCACCACTTGATGCCATGGTAAAAAAAATGGGACCCACTACTTGATGCCATGGTCTCAGTGAGGTTGTTGAGGTGACATACTTTCATGTTGAGAGAACTCCCTAGTGGGGAGCTCCTATATATTATAGATTACCTACTGCGCATCCTACTTTTTCCTTTGATCCATTTTTAAAAAATTATTCACCGGAGGTGGGCGTCCGTTTTGACAATCAAAACCAACTTTCAAATATTCAAATTTGACTTGCGCTCCCTCTCCACTCACAAAATTCTCCAGCTTTTCCCACCAACTCCTGCTATCCTCCCTCCTTCCCCAGCGCACCGCCGCCCTCGCCCTTGCACGCTGCCCAGCCCAGCATTCATGGCGGCGCACGACCTGACAGCGCGCCTGGCGCGGCACCTTGACCGCCACCTGGTGTTCCCGCTGCTAGAGTCCCTGCATGAGCGGGGGCTGTACCCGGAGGAGGAGATCCTGGACGCCAAGCTCGCCCTCCTCGGCGGCACCAACATGGTCGACTACGCCATGGCCATCCACGGGTCGCTCCACGGCACCGACGACGTTCCCGAAGACATGGTGTCGCGCCGCGCCGAGGTCGTCGACAGGCTCGTGGCGCTCCAGCAGACGGGCCCCGCCGCCGCGCTTCCGCTCTACGCGTTCCTGCAGGACCCGCAGCTCGTGCAGCTGCTCAGGCCGGACAAGGAGTACAACGTCCACATGCTCCAGGAGCGCTTCCAGGTACCATACGACTAGCGGATTGCTCTGCTTTTTAACCTTGCCTTTGCAAAGATGCTCTGAATTGAATTTAAGAATAATTCAAAAATTTTCCCTTCTGTTTTAGTAGATGTTAACTCACTCTGCCTTTTTTGTTAGAAAAAGTTTGACCACGTTTGTTGGGATTTGGGAATGTTGTGTTCTTATGGGCATATCATGTTCTGTGCTGATCAAACTCTTTTCTTGTTCTGTTGTTCACAATGCAGATTGGGCCTGATCAGATTGAAGCCTTGTACGATGATGCTAAATTTCTGTTTGAGTGTGGGTCCTACTCGGATGCTGGGGCCTACCTCTACCAGTATCGTGTTTTGTCCACAAACAGCGAGAGGAGTGTGAGAGCTTTGTGGGGGATGTTGGCATCGGAGATTTTGAACCGAAACTGGGATGCTGCGCTCGAAGAGCTTAATCGCTTAAAAGAGATAATCGATGCAAAGGTTTTCCCTCTCATCATTTGATACCATGCTTATCCTTTAGTTAACTCCTGACTGTTCTTCTTTTTTCTATTGTGGCAGGACTTCTCATCACCTCTAAATCAGCTCCATAATAGGATATGGCTGATGCATTGGAGCCTCTTTATCTTCTTTAACCACGAAAATGGTCGAAATGGGATCATTGATCTGTTCTTCCAGGACAGGTTTATCTATTCAATGATCAGAATGATTAAGTTTTCTTTCATATGATGTTAAAACTGATAGCATAAGTAGCACACTAAGAATATTACCACAGAACTGATTTATGATCATTCCTTTGAAGTTTCAAATTTAGAATGGAATCAAGCATTTCTTCTAACTAAATAGTGCATGCATGTTTTTTTCATAGAGAGAATAGTTACTCTCAAACACAACAGGTATATACAAGTAACTACAGAATTATGCATCAACAGGAAGGTTTCAAAACACTTGATTTTTGAAATTTGAGTTTGCTCGAACATCTTTCCTTCCTGATGTATTATCTAGTTCAATGACAAAAGTAATTTTCTGATGACAAGGTCATATATTGTACCTGATTGTCAATTAATATCTTTTCTCTTATCCTTTTTGGCCAGATTCTTGAATGCTATTCAGACAGATGCACACCATCTTCTGAGATACCTAGCTACTGCAGTTGTACTGAATAAAAGGAGAAGGAATATGCTTAAAGAGCTGATTAAAGTCATTCAGCAGGAGCAGCATAGCTACAAAGATCCCATAACTGAATTCCTGGAATGCTTGTATGTGAACTATGATTTTGATGGTGCACAACAGAAACTGGTGGAGTGTGAGCAGGTTAGTTTGATGCTATTTTTACCAAACATGACCACTGTATTTAGTTAACTTCACGTGTATCTACTGTTGGGATGTTTAAAATCTTGAATGACAATGTATTACATTCTAATTTGTCAGAAAACATTCCTTTGTAATGTGAGTCATTATCTGCTAATGCTTTCATTTTAAATTTTTATAATTTATTTGATTGCTGGCTAAAATTGCTTATTTTCCCGAGAAACCTAAGTTGACTTATTACTTCCAGAAGCATTGTATCTAAATTTGAAACAGTGAAGAGTGATAAGCACTGGTGCCTCAATACTCAACGATATATATATTCACGTATATATTAACAAGCTAGCTTATCTTCTGCCTGAATAATCAACTTAAGTTATATTCTTACATGAAACTTGTTGTCTTACCTTTCTTGTGTTCTAATGGCTGCCTTGCTAGGTCATATTGAACGATCCATTTTTGGGGAAGTGCGTTCAAATAGGAAATTCCATCACTTTTCCTATGAGAGATGAGTTCTTTGAAAATGCCCGTCTGTTTATTTTTGAGACTTACTGCCGCATACATCGGTGCATTGATATTAGGTGGGTGCTTCTGACTTAGCACTCACCTTTACTCACTGAAGAAATTCTATTACTATGATTAACTGGAAAGATGCACAATCATAAAAGATGCACTAAATCCAGACTGCTTAAACCCTTTTTAGACCATTTGTGAGTCTGACTTTTCTGTGTCTACTGTTTGCTTTGTCCATAAAAAACGATCTTTGTAACTGAAATTGCATTCTTGTTCATCTGCTTTCACCAATTCGGATTACAGACTGCCGATCGGCCTGATGACCAGGCCTGTTAGGAACACTGCCATGCTGTTAACTAGCATTCTGAGAGTGCAAAACCTGAACCTATGAACAATCAGCCTAAGTGAACCATGCTGTTAACAAGAGCTATTGTTCATTGGTTCTTATTTCATACTTCTGTAGTAGCTTTACAATTACCAATTCTTATCCTGAGTTTTGCCCCAATGTTTACGTCTTTACGCAATAAACAGTATTCTTGCGGAAAAGCTGAACATGAGGTACAGTGAGGCGGAATCGTGGATTATGAACCTGGTTAAGAGTTTGAAACTGGATGCCAAGATTGATTCAGTGTCGGGAACTCTTATCATGACGGTGAATCGTGCTGATGTGTAAGCTGCCTCCGTTTCACACATATTCGCTACTTCAATTCACAATGGGATTTGGTCCAATACTAATCATATTTTTTTTGTAGCTAGAGTTGCAAACTTGCAATCTTCTTCTCTGCAGTATTGCCCGTTCACTGCGAAATAAAACTTTTTTTTGCTTGGAGTTGTAGCCATGAGCAGATTATTGAGAGGTTAAAGGATCTTAACACGCGAACCTACATCCTAGCGCAAAGCATTGTGGAACCAGCTCAGGGAGCACAACAGGCGGCTCAAGGAGATTAACCGGAGTGTCTTCAAGGAGATTAACTGGATCTTCATGAGCTCCAAGAATTACTAGTACTTTGTGCAGAGACAGGCTTTGCCAAATTCGGAAAAAAAATAAAAAATGGTCGAGAAAAAAAATATAGCAAAGTTGTATGAATCAATGAATGTGTACCATCTCATCTACTTGTTTGAAAAGAAATGATGAGTGCTTAAAACATAGGATTGTGTACTATCTGATCTACTTGGAGTCTTCTCTTATTGACGGAGCAACATAATTTTGTTTTCCCAAGAGGTTTCCTAGAGTTCTGTATTATAAAACATCAATCCCAACAAGAGACTGTATGATGATAGAGAGAGGTCTGAGTGGGAGGAGCAAGATTTGAGGGACAAGTTAAAGAGAGGATTTGATGAACGCCGAGTTAATGAACAAGGTCACTGGAATAGGCAGAAAGAGGATACCTGGGACCCAAGGAAGGGCAAGATGAGTCAGAATCAAGCAGAGCTGTGTCACAACTGTAACCTCACTGGCATCTAAGAAAAGATTGCAGGAACCCACCTTTTTGTTACTGCTGCAAAAAATCTAGGCACAGATCCTCAGCTTGTCCAGAGAAGAGGGGTCTGAAGATGTGTGGCTATGGTATACCTGGCCAAGGATTTTACAGCACACACTTGCCTGTAGAGAGAGAGGAAAAAACTAAAGAGGTTCTTGGCTTAATGCACATTCTGAGTGGGCAAGCATCGTTGCACATTGTAGAGAGAGAACTTAAGCATTTGTTTAGAGAGGTCACCAAATGGACTATAAAACAGTTGAAAGGAGAGGATAAATATATGATTACCTTCCCTAATGAGGATATGCGATATCAAGTGGCTAAATTTAGAAGTTTTGAATTTGAGACAGCAAATGTTAAAGCCAAGGTGATCCCTACTGATCTATCTGTGGGTGCTGATGATAAATTAGAGACAGTTTGGGTGAAAGCTTATAATTTCCCACCAATTGCCAGGAAAGAGGAGGTGGTCAGGGAGGTAGCATACCTGGTTGGATAGCCTGAAGAGGTGGATCTCAAGACTCTAGAGGGGTTTGGCCCCATTAAAATTAAGCTGTCCTGCAGAGATGCAAAGCAAGTGAGAGGGGAGACTCAGGTGTACTTCAACAAAAGAGAGCAGAGGGATAAGATGGGAAGTGATCGAGGGAGACAGAGAGACAACTGGAAACACCTCCAAATTTGACAGGCTAAGGGATGAAGAGGAAGAAGATGATGAAAACGAAGATGGAGAGTTTCATGAGGAATTTGACACAGGTACTATTGACAAGAGGAAAGGTCCCTCAGCTAACGTTTTCAACCAAGGAGACAAAGGAGGTGCTGGTTCACAGAAACACAAAGGGCAGAAGACCGGGCTAGATGAGATCCCACCCAGAGAGGACGTAGAGATGGCTGAAGAAGGAACAACGGTGAATAACATAAACAACGAGACAGACACAACTCAGGGTAAGCTTGACATGTTAGCAGGGGGGCAGGCTGATAAGGGGCTAAATATGATAGAGGAGGATGATGGTCGCGTGCAAACGCAACAGAGCAGCACAGCAGCTGGTGAGAACAAAGATGATGGAGAAGATATGGGTGAAGAAGAACTGGTGGACTACGAAGAAGACCCTGTGTTGGTGGAGATCGGGCCCGAAGGGTGGACGCCGACACAACAGCCCCCTGATCTCTCTTACTCCCTTAGTTGGCTATCACGAAGGGTGCCACTACTACTTGCGCAAAGAAGGTAGATGCGGAAACTTAATAGCACAAAACGGAAACGAGGAAATACTCAGCAGACCGAAGACCGAAAGAACTGCTATCGCCTTCGGTGCTCTCTTCTCATTACAGTGTGTCTATTTCATTACAAGGGGTTCACTATTTATAGGAGACCCCTGGGTATAGTCATTTGCCTCAATTACACCTTTTCCGTTCCTGACAAGCGGCTTTAAGCACTTTACAAGGGTATAACAGTAAGTCTCCGCGTCGTTCAGGCCTCCAGCGTGTCTTCGTGCGGCCGAAACGCCTTTACACGCGGCACCTCTTGTCTCTGCCTTGTACGGAGCCCTCTTTACACGTCGGCGGCAGCCACGTGTCCAGGATCGCCGCACCTTCGGCGCCGAAGTAGCGATCCTGCCATGGATGCATCGCACCTCTCCGGGCGTCTCGCCCGTGCCGCCGCTGTTCCCGAACGCGATGTTCCCGGCCGGCGCGGCGCGTTCCTGGTCCTCTCGAACCTTCGTCACCGAAGTACAATCATCCGTGCCTTCGGCACCGAAGGCTGGCACCGCCATGTGGGACCATCCCTGCACAACAATCCTTACGTAATGTGAGCAGTGTTAGCGTTTCTGTTAAACCCATAATGCGAAAGTTTTTCCGCGGGACCGAAGCCGTGTGCGGACTGAAATCGTCAGCCTGGCCGGACATGGGCGAGGCTTCCAAAGGCCAACTTCCCCAACAGTAGCCCCTCGTCAGTGAGGGCCGTCCTGAACTTATGATGGGCCGAACTTATGATGAACCCTTATCGGGGTGAAGAATGGGCTTCGGAACTCCCGCGGACGGCCCGCGCTGACGCGGATCCCAGTAAAAGACGTGCTTTGCCCCTTGAAAACTTTACCGTTGTGAGAAGTTGTTATTGGGTAAAACGGTAAATTCGATCATCATCGACGCGATTATCGGGGCTCATTTACTATAAAAAGGGGGCCGCCCTTTGGGTTGCCCCACACCGCGGCCGCGACCTAAAGCTACGACGCTCGAGAGCTCCGAAGGTTCTACTGTAAGACTTCCTCCAGCCCCTGCTGCTTCTGTTTTCACTCCGCGCTTAGGTAGCACTCTTGGCACTGAAGCGGAGACGCGATGCTGTCGCGAGGGAGATTGCGAAGACGTACACATTTGGCCGGAGCCAAATCGACAAGACCGACGTGGACTCGCTGGTGAAGAACCGCATGGTCGGGGCCGACCGAGCCCCTGGCCGGGAAACTGTTCTGCGGCCGCGGGACAACGAAGTCGTCATCTTCCGCGATCTGCTGTATGCGGGGCTTCGTTTCCCGCTGCACCCCGCCATCGTCGACAACCTCCGGTATTTCGACATCTACTTGCACCAACTCACTCCAAATGCCATCCTGCGGCTGCGGTGTACATGTGGATATGCCGGACTACGAAGATCAAGCCTTCCGCCGAGGGGTTCGCTTCGGTGCATCAAGTGCACCACCGGCGGCGGACAGTCTTCGAGGAGGAGGGGGACCAGTCTGTGGAGAAGGACTGCCAGTTCGGCTGTCTGGACTTTTCTTATAAGTTTGACGTGGTGAGCCCAGTGACCGCATATTGGAATAAGTGGCCTTCGGATTGGCAGCAGCACTGGTTCTACTACACCGTGAACCCTCCTTCTTCCGGAGGGTCTCACCCGCTGGCCACGAAGGAGCTCCCGCCCCTCCACGAGTCCTACGCCAAGAATCCCTCGTGCCCCGAAGGCGACGAGTTCGTGATAATGCTTCGCCGGTAAGCGCGCAAGTACGGTACGCGCGACATCGTGGAAGAGTACCGCAGCATTCCTGTGTGCCCATTGGTGGACGGCTGGTCCGTGGCCGACGACGAGTGGGCGGACGATATCGGGGGTATCCCCTGCCCCGACTGGACGAAGGTTTTTGGTTTTACGGCCGAACGTAAGTTATTTTGCGTCCTTCGGAGGATTTTTTCCCTAGCTACATTCCGGGTGAATAAATTGTTGACCGCTTAAGATTATTTTCCCGCAGGGCTGAGGAAGAGAAAGGTGGAGGCTCACGGGGACTTCATCCTCGGCCCCGTCTCGCCGAAGGAGTATAAAGACACCGTCGCAGAGCTGAACGGATCTCGGATAAACCGAGTCTTCGAGTTCTTCAAGATTAATCCTCCTGAACGCGTCGGTTTCGCCAAGCATCGCGAGGCAGCTGAGAAGAAAGCCGCGGCGCTTGCGGCCGCCGAAGCGGACGTTGAGGAGACGGCAACTTCACCGCGCGCCGCTCCGCAGAAAACCGGCAAGAGGGGCGCCCCTGCCGCGGTCACTGCTGCCGCCGAAGGGAAGGCCCGGAAGAAGCGTGGCGGGCGACCGGCGTACTTGCCCCCATCACCCAAGAGGGCCCGCGTTGTCAATGTTGAGACAGGTCTCGTCGGGGATGTGATCGCCGTCGTGCCGCTGCGTTCGGCTGCGCCTTCGGCGAGAGCCGGGAAGGAGACCACTGGGCCGCTGCTTGTCCCCCTCAGCCCGCAAGAGAAAGATAGCGATGACGACAGCGATGTTCGCATCGTGTCCTCTGTTGGTGACGCTCCGCGCAAGCCGAGCCCCGTCGCCCTCGGTGCCGAAGCCCCGCACGACAAGGACGATTCCAGCTCCACCTCCACCAGCTCGTCCGACACGTCCTCCGATGGTACTGAGCAATCCGCCTCCCCTTCGGCCCCTGCTACCGAGAAGGATGACATCGCCGTCGAAGCGGAGGAAGGAGAGGACGAGGAGCCTAAAAGCAGCAGCTACCGGGTGACGCCTGAGGAGCCCCGTGCCGCCGCTGTCCGTCTCCAAGTTCCCGCCGAAGCCAAACTGATCGGCGGGAAGACGATTCGTTTCCTGGGCCTAACTAGTGGCGGGCATGAACGCCAGTTCCTAGAGGAGGCCGGAGCAAGCTTCGCTATACCTCATGAAGAAGAACACTTCGGGAAGCTTACCGCGGCTGAGCTCACGACGGCGTGCGGGGATCTGTCCCTGAAGGCCTTCATCGCGTCTCGATGCCTCGCCCGAAGGCTGGAGCAGGAGAGCAAGGAGTCGAAGGAGAGATCAGTTGCCGCCGTCTCCTCGCTTCAAAACCATGTAGCGGAGCTGGAGGGGCGATTGGCTGCGGAATAGGAACACACCCGGAGGCTGCAGCAAGAGAAAGAAGACACGGCGAAGTCCTCCGAAGCTGTCCTTAAGAAGTTGCACCACGACATGGAGACTTTGAGCAGCGCCAAGGAGGACTTGCACGCTCAGCTTGCCGACAAGGAGGCCAAATTGGCCGAAGTGCAAAAAGAGGCGAGCGAGCTGAGCAGGACGCTGGAGCGGTACCGGGCGGATCACATTCGGAGCGCGGAGGCCCTTCGCACCGACATTTTGCAGCTGCTGGACCAGTGCAACCTCAGCGCGCCGCCTATCCCATTCCCCCGGTGCACCGTCGAGTCATATTATGAATGGGTGAATGCCTGCTTCGACCTCCTCTCCACGAACACGAAGATCTTCAGAGAGCTTGGGCCGCAGTGGGGGTTCGCACGCTGGCATATTCCGTGTGCTCGCTGGTGCCTTCAGATCGTCCGTCTTCGGAGAAGACGATCAGCAAGAGCGATCTCCGGCGGCTCACGAAGGATAACTTTGAATGGCCCACCGACGCGGATCTCGACGTTGGACAGCTCCCGATGCTCCCCAAAAATCTGGCCAAAAATTTCATGAACACCTTCTTCGCCCAGCGCGGGTACCGCCTCACTTTAGACGAATCCGCTCGTCTGAGTGCTCAGGTACACCGAAGCTACCTCTGCCCTTCGTTTAAGGTTGCATTAGTGGTATCCTCTCACGCCTATTTTGACATGTTGCCCCGTTGTTTTGCAGATAAGGCCTCGGCTGCAAGAGCGTGTTTATGATCGCATCCGGGTTCGGTTTGGTGGCACTCCACCCTTGCCCCAGTTCATGACGGAGGGGGACTGGATCGCTATGCCCTGTGTTCCACTTATCACCGCTGGGGGTCCCGAAGCCGCAGCAAGAGAGGAGGGCGGGGTCACTGGCATTCCCGACGACGAAGCTGGCACCGCCGAGGACACGACGGCTCCAACTACCGAAGAAGGGCACGCGGGAGGCGCACCGGAACCTGCAGCCGAAGGCGAGCGTGCCGAAGCTGCTGACGGGACTGCCCCTCCCGCATCCGCTGTCCTTGAAGCTGCTCCTGTTCCCGAAGTGGAGCTCGCGCCTGCACAAGGCGACGTCGTCGCGGCCGCTGCCACCGTGGAGGAAGACTCTGCGGCAGACGCTTCGGAGGCGGCACACGTTGCGGAGCTTGAGGCCGCGCTACTGGCTGCCAGCTCTCCCGGCGGCGAGGCACATGTAGAGCCTTGTGGTCGACGCAGCCGTCGCGTCCGTCGAGGCCCCTGAAGTAAGTGTCGTGCTGAATGAAGCCCCCATCGTCACCGAAGGGGCCGAGGTCTGAAGCGCGCCAGGCTTGGCCTTGTAAACGAACGAAAACGCGCTCCTTTTGGAGTCATGAATTTTTGTAAAGTGGACTAATGTAAGGCATCTCTGCGCAGGTTCCTTCGGTGGTTCCTGCGCAGAGGGCCGAAGGTGCGAGGAGTTCATCTCTGCCCTTAAACTCTCTTTTTGTCGCCCCTAATGTTTGGATGAAGTTTAGCATTCGCCACCCCGGTGTCTCGTACTCTGAGTTTTTGTCATATCGCGCGAAGCGCTACCGTCTTCACAATGAAGCCGCTAAACGTTTCTTCACGGACTTTTCGAAGGATCCCGCGCGTCGGGACGCCATTCTTAGAGAGCGAGCCGCCAGTCAGGCGGCTAAGCTAAACTCAGCAGACCCCTTCGTGACCGAAGAGGTTGTTCCAAAAGTAGAGCCGGTCGAGGAGGGGGTCCTTGGACCACCCGAGTATGTATATTTAATTCCTGATGCCACGTCGGAGAGCTTCGCGACCGTGAAGGTTGAAACGAAATGACCGCCTGCGCACTGACTATGATCCCGACTTCGGCACAGGACGGATGCCTACGGACAGCGAGCTTCAGGAGATGGCACTGAAGATTGTAGATATGGCATATCTTCAGTTGATCGACGAGATCTGTGAAGATGTGCTGAACGAAGATTGATCGCTCGGTGGAGCTACGGGCTGCCGCGAAGACTTGAAGCAGAGGACTTCCGAACTCCCCCCCCGAAGTGTTCGCGGCACGCCCGGAGCGAATTGTCACCTGCGGTTTTGTAAATTGTGTGTTCGTGACGAGGTGTATTGTAATTGCATTATTTTTCCCTTGTAATGTTGTATTGTTGTCCCGAAGTACATTGTACGTTGAAAATGTGATAAGAGAAGGAAACGAGGGTGTCTGTGCCCATCACTTGCGCGCTTCGGTATCGCACCGTCAGTGTTACTTAACCTAGGATTGATGCTACCTCCAACCGTCAGTGTTATCTTCGCGTCTCGTCCGATCGAAACTGCCCGTGGATACGTTGAGACGAAGCGCCACCGCGCTTCCCCTCTGGACGCAGCTTGTATCGAACCCGTTGTCTTCAAAGCGTTTTCGTAAAAACTCACTCACTTGGGTTAAAAAAACATCATTACGTTCGGGACGCGCGTTTTCTTTGACCACATCGCCGTCTCGTGCTGCACCGAGAGGCCTTTAACTTTGGTCAAGTTGAGGCCGAAGCGACGCCCCGGGCGTGCGCTTGCTCAGGCCAAATCGGGGCCTCGTACCGCGTGAAGCGGGCTTTCCCTTCAGTCAAATCAGGACTGACGCAGCGCTCCGGGCGTGCGTTTACTCCGGCCGACTCGTGGCCTCGTGCCGTGTCAAGCGGGCTTTTCCTTCGGTCAAATCAGGACCGACGCAGCGCTCCAGCCGTGCATTTACTCTGGCCGACTCGTGGCCTCGTGCCGCGTCAAGCGGTCTTTTCCTTCGGTCAAATCAGGACTGACGCAGCGCTCCAGGAGTGCGTTTGCTCCAGCCGACTCGTGGCCTCGTGTCGCATCAAGCGGTCTTGTCCTTCGGTCAAATCAGGACCGACGCAGCGCTCCAGGCGTGCGTTTGCTCCGGCTGAATCGTGGCCTCGTGCCGCGTCAAGCGTTCTTTTCCTTCGGTCACGACGATAAGTGACAGGCTTGGCCCGCGCGCACCCAAGGCGATCCGTGCCCATGCTGTCACTTACCCCGCCGAAGGCCACCTCGAAGACTATGCCCCCCTCAAGGGGTAGTATAGCTTCGACAATGTGGCGAAAGCATTCTTGAAGAGAAATAAACTGGGCACGAAGGGATGGGGGAATACTGAGTTATATTACATGTCAGAAAAAAGGGGTACAAAGGGCCGCCTCGTTAAAAACCTCACACTTCGCGGATCCGGAGGGGAACCACGAAGCCTCCCCCGTGAGGAAAAGAGTACGTCCCCCACTACTTAATGTACATATGATACAGACTCCTGATCATGACTAAAGAGAAAAAAGGAACTACTGAAACTCAAACTACTCTAGACGCTTGCAGCTGCTTCAAACGAAGTACTTCTGAAGCATCTCCACATTCCAAGTGTAGGGCTCTTCGTCGCCAGTTAGCCGACGCAACTTGAACGCTGCTTCGTTTGCAGTCGCGGTCGCTATGAACGGGCCTTCCCACTTCCCGTGCATCTTGCCCTTCAGTTTTCCCTTCGGCACCTTACGCGGCACCGCATCTCCTGACCGTATGAGCTTCGGTCGATCTTCTTGTTTTTCCACCTCCGGGTCTCATCTTGGTAGGCCGACGGGTTTGTGGTCGCTTGTAAACGGACCTCCTCGATGTTCTGAACCGAAGCCTTAAGGTCTTCGTCTCCGGAGGGAGTGTTCCTCCAGGTGCCCAGGCACAGCTCTTCGGGCAACATGGCTTCTTCCCCGTACAACAGCTTGAAGGGTGAGAACTGGGTGGTCCTGGACGTGGTAGTGTTGTGGGACCAGATTACCCTCGGTAACTCTTCGGCCCACTTGCTCTTGGGCAGATCAGTGATGTTCCTCTTGATGCCAGCGAAGATGACCCCGTTGGCCCGTTCCACCGCCCCATTGGACTGCGGGTGGTAGACCGAAGCGAAGCACAACTTGGTTCCCAAGTACGCACAGAATTCCTTGAATTATGCGCTGCCGAACTGCTTGCCGTTATCCACTGTGACCTCGTGGGGTACGCCGAAGCGGCATACTATGTTCTGCCAAAAGAACTTCTGAATGGTGGCCGAAGTGATACTCAATAATGGCTTCGCTTCAACCCACATTGAAAAATATTCGACCACCACAACTGCGTGAGTGTAGTTTCCAGGTGTCGTGGGTAGCGGGCCGACGATGTCAATACCCCACCGAGCGAAGGGCCATACCGGTGGTAACAGCTGTATCTCGTTGGAAGCGAACTTGCTGTAGGGCGCATGGCGCTGGCACTCTGGACAATGGCGCACTATGTCATGTGCGTCTGCGACTGCCGAAGGCCAGTAGAAGCCCTGGCGGAAAGCCTTCTGCACTAAGGCCCTCGTGCCGAGGTGATGTGAGCACATGCCGCTGTGGATTTCGCGGAGCAGTTGTTTGCCCTCGGTGGCCGATATGCACTTTAGCAATGGGGCACACACCCCTTTTCGGTACAAGTTGCCGTCGACGAGGTGGTAGTTTCTTGCCCTGATGGCCACTCTCTTGCTGGTGACGCCATCTTCGGCTTCGTAGTAACCCTTGAGCGCCGCCACTATCAGGGCGCGCCAGTCCTCACTCTGTATGGCGTTCACAAACTTGGGGGCGCTGCTTCATCGGCGGCGGATTTCATGGTGGTTGTTTCGTAGAAGACATCCGGCGGCAGGGGCTCAAGCAGAGCTGTTGCCTTTGCAATGGCATCGGCCTCCTTGTTGTAGTTCATGGGAAAGCTTCGCACTGTGATGCCAATGAAGAATTCTTCCATGCTTCGGACAACCTGCAGGTACTTCATCGTATCAGGATTTTTTGCCTTGTAAGTTTTCCCAATGTGGCAGGCGACAAGTTCGGAGTCTGTCAAGATGACAAGCCTTCTTGCCCCCACTGCCCTGGCTTTCCGAAGCGCGAGCAGCAAGCCTTCGTATTCTGCCACGTTGTTTGTGCAGTTATCATAGTTCAGCCGCAGGGCATACCGAAGCTTGATGCCCGAAGGGGACTTTAAGACTGCTGCGGCCGCTGACCCAAGGTGGCAGTATGCACCATCACACTGCACTTCCCATATTGGTTCTGTGACTATTGCTTCCCCCTTCGGCGCCGAAGGCGTCCAATCGGCTACAAAGTCAGCGAGGACTTGAGACTTTATCGCACTGCGCGCAACGAAGCTTATGACGTGCTCCGCCAACTTGGAGGCCCACTTGCCCATCCTACCTGTGGACTCCTTGTTCTCAAACATGTCCCGGAGAGGGAAAGCTGTAGGGACCGAAACGTTATGGCTCTGGAAGTAGTGCCGAAGCTTCCTCTTTGCCATCACCACAGCATATGCCATCTTCTCCATTTTAGAGTAGAGAAGTTTTGAGCCGCTCAAAGCTTTGGAGACATAGTATACGGGGAACTGCCTTAGAGCTCCTGCCTCCTTCTGCTCTTCCACAAGCACTGCGCTAACCGCTGTGTCGGTTGCAGCGATGTACAACAGTAGCTCAGCCTTCGGTGACGGTTTGGTCATGACTGCTGCATCTTCAAGGTATTTCTTGAGGTCGTCGAAGGCTTGTTGTTGCTCTAGGCCCCATTGAAAAGTTGAGTTTGCACGAAGCACCTTGAAGAAGGGTAAGCTTCGTTCGGCAGCTCTGGAGATGAAACGGTTCAGCGAGGCAATTCTGCCTGTGAGTCTTTGGACTTCCTTTCTGGTGCTCGGAGGCTGCATCCTTCGTAAGGCTTCAATCTTTTGGGGGTTCGCCTGAATGCCCCGCTTAGAGACCATGCATCCCAACAACTTCCCCTTCCGGATGCCGAAGATACACTTCTCTGGGTTGAGCTTGAGGCTGTTTCGCCTCATGTTGTCGAAGGTCTCAGTCAGGTCTGCAATGTGATCTTTCTCTCTTTCGCTCATGATGACGATGTCATCAACATACGCCGAGGCGTTACGCCCCAGCTGACTGCCCAGGATCAGCTTCATCATGCGGTTGAAAGTAGACCCGGCGTTGCGTAGGCCCTCGGGCATCCTGACGAAGCAGAAAATGCCAAAGGGGGTCGTGAATCCGGTTTTTGCTTCGTCTTCCCTTCGCATCCACACTTGGTGATAGCCGGAGAAGCAATCTAGGAGGCTCAGCATGTCACAACCAGCAGCCTGATCAATGATGACGTCGATCCTTGGCGGCGGGTAAGGGTCCTTCGGGCACGCCTTGTTGAGCTCTGTGAAGTCAATACACATGCGCATGTTGTCGTTCTTCTTCGGCACCATCACCACGTTGGCCACCCAGACGGGGTATTGGACTTCTCTGATGATTCTTGCGTCGAGCAGTTTTTGCACTTCGGCCTCCGCAGATTTGACCCTGTCCGCCGACATCGGCCGCTGTCTCTGCAGCTTCGGTTTGAGCCTTGGGTCGGTGTTAAGCGCATGCTCTATGACTGAACGGTGGACGCCCGTCAAATCGGACTTGGACCATGCGAACACATCCTGATTGTTACAAAGGAACTGCAAGAGCCTGTCTTCGTCCTCCGTGCTGACTTCGGCACCTATCATTACGGTCCTGCTTGGCACGTCCGCGCATAGGGGGACTGTCTTCATGACATCGACAGCTTTCATGCGCTCAGCCTCGGCCCCCTTCATGGATTGCCTCATTTGGGCCTCGACCCTCTACTCTTCGGTTGCTGCAGCTTCATTGCTCTCGTCTTCATTGATGACGTGGACCTGTCTGTTGTGCACCGACGTGTTGCGTTCGGCTCTTCGGGCCTCCTCCTGGCTGCCATACACCGAGATTACCCCCGCTGCCGTTGGTATCTTCATCAGCAGGTACCCTTGGTGGATGACTGCTGCGAACTTGTTGATGGTGTTGCGGCCGAAGATCGCGTTGTACGGGTATACGAAGTCAACAACATCGAAGGTTATGACCTCGGTTCTCATGGTGGCATCTTGGCCGAAGGACACATTGACATCAATCTTGCCTAGGGCTTCGATCCTCTTGTTGCCGAAACCGTAAAGCGGGTGTTCTGCCTTCTTCAAGTCTTCCTTCTTGAAACCCATGCCAGTGAAGCACTGCCAGGTCAAAATGTCCGCTGAGCTGCCGTTGCCCACCAGGATTCTTCCCACGTCATTGCCGAAGTAGTACTTCGTGTTCTTGCCGATGTTGGCCCTTATGACGAGCGGATCGTTGTGAGGGAAGTGTTGCAGCCGAATGTCAGCTGTCGTGAAGGTTATGGGGATGTGGGACCATGGCAAGTGAAAGTACTTGCCGGAGCAGATGTGCGACACGCTTCGGTAGTAGTCTTGGCGTTGCCTCTTTGTCTCATGCACCGGCTCATTGGATCCGCCGGAGATTGCGTTGATGATGTTGACCATGCCCATCATTCCTGAGCTGCTAGAGTCAGGGGCCTCTTGCTTTGGTGGAGGTGGAGGTGGAGGTGGAGGCTGGGTGTGGGTGTAGTGTGCTTGATGGTGGGCGGCCGGGTTCGGCCACGAAGGCATGAAAACCGAAGATTGTTGCGCGTGCATGGGAGGGGGCGGAGGCAGCTGCGGCGCCGAAGGCGTATACGGTTGCGGCGGGTGGAAGGCATGCGCGGGTGCCGAAGATTAGTAAGGCCGGTGATGGTATGGTGGTGGCAGGGCCCTGAACTGGCCTGCATTCTGGTACTTCATGACATGGTTCACGCCATGCCTGCTGCCTTCGCCTTCTCCTCCGCCTCCCACTCCAGTTTCATCTTGACCGCCGAGGGGCACTGGTGCGTGTGGTGCTGGGCATCAATTCCATGGAGCCAGTAGAAAAACCGCTCACCGCCGGCTTGCTGAGGCGGATTGTGCTGCTGTGGCTTCGGCCCCCTGTTATTCTTGTATCCGCCCTTGTGCCCGCGGCCTCGGTGCTGGTTCTGGTCGGGGGGCGCAGACACATTGTTGATCTGACGGTTTGCTTGCTTTGGTGGTTGATTTTGCCACCCCTTCGGCTGGTCCCACTGCCCCTGTTGCTTCTGCTTCTTCGCTGCATTTGCCCGGTCGAGCCTCCGGCGGCGACCTTTGTCGGACTTGCAGTATTCTTGCATAACTTCAAATAGCTCTTACAGAGACTTTGGCTTGACTCTGTCGAGCACATCTTGGCAGTTTCCAACCCTCAGGCCCCCAACGATGGCATCGATGATGCTGCTTTCGGACACCGCAGGCGCGCGCGCGCGTCGGCTTGACAACCCCGTGCATGTATTCTTGCGGTGACTCGCGGTCCCCCCGGACACACATGTTGACGAGGTCGTTGGAGTACAGCTCTTCGACCTGCATACCTTTGAAGCTGGATAGCAACTTGTTTCGCAGCTGGAACCAAGACGTTATATGCCCCTTCGGTATGTTTGCATATTAATACTGAACCTCTCCCTTGAGTGCGAGCACAAGAGCCTTCGCCTTCGTAGTGGCGTCGCCTCCGTTGGATTCCACTGCCGCCTCGAACTTCATCAGAAACTCCTTGGGATCGTAATCTCCGTCGTACTGGGCAAGGTGTTGGCGTTGAAACAACGAGGCCACGGCGCACTCTCGAGCTCGACCGAGAGCGGGGACACCGGGACAACGTTGCGAAGTGGTGCATCGTCGAGAGCGAAGTGCTCGTGCACCTGCCCCCTCTCTTGGCGGTGACCTATGCTTTGCCCTTCGGAGGCGTCCTTCGCGCCTCCATTGATCCGGTCGAGCCTCGCATGGCTGCGGGGTGTGCCGGGCGTGCTTCGCCGGGCCGCCGGCGCGGCGTGCGCGGCAGGCGTCGGTGTTGGTGCAGGCGGCGTCGGAGCGACTTGCTGTGGCGGTGTCGTGCCAGCGATCTGGCTTTGCAACATGGCGAGGTAGCGCTCGGCCTGCCTGATGTTGAAGTCGATGGCGTCGGAGGCGGTATGGGGTGGAGCCGCATCCTGGTGCTGGGATGGCTGCGCCTGCGACGAGGATGGACGCGTCTCCTGCTCAGGCTGAGCCGGCACGGACTTGCCTGCGATGAGGGCCCGGATCCTTCGGAGAGCCTCGATGTCTTGCGCCGAAGCCCCCAGCCCCTCGAGGCTGACCTCGAACATCCCCGAAGCAGTGTGCTCAACCTCCGGAGCGCTCGGCCCAGCACCGGTTCCCGCCGAAGGCTGAACGGCCGAAGTCGATGGGTTGGCGGGCTCCGAGGCGAGCGGAGGGATCGACGCCTGAGCCGTTGTGGCTTCGGCGCCTGCCGAACGGGTCCTTGCCATGTGATCTTGGATTCTTCCACGAGGTGGGCGCCAAACTGTTGGTGGAGATCGGGCCCGAAGGGTGGACGCCGACACAACAGCCCCCTGATCTCTCTTACTCCCTTAGCTGGCTATCACGAAGGGTGCCACTACTACTTGCGCAAAGAAGGTAGATGCGGAAACTTAATAGCACAAAACGGAAACGGGGAAATACTCAGCAGACCGAAGACCGAAAGAACTGCTATCGCCTTCGGTGCTCTCTTCTCATTACAGTGTGTCCGTTTCATTACAAGGGGTTCACTATTTATAGGAGACCCCTGGGTATAGTCATTTGCCTCAATTACACCTTTTCTGTTCCTGACAAGCGGCTTTAAGCACTTTACAAGGGTATAACAGTAAGTCTCCGCGTCGTTCAGGCCTCCAGCGTGTCTTCGTACGGCCGAAACGCCTTTACACGCGGCACCCCTTGTCTCTGCCTTGTACGGAGCCCTCTTTACACGTCGGCGGCAGCCACGTGTCCAGGATCGCCGCACCTTCGGCGCCGAAGTAGCGATCCTGCCCTGGACGCATCGCACCTCTTCGGGCGTCTCGCCCGTGCCGCCGCTGTTCCCGGACGCAATGTTCCCGGCCGGCGCGGTGCGTTCCTGGTCCTCTCGAACCTTCGTCACCGAAGTACAACCATCCGTGCCTTCGGCACCGAAGGCTGGCACCGCCATGTGGGACCATCCCTGCACAACAATACTTACGTAATGTGAGCAGTGTTAGCGTTTCTGTTAAACCCATATCGTGAAAGTTTTTCCGCGGGACCGAAGCCGTGTGCGGACTGAAATCGTCAGCCTGGCCGGACGTGGGCGAGGCTTCCGAAGGCCAACTTCCCCAACACCCTGCTATTACTGAGAAGCTAGAGATGGCTAAACTGGAAAAAAAATTGAGAGTAGAGCTCAGACTTTACTGAACAAGGCTGCTATCAACATCCCAATTGAGGTTCCTGTAAGTGTGGGAGGAGAAGAAACTGAAAAAATTAACTCGACTCCAAGTACTGATGAAGAGATTGATTGGGACAATGTTTGGTCCAACCTTGGCAAGCCGGAGATTCCAACAATCCCAAGAGAAAAAAAGAGCGAGATAACGTCTGTCCGTAGGAGTGAGAGAAACAAGTCTGATACAGGGAAGATACAAGACAAGGCGGAAGCAATCAAGAAGAAAAACAATGAAATAGCAGGTAACACCTCGTCTTTTGCCATTTTGAATTCAATTGATTCTATGTTACTAGAAAAATGTGCTACTGCTAGCAACATTAACTTAGGCAATGCCCCTGAAAAAATCACTGCTGCTATTACAACTATTCAGGCCAAAGAGCTGGCAAAAGCTGCTCTGATGGCAACCAAAAAGAGGTTGGCAGATCAGGCTGATCAGAAGGGAAAATTAGAGGGTGATTTAGAGGAGAGTGAATTGCATTCTACGGACACACAGAGAAATATAGAGGACACGGCGACCCATCGACCTCCGAAAAAGCCACCAAAAAAAGAGGGAGACCCAGGGCAAAAGAGGGAGGGGCGGAGGACCGCTGCCACAATGCAATGTGAGCAATGAAGATTCTCTTTTGGAACATCAGAGGCTTGGGTGCGGAAGGGAGACGAAGACAATTGATTGAACTTAGACAAATACATAGAGTGGATGTAATATGCTTACAGGAAACTATCAAGAGTAACTTCAGTCTAGGAGAGTTGTCTGCTTTGAGTGAAGGTTCTAACTACGAGTGGGTATGGACTGCGGCGCAAGGTCATTCAGGAGGGACCCCTGATGGGGGTCAGAACAGATGATATTGTAGTGGTAGATAAAGACTGTGGTGAATTTTTCTCAAGCATGAAAATAGTGCTGCGACAAGATGACTTTAAGTGGGAAATTGTGAATGTTTATGGGCCAGTTCAGATGGAAAGGAAAGCCAGCTTTCTAGAGGAGCTCAACCAGAAAATTTCTAGAATGGAGGATCCCTTTATCATTGGAGGAGATTTTAACTTAATCAGGTTCAGTTGGGAAAAATCCACAGGGAATGTGAATCAGTTTTGGATGTCTGCCTTTAATGACTTTATCAGGGATAATGGGATCAAAGAAATGGACAGGAAAGGTTGCAAGTACACTCGGTCAAATAAACAAGAAAATCCAATTATGAGTGTGTTAGATAGAGTGTTTACCTGTACTAGGTGGGATCATTTTTACAAGAAAGCCTCTTGTGAAACTTTAACTAGAGTGGGTTCAGACCACTGCCCAAATGTTGTTAATACTGATGATCATAGGTTTCAACAGAAGCATGGATTCCGCTTTGAGATGGCCTGGCTATCTCAGAGAGGATTCAGGGAACAGGTGGTGGCAAGCTGGCCACATAGAGGGGGGAGTAAAATACAGGACTTCTGGAGGGAGATCAAATCTTATACAAGGAGGTTTTGCAAAGGTTGGGGGGCTAATGCAAACGGTCAAATTAAAAAGAAGAAGACGGATCTTCTTGAGAAGCTTGAGAATCTAGACAGTGAAATGGAGAGAAATGGGTTAAATGTTCTACAGTGGCAACAGAGATTTGGGTGGGAATGTGAACTGGAAGGAATATACCAATTTGATGAGATCCAATGGCAACGTAGAGGTGGAGTTAAATGGATTCTGGAAGGTGACTCCAATAGTAGATACTTCCATGGTAAAGCTAATGGGAGAAAGAAAAAATGCACAATTTTTGCCCTGGAAGATGGAGAGAGGGTTATCAGAGAGCCTAAGGAGATAAGAGAACATGTAGAGTCTTACTATAAAACGCTGTTTGGGAAAGAACAAGTGGGATCTATTACCCTGGGGGGGATTTTTGGAATGAAAGAGGAAAGCTGACTAATGAAGAAGCTCAGGAGCTGATAAGACCCTTTTCTGTAAAAGAGATAGAGGAAGCCCTTAAAGACATGGAAGTTAACTCGGCACCTGGACCAGATGGGCTCCCAATTGGTTTTTATAGAGAGTTTTGGGCAGAACTGAAACCTTTGGTTTTAGAGATGTTCAATGATTTTTTTAGAGGTGAGTTAAATCTCAGCAGGCTGAACTATGGTATGATCTCCTTGATACCCAAGATCAAGGAAGCGAACAATATTAAACAATACAGACCTATCTGCCTTTTGAATGTGGATTGCAAATGGTTCACAAAAGCCTTAACTCTTAGACTCACCCCGTGGGCAGCGAAATTGATTAGCGAGACCCAAATCGCTTTTATCCCCGGCAGATATATTCTGGAAGGAGTGGTGATACTACATGAAGTGTTGCATGAGCTACGAGTGAATAACTTGAGTGGGATCATTTTGAAACTGGACTTTGAAAAAGCGTATGACAAGGTTCAGTGGGGCTTCATGATGGAAGTGCTTAAGGAGAAAAACTTTCCTCCGAAATGGCTAGAGTGGATGAAACAGATAATAGAAGGTGGAAAGGTTGGTATAAACATAAATGGGGAAGATGGGCAGTTCTTTAACACATATAAAGGATTGAGACAAGGCGATCCCCTTTCACCGCTCTTGTTCAATTTGGTGAGTGATGCATCAGCCACTATGTTTGAAAATGCCAAACTGACAGGCCAAATTAGAGGATTGGTGCCCAATTTGATAGAGGGCGGGCTAACTCACCTTCAATATGCCGATGATACTATTGTATTCTTGAATCATGATGATCAATCTGTATACAATGCAAAATTTCTGCTTTACTGCTTTGAGAATATGTCTGGGCTCAAAATTAACTACGAGAAGAGTGAAGTGTTTGTTCTAGGCTGCTCTGATGAGGAACAAAATAGAGTGGCTGCAATGTTTGATTGTAATAATGGAAGTCTCCCATTGAAATATCTGGGTATCATGGTTGATAACAAACATATGTCAGCTTCTGACCTGAGCTATATTCACCTTAAAGTGGAAAAAAGAATTCCGACTTGGCAAAGTGTGGGGCTGTCATCTGGAGGAAAAATGGTACTGATAGAATCCTGTCTTAGCTCTATTCCAACTTATACAATGGGTATCTATCATTTGCAAGAGGAGATCCACCAAAAGATGGACACAACCAGAGCTAATTTCTTTTGGCACGGGCCGCATCAGAAAAGAAAATACCATATGGCAAAGTGGAGAGTAATGGCTTCCCCAAAAAAGGTTGGAGGGGCTGGATTCACAGACACTAGAGTGATGAACAAGTGCCTTTTAGCCAAATGGCTGGTAAAACTGGAAAGAGGAGATACCACTTTGTGTTGCAATTTATTAAGACAGAAATATTTAGGGGAAAACAACATTTATAGCTACAAAAAGAAGAGTGGTTCCCAATTCTGGAGGGGGGTGCTGTCAATCAGGGATGAGGTTGCTAGAGGGCTTGTCTATACTATTGGAAATGGTAAAAAAGCAAGGTTCTGGTTGGATGTGTGGATTGGAAGCTGTCCTCTTTGTATATCTTTTCCAAATTTATTTGACATTTGTAATCAGAAAGAGTGGTCGGTGTTTAAAACCCAGAGGAATGGGAGCATCAATCTTACCTTCAGGCGTAATTTCAGAGATGAACATGACCAAGAGTGGGCTGCCCTCTCTGGTCAGGTAGAAGAGACTTCTTTAAACAATATACCTGATTCAGTTACATGGTGCCTGGAGAGGAAAGGCATTTTCACTACTGCATCTCTCTACAATGCGATGTTTTTCTCAGGCTATGAAAACAAATGGATGATGTGCATTTGGGAAGCCAAGATTCCATTGAAAATTAAGATTTTCTTGTGGCAGGTATGCAATGATAAGATCTAATCTGCGGAACAACTTAAAAAACGAAACTGGGACGGTCCCATAGAATGTAAAATGTGTGGACAAGTGGAAAGTACGGAACATATTTTTGTAGATTGTGTTTTGGCCAAATACGGATGGAGTGTGTTCAGGGATGTCTTTGATTGGCCAGACACACCAAACAATTTAGAGGAGTAGAGCTGCAAACTAGCAGAGGGGTCTGATAGGGAGAACACAAACTTTGCCTTCATTTTTGGTTGTCTTGCCTGGTCTTTGTGGTTGATCATAAATGATCTGATCTTCAACAACTATGTAGTTACCTCACCTGATGTTTGTGTTTTCCGCACAATTTCCTATATGCAGAGGTGGAGAATTCTGAGCAGGGAGCAGGAGCGACGCTGGATCGATTTGGCGATACACAAGCTCAGACGTCGACTTTGTTTGTTAAGCTCTGAAGACTGAACATCCCTGACGCCGAGTCGTTTGTGCTGCTTCTTTTGTGCTGTTAGCCTTTTTGTTCAGCAGTTTGTCTTGTCCAGTCATGTAATCTTTAAGACATTAGTCTGTGTTGAGGGTGCTAGAGAGAGTGGAGGCTGGCAAGCTCGTGTTTCCTAGGTGATGTTTCTTCTTTTGATGTTTGGAGCTTCACCTCCTGTTTTGGGTCTCATTGTAAAAACTGGTGCCCCCAGTAAAATCATACTTTAGCTTTCAATAAAGCTGGGTCATCTGACCTTTCGTCTAAAAAAATAAAACATCAAATCACTAATTGTTTATTAACACTGAAACTATGCTAACTGTCAGTGCTGATCAATACTCTGCTTCTCCAAAATATATATTTTTAGGGGGTCTCCAATATATTTTGTTTCAGAGGATTTTCGCCGACCAAATTCGCCGCCACAAGAACGTCAAATGGAAGCCCAGTACAGGCCCAGCCTAACTGATATTTGGGCCAATGCGGCGTGTGACGTCTGCGGTTTACGCCGCGTAAAGCCATGGATATTTCCGAGCTTCCGGCGGCGACTGACGAGTGATGACGACTCTTATCTGAAGCTCTCGGTTTGCCGCAGGCCCGACAATGCGCGTTGCCGCCACCCAGCTGCCCCTCCCCACCGCCTCCCCGCCTCGCCGGCGGCGGCGAGCTCAGCACACGCCGCCCGCTCCCGCGCCCGCGCTCCCGCCGCGCCCACCCCCGAGGGCGCTCGCCGCTATCCTGCATTCGCGCCTCATCGCGTGCCTCCGCGCGGAAGAGTAAGGAACCTCTTCGGCGGTAATCCTCTCTGGAGCGGCTACCGAGAGGGAAGTTGGCTGGCCGTCAGTTCTGACCCTCTTCGTGGCTCCCTTCCCTTGCAGTGGCGAGACGGCGTTGCAGGCGGCGCATGCGGCCGTGCGCGGCGGCGTCACAGTGGTGAGTTGGTCGATCCCGTGTGCCGTGTCTTCGCTGATGCTGCTCAACTTTCTGTCACTGATGCAAGCCTTGGGGACTTGGAGATCCTGATTTTAGGAGTGCATTCATGGTTTGCTCACGTTACTGTCGTTTTATGTCCCATGGCTGCTTCTCACTTATGTGCTGTGTTGTCCAGCTGGAAGTCGTGATGTCGACTCCTGGAGTGCTGGAGGTGATGCCCGTTTCACCATTCCTCTGCAAGTTTTCCCTTTTACTGACCATTGCTGCTTTGATTGCTCCTGGCTGATTAATTTGTAAATCTTATTACTACAGGTTATTGAAGATCTTTGCAGGACTTATCCTTCTTTAACATTTGGGGTAATTCCCGTGGCATTACTTTGTAAATTTCTGCATCGATGTTGCATTTTGTCGACTCACGTGCACTATATGTGTGCACTTGATCTGTTCAATGTTCATATTCTCATGTTTTTTTATGTCAACTTGCAATCTGTATTTGACTACTAATAAACAATGCAAACAGCACTATGTTTGTTGTTGAAGACAGTGATAGTCAGTAGTCACGCTGTTGCAGCTTTTCTGCACAATCATACTAATTTTAAGCCTCAAGCTTATCGACAAGCAACTCATCATCCTTGCAACACCTATTGATGTTCTTCAAATTAGGTCGGCACGGTCTTAAATGCTCCTGATGCAAGGAAAGCCATAGGAGCTGGTGCACAGTTTCTGATGAGTCCTGGCACAGTCTTGGTAAATTGCCACTCTGTTAGTCTATTACATTTGCAATATCGTTTCATGCTCTCTTAATCATGCGCCTGTATCCCATGTTCAGCTATTTAGCATCATCAATCTTGCTGATGGATGCATGCACATTGCACATTTACTAGATGCTGGTTCATTCATGCACATGTTCTATACTTCAATGCAGTTCTTCAACGTTATAAACTGTAACTAGATGCTTCTTTTCATGCACATTGCATTTCTTTGACACGTTTTGTTAGCATCGCCTGCTGTAACTTGATTCTAGTTAATTCATGCACAATTTATTCTTAGGAAATACTCCATGATCTCGTAGAAAGTAAGGTTCTATACATCCCTGGAGTGCTGACACCAACTGAAGTATGTATCACGTGACAATTTTCAATTTTTATAGAATTGGAGCATAGCAGCTCTGAGATGCATTAAGTTGTTTTTGTCCACTGACATATTTTTATGTGATACAGGTTTTATCTGCCTGCAGTGCTGGAGCAGAAGTCGTTAAGGTTTCATAACTGCATATTTCTTCTAATAGGCATGTGTACCTTTTAGATTCGAGAGATTTAGCAGAAAATTAACAAAAATGACTGTGAATGAGCCTTTCATCATATGGTTTACACAAAGCAATTTAATCTGCCATTTGGTTTCCAAATAAAGTAATGAGTAATTTAATGTTTGCACGGTTAATGGTCATCTCACATTAATTGGTTTCTGTTCTAATTTGATTAGGTGTACCCAGTGTCAGTGCTGGGTGGAAAGGTGTACATGTCTGCCCTTAAGAAACCATTTCCTCTTGTACCGATGGTTGCTTCTCAAGGAATCCAAATAGGTAAGCAGCCTTGTTTAGCGTCTATATCTCCAATAATGCAAAGATAACTTCTAACAGTTCTGTGTGGTATCAAATGTCTCATCTGATGAAAGGAGTAAAAACACAGTCTATAGCAGCATCTAAGGATGTCATTTGCCATATTTTCCAGTAGAGTTAGCAGTGGCACGAAGGAATAGTTTTCGAACATTTTCATTGCAATAGTGGTTCTTGATTGAAAGTGAAGTAGGAACCATACCAATCTGATGATGTTCTGCCTGTCTTAGGTTCAATAAAGGGGTATGTGGAAGCAGGGGCATCTGCAGTGGTGTTATCTGATGCTATTTTTGACAAAGAATTGATGAGGAAAGGGAAATTCAGCGAGATTTCTGAACTTGCAAGTCTAGCCACTTTTGAGGCATTGCAGTCCACAAAGTGAGACAAATCTGGCAATTCTACATGCATCACAGATTTGTGCCCTAGGATATGAGGCACATATCCTTTGGCTAGCCATCATGCTATATGTACTTCTCAGGTTGAGCACTTATGGAGGAGTATGAGGACCCTAACACTGCGAGCTAAACGAAAAGCATGGATACCACCCTTCTGCAGAAGTCATTCCATCTCCAAAATACAGCTATACAAGTACTAGCACTGTATGCTCATAACAATCCGCCAAAATTGTGCTCTCCGAACAATGATCTTTGCAGCTTGCGGAAGCGCGCTCGTTCTCGGTCCTGATCAGAAATGGGAAGAGGCTGTCAACTGACAACTACACATTCAGCTGCAGTGGAATCACTACAATTCACACGAGAGCAGAGGCGAAAGGAAGGGTCATTTCCGAAGATGTTGTAGGCATTTGGAACATAAATGATCAGGGTGCCTGAACCCGGGCTATGTGCCATAGTAGGCCTTAAAGGTTCTAGTCACTCGTTTAAACGGAGATCAGGGGGATCACTAGTTGGACTGTTTTGTGCTTCTTGTTATTATGTAATTGTAGATGTGCACACAGTTTTTTTTCTTTTAACCATTGAGCCTGTTGAATCTGGGACGTGAATCAGCATCAACCTGGCATATTCTGGACATGCGGCAAATCCTGCCGCAAAAGAACGACGAAAGGGACATAAATATTCACCTGAAAAAGGTGAAATTTTCTCCATTGGCCCAATTTCCCTCATGGTAATAATTTGAAAGACATGAAGGAAGAAAATGTCACCCAAAAGCTCCATCGTTTTTTTTGGAATTGCATTGAAATTAACATATCAAATCGATTAATCAGAATTTAAAGTGTGATATACTGTAGGCACTTTTCCCACCCGTCAAATTTTTTGATATACTGCAGGCATGAAAAAATATGCTGTTAAACATGTTTTCAGTACAAGTGTTTTTAAAAAATTGCATATATTTTCCTTGAATAATATTTTATTTTGGGGCTAAGCATTAATTTCCTCTCATATGAATGTTTTTTTTAGAACCAATGTTTTTTCTTCGCTAGTCTTTGTTTTGCCACCTTCTTAGAAATTACTATTGCGCCCTTCCAAACAGCAAAGCACCCATGCTCTGGGGCTATTTACATTTTTGCTATTATTATGGTTGTCACTCGCTCCAAAGCCATTGTTAGGATTGCCCCTACATATTTACCACTCCTATTTGATACTCTATTCAAGTTTGCCAATTTTGCCTATGTGGCATGCCAGCAAACGCCACGGATGCTGCCACGCAGGAGCCTCCGCGCAAAATCCCTGTCGTGCCCCTGCTACAGTTCCTTTCAACCAACTTGAGCCACCACCACTGACATGTGGGACCCAAATAGAAGAGTCATCTTCAACCTCGAGCACCTCCATGGCCGCCCATCTCATGTCGTCAGTGCTCCCTTCCTAAGGCCGACGATCCCCTCCCCATAGCTGGCACCCCTCTCCCCATGGACGGCGCACCCTCCCATGGCCACCTCCCCCATCCCCCCATGGCCGCCATCCCCATCTCCCCTATGGCCGCGCGCCCTCCCATGGCCGCCGCTCGCATCTCCCCATGGGCGGCATGCCCTCCCCATGGCCGCCGCCCACATCTCCCCGTGGCCGGCACGCCCTCCCATGGCCGCCGCCCCCATCTCCCATGGCCCGCGACCCCCAATCCATGGCCGGCGTGCGCCCCCGTTCCCGTGGCCGGTGCTCGCGTCGTCGCGGGCGTCGGGGCCCCCGCGCCGGCGCCCCCGAGGTCGCTGAGTGTCGTGGCCAGACCGCCGCCACCGCCTCCCATGGCCGGCGCCCTGCCTGGATGGGGGTAGGCTGCCATGGCAGGGCCAAGTGCTAGGAAGAAAAACTAAGGGGAGGAAGAAGAAAATAACAAGGGTATTTTGGCCATTTCGCATTTCAATAGATGTTGGCATGAGGAGGCGGAGTGCCACGTCAGCAAAAATGGCCACGTTATGGTGCCACGTCGACAAAAATGTCAATTGTGAATGATGTCTCGAATAAGAGTGGTAAATCCGTAGGAGCCATAACCATCCTAAGAATGGTTTTCGGCTCAGTGACATTCGTTATAATGGTAAATATATAAATGCCCCCATTCTTAGGGGAACGGTAAAACCCTAGTGGGGGTAAAACTGGAAAACACGCTTCATCTCCTTTCTCCCCCTCCTCTCGCGCGCCGCTGCGCTCTCCTCCTCTCCACCCGCAGCTTGTTCGGCTGCGGCCGCCCAGGCTACCCCGCCGCCGGTGTGTCGGGGACGCTAGAAACCCCACGTATCGCATCGAGCCCCGTCTCCCTCCTTCTCTTCCCCGCCGCCGCCGGTACGTATTTGTTCGGTGTGGTGGTCCTCGCGGACCGGATCGATTTTGTAACTCTACCTTGTTCCGGCGGTTTGTTCTTCTTCGCTGTGATTCTGAGCATCGATTAAGTTGTGGATTTGTTTGTAGTTGTACCATTGCACTGTAATCCGACTGAAACCTTACATTCCTGCCCCGATTAGGTTCCTCTGCCTGACCTTCGCAAGACCATTCCGCGCAAAGTGCCCGATCCCCCGCCCCGACTATAGGGAATGTAAGATAACTGTATGGAAATTCCAATTTTGTTGTTGCTGTTTTGGTTTGGGGCCTGTGTCTCGAGTTTCCAACATCTTGTTGCTTTTGTCAGGCTGAGGACTGCTTTAGTGAGGTTGTTGCGAGATGGGGGTTTGCGGCAATCGTACCAAATACCGCCGGCTGGGTATTCTGAAACGGTTGTATCTTTGATTCGGAGGTTTAGCACGGTGTCGGCTGAGAGCCTCATCAGCAGCATAGTTGATGGAGCATCCTCAAATCAGGATGCTGCTGACCAGTCCCGTGACAACTCCGATCATGGCAGTGAGCCGAGTCATGTCACTAATGCAGCGATGAAACAGGTCAAGAATCACAGACTGAAGAAATATGGACCTTCTAAGAGGGGCCGCCGTGGAAAAAAATTGCCAGGCAGGGATGGACCTTCTCAGGAGAACCACCACCATGGAATGAGATTACCAGGCAGGGATGGAGCTTTTCAGGAGAACTGCCATCATGAAATGAGATGGCGAGTCAGGGATGGACCTTCTCAGAAGGGCCACCATCATGGAAATAAGTTGCCAGACACGGACTCCCAGCCTTATCTGTTCCAGATTGTATTTGATACTCCTACTAATCTTCTTATAGCTGTACTTGACACATGGGTGAAAGCTGGTAACTGTCTGGAAAGAAGCAATGTCTTGATGATTTTGTTCCATCTGAGGAAGCAGAGGCTGTATATCAAGGCTTTGAAGGTACCTGTTTTTGTTAACTATATATCTGCTGGTTTGGATTACATTAAACATGTTTTTATCCCCTGTGTTTAATGTGTTTGGCCTTATATTTTTGCAGAAGTTTACTCTTTCTATTCTCCTGTGTTTAATATTTCACATAATATTCATGGCATGATTTTCTTGGATGACGTCCAATGTGGATTGTAAAACTGTACTTCTTTCTTGCTAAGAGTCATGTGAAACTGAAATATCTTGATCTATTATCTGTGCTACACTTGTTTCCAATCTTTCTATCCCAGCAAAATTATTGAGGCACTCTGTAAAAGCTGAAACAGAGATGCTATTTATTAATTAATTATTAATTCATGAGCATGAATTCATCCGTAACAAGTTTGGAATTTAAGTTCTTAATCATCTTATAAAACATTTGCCTGACTTGTGGAGGCTGTCAGTGTGTCACATTTTCAAATAAGTCTGTACTCTAACTGTTTCATGGGGATGTGGCTTAGTGGATGAGACCTTCTCAAAGACTGAACTAGATCACACCCTTTATATGGCATACACTGAACCTTGGTATGGTCCATCAGAACAGTTATGTTTTACAGAGGCAACTAATGTTCAAATATCTTAGTCTATTTGGGTTCTCATGTTTTAACATAGCATGCACCACAAGATATTCAATTTGGCATGGCCTATTTACAGCTTTAGATGGAATGATCCACTGTACCTGTACTTGCTATTTATTCTAGAAAATGGGAACTTCCTTTTGAGTACAGAATTACAAGCCATCATCTGAACATGCAGCTTAGCCTGAAAATGTACAACAATGTTTCATATTTCACATAGAGATACGAAGAAGGGATAAATATCAAGTTGTCGGACAATCACTGTCATTGTTTTATCTGGAATGGCTTTGATTCCTTACTTTTTTGATATTATTCGTCAAAGCCTTAAAGGTAGCAGTTGAACAATTTTATCAATAATTCAAACATATTTGGTTTGTATTTAGTACTGTTTTTTTCTCTTTACTTTCGTAATGTTACAAAGAACGGAGAATGCATAGAGGCAGCAAGGGGTTATTCAGTTATTCCCCATTCTCACTTATTTCACTGTGTTTGGTATAAATTGCTGCAGCAGCGCTGCTGCTGCCACTGCACCGAACCAGATATAAATAATTGAAGCATACACTTAGTCTTTTGCAGCCACAGCCTTTGTTATTTTTGCTTTTGTATCCTTTCTATATATCGTATGGTAGTTGTTTATGTACCTTTTGATGGTTGAGATAATCCTACATTCCTATTAGGACCTTTTTTATTGGAATCATCCAGTTCTGCACCAGAACATAATGGATCTTTTTTTCTTAAACTATACAATATTGACCTACAGTTTTCCCAATGTTGAAAGCAATTTTACTACATTTGATTTAGTTCATTGATGAAATATTATGTATGATTTATGGATCATTGCATGCGTATATGCTATCTTTTTACAACAAACCACTTTTTCATATGCTATGCCATTTCAAATCTATAGAACCGGATAGTACTAATGCACTTATTGTTTGTTAATATATTTCTGAAATTTGCAGTTCATGGATTGGGTCGAAAGAAGAAAACACCTAGATTTTGAAGAAAGTGATTATGCTACCCATCTTGACTTGATAGCACGGAACCATGGTTTTGAAGCTGCTCAAAAGTACATCGAGAGGGTTCCGGAACCATTTAGGAATGAGGTGCTCTATGAAACTCTACTCGTTAACTGTGTGTGTCAGGATGATGTCCCGAAGGCACAGCAAGTCTTCAATGAAATAAGGGAACTCTCTTTACCTTTAACTGTCTCTGCTTGCAACCAAATGATATTGCTGTACAAGAGGGTTGCTCGCAGTAAGATAGCTGACATTCTCATGTTGATGGAAAAGGAAAATATAAAGTTTTCTCGCTTTACATACAAGCTCCTGGTTGACTTGAAAGGGCAGTCAAATGACATATTAGGCATGGAGTCGGTCTTAAATATGATGAAGGACAATGGTCTTGAGCCAGGTTTTGCCACCCAGACTATGGTTGCTAAATTCTACATATCTGGGGGGCTCACAGAGAAAGCAGAAGAGGTTATCAGGGCTATGGAACTATATGTAAAGGATAACCGTGAGGCGACCAGGTCTCTTCTTGACCTCTATGCTATTCTTGGCAGGCCAGATGATGTACAGAGAATATGGAATTCATACACCAAACCGAAGTTGGAAGACTTCTTGGCTGCTATTGAGGCTTGGAGTAAACTTGGACGGATTGAACAAGCGGAGGAGACCTTTGAAGCGCTGGTACAGACATCACCGAAACTCACTTCCAAGTACTTCAATGCCATGCTGAACGTGTATGCAGAACATAAACTTCTGTCCAAGGGCAAAGAGTTTATAGAATGGATGTTTCTCGAAGGGTGTCCAAGCAGCCCTCTAACCTGGGATGTAATTGTTAAGCTCTATGCGAATTCAGGTGAGTTAGCGAAAGCTGACTCATTTCTTGAGAATGTGACAGAAGAGAATCCTGACAGACCTCCCCTTTTCCGCTCCTACATAACCTTACTGGGTGCCTATGCAAAAAAGGGCGACATACATAACTCTGAGAAGATATTTGATAGGCTAAAGCAGATCAGGTACCCAGGGAGGTCTCCGCCGTATAATTTGTTACTTGCAGCCTATGCCAGGGCTAAGGTTACACCGTATGGGTTCAGAGAAAGGATGAAAGCTGACAATGTATGGCTAGCCAAGAATGATATAGAATGTTTGAGGCGACTCGATAACATGGAAATAACAAGATTATTAGAGTGATTTGTTTTTTTCATACCTTTGCCATGGACCACCCCTTCTCATAGAAGGAGACCCGAAGCTGCAGAGTAGAAGAATATACTACCAGGCTGTGGTTGTCTTTGCAGCATGGATTTTGTGCTCCTGGTATGCAGGTGTGGGAAGATTATCAACGTTTCAGGCGAGTTGCTATTTGGAATTGGACCTTCTGCTAACAATGTCTCTGTTTAGACTGGCAACTAGTGATACATGAAAATTGAACAGAATCTTTGGATTTAAATCTTTTTTTTTTTGCAATTTGCGTTGTGGGTCCATCCAATGAAATATGCTTTTTATTTGCCAAAATCATTTGGGTTTGTTGCCTACGAGTGACAATGATTATACCGAAAACAAAAGGTAAGGAGGAGATCCTCAGTTCGGGATTTAGGAAATCACTGTATCCAATTTGTACTCCCAAAAATTACATTTTCATTGAGCTGAGATGTATCCAATTTGTACTCCCAAAAATTACATTTTCATTGAGCTGAGATGAACGGTTGTGACAGTTTGCTGAGGAAAGTTGTTTGTGAAGATAGACCCAAACAAAATTTTAAAAATCTGCACCCGATCTGTTTGGTGAGTAGGGAACGACCAAACAAAGTGTGGAGGAACAATTGGTTCCTTTCAAGCACTACAGCAACAATTATATTGGTTCCCTCGTTGCCATTCAAATTCTTCAATTCCGTTCCCTAGCTTCAGTTACAATTTCTTTCCCCTTGGATACAATATTTCTCTAGATGATTTTACTGTCCTTTCAAGGGAAAATCCACCAGTGTCGTCCCGCCTCCACCAATAGGTTTCAAAGCCATTCATTCTCTCTTGTTGTATTTAGCATGGCATTTCAGCATTTTAGATTTTTAGGGACCATATTCTGAAAGCGCAACTGCCGCTGCAATGGACCAAAAAAGTCATTTTAAACACACTCAGCTCTTGCTACAGACCAGAAGACACCCTTCAAAACTCCGAAACCTCCTCGTAGTTTGGCACTTGCTACTATCAAGATCACTTGTTGGTATATTAGATTGGTGACATCTGGCCCTTTTCCTGCAGGTTTCCTGGACGGGAGCGAAAACCGAGGAGAGGAGAGGCTGCGGAGGGCCGGCTCTACAATTTCGAGGACCCTTGGGCAAACGACAAGAAAGGGCCGTTGAAGTAGCATATTATATAGGGTGTGTTTGTCATGGTTCCAGAGTCGAACTCCATGTCAAAGTTGGGTGGAGCTAGCCAAACAACCCGGTCGATTTCCCCACTATTTCCTCCTTCCCACGGGTGCATCCGCGATGCTATGACGCCATGCCAGCCGTCGTGACTGACGCCAGCGGGGCCGCCGCATCCGCCGAGGAGGGCATCGAGGCGTTGCGGATCCAAGGAGGTCAGCCGCCGCCTCCTCGACTTTTCGTAATTCTCGCGCCACGGATGCCAAAGCCGAGCCCCTGTCGGAGGAGGTCGCCCCCGATGCAGCCGAGGGTGAGGGCGAGGCGGCGTGAGCTGCACAGTCGGTAGCGGAAGGAGCTCAGGCGGGTGAGGACGCCGTACAGGGAAGAAGAGAAAATTGTGCTTGACAGGCGGGACTAAAGTTGACGATGATGCTAGTAGGTAAACACCCCAATTTGTGTCTAGAGTTTTGGAGTGGAGCAACTCTACTGAAGTTAGAGTCATCCCAAACACACCCATAATAAGAGTAAAAAAAATAACTTTGCTGCTCAGGTATAGCGGTCTGAAACCTCGTGGTTGGAAGCATGGAACCTGGAAGCCGGAACGATTATGGTCTTGAACTGGTTGTTAATGAATAGATCCTTCAGTACTGATTACATATAGGGTCTTGGGCCCCAAAGCTCAATGGGCCCACGGCCGTCGCCCTGCCTGCCCACTCCCTAGAGCCGGCCCTGGGTACGCCGATAAATGATCTTCAATGATTCGTGGGCTTCCAATGACGTGTACCAACTAAGCATATGTTGTAGATGAACAATCATATGTATGTGCTTGAGCTAGCGACCTAGAATTCTTCCATAGAGTAGAGATCAATCACTTTGAATTCTTAAGCCACTTGAATTTATCAATCATGACGTTAGATGCAATTTATCACTTTCCTCGGTAGGCTTGGATATGATACTTCGGAATCCTTGATGCTCTTAACTTCACCCTAGCCACTTTGCTTATGGTCGCTATCCATAGCCTTAGCTTAGTTCCTCGTTTAAGCCATCTTGATCTCTTCATCACTTATCCTTGCCACAATTGAGTCAAGCCTTGCACCATAGAGATAAAACCATTTGAGATGCCACTCAATTTGTTTGTCCTTTGATTGATATCAATTATCCTTGCTTTTGCAATCTTCCAATTGTAGGTCCAAAGTAATATAGATAGCCAAATGACCTTTGCTAAAATCCAACTCGAAGTCTCGCAAATATCTTCTTTGAACAAGTCAATAATCTTCATGAAGTATAAGAGTGAAAACCATTTGATATTGAACTTGGTAAACTTGTTGTCTAGATCATCAAGTTCCATCTTGTAGCAATAGTGAAATCCCTTGATGCCATATTCGACTTTGATTTAGATCTTCCATTGTTATATCACAAGCTTCTCCTTTCCTCTCAAATATGCTTTGCTCAACATAGAAAAGTCAACCCAATTATCACATATAACCATGCCTCTATAATTGCTTTTCTTTAGTTTAGGATTGCTTGTTGTAGGCTTCATGTAAAGTCCAATGGGAAGAACATCCATTCTTTAACATGACATTCACTCTTAGCAAGCTTATAATTATTCCAAGTATATTGTCATGATCCATTCTTGTCTTATTTGCAATATGAGCCAAATGCATGAATTCACACATAAATATCATTTATCAATAATCATTAACCTGCTCACATGCTTCACAAGAGTGTTAGGGTTTTAATCAAGTTGTCACTTAATTCACCAAAACCCACTTAAGGCTTGATTGCACTTACATGTCCAAGACATACATCACCTTCGGGGACAATGGGCGAGGGCGTGTGCTTTCAGAAGGTGAGATCAAGGTAAGTGACAAGGTCACCCTCAAGCGTGTTTATCTTGTCCAATCGTTAGGGTTTTGAGGTGTTGTTTCGGCCTGGTGGTTCTCGGATTTTGGATCCTCGAGGGGACCTAGTTTGCATGGTCGTTCCCGAGGGTCAAGTGTTCTGAGCTGATTTCTCTCAGTCTTCTGGTGTGGAGCATTGCTTTTAGGCTGGTTCTTCGAGTGAGTTTTGGAAGTGGCATAGGAAGTTGGGTCACTTGAGCTTTGATCTTTTGTCTCGCTTGAGTAAACTCAATTTGGTCCGAGGATTTCCACGTTTGATATTTGAGAAAGAGTTGGTTTGTGTGCCGTGTAGCCAGGCCAAGATGGTAGCCTCTTCTCACCTGCCTCTCACCGATGTGATGAAAGAGCGTCCATGCGAGCTGCTCCATATGGACCTTGTCGGCCCAGCTCGTGTGCGATTTGCTGGCGGGAAGTGGTTTGTCCTAGTTGTGGTAGATGACTACTCTAGGTATGCGTGGGTTTTCTTTCTGGAAGAGAAAGGGGAGATGTTTGGTTTTGTTCGAGATCTTGTCTTGAGGTTGAAGAACGAGAGGCACGGATACTCCATACGAGCGATCTGTAGTGATAATGGCTCAAAATTCAAAAACTCTCACTTCGAAACCTTTTGCCTTGACTTGAGTCTTGAACATCAGTTTTCGAGTCCGTATACGCCTCCCTAGAATGGCGTGGTGGAAAGGAAAAACAGAACCTTGTGCAAGATGGCTCGGACGATGCTCGACGAGCATAGGACTCCGAGAAGATTTTGGGCTGAGGTGGTCAATACCGCGTGCTCTGTGTTGAACAAGATCAACCTCAGGGTTCACAAGAAGAAAACATGCTATGAATTGATGGACAGTTGCACACCCCAGGTGAGTCACTTCCATGTCTTTGGTTGTAAATGCTTCATTCTTAATAAAGGGAAGAAGTTGGACAAGTTCGAGGCTAGGTCTGTTAATGGCATTTTCTTTGGTTACGCATCTCATTCTAGAGCATTTCGTGTGCTCAATCTTGAAACTAACCAAATCGTGGAGACTTGCAAGGTAACCTTCGACGAGACACAACCATGTAGTCAGCTTGTTTTTGAGTGTGCAGGTGGCGATGAACTTGGAGAGGAGATCTTCCATGAGGAGGAGCATGAGCATGGAGATGATGAAGATGGAGGTGTGGTCCTCGCGGCTGAGCATGTACCTACTACTTTGACTACGATCGAGAATGGGCCCTCTCCCACACCTACAATGACAAACCCAGATCAAGGCGAAGCTGCTACTGAGGGGGAGGTAGCATCAAGGCGAGAACCTCCCTAGCGAATTCAAGTGGATCACCCAACTTCTAGGATCATCGACGACATCAATGAGTGTACTACACGGTCAAGGGTTCAAAACAATTCTCATTTCACTCATGCTTCTTTTGTTGCCACCTTTGATCCCAAAGACATTGGACACATGCTATCTGATCATAATTGGGTTAATTCGATGCATGAGGAGTTGGAGAAGTTTGAGAGGAAGCAAGTTTGGGAGTTGGTTGACCCTCCTCAGGGGTGTAAGCCGATTGGGACAAAATGAGTGTGGAAGAACAAAGAGGGATAGAAAGGAGATGTGGTAAGAAACAAGTCGAGGTTGGTGGCGCAAGGGTATAGTCAGAAAGAGGGGATCGACTATGAGGAGACCTTTGCTCCCGTAGCTCGTTTGGAGGCGATTAGGATCCTTCTAGCCTTTTCCGTGACTAAAGGGTTCAAATTTCACCAAATGGACGTGAAGAGTGCTTTCCTGAATGGTGTGTTGGAGGAAGAAGTGTATGTAAGGCAACCATCGGGGTTTGAGAGTGAGAAGTACCCCACCGGGTGTACAAGTTGAGGAAGGCAGTGTATGGGTTGAAGCAGGCGCCTAGTGCTTGGTACGGTAGGTTGAGAGGGTTCCTATTTGAGAGAGGTTTTGAGATGGGGAATGCTGATCAGACCTTTTTTCTCCTCAGGCAGGGCAAAGATATCCTAATTGTCTTTGGTGGATCATCTTACTCTTTGGTTGCAAGGTTTGCAGAAGACATGAGTAGGGAATTTGAGATGAGCATGATAGGTGAGTTGCAGTTCTTCCTCGGCCTCCAGATCAAACAATCGAAGGAAGGAACATTCGTGCACCAAGCCAAGTACACTAAGAACATCGTGACGAAGTTCAAGATGGAAGACTCCAAGGCCATGGCGACGCCTATGAGTACGACTACAGCTCTTGATGCGGACGAGGAAGGTGAGCATGTGGATCAGAAGGAGTATAGGAGCATGATCGGGTCACTCCTCTACTTGACAGCAACGAGGTCGGACATCCAATTCTCGGTATGTTTGTGCACTTGTTTTCAAGCGTCTCCAAGGACTTCGCATCGGCAAGCAGTCAAGTGCATATTCGGGTATTTATGTCATACTCCCGACTTTGGCCTTTGCTACTCCGCATCCTCTTCTTTGGCTCTTCATGGATTTTCAGACGCAGATTTTGCCGGGTGTCTGTTGGATAGGAAGTCCAGTTCTGGGACATGCCAATTTTTGGGTTCCTCTTTGGTGTCTTGGTCTTCCCGCAAACAATCGAGTGTTGCTCAATCCACTACTGAGGCAGAGTATGTGGCTGCAGCTAGTTGTTGCTCGCAGCTCCTTTGGATCAAATACACCATGAGTGACTTTAGTGAGGAATATACCCATGTCCCACTTCAATGTGACAGCACAAGTGCCATAAGCATTGCAAAGAACCTAGTGCTCCACTCCAAAATCAAGAACATAGAAGTGAGGTATCATTTCCCGAGAGACAACGTAGAGAAAGGAAAAATCTCTTTGATCCATGTACCCACACATGACCAGCTAGCCGATATTTTCACCAAACCACTGGATCAAGCACATAGAGGGGTTTGGTGAAAATATCGGCTAGCTGGTCATGTTTGGGTACATGGATCAAAGCTATCTTCCCTTTCTCTATGTTGTCTCTCAGGAAATGATACCTCACTTCTATGTGTTTGGTTTTGGAATGAAGAACTGGGTTCTTTGCTACACTTATGGCACTGGTGTTGTCACATTGAAGTGGGACATGGGTATACTCCTCACCAAAGTCACTCATGGTGTATGTGATCCAAAGGAGTTGAGAACAACAACTAGCTGCGGCCACATACTATGCCTCAATAGTGGACTGAGCAACATTCGATTGTTTGCGGGAAGACCAAGACACCAAAGAAGAACCCAAGAACTAGCAAGTCCCAGAAGTGGACTTCCTATCCAACCGACACCTAGAAAAATCCGCATCTGAAACACCATGAAGAGCCAAAGAAGAAGATGTGGAGTACCAAAGGCCGAAGTAATGAGTGTGACGCAAATACCAGAATATGCGCTTGACCACTTGTCGATGTGAAGTCCTTGGAGACGCTTGAAAACGAGCGCATAGACATACCGAGAACTGGATGTCCGCCCTCGTCGCCGTCAAGTAGAGGAGTGGGTCGATCATGCTCCGGTACTCCTTCTGGTCCACATGTTCACCTTCCTCTTCCGCATCAAGAGTTGTAGTCATACTCATAGGTGTGGCCATGGCCTTGGAGTCCTCCATCTTGAACTTCATCACAATGTCCTTGGTGTTCTTAGCTTGGTGCATGAATATTCCTTCTTGTGATTGCTTGATTTGTAGCCCGAGGAAGAACTTCAACTCACCCATCATGCTCATCTCAAATTCCCTGCTCATGTCTTCTGCAAACCTTGCAACAAGAGAGTTAGACGAGCCACCAAAGAAAATATCATCCACGTATACCTGCACAATGAGAATATCTCCGCCCTACTTTAGGAGAAACAAGGTCTGATCGACCTTCCCCATCTCAAAGTCTCGCTCAAACAGGAACCCCCTTAGCCTACCATACCAAGCTCTAGGCGCCTGCTTCAACCCATACATCGCCTTCCTCAACTTGTACACCCGGTGGGGGTACTTCTTACTCCTAAACCCCGGTGGCTGCCTCACATAAACTTCCTTTTCCAACACACCATTCAAGAAGGTACTATTCACATCCATTTGGTGCAACTTGAACCCTTTAGCCACTAAAAAGGCCAGAAGGATCCTAATTGCCTCCGAACGAGGTACGGGAGCAAAGGTCTCCTCGTAGTCGATCCACTCTTTCTGACTATACCCTTGAGCAAGAAGCCTTGACTTGTTTCTCACTTCACCTTTCTCTCCCTCTTTGTTCTTCCACACCCATTATGTTCCAATCGGCTTACACCCTGGAGGAGGGTCAACCAACACCCAAACTTGGTTCCTCTCGAAATTCTCCAACTCATCATGCATCAAATTAACCCAATTATGATCAGATAGCGCATGTCCAATGTATTTGGGCTCAAATGTGGCAACAAAAGCAGCATGAGTGAAATGAGAATTGTTTTAAACCCTCGATCATGTAGTAAATTCATTCATGTCGCCGATGATTCTCGAAGCTGGGTGGTCCACTTGCACTCGCCGGGGAGGTTCTCGCCTTGATGCTACCTACCCCTCAACAGCAGCTTCGCCTGGATATGGGTTTGTCATCATTGGTGTGGGAGAGGGCCCATCCTCGAGCGTCATCGAAGTAGTAGGTACATTCTCAGCCGCGGGCACCACACCACCATCTTCATCATCTCCATGTTCATGCTCCTCCTCTTGAAAGATCTCCTCACCAAGTTTGTCGTCACCTGCACACTCAAAAACAAGCTGACTATGTGGCTGTGTCTCGTCGAAGGTTACCTTGCAAGTATCCACGATTTTGTTAGTTTCTAGATTAAGCACACGAAATGCTCTAGAGTGAGATGCATAACTGAAGGACCGATACGGCGAACCAGAGAGGGGGAGTGAATGGGAGCCGATAAAAATTCTTCTCGAAGGAGATGGAGACTCCAACAAGACGAACACGGCTTCCAACAGACGTCTCCGACTCACTACCCAAGTTGGCCAAGCCCACGTAGCCACTGGAGTGGCACTAGACCTAGGAACCAACACACAACCTTCCGACCCGAGAACGTAGCGGAACACCAAACCTCGAGTCCACTGACCAACACCGGTCAGACCAGTGAGCACCACCGGTCAGACCGGTCCCTGCTGGTGAAACTTGGTGACTTCCACAAAGTGGCTCCACACCGGTCAGGCCGGTGAGACACACCGGTCAGACCGCTCACAGCCAGAAAGCCCCAAAACAGCAAACAGGCCAACCGAGCTCCAAACCGACCCAAACTCGAAACAGCTGCAACACAGGACAACAGCGAACTCACCCAGACGTTCACCCGAGCAAAAACCCACCAAGGGTTGCACTGGTCAGACCGGTCAAGAGCACCGGTCAGACCGGTGTAGCCTGGGCAGCTCGGGATGAACAGCACACGCGGGTCAACTCCTCCAAATCCAAGCCTTGATATCCTGAATCGCTCCACAGGCTTGAACAAGACTTTGGGGACAATAGGAACACCTCATGAGGAGTCCATAGCCAAGTTTAATCCCACCAAAACTTGTCCAAACAAGAGGAATCGAAGAAATCCCGCCAAAAACACCTCTAACCCTAGAACACGGAAAACCCCAAAATCGAGCACCTTTACTCACAGATTTGGGAGGGGAATCACAGCCCAAAGAACCACGAAGGGTTCCCACAAATTTCCCCCATCAAATCCCCAAGAGCAAGGTCCCGAAAACACCCCAAGAGAATCAACAAGAGAGGGCTCCGAAAATCACCACCAAGAACAACCGGGAACTACACAACAAGGCCTTGAGGAACCACGCCGAATCATCTATACATACCACAAAGGTTCATACAAGGTCTATCTTGCCGCCCGATCATCCAACCCTCTCAACAAGATCTCACCATGAAGCTCTCAAGCTAGTCCTATTGAAATCCTACGAAAATAGGAAGGGAAAATAGGAAAGCAAATGAACTAGGGTTCCAAGAGCCTGGCCGCCATCCTCTCACCTCATGGGTTATATGGAGGCAACAGAAAGTCTAAAATACCCTTTCCTAACAACTAGGGATACAAGCCCCTCAAGGGTGGTTTTGGAAGTCTTCAAGCTTTCTCCATCGGACGGATGCCCGGCGATCGCAACCTTCTTAGCCTTGACACAAGCCTTGCGATCCCGACGCGTGTTCTCCGTTTCAAAGATTCCGGACTGCGTCGTCGCACACCGGTCAGACCGATGCTCCTCACCGGTCAGACCAGTACCCACCGGTCAGACCGGTCTGGCACTGCTGTAGCACCGTCTTCGGTTCTTCGGTCTTGGCTTTGTGGATCAACCAAGGAACCCAGTGGTTTTCTGGTGTACCACCGGAAACCCCGCGAACTCGGTGTAGCCTCCGCCAATCTCCACTCATGACTCGGCTCCCACGTAGTCCCGGCTCGACCTTGGTTTTGAGGCTCTACCAAGAAACCGTCCATGACTTCATCTTGCCGTTCATGCCACCATGCGGCCCGCACTTGACCCCGCTGGCCACCAGGTCCCTCGAACGAAGTCTACTTGTCTTCTCGACACCTGGAGGCCTCACCGGCAACGACCTTTCGCGCTTGATCTTCACCTGCACCAACACCAGTCAAGCCGCAACCTTCAGCTGCAATACTTAGCCAAGAATCAGTCCACACAATGTTATCAATCACTCATCACACAAGGAAGCGACCATCCACCGGTCCTCGAACCACACATGGTCCTCAATCTCCCCCTTGATGAGTGCGTTGATAACACCCACAGAAAGTAACAAGAGAGAAAAGAAAAAGAAAAGAAACGAACAAAAAGAAACTCCAACAAGCCAAAAATGCATGAATCAAGCCAAAAATGTCCAAAAATGCATGAAACTCCCTTGTTGGCAGCAATGCATGAATCAAGCCAAAAATGCAAAACTTTCAACCTTGAGCTTCTCAAATAGACAAAATTGAACATAGGATGCTACACATGTCCAAATGAGCAAGTTAGATACTCTATAGCTTTGTATTGACATCAACTACAAGATCACCAAGTTTCACAACCATTGGACGAAGCTAAGATGGATTTGGGCAATTTTGCGAAAAATTTACCTCTCATGAGCAAAGTCCTAAACATGATCAAAACATATCCAAACGGCAAAGCCACACAAACTTCATGCTAGGACAGCCATTCTAATCATAAGTCCATCACAAACACCCACAAGCACCTCATGTCATGTCAAAGCCACCGAGCCATGTGCCTACTTCTATGTATGAGACTTCTCATTGGTAGGCATCATGCAACGGTAGCGCCCAAAGCAAATTCAATTCAGCACATATGACATGGGAGCACATTTTCCAAGCATTTTACTTTTCATTTTCAGATTCACAATTTGGTACATGAAATGTCTTTGCGACAAAAAGGAACTTATGCCCCTCCACAAGATGAAGCAAGAGGGCTAAATATTCATGATGGCAAATGAGCCTTTGGCCCCATATGATCAATAAACTAGCTATCCAACCACAAATTAAGCAAAGCAAAGCCACTAAACATGTCAAGATCATATAAAAGCATTTACACATGAGAGAGCATATATGTGACATTTTTCAAAAACATAGCCATCAACCATGGATTATTCATCAAGATCATCAAGAGCTAAGCCAAACTAACCATAGCATACCAAACAAGCTCACAAAGACATAAATAGCATTCCATGGTGAACAATGTATATAGGAGAAGCTTTTCCTACCAATGCATATGATACAAAATGCATGCAATCTAAGATACAAGGATGCCTATACATCATGTTACATATGCCATGCCAAATGCAAGAAATGCACAAAGGAAAGCTATACATATGCTACAAAGGAGCCCCCACACACCAAGCTCACAAACGACCGGCTCCTCGAGGGGAGGCAAAAAGGGCTCGACACCACCGGCAAAAGAGAAAAGGAGCGCAAAACTCACAAGCTCCCCCTAAACACATGCACTAGGGCCAAAGAGCATACAAAACTCACCCTACACACATGAGATAGAGAAGGAGAAAAACAAACCAAGTGGCTTGACCAAGACCACACACTCGAAGGTCAAAGATTGACTTTCCTTGTTCATTTCTTCACAATTCACTCGTCCTTGTCCACCATCCTCGAAAGTGATGTACCTCCATGTCACCACCTGGGTATGAAGCTGGAGAACCACCCCCGATATCAACCAAATGTTCTCCAGGCCATCCACCTGCAACTCAAAACAAAGAGCGAGAGCGAGCAAACAACTCCACACTAGGGTTAGTTCCAAAGGTGGCAAACCAGTGTCGGGCAATTTCCTCGAAAGTAGGGTTAGAAACATTCATCCTACCATACCTATCAATACAACGATCCATCCTGTCAAACCTAGAACCACCATGGGAAGACCACTCCTGTCCCATTGGAAGGGTACGACTACCACGAAAGGGAAAGCGTGGTCCGTAGCCCTTCTGAGACTCAAAACTGCGACCTCTCCCAAACTCGTATTGATCACGAGGTGGAGAACGCCCAGCAAACTCAACACCACCATGGTAACCATTATGAGGGAACCACCCCTCACTAACCAGAGGAGGACCAAAACCACGAAAAGAAAACCGTGGACCGTCCCTCCTTTCCAACTCCAAGCTACGACCCCTCCCATCCCCGTATTGAGCACGAGGGGGTGAACACCTAGCAAACTGACCATCGGATAACTCTCCAGACCAACCACCAGAACCACGACCTCCTGAACCAAACTTAGCATCGGTACGAGCACAAAACCCAAACTGCTGCGTATCCAGGCTTGCACCGGTCTGACCGGTGCCTCTCACCGGTCTGACCGGTGTAGCCCGGCCAGCAGCACCTCCAACAGCCTTTCGCTCTCCCCAAGCCGGAACTGTCCTCACACTCGCCTTGGCCCTGGGCAACTGCACACGAGGCTCAAGTACACCATTGGAAGGGTGGTACTTGTCCTTGTTAGCACACTCCTTCGCAATTCTCTCCTCTCTCTTCCTCTTGAAGCAAAACTTTCTCTTGTGACCATCCTTTCCACAAAAGTCACAATGGAACCGAATTGGTCTAGGCATAGACTTGGGATGAGGCTCTTCACAAGGCTTCTCACTAGGCTTCTCACTTTCCTTCTCGCTCGTTTTTTCTCTCGGTTTAAGCGACTGGTTTGTCTTGGGTGCAAACTTGTCCTTGGGTGTGGGTTGAGGTGGAGTTGAAACATTCCCGAATTTCCCTTCTCTCTCACCACTGCCCTCACCAACCTTATCTAATCCCAAAGCCCAACCATCAAAGCACTTACAACTCGCAATCATCATACCAAGCTGAGGTTCCTGACCAAATAACCAACTCAGCACTTCACGCAACTTATTGTTCTCATCCTGTAAAATGTTAACACATTGTGCAAGTTCCAGATTCTTCATAGCATGCAACTCAGATGTAGAACAAGAAGTAGGAATAGGCACTTTCAAATCAGCCTCAAGCGAAACAATGCGAGAACGAAGCTCAAAAATTTTCTCATGCAAACTAGGACAAGAAGTACAAGCACCAAGCAAAGTGGGTCTAGATTGTAGCTCAGCCAACTCAACCTTAAGCACATCTAGTTCCTCACACTTGGAGGCATACTTTTCCCTAAAATCAGTCAAGTCAGCTAGGAAAGCAGAACAATCAACACAATGAATCTCATCAGAAACAACAGGGCTAGCCTTTAGAGAATCAATTTCAAGCTTGCTATCAAGAACCTGTGTTTCTAGCTCAGCCACTCTAGTCCTAGCATCCTCGAGCAAAGATCTAAGCTCCTTCCTAAGCTTCTTAGCCTCTCTAAGCATGTGATCGCGATTATCAAGCAAGTAAACCAACTCCTCATTCTCCTTGCGCAAAGAAGAGAGCTCATCACATACCTCATCCTAGGAATCCAAGTCTGAAGCGTCCTTCTGGCTTCTCTTGGTGCTAGAGCTGCGAGTCATGCCGCAGAAGTCGTCCTTGAGGCTTAGGCCCGTCACACAGAGGCCGTTGAGATACTTTCCGAGGTTCTTCTTCTTCTTCTTCTTCTTCTTCTTCTTCTTCTTCTTCTTCTTCTTCTTCTTCTTCTTCTTCTTCTTCTTCTTCTTCTTCTTCTTCTTCTTCTTCTTCTTCTTGTTGTTGTTGTTGTTGTTGTTGTTGTTGTTGTTGTTGTTGTTGTTGTTGTTGTTGTTGTTGTTGTTGTTGTTGTCATCCTCTTCATCTTCATCACTTGAGCTTGAAGACATGTCCTCAGAATCGGACTCAATGTCGCTCGATCTCTTCATCTTCTCTTGAGACCGAGCCTTCTTCCCATGTTCATGATCCTTCTTATTGGACTTCTTCCTCTTGTCCATGAACTTGTGCTTGTCGTGGTTGTTCACCTTCGGACACTTGGCGAAAAAGTGTCCGGCCTTGCCGCACTTGAAGCACGTCCTCGTGTTCCTCCTCATGTTCACCCGGTTCTCGTGCAGCCTCTCGAACCTCCTCGTCAGCAACGCCAGCTCGTCCTCTCCAAGCACATTGAACTCCTCATCTGGCATAGACATCAAGGAGGACAAAGAGAACATCCTGGTGGATGGGTTAGTGTTAGCCTTTCATTTTGAACCACCAATGAGGGCAAGACTATGAGAGTCAGTCGGGCCCTCGAGCTTGGCTGTCATGCCCCTATCCACCTCAGCTGACTTGAGCTTCGAGAACATCTCGTTCACCGTCAGAATGTCATACTTCTCCGACTCAAAAATGGCCTCGAACTTTCCACCCCAAATCGTATGATCCAAAGAGTGTAAGAGCTTGACGGCTCTATCATGATCATCGTATGGGAGCACGTCCACATTGGCCCTCATGTTGTTCACAACCACCGTGAACCTCTGAAACAAGGCATCGATGGACTCACCGGGGAGATGAGTGAAGTTTTCGTACTCTCTCCGGTAGGTCGCATACATCCGTGCCTGAACCTGGGCATTCCCAACATGAGCCTCCTTCAACACCAACCAGATTCTACAAGCCAAGTGCTCGGTGTGCACCCGATCGAACTCAGGCTGACACAAAGCACGAAACAAGTAGTCGACCACCTTATTGTTGGCGTCGAACATGTCCCTCGATCCTGGAGCAAGGAAGTTCATCGGCTGGACATAGCCTGTGTCCACCGTGACATTCCAAAGGATCTGACCCTTTCCTCGGAGAAATGCAGCCATCCGCTTACTCCACATCTGGTAGTTCTTGCCATCGAAGTGTGGAGGACCCGAACCCCGTTCCTGGTACGCCATCCTTGTATCTTAGACTGGTTAAAGTCAATAAAGATCCGAACCGGCTCTGATACCACTTGAAGGACCGATACGGCGAACCAGAGAGGGGGGAGTGAATGGGAGCCGATAAAAATTATTCTCGAAGGAGATGGAGACTCCAACAGGACGAACACGGCTTCCAACACACGTCTCCGACTCACTACCCAAGTTGTCCAAGCCCACGTAGCCACTGGAGTGCCTTTGGACCTTGGAACCAACACACAACCTTCCGACCCGAGAACGCAGCGGAACACCAAACCTCGAGTCCACTGACCAACACCAGTCAGACCGGTGAGCACCATCGGTCAGACCAGTCCCTGCTCGTGAAACTTGGCGACTTCCACAAAGTGGCTCCACACCGCGTCGGTGGAGAGACACACGGCCGGACCGGCCACGGCCCGTAAAGCCCCAAAACACCAAACAGGCCAACTGAGCTCCAAGCCGACCCAAACTCGAAACAGCAACAACACAGGACAACAGCGAACTCACCCAGACGTTCACTCGAGCAAAAACCCACCAAGGGTTGCACCGGTCAGACCGGTCAAGAGCACCGATCAGACCGGTGTAGCCTGGGCAGCTCAGGATGAACAACACCCGCGGGTCAACTCCTCCAAATCCAAGCCTTGATCTCCCGAATCGCTCCACAGGCTTGAACAAGACTTTGGGGGGACAATAGGACACCTCATGAGGAGTCCATAGCCAAGTTTAATCTCACCAAACCTTGTCCAAACAAGAGGAATCGAAGAAATCCCGCCAAAAACACCTATAACCCTAGAACACAGAAAACCCCAAAATCGAGCCACTTTACTCACGGATTTGGGAGGGGAATCACAGCCCAAAGAACCACGAAGGGTTCCCACAAATTTCCCCCATCAAATCCCCAAGAGCAAGGTCCCGAAAACACCCCAAGAGAATTAACAAGAGAGGGCTCCGAAAATCACCACCAAGAACAATCGGGAACAACACAACAAGGCCTTGAGGAACCATGCCGAATCATCTATACATACCACAAAGGTTCATACAAGGTCTATCTTGCCGCCCGATCATCCAACCCTCTCAACAAGATCTCACCATGAAGCTCTCAAGCTAGTCCTATGGAAATCCTAAGAAAATGGGAAGGGAAAATAGGAAAGCAAATGAACTAGGGTTCCAAGAGCTTGGCTGCCATCCTCTCACCTCAAGGGTTATATGGAGGCAACAAAAAGTCTAAAATACCCTTTCCTAACAACTAGGGATACAAGCCCCTCAAGGGCGGTTTTGGAAGTATTCAAGCTTTCTCCATCGGACGGATGCCCGGCGATCGCAACCTGCTTAGCCTTGACGCAAGCCTTGTGATCCCGACGCGTGTCCTCCGCTTCGAAGATTCCGGACTGCGTCGTCGCACACCGGTCAGACCGGTGCTCCTCACCGGTCAGACCGGTACCCACCAGTCAGACCCACCAGTCAGACCGGTCTGGCACTGCTGCAACACCGTCTTCGGTTCTTCGGTCTTGGCTTTGTGGATCAACCAAGGAACCCAGTGGTTTTCTGGTGAACCACCGGAACCCTCGCGAACTCGGTGTAGCCTCCGCCAATCTCCACTCATGACTCGGCTCCCACGTAGTCCCGACTCGACCTTGGTTTTGAGGTTCTACCAAGAAACCGTCCATGACTTCATCTTGCCGTTCATGCCACCATGCGGCCCGCACTTGACCCCGCTGGCCACCGGGTCCCTCGAACGAAGTCTACTTGTCTTCTCCACACCTGGAGGCCTCACCAGCGACGACCTTTCTCGCTTGTTCTTCACCTGCACCAACACCAGTCAAGCCGCAACCTGCACCTGCAATACTTAGCCAAGAATCAGTCCACACAACGTTGTCAATCACTCATCACACAAGGAAGCGACCATCCACCGGTCCTCGAACCACACATGGTCCTCAATAACCAAAGAAAATACCATCGACTGACCTAGCCTCGAACTTGTCCAACATCTTCCCTTTCTTAAGGGTAAATCACTTACAACCAAAGACATGGAAGTGACTCACCTTGGGTGTGCGACTGTGCATCAACTCGTAACAGGTTTTCTTCTTATAGACTCTGAGGTAGATCTTGTTCGACACGTAGCACACTGTATTGACCGTCTCAGCCCAGAACCTTCTTGGAGTCATATGCTCGTCGAGCATCGTCCGAGCTATTTCGCACAAGGTACTGTTTTTCCTTTCCACCACACTGGTGTTCAAGACCAAAGTCATGACAAAAGGTTTCGAAGTGAGAGTTTTTAAATTCTGAGCCATTGTCATTACGGATCGCTCGCATGGCATCTCCGTGCTTCTCGTTCCTCAACCTCAAGACAAGATCTCGAACAAAACCAAACGTGTCCCCTTTCTCCTCAAGAAAGAACACCCACTCATACCGAGAGTAGTCGTCCACCACAACAAGGACGTACCACTTCCCACCCACAGATTGCACATGAGATGGGCCAACAAGGTCCATATGGAGCAGCTCGCATGGACACTCAGTCGTCACATCGGTGAGAGGCGGGTGAGAAGAGGCTACCATCTTGTCATGCCTACATGGCACACAAACCAACTCTTTCTCAAACCTCAACCGTGGCAATCCTCAGACCAAATTGACTTTACTCAAGCGAGACAAAAAGTTAAAGCTCAAGTGACCCAACTTCCTATGCCAATTCCACAACTCACTCGATGAACCAGCCAAGAAACAACGCTCCACACCAGAAGACTGAAAAAAATCAGCTCGGAACACTTGACCCTCGGGAACCACCATGCCAACAAGGTCCCCTCGAGAATCCAAAATCCGAGAACCACCAGGCCAAAACAACACCTCAAAGCCCTCATCCAACAACTAGGACACAGAAAGCAAATTGAACCCTAGCGATTGAACAAGAGCAACATGCCTGAGAGTGACCTTGTCACTTACCTTGATCTCACCTTCTGATAGCACACACCCTCACCCATTGTCCCCAAAGGTGATGTATGTCCTGGACACCATCGGGACGAGACTTGAGAACCACCCCTTGTCTCCGGTCATATGTCTCGAGCAATCGGAGTGAATCAGCCAAACATTCCACAAGTCTCCCACCTGCAATTCAAAAGCGAGCACGTGAGTGAACAATTGACTCAACAATGGGTTAGTGCCAAAAGAGTAAAACCAGTGTCGAGCCATTTTCTCCATAGTGGGGTTAGCACAAAGCAAAGCATCTCCCCTATCAAAGCTACCTCCACGAACACCACCACAGTAACAACTAGGAGGGAACCAACCCTCTAAAGTTGGAGGAGGACGAAAACCACAAAAGGAAGACCATGGACCGTTTCTCCTCTCCATCTCAAAGCTACGACTCCTCCCATCCTCGTATTGAGCACAAGGGTGGGATATGAACAAACCAAAAAATATTTGGAGTTCATGAAAAAGATTTTAGAGCCTTATAATAAATAGAATTTGCTCAGTGAAAATGAGAATTAATTCCAGAAAAAGTCAATTACTTGTTCCAAACTAGTCAGACCGGTGCAGGTCTGGGCAGACAGGGTCTGGTTTCCGTGCTGGCGAGGAGGCTCGGTTTGGTTCAGGTGGTCGTGGTTCTGATGGTTGGTATGGAAAGTCTGCAGGTGGTAAGTTTTCTAGGCGTTCTCCATGCACCTCTGGGGGTTTTCTGGAATTTTCTGAATTACTTTTGCACTGAATAGTATTTTGAAAAAACAATTTCTATCCTATCTTTTTGGGTCGAGCACAGAGGCCTGACCCATCTCCGCCGACCCAGTCCGCCTTGGCCCAGCTGCTTGGGCCCGCCTTAGGCCATCTAGCCCTGGCCACAGGAGGCCGTGGAGTACACGGTGAGGACACCGGCCGCCGCTATCGGTGTTTTAACCTAGCAACCTACCAAGGGGATTACCCGAGGTAGACGTTTGTGGCCTCGCCGAGATCGGAAACTCTAAGAAGAGACACGTGGCACAGAATTTAGACATGTTCAGGCCGCGAGATGTGTAATACCCTACGTCCTGTATGTTGCGTAGCTCTAGATTGATTGGGTGTGTTCACAAGACGATGTGGATCAGAGATAAGGGTCCCTGCCTTGCCTTATATAGTCCAGGAGGTAGAGTTACAAGTCGGTTTGAGGGAAAGGGTTTTAGTCGTACACGGCTAGGAATACTCTACATGGATCCGGGCATGCCTAGCCTCCTAACCGATACTAGTCCTCTAGACCCCTTGTGCTTCACGACACCTTGTGCCGTGCAACCCAAGTTGAGTTGTCCCAAGGGCCCACTTAGTAGTTGGTCTTGGTACCCACCTGAGTAGTGGGCCCAGGGATGTCCATACGGCAAGCCCATGAGTACTTTGTAGTCAAGCAAGATGTTTTCGAGTAGTCTTGATGGCCTTGGCGAGTAGTCCCCAAGCATCCCCAAGTTCCATAGGCCGCAAGTCCTCCAGAACACTTGAATTATCCCGAGGTTGGATGGTACTCCAGCTAATCTTTGAGTAGTCTTGAAGTCTTCTCGAGAAGTCCCCAAGCATCCCCGAGTGCTTCTCTCGAAGGTCTTCAATAGTACTTGTGTTGTCTTGATGAAACACATATGGAAAATGTGATTCAAACAATCACATTCCATATGGAATGTAGCCCCCGAGCCTTAGGTCAAATCATAGATTCAAGCTGAGGATCAATCTGAAGTTCTGTCAATCTTATCCCAAAAAGTCCGGAGCAAAAACCGAAGGACACGTGGCATGGAGCCCCCAAGCCTTGAGTTGAGTACCTTCTCTCGAATTGAAGGGTCATCTTGACTGTAGAATGTGTCTGTAGCGGGATCTTAGTCTGGATTTGCCTACTAAATCTGCCGATTCAAATCGAGCCCCCGAGACTGAGAATGTCGACTACTAGAATACGAAGAGTCAGTCCTCTGCTACTAAGTCTGCTGCCCCGACCTTATTCGCTCGTTCGACACTAAGCCGCTTGATGGCTTATAAATAGCAGGGCAACCCCTTAGGGTTTTTTACTTCCAACGTTTGCATTCCTCCGTGCTTAGATCTAAAGCATATCCTCCCTTCATTCCATCTGCCGACGCCGCCGCGATTGAGTAGATTAGATCTACACTCGAGCCGCCGCTGTAGTCTGCCCGTCCCCACAGCCCCTGAGCGAATGCGAGTGAATACACTCATGACTGGGAGGACGAAGGTGTCTCCATCGGAGAGAAGCAAGATCGACGCGTCGAAGAAGAGGAGCCGCGGTGAGGTCGGTGATGCCGGCCAGTCGTCGTCGCCGCCGCCCCCTCCACTCGTCCCAATCCGGCGAAGGAGTGGAAGAAGGCGAAGCTAAAGACCGAGGACCTCCACGCCTTTGTCAACAGTGGTTTCTGAGGACCAGGAGCGTCCCAGTGGTCGATGGATGACTGCTCCTCAGTGATGAGTGATTGACAACGGGTGTTGGACTGACTCTTGGCTCAGTGCGCAGGTGTAGGCTGCGGCCTAGTTCGTGTTGTTACAGGTGAAGAACAGGCGCGAAAGGTCTTCAGCCTTGAGGGGCCTCCAGGAGATGGAGAGACAAGTAGGATCGGTTCGAGGGACCCGGTGGACAGCGGGACTAGGTGCGGGCCACATGGTGGCGATACGAGCAAGACGAAGTCATGGACAATTGAGCCGGTGCACGGTGGCGGTCGAGTCAAGAGGCTTGGCGGGAGGCCGGACCGAGCACGCGGGGTTTGGTGGTTTGCCCACAAAACCATCAGAGGACGGTTTCTTGGCATGTCGGGAAGCTTCGAAGCGGAGGACACGCGGCAGGATCGCATGGCTTGCGTCAGGAGGACGCGTGGTGCGGCAAAGGCGTGGCCGTCCGATGGCAAGACCCACAAACATTACCTAAATGCCCCTGCGTGGGTTGTATTGCCAGTAGTTGAGTTAGGGGTAGTCGAGTCATTTACCACTCCGGCGGGACCTGATATATAAGCCATGAGTGTGTGTGGATGGCTCTCTCCCTCCGCGACTTAGGGTTTCATTTCCCCCCTCCCATTTCTCATTTTCGTAGCTATTTTCTTCTCCATTTTCTCTAGGCTAGCATGAGAGGTTCATGTGATATTTGTTGAGAGGGATGGATGCTAGGGTGGCATGCTAGACCTTGTGAATCTTTCCTGGTTTGTATAGAAGATTCAGAGTTGTGTTTTTCGTGGTCTTTTTGTGCTTGTTTTCGTGTCTTTGTTCTTGGTGTGATTCCGCGAATTTGAGTTGGTTTCTCCCCGGATTTCTTTGAGGGAAACATGGATGGATGCCTTGCGCACCTTTGGTGATGATCTTGACCCCTCAAACGCCGGATTTCGCCTTCGATTCGTTGACTTTTGGATGAACCCTAGGTCTTTGTGTTCTTGGCAAGGATTTGCGATTTCGGGAGTTGTAGGGAGTTTGAGACCATAATTTTTGGGGCATAACCTCTCCTTGGGGTGTTCATCATCTCCCCAAAATTTCGTCTCAAGACTCCAAGTGGTTTGGGAGATCCTTTGATCTAAAGTTTGGGGCGATTTCGCGGGCAGTTTTCTGGGTTGTCCCGTGTGATCCGGTCACCTGTGCCGGGTGACCCGAAGGGGGTCGGTTGATCCGGTCACTTGTGCTCGGGTGACCCGGTGCGGCACTGTAAAGCTCAGGGTGACCCGGTCACTTGTGCCGGTTGACCCGGTAGGTCATAGCTTTCTTCGTTGATTGCTCAAGTTCTTTCGTGTTTGCTTCCGCCTTGCTTCCTAGCCTTTCAAGCTTTGTTCCTAAGGTATCAAGAGAGGTTTGTGTGTGCTTCCGCTTGTTTGTGTGTGACTCGGAGTTGCGATTGGGATATAGGCCGAATTCTTTTGAGAAAGAATTTTTATCGGCTCCCATTCACTCCCCCCCTCTCTGGTTCGCTGTTTCAATCCTTCAATTGGTATCAGAGCTTGGTGTCGGATTCTTTGTGACTTTAACAAGTCTCGAATCCTAAGATGGCGTATGTTGAGCGGGGCGGTCCGCCGCACTTCGATGGGAAGGGTTACCACAAGTGGGCGGCTCGTATGATGATCTTTCTTCGTGGCAAGTTGTTGGATTTCATTGTGCTTGACAAGACCTATGCTATTCCGGTCAACATCCATACTCTTATGGTGACTGATGCTGGTGCTAAGGCCAAGTATGAGGCAAATGCAAAAGCCGTTGATCACTTGGTCCGGAGCTTGTGTGATCCTGAGTTTGAGCGTGTTCGCCATTTGAATCTTGCTTGGCAAATTTGGGAGAAGTTGTTGGTTGCTCATGGTGGTGATAATCATGTGAAGGCTCGCCTCTTTGTCTCTTCCTGGATGCAATATGAGAACTTCACTCAACTTCCGGTGAGGACATTGATGCGATGTTTCGCAGGTTCACCGCCATCGTGAACAACATGAAGGCTAATGTTGAGAATTTCCCTTACACCGAGCATGATCAAGCTTTGAAGCTCTTGCATGTCTTGGATCCAAATGTTTGGGGTGCTAAAGTTGAGGCCATCAAGGAGTCCGGGCAATATTTGACCATTGAGTTGGATGACCTCTTTTCTAAGCTCAAGTCGGCCGAGGTTGACGGAAGTTGCAATCCAAGCATGAGGGCTCGGCCGATCATAGTCTTGCTCTTGTGGGTGGATCAAAGGGCAAAGCTAACCCTTCCCGTCGACGCTTTTCCTTGTCTTCTCTTATGTCTATTCCGGATGAGGAGTTTGATGTGCTTCGGGTGAGGAGGAGGCGGCCTTGCTCTCAAGGAGGTTTGATCGACTACATGAGAGCCGGAGGAATGCAAGGCGGAGCTCGGGGACATGCTACAAGTGTGGCAAGCGTGGACACTTCATCGCCGAGTGCCCAGAAGCGGACGAGAACAAGTACAAGATGAGCGAGTACAAGGCGCACCCGAGGCGTGAAGACAAGTACTCCTCCAAGGGCAAGCACTTCAGCAAGTCCAAGAGCAAGGACAAGGACAGGCGGCGACCGAGCAAGGGCGGCTACAAGAAGGACAAGGCAAGAGCCATGGTTGCCGGTGCAAGCGACGTCGACTCAAGCTCAAGCGACGCGCAGTCAAGCTCAAGCAGTGAAGATGAAGACGCCAGGTGGCGCAAGGGCAAGAAGAGTGCAAGCCGGAACCTCAGTGGGTTGAGCTGTGTGGCGCTTGAAGGCTTTTGTGGGATGGCCCATAGCTCGAGCGAAAAGAAGAGCGAGAAGGAAGACGGCGACTCCGACTCGGAGGATGAGGTAAATCGTGACCCCGGCTCTTTGCTTGCCGAGATCACTAGGTTGAATGGCTTTATTGACAACCGTGATAGTGTGTTGAGAGATGCTAAGAAGATGAGGAAAGATCTTAGGGCTCAACTTGAGAATGCTAGTGAGAAAGTAGGAGAGTTAGAGTCCAAATTGCTTGAATTGAAACTTGAGAATGACTCTTTGAAACTTGCTCCTACTACTCCCGATGATGTTGAGTGTCTTGAGTGTGATGCATGGTTGAACGAGATCAAGTTGCTTAATGAGAATAATGCTTCCACTTTGGCTAAAATAGATGCTCTTAGGAGTGAGTATGACGAGCTTAAGGCTAGACCCACTTTGCTTGGTGCTTGTAAATCATGTCCTACTATGCATGCTAAGCTTGTTGATGCTCGTTCTACTATTAGCACTTTGGAAGCTTCTTTGAAATCTCCTGTTGTCAATGCATGCAATAGCTGTGACGAAGTTACTTTGCGCAATCTTGAACTTACTTCCCGTTTGGATGTCATTTATGAGGAGAATGATTACTTGAGGAAGGTGTTGGGTTAGTTGTCTGGGTAGGAACCTCAATTGAAAATCATGATTGAGGAGTTCAAGAGAGCTGATGGTCGTGGTTTGGGTTTTGAGAAGTTGGGTGAGAAAGTGGGAGAGAACAGTGGGGAGAGTGTGTATGAGAAGTGTGTTGAGTCTAACCCCGAGTTTGAGGTGATCGGAGACATCCAAGTCCCACTTCCAAAAGCACCCAAGAACTCTTTCACTCCAAAGCCCAACCACCTTTGCAACAAGCTTGACACAACCCAAGATCCACCCAAATTCCCACCTAAAACAAGTGACTTCCAGAAACCCGTGAAGTTTGTGAGTGAGAAGGGTGAGAAACCTAAAGAGAAGCCAGAGCTAAAACCAAAACCCATCCCCTTCAGGTGTGAGTATTGTGGCAAGGAGAGACACCTAGCAGAGTTTTACTATAAGAGGAAGAGGGATGAGAGGCTTGCTAGGGAGCAAGCAAACCAGGACAGGTATCGCCAGTCTCATGGTACTCCTGAGCCTAGAGTGCCACTTCCACGGGGTGTGGGAAGTGTGAAGAGTGTTGGTAGAGTTGGAGCTCAGGGTGGTAGGTTCCCACAGAGAGGTGGTGGTGAGAGGTTTGATAGGAGAGATGATGGTGTGCGTGCTGGTGAGAGGTTTGGTCGGGCTCATGGTGGTTTTGCTGGACGTCCCCCTACTCGTCCTCAATACGGGTTTAGGGGAAATGATCGCAACTTTGGGTTCCAGAGGAACTACGGACCACATTTTCCCCCTCGTGGTGCTCGTACTCCTTCCATGGGACATGGGAAGTTTGGTGGCAAGGGAATGATGTTTGCTAACCCCTCTTTTGAGCAGATGGCTCGACACTGGTTTAACTTTCTTTGTGCTAATCCCAGTGCCGAGTCGCTAGCTCATTCTCGTTCTTGTTTCTGACTATAGGCAGGAGGCTTGGAGAACATTTGGTTGATTGACTCTGGATGTTCCCGACACATGACCGGAGATAAGAAGTGGTTCTCCAGCCTCACCCCAGTGAAGGAAAAGATGTACATCACATTTGGGGACAATGGACGAGGAAGGGTGATTTCTGAGGGTGTTGTGCATGTGAGTGACAAGGTAACGTTGAAGAGAGTTGCTCTTGTGAAGTCTTTAGGTTCCAATTTGCTTCCGGTTTCTCAGTTGCTTGATGAGGGTTTTGAGGTGCGTTTCAAGTCTGGTGAGTCTCGTTTGCTGGATTCTCGAGGTGATCTTGTTTATATGATCATCCCCGAGGGTAAGATTTTCAGGCTGATTTCTCTCGTTCCTTGGGTCCTGCTCGCTGTTTGATGGCTGGTCCTTCTTCTGATTTGTGGAAATGGCATAGGCGGTTAGGTCACTTGAGCTTTGATTTGGTTTCCCGCTTGAGTGGTCTTGACCTTGTCCGAGGATTGCCGAGGTTGAAGCTTGAAAAGATTTGGTGTGTGCTCCGTGTAGGCATGGCAAGATGGTAGCCACTCCCCATCCACCTCTGACCGATGTCATGACCGAGCGTCTGAAAGAGCTATTGCATATGGACCTTGTTGGGCCAGCTCGAGTTCGCTCGGTGGGTGGGAAGTGGTATGTCCTTGTTGTGGTGGACGATTACTATCGCTATGCCTGGGTGTTTTTCTTGGAGGACAAGAGTGAGACATTTGGTTTTGTTCGAGATCTGATCGTGAGGTTGAAAAACGAGAGGCATGGGAATGCCATTCGAGCTATCCGCAGTGATAATGGCTCAGAGTTCAAGAACTCTCGTTTTGATGCCTTTTGTCGTGATCTAGGTCTTGAACATCAGTATTCGACCCCTTTTGTGCCCCCTCAAAATGGAGTTGTGGAAAGGAAAAATCGGACTCTTTGTGAGATGGCTAGGATGATGCTCGATGAGCACAGGACTCCTAGGAGGTATTGGGCTGAGGCGGTCAATTAAGCCTGTCATGTCTCTAACAGGATCTTATTGCGAGCTTTCAAGAAGAAGACTTGTTATGAGTTGATGCATGGACGGGCACCCAAGGTGAGTCATTTCCGAGTCTTTGGCTGCAAGTGCTTTATTCTTAAGAAGGGAAAACTCGACAAGTTTGAGGCTAGGTCTAGTGATGGGATTTTCTTTGGATATGCTAACCATTCTAGGGCCTATAGAGTGCTTAACCTTGAGACTAACAAAATCATGGAGACTTGCGAGGTAACCTTCGACGAGACAATGCCATGTACCTCTCTTGGCTTTGAATGTGCAGGTGATGAGGAGATGGCGGAGGACCTCTTTGAAAAGGAGAAGGATGAAGCTGGAGATGATGATGGAGAGAACCATACGCCTGAAGCTGAATGTGTACCCACTACCTCCCCTACGACCACTACGGAGCGTGGACTGTCTACTTCATGGACAACGACGGTGCGACAAGAGGACCGGCGAGAGAAGGGCCGAAGTTGAGGGGGAGGTAGTCTCGAGGTGTGAGGCTCCCCCGGCGGATTCAAGAAGTGCATCCCCGTCGAAGATCATTGGGGACATCGATGAACGTACTACACGGTCAAGGTCCGGCAGAATTCCTCTCATTTTGCTCATCTTGCTTTTGTTGCCACCTTTGAGCCCAAGGACATTGGACACGCTTTATCTGATGCAAACTGGGTCAATTCTATGCATGAGGAGTTGGAAAACTTTGAGAGGAACCGGAGTGTGGGAGTTAGTTGAACCACCTCCAAATTGCCATCCTATAGGAACCAAGTGGGTTTGGAAGAACAAAGAGGGTGAGAATGGGATGGTTGTGAGGAACAAGTCTAGACTTGTTGCTCAGGGGTTTAGTCAGAAGGAGGGGATCGACTATGAGGAGACCTTTGCTCCTGTGGCCCGTCTTGAGGCAATTCGGATCCTTCTAGCCTTTGCCGTGGCTAAAGGGTTCAAGTTGTTTCAGATGGATGTGAAGAGTGCCTTTCTGAATGGGGTCATAGAGGAGGAGGTGTATGTGAAGCAGCCACCTGGGTTTGAGAGTGAGTTGTACCCACACAGGGTGTACAGGTTGAAAAGGGCTTTGTATGGGTTGAAACATGCGCCCCGTGCTTCGTATGGGAGGTTGAGAGGTTTTCTGTTGAGCAGAGGGTTTGTGATGGGTACCGTGGATAGGACCCTATTTCTCCTCAAGCATGGGAATGATTTGCTGATTGTTCAGATATACGTGGATGATATTGTCTTTGGTGGCTCATCACATAACCTTGTTGCCAAGTTTGCAGATGAGATGAGCAGGGAGTTTGAGATGAGCATGATGGGCGAGTTGCAGTATTTTCTCGGGCTGCAGATCAAGCAAGTGAAGAATGGACCATTCGTGCACCAGACCAAGTACACGAAAGACATGCTGAGGAAGTTCCAGATGCAAGATGTGAAGCCGATGTCGACTCCCATGGGGAGTACGGCTACTATGGATGCGGACGAGGACGGAGAACCAGTGGACCAGCGAGAGTACCAGAGCATGATTGGCTCCCTCCTCTACTTGACGGCGACGAGGCCAGACATACAGTTCAGCGTGTGTCTGTGCGCTCGTTTTCAGGCTTCACCGAGGACATCACATCGACGGGCGTCAAGAGGATCTTCGGTACCTACGATCCCCTCGATCTTGGCCTCGTGGTATTCGTCCTCCTCGACTCTTTCTCTTCATGGTTTTTCGATGTGGATTTTGCCGGTTGTCGAGTTGAGAGGAAGTCTACTTCGGTACTTGCCGCTTTCTTGGGTCTTCGTTGGTTTCATGGTCTTCCCGCAAGCAGTCTAGTGTAGCTCAGTCTACCACCGAGGCGGAGTATGTTGCAGCCGCGAGTTGTTGTTCCCAGCTGTTGTGGATTTCATACACTTTGAGAGACTTTGGTGAGGAGTGCACCCAGATCCCACTTTTTTGTGATAGCACCAGTGCCATAAGCGTAGCCAAAAACCCAGTGCTTCACTCCAGAACCAAACACATAGAAGTGAGGTATCATTTCTTGAGGGACAATGTGGAAAAAGGAACCATTGTGTTGAGTCATGTCCCTACCCAAGATCAGCTAGCGGACATCTTTACAAAGCCTCTCGACCAAGCTACTTTTGTGCGCTTGTGGGGGGAACTTGGGGTTTGTTGCCCTTTCTAGTTGATTCTTGGGGTTTCTTCTTGTACCATATGTATCATACCATGTTTTACTTTGATGTATATACATGTTTTGCTTGATGTACAAACCATGGTAGGATAGCCATCTTGTCATATATCATGTTGCATTTGTATCATATTGCATTTTAGGATGATGAGCTTCTTTCATATGCCTTATTTGAGTCTCTTTGGCTATTTGTGAGATATTGGTCATATGTGTGGAGAAATGGTGATGTGAGGCTATGCTCTTGGAATATTTGAGATATATGTGTGGTGAGATAGCCCCTTTTGAAATAAATGCTAATCTTGACTAATTTTTGGCGAAATGTGCTCCACTCATGTGTAGTAGTGTATCCATGTCACGTTTTGGTCTAAATGTGCCTTTCATGCTTAGATTGTGCTTGGATGTTTCTTTCTTGCATTTGGGCCAAAGGCCGATATCATTGTGAATGTTTAGCCTATGTTGCATTCATGGAGGAGCATAAGCTTCTTTTTGCCGCAAAGGCACTTCATGTACCATGAAATGAATTAATCTTGAAAAGAAGTGTGTATGCTTGAAAAATGCTCCATCCATCATGTCTATGCTTAAAATGTCTTATCTTTCACATATGGGTGCAAAACATGTTGCATGATGTTCACCAGTGGAGAAGTCTCCCCGAAGTGGACACATGGCTCATGAGCTTTGACATGACATGCTTTGCTTTATGGGTGTTTACAATGATCTTTTGTTGAGAATTTGATATCCTTGTATGATCTCTGAATGGTATGCATGTTTGTGGCTCGAGTGTGACATGGATAGGCCTTTACATTTGAAGCGAGCCTTCTTTTGATAAAACTGCTTGAATCTGAAATTTTAGCTTTGTCACATGCTTGTATTTTCATATATTACTTGTGGCAATGCTTTGACTATGCTATGATTCATATGTGTGATCTTTGTCTCATTTCTAGCCTTTGACACTAAATTTGGCCCATTTGAGAAGGTCATGTAGATGTTTATATGCTTTGTCTCATATGTTTGCAATTTCACCTTGATTCATACATTGTCAACAAGGGGGAGAAGAGGTGAGCTTCATGAAAAATTCAGAAAATTTGGAAGTTTGCATCCACATGTTCAGGGGGAGCTTGCATTTGTTCAGGGGGAGCTTTCCTGCTGTTTTCAGTGTGGAGTTTGTGCTTTGCTCGGCTTGTGACCTTTCTCTACCTTTCTTTGGTTTTGGTCATGAGTTGAGCTTCTTTGTTTTTCTTTCTTCTTACATTCTTTCTCTGAATTTCATTTCGCGTTGTGTATTGTCAATGCACTCATCAAGGGGGAGATTGAGGACCAGGAGCGTCCCAGTGGTCGATGGATGACCGCTCCTCAGTGATGAGTGATTGACAACGGGTGTTGGACTGACTCTTGGCTCAGTGCGCAGGTGTAGGCTGCGGCCTAGTTCGTGTTGTTGCAGGTGAAGAACAAGCATGAAAGGTCTTCAGCCTTGAGGGGCCTCTGGGAGATGGAGAGACAAGTAGGCTCGGTTCGAGGGACCCGGTGGACAGCGGGACTAGGTGCGGGCCACATGGTGGCGATACGAGCAAGACGAAGTCATGGACAATTGAGCCGGTGCACGGTGGCGGTCGAGTCAAGAGGCTTGGCGGGAGGCCGGACCGAGCATGCGGGGTTTGGTGGTTTGCCCACAAAACCATCGGAGGACGGTTTCTTGGTTTGGGCCTCAAAACCAAGTCCGAGGGCCCAACACGACGGAGACGGGATCCGGGCGTGTCGGGAAGCTTCGAAGCGGAGGACACGCGGCGGGATCGCATGGCTTGCGTCAGGAGGACGCGGGTGCGGCAAAGGCGTGGCCGTCCGATGGCAAGACCCACAAACATTACCTAAATGCCCCTGCGTGGGTTGTATCGCCAGTAGTTGAGTTAGGGGTAGTCGAGTCATTTACCACTCCGGCGGGACCTGATATATAAGCCATGAGTGTGTGTGGATGGCTCTCTCCCTCCGCGACTTAGGGTTTCATTTCCCCCCTCCCATTTCTCATTTTCGTAGCTATTTTCTTCTCCATTATCTCTAGGCTAGCATGAGAGCTTCATGTGAGATTTGTTGAGAGGGATGGATGCTAGGGCGGCATGCTAGACCTTGTGAATCTTTCCTGGTTTGTATAGAAGATTCGGAGTTGTGTTTTTCGTGGTCTTTTTGTGCTTGTTTTCGTGTCTTTGTTCTTGGTGTGATTCCGCGAATTTGAGTTGGTTTCTCCCCGGATTTCTTTGAGGGAAACATGGATGGATGCCTTGCGCACCTTTGGTGATGATCTTGACCCCTCAAACGCCGGATTTGGCCTTCGATTCGTTGACTTTTGGATGAACCCTAGGTCTTTGTGTTCTTGGCAAGGATTTGCGATTCCGGGAGTTGTAGGGAGTTTGAGACCATAATTTTTGGGGCATAACCTCTCCTTGGGGTGTTCATCATCTCCCCAAAATTTTGTCTCAAGACTCCAAGTGGTTTGGGAGATCCTTTGATCTAAAGTTTGGGGCGATTTCGCGGGCAGTTTTCTGGGTTGTCCTGGGTGATCCGGTCACCTGTGCCGGGTGATCCGAAGGGGGTACGTTGATCCGGTCACTTGTGCCCTGGTGACCCGGTGCGGCACTGTAAAGCTCAGGGTGACCCGGTCACTTGTGCCGGTTGACCCGGTAGGTCACAGCTTTCTTCTTTGATTGCTCATGTTCTTTCGTGTTTGCTTCCGCCTTGCTTCCTAGCCTTTCAAGCTTTGTTCCTAAGGTATCAAGAAAGGTTTGTGTGTGCTTCCACTTGTTTCTGTGTGACTCGGAGTTGCGATTGGGATATAGGCCGAATTCTTTTGAGCTGCCACCACCTTGAGCTGCCAAAGCCTAGCGGTCGACAGCCAAAGCATGCACCATAGTGCACACGGAGCCCACTATGCAAGAGGGTCTCCAGCTACCTGCACTGCTGGAGAAGATCAAGGCCTTGAGGGAAGCCAAACTGAGGGCCGAACATGTGTCCTTCAGTTTCATGAAGAGAAGAGTATAGTTGTTGATGGCACGTGACCACCTCGGCTACGAGTACACCGAAGGTGAAGATTCATCCTGGATGCCCAGTGAAGATGTCGACGATGACGTCATCATCGAACGGCTGGGGAAGGTCTTCAAGGACATGCCCGCGTACATGCCATGGTCCATGCCAGAGTACTCCGCGGTACGGCCACCAAATGAGGTTAGTAGTCGCGGCTAGAGCCCCTGAGTACTAATTGCTTGTGTAGTCGTATTGACGCTTGCTTGGTTTTGTAGGCTGACCTAAAGAAGTACATTTTTATCCCGCCCTCCCCCCCTCACAACTTGAGGAACAAACACAGGGGAAGGCAGAACCCAAGGCGAAGGAGCGCCGAGAAGTTGGCGAAGGTGATGATTCCGTCATCATTGAAGACACCTCTGACGATAAGGATGAGGAGACGCTGCAACAGCGGTTCCAGCTCCGCTCGAGGTTTAGTCGAGCTGGAATGCCACATACTCCAGTAGTCGAGAAGCTGTCCCACCTGGAGGAGAGCTTGCCGGTTCCGCCAAGGAAGCCTCGCAACGTGGCGCGCAAACACGCCGTGAAAAATTTGAAGGTATTGGAAGCCACCAGACAGGGGGTGAGTATCGCAACTAGAGTAGTCGAGTACTGACGAGAAGTAGTCAGTTGTTTACTGATTGTCTTGTATTTGTGCAGGACCTCCCTTCCCCGGATCCGTGGCACAGGATGAGGATGAAGTCTGGAAGATGGTGGGGCTGACAGCTGGGAGTTCCAGCCCACCTCCGGCTGCTGAAGTTGTTGTGTTGGAAGAGGCACAGGTGAAGGACCGGAACGACGAACCCGAGAGGGGGGAGTGAATGGGAGCTGATAAAAATTCTATTCAAGAATTCGGCCTATGAACCCAATTTCACTCGTACGCCTCCACAAGCTTCTCTTGCCAAGTCCACGTAGCCACTGGAGTGCTACTGGACCTAGGAGCAAGACACAACCAACAGCCACTTGACACACGCAGCGAAAACCAACACGACCCAGCTGCTGGCACCTAAAACCGGTCAGGCCGATTTCTGAAACCAGTCAGACCGCTTCTGTGGGACTCAGCCTCTCAACAAGTAGGTGAAACCGGTTAGACCAGTTTGGCAAACCGGTCAGGCCGGTTTTGTCCAGAAACTCCCCAAAACACCTACGAGGCCAAAACTATCCCAAAACACCTCAAGAGCCTCTCCTCCTTTGAATAAGAAAAACCATAGCTCGACAGAGACCCTCTTGCTCAAAAACCCTTCACGACAGCCCAGAGGCTAAACCGGTCCGACCGGTTTGGGAAAAACTCAACTTTTCAAGCGATCGATCTCCCAATTCATTCCACGGATCAAAGTAAGACTTTGGGGATAGCTGGGGTACCTCGTGGGCTACCTTTGGCTAGAAGCTCGCCCCCCAAAACCTACTAAATCAAGAAGAATCGGAAGTCAACCCTCAAGAACAACTTCCCATCGAAACTACCGAAAACACCCACATTGAAGCCGTTTCGGAGGGATTGTTGGAGCAAGATCAGCAAGCAAAGAGACACAAGGTCCTCATACGTGACATCCAACAAGAATCCCTTAAAGAAACGCCCCCAAAACTTCCCACCGGAAATTCCAAGAAAAGGCTCCAAAAATCACCAAAAAGGAAAAATGGGAGAAGCACAAACAAGCCTTGAGGAACCACGCCGAATCATCGATACATACCAAGAAAGGTTCATACAAGGTCTAGCTTCCGCCCGATCATCCTTCCCTCTCACAAGATCTCACCATGAAGCTCTCAAGCTTGTCCTATTAAAATCCTAAGGAAAATAGGAAGGGAAAAATAGGAAAACAAAATGAGCTAGTGTTCCTAGAGATGGCTGCCATCCTCTAGCCCCTTGGGTTATATGGAGGCAAGCTGAAAGACTAAAATACCCCTAAAGCCTAAACTAGGATACACGCCCACCAATGGCACTTTGGGAATATGTCTTTGTAGCACATCGGATGGATGCCCGGCGAACGCACTTCGTGTAGCCTCGACGCAAGCCTTGTGATCCCGACGCGTGTCCTCCACCTCGAAGCTTCAGGCGCCCTGCGACCCCAAACCGGTCAGACCAGTTCTCCAAATCAGCCAGGCCGGTTTTGGCCTGACAGCCACGCCCGGTCTTCGGCCTCAGCTTTATGGCTCAGCCAAGTAACCTGATGGTTTTCTGGTGAACCACCGCAAACCCCGCGAACTTGATGTTGTCTCCGGCAATCACCACTCATGATTTGGCTCCCACGAAGTCCCGGCTCGACCATGGTTTTGTGGCTCAACCAAGAAACCGTCCTCAACTTCATCTTGTCGTTCTTATCACCATGCGGCCCGCACTTGACCCCGCTGGCCACCGGGTCCCTCGAACCAAGCCTACATGTCTTCTCCACAACTGGAGGCCTCACCGGCAATGACCTTTCGCGCTTGTTCTTCACCTGCACCAACACTAGTCAAGACACAACCTACACCTGCAATACTTAGCCAAGAATCAGTCCACACAACGTTGTCAATCACTCATCACATCAGGAAGCGACCATCCAACGGTCCTCGAACCATACATGGTCCTTAATCTCCGCCTTGATGAGTGCATTGACAACACACACATATAGTAGCCTGAGAGAAAAGAAAAAGGAAAGAAACAAATAAAAGAAACTCCAACAAGCGATCGAAAACCAAGAAAACGCAAAGAGCAAAATCACTTGAAGAAGAAAAGTCTCGGACCCCTTAGGCAAGGGCAATGGTTCGACACATCTGAGACTAAACCATGCTCAAGCAAAGAGCACAAACCCCCAAAGCAAACTAGAGCTCCCCCTACACATATGCATACCCCCTGGACAAATGCCACACCTAGGCACAAACCGGTTAGGACGGTTCCAAAAACTGGTCAGACCGGTTCCACCAAACCAGTTAGGCCGGTTACCAAAATCGGTCAGACCGATTTGATACAGTAGACCACACCCCCCAAAAGCCAAAAATGCAAAAGAAATGCACAAGCTCCCCCTTGACTCTTGGGATAGGTTCTAGGGATGCAATGCAAATTTTCTCCACCAACACTCCCCCCTTGTTGCCAATGCATGAATCAAGGCTCAAATTTGAAAATATGCAACCTAGAGCTTCTCAAGTATACAAAATTCATCACAAGATGCTACACATGTCCAATGAGCAATTTAGATACTCTACAGCTTCGTAATGACATCAACTTCATGATTACCAAGTTTAACAACCATTGGACGAAGCTAAGATAGAGTTGTGCAGTTTTGCGAAAATTTACCCTCTCATGAGCAAAGTCCTAAACATGAGAAAAACATGTCAAAAAGGCAAAGCCACACAAACTTCATGCTAGGACAACCATTCTAATCATAAGATCATCACAAACACCCACAAGCACCTCATGTCATGTCAAAGCCACCGAGCCATGTGCCTACTTGTCTGTATGAGACTTTTCAATGGTAGGCATCATGCAACGGTTTAGCTCCCCAAAGCAAATTAAAATTTTGCACATATGAAATGGGAGAACATTTTCCAAGCAATTTACATTTCATTTTCAGATTCATATTTGGTACATGAAATGTCTTTGCGACAAAAAGGAACTTATGCCCCTCCACAAGATAAAGCACGGGGGCTAAACATTCATGATGGCAAATGAGCCTTAGGCCCCATATAATCAAAATAAGCTATCCAACCACAAATTAAGCATAGCTGAGCCACTAAAACATGTCAAGATCATATAAAGGCATTTACTCATAAGAGAGCATACATGTGACATTTTTCAAAAACATAGCCATCAACCATAGATATAAACCAAGATTATCAAGAGCTAAGCCAAACTAACCATTGCTTACCAAACAAGCTCACAAAGACATACATATCATTCTACGGTGAACAATGTATATAGGAGAAGCTTTTCCTAACCAATGCATATGATACAAAATGCATGCAATCTAAGATACAAGGATGCCTATACATCATGTTACATATGCCATGCCAAATGCAAGAAATGCACAACGAGAAAGCTATACATATGCTACAAAGGAGCTCCCACACACCAACTCAAGAAATCAAACAAACACCAAGCTCCCCCTGCAAACGAGTGAAAGTTGCTTGATCTAGGGGTTTGGTGAAAATATTGGCTAGCTGGTCATGTGTTGGTACATGGATCAAAGCTATCTTTCCTTCTCTATGTTGTCTCTCAGAAAATGATACCTCACTTCTATGTGCTTAGTTTTGGAATGAAAAACTGGGTTCTTTGCTACACTTATGGCACTGGTGCTGTCACATTGAAGTGGAACATGGGTATACTCCTCACCAAAGTCACCCATGGTGTATGTGATCCAAAGGAGCTAAGAGCAACAACTAGCTGCGGCAACATACTCTGCCTCGGTGGTGGATTGAGCAACACTCGACTGTTTGTGGGAGGACCAAGACACCAAAGAAGATCCGAAGAACTGGCAAGTCCCAGAAGTGGACTTCCTATCCAACCGACATCCGGCAAAATCCGCGTCTGAAAACCATGAAGCGCTAGAGAAGAAGACGCAGAGCACCCAAGGCCGAAGTCGGGAGTGTGACGCAAGTACTTGAATATGCGTTTGACCGCTTGCCGATGCGAAGTCCTTGGAGATGCTTCAAAACGAGTATACAGACATACTGAAAACTTGATGTCCAGCCTCGTCGCCGTCAAGTAGAGGAGTGACCCGATCATGCTCTGGTACTCCTTCTGGTCCACGTGTTCACCTTCATCATCCACATCAAGAGCTGTAGTAGTACTCATAGGCGTCACCATGGCCTTGGAGTCCTCCATCTTGAACTTCCTCACAATGTCCTTGTTGTACTTAGCTTGGTGCACAAATTTTTCTTGCTTTGATTGCTTGATTTGTGGCAGGAAGAGCCGCAAGTCACCCATCATGCTCATCTCAAATTCCCTGCTCATATCCTCTGCAAACCTTGCAACAAGAGAGTTAGACAAGCCACCAAAGACAATATCATCCACGTACACTTGCACAATTAGGATATCTTTACCCTGCTTGAGGAGAAACAAGGTCTGATCGACCTTCCCCATCTAAAACCCTCTCTCAAACAGGAACCCCCTCAACCTACCGTACCAAGCTCTAGGCGCCTGCTTCAACCCATACAAAGCACTACGTGAAAAACTGCCTTTGGTAACGGGTGTAGATCGCCTTTGGTAACGGGCAATGCGCCCGTTACCAATCATGTGTTACAAATAAGCCAAAAAAGGTAACGGGCAGATGCTCGTTACTGATAAGAAATGTTCGTAATGGGAATTAAACAACGACCGTTACCAAAACTAGCCACCGGTCGCGTGAAATGGCTATTTTTCTGGGCCCACAGGGAACTTTCGTAACGGGAAACAAAGCAAAGCTCGTTACAAAAGCTCAATATCAGAGACGCCTGATGTGCAGCTGCGTCTCCACTATCTTGACGAAATGAGACGTGTCTATTTCATGCGCGTCTTAGCATAACTAGTATTCGTAACGGGCATCAAACAACGACTGTTACCACAACTAGTCACCGGTCACGTGAAATGGCTGTTTTTTTGGGCCCACATGGAACTTTGGTAATGGGCATGAAACGAGCACATTCTTGTTAAATTAACATCGAGACGCATTCTGTGAACCGGCGTCTCCACTGTCTTGACGAAATGAGACACATCTGTTTCTACGCGTGTCTGCTTTCTTTCTATTAGAGGAGACGCTTGCTTTCAACTGCGTCTCCTATATCTCGATGAACGGCCGGGTCCTAGGGCCCCTTACCGTCGGGGCGGTAACGGGCTTTTATACCGCCCGTGACATTGTGGGCATTTTTATAACGAGCTTTCGAATGAAGCCCGTTACTTACGATCGGTGTTTGTAACGAGCTTTAATTAACACCCGTTACGGATACAACGGCCATCCCTACGGTAACACCGCCCGATTCCGGCGGCATCTCGGAACCGGCTAGGATTTCACGGCCACACCGGGGGCGCATCTTGGAACCGGCCCGGGATATGGCGGCCACCACGGCAAGGAGACATCACAAACACATTCTCACATCACGGATATTGGCAAAGCAAGATCACATTTATAGACAAGCTAGCTAGGATCACATCAAGTTTCAAGTTACTCTCATCAGGGCTTGTTTGGATGGAGTCATGAGAAAATAGACTGAACCCGGTAGTATCTGACCCCAACCAAGCAACCCAAGTAGGTTTCTCAAGCAACAACACCTGACTAAAGAAGACTGAATGAGTTTCAAGTTTCTGGTCACAATAAACTCACGGTGCACCATTGTAGAACTTGCCCTTTTGGTCGATGGTCTACTTAAGAATGTACTCACACAGCATCTCCCGGACAGGCTTTACATCTTTTGTGGAATCATCTACAGGAGGTTTGAAATCCTGCAAAATACAATCATTTATGAGAATATAAGTAGAAATCATTTTCTAAAATCAGATGGATAATGAGCAGGGACAAGGTTGAGCATTATTATCTACTTACAATACCCTTCTTGATGTCAGGTATGTCATCGAGTAGTCTTAACATATGGAATGCCACATGGAATCCACACAAAGAGGACCCCCGTGGCTGCTGAGCACACTGCATCGAGGTAACAAAATGACAAGTTAATACAATACCAAATAGGTAAGAAGGGACCATAAAAAACCTCGGTCTTACAGCGTGTGCTTGAGTGTGGCTTTTGGCTTTTTTCTTTCCTTTCGTCACTCTGTCCTATGCATCACCAAAGGCCCTGCATGATCAGCAATACCAATTAGAAACACTAAGAGATTGATTTTTTGTGAACAAAAAATAATGTACCAAAGGCCCTGCATGGTCAGCAATACCAATTAGAAACACTAAGAGATTGAATTTTTGTAAACAAAACCTACAAGAAACTGACCAGTTCAAAACATTTTGGAGGTCTGAGAACTTTAGCGGGAGATGTTGTTTAGTAGAATCTAGATACCAAACCTCTTTCAACTTCATACAGATGATCACTGTTAACCAGTGGCTAGTGCAGTAGGCACCCACCACGTAGTAGTTGTTCATCATTGCATTTGAGATTGCTTTGCCAACTTGCTGGAACGCTGATAAATATTTGTTGAAGTAAACAAATCTGGATCTAAAAACCCAACACTGATCTGCTTCTCTGCTGCCTTGTCCATCATTTTCCTACAAAAAATCAAATTGTTAGCATGCATGAACTTTGCGGTCAAAATTAAAGAAATATCTTTTTAGGTTTTAAAGGACTTAAAATGTCGACAACCTCATGAAGGTAACATCTAGAGAAGCCAGGGTTATAAGGTTAAACACGCTACTGAATTCAATGTTTAACATTAAAGCACCACAACCACCTTTAAAGTAGTCTTGATCCACCTTTGCTGGAAAGGCAAGTTTATGCTTACTGTGTTCCATGACATAAGCATGCAACTTGGGCACAATTTGGTCTAGCAGCCTTTACATTTGCTTCTGACAACAAAGGTGCACAAGGCTTGTATTTTGGTCGGTCCTGTTCTGTCCCATTAACACAGTTAAGAATCTCATCTTTAGATAGAGGTTTCCTAGCCTGGTTCCCCTTTTGCAGTGGAGATTGCCTGGGCTCCTCCTGTTGCAGAGGCTGCTGTACTTGTTGCATCTGCTGCTTAGGGGGAGATTGCCTGCGCTCCTCCTCCTGCCGGAGAGGCTGTTGTTTCATCTGTTGCTTATCCTCATGTTGCAGCTGTTGCTTAGGCATAGTTTGCCTGGGCTCCTCCTGCTGTTGTCGACGCTCCTGCTTCTTTGGAGAGGTTGCTTGTTTCGTCTCGTTGATTATCATCAAGTTGCGCTCTTTTGCTTAGGCATAGTTTGCACGGGCTCCTCCTCCGGTTGTTGTCGACGCTCTGCTTGCGTAGTTTTGTTGATCTGCTCGCTCTGCTCTTTGTTGAGCCTTCTCTTGCGACAACGAGCCGGCACCTCCATTTGATGTTGTACCCCTGCTACCTGTTGCGGCTTCAGGGTTGGGATGTCTCGTCATGGGTGGTATAATGATCCTGTCCTTTGGCATTGGATCCTTTGAATGAGAGCCGAGCTAGGGTTTCTACGTCACCCCCATAAATTGGTATAGGCGGAGGGTATTGACTCGTATTGGCCCACACATAAGTAGGTTGCACCACAACATACCCATCCTGCACCAGTACTGAATGGAAAGCCTTTTGAGATGGAAAGACTTTCGCTAGTGCGAGCTCCACGGTGCCATCCAAAAGGCTGCACACGGTTGTCTCTGTCAGCTTATCTATTGTGTCCAACATAGTTGATCGACTATCACTGTACACTTCATTCGCTTCGTCACTGTTGGCATTCCAATGATCTTGCTCTCTGCCATCTTCCTCCCTGACATCATAATGAACTTCCTCGCTGTCATGTCCATCTTCTTCCTCAATGCCATCCATATCTTCTTCCTCGCTGCTACCGACAGGTGCTGGTAATTGGGAAGGAAGAAGTGCATTTTTGGGTATGTTGATGCCTGATAGTCTTAGAGCATGGACAATTGATTTAAATGTTTTGTCCGCCATCACATCATGAGCATCAGACCTCTTGTTCCTCTTCTTCCTGTACATTCCAGCGAACTCTTCACCAAACCCTTTACTCCAGCCAAGTGAAATAGACACGCCTCAGATCTGACCTCGATGCTCTGGAGTCTCAAGTGCTGCAGTGAGGACATCATCCTCCCTAACCCTAGAGAAAGAACCATCGCTACCCTGAGCTACAAGTGTTTTCACCCATTCTGCTACTCCCACCACCGCAGGGTTACTGAATGTTATGCCCCCGCTTCCTTCACTAGTTATTTTCTTCTTCTTCCCTACCCTTGCCCGCAGATAAGGTCTCGAACGTCCAGGAAATTGGTCCCAAGGGTTTTGTTTTCCTTCAGCAGCGAGCTTTACATCCTCCTCCTCCCACTCTTTCCTTTTACCACAATAACCTTTTCTGCCCATCTTGTGTGGCTTATTATGGAATGCTCTTTTGTTTCATCTCTTGGCTCAGTTGCATAAATGAAGGAGAATTGGTTTCTTGCACAAACATGTCCCAGTCTTGCTGCTGCAAAAATGCATGCTTCACAAAGGGAGTCTCCTCTTCACACACATATTTTTTTCTTAAATGGGCCTTGAACCGCCGTTGCAAGGTTCCAATCTGTGATATAGCCGCCTTAACTGCCTTCTTCCGAACAGATTCTTCCAGATTGGCTGGATAATCTAGCTTTTCCTCTAAAGCGTAAACAGATTGTCCTTTTCAATTGGTGAGAGATCATCAACCGCCTTGTTGATTGACACCCTCTTCCAAGCAATGAGACCACAGACCAATACAAATCTATCCCTCACAGCATCTGGGGTAGGCCAAAAATTGGCATCAAGTCCAGTTGCAGTCAACTTGTCTTCTGGCCATTTGGTTTGTGTCCTTAACCCGCGGGATCGAGTACTACTCGCAGCAGTCTATGCTGAGTGACCTTGTGATGATGCACTGAAAGTAGAGGAGTTTGTTGTTGTGGGAGACTGCATAGATGATATGTTAGGTTTGTCAGTAGAGCAACATAAGCAAGACTGAAAATCTAAACTTGATTCTTATTTTACTCTGACAGGTGAAATAGCTGATACAGTCATAAATAAAATCAGCATAGACACACAGTTCATATTTTACTTAATTAGCATACAGGGATAGGTGTTAACCATTTTGACAGGGACACAACAATATGCTTATATATCAAAGCAGAGAATAAATCCCTTCAACTGGTTCCTTGTCCAACTTGAGCAGCGATAGATTGTGTGTTCCATATGTACATGCAATATGAGGATAAAGCAGTGGTCATGACATTATATATGACGAAGAGTGAAACAACACTCACAACACATCATGACACCAACAATAACAATGTATATGACGAGTAGTGAAACAATTAACACTCACAACAAAGCATAAGACAGTCTAGTTATCACTACATTCAAAGCATAACGAGAATTCAAGTATGCTAACATCCTTTATGCTTTTCATGAATTTACAAGGCAAAAATTATAGCACCGGGAACATGAAAATGAATTTCAACATTTCATATAACTTCATCCCGTTAGCAATGTCGGTGCGGAATATGGTCCCGACACTAACCGGTAGATAGCGCCTAAGTTTATCCCTCTATGGTCGACGCCAAGCAACAAATGACACAAGGATTATCCTGGTTCCGGCCGAGGGGGCCGTACGTCCGGCGGTGGTGTGCTCGTGGCACTATATTGCTCGGCACCGGGGGTGCACTGTAGTGGGGCAAGTACAAGCAAGGTGGGAGAGGAAGCGTGGCTTCCAAGTCCCCGGTGAGTTCTTTGGGGACGTTATGGGAGAATAAGAGAGTGAGTGCACGGTGTGTTGTGTTGAGCCGAACTCCTCGAACTCGTCCCCCGCGGTCGGGGGCTCGCTTCCCCTTTTATAGGCCAAGGGGGCGGCGAGTTACATGCACGCCGCGCTACCTAACTACGTGTAGGAGCATGTCGTGCTACAGCGTAGAGCGGGCGATCGTCCGGATGATCCACGCCGCGCTCCGGCCATGATGGCCTACTGCGTACCCGAACAGTGGCGGTTCGAGGGTAGGAGGTGGCAGATGGTGATGGCGTTCTCTGATAGGCTTCGAGGGAGGTGCTGATGATGACCGGTACGGGATACAGGAGCGGGCAGAACGGCGTTCCTTCCCAATGAGCTCTGCGGTGGCGGAGTGGTTGCTTGCGGTGCTTGGGCGTGCCCTGTGGAGTCGGGCGTGCGCCCGCACGCGTGGGTACGGCGGCCGCGCGCGTTACGGGCCGGGATGGCCATCCACCGGCCTAGCGCCCCTCACCTAACTCCGCAAGGTCACGGGAAAGTGGAATCGAGGGGTGCGCCCGGCCCCCTTTCGAGGGTCGGGCGCGTTAGTCGTACGGCGGCGTGCGCACGGTGTCACGGGGCCGACACCGGCCGTGCGCGCACGGTCCATCCCACGGAGGCGGGGATGGGCTCCTTCCCCGGGGAGTTGGTGCGGCGGCACGGGCGTGAGCCCCGGCGCATGATGGCGCCGTCCCGCGGCGTCGGGCGTTAAATGCCCAAGTACGGGGCCGGCGCACGCGCGCGCGGGCGCCCGTGATCGTGGCGGGCCCCGGCCGAGGGCGGAGCGGACCCTCGAGCGAGGCGGGACTCGCTCGAGGGGGAGCGCGCCCTCGAGCGGGGCGGGGCCGCTCGAGGGAAGGGTCGCCCCTCGAGCGGGGGCGGAACCTGTTCGAGGAGGGAGTCGCCCCTCGAACGGGGCGGAGCCCATTCGAGGAGGGGCGACCCCTCGGGGCGGCGGAGCCTGCTCGAGGGGTCTTCCTAGGCGGGCCGCCTTGGTGGGCCTCCGAAGTCCTGCTGCGTGGGCCGTGTCCTGCGGGGGTTAGTTTCTGCATGGTTAGGCTTAGCTTATATGGATGCGGGAATTTAAGTAGGGGTTCCCCCATTGTTTGAGGGGACCCCTAGGGCGGTCCCCGACGGTAGCCCCCGAGCATCTCGCGGGCTTGCCTTTGAGGCTCCCGTAGATGCTGGAACCTGCGATAGGACGTTCTTCCCTCCTTGTTTGCGAACGCTTTCGGGGGGCCGCGCTAGCGGGCCCGCGGGTCTAGCCCCGAAGCCCCGCGGGAGGTGTGGGTTCTCTGCGGGGGTTAACCGCGAGCAATTCGGTCGAAAGGCGTGGCACATATGCCAACCGGCATCGGCGGTGTTTCGGCCCGGCATCGGGGGTGGCACGCTCCCCCGCTCCCTTGTCTCGGGCGGGTGCAATTCCAAGGAGGTGTAGCCGTGCGTCAAGCCCCCGAGCCTTGGCCTGTTCGAGGCGATCGGGTCGAGCCTGACGACTTGTTTTTTATCGCGCCCTCGCCGTCCCTCCGCGGGCCGGGAGGTGAGGTTTCCACGACTCCCATCGAGCGGGTCGCGAATCGCGGATCCCTCTTCGAGCTGCTAGCGGGTAGTTCAAGTGGACGTCCATGCCCCGTTCGATAAGGGTAGGCTGCGCGGTCCGGAGACACGTCCATGGAAGCGCTTGCGTGGGTTTGCTAGGTGGGGCTCGGTCCCGTTCGCTAGGGACCGAGGGCGCGGAAGCTCTCCCTCGGTGGGATCCCCCCCGACTAGGCCGCCCTCGGCGGCTCTCGAACACGACATGTGGGGCACCCTCGAGCCGACGGGCTCGAGGAACGGCTCGAATGCGCGTGCCCTCGTCGTCCCTAACTGCGAGATGCGGGGCGCTGTTCGAACCCGTCGAGGGTCGGGCTTCGAACCCCGATCGGTAAGGCCGTGCGGGGCCGTGCATGGACCGGCTCCGTCTTTTCACGTTTGCGGCCGTCGAGGGGTCCGGGCGTGCCGGCCCTCGAGGTGCTTGTTGGCGGCGTGGCGCGGTAGGAGTGCTTTCGGTGTCGCTCTATTTCAAGCGTGACACAGGGCGATCCTCTTACGCGCGTGCCTTTTTTCGGAGGGTTGACATCGTCTCGAGTTGGGGGTCATGCCGCTCGAGGGTCCTACGTGGCATGGGTGCCCGCGGTGGTCTGCTCTACGTCGAGCAGGTCCCGGGCGACCTTCTCACGCTGATATCCCATCGAGGGTCGCCTTGTTTCGAGTTGAGGGTCATGCCGCTTGAGGGCTTCGCGTGGCATGGGTGCCCGCGGTTGCCTACTCTACACCGAGCGGGGTCCGGGCGACCTTCTCACGCCGTCGTCCATCGAGGGTCACCTTTGTCTCGAGCCGAGGATTCGCCTCGCTCGAGGGCTCTCCTTGCTTGGCAAGGGGCCGGAGCATTTGGTTGCCCCGCGGGCGTGGCCGCGGGTTTTGCGGCGGGCGCGCCTTTTTGGCGGCGCGCGCCGCGCGCGCGCGCGCAATGGGCGACGTGGCCGGCGGATGTGACGGTTTCGCCTCGGTTGCGCCGGTCTCGCCGTAATGATGTCCCGCCCCTGCGGGGGTTAGTCGCTGCGGTCGTGGTGGGGCCCGCCCGTCGACGCGATGGAAAGATTCCTGCCGATCCTTGTTGGCGGGGCGTGCGCTCGGAGAACTCGCCCGTTGCCTATAAAAACGCGGGGAGGAGTAGGTGGCGGTTTTTACCTTGGCTCCTCACCATTTTCAATCCCCCGTCGCTTCGTCTTCGCTCTTGCTCTCGCCACGCGCGGTTTCGTTGCTTAGAGCTTGCGTTCTCGCTTCCTTGTCCTCCGCCCCCGCGCTCGTTCGTCCTTCCTTATGGCGCCGCCTCAGCTTCCGATCCGGGTTCGGAGCCGTACGCTTGGGAGAGGTCGGCCGTGACCCGGCTCGCCACGGGCGAGCCGGTCGCCGCCGGCCGGCTCTCGGCCAACGAAGATGGGCGCCGGCGGAGTGGATCGTGCCGCCATCGTCGCACCTCGAGCCCAATCCGCGGAGGGATACGTGGTGAGCTTCCTCCGCTACCACGAGCGCGGCTTCAACGCGCCGGCGAGCACATTTATGAGGGCGTTGTGCTTCCACTACGGGGTGGAGGCCGCACAACTTCGCCCCCAACGCTATCTCGCAGGCGGCCACATTTGTGGGCGTTTGCGAAGGGTACCTGGGGATCCCGGTCAGCGGGAGCTGCGGGTGCACCTCTTCCGCGCGGAGCTCATCACGCGACCTACGACGGAGCGAGGGACCCGCCGCGCGGTGCGCGCCGGCGGGATGTCGCTTGCTGTGCGGGGGCGGCTCAAGAACTCCTACATCCCCGCACCATGACGACGAACAATGCCGGGCCGGGAGCGGGGATGGTTTTACCCGCGCAACGCCGAGCCCGCCTCCCCTCCTTACACCGGCGGGTGTTCAAGGAGAGGCCGGACTGCTGGGGCTACGGGTTGTCTACGGCCAACCTCCGGGCGCGCCAGGAGTCCATTCTCGCCGCCACGCAGCGGCTGGCGAGGGAAGGGCTCAACGCGATGGGCGTCCTCGCCTTCCTCCACCACCGGCGGATCGTGCCGTTGATGGAGAGGCCCCTCTGCATCTTCGAGATGACGGAGGCGGCCAACCCCGTCGACCTGGCGAGGTCGCGGATGCTCCCGACGCCGCTGGAGCGGCCGTACGCGCCTTACCCGGCGCGGAGCGCCGTCGACACCCGGACGCCGGCGCCTGCGGGTCGGACCCCGTGGGACCTCGAGATGCTCCCCACCGGCCCGTTGGTGAGTGTGGTTTTCTACTCTGTTTTAGTCCTTGTTCTTGATTTCGTTTCCTGATGTGCCGCCGTTGTTCCCGTGCGCAGCTGGTGCAGTTCACCGCTGCCAAGGCCGTTCCACCCACCCCCGACTCCCGCGCGCTCGGCGGGCGGCGCGGCGGGGAGCGGCGGGGCGGGCGGCGCGCAAGAGGGAGCACGCAAGGCGGCGCCAAGCGCGCGCGCGGACGCACGGCCGCCGAGTACCGCGGCGGGGAGGAGCCGGGGCTCTCCTCCCCGACATCGGGGAGCCCTCGTCCTCGGACCGGGACGAGGAGGAAGAGTCCGAGGGGGAGGGCCCCTCGGACGGGTGGCCGCCCGCGCCCCCGTCGCCGGATCTTGCGCGGCATCGGGGGCGGTTTCGTACGGGGCGGGCGCGTCGGCGCCCGCCGCCGGGCGGTCGTCGTCGGGGCGGCTCGCGCGCGGGAGGTGCCGCGCGCGCCACGGAGGCGCGCGCGGCGGACGTGCTCGCGCGCGCGTCCAAGCGTGCCCGCACGCGGCGGGGGCGCGTCCGCGCGCGCGGCGTCCTCGTCGAGGGGCGCGTCGGTGGGGCGCGCCGCGCGCGGGACAAGCGTGCCCCCGCGCAGCGTGGCGCCGGCGGGTGCGCCTACGCGTGAGGCGGGCGTGCCCGCGCGTGCGGCGGCGGCGTCGGGGAGCGCCGCGGCAGGTGCGGCCCCTGCGCCGGCCTCGTCGGAGGCCTCGAGGAAAAGGAAGCGGGCCTTTTCCTCCGCGAGGTAAGGAATCTGCTCTTCCTTTGCTTGGCCTTAATTTGTTTGGTTATTAGACGCTCTAATCTTCCGTTCGCGTTTCCGCAGGGCGGTGCCCACCGTCCCTCCTCTTGCACCGGCCAAGGTGCTGAGGACGGATGCGTCGATCCCCACCCGGCGGCGTTCGTCGAGGGGGGTCGCGCCCGAGGAACGAGCGCGGCGGCGGGCACGAGCGCGCACGGCCCTCGGCCGGGGCCTCGAGGCCCCGGCCGGTGGATCAACCCGCCGCGTCGCGGCCGAGGAGGTCGCCGGGGGCGGCCGGCGCCGGTCGCCATGGAGGCGCGGGCCGCGGCGGCGGCTACGGCGGAGGTGGCGGAGCGGGCGCACCTGCGCGGGAGCGCCCCGCGGACGTGGCGGCGCGGACGGAGGTGGCGGCAACGGCGCCACAACGGGCGCCGCGCGGCCGCGGGGGCGCGGTGGAGGCGCCGGCGGAGGGCGGAGCGGGCGGCTCCGCCGCCGGCGGTCCCCCGGGCGGAGGTGGTGGAGCTCTCGGATGACTCCCCGCCGCACCGGGTGGAACCGGTGGGCCGGTGGCCCACGAACTTTCCCCGAGCCCCGGGAGAGGGCCCTCGTGAGGCGTCCACGAGGGTCGTATGATAGTGGGGGGCCGAGGGGCACGACGCCGAGGCCTCGTCCTCCCATGCGGTCGCCCGCCCGGTGGGGGGGGGCCGTGGAGGATCCCCCGGCGTTCGGCCGCGCCCGGGGGGAGCGAGGAGCTGCGGGGCGAGCTCATGAGCCACGGCGCCACGCTCAACCGCGCGTTGAACGAGGCGCTGCGGGTTCACAGCGGCCCGGCCTGGATCGTCTTCCAGGTGAGCCACGGTTGCTTTTCTTCTTTCTCTTTTTCGCTTTCGCGCGCTGTATTCAAGACTTGGCGCTGACGAGGCTCGATGCGTGGATTCCAGGAGCTTGAGCGCCGCGCCCGCGAGAAGTACAGCGCGTTCGACCAGGTGAACGCCGAGGCCCGCCAGCTCCGGGAGCGATGCAGCGCTTTCGACGCGCTTGCGGAAGCTCTTAGGACGCCGGACAGCTGGCTGGTCTACCGGGCGTTGGCGTGGTGTGACGTGCTCCCCGAGAGCTCGGGGCAAGACGCGGCGCGTGACCCAAGCCTCGGGCGCATCCGCGCGGCCCTCGTCGATCGTGACGAGGCGGCCGTGGACCGCGCGCGAGGACTCGGAGAAGACGCGGACGTTGGCCGCCACCGGGAGACGGAGGTGGCCACGCTCGCGCCGAGGCCGGGGAGACTCGCACGTCGCTCGAGGGAGCGCGGGCGCGGCGGCGCCGGGGGCGAGGAGCGGGCGCGCGCGGGCCGGAGCGAGCGCGCCAAGGAGGCGGATGACACGAAGGCCGCCCTCGACGCCAAGGGCTGCGGCTCTCGTTGCCGGCGAGGGGCGGCTCCGGCGGAGCGCATCGCCCGCCGAGGGGCCGAGGGGCGGCTCCGGCGGGGAGCGGGCCGCCCTTCGCGGCGCCGGACGGCGGAGCGGGAGCGCGTCGCGCGCGAGACGGCGGAGAAGTCGGCCGGAGGGAGCGGAACGCCGCATTCTCGAGGGCCGAGGATGAGGTGTTGACGCTCGGCATCGGCAACGCCGCCCAAGAGATGGCCCTCGTCGAGCAAGGCGAGACCGTCCGGACCTCGAGGCGGCGCTTGAGTCCGCGCGCGCGACCTCGATCCGGAGAAGAGGCGGGTCGAGGGTAAGTTGCTTGTCGACCACCTTGTTAGTTTCTTTTCGGAGGATTCGTTTCCCCCTTTCTAATTTCTCGTCATCTTGTTGCTTCCGAACTGCGCACGGCTTTGGGGCATGCGTCGGGCGGGCGAGGCCCCGCAAGCCTCCTACAACTCCTCCGAGCAGGGCTGCGGGGAGCCGCGGAACGCGGCCCTCGAGACTGTCACGCCGTCGAGGAAGGCGATGTCCAAGCCGGCGGCTCTCGGCCGGCCGCTGCGCGCCCTCGGTGGCCACGTCACGGAGCGGGTGCGCCGGCGCCGCACCCGGGCGTGCGAAGGCCCTCGGAGTGGTGCGATCCCACTACGAGGTCAACCTCGAGGCGGTAGCGGAAGGCTACATCGTGCCCGAGGGCGTCGAGGACGAGGTGGCCATGGAGCGTGCGGACGCGCTTGCTGCTGACGCCGCCGAGTCGCTCGCCGAGGCCTTCGAGGAATTCCTCTTCCGGGATGCTTTGCCGACGCCGCCGCTCCGCTCGCCCGAAAGCACACGGGCGCTAGGCCCGTTTTTGTTTACATGTATCAGAACTCTGGCCTCGTGGCCTCTTTGTAAATAAACAAGTAAATTCATGAACATGGTCAGTTTGTAAATGAAATCGCTTTATTGCGCTTTTTGCTTCTTCTTCTCCCTGAGTAGATTCTAGTTAGGGAAGTCCGCCTTTCGCAGGGGCCCGCTGGGTTGGAGGCGAGAGAGACGGGCCATAGCCACGCGGCGTAGGCGTCTCGGCTCGCGCGCTCCTTCCACTGTGCCGCCTACGCCCTTTTCAAATCATGGCTCGAGGTTGAAGTAGGAAACAAACTTAGCGCGTGTTGTTACGTTTTTTGCGCGAAAAAATGGGACCATTTGGGGGGGGGGGTGCCCCCCCGCGTAGCCCCCGAGGGTAACTTGGGTTTCAGGGGAAAGCCGAGTTGCCCTTTTATTATACTTGGAGTATTTACATAGGTGACACCAACTCGGGGTGTTGGCCGTGTGTTTGTACAACGAAAAATACTTGGAAATCCTAGCTATGGGTAGAAGCGACGTAGGCTGTTGGATGTTCCAAGCGTTGGTGAGTTCTTCGCCGTCCTCGTTGGCCGGCTTGTACGTGCCTCGGTTTGAGCACCTTCACCACGACGTAGGGTCCCTCCCATGGGGGCGATAGCTTGTGGCGCCCTCGATTGTCTTGGCGTAGCCTTAGGACCGGTCCCCCTCGTTGAAATCCCCGCGACGTATCTTGCGCGCTTGGTAGCGCCGTAGGGACCGTTGATACCTTGCGGAGTGCATCAACGCCACGAGGCGTACTTCGTCTAGCCGATCCGGTGAGTCCTCGCGGGCTCGGCCGGTTAGCATCCTCGTTGTAGCCTCGAACCTTGGGCGACCCGTATTCCGCATCCGTGGGGAGGACGGCCTCCGCGCCATGGACTAGGAAAAACGGGGTGAACCCGGTGGCTCTGCTCGGGGTGGTCCTTAGACTCCACACGACCGCTCGGTAGTTCTCGGAGCCATTTCCGGCCGGATTTGTTGAGCTGGTCGAAAATTCTGGGCTTGAGGCCCTGTAGGATCATGCCGTTGGCGCGTTCTACTTGGCCGTTGGTCCGTGGGTGTGCCACGACTGCCCAATCCACACGGATGTGGAACTTGTCGCGAACTCTAAGAACTTCCGGCCGTGAACCGGGACCCGTTGTACGTGATGATGGAGTTTGGTACTCCAAAGCGGTGGACGATGTCGGTGAAGAACGAGACCGCCGCTCGGCCCTCAAATTCGTAATGGGGCGCACCTCCACCCACTTGGAGAACTTGTCAATTGCAACCAGCGGGTGGGTGAAGCCCCCGGCGCCTTCCGCGGGGGCCCGACGATGTCCAATCCCCACACGGCGAACGGCCATGTTACGGGGATCGTTTGCGGAGCGTGAGCCGCGGGTTGGTTTTGCGGGCGTAGACCGGCACCCTTCGCAAGTGCGCACGACTTCGTTGGCGTCGCGACCGCGGTAGGCCAATAGAAGCCTTGGCGGAACGCGTTGCCGACGAGGGTGCGCGGCGCGGCGTGGTGGCCACAGATCCCCGCGTGGATGTCCCGTAGGAGCTCGCGCCCCTCGGGAATGGGTATACACCGCTGGAGTATGCCTGACGCGGCGCGCTTGTACAGCTCACCGTCGACCAGGGTGAACGACTTGGCCATCCTGGCGATGCGCCTGGCAGTGGCCCGGTCTGCAGGGAGCTCCCCTCGAGCAATCCGGCGGTGTACTTCTCCCGCCGGTCCGCCTGGGCGGGAGCCGGCTCGATGTCCATCGCGACGGCCTCGTGGGAGCCGTACCCCTCGAGAAGGGGAGAGCACGTACGCCTCGTTCGAGGGGTCCTCTTCCATGGGTTCCGCACCCGCCGGATTCGAGGGAGCCCCCGAGGGTCCGGCCGTCGCTCGAGGGGTAGGGCTCGAAGGCGGCCGATGGCCGTGCGATGTCGCGCGCGAAGACGTTCGGGGGGAACGGTGATCCGCCGGACGCGATCTTGGCAAGTTCGTCGCCTCCTCGTTGTGCGGCGGGGTACATGATTGAGCTCGATGCCGTAGAATCCGTCTTCGAGGGCCCGCACGGCCTTGCAGTAGGCCTCCATCTTGTCGTCGTGGCAGCTCGCGTTCTTCATGACTTGGTCGATCACGAGCTGCGAGTCCCCTCGCACGTCGAGGCGCTTGATGCCCAACTCAATGGCGATTTTGAGGCCACAGAGGAGGGCCTCGTATTCCGCCATATTGTTGGACGCGGGGAAATGGAGGCGCACTGCGTAGCGCATGTGCTCCCCGAGGGGTGACACGAAGAGCAGGCCCGCGCCCGCTCCCGTCTTCATCACCGAGCCGTCGAAGAACAGAGTCCGGCCTCGCTTGAATTTGAGGGGGCGGCAGCTGTGTGTCCGTCCACTCAGCGACGAAGTCTGCTAAGATTTGCGATTTGATGGCCTTGCGCGGAGCATAGGCGAGCGTTTCGCCCATCAACTCCACGGACCACTTGGCAGTGCGCTCGCCGCGTCGGGGGTTGCGAATGATCTCTCCTAGCGGGGAAGGAAGAGACCACCGTAGCCGGGTGGGCCTCGAAGTAGTGGCGGAGCTTGCGCCGCGCGAGGACCACCGCGTACGGCGGCTTCCCCGGACCCGAGGGTAGCGCGTCTTCGTGTCCGACGGGACCCTCGCCGATGTAGTAGACCGGCCTCTCGCACGGGCAGGGGCGTGTCCTTCCTCCGTGCGCTCCACAACGATCACGGCGGCCGACCACCACGGGTGGTCGCGGCCACGTAGAGTTGGAGGGGTTCGCCGTCTTGCGGCGGCGTAAGGATTGGGGCGTGCGTCGGTGATGCCTTCGGCTTGTCGAGCGCTTCCTGGGCCTCGGCGGTCCAAGAGAAGCGCTCGTGCTTCTTGAGCAGCGGTAGAGGGCGAGGCCCTTCTCACCGAGCCTCGAGATGAAGCGGCTCAGGGCGGCAAGGCACCCCAGCACCTTTTGCACCCCTTTGAGGTCCCGAATTGGACCCATTCGCTCGAGGGCCGCGACCTTTTCAGGATTGGCCTCGATCCCCCGCTGGGAGACGATGTATCCTAGGAGCATGCCCCGCGGCACTCCAAAGACACATTTTTCGGGGTTGAGCTTGACCCCGTTGGCCCGCAGGCAACTGAATGCGATGCCAAGATCGCTGACCAGGTCGTCCGCCTTCCTGGTTTTGACGACGATGTCGTCTACGTAAGCCTCGACCGTTCGCCCGATATGGTCCCCAAAAACGTGCTGCATGCAGCGCTGATAGGTTGCGCCCGCGTTTCGAGGCCAAAAAGGCATCGTGACGTAACGAACGTCCCGAACGGTGTAATGAACGAAGTCGCGAGCTGGTCGGACTCCTTCATTTTTATTTGATGATATCCCGAATAGGCATCAAGGAAACAGAGTAGTTCACACCCGGCAGGTGGAATCGACAATCCGATCTATGCGTGGTAAAGGAAAAGGGACTTTTGGACACGCTTTATTGAGACGGTGTAGTCGATGCACATCCTCCACTTCCCATTTTTCTTTTTTACAAGCACAGGATTAGCTAACCATGTCGGGTGGAACACTTCCTTGATGAATCCGGCCTCGAGGAGCTTCCGCAGCTCCACTCCGATCGCCCGTCGCCGTTCCTCGTCGAAGCGGCGCAGCCGCTGCTGAACAGCGCGAGCGTTAGGCAGGATATCAAGGGAGTGCTCGGCGACCTCCCTCGGAATGCCTGGCATGTCCGAGGGGCTCCACGCAAAAACGTCGGCGTTGGCGCGGAGGAAGTCGACGAGCACTGCTTCCTATTTAGGATCGAGGGTCGAGCTGACCCTCAAAGCCTTGCCCTCGGGGGCGATGGGTCGAGGGGGACCCCTTTGGTTTGCTCGGCGGCCTCGAACGCGCCGACGTGCTTGGTGGCGGAGCCGAGGTCGTCGTTGACCATCTTCTCCCGGCGTGTTTACCGGCGCTTCATCCAGCGCTAGCGCCTCCGCATGCTCCACGCACTCGACATCGCAGTCGAATGCATGCTCGATCGACGACCCGACGGTGATGACGCCGTTTGGACCCGGCATCTTCATCTTCAGGTACGTGTAGTTGGGGACTGCCATGAACTTGGCATAGCATGGTCGCCCAAGGATGGCGTGGTAGGCCCCTTTGAATCCCACCACTTCGAATGTGAGGGTTTCCTTGCGGAAATTCTTGGGGGTCCCGAACCAGACGGGCAGATCGATCTGCCCAAGGGGGTGAACCTGCTTTCCAGGCGCGATGCCGTGAAACGGCTTCGTGCTGGGCCGCAGCTGGTCCAGCCCAATCCCCATTAGGCGCGGTGTATGCGCGAAGAGGATATTGAGGCTACGCCCCCGTCCATAAGGACCTTCGAAAACCGGCGTTCCCAATGATGGGATCGACCACCGGGGGTACTGGCCCGGATTCGGGATGCGGTTTGGGTGATCATCCCGGCTAAAGGTGATGGCATCCTTCGACCAGTTGAGAAAGGCCGGAGGTGCCCTCTCTGCGGCGAGGACCTCGTGCCGCTCCTTCTTGCGGCTGCCGGGTTGACATGTCGACGGTGGATCCCCCAAAAATGAGGAACACATTTTCGACCGCAGGGAAGCCACTGCGTCGCCGTCGCCCCCATCCTTCTTGGCCTCCGCCTCCTTCGCGGCGGCACGGCCATAGAACTTCTTGAGCATATCGCACCTGCTCAAGAGTGTGATTCACGGGGGTCTTGTGGTAGGGGCACGGCTTCTTCATCATGTCGTCGAAAACCCCCGGCCTCGAGGAGCCCGGTCGAGGGCCCCGTCGGGCCGGGTCACCGGCGAGGGCCTCGGCGTTGCCGCCGTTGCGCACTCCTCGCGCGCCTCGCGGCGCGGCTTCTTCCCCTTCTTGCCCCGCTTGTCGTTGCGGCGCGGCTCCTTGGACCCCGCCGCCCTCCGCGGCGTGTCCTCGGAGCGCTTGCCCTTCTTGCCGTCGAAGATTGCCCCCACGGCCTCCTCTCCCGGAGGCGAAGCCGGTGGCAATGTCGAACCGGCTCGTTCGAATCCGCGGGCGGGCAGCGGCCCGGCTCGCGCACAAGGTCCCGGCACGTGGTGCCCTCGAGGAACGCGTGCACGATTTCCGGTTGTGCCACGGCGGGGGAGCTCCGTGCGCGCTTGGAGAAGCGCCGTATGAATTCCCGCGCCGGTCGCCGGCTCGCGTGCGGGAGCGCGAGATCCCAAGAGTTCCCGTGGCGCACGTATGTGCCCCGGAAGTTGCCCACGAAGGTGTGGACTAGATCGTCCCGGTCGTGGATTTGGGCGCGGGCAAGTGCTCGAGCCATGTCCGGGCCGCGTCGCCCGGATGCAGGGGCAAGTTGCGGATGATCACTTCGTCGTTGGTGGCCCCGCCCAGCTGACAGGCCAGGCGGTAATCGTTGAGCCAAACACGAGGGTCCGTCTCCCCGTTGTATTTGGTGATCGTCGAGGGTTGACGGAAGCGCTGGGGGAACGCCGCCGTGCGGATCTCCCGGCTGAACACGCGGGTGCCCGGGGCTCCGGCGTTGGGGAGCGATCCTCACCGCTGTCGTAGCGTCCACCCCCTTCGAGGGTGGTAGCCCCCCGGCCGCTCGCGCGTCCGCCTTGCTTGGTGCGCCCGGCGTTGATGACGTTGCGGGCGTCGCCATCCGGCGCCTGCGCGTGTCGAGGAGGCGTTCCTTGGCCGGCGTGCGTCCCTCGGTCGGCGGGTCGACCCGCATGCACCGAGGGTTCGCCCCCGGTGCCGGATCATCACCCCGCGCGTCCCCCCCCCCGTTGGCGGATGCGTGAGGCCGAGCTTTCGGCCCGCCGGACGGCCGCTTGCTCAAGGAGGGTCCGCACCTCGCGGTGCATTTCTCGAGCCTCGGGGGTCGAGGGTGCCGGCATGGCGCGCGCGTAGTGTAGCGGCGGCGATGAGCTTTTGGCTCGCTCGCGGTGGAGTATCCGCGTGGTCGACGTTGGGGACGGGGTTGAGGCGGTCGCGGACTTGGACGGCCTAACTCCCGTGCGCGTTCGCCGCGCGCGGAGGGCCTCTCCCGCCATCGAGGCGCGGAGCGGCCGCACGGTCCGTACTCCTCTCCGCCGGCTTGGCCTCGAGCTCACGAGCTTGAGCCGGTACCGCGCGTCGACGTCGGCCCCGGCGGGTGCGCTTGGCCCCGCGGCCGGGCGCGTGGCAACCCCCCGGGGGCGGCGTGACTTCCCCATCTCCCCGCGCCCGCCGCACCGCGGCGTTTGCCGGGTCGTTGGTGATGACAGCGCGGCATTCCCGCGTGGGGTCGTAGCTCCCGGTGCTAGAGTCGTCGGAGCGGCCGAACCGCTGAGTCCGTGGCGTCGAGGAAGCGCCCGAACGCGGCCCGGGTCCGCACACCGGAGAAGTCCCACTCCGCGTACCCATGACGGTTGGCGGGTGGCATCGTGTCGACGGAGCCCGGGGACGACTCGTCCGCCGGCCGAAGCGCCGGGATCCCTAGCGACGAAGACGTGCCGACCGGGCGGAACCCCCGCGCATTGTCGTGTTGACGTTGGCGTTGTAGGCCGTAGTGGCGCCACGCGGCCCCGATGGGGACGCGCGGTCCCGAGACCGCACGCGGTCCCGCCGGGGGCGGTGGCGGTCGTCGTGACGGTGGGCGCACCGCGCCGAGCGGCGCGCGCTCGGCCTGCCGCCGCTCGGACCGCGCCCCGACGCGAGCGCGGCCGGAGCGGCGACGGCGACGCGGCGTCGACGGACCCGCGCATCCGTGCTCGCGGTACCCGCGCCGTGTCGTGCGTGCGGCGGTGACCGGAGCGGACCCGGCTGCCCGCCGCGCGCGCGCGGCTCTCCACGGTTGGTGAGGCGCATGAGATAGCCATTCCCCGTGGCACCGGAAGTTCAAGTCCCCGAAGCGGATCTCGAACCCGGCCGGAAGGGGGTCCGAGCTACCCATGTTGTAGCGGGTGCTACGGTACTCGGTGCGAATCACCATGGAGGGAGTCGGCGAAATGACCTTAGGCGCTCGCTTGCCCCACGGTGGGCGCCAACGTCGGTGCGGAATATGGTCCCGACACTAACCGGTAGATAGCGCCTAAGTTTATCCCTCTATGGTCGACGCCAAGCAACAAATGACACAAGGATTATCCTGGTTCCGCCGAGGGGGCCGTACGTCCAACGAAGTGGTGTGCTCGTGGCACTATATTGCTCGGCACCGGGGGTGCCCGTAGTGGGGCAAGTACAAGCAAGGTGGGAGAGGAAGCGTGGCTTCCAAGTCCCCGGTGAGTTCTTGGGGACGTTATGGGAGAATAAGAGAGTGAGTGCACAGTGTGTTGTGTTGAGCTGAACTCCTCTCGAACTCGTCCCCCCGCGGTCCGGGGGCTCGCCTCCCCTTTTATAGGCCAAGGGGGCGGCGAGTTACATGCACGCCGCGCTACCTAACTACGTGTAGGAGCGTGTCGTGCTACAGCGTAGAGCGGGCGATCGTCCGGATGATCCACGCCGCGCTCCGGCCATGATGGCCTCATCGCGTACCCGAACAGTGGCGGTTCGAGGGTAGGAGGTGGCAGATGGTGATGGCGTTCTCTGATAGGCTTCGAGGGAGGTGCGATGATGGCCCAGGTACGGGATACGGGAGCGGGCGAACGGCGTTCCTTCCCAATGAGCTCGCGGTGACGGAGTGGTTGCCGAGTGCTTGGGCGTGCCCCTCGTGGAGTCGGGCGTGCGCCCGCACGCGTGGGTACGGCGGCCGCGCGCGTTACGGTGGCCGGGATGGCCATCCACCGGCCTAGCGCCCCTCACCTAACCTGCAAGGTCACGGGAAAGTGGAATCGAGGGTGCGCCCGGCCCCCTTTCGAGGGTCGGGCGCGTTAGTCGTACAGCGGCGTGCGCACGGTGTCACGGGACTGACACCGGCCGTACCGCACAGTCCATCCCACGAGGCGGGGATGGGCTCCTTCCTCGGGGAGTTGGTGCGGCGGCACGGGGCGTGAGCCCCGGCGCATGATGGCGCCGTCCCGCGCGCGTCGGGCGTTAAATGCCCAAGTACGGGGCCGGCGCACGCGCGCGGGCGCCCGTGATCGTGGCGGGCCCCGGCCGAGGGCGGAGCGGACCCTCGAGCGAGGCGGGACTCGCTCGAGGGGGAGCGCGCCCTCGAGCGGGGCGGGGCCGCTCGAGGGAAGGGTCGCCCCTCGAGCGGGGCGGAACCCGTTCGAGGAGGGAGTCGCCCCTCGAACGGGGCGGGGCCCATTCGAGGAGGGGCGACCCCTCGGGCGAGGCGGAGCTCGCTCGAGGGGTCTTCCTAGGCGGGCCGCCTTGGTGGGCCTCCGAAGTCTGCCTTGCGTGGGCCGTGTCTGCCCGGGTTAGTTTCCTCGCATGGTTAGGCTTAGCTTATATGGATGCGGGAATTTAAGTAGGGGTTCCCCCATTGTTTGAGGGGACCCCTAGGGCGGTCCCCCGACAAGCAACAATTTATTCAAAACAGAATTGGAGCAACAAAATCCATCCATCAAATCCACAGTCAATCAATTGAAGATGAACTATTAAGGCATGTCTCCCTAATCCACCTTGACATGAATATATAGCAGATTGGGTGGACTACATTATAAACCTCTGTGATGCAATTCCCAATGACATTTTGTGGCCATCAGAATTAAAATATGCTAACAGGTCCAAAGCATAACTGTTGATCTGAGCATAGCAGAATTAAAGTATATGCTAACAGGTCCAAAGCATAATTGTTGATCTGGTACATTCAGAGCATAGTAGAATTAAAGTATGCTAACATCCTCGATGCTTTTCATGAATTTACAGTGCAAAAATTGTAGCACCAGTAACAAGAAAATGTATTTCAACAGTTCCAATAACTACATCTGTTAGCAACAATTTATTCACACATACTTGGGGCAACAAAATCCATCAATCAAAACCACAGTCAATCAATTAAAGATAAACTATCTAGGCATGTCTCCCTAATTAATCCACATTGACATGAATATATAGCAGATCGATTTTGGTGGCCGATGAGAGAGAGGGTGTTGGGGTTCAAGTAGGACAAACCTCTGTCGCGAATGAAGTAGTTGTTCTTGTGATGGTCGGAGGGGCCGGATCCACAGCGGCTCGTGGCCTGAGGCGGCTAGCCGGCTCGTCGTCGTGGCCGGGGACGACGTCAACGGATCCGCGTCAACCGTCTTTAGGTTGGCCGGACGTACATCCGCACGCCAGTAACCGCGTCCTGGTCACCATCGTCACGCAGGGAGCGGTGGGGCTGGAGAAGAGCAGGGCTGCGGCGGGGGAGAGAGCGGCGAAGGCGAGCGGGGCGACTGGCGGTGGCGGTGGGGAGAATGCGGGCATTGTGGATCTGTCTAGCGAGGAGCCGAATATGAACGACGCGTGTAACTGTGTTTAATGAAACTACTGGCGTGCCCTTGATGGCTCTGTGTAGCAATTGGAATTTCAAGGGCACTATAGTAAATATAAGTGGAAAATTTTGAGCAGCCCACGCACGGATTGCCTGCTAACGATGACGAGTGGGCCAGTGTCATAGGCGATGATGGTTAGTTAACCCGGATCGCCTTTGTTGGGAGTTGGGTCAGCGGATATCTTTTTTATATTGGTTGTTGACGCTGACGTGTGGGCCTGTCACAATTTTTTTGGAATGAAACTTGCTTCCCTGAATTATTGGAGCCCATAAAACAGCTCCTAAAAATCATAAAAATACGAACAATTCGTATTTGGACATTCAGTATTTGAATAAAATATCAACAGTCAAACTTGTGTGCCCAAAATTCATATATTTCGTTTTTACACCCTATGGTAATTATATAATAATTCTAATAACATAAAATTTGCTCTAAAAAATCTACAAATTGACTTGGCCACGTAATTTGGGTACCTAAACTTGTCTTCGAAATTTCAAGTGGTATCGATGAAGGAATAATATACTTGTGTACAAATGTCTTCATCTCTCACATAGTTTCCAGGAATGTTTGCTTCAACATTGAAGTTTTCCACACTTTGCAACATGTTCGAACTCATATGCATTTCAAAAATTAACAAAACCTTGTGTTCACCTTAAGCTTACGAAATGTAAAGTTCCATCACTAATGGTTGTGTAAAACAAATATTATTTGTATGTTGTACTTACAAAGAACGAAATAACACATATAAACATCACTCAACAAACAGAATATACACTAAATAATGAAATTAATGTCACACCCTGAAATTTCCAATTTCAGGATGTGAATAAAAAGAATAATTAAAACAACAATTTCTCATAATTTTAAAACTTTTCCAACATTTATTTTTCTTTACAGGAAATATAGTATAGGAAAAATCCTTGTTTGGTTTTCTGAATCAAATAAAAAGTCGTGAGTGTTGCATTCATGCCGATACATCTTGGTGCTTCTTGAGTGCAAAAGGTTTTAAAATGCGCTTAGGTGCTGTCCAAACCCTTCTGAGAATTTTTCGGACTTTTCTGGAATTAATTCTCACTCCTCGAGCTAATTCTATTTATTAGAAGGCTCTATAATCTTTTTCATGAGCTCCAAACACTTTATTTTGATAGCTCATGTCCCAACATGTCTCTAGGAATTTTCCTGGCATTTTTGGGAGTTTTAGAATATTTTCCGTGGCTTATTGATTTATCTAGATATTTCTGGATTTATCTTTGCACAGGAAAATATTTCGAAAAAAAACATTCCTATTCTACCTGGGCCGAGCCCGTAGGCTCGACCCGGTCCGCCGGCCACCCCGCCGTGCCCGCCGCAGCCCATCCGGGGCCCGGCGCCCAAGGCCGCCGCGGCCAACCTCTGCGTGCGCGCCAAGGCCGGCGCAGGCCTGCGCCCCTATTTAAGCCAAGGAGAGACCGGCGGCAACTTCATCCTTGACGAAGGCCTTTTGCCATCGTCAAGGATGAAGTTGCCACGTGAAGGCCGGAGGCTGAGCTGCCGTTCATCTATTCCTTGCATCCTGACCTCTGCTTGGACTCGGTGAAAACTCATCTGTTCCTTTTCCCTCAAGTTTCTCATCGGTGTTTCCAAGAGCTTCGTCAGGGGTCACGATGATCTGCCAACATCGATCTATTGCTGAAGGAGCATGTCCACGTGAAAGATCAAGCCATCCTCGTCCTTGTTGAATTCGGTCTCCGCCGCTGTCGAGTTCTACTTCTATCTGCTCGTTGCCGGCCATGATGTGGGTGAGAACTCCATCAATTTTCTTATCTCTTCCTTGGTTCCGTTTTTTTCTGTCGGTCTATGCCTCGTGTCTCCCTTACCTGATCGTCTATATACTTTCTCTGTGCCCACATGTGTGCTGCTGCATAATGTACATGATGTGCGTTATGTGTGTGCGAGTCGTGTATAGATCGCCGACAGGAAGCAAGCATCAGGAGTTCTTTACTATGGAGAGCTGTACTAGTTGTAGCTTGACTTCCAAAAGAAATTCACCGGCCGCTGCTGCTGTCCGCACTCTCCTCCGTTGTCTTGCCAAGACCGATCGTATGACTCCCCTGAAAAGCTATCCACCACCAGCCATTAATCTACACGACTGCATGCATGGTGAGCAATATTCTTACTAGCTTTTCCTCTTTTGTTTGCCGCTGGATGAGTTACGTGTGTAGCCATGTACAATCAATTTCTTTGCCATATTATTCTATTGCCTAAGCACTTTAATGATGTCATGCTTACATCATGCTTAAGTAATAATAATTCTCTTTATCTCACTACATGCACGGATGCACCACTAGCGTGCATGCGATGTGATCTTTAGCTAGCTGTTCTTTTTGTGTGCTGCCATGCAGTGCATGACACCATCATGTTTAATAGCTATCCTTTTATCCCATATCTTATTCCATTCAATTTCTATCGTCTTGTACGTTCTCTTAATCTTTTATTTTAATCTTTTCTTCTAATTAGTGTATTGTTTGCTTTGCATGTGTTGTGCCTCATGATTGATGCGAGTAGTATGAACGTCGTTCCGAAGTATTGAAGGATGAGGATATTCTGAGCAACGTCATTACTTTGGTTAAAGGCAAGTGTGTCCTTGATCTTGTCTTAAGAATTATACTTAATCACTCATTGCATTGCTTGCATTAATTTTGATGGGTTCCTATTAAGGATTACGACTAGTTTCTCTTTTACCATTGCCTTGCATAACTGGGTTGTTTAATTAATCTTGATGGTAGATCTTGCTTAGTTTGCTCAACTGGGTTGGTAATAAACAACATAGATTTTCTTTTACTTTATGTTCCAATGTGATGTGTGATGTTTAATATACAAGACCATATGTTTAATCGGAACATGGAGAACCACCCAGGAAAACAGTACAACCACAAGACATATGGCTCTGTCTTGGCTTAATAATTAGAGAACTAGGTGTTAGGTATGCTTTACCTGATAAGGGTTGGGGGCTGACGGTAGATGGCGTATGGACCTGCTCGGGCGTAGGTGTGGGCTTGGCTAAGACACAGTACTCGTCTGGGAGCTTTATACGCTGCACTGATCAGGTAACCTAGCGGGCAGCCTGCATCTGGCGATCTTTGTAACGGCCTCGTAGCGTCCCTACGCAATCACACCTCGGCAGTGTGGTATGATGCCTGATCAGCATCACGTGGTTGGGTCTAAAGCTCTTCGGAATTTTTACGCGACTTGTGGGTAAAGATGTACAACCTCTGCAGAGTGTAAAACTGACTAGTTAGCCGTGCCCACGGTCACGGGCGGCCTGGACCCTCACATGATAATTGAACTTGAAGATGGACTCAAATCGTGTTCTCTGGTTATGCTTGCCATATGCTTATGGTGTATCTTATCTATCTCTTTATGATAATTGTGGGTTGGTATAAACTTATACTTTATTATTAATCAGGTGCTAATAAAACTTGACCAACTAAAATTGCTTAAATGCTTATAGCCCAGTCCACTATAAAGCCTTTGCAATCATACCTTTTTCCACACTTGCTGAGTATGACAAGTGCTCACCCTTGCTATAAACAATGTTGCTCAGAAGGAGGAGGCTACTCTGAAGTCTTGTGAAGATGTTGCTAGTGCTAAGCGTACGCAACCCCCAGTCGACTGCCTGTGATGTTTGGAGCCTTCGTTTCCAGGATTAAGCGTAAACTCTGATAATCTTTCTCTTTCTTACGTGATACTGTTTCTGTATTCACTTATATGTCACTATATGCATGAAACTTGATCCTGGCATGCATATAGGTATGCACTTGGTTTCCTTCGGAAAATCGGGTGTGACAATTAATAAATAGATGTTGATGTTATAAGAATTTAGAAAAAAATATCAACTTTGGACTAATAACGACGAAGAAATACTTGTTACAACATTTGATTGCAGATTAAAATGGGAAATGGGAACTGTTCTTCATTTGAATAGAACTTGGCACCACAATCATTAGCGACGCGGGGCTGATAACCCGCGTCAGATTTGCTGCTCTCCCAAACTTTTGCACAGATAATTCGAGCATCATACAAAAGATAATCTACTATTGATTTCCTATTCTCTGTGCGAACTTCACCATTTCGCAGTGCAGCCTACAGTCTTCGCTGCAAAACAAAGAAATTCGAAGCCATCCTTTTTCCACACCGCAGCCGCCGCCGGTGCCTGCGCACGACTGATCGCCGTGCACCTGTGCCGGAGGTGGCAGTGGTTCACCCCAAATGCGCCAAGTCGAGTAGTGGAGCGCACGTGCGGCCTTCTCGCGCAAAGGTAGACACCCCTCGTTGCTCAGCCATCTCGGCGACGCCGTACTGCCGCCGCCCGCGACTCGCCTCATGTACCCCTTTGTGGTGTCGTCGGTGGCGGCACCGCCATTGTCTCTGTAGAGCAAGATGGCGTATAGATAGGCTGCCGCATCATGCCCACCCTCAGTGGCGTGCCGGAGATCATTGTATCCCCTGTGTTCGATGAAGAAGGCTTTGATTCCGGAGAAGAAACAAGCGTCCGGATTCCCGAGACCGCTCAGCATAGCAAGGAATGCTTTGTAAGCGGAGGGGTTCCACACCCAAGAAACCTCATCTCGTATCCCCTCTATCGACAAACGCCGACCGACGTCGCCGTGGTCGCACACGCGGTGCATGGTCGAGCAAGTACCGCGTAGGCTGCGGAGGTCAGCCAAGGGCCGCTCCGAGGTCGCACCGACGCGCGCCGCAATCTCAATGCAGAGGTTTTGAGGGAGACCCAGCAGCAGCGATGACGGCTGGTGCCGCGTGCTTCTTCCCGGCATGCTATCCATCTCCGGCGGGGAATGGTGATGATGAGGAGTAGGTAGTTACTGTTTTTCGCGGGTAGATATGAAGGGGCAGGGGATCTAATTGTTTTGGAAGGAGAAGATATAGGAGATTTGTTTCCAAACACGGTTAAAGTATGCAATGGAGATGACGTTTCGTTACCCCGCGTATCTTTTAATTCTCCATTGGAAACGACGTTTGGCTAATCCGCGTAGAGATGTTGTTTCGTTACCCCGCGTACATTTAATTCTACATTGGAATCGCTACCTCTGCAGCTCTGTTCTCATCCATTCACTGGCAACAGTTTCGCCATTGACCTTCTTGGGACGGAACCTCTTCCCGTTTCCTGTGCTCTTGATCTTATCCCTTCCTCTCTTTTTTTGGAGATGATGACTACATTGGATGTTTGGATGGTGGTGTTAGTGTTACACCAAAACTAACACTTTGGAGCCAAACACATGTGTTAATTTGGAGGTGTTAAAAACTACCACTAACAGTAATACTAACATCTACCATCCAAACACGACCATTGGAGATGATGTTTGCTTACTCCGTGTATCATTTAATTCTGCATTGCATACTCGACTAGTACTCTCTCCCTAAACCGACTTGTAACCCTGCCTCCCGGACTATATAAGGCGAGGCAGGGACCCCTCTCTTGATCATCTCATCTCACGACGTAAGATTGAATCATCTTGTAATCGTACCCAATCAATCCAGAGCTATGCAGCATACAGGATGTAGGGTATTACGCACCTCGCGGCCCGAACCTGTCTAAATTGTGTGCCACGTGTCTCTTCCTTCGAGTTACCGATCTCGGCTAGGCCACATTCATCTACTTCGAGTACTCCCCTTAGTAGGTTGCCTGTTTAAAACACCGACAGCTGGCGCGCCAAGTAGGGGATCTCGCCCGAGATCACATGGCGAACTCGACGGCTCCTATCTACATCAAGCCAACCATCGCCTTCAACCGCGGCGACACCTTCGTCTTCGGCACCTGGGTCTGCACTGCTGACGGCGCTAGATCCTTCCAACGCCGCCTCACCATGCCGCCCAACCCGGAGACCGGCTTCGTGACCCTTCCCGAAGTAGTCACGGGCGAACTCGCCGGCAAATTCGGCGAAATTTCGCTTTTCGACCAACACGCCGACTTCGAGCTCGGATCCGTTTCCAACTCGAACTTGACGTCCCCGTGGGCTTCCGTGTGCGAGCCGGCTGCTCAGCCATCGCATGTGGTCTCCCCACCCCGTGAGAGATCCACGCGTGGTCCCCGCAACCTCTGCAGGGCCCGCACGGAGGCTCCCTCTACACGCCGGGCTGGCAAGGAGCCCGTACCTGAGTACAACTCGGACTCTGACACCACCCCCGGCCACGCTTCGGACTCCAATCCCCTCTCCAGCTTCTACTCAGACTCCGCGTACGAGTTCGACTTCGGGTCGGACCCTGAGGATCCCGAGTCCGAAGACAACACTACTGAGCAACCCTTATCAGGGCCGGCTTCCGGGCTGGTTATAACGTCCACACCGGCCGGGAGATTCATCTACTGGCCAGACCGCAAGCCCGCCGACCTGATAAGCGGGGACTCACGCTACATCGCCTACCTCGACTCACTCCCGTTCCAGGAGGGAACACCACTCGCTCGAGCTGAGGAGTACACTCCAACTGAGGTGGCGAGCTCCGACTCCAGTCTTGGCAACCCCGATCGCCAAGTCTTCATGGCTGCTGGCGACACGCCAGGAACTTCGGGGACGGCACCTGACAAGTACCTTGAAGACATCTCCGCAGACAAGCTGTCTGCTGAAGCACCCGCGGACGAGACCGACGCCAACCGGGACGCTCAACGTGAGCGCAACCGAAGACGGAATGAACGGCGTCGGCATCTCCGAGACAGCTTACCCATCCGCAACCTCGCGGAGGCCCTCGAACAAGTCGAGAGCAGGGTACACACCACCCCCGAGCAATGCCTCATGTCGATCACAGCGATCGCACGCAAAGCTCAGGGGATACGCGCTGGAGAAGTCATCGCCAAGCTCGCAGAAGACGCTTACTTCATGCGGGTCGACAACGAGTCAACCTGACCTCCTCTCGCCGAGAACCGCGACAACGAAGCTACAAGTCGTAGCGCAGACCTCGGCCGCAACCGTACTCGAGCTGAGCTGCCGGCTCAGCCCAACCGTACTCGCGCAAACGCCGGCGGACCCTCACAGGGTGGCAACAACAATCGTGAGATCATCCCTCACCGTGACCCTAGCGGCGGCGGTCGTGACCCCAGCGGCGGCGGCAGTGATGGCGGAAACTCCAACCATGGGGCCAACAGGAGGGCCGGCGGCGGAGGCGGTCGCGGTGGTCGAGACCACGTGAACAGCCACGCCTCCGGAGCCTCACAGGGTGGCTACGATGCCTGCCAGAAGATTGAAGAACTGCGGCGGAAGAAGTCCGCCACCGCAGGCAACAACGACGGCTTCCCCGCCTTCTCTCCTCGGCTTCGCAACTTGCTCCTCCCGGACAAGTTTAAACCTTTGGGGATCACCAAGTACGACGCGAAGCAGGATCCCACCAGTGGCTCAGGTGCTACGCCCTCTCCATCGAGAACGCTGGCGGCAACAACGACACCAAGTGCCTCTACTTCCCCTTCTGCCTGGACCAAGCCCCGCTCACATGGCTCGAGTCGCTAGACAAGCACTCGATCGACAAGTGGGACCAGCTGAAGGAGCAGTTCACCAGCAACTTCGCGGGTGCCATGGGCCGATCAGGTACTCGCATGGACCTGGCTATGGTGAAGCAGGAACAAGGCCTCCGCAAGTACATGCGCCGCTTCTTCGACAAGCGTGCCACCGTATTCGACGTCACCGACAAGGAGGTCACCGACCTCTTCCAAGACAGCCTCTACCACCGTCGCACCTTCGAAGACTTCGGTCGCCGCCGCCCCAAGTCCATCCCCCACCTCAAGGACATGATCACGTCCTGGCAGATGAAGATGACAAAGTTAACGCCAAGTACGATGCCATTCGTGGCAAGAGCAGGCAGAACACGGGCAGCGGCAGCAGCAACAACGGGAACCAAGGCGGTCGCAACAACAACAACTACTCGGGTCCCAACCGCAAGCGCAAGCCAGACAACACTATCGCGGCTATCCAGCGCCCTGCGAAGGAGAACTCGAAGAAGACCTCTGGCGGCTTCAAAGACTTGCTGAAAGAGAAGTGCCCGTGGCATCTGGACGGCAACCACACCACCGAGCAGTGCTACCAACTCAGGCGAGCATTCAAGAGTACTCCAGAGCCACCGCACCCTCATGACAAGAAAGGCAAGAAGAAGAACGACGGAGGCAATGACGACTTCCAGGAACCCGACAAGACTGTCAATGTCCTCTTCAGCGGACTACCCAGCAGACGGGAACAAAAGGCTACTCGTCGAGAAGTCATGAGCATTGAACCAGCGGTTCCGACCCCTCTCAGGAGGTCGGAGGTACCCATTACCTTCTCCCGCGCGGATCAATGGACCGGCTTCTTCGAACCAGGGCGTTTCCCTCTCGTCCTGAAGCCGGTGGTCGCGGGCTCCAGGCTCAACAAGGTCCTCATCGACGGTGGAAGCGGGCTCAACGTCCCTTTCACCAAGACCTTGAAGGAGATGGGGCTCGACATCACACACATGCTCACCAAGGGCTCTTCGCCCTTCTACGGCATCGTCCCCGGGAACGCGGCTATCCCACTGGGCTCAGTGGTCCTGCCAGTTACCTTTGGGGAATCTCGGGACAACTACCATACCGAGTATGTCAAGTTTGAGGTCGCGGACTTCGAGACGTCCTACCATGCAATCCTCGGCAGACCGGCCATCGCCAAGTTCATGGTGGTACCCCACTACACCTACTTGGTACTCAAGATGCCAAGCCCAGCTGGTGTACTCTCACTGCAAGGGGACTTGAAGATCTCGCACGACTGCGACACGGAAGCTGTGGAGATCGCCTCCACAAATCAAGTACCCAACGCAATGATGGAGGTCCATGCGGCGTCGAAGAAGCTTGCCCCAAGTGAACTCGACATCCCAGAGAAGTCAGACAAAGCTAACAAGCCTCAGCCAGCTGAGGAGGTTCTGGTCAAAACAATTGACCTCGGGATAGGTGACAGCAGCAAGACCACCACCATCGGGGCGGGTGTCGACCCTAAATAGGAAGACGCGCTCATCAACTTCCTCCGGGCTAACCGCGACATCTTCGCGTGGAAGCCAGTGGACATGCCAGGGGTGCCCAGGGAGTTGATCGAGCATTGCCTCAACGTCGATCCTAAAGACTAGGAGAAGACTGCGTTCATCACCCCGTTTGGCGCGTACTGCTACATGACCATGCCCTTTGGGTTGAAGAATGACGGCGCCACATATCAACGAGCTATCCAGGCCTGCTTCAAGAGGCAATTCAACAAGAACGTCGAAGCCTACGTGGATGACGTGGTCGTCAAGACCACAAACTCCAGTACCCTCATCGACGATCTTGAAGAGACTTTCGCATCCCTGCGCGAGTACCGCTGGAAGCTCAACCCGAACAAGTGCGTCTTCAGCGTACCTTCGGGCAAACTACTCGGCTTCATCATCAGCCACCGCGACATCGAAGCCAATCCCGAGAAGATCTCCGCCATCACCAGCATGAAAGCTCCCACGTCCCTCAAAGACGTCCAGAAGCTGACCGCGTGCATGGCGGCCCTGAACAGATTTATCTTGAAGCTTGGAGAACGGGGGCTCCCCTTCTTCAAACTACTCAAACACCAGGAGAAGTTCGTGTGGACTCCAGAGGCGGACCAAGCCCTTGCCCAGCTCAAGGACTTCCTATCGAAGCCACCAGTCCTCACGGCTCCTCGCAAAGGCGAGCAGCTACTGCTCTACCTCGCTGCGACTACTCACGTGGTCAGTACTGCCATCATCGTCGAGCGGCAGGAAGACGGCCACGCCTACCCAGTCCAGCGACCAGTCTACTTCGTCAGCGAGGTCCTGTCAGAATCTAAGACACGCTACCAGCTCCGTACGTAGGCTTCGTACGCGGTGCTCATCACCTCGCGGAAGCTACGACACTACTTCCAGGAGTACTCGATCTCCGTCGTCACCGACTACCCGCTCGGCGACATCCTGCGGAACCAAGATGCTACTGGAAGAATCTCCAAGTGGGCAGTCGAACTCAGCGCCCTCAACATCGACTTAAAGCCATGCACAGCCATCAAGTCGCAGGCTCTAGTCGACTTCATGGCAGAGTGGCGGGAGAATTAGCTACCCACTCCAAACGAGCGACCAGAGCACTGGGTGATGTACTTCGACGGCTCACTCAACCTCGAGGGCGCGAGTGCGGGAGTACTCTTGATCTCTCCAACGAGCAAACAACTCAAGTGCGTCCCGCAAATCTTTTGGAAGGTCTCAAACAACGAAGCTGAGTACGAAGCTCTCCTACACGGGCTCCGCCTCACGGCTTCACTGGGCATCAAGCGGCTACTAGTCTAAGGCGAATCCGCAGTGGTCATCAACCAAGTCAACAAGTCCTGGGACCGCAACAAGGAGAACATGGACGCCTACTGCCTAGAAGTCTGCAAGCTCGAGAACAAGTTCTATGCTCTCGAGTTCCACCACATCGTCCGCGACAACAACGTTGCAGCGGACATCCTGTCGAAGCTCGGCTCTACCCGCGCTCAAGTACCAGCGGGTGTCTTCGTCCACGAGCTTCACGCGCCATCCATCCCGGAGCCGGCGCCACCGACCATTGTCCCAGCGCATCCCCCAGGTCGCCAGGAGGTCATGATGATCGACGTGGACTGGAGGCAACCCTTCATCGACTACCTCAGCAAGCAGAAGGTTCCCTCGGACAAGAACTTGGCCGAGCAGCTCATCCGCCGCGCCAAGTCCTACGTCCTCGTCGGAGACAAGCTCTACAGGTGGGGTGCATCTTCCGTTGTACTCATGAAGTGCGTCCCCAGACAAGAAGGCAAGGACATCTTGGAGGAGATCCACAAGGGCGTCTCGCGGCAACCACGCGTCCTCTCGCACGCCGGTCGGCAAGGCCTTCGACGAGCTTTCTATTGGCCCACGGCTGCTCGGGCAACGCCGAAGAACTCGTCGAAGGTGCCAAGGGTGCCGCATTTCGCCAAGCAACAACATGTCCCGGCCTACAAGCTAGTCACCATACCGCCAACCTGGCCTTTCGCCTGCTGGGGGCTCGACATGATTAGGCCTCTACCAACTGCGCTAGGTGGATTCAACAGAGTATTGGTGTCCATCAACAAGTTCACCAAGTGGATCGAGGTCAAGCCGGTCACATGCCCCAAGGCTGACAGAGTACTCGACTTCCTGGATGAACTCGTGCATCGCTACAGACTACCCCATCGCATCATCACAGATCTGGGCTCCAACTTCAACAATCACCAGTTCTGGGAGTACTGCGAGAACAACGGGATCGACGTCCAATACGTCTCAGTTTCCCATCCTCGGGCCAACGGACAAGTCGAGCGCGCCAACGGTATGGTGCTCGACGCTCTCAAGAAGTGGCTACACGACGCTGCTAACTCTAAGGGAGGCAAGTGGATCAAGGAACTACCCAATGCACTCTGGGGGCTACATACTCAGCCCTCCAAGCCAACAGGGCAATCTCCATACTTCCTGGTCTACGGCTCCGAAGCAATCCTCCCTGCTGATGTCATATGGGATTCACCAGCAGTGGAACACTACGACGAAGGCGTCTCTGAAGACAGCAGACGAGTTGACATCGATGGGCTCGAAGAAGTTCGTTGCGCCGCCCTCGTCCAATCAGCAAGGTACCTGGAGGGTATCCGACGCTACCACGATCGCAACGTCAAGGAGCGCTCCTTCAACGTTGGTGATCTCGTCCTCCGTCGCATCCAGAACACGGAAGGACTTCACAAGCTCAGCTCGCCCTGGGAAGGTCCCTTCATAGTGGCAAAGGTGACCGGACTGGGCTCCTACCGCCTCCAGACACTTGAAGGCGAAGACGTCAACAACTCGTGGAACGTCGATCAACTCTGTCGGTTCTACGCCTAGTCTACACGACTACCCTGGGGCTCAAGTCTACACGACTACACCAAGACCTTTACCCACTCTGTAGAGGTTTGCACATTTTACCCATAGCTCGCATAAAAGCTTCGAAGAACTTTAAACCCAACCATGCGATGCTGGCCAAGCACCATAGCACACTTCTGAGGTGTGATTGCATATGGACGTTACGAAGCCCTTACAAAGGTATGCAAAAGAATAACAACCCGCATAGTTACGGATCAAGGCGGATCATAACACTACAAGAAATCAACCCTTTGCCAACACCTATATATGGTTGCAATATGGCTGTTTTGGTTGCATCTGGAATCAGTTGCATCGAAGTGAGGTGGTCGATAAATGGTTGCAATTGGAACGGTGCAATAGCCTGAGGTAACCGTAAGATGATGTGTTGCAATAGAGTTTGTTAATGCAATGACCAAAAAACCCTATTGCAACCAATAGTTGGTTGCTACAAATAATATTGCAACGCAAAAGAAGCCTAATGCAACCTATACTAGGTTGTAATAACAAATATGGCAACGAACAAAAAAGGAAATGCAACCATTTTTTGGTTGCAAGAGTAAATATTGCAACGACTTTATTGGTTGTCTCAGGTTTTATTGTGACCAAACGCTAGGATGCAATAGGTCAAGATTGCCATGACCAAATGTGTTGCAAAAGAAAAGTATTGCCACCCCAAAGATACGTAGGCATATAGTCTTATTCCCACGAATTTTGATCCATTGCATTAAATTGCTTTTGCAACAAATCAGATATGGTGGCAATAGCTGATATGTTAATGCAACGAACTAGTCTGCGAGGTATTATACATATGTTGCAACGAATTTGTGTGGGTTGTAATAGAGGTTAGATGCAACAAACAATGGTTTGTGGCAATAGATGTTATGATAAAGCAACACTTAAAGTTCGTAGCAATAATGCATATTGCAACCAAAATGAATGGTTGCCTATTATTCTGTCGCGACGCGGCGAATTTGAATAGTAGTTTACAAAGCAATTGCACAACATGCACATAACATTTAATAACTGAGTAATTCTTTATTTAAGATTGTCTCATAACATAGTAACAGGGAATGACCAGAATTCGTCTTGAGTGAACATGACCACAAGTAAAAAAATAAAGACATCACATTTAACTAAGTTCACAACACTGTTTAGCATATAATAAATGGATCTAAAAATTAGTTCCCTGGTTGCTTCATTGCCCATCAGCTTCTCGTACATCAATCTTGTTGGTCGCCCATCAACAGTAATCCATGGTTGCTTTCTCTAATTGTTTTGGCTGTCTGAGTTTCTCTGCGAATCATGAAAGCATATATGATTAAATTAGCATACACCAGATTAGTTGGTATAAAAAAGATAATAGAAAAGGATGCACATTTCAAGTAACTCTAGCATCACATTTGGATAATAAAAAAGGATGCATCGGATTAGTAAGTACATATTCCTATTAAAAACGTGCTCGTTCACCGAAGATATTAATTATATGACAATCCAATGGTACACAAAAAGATGTAATGTAGTTTATTTATTCCCACACATTAAACAAAACCAAGCAGAACAACAAAAAATTAATATGCTTGCATCATACACCGATTAGTTGTTCAATAGTATTAAATGTCTAGTTTAACTATACTTAGTAAATTAATTGGATAACATTAGTTATCTTTTTACTTGAGGGCATACAGAACACAAGGCATAGGCATAAATAATAAATTACTTGGTAAACATGAGGTGCAGATTTTGTTATGACGTTATTCATATCTGTTGATTCTTTTTCTGATTACGAGTCCTCAATAGCTGATTGGAAGTAACAAAACTAATCGTTGATCCTGGAGCAACATTAGTTTTTGAGAAAATATTCCTATCTGAGCTACTATTAGTTTTTATGGTCTCAGGTGGTACAATATCCTTTTCTGTTGTCATCACACTTGGTGGTTCAGGAGTCTGCCACAGAGAAAATTTGGTGTAAACATAATGCTAAAATTTTTGAAGCATGTATGTGCATCAGCCTTTCCAACAGAAATACCTTTGCAGGTTCAGCTTCTACACGTGGTGGTGTCATGAACTCCTGCGAAGTAGGTCCATTTGACTCATGTGTGGCGATCATGGTTCCAGACATAGCCTGTGGAGGAAATGGAGAGAGAAATTATAGCAATTATGGTCTGAAACAATAGTTCAAACACGGTTGAAATGGGTACCTGTTGCAAAAGCTGACGGAATTCTTCCCTCATATCATCCATTTGTTTCTTACTTTCTTCCTTATCTTTTTCCCTTGCTGAAATTACATTTGCAAGGCTTTGTTTCAGTTCTCGTACCTCTTCTTGGTGCTGCAATCTTTCTTCCCCGGGCATCCAATTCAGCACGTGTTGCATCTTCTTCCCTTTGTTTCAGTAGTGCTCTTCGTGTTGGATATTTCGCCATGTACCCACGACCATGTGTCTTGTATGATTTTATTCCAAGAGTCTTTGAATAGTTGACCGAAAAAAGCCGAGTTCTCCTCCTCAGCCGTAAGGGAAGGCCTATCCTTACCTTTTTCTGCATTGCTAACTTCGATGGAAGCTTTTTCCTAGGTGTGACATGTCGAATAAATTAGGAGGATGCGAGATTAAACATATACAATTAACAGGAGAAAAATATTGTAAATGTAATGATGCAAACATAATCACTCACATATACATCCCTAGCTTCATCACTTGTCCATTCTCCATTCTTGTTGACGTGAGTAGTCATCCAAAGTTGCAGATCAGTCGGTTGTTGACCATTGGCACGGTTTGTCTAAGGTTCCGAAAATGTAGCATTAGGTGATGACACTATATATCATAAAGTAAAAAGCAAATTAGTTAATATAGTTATAACCTGTTCATATCGAATTTGGGAATATGGTTTTGCTCCCATCACATGCTTAGTCTTTTGCTTCTTCCTGACTCCTGAATTTTTTGTACTAATTTTCTGCAAAAGGAGTATGAGGAAAACGTTGATAATTGCATAACAAACTGGAATTAACAACAAAATTTGTTTGAAACGAACATGAAAGCTGTCAGATCCAAAGTACTGGATCAGGTAGTACCACTCCACAATGTCTAAGTCCTCAGGCTTATGCTTCATATGTTCTGCATCAGTGGAGTATGCCTTGTATGTAGAACTAAATGAAGATCTCCATCCTTTGTACCTCTCTTCCGCTATTGTCAGTATCTTTTCAGTAGCATCTTCAACATTGTCTAAGTTCCAAAATTTCTGTTTCAATGCGAATGACAAATATATCAATACAGTAGAGGAAATGAATTAATTAGATGTGGCTACAGCTCATAATTTACTTACCATCATGTCGTCAACTATTGAATCTTTTACAACTTCCCTTACTTTCTTCCAAGATTTGACTCATATAAGTGGAGTTTTTTTCCTAGTGAACACTACAATCTCATCCACAAATGTACGGCTATTCTCACCACAGACTCCTCCCATCAAGGCATCGAACTGAATTTGTAATTTCTGAGTTCCGCTCCTGACTCTCTTTGTTGTTGCTTTGTAACCTTTGACAACTCCACGTCGACGGGTTTTGGATGCACCTAATGGCCATTTGAGACAAATATAACATGCATTATTGGCGAAATATGTTAGAATGTACATTTCAAAAGTTAAGGAGAAATGCAAATACCATTCCTTTCTTTTGGCTGTCTTGCATGACTTGGCCTATTATTATTGATTGATGTCCTCTTTTCATGATTTTCCCCACCCTCCTCACCTTCAGACCTATCATTATTTGTTTCGACTCTTCTTGTAGTAATGATACTACACACAAGACAAGAAAAGCATACATCAAATAATTTATGAAAGAACAATTATTTCTTTATGTGAGCAAAGTAATTTACTTACACATATGGCGACGCCGTCCTGTGTGCCTGAGCCATTCCTTGTATGTATCGATTGTTTCATTCCTAAAGTCATCCCTTAAGTCTGTGAATCATGATCCCCCATGTGCTAGTGTCAAAACAACTTAATACCCGATCCTAATAAATTTATTAAGATATGGAAAAAATGAGTGTACCTATTTACGGGTCTTCCTCTTTAATTTTAAGTAACCAAACCTTGTAGGCATCTAGTTGTTGATCCGTACTAGTTTCATCATTTCTTTTCTCCCCCCCCGTTGTTTAATTGGCGTTATGCTTACAGTATCCTGAAGTTGGGCCTCCTTTGACATTATCAACCTGATATAATGTTAATCTGGAATTTAATTTTGGTGAACATGGCCATGCAGCAGCTACTCATGTATAAACTGGAATTTAATATGGTGGAACATGGGCATGCGAGCCTAGTCATGTAGGACGAGTGAATAAAGAAGTGCATAAGTAACTCGATTTCCTTTTCCTTGGCATTGTCATGTAGCATTTGTTTTGCGTCTTTGGGAAAAATCAATGGGCTCAATTGTAGCTACATCTACTCCGCAACGCTTCTTGTAGTATAAATAGTCCCTTGATGCATAGCCAAACTGTTCCTTGAAACATATCAGGTTAGGATAAGTTAGATTAACTCTATCGATTTTACATTCAATAAAATCATCATCCTCGTCTGTTGACGGTGAAAATCCGTCATCCTAGCCATGAGTTTACCTTCGGTGTTGACATGAGTTTTGTATCTTATTCATTGGTACTAACCCCCGTGGTATAACAAGTTCACTTGTGCATGTCGGTTTTGGAGTTATGTGTTTATGCAGGGTTTTAACGTTGAAAGCAAGACTTCCGGGATAAGTTCATTAAGCACCTCATGACAAGACTGTTGACGGATAAAAGACGTATCCCTCTACGATCCGCAAGCGTACGGACCCCACACCTTTCTCACCACGGGATTCCCAAGGTTCTTGTCAATCCGCGGAGCAAGGGGATTACAAGCGTTCGATCAACAACGACACACTAGCTACTAAAACCCTAACTATATTATACTAGAAAACAACTAAACTACACTAGAGAGAATGATAAACGATCAAGGAAGAAGACACTCGCCCATGGGTCTACGATACTAGAGCATGCAATCGCTTAAAGACATGAAAACCAATCTAATCTATCGGGGATGTGACCACGGTTTCGCCCTTTCCCTCCTCTCGTACTGTCACTACGCGAAGGTATTCATGACTAGACCTTTGATGGCCACGGCGTATTGAATGGATCCAAGGAAGCATTGAGGCCTTACTCCCTTTACGGCATGGTTGCAAACCTTAAGCATGAAAGTATATTCAACACAAGATGATAGATAGATAATCCGACAAAGTGCGATTACATCTCATAATCGATTACAACCCATGGACGAATGAGAAGATTACCCCATCAAGGTGCTGATCATGGCACCGTTGATCATGGTTTCCCTTCCGCCGGTGTCTTCCTTCTTCTCCACGAGAGGGTGCTTCCTTCGAGGTGGTTGATCTCCCGCCGGAGATCCTCCTCCTCTCTCTCTAGCTTGAGGATGGCCCTCTCGGTGCGAATTCTTCCTCTCCTTTGTGTTGGCGGCGCGTCGGGGGTTTTAGGGTCGAAGATCCTTCGAGGGCAAGGAAGACGGGACCGAACCGGTGGCCCGAAGTGGGCCGGGCCGGCCCGCCCGGGCCGGCCGGCCCAGCCCGGTTCGGCCCGGTTCGGTCGCCCTTTTTGCTCCGTGGGTCCTCGTGCACTTATCTACTTTGCCCCCTCCACTTGCATGATTTTTACGCCGTCATCCTCACGATCAAGATGGAGGCTCTCTTTGCATGAAGTTTGATCTTTTACGCTTCAATCCCCGGGGTGTTCCTCATAGCACTTCGGTCCTCACCACCATTGGAAGTAATTTCAGCGAGCTCATGAACACGAACAAGACTCCATGAATGCTCCTTTGAACTTATTGCGAATCCGTCCTTTATGTCCATGTTTTCCTACATAAACATAACACTTCCAAATGCATGCACAAAGATGAACTTGTTATATGATTAGTGTGCCTAATGGCGGGTTAGTTCCATAATCAAATCCAAACCAAAGTGTAATGATCATGCTAGGTGCACCAAAATACACCGTCAACAAAGACTTTGAAGCCCGATATAAGTCAAGCAATGAAGTGAACATGACTCCAAGAGCCCAAGGACCAAGCCCGAGAAGATGATAAACTCCGAGGACCGAACCCCGAAAAAAAGTCTTCCGAATCTTGCAAGACAAGGAGTTGAGTCCAATTCGGAGAGAAACCGGCGTCAAGGGCCCACATGCAAAAGGGGAGAACATCTAGAAGACGTGGGAAGCAACACCGGCGAAGCGGCCGCGGGATGGGCCGACCAGGCCCGGCCGGCCGGCCCGGCCGGCCGGCCCGGCCCAATTCGGGGCCCAATCGGCCTCTCCTTTGACCTAATTGCTTCTCGGGCTATAAATAGCCCCCCCGACCGAGAGCCACGCGGAACCGAAGTCGTAATCCGCCGCCGAGGAGTAGAGAAGCTTGAGGGACACCATCTCGAAGATGAGGGTCGTGCTAGTTGTCTAGGGTTTCCCTAGCCGACGTGGGAACCTTGCATGGAAGACCACGTCGGAGCTCGGAGCGAGGATCAAGATCGAGGGAGGGCCCCGGTGGTGATCTTGTTCATGTAATCATTCATGGTGAAGTTTGTAAGTGAATCCGATTTCTAGCGATTAAGTGCCTTCTCGATGATTTTGTTTTCTTCTTGGTTTTGCTTCTTCTACGATCTAGTTTGCAGCTAGATTACATAGGGTGCTCTTGTAGCCGCGGTGGCTAGAGGTGCATACCGGACCGGCCAAGTGATTTCAACTTGTTCTATCGAACTCGCCCTAAGCTCCCCGCATGAATAGGGATACGTTGTGACGAACGGGGGTCTCGAAAGGCGGATGTTTTCGGAGTCGGATGGGAAGGCCACGATTTAAAGATGCTTTTAATGAGATTCGCTTTGCTATCTTCATCTATCTTGTTTGGAGCTACAACATGAGCATGATCTAGATTCTCTAGATTGGTTATCTTTTGCTTTCTCTTACTACCTCTTTAGTAGATTAGATTAGATTCGTTTTCTTTATGAGTTAATAGATTAGATGCAACTTACCTTCATAAGATAGCTTACCTTGCTTTACTAGATTGAATCCTTGCGTTGCACATTGTTCCACGGATTCGATACCTTGGGTTCACCACTCGAGGGAAGAAGGGTCCCTTGACTACGACGGGAGACTTGTCCGCTTGCAAGTCACAAACGAACTTTGATACAACTATTAACCGTCAACAAGCCCCTTTTTTCCGGCGCCGTTGCCGGGAACAAGCAATCAAGATCCGATCTAGTATCGCTTATCTTTCAGCTTTTTCTTTTGATTTTCTTTTGCATCTCTTATGTTTGATCATCCCCAAAAAGAAAAAAAAAATCAATCTAATCTAGTTTTGATTACCTAATTTTTCTTTTGTTAGATTTTTGTTTTATTGCTAACCCTAACCGGAGATGGTTGGCTACCTCTCCAAGAAACCCAAACTTTTTTGTGGATGATCCAGGAAAACTTTACAGGCAAAGGTGACGTGCAACACAAGCTAAAGGGTTGGAAACCCTAGATCCAAAGTCGAAGGACCGTCAAAATCTCCAAGGGAATCACCACCTCCAAGTCCAAAGGAAGATCAACCTCAACCACCGGAGCGCTACGCACCCCGGACATCGTTGATCTACCTATCATAAACCTTCAAGACGCCGGGAGGCCGTTCAAGATCAAGGTCTCAACTATCCGCATGACGATTGCGAGAGCTGAATGCATACGAGCCGGATTCCTTGGGTGGCATATCGGTTCACTTAAGAGGAGGATGGAGAAGATGGAGATGGAGAAAGAAGCTCAACACCTAAAGGCCACCAAAGCAAGATCCACATGCAAGGAGTGTGAAGTGTTCATCGTGATGAAGATGCTAGACGCAAGTGGGACAACTTGCCGGGCGCCCGATGGGTAACAAAGAAGAATATCCGAGACAACTCCAAGGTCCCAAGACGGCGAAGGCTACTCAAACTCATTCGGGAGAGATGAAGGATCACACTAGAGACCATGAAGATCACAACCGAAGACCGGAGTTCGAGATGCCGAGCCACAAGGAAGTTGTTGCATCCGTCAAGACCAAAGGACAAAGCCGACTCGTGATGACCAAAAAAAATGACTAAGCCAAAGTGGGTACCCAAGATTGCAACGCCCGCAAAGAGCGTTGATCCGGAGTAATCAAGTGAATAAGTCTAGCCATGGACTATAAACGAAGCGCTAGGCGGGGAGGCAACCCGTTTCGTCGAGTCGAGAATAAGCTACGGGAGGACAACCCGTTCAGTTTTGAATTTTACTACGCAAAACATTAGACTTAGAATGGTTGAACAATATTAGAGACATAATTCTTGGTTGAATATTTTGCTTGATCATAAACCCTTTACATGAACCATCCTATGTGATTGTTTGCCTCTTTTTCGAGAAACCACAACCAAAAAAAAATTTCAGAACCTAACTCAACCCTACACCCTCATTATGGTGCTGTGGTTGACTTGTTTTTCATGCTAAAAACACAAGAGTAGAGCCACGACTTGTATCTAGATGTTATTTAAATTTCAGCATGTGGTGGGACTCGCGTGAACCTAGAATCTTGATTTTTGGTTGGTTTAAAAATCCATATCCTTGGTTTCTCTAAGATTAGAATTTTTCTAAGCCTCACTTAATTTTATTTCATTCAAAATCTCTCTCATCTAATCAAAATTAGGACCTAAACCTTTGCCCCCATGATCAAACCGGGAAAAGCTTGCTCTCAACTAATGAAGGCAAACTATACCGGTGAGACCGAAATCGACGTAGTCGAAAAATATTTTCGACTTACATTTGTTTTTAATGGTTTAAAAACTTCTCTAAATTTATGCTTGAGCTCTTGCATGGCTCTGAAAAATATTTTTAAATTTCGAAATAAGAGGAGTGCTTAGCCTTAAACACACTTAAAGGGAGGCAATCTAGTTAACCTAACCATGCATGCACCATGATACATCACGGGATGCCCCTCCAACATATTTAAACCACATGCAAGGTACAAGCATGGGGGGCAGCCAAGGCTTTGTTTTGTAGGAATATCATGGATGCATGTGAGGCAAGGGAGTATGGAAGTGAATCAAGCGAAAACATCAAGTGGAAGGAGCAATATTGCAAGCGAAGGAGTGGACGGGAACGTTTGGAAGGTGTACGCGATCACGAAGCAACATGAATGCACTAGAGAAGAACCGAGCCAAGAAGAGGAGAGAGGTAAGTCTTTCATCCAACTCTTTGTTCGTGTGCTCTAGTTTGTAGGCCGGAATCACCTTAGACTTAGCCATCCACCGCGTTTGTTTCGTGCAACAAACCACATCCTTAATCCACTCAAAGTCCAGACTCCAAAATAATATTTGTGTACCTTGTTACCGGGTGAAAACCCCGGATATATATTTGTGAGGGAGAGCGCTGCAATCATGGAAGAAAACTACAAGCCTTTTCACCGAAGAAGAAGGGATCATCGTCGTCTAAGCCATCATCGACAACCTCTTCGAGGAGGCACTCGGTTTCCGAGTTTCCTCGGAGTATGGAGGAGGACACGGCACCGCCGAGGAGGAACCACTCTTCTCCTTGGTGGCATGAGGGCCACACAAAACTCGTTTATTAGGTTTACCAAACTTCAATAACATATGGAGGAGCCGCCTGTCCAAACTCACCACTTGACACGATCATCCGCTCCACCTCCATACGCTCCGCGGTATTCCGAGGGGTATGTCATCATGATGGAGGAGGAGAAGAAGCTCACTCGCCTTAAGTAGAGGCTTGTAGCGAACGTCGACATCGACGACCAAGATCTCCACATATTGGGTTTCACACGGGACACCGGTGCAATTCTCTAGCGAAGTGTCGGCAAACACCCACAAGGAATTCTCCTAGGAAATTTTCATGACCATGGCGCATACCCTTGATGAAGGAGTGCTGAGTCTCTCATTCCGTTGGAGGGAGCCCACAAGAGGAGAAGAAGGAAGACACCGTCGGAAGGGTAACCTTGATCAATGATGCTATTTCTAGCACCTTGATGGGGTAATCTCCTTTCATCCATGGGTTGCAATCGATCTTAAGATGTGATCATACTTTGTTGGATTATCTATCTATCATCTTACACCGTGACCATCATAGGTCTAGTCATGAATACCTTCGCGTGGTGAGAGTACGAGAGGAGGGAAAGGGCGAAACCGTGGTCACAACCCCCGATAGATTAGATTGGTTTTCATGATTCGAAATGATTGCATGTTCTAGTATCGTAGACCCATGGGCGAGTGTCTCCTATTTTCAAAAGGGAGCTCCGGAACAAGTGGATGTGCATGAAGGCACATGGGAAGGTTTTTGGAGTATGATCACGGGAAGAGACCATCAACGAAGAAATACTATCCGGAACCGATTATCCAAGTGTGTCACTTTTGTGCAAGTGGATTTTTGGGAGAACAAGAGAGACAAAGATAACCAACACGGAGTTGAATTGGCTTTACTCGGCTTTGATTGCTAAGTGTCCAATAGACCCCACTCACCTATGATCAACCGGTGGTGTTGTTAAGCAACATCGAGTTCGGAAGATATTGGTTCGGGGTGTTGCCTCTCCATATTGGCTATCTCTTTAAAACCGGGTATTACAAGGAACCCGAATCATCTCCTACCCGGGACTTCCCTAGGAATATATGAAGAAAGGAAAATATAAGAGTGAAGATGAGAGAGGAGGCTTCCAAGTGGCCTAGGTGAATTTGCCCCTTCCGGATTGAAGATTAAGACTTTTCTTGAGGGGAAGAAGATTGGTTAGAGGAAGGACTTCTTGTGCCGGCGAAGAAAAAAAATAATAAAAGGAGAAGAATTATAGGAGAAGGATCTTCCACGACCCAAGAAGGAGGTGCACAACAAAATTATGTCCCACCATTGGGAGGAACCCCCGGCGCCGCCAAGTTACTACGGTAATGTACCAATGCAAGCATGGGGGAGTGGTGCAGCCATACCCCCACCATTTTTGCGGTGCCCAACGTAGCCTTTGCGGAGCCAAATGCACACCTTCCTCAACCGCAACAAAATGTGGCCACCATTAGAGGATACGCTGCAAGGAACATGCAATTTATTGCAGCCATCCAAACCAATGCAAACCAAATGGGTGAAGGAAATGCAAACGTCGCTTATGTGCTTGGACACCTTCACCTAGCACCGTCAGACAATTCATAGGAGGAGAGGCGCATTCCTATTACAAGTAAGGGTACAACAACCAAGACTATCAATATCAACCACCGGCGGAAGATTAGAGAGAGGAGGAGCTTTAGTTATCTTTCCTTTACTCCCTTTTCTTTAATTTTCAGCTTGTTTGCGCCTATGTATGCGTAGTGTTTTCAGTTTTTTTATTTAAATTTCAGAAAGTGTGTTAGTTTAATTTTTTCAGCATGTATCTTAGTGTTTATTTTCATCATGAATAATGTCGCCACCAAGTTTTTACCTTTGGTAAAGTTACAAAGTTTGTGCCATGATGATATATGATTATAATTGCCGCTTTGTTTATCTTTGTAATTGATTTATGCATGTTTGAACTAGTGCTCTCTTAAAAATACAAATCTGAAATTATCTAAATGCTAGCTTAATCTTTAGCGGAGGTTATGATTAAAATAAAGACCCATAGTGTTTTATGTGCTCTCAAGTTATGAATAGATTAAAGATGTCTTTTATGCTCAAAAATATCGCTAACCTTGTCATAAATATCACTTGTGTGTTGCTCAACCTATCCAGAGCCTTATATATATTTGAGTGCATAAACCTTAGTGTACAAGATTTATTTTTGAGTGAGTTATTGCAGGCCATGATTTCTCTGGCCCGAGACTAAGAAGCTGGTCATTCCGTTTTTGCGTATCTATCTTTTTGCTAGCCTTTTATCCGTGCATTGTGTATCCCCGCATCGGAGATCTCACAAACCTCGCCGGATATCCACCCTTAAACCGAATATCATCTTTTGTGATTACCTCCTTGACCACAACCTATCGTTGAGAATGGATCATCAATTCAAGGAAGATCGCAAGACGGTGCCAACATTGAAGATTTCAAGTATCTCTCCAAGGAAGAATATTTCCTGTACCTACCTTATTTTTCGCCTCTTTGCTCGAGGACGAGCAACGTCTAAGCATGGGGGAGGAGGTAGGTACGGTGCAATTTTAGAGTTCAAAAAGGGAGTATTTTAAAAAATATATATATAATGAAATAATGATGAAAGAAAAAAATCGGCGATATGCGTGACTTTCAAGGTGCAGAAAGAAAAAAATATATATAATGAAAGAAAGAAAGAAAGAAAAGAATGAGAAATATGAGAAAGAAAAAAATATGTGCGTAAAGTGAACTCCCCGGTTCTCTAAAAGTGCATTGAAGGCTTCAAGTTAAAAAGATCCATTCTCATTTTCCAACCATGTGCAATCCGATAACGAGGACTTCCTTTATGCCTCGGGATCACTCTTTGCCATTTGCACATGTCCACTCATCTAAAAGTGTGTGTATTTTTCTCTTTCCCCTCCTTGATTTAACATCATTTTCCAATGACCTTTTTGACGAGTCTCGGTAAGACCATGAGAAGCTTGTCTTGTTTTGACAACACCTCATTTATAAAATCTTGTTAGGACTAAACTTTCCCAAAGCTCCGTATAAAGCCTACCACATATATATGTTATGAGAGGGAAAGGAGTAGAATATATAGGCTTGAGAGACAAGCGAGATGAGAGTTCATGAGCAATATGCAAGGTGATTTAAATTTGTGAACTTGGTTTAGCTCTTTTCTTTATCCCGTTCTTTATTTCAAAAATTCGAGATCTATTTAAACTTGGTGAGCATGTTAATACTTGTGGGATAAGCTTAATAAGAATCTACCCTCCGTAGAGGTGAAGGCTAGTACATTATGGAACTTTAACGAATTAAACTTTTGAGAGCATTATGTTTTTTTCATGTATGATCAAGTGCAAGGTTTAAACATTGATGGGCAATGATGATATCCATCAAAGGCTTACTCGAGGACGAGCAAGGTTTAAGCATGGGGGAGATGTTGACGGTGAAAATCCGTCATCCTAGCCATGAGTTTACCTTCGGTGTTGACATGAGTTTTGTATCTTATTCATTGGTACTAACCCCCGTGGTATAACAAGTTCACTTGTGCATGTCGGTTTTGGAGTTATGTGTTTATGGAGGGTTTTAACGTTGAAAGCAAGACTTCCGGGATAAGTTCATTAAGCACCTCATGACAAGACTTTGAAGCCCGATACAAGTCAAGCAATGAAGTGAACATGACTCCAAGAGCCCAAGGACCAAGCCCGAGAAGATGATAAACTCCGAGGACTGAACCGAAAAAGTGCTTGAATCTTGCAAGACAAGGAGTTGAGTCCAATTCGGAGAGAAATCGACGTCAAGGGCCCACATGCAAAAGGGGAGAACATCTAGAAGACGTGGGAAGCAACACCGGCGAAGCGAGCCGCGGGATGGGCCGAGTGGGCCCAGGCCGGCCGGCCCGGCCGGCCGGCCCCGCCCAATTCGGGGCCCAATCGGCCTCTCCTTTGACCTAATTGCTTCTCGGGCTATAAATAGCCCCCCGACCGAGAGCCACGCACAACCGAAGTCGTAATCCGCCGCCGAGGAGCCGAGAAGCTTGAGGGACACCATCTCAAAGATGAGGGTCGTGCTAGTTGTCTAGGGTTTCCCTAGCCGACGTGGGAACCTTGCATGGAAGACCACGTCGGAGCTCCAGAGCGAGGATCAAGATCGAGGGAGGGCCCCGGTGGTGATCTTGTTCATGTAATCATTCATGGTGAAGTTTGTAAGTGAATCCGATTTCTAGCGATTAAGTGCCTTCTCGATGATTTTGTTTTCTTCTTGGTTTTGCTTCTTCTACGATCTAGTCTATAGCTAGATTACATAGGGTGCTCTTGTAGCCGCGGTGGCTAGAGGTGCATACCCGACCGGCCAAGTGATTTCAACTTGTTCTATCGAACTCGCCCTAAGCTCCCCGCATGAATAGGGATACGTTGTGACGAACGGGGGTCTCGAAAGGCGGATGTTTTCGGAGTCGGATGGAAGGCCACGATTTAAAGATGCTTTTAATGAGATTCGCTTTTCTATCTTCATCTATCTTGTTTGGAGCTACAACATAAGCATGATCTAGATTCTCTAGATTGGTTATCTCTTGCTTTCTCTTGTTACCTCTTTAGTAGATTAGATTAGATTCGTTTTCTTTATGAGTTAGTAGATTAGATGCAACTTACCTTCATAAGATAGTTTACCTTGCTTTACTAGATTGAATCCTTGCGTTGCACATTGTTTCACGGATTCGATACCTTGGGTTCACCACTCGAGGGAAGAAGGGTCCCTTGACTACGACGGGAGACTTGTCCGCTTGCAAGTCATAAACGAACTTTGATACAACTCTTAACCGTCAACATCGTCTCCACATCCCTTCAAGTGGAAATAAATTGTCCACATGTCATTCGTCGAAGGTTCACTGCATGTACAACATAGGATCATTAGCACGTCCCTTCATAATGTGATCATAATAAAACTACAATTAAATCTGGTTTAATAAGGAGCTGCATGCAGGAATAAAATTGAACATATAGTTCAACCATCCGAAAAGGGACATAATTGTGGAACATATATGATGCAACATACCTATTTTAGCATGACATAGGCCCAAATAAATTCAAGAAACTCCATTATTATGTCCTGATTATTGTAGTTATCCCCGTAAACACAACAAATATCATGTAGTACATATTAAACTAATCGACCAGTGAAGATCAAGTTGCCTACTCGCCCTGGAATTTGGTTTTCATGGAACAGAAGGGGCAAGCCGCTACTGAAAATTAAATAAATTGAAAATACAAGTCGCCAAACTTGATTGCATACGCAGCTACTCTAGGTGAGGGCAATGATACCCTGCAATGAATGGAAAAAACTGCATGCCGCAGAACCAAGATCTTTTTTGGCTACAACCCAAATTAAAGTGAATACCGTAACATAGGAAATACACATGCACAAGAAGAAGAACAACCAGGAGCAATGAAGGTCCGTAGCGGATTTATTAAGTACCTCGTTTTGACGTATCGTAGTACCCCCGCTTCATCAAGGCCGGGTTCAACATCCTCGTCAACAAGTAGATGTGAGGGCGGCGCCCTTGGGCTCGAGCATGAAGGCGCAACGGATGGAGTTTCGGCGTAGGCGACGCTCCTGCGTGCGCCGGTGGATGAAGACGCACCCCGTCGTCTTCACGGTGTCCATCTAGGTGGTCGCGGGCGGCCGTACGACGAAGCCGCCACCATCGTTTAGGAAGCCGTCGCGGTTGCGCATCGGTGGCGGCCGTCCCCCTCCTGACCTAACTACGGCGGATGATGAGTCGAGTAAGGGGGCGCGGTTTCGGGGAGTCGATCACGCCGCGAGAGAGCCAAAAAAAATAGGCCCACGACTCCGCGCGGTACGTGGGTGTTACGCGGCAGGGCGCCAAATTTTGGGGGCATCTATTCGATGCATAGGCGGGCTGGGAAAAAACAAGGAAAGCCAGACTTGGTTTATGTACGAGATGAACTATAAAGTTTCATGAATTTTTTTCGCAAAATTACAAAATATGTTAGCATGTCGAATATCATTGTGCAATTTAAATGTGGGACACGAGAAGTAGAGCGAGTTTCGTGGATGAGCTCATGCATCGTTACCTAGCTAGCTAAAAAGCATGTGGACAGGCAAATTAAGGTACACACGAACACATATGGTGTTACTAGCCTAGGTTGACACCGTTGCCTGGGCACAGGTGCCTAGCTACATGCACCGGTACCTATCTAGACACGCGAAGGAGGATGCATCATGTATATGAGAGCCTAGCCCTGCAAGTTGATGGAGCTGAGGAAGCCATGGAAATGAACCTGGAGGAGTTCATGGACAGTGTCGCTAGCAAGTTAGAAGCCATGGATAAGAAGATCTCCAAGCTGTACGCCAAAGTTAGTCGCAAGTAGTACTAAATGCTTAGTACTTTGCATAACCAGTACCTAGGTTAAGTATGGTGGTGTCTTTTGCCATGGACTAAGTGTGGCTACTTGTAATTAGTGGCAAGATCTAAGTAATGACTCTAGTCGAACGTCAATAAGCAAGTTGTAGCAGTACTTAATCTACGTATGGTTGTGTGTTGTTCACATATAGTGTGTTGTTCATATCATCCATGAATTTATGTCTCTTCTGTCCATCTTTTTCATTGCATTAGACCTACACCTTGTTAGCTTATTCATTTGTGTTTCCCCTACTTATGCAAGAATTCAATCACAAGCAAACCTGCTACACCCTAATAGCAAGGACGACTAGTGAAAGTACAAAATTGAAACTAAAATAAGTAGAGCATTCTTGCAGGGACTACATAATCTGCTCCAAACTAAAATAAAAATGAAATTACTACATATATGATCTCAGTTATGTAAAAAGCTCATCTTCCTCGCCCTGACCTAAAGTGTTCACAGGTGCAACGTGCCCGTCATTGACGTAGGTATCATCACTGTCATCATAATCATCAGGTATGTCATCTAAATCGAGGTTCCGGCATAGGTACAGCAGCTTGAATTATGGTGGCATCTCCGGTCGCTCCGTCCGAGCCATTCCTTGTCCAATTTGTCAACTCACTAATTTGGTCGACCATGACCATGTCCTCCACACCTACATCGACCGCGTCAATGTCAATATGTCCCTGCTGTTCAATATCTCCCGGTTCCGGCATGGCAAACAAGGTCCTAGGCTTCATTCTAACAACATTTGCTCCCAGCTAGGTTTATGTGCACATTTCACATAAAAAACCCGTTCCACTTGAGTCCCCGTAACGTAAGGCTCATCCATATATCGACGGCGACTTGTTTCAATATCTATAATCCCATATTCATCTCTACTTGTACCCTTTACTTTTACTCTTGTTACTCTTGGATGCGTCGGGAACATCAAACCAATCACACTCAAACAATATGACCTCTTTTTCACCCGGGAAATCTAGTGCGATTACCTTCGAAGGACACCGTACCAATCCATATTGCTCTCTTTTTCATCGACTTCACTACAACTCCAGAATTTTGTGTATTGTAGTTAGCCTCTACGATGGCCGTTCGGAAAAAGAAATCATGAATCACACATCTGTTGAAAACCCGAGCCACATAATGAGGTCCCTGTGAAAGGTCATATAGCTCTTCACTGATCTTCTGTTCTTCATAAAGGACCTTAGCCTGCGCTCAAGAGAAAAAAAAATTACAGTTGAAATTTTTTTAAAGTGGAGTACTGCAAAATGTTTTTGTCATGTATGTTATAACATTACTCACCTTACGTTCAAACTATCCAACAAAGTGCTCCTTGTGACGCTTCTCAACACCTTGTGCACTAGTTTTTTTCAATACCGCCTTATGCTCACTATGATTTTAAATTGAAAACAATATTACTATACAAAGAACTATAAACTATTTAAGAACAAAAAAAAGTTTGCAGCAGCTTACTTGATCCAAGACACTGCCTCGTCACAGTTTGACAAAATATAGTGGCGCATCCTCAACATTTCAGATTTAGCAAGATGTCGTAATTTGCAGCCTTTCTTACTGTAGTCGATGCTGCCAAGTATGTTAGAACCAGCCGGTGGCTCATTTACCACGCTCCCCTCATGGCGCATTGGCCTATCCAGCTTCGTTTCAATGTCTTCTACAAAGCGGCCGCAGAATGTCATGCACTCCTCTAAGATATATCCCTCTGCTATCGAACCTTCTGGATGTGCCTTGTTCCTAACATATCCTTTAAGTGTACGTAGATACCTCTCGATTGGATACACCAAATTTAGCCTCCTCAGCTAAATGAACCGGCAAATGGATCATAATGTCAAAGAATGCTGGTGGAAATATCATCTCAAGCTTACATAAAGTCTCTGCAATTGAAGAGCTTAATTTATCCATGTCAGTTTGCACAAGCTCCTTTGAACACAATGCATTGAAAAACCTGCTAAGCTCAACCAATGGTCTGACAACAGCTTCAGGCAAGATATGCCTAGCAACTAAGGGTAACAATTTCTGCAATATAACATGATAGTCATGTGATTTTAGTCCAGAAACCTTGCACCCATTCACATCCACACACCTCTTAATATTAGATGCGTAACCATCAGGCATCCTCACTCCTTGTAAGAATGTGCATAAATCTTCTTTTGGTCCCTGCCTAAGGAGTACAATGATGGAGGCAAAGTATACTTTCCATTCTCCACCACTGGATGCTGGTCCTGCCGTATCCCAAGATTTTGCATGTCAAGCCGCGCCTTTTCACTATCCTTGCTCTTACCATCTATGTGAAGCAACGTCCCAATAATGCTTTCACAGATATTCTTCTCAATGTGCATAACATCCAAGTTATGCCTTACAAGCAAATTTTTCCAACGGAAAGCCGAAAAAATATACTCTTCTTCCTCCAGTTGTGCCACCTATTGTCTTCTTCACGTTGCTTCCTCTTCTTTGATGTTGTCCCAAATTTTGGTGTATCAAAACTTTCAAACTGCTACAGAACCTGATCACCAGTCAGTGGCACAGGTGCCGCCCTCATCTCTGTCATGTTGTTGAAGCTGCCTTTGCTCCTGCGCCACCTATGGTTCTGAGGGAGAAATCGACGATGACCCATATAACAATGCTTTGACCCAAATTTCAACCATAAGTACTCCGTATCTTTGTGGCAGTATGGACATGCAAATTTTCCTTTAGTACTCCAACCGTATAGCATGGCATAGGCGGGGAAGTCATTAATGGTCCACAACAAAAGTGCCCGAAGAGTAAAATTTTCCTTCGTTGACGGTGAAAATCCGTCAACCTAGCCATGAGTTTACCTTCGGTGTTGGCATGACTTTTGTATCTTATTCATTGGTACTAACCCCCGTGGTATAACAAGTTCACTTGTGCATGTCGGTTTTGGAGTTATGTGTTTACGCAGGGTTTTAACGTTGAAAGCAAGACTTCCGGGATAAGTTCGTTAAGCACCTCATGACAAGACCTTGAAGCCCGATACAAGTCAAGCAATGAAGTGAACATGACTCCAAGAGCCCAAGGACCAAGCCCGAGAAGATGATGAACTCCGAGGACTGAACCAGAAAAGTGCTGAATCTTGCAAGACAAGGAGTTGAGTCCAATTCGGAGAGAAACCGACGTCAAGGGCCCACATGCAAAAGGGGAGAACATCTAGAAGACGTGGGAAGAAACACCGGCGAAGCGAGCCGCGGGATGGGCCGACTGGGCCCGGGCCGGCCGGCCCGGCCGGCCGGCCCAGCCCCCACCCGGGGCCCAATCGGCCTCTCCTTTGACCTAATTGCTTCGAGGCTATAAATAGCCCCCCGACCGAGAGCCACGCGAAGAGAAGTCGTAATACGCCGCCGAGGAGCAGAGAAGCTTGAGGGACACCAACTTGAAGATGAGGGTCGTGCTAGTTGTCTAGGGTTTCCCTAGCCGACGTGGGAACCTTGCATGGAAGACCACGTCGGAGCTCCGGAGCGAGGATCAAGATCGAGGGAGGGCCCCGGTGGTGATCTTGTTCATGTAATCATTCATGGTGAAGTTTGTAAGTGAATCCGATTTCTAGCGATTAAGTGCCTTCTCGATGATTTTGTTTTCTTTTTGGTTTTGCTTCTTCTACGATCTAGTTTGCAGCTAGATTACATAGGGTGCTCTTGTAGCCGCGGTGGCTAGAGGTGCATACCGGACCGGCCAAGTGATTTCAACTTGTTCTATCGAACTCGCCCTAAGCTCCCCGCATGAATAGGGATACGTTGTGACGAACGGGGGTCTCGAAAGGCGGATGTTTTCGGAGTCGGATGGGAAGGCCACGATTTAAAGATGCTTTTAATGAGATTCGCTTTTCTATCTTCATCTATCTTGTTTGGAGCTACAACATAAGCATGATCTAGACTCTCTAGATCGGTTATCTCTTGCTTTCTCTTGCTACCTCTTTAGTAGATTAGATTAGATTTGTTTTCTTTATGAGTTAGTAGATTAGATGCAATTTGATTCTTCAATAGATAGCTTTACCTTGCTTTACTAGATTGAATCCTTGCGTTGCACATTGTTCCACGGATTCGATACCTTGGGTTCACCACTCGAGGGAAGAAGGGTCCCTTGACTACGACGGGAGACTTGTCCGCTTGCAAGTCACAAACGAACTTTGATACAACTATTAACCGTCAACAAGCCCCTTTTTCTGGCGCCGTTGCCGGGGAACAAGCAATCAAGATCCGATCTAGTATCGCTTATCTTTCAGTTTTTCTTTTGATTTTCTTTTGCATCTCTTATGTTTGATCATCCTCAAAAGAAAAAAAAAGAGTCAATCTAATCTAGTTTTGATTAACCCTAATTTTTCTTTTGTTAGATTTTTGTTTTATCACTAACCCTAACCGGAGATGGTTGGCTACCTCTCTAAGAAACCCAAAACTTTTTGGTGGATGATCCAGGAAAACTTTACGAGCAAGGTGACGTGCAACACAAGCTCGAAGGACCATCAAAATCTCCAAGGGAATCACCACCTCCAAGTCCAAAGGAAGATCAACCTCAACCACCGGAGCGCGAGATCAGCTATGCACCCCGGCATTGTTGGTCTACCTATCATAAACCTTCAAGACGCCGGGAGGCCGTTCAAGATCAAAGTCTCAACTATCCGCATGACGATTGCGGCAGTGAATGCATACGAACCGGATTCCTTGAGTGGCATATCGGTTTACTTAAGAGGAGGATGGAGAAGATGAAGATGGAGAAAGAAGCTCAACACCTAAAGGCTGCCAAGGCAAGATCCACATGCAAGGAGCGTGAAGTGTTCATCGTGATAAAGATGCTAGACGCAAGTGGGACAACTTGCCGGACGCCCGATGGGCAACAAGGAAGAATATCCGAGACAACTCCAAGGTCCCAAGACGGCGAAGGCTACTCAAGCTCATTCGGGAGAGATGAAGGATCACACTAGAGACCATGAAGATCACGACCGAAGGACCGGAGTTCGAGATGCCGAGCCACAAGGAAGTTGTTGCATCCGTCAAGACCAAAGGACAAAGCCAACTCGTGAAGACCAAAAAAATTGACTAAGCCAAAGTGGGTACCCAAGATTGCAACGCCCGCAAAGAGCGTTGATCCGAAGTAATCAAGTGAAGAAGTCTAGCCATGGACTATAAACGAAGCGCTAGGCGGGAGGCAACCCGTTTCGTCGAGTCAAGAATAAGCTACGGGAGGACAACCCGATTCCAGGTTTTTCAAGTCTTTTTAAATATAATTCAGTTCTGAATTTTACTACGCAAAACCTTAGACTTAGAATGGTTGAACAATATTAGAGACATAATTCTTGGTTGAATATTTTGCTTGATCATAAACCCTTTACATGAACCATCCTATGTGATTGTTTGCTTCTTTTTCGAGAAACCACAACCAAAAAAAATTTCAGAACCTAACTCAACCTTTCATCCTCTTTATGATGTTGTGGTTGACTTGTTTTTCATGCTAAAAACACTCGAGTAGGCCACGACTTATATCTAGATGTTATTTAAATTTCAGCATGTGGTAGGACTCGCGTGAACCTAGAAACTTGATTTTTGGTTGGTTTAAAAATCCATATCCTTGGTTTCTCTAAGATTAGAATTTTTCTAAGCCTCACTTAATTTATTTCATTCAAAAGCTCTCTCATCTAATCAAAATTAGAACCTAAACCTATGCCCCCATGATCAAGCCGGGAAAAGCTTGCTCTCAACCAATGAAGGCAAACTATACCGGTGAGACCAAAATCGACGTAAAAATAAAATATTTTCGACTTGCATTTGTTTTTAATGGTTTAAAAACTTCTCTAAAATTATGTTCGAGCTCTTGCATGGCTCTGAAAAATATTTTTAAATTTCGAAATTAGAGGAGTGCTTAGCCTTAAAGGGAGGCAATCTAGTTAACCTAACCATGCATGCACCATGATACATCACGGGATGCCCCTCCAACACATTTAAACCACATGCAAAGTACAAGCATGGGGGGGCGGCCAAGGCTTTGTTTTGTAGGAATATCATGGATGCATGTGAGGCAAGGGAGTATGGAAGTGAGTCAAAGCGAAAACATCAAGTGGAAGGAGCAATAGTGCAAGCGAAGGAGTGGACGGGAACGTTTGGAAGGTGTACGCGATCACGAAGCAACATGAATGCACTAGAGAAGAACCGAGCCAAGAGGAGGAGAGAGGTAAGTCTTTCATCCAACTCTTTGTTCATGTGCTCTAGTTTGTAGGCCGGAATCACCTTAGACTTAGCCTTCCACCGCGTTTGTTTCGTGCAACAAATCACATCCTTAATCCACTCAAAGTTCGGACTCCAAAATAATATTTGTGTACCTTGTTACCGGGTGAAAACCCCGGATATTTATTTGTGAGGGAGAGTGCTGCAATCATGGAAGAAAACTACAAGTCTTTTCACCGAAGAAGAAGGGATCATCGTCGTCTAAGCCATCATCGACAACCTCTTCGAGGAGGCGCTCGGTTTCCGAGTCTCCTTGGAGTATGGGGGAGGACACGGCAACACCGAGGAGGAACCACTCTTCTCCTTGGTGGCATGAGGGCCACACAAAACTCGTTTATTAGGTTTACCAAACTTCAATAACATTTGGAGGAGCCGCCTGTCCAACCTCACCACTTGACACGATCATCCGCTCCACCTCCATATGCTCCGCGGTATTCCGAGGGGTATGTCATCATGACGGAGGAGGAGGAGAAGAAGCTCGCTCGCCTTGGGTAGAGGCTTGTAGCGAACGTCGACATCGACGACCAAGCTCTCCACATATTGGGTTTCACACGGGACACCGGTGCAATTCTCTAGCGGAGTGTCGGCAAACACCCACAAGAAATTCGCCTAGGAAATTTTCATGACCATGGCGTATACCCTTGATGAAGGAGTGCTGAGTCTCTCATTCCGTTGGAGGGAGCCCACAAGTGGAGAAGAAGGACGACACCGTCGGAAGGGTAACCTTGATCAGTGATGCTATTTCTAGCACCTTGATGGGGTAATCTCCTTTCATCCATGGGTTGCAATCGATCTTGAGATGTAATCACACTTTGTTGGATTATCTATCTATCATCTTGTGCTGAAAATACTTTAATGCTTAAGGCTAGCAACCATGCCGCAAAGGGAGTAAGGCCTCAATGCTTCCTTGGATCCATTCAACACAATCCCCGATAGATTAGATTGGCTTCCATGTTCGAAACGATTGCATGTTCTAGTATCGTAGACCCATGGGCGAGTGTCTCCTATTTTCAAAAGGGAGCTCGGAACAAGTATGTGCATGAAGGCACATGGGAAGGTTTTTGGAGTATGATCACGGGAAGAGACCATCAACGAAAAAGAAATACTATCCGAACCCCATCATCCAAGTGTGTCACTTTTGTGCAAGTGGATTTTTGGGAGAACAAGAGAGACAAAGATAACCAACACGGAGTTGAATTGGCTTTACTCGGCTTTGATTGCCAAGTGGCCAATAGACCCCACTCACCTATGATCAACCGGTGGTGTTGTTAATCAACATCGAGTTCGGAAGATATTGGTTCGGGGTGTTGCCTCTCTATATTGGCTATCTCTTTAAAACCGGGTATTACAAGGAACCCGAATCATCTCCTCGCCTAGGACTTCCCTAGGAATATATGAAGAAAGGAAAATATAAGAGTGAAGATGAGAGAGGAGGCTTACAAGTGGCCTAGGTGAATTTGCCCCTTCCGGATTTGAAGATTAAGACTTTTCTTGAGGGGAAGAAGATCGGTTAGAGGAAGGACTTCTTGTGCCGGCGAAGAAAAAATAATAAAAGAAAAAAAATTATAGGAGAAGGATCTTCTATGGCCCAAGAATAAGGTGCACAACAAAATTTTGTCCCACCATTGGGAGGAACCCCGGCGCCGCCGAGTTACTACGGTGGTGTACCAATGCAAGCATGGGGGAGTGGTGCAGCCATACCCCCACCATTTTTGCGGTGCCCAACGTAGCCTTTGCGGAGCCATTTGCACACCTTCCTCAACCACAACAAAATGTGGCCACCATTGGAGGATACGCTGCAAGGAACATGCAAATTATTGCAGCCATCCTAACCAATGCAAACCAAATGGGTGAAGGAAATGCAAACGTCGCTTATGAGCTTTGACACCTTCACCTAATACCATTGGACAACTCATAGGAGGAGAGGCGCATTCCTATTGCAAGTAAGGGTACAACAACCAAGACTATCAATATCAACCACCGGCGGAAGATTAGAGAGAGGAGGAGCTTTAGTTATCTTTCCTTTACCCCCTTTTCTTTAATTTTCAGCTAGTTTGCGCCTATGTATGCGTAGTGTTTTCAGTTTTTTTTTATTTAAATTTCAGAAAGTGTGTTAGTTTAATTTTTTCAGCATGTATCTTAGTTTTTATTTTCATCATGAATAATGTCACCACCAAGTTTTTACCTTTGGTAAAGTTACAAAGTTTGTGCCATGATGATATATGATTATAATTGCCGCTTTGTTTATCTTTGTAATTGATTTATGCATGTTTGAACTAGTGCTCTCTTAAAAATACAAATCTGAAATTATCTAAATGCTAGCTTAATCTTCAGCGGAGGTTATGATTAAAATAAAGACCCATAGTGTTTTATGTGCTCTCAAGTTATGAATAGATTAAAGATGTCTTTTATGCTCAAAAATATTGCTAACCTTGTCACAAATATCACTTGTGTGTTGCTCAACCTATCCAAGCCTTATATATATTTGAGTGCATAAACCTTAGTGTACAAGATTTATTTTTGAGTGCGTTATTGCAGGCCATGATTTCTCTGGCCCGAGACTAAGAAGCTGGTCATTCCGTTTTTGCGTATCTATCTTTTTGCTAGCCTTTTATCCGTGCATTGTGTATCCCCGCATCGGTGATCTCACAAACTTCGCCGGATATCCACCCTTAAACCAAATATCATCTTTTTGTGATTACCTCCTTGACCACAACCTATCGTTGAGAATGGATCATCAATTCAAGGAAGATCGCAAGACGGTGCCAACGTTGAAGATTTCAAGTATCTCTCCAAGGAAAAATATCTCCGGTACCTACCTTATTTTTCGCCTCTTTGCTCGAGGACGAGCAACGTCTAAGCATGGGGGAGGAGGTAGGTACGGTGCAGTTTTAGAGTACAAAAGGGAGTATTTTAAAAAAATATATAATGATGAAAGAAAAAAAAATCCAGCGGTATTCATGACTTTCAAGGTAAAAAATATATATATATAAAAAAGAAAGAATGAAAGAAAGAAAAGAATGAGAAATATGAGAAAGAGAAAAAAATATATTTGTGCGTAGAGTGAACTCCCCGGTCCTCTAAGAGTGCATTCAAGGCTTCAAGATAAAAAGATCCATTCTCATTTTCCAACCATGTGCAATCCGATAACGAGGACTTCTTTTGTGCCTCGGGATCACTCTTTGCCATTTGCACATGTCCACTCATCTAAAGTGTGTGTATTTTTCTCTTTCCCCTCCTTGATTTAACATTATTTTCCAATGACCTTTTTGACGAGTCTCGGTAAGACCATGAGAAGCTTGTCTTGTTTTGACAACACCTCATTTATAAAATCTTGTTAGGAATAAACTTTCCCAAAGCTCCATATAAAGCCTACCACATATATATGAGAGGGAAAGGAGTAGAATATATAGGCTTGAGAGACAAGTGAGATGAGAGTTCATGAGCAATACACGAGATGATTTAAATTTGTGAATTTGGTTTAGCTTTTCTTTATCTCGTTCTTTATTTCAAAAATTCTGAGATCTATTTAAAACTTTGTGAGCATGTTAATACTTGTGGGATAAGCTTAATAAGAATCTACCCTCCGTAGAGGTGAAGGCTAGTACATTATGGAACTTTAACGAATTAAACTTTTGAGAGCATTATGTTTTTTTTCATGTATGATCAAGTGCAAGGTTTAAACATTGTTTGGCAATGATGATATCCATCGAAGGCTTACTCGAGGACGAGCAAGGTTTAAGCATGGGGGAGATGTTGACGGTGAAAATCCGCAAACCTAGCCATGAGTTTACCTTCGGTGTTGGCTTGACTTTTGTATCTTATTCATTGGTACTAACCCCCGTGGTATAACAAGTTCACTTGTGCATGTCGGTTTTGGAGTTATGTGTTTACGCGGGGTTTTAACGTTGAAAGCAAGACTTCCGGGATAAGTTCGTTAAGCACCTCATGACAAGACCTTGAAGCCCGATACAAGTCAAGCAATGAAGTGAACATGACTCCAAGAGCCCAAGGACCAAGCCCGAGAAGATGATGAACTCCGAGGACCGAACCGAAAAGTGCCGAATCTTGCAAGACAAGGAGTTGAGTCCAATTCGGAGAGAAACCGACGTCAAGGGCCCACATGCAAAAGGGGAGAACATCTAGAAGACGTGGGAAGCAACACCGGCGAAGCGAGGCCGCGGGATGGGCCGACTTGGGCCCGAGCCGGCCGGCCCCGGCCGGCCGGCCCGGCCCCCTCGGGGCCCAATCGGCCTCTCCTTTGACCTAATTGCTTCTCGGGCTATAAATAGCCCCCCGACCGAGAGCCACGCGAAGAGAAGTCGTAATCCGCCGCCGAGGAGCAGAGAAGCTTGAGGGACACCAACTTGAAGATGAGGGTCGTGCTAGTTGTCTAGGGTTTCCCTGGCCGACGTGGGAACCTTGCATGGAAGACCACGTCGGAGCTCCGGAGCGAGGATCAAGATTGAGGGAGGGCCCCGGTGGTGATCTTGTTCATGTAATCATTCATGGTGAAGTTTGTAAGTGAATCCGATTTCTAGCGATTAAGTGCCTTCTCGATGATTTTGTTTTCTTCTTGGTTTTGCTTCTTCTACGATCTAGTTTGCAGCTAGATTACATAGGGTGCTCTTGTAGCCGCGGTGGCTAGAGGTGCATACCGGACCGGCCAAGTGATTTCAACTTGTTCTATCGAACTCGCCCTAAGCTCCCCGCATGAATAGGGATACGTTGTGACAGAACGGGGGTCTCGAAAGGCGGATGTTTTCGGAGTCGGATGGGAAGGCCACGATTTAAAGATGCTTTTAATGAGATTCGCTTTTCTATCTTCATCTATCTTGTTTGGAGCTACAACATAAGCATGATCTAGACTCTCTAGATTGGTTATCTCTTGCTTTCTCTTGCTACCTCTTTAGTAGATTAGATTAGATTCGTTTTCTTTATGAGTTAGTAGATTAGATGCAATTTGATTCTTCAATAGATAGCTTTACCTTGCTTTACTAGATTGAATCCTTGCGTTGCACATTGTTCCACGGATTCGATACCTTGGGTTCACCACTCGAGGGAAGAAGGGTCCCTTGACTACGACGGGAGACTTGTCCGCTTGCAAGTCACAAACGAACTTTGATACAACTATTAACCGTCAACACCTTCTTATCCTCATCCCATGTTTTCACACCCGTCACCCATAACTCAATCAACTCATCAATTAGGGGTTGCAAATAGACATCAATATTCATTCCGGGTGATTTTGGCCCGGGTATCAAAGATAGACATCATCCAATAGGGTTGCTTCAAACACAACCAAGGAGGCAAGTTGTAACGGATTAGGATGACAGGCCATGTAGTATATGCAACATTCAACATCCCAAACGGATTAAAGCCATCAGCTGCAAGACCAAGTCAGATGTTGCGAGGGTCATCAGGAAAATCCTTATAGTACTCCTTATTCACATGCTTCCATGCCAATGAGTCTGCCGGGTGACGCATTTTCCCGTCATTTACTAGTTCTTCCTCATGCCAACGCATCAGCTTTGATGTCGATGCTCTCATATACAATCTTTGCAAGCGAGGAATAAGTGGAAAATAACGAAGGATCTTACGTGGAAAATGCTTTTGCTTCTTTCCACTTTCACCGTCAACGGATCATCCTTTTCGGTACCCCATGTCTCTTTCCACCTAGATTCATCACATGTTGGGCACTTATCCAAATTAGCATAATTCCCACGAAATAACACACGAGTCATTAACACGGCATGAATCTTATCATAATGCGAGCCAAGATCTCGAATAACCCTCTCCACTTTGTCCAAGGAAGTTGGCGGACAATGTCCATCGGAAGCACAAGCAAGAACAACCAAAGTATGCGTTCTAAACTTTTGTTACTAATACCATCCATGCATTTAATCTGAAATAGCATGACAATGAAAGAAATCTTTGTAACCTCTTTGCAGCCCGGATACAACTCCTTTTTTGCCTCATCTAGTAACCTGAAAAGTTTTTTGCAGTCGCATTTTTCTCTTCCTCTTCTCTTCTTGTGACTTGTCCATGTATAACACCTCTAATCAGTGAAGAAATTAATTCATTGGAACTCTCAGCATGATTTAGTGCAGTGCCATCGTCGTCGTTATCATTCTCAACTAATGCAGGCTCACAATTACCTTCTCCTTGAATAAAACTATCATCAAAACCTCTCAATGCCACGTGAGTTCGAACCTCCTTTTCACTTCGATAAGACATGCAGCGAAGAACGAGTACATGGACAGGGAGCTGTTTCTTCACTTGATCTTCCACCAAAAACACTATGTAAAAAGTTCTTGAATCCTGCCTGCCATTCACAAGTATACCTAGACATCCACATCCAACTCTTATCTTCATTTGACATTCTTCCCGGTATCCCTACATTGAACATGAATCTATAGAATAAATACCTACTACTTCCTTCACGCATTAAAAAAACTACTACTATCAACCTAACATTAGAAATTGACAATCTAATTGCTATGCTTTTGCAGCTCTATACAAATTTAAACTTGGAACTAGTTCACCACCATGAAAGACAATTAAAACTTGTTGTTTATTGTCAAAAAAACTGTTGTCTGCTCACCTATGTTCGAAGGCGTGGCCGAGGGGCGGGGGTGGGGTGGCGGGGGCGCGGGGTGGGCGTACCAACTGAGGACAGGAGCCGGAAGGAGGGGGGACGTATTTGCCACCGCGCTGCCGCTGCAAATCCGTCGCCGTCGCCCTGCCTGAAGAGCGGCGCACCGTCGCCCGGCCTCACGAGGGGCGTGACCGACGAGACGAACAGGAGCTCGCCACGCAAGGAAGGGAGTCGGCCTTTTTTTCCTTTCCCAAGTTTTTTTCCCCTCTCCTCAACCGCCGGTGGGCTGGGCCTATACGGTTTTTAATTTTTAATTTTGTTAATACAAAGCAGTTCAGCTTGCTTATTTTTCTATCTTCATAAGTGAGATGGGCTAATGAATTTTTTATCGCAACCAAAAAAAGACTAATGAATGAACAAAATTTGTCGTGGCAATAGAAGCTAATTGGTGCAACGATTTGTTTTCTGGATGCAACAGTCACATGACCTATCGCAACCAAGTTTAAGTTTTTGGCAACGTAAATTCATCGTGGTTGAAAGCTGGCATTATCGCGACCAACTATGTATTCGTGGCAACATACAAACATCTAATGCAATGAAGAATTTTTTCGATGCAACGACCACATCGGCCTATCGCAACAAATTTTACACTCTAGACAACGTAATTTCATCGTGGCCATAGGCATGTATTATCGCAACCAAATAAATATTCGTGGCAACAAACACATATCTATCGCAACATTAAATTGGTACTATTGCAATGCACAAGTAGTTGTGGCAATAGGTACCATTTAAGGCAACCACCCGTTTCACCGTGGCATTAGCACCAACCAGTTGCAACGACTGTTTCAACAAACGCAACCCACATGTTTTGGTTGCCATAACATCCAGATATCGCAACCAATAAAAAAGTTGGTTGCTATAAAACAACCTATTGCAACCAAATACGTGGTGTTGCAAAAACATTTGGTGCTCTAAGGGTCAATTCCTAGTAGTGAAAGTGGGGTTAGCACAATCCAGAACATCTCTTGTATCAAAGCTACCTCCACGAACACCACTACGGTAACCACTATGAGGGAACCAACCCTCTCAAGCTAGAGGAGGACCATAACCATGAAAGGAAGACCATGGATCGTTCCTCCTCTCCATCTCAAAGCTACGACTCCTCCCATCGCCATATTGAGCACGAGGGGGAGAACGTCTAGCAAACTGACTACCTGCAAACTCTCCAGACCAACCACCAGAACCACGACATCCTAAAACAAACCGAGACTCATCACGAGCATGAAAACCAACCTGGTCCACCTGCTACCTCCAAACCGGTCTGGCCAGTTTAACTCCTCCAGCAGGGTCCCTTCCTCCCAAAGCACTCTTTTCTCCCCAAGCTGGAACTGTGCGAACAACAACCTTACCCCTTGGTAGTGGTATACGAGATTCAGGCACACCATGGGATGGGTTGTACCTACTTGTTTGCCCACTCCTTTGCCATTCTCTCCTCACGCCTCTTCTTGAAGCAAAACTCACCCTTGTGACCATCTCTCCCACAATAGCCGCAATGAAACTCCATGGGTTTAGGCTTAGGCTTGGGATGGGGCTGCTCATTTGGTTTCTCTCCATTCGGCTTCTCAACCGGTTTCTCCTCACTTGTCTTCTCACTCTCTTTCCCAAAGAACATATTCCCCAAGGTGCTCTTGAAATTGATGGGCTTTTGGAAATCCTCTGTGGGATGAGGAAATATGGGAGGATTTGGAGTAGTGTCAAGTTTGTTTCTTAGTGTGGTTGGGCTTAGGAACATAGGCATTTTTGTGGTAGGTTTTTGGTGGAACTGGGATATCACCGATTTTCTCTCCTCCCTCACCACTGCACTCTCCAATCTTCTCTGAGCCAAGTGCTTGCCCATCATAGCGCTTGTATGCCTCTATCATCATCCTAAGTTGCGGTTCATGCCCCAACAACCAACCCATCATTTTTCTCAATTCATCATTCTCATCCTGCAAGCAATCCATATAATGTGCAAGTTCCAGATTTTTCAAAGCATGTACTTCACATGTAGAGCAAGAAGTGGGGACGGGTTCTTTCAACTTAGCCTCAAGCAAAATAGTGTAAGCATGCATCTCATCAATTTTCTTATGCAAAACAGGGCAAGAATTGCAAGGACCTAGCAAAGCAGATCTAGATTTAAGCTCAGCCACTTCAACCCTAAGCACATCTATTCCCCATACTTGGAGGCATGCTTTTCCTTGAACATAGCAAAATCAGCTAGAAAGATAGGGCAATCAGCACATTCAACTTCATCAGAAACAACAAGTGAAGCTTCAAGAGAATCAATTTCAAGATTAGCATCTAGGTTCTATGCTTCTAGCTCAGCCACTCTAGTCCTAGCATCCTCAATTGAGGCCCTAAGCTCCTTCCTCATTTTCTTAGCCTCTGTAAGCATATCATCATGGTTATCAAGCAACAAGCCAAGCCGTTCATTCCCCTGACGCAAGAAGGGAAGCTCGCCAAATACCTCATCTTCGGAGTCAGAGTCTGAGTCGCTCTGGTGACTCTTCTTGCTGCCGGAGCTAAGCGCCATGGTGCAGAAGCCATCTCTGGTGAAGTAGCTCAACCCACTCAGGTTCTTGGCTGGCTTCCTTCCCTTGCGCCGATCACCTTCATCTTCACTGCTACTCGAGCTCGAGGTGGAGTACGCGGAACTGGAGTTGACGTCGCTCACTCCAACCATCGCTCGGGCCTTGCCTCGGCCATCCTTCTTCCTCGATCGTCGCTCATCCTTGTGCTTCTTCTTGTGCTTGTGCTTGTGATCACGCCTTGATCGGTACTTGCCATCCGTCTTCAACTTGTGCTTGTAGTTGTCCTTGTTCTCGACCTTCTCAGGGCAGTCGACAACGAATTGTCCTAGCTTGTCGCACTGGAAGCATGTCCTTGTGTTCCTCCTCGTGTTCACCCAGTTCTCGTGTATCCTCTCGAACCGCCTGGTCAGCAACGCCAGCTCGTCCTCTCCAAGCACGTTGAAATCCTCATTTGGCAAAGACATCAAAGAGGACAAGGAGAACATTCTGGTGGATGGGTTAACGTTAGATTTTCCTTTCGAGCCACCGATGAGAGCAAGACTATGAGAGTCATTTAGGCCCTCAATCTTGGTTGTCATACCCCGATCCACCTCAGTCAACTTGAGCTTCGAGAACAGCTCGTTCACCATCAAGGTGTCATACTTCTCAGACTCCACAATGACCTCGAACTTTCTGCCCCAAACCGTACGATCCAGCGAGTGCAAGAGCTTGACTGCTCTATCATGATCATCGTACAGGAGCACATCCACATTGGCCCTCATGTTGTTCACCACAACCGTAAACCTCTGGAACAAGGCATCGATGGACTCGCCGGGGAGATGAGTGAAGTTCTCGTACTCTCTCCGGTAAGTCGCATACATCCGAGCCTGAACTTGAGCATTTCCTACATGAGCTTCCTTCAACACAGTCCAAATTCTACGTGCCAAGTTCTCTGTATGCACCTGATCGAATTCGGATTGACACAGAGCACGAAACAAGTAGTCGACCGCCCTGTTGTTAGCGTCGAATATGTCCCTCAATCCTGGAGCAAGGAAGTTCATTGGTTGGACATAGGCTGTGTCCACCGTGACATCCCAAAGGATCTGACCCTTGCCGCGGAGGAACGCCGCCATCCGCTTACTCCACATCTGGTAGTTTTTCCCATTGAAGTGCGGAGGACCCGAGCCCCATTCTTGGTATGCCATCTTTGGATATTAGTCTGGCTAGAGTCAATAAAGACCCGAACCGGCTCTATTACCACTTGAATGACCGGAACAGCGAACAAGAGAGGGGGGGAGTGAATGGGAGTCGATAAAAATTCTATTCAAGAATTCGGCCTATGAACCCGATTTCACTCGTACGCCTCCACAAGCTTCTCTTACCAAGTAAATGCAGCCACTAGAGTGCTACTGGACCTAGGAGCAAGACACAACCAACAACCACTCGACACATGCAGCGGGAACCAACACGACCCAGCTTCTGGCACCTAAAACCAGTCAGGCCAGTTTCTGAAACCGGTCAGACCGCTTCTATGGGACTTAGCCTCTCAACAGGCAAGGAAAACGGTCAAACCGATTTGGCAAACCGATCAGGCCGGTTTTGTCCAGAAACTCCCCAAAACACCTCTGAGACCAAAATTGCCCCAACACACGACAAGAGCCTCTCCTCCTTTGAACAAGAAAAGCCATCGCTCGATAGAGACCCTCTTGCTCAAAAACCCTTCACGACAGCCCACAGGGCTAAACCGGTCAGACCGGTTTGGGAAACCGGTCAGGCCGGTTTTGCTCGGACAGTCGGGAAGAACACAGCCCGCGGGAAAAACTCAACTTTCCAACTCGTTCCACAGATCAAAGTGAGACTTTTGGGATAGCTGGGGTACCTTGTGGGCTACCTTTAGCTAGAAGCTCGGTCCCCAAAACCTACTCAATCAAGAGGAATCGGAAGTCAACCCTCAAGAACACCTTCCCATGGAAACCATCGATAACACCCAAATCAAAGCCGTCTCTGAGGGATTGTTGGAGCAAGATCACCAAGCAACGAGACACAAGGTCCTCATACATGACATCCAACAAGAATCCCTCAAAGAAACGCCCCCAAAACTTCCCACCGGAAATTCCAAGAAAAGGCTCCGAAATCATCAAAAAGAAAAAATGGGAAAAGCACAAACAAGCCTTGAGGAACAACACCGAATCATCTATACATACCATGAAAGGTTCATACAAGGTCTAGCTTCCGCTCGATCATCCTTTTCTTTCACAAGATCTCACCATGAAGCTCTCAAGCTTGTCCTATGGAAATCCTAAGGAAAATAGGAAGGGAAAAATAGGAAAACAAAATGAGCTTTGGTTCCAAGAGATGGCTGCCATCCTCTCACCCCTTGGGTTATATGGAGGCAAGCCTAAAGACTAAACTACCCCTAAAGCCTAAACTAGGATACACACCCACCAAAGGTACTTTGGGAATATGTCTTTGTAGCACCATTAGACGGATACCCGGCAACTGCACGTCGCGTAGCCTCGACGCAAGCCTTGTGATCCCGATGCATGTCCTCCACCTCGAAGCTTCCGACGCCCTGCGACCCCAAACCGCTCAGACTGGTTCTCCAAACTGGTCCGGCCGGTTTTGGCCTGACAGCCACGTCCGGTCTTCGACCTCGACTTTGTGGCTCAGCCGAGTAACCCGATGGTTTTCTGGTGAACCATCGCAAACCCCGCGACCTTGATGTAGCCTCTGCCAATCACCACTCATGACTTGGCTCCCATGAAGTCCAGGCTCGACCTTGGTTTTGTGGTTCAAACAAGAAACCGTCCTCAACTTCATCTTGTCATTCTTGCCACCATGCGGCCCGCACTTGAACCCACTGGCCACCGGGTCCCTTGAACCAAGCCTACTTGTCTTCTCGACACCTAGAGGCCTCACCGGAAACGACCTTTCGCGCTTGTTCTTCACTTGCACCAACGCTAATCAAGCCTCAACCTGCACCTACAATATTTAGCCAAGAATCAGTCCACACAACATTGCCAATCACTCGTCACACCAGGAAGCGACCATCCACAGGTCCTCGAACCACACATGGTCCTCAATAGGAACAAGCTGCGACTGTGGAGAACCCTACACAGTCGTCAACTGAAAGAGTACAGGGTCCTCCCCTTGGTGCGGTCGTGGCTGTTGAGCAGCCAGAGGGGAGGGTAGAGGAGCCCCCTGTCGAGACAAGGGACTCTAGTGAGCCTGGTATTGTAGACATCACCAGGATATTAGGCACCCCGACCGTCATTGTAGTGCGGTCAACACTGTAAGTACACAAAATCTTAGAGTAGACGCTAGTTGATAAGTCCGTATTATTGATGGGGGAATCCATAATGCAGGAAATCCACGGACCTGTCGTGGGATGAAAGGGAGAGTAGCACTCCTGCTGGTGGTGAAGACCGCCTGCTGGAGGTACGAGAGTCCACACCGCCACCACAAGCCGAAACCGCGTCAGAGACAAGGCTTGAAGAAGCTACCCTGGTGGAAGGTATGTATCATGTCGCCGTGAGTACCTATTATGAAGAGTAGTTGTAGCCGTCATTGACTGCTGAGCCAATCTTGATAGGGGCAGAAGACAAGGGAGCAGTGATCTCTGAGGCGGTAGTCATGGAGACTGCCACTGGTGAAGCGATGGCTAAAGAGCTAGTTGCCGATCCAACGACCTTGACAGCCCCCGGGTTGATGACTTCGATAGCCCCCGAGCCGAGCACAAAAGAACGGGTTGACCCACAACTTGAAGTAGGGACTGAAGTTGTCGACCACGAGGCAATGACAGAGGACGCAGCGCCACTTCGCTTGGCGCTAATGCCAGAGACTAGGACCTCGAGCCGCGGAGGTTTCAAGTTGCTGGATGATGAACAGATCGACCCAGCCTTCGTGTCTCTGAGCATGGAGTCGTGGTGTCGTACAGAGAACTAGATCATGGTACATTACAAGTACCCTAAGTTGTCTTGCTTTATTGAGTGGTGAGTATTGATTGATCATTGGGTCTTGCACAGGGCCTGGTGGAAAGATCTCGCCAGAAGACTGACCTTCTGAAGGGGTATAGTGACACAGTCATCCGAGCTGAGACCCAGGAGAAGGAGCTGGACAAGTCGAGGAAACACGCACCACTGCTCCAATCCAAACTTGACGGCGCCTTTGCCTAGTACCACAATGAGGTACAAGAGATGTATGCGAAGAAAGATGAGCTGATCAAGAAGAACAAGACTCTGCGCCAGAAGAACAAAGGTATGTTGTCCGCCGTGACCACTGAGTACTTATTATAGAGCTTATTTGTAGTATGAGACTGTTGTCGAGTTGTCTGCAGATCTTGAGGTGAGGGTTGACCAGCTGAAGGCTTTCGAGATGGATCTCAAGAATATTGTGTACCGGGAGACCGACAGCCGAGAGGTACTCTTGTAGGACTATGCACAGTTGTGCCATGAGTCCATCCAGCACATGAAGCTCTGTGAAGCCTCAGATCTTGACCTTGTATGTTGTTATAAATCTTTGTAGAAACTTAATGAAGACTGCGAGAAGCTATGGGGGCAGCAGAAGGAATTTGAAGAAGCCGCACTGCCATAACAAGGCTAATGGTCCAACATCCGGGCGGGCCCAAGATAGCGCCTTTGGTAGACAGGCTGAAAGAAGCCCTCTGGCACTTGGCAATGTATGTAAAGCATTTGGCGAAGTCGACACCGAACCAAGTACTCGCCTTCATGAAGTCGTACTTCCCAAAGGCACCAGTGCATGTGGTGGCCGGTGTCTCGCGGCGGACTGCATGGATGAGCAGTACAAGACCCTTCTGGAGGAGATGGCACCTATTGCGGAGCAAGTCGCGGACAAGCTGAACCTCTAGTAGATGTACCTGTAGAGGTAGCTTATGTACAAAGTAGTTGGTGTAAGACAAAAAAATTAGTCAGAAACTTGTTTGAATATGAATGAAGTTGGTTCACTTCTATGTTGTAATAAGTACTCGTTGCCGTTGCTTGCATCGAAGCGTGCGGAGTACCAAGCCGTTGGAGAGGTAGTGAGTAGTAGTACTTGGTGGGATTTGCCTATTTGAAAGGCGCAGTAAACAAGTTGAGTAAAATAAAACTTTATTAATGATGAATAAAGTATGGCTAGATGGCCAGGGCCGTTACAAATATGAAGTCGTCAGGACCCACAGGCCGCCTATGGCAAAGTGATGTGCTATGGTCCTTAGACCGCTTAAAGCTGAAGATCTGTTAGTAGCCATTGTAGCTGGATCTAGAGAGTACATGGTCCGTAGACCACCATGAAAGCCCTTAGGCTATGTGTGTCCCAGGATCCGTTAGTAGCTGTTAACACTAGATCCTGTATAAAAGTAGTCCGTAGACTAGTGCTAGGACCGAGAGGCTGCTTACAGCGAGGAGTTTGTGAGTAGCCGTATAGTCTGGACTCGTAGGTGAGTAGTCGAGCGACTACGCATAGAAGCAACACAGTTGGTCGATGTTCCATGAGTTGCTGATGTCATCACCTTAAAGTGTTTGGAGACAATAGGAGCCTGGTCCGGTCACCTTAGAGACTGAGAAGGGACCTTCTCATGGCGATCTGATCTTGTGTAGTCTGTCCATGTTCTGGATGCGACAGAGGACTAGATGGCCGATGTTGAAGGAGCGTTCCTTGAGATTGTGATCATGGTAGCATCGGATACCCTCTAGGTACCTTGCTGACTGGACAAGGGTAGCACAATAGGCTTCTTCAAGGTTGTCGTCAACCCGTTGACTATCTTCTCAGATGCCTTCATCGTATTGTTCTACTGCCGGGGATTCCTACATCACATCGGCGGATAGAATAGCTTCAGAGCCGTAGACCAAGAAGTAGGGCGATTGTCTAGTTGGCTTGGTAGGTTGAGTACGAAGCCCCCAAAGTGCATTAGGTAGTTCGTTGATTCACTTGCCTCCTTTGGTGTTAGCTACATCGTGCAATTGCTTCTTGAGGGCATCGAGTACCATCCCGTTGGCGCACTCCACCTGGCCATTGGCGCGTGGGTGGGCGACTGAGACATATCGGACGTCGATCCCGCTGTTGTCGCAGTACTCGCAGAAGTAGTGGTTGTTGAAGTTGGAACCCAAGTCTGTGATGATGCGATGGGGTAGCCTGTAGGGATGCACGAGTTCATCCAAGAAGTCTAGTACTCTATGTTGACGGTGAAATTCTGTCAACCTAGACATGAGTTTACCTTCGGTGTTGGCATACTTTTATACCTTATCCATTGGTACTAACCCCCTTGGTATAACAAGTTCATTCGTGCATGTCGATTTTAGTGTTGAAAGCGAGACTTCCGGGATAAGTTCATCAAGCACCTCATGACAAGACCTTGAAGCCCGGTACAAGTCAAGCAATGAAGTGAACATGACTCCAAGAGCCCAGGGACACAACCCAAGAAGATGACAAACTCCGAGGACCTAGCCAGAAAAGTGTCGAATCTTGCGAGACAAGGAGCTTCGTCCAACTCAGAGAGAAACTGACGACAAGGGCCCACGTGCAGAAGGGGGAAGGATCTAGAAGACTCGAGAACCAACGTCGGGCAAAGGAGGCCACGAACTGGGACGAAATGGGCCCAGACCGGTTGGATTAGGCCGGCCGTCCCAGCCCGTTTCGAGGCCCAGTCGGCCCCCTTTGACCTAGGTGCCTCTCGGGCTATATATAGCCCCTTGACTGAGAGCCACGCATCAATCAATTCGTCATCCGCCGCCGAGGAGCAGAGAAGCTTGAGGGACACCATCTTGGAGATGAGGGTCGTGCTAGTTGTCTAGGGTCTCCCTAGCCGACGTGGGAACCTTACATGGAAGACCACGTCGGAGCTCCGGAGTAAGAATCAAGATCGAGGTAGGATCCCGGTGGTGATCTTGTTTATGTAATCATTCATGGTGAAGTTTATATAGTGAATCCGATTTCTAGTGATCAAGTGCCTTCTCGATGATTTTGTTTTCCCCTTGGTTTTGCTTCTTCCCCAATCTAGTCTATAGCTAGATTGCATAGCATGCTCTTGTAGCCGCGGTGGCTAGATGTGCATACCGGACCAACCAAGTGATTTCAACTTGTTCTTATCGAACTCGCCCTAGACTACCCACATGAATAGGAGTACGTTGTGACAGAACGGGGGCTCTGAAAGGCGGGCATTTTTGGAATCGGGTCGGAGGCCACGGTTTAAAGATGTTTTTAATGAGATTCGCTTTTCTATCTTCATCTATCTTGTTTGGAGCTACAACATAAGCATGATCTAGATTCTCTAGATCGGTTATCTCTTGCTTTCTCTTGCTACCTCTTTAGTAGATTAGATTAGATTCGTTTTCTTGATGATATCTTAGATTAGATGCAACTTAGTTCTTCATAAGATAGCTTTCCTTGCTTTACTAGATTGAATCCTTGCGTGCACATTGTTCCACGGATTCGATACCTTGGATTCACCACTCGAGGGAAGAAGGGTCCCTTGACTACGGCGGGGGATTTGTCCGCTTGCAAATCCATATGAACTTTGATACGATAATCTACCGTCAACAAGCCCCTTTTTATGGCGCTATTGCCGGGGAACAAGCAATCAAGATCCAATCTAGTATCGCTTATTTTTCAGTTTTTCTTTTGATTTTCTTTTGCATCTCTTAAGTTTGATCATCCTCAAAGAGAAAAAATCAATCTAATCTAGTTTTGATTAACCCTAATTTTTCTTTTTTAGGTTTTTATTTTTTCTAACCCTAACCGGAGATGGTTGGCTACCTCTCCAAGAAACCCAAACTTTCTTTTGTGGATGATACAGGAAAACTTTACAAGCAAAGGAGACATCCAACACAAGCTAAAGGATTGGAAACCCTAGATCCAAAAGCCAAAGTCGAAGGACCGTCGGAATCTCCAAGGGAATCACCACCTCCAAGTCCAAAGAAAGATCAACCACAACCGCCACCCATGGGAGAACAACCACAACCGGAGCGCAAGATCGAGCTATGCACCCCGGACATCATTGATCTACCTATCACAAACCTTCAAGACACCGGAAGGCCATTCAAGATCAAGGTCTCAACTATCCGCATGACGATTGCGAGAGCTTTGGAGCATTTCAATGAATACATACGAGCTGAATTCCTTGAGTGGCATATCGGTTTACTTAAGAGGAGGATGGAGAAGATGGAGATAGAGAATGAAGCTCAAGACCTAAGGGCTGCCGAGGCAAGATCCACATGCGAGGAGTGTGAGGAGTACGACCATGTCCAAGATCAACGAGGACGCTGTCACTAAGTTCGAGGCTATGAAGAAAGTATTGGAGAATTTAGATGGCAAGGTGACGGAGATCGGAAACTCTTTACGTGAAGTGTTCATCATGATGAAGATGCTAGAGCCGCAAGTGGGACAACTTGTCAGGCACCCGATGGGTAACAAAGGAGAATTTCCACCACAAGGTCCCGAGACGGTGATGGCTACTCAAACTAGTTTGGGAGAGATGGAGGATCACACTAAGGAGACCATGAAGATCATGACCGAAGGACCGGAGTTTGAGATGCTGAGCCACTACATGAAGGAAGTTGTTGCATCCGTCAAGACCAATGAAGAAAGCCAGCCTGTGAAGACCAAAAAAATGACTAAGCCGAAGAATAAGCCTGTGCCCAAGATGGTGCGGAAGTGGGTACCCAAGATTGCAACGCCCAAAAAGAGCGTTGATCCGAAGTAATCAAGTGAAGAAGTCTAGCCATGGACTATAAACGAAGCGCTAGGCGGGAGGCAACCCGTTCGTCGAATCAAGATTAAGCTACCGGGAGGACAACCCGATTCCAGGTTTTCGAGTCTTTTCAAGTAATTTAGTTTTGAAATTTACTATGCAAGACATTAGACTTAGAGTGGTTGAACAATATTAGAGACATAATTCTTGGTTGAATATTTTGTTTGGATCATACACCCTTTACATGAACCCTCCTATGTGTTGTCTGCTTCTTTTCGAGCAACCACAACCAAATAAATTCAGAACCTAACTCAACCATTCATCCTCTTTATGATGTTGTGGTTGACTCGTTTTACATGCTAAAAACACATGAGTAGAGCCATACTTGTAAATAGATGTTATTTAAATTTCAGCACGTGGTAGGACTCGCGTGAACCTAGAAACTTGAATTTTGGTTGATTTAAAAATCCATATCCTTGGTTTCTCTAAGATTAGAATTTTTCTAAGCCTCATTTAATTTTATTTCATTCAAAATATTTCTTATCTAATCAAAATTAGAACCTAAACCTATGCCCCCATGATCAAGCCGGGAAAAGTTTGCTCTCAACTAATGAATGCAAACAATACCAGTGAGACCAAAATAAAAGTAGTCGGAAATATTTTTCGACTTACATTTTTTTAATGCTTTAAAAACTCCTATAAATTTATATTTTAACTAATTAATATCTCTGATTTTATTTTTTATTTTCGAAATTAGAGGAGTGCTTAGCATTAAAACATGCTTAGAGGGAGGCAATCTAGTTAACCTAACCATACATGCACCATGATACATCATGGGATGCCCCTCCAACATATTTTATCAAACCACATGCAAAGGACAAGCATGGGGGGGCAGCCAAGGCTTTGTTTTGCAGGAATATCATGGAGGCATGTGAAGCAAGGGAGCATGGAAGTGACTCAAAGCAAAATCATCAAGTGGAAGGAGCAATAATGCAAGTGAAGGAGTGGACGAGAACGTTTGGAAGGTGCAACCCCGTGGAGCACGCGGTCATGAAGCAACAAAGCAAGCATGAGTGCACTAGAGAAGAACCAAGAGGAGGAGAGAGGTAAGTCTCCCATCCAGCTCTTTGTTCGTGTGCTCTAGTTTGTAGTCCGGAACCACCTTAGACTTAGCCATCCACCCCGCTTGTTTCGTGCAACAAATCACATCCTTAATCCACTCAAAGTCCAGACTCCAAAATAATATTTGTGTACCTTGTTACTGGTTGAAAACCTTGGACATTTATTTGTGAGGGAGATAGTGCTGCAACCATGGAAGAAAGCTACAAGCCTTTTCACCAAGAAGAAGGGATCATCGTCGCCCAAGCCTTTATCGACAACCTCTTCGAGGAGGCACTCGGTTTCCGAGTCTCCTCGGAGTATGGAAGAGGACACGGCACCACCGAGGAGGAACGATACTCATCTCCTTAGTGGCATGAGGGCCACACGAAGCTCATCTATGGGGTTCACCGAACCTCATGGATGTACGGAGGAGCCACCTGTCCGACCTCACCGCTCGACACAATCATCCGCTCCACCTCCACACGCTCTGTGTTATTCCAATGGGTTTATCATCACGACGAAGGAGGAGGAGGAGAAGCTCGCTCGCCTTGAGTAGAGGCTTGTAGCGAACGTCGACTTCGACGACCAAGCTCTCCACATATTGGGTTTTCATACGGAACACCGAGGTTGGGTGCAATTCTCCAACGGAGTGTCGGTAAACACCCACAAGGGATTCGCCTTGGAAATTCTCATGACCATGGTGCATATCCTTGATAAAGGGGTGCCGAGTTTCTCATTCCGTTTGGATGGAGTTGAACAAGTGGTTCCCTATGATATTAGGAATTACTTGGTTTTCAAAGGGGAGCCCCAGAACAAGTGGATGTGCATGGAGGCACATTGGAAGTTTTTTTTGGAGTATGATCATGGAAGGAGACCATCAACGAAGAAACACTATCCGGAACCCCATCGTCCAAGTGTTTCACTCATGGACGTGCAAAAGGATTTTGGGGAGAATGAGAGAAACAAAGGTAACCGACACGGAGTTGAGTTGGCTTTACTAGGCTTTGATTGCCAAGCAATCAATAGACCCCTCTCACCTTCGGGGTGTTACCTCTCCATGTTGGCTATCTCTTTGAGACCGTTATTTTAAGGAACCCTGAGCATCTCCTACATGGGACTTCCCTAGGATTTGATTATATGAAGAAAAGCAAATATTGGAGAGGAGGCTTTAAAGTGGCCAAAGTAAACTTACCCCTTTGGGATGGAAGATTAAGACTTTTTTCTTGAGGGGAAAGAAGGTTGGTTAGAGGAAGGACTTCTTGTGCCGGCGAACAAAAATAAAAGAGAAGGATTATAAGAGAAGGTTCTTCCATGGCACAAGACGGAGGTGCGCAACAAAATTATGTTCCACCATTTGAAGGAATTCCGGCGCCGCCGAGTTACTACGGTGGTGTACCAATTCAAGCATGGGGGAGTGGTGCAGCCATGCCCTCCAAATTTTGCGGTGCCCAACGTAGCCTTTGCGGAGCCACATGCACATCTTCCTCAACCACAACAAAGTGGCCATCATTGGAGGATACGCTGCGAGTAACATGCAAAATACTGCAGCCATGCTAACCAATGCAAACTGTTGACGGATAAAAGACGTATCCCTCTACGATCCGCAAGCGTACGGACCCACACCTTTTTCACCACGGGATTCCCAAGGTTCTTGTCAATCCGAGGAGCAAGGGGATTACAAGCGTTTGATCTACCTCTACACACTAGCTACTCAAACCCTAACTATGATCAAACTAGAAAACAACTAAACTACACTAGAGAGAATGATTAAGCAATCAAGATAGGAGACACACGCCCATGGGTCTATGATACTAGATCTTGCAACCGCTTAAAGACATGAAAACCAATCTAATCTATCAGGGGTTGTGACCACGGTTTCGCCCTTTCCCTCCTCTCGTACTGTCACTACGCGAAGGTATTCATGACTAGACCTATGATGGACACGGCGTATTGAATGGATCCAAGGAAGCATTGGAGCTCTACTCCCTTTACAGCGTGATGCTAACCTTAACCATTAAATTATATTCAACACAAGATGATATATAGATAATCCGACAAAGTACGATTACATCTCAAGATCGATTACAACCCATGGACGAATAAGGAGATTACCCCATCAAGGTGCTAGACATAGCACCGTTGATCATGGTCACCCTTCCGACGGTGTTTTCCTTCTTCTCCACTTGTGGGTGCTTCCTTCGAGGAGGTTGATCTCCCTCCGGAGATCTCCCTCCCGTCTCTCTGGCTTGTGGATGACCTCCTGGTGCGAATGGCTCTCCCCCCTGCCGAATGGCGGCGCCTCCAGGGTTTTAGGGTTGAAGATCCTTCGGGTGCAAGGAAAGGGAGGCTGAACCGACGCCGGAACTGGGCTGGGCCGGCCAGCCTGGGCTGACCGGCTCAGGCCCAATTCGACCCGGTTCGGTCGCCCCTTCGCTCCCGTGGGTCCTCAGGTGATTATGCACTTTGCCCCCTCCACTTGCATGATTTTGACGATGTCATCCTCGCGTCCAAGATGGAGGTTCTCCGCGCATGAAGTTCGGACTTTTACGCTTGAATCCCCGGGGGTGTTCCTTCGTAGCACTTCGGTCCTTGCCTCCGTCAATGCTCCTTTGAACTTGTTGCGAATCCTTCCTTTATGTCCATGTTTTCTTACATAAACACAACACTTCCAAATGCATGCACATAAATGAACTTGTTATATGATTAGTGTGCCTAGTGGTGGGTTAGTTCCATAATCAAATCCAAACTAAAGTGTAATGAACATGCTTGGTGTGCCAAAATACACCGTCAACATCTCCCCCACGCTTAGCTCTTGCTCGTCCTCGAGCCAGTACTCGTAAAAGAACTTCGTCCGAAGTGTTGTAATCGTGTACTGCTAATCCTTCTTCGCAAGTTAGTCAATCTTTTCGTCTTTAATACATAAACATAAAGTAATGATTATCATACATAAACATGGGCGTTTAGAATCTTTACCACGTCAAGATTTACCCCACAACTCAAACTCTTCACTCGAAGCCTTCAATCTCAGCCATGCTTACTTCTTTGCTTCCATCGGAGGGTTTTTATGATTTTTCAATAAAATTCCTGCAACAAGTGTTAGACAAAAACCTATCTCCAAGCTCTCTCTAGTCACCCATATGAGGTGGCTATCCCGACCAAATTTTATAAAACTCTCACCTCCCATAAATATCTCATATAACATGTAAAGTATAGCTGTACGTAGGGCAAGTGCAATCAACACAAATATTGTCAAACTAAGAACTTCCTCTAATGATTGTTTACCTTTCAAAGCCAATGATCATGAGAATTAATCCATTTGTAGGGATATCAAAGATGAGAAGATTTAGAATGATGGACATGTGCAAGGGCAAAAGAAAATTATGACTACGAGGCATCAATGACGTCCTCGTTGTCGGATTGCACATGGTTGGAAAAAGAGTGAATGTTTCGTCTCTCAACAACGTGACATCCTTCCTTGCACTTTATTTTTTCTTTTCTTTTACTTGATTCATCCCTCTCATATCTTTATTGCCACTCCTTTTTTCTCTTTTTCTTCTTTTTTTCATTCTCATATATTTTTTCTCTTTCTTTACTTTTCTATTTTATTTTCTTTCTTTCTTTCTCATACTCATACTTTTCTCTTTATTTTTCCCTATCTTGACAACTTTTCAAAGCTCTCAACTCCTCTCTTTCTTGCATGCATACAATCTGAAATTTTAAATAAACCATGCTAGAGACGAGACGAAACTTTGAGGGTAGGTTGTGTTCAAGGAATGCGATGTACAAAAGAGATGTATAGGGTTGGGTATGGAATTCGGTGATGTACGGGACTTCCGATGTGAAAGTCACGTTACCGAATTCATGACAAGGCTAGCAACAAAAGATAAGCACAAGAACATGATCATTGCTCTAAATTAAAACTCCAAAGAGAGAAGGGTCCTAGCCCAACTCATCGTGCTAATCACACTTATGGTGGAGCAAAAAAATAAATTTGGCTTTGTATAGGATTTTTTTCTTACTCCCAACTTGGAAAAGAGGTTTTGCTAACCTTTATTACAAGGGTTTTTAGATAATTTTCAGAATTGAAATCCTCCAACTTTTAGCATTGAACATAGAACGACCAACATGTGAAGCTCAAGATCGAAGTGTGGTATGGGTACTTTTAGTAATAGCAATTCCACTAAGCACCATGGTAAACGTTTTTCAAACAACACACTTATGTTCATATATCAAAAACTAAAGATGAACGAACGAGTAAATTAAGATAAGCAATACACAAGACACAAAATTTTAAAGGACTCTTTTTATTTGATTTTCTTTGAGTTAACACTAATTTAAGACACTTGCAAAAATTTAAAAACACACTCAAAAACTAAAGACTCTTTAAACACTAAGACTCTCTTGAAGATTAAACCGAACTTAAACTTGAAGCTCAAAAGCTAAGGCTAGCTAGCTTGCTCTCCCCCACGCTAAAAACATACGACGTCCTCATCGTATCTTACAAATTCTTAAGTGGAAAACTAAACCTAGTGGTACTTCCTGCAACTATTGCACTACTTTCCTCTCATGTTCCCTACCATGCCAAAAAGTTTGCGCACGTTTCGGTTTAGGAACTTGTAGTCGTCTTCAACTATGCGCTCCAAATCCTCCATACGCTGCCTCATCGCCTCCATGGCTTGGAAACATTCGTCGACCATTGCGTAGAGATCCGAGATGGAGTGACGGCAAGTCGCACAACACATCGGATGCAACTCGAAAGGGTCGTCATTGCCAGGGTCTCCGCCGTCATTGCCGCCATCGTCGCCACCACCATTGTCATCGTCGTCGTCGTCGCCGCCGCCGTTGGGGCCTTCGGGAGTCTTCTCCTTGGGCACCTCATCCCAAATGTAAAGATCGTTATCATCTCTTCCGGTGGCCGCCCACGAGCTCGGGCTACGATCGTCGGAGTAGTCGCTACCCCCATAGTCCTTAGGCTCGGGCGACACCTCCTTGTAGTCCTTCCGCTTCATGCCTCAGATGCGCGTCGACCGGACGTTCTCCTTCTTGACGGGGTTGCGAGACGCGATAGCTCCGGTCGGGACACGCCCTCCGCAACGGATGTGGGCGGTCCTCTTGATCTCGACGGGTAGCTTGAGCTCGCATCGCTTCTCCCCCTCCATCGATGGCTCCTTGGTGCCTTGCTTCAACTCTAAGTTCCTCGGGGACAAAATGGCTGTTGCGTGGGTGCAAAATATTGCTTGATGGGATTGATTCCCGAGCTCCCAATTCGGCCAAATAAATAGTCCGAAGAGGAAAACCCTCAGAACCTCATTTTCCTCATTTAAACTTCCCTTAAAATTTTCTGACTGAAGAAGGAAGTCAAAAAGGAGCAATTCGGGCAAAAACCGGGACCAACCGCAGCCGGGACCCACCTGGGCCGGTCGAACTGGGCCGGACGGCCCACCCTGCCTCGGGGGCGGGCCGGTCCGGTTTTTCGTGCACCGCCCTTTTTTCGCCTTCTTAGCCCATGGGAAAACGTTGGCCTAGTAAATCTTCACGAGAAACTCCAGAAAATTAAAAGAAAAACTATTTACAAAATTCATGCCGTGTTTTTCGTCCTAGGTGGGACGTTCGGGCTCTTCTTCCATGGTGAAGACATCAACATGGTGAAGGGGCACAACGTCGGGTTCGTAGTAAACCTTAAGTCGTTAACCATTCACCATAAATTCATTGCCTTTTACATCCATAATGGTTACCGCTCCGTTGGAAAGCATTGAATGCACAACATAAGGTCCGTCCCACTTGTTTTGCAATTTCCCCTTTTCGAAGGTTTTAAACCTCAAATTGTAGAGGAGGACCTTATCTCCTTCTTTAAACTCTTTCTTTTTCAACCTTTTATCATACCACCTTTTGATTCTCTCTTTGTATATGCTTGCATTTTCATATGCTTTCAACCTCATCTCTTCTAGCTCGCTTATATGGATTCTTCGTTTCACCACTGCGGCATCGAGATCAAGGTTCATTTCTTTAATCACCCAATAGGCTTTATGTTCCAACTCAACCGGAAGGTGGAAAGCCTTTCCATAGACGAACTGATAAGGGGTCATACCTATCAGTGTCTTGAACGCCGTTCGATAAGCCCACAAAGCTCTGTCTAAATTCTTTGACCAATCTTTGCCTCCCTTCTCTATGGTTTTGTTGAGGATGCTTTTTAATTGCCTATTTGATGTTTCTGCTTGTCCGTTGGTTTGTGGGTGATAGGCCGTAGAGACCCTATGTTCAATTCCCAACTTGGACAAGCAGTTTTTGAAATTCTTCCCGGTGAAGTGAGTTCCTCCATCGCTTATCAAGATTCTCTGTGTACCGAAACGAGGAAAAATCACGTTCTTAATCATAGTAATGTGTTAATATCAAAAATTGGTACAGGAAGGAGGCTGATTTGTGGACCAAACTTGGTAACAAATTCCGTTCGGCAAGGAAAGATTTCTTCAGAAGATTCGGCAAAAATACCTGCGGTCGGCAGTTTGCTTCCGTTCGGCAAAAGGACTGTTTGCGCTGGATTCGCGGGATCGCGTGGTGATGTGGCCCGAATGGAAGGAAGGGACGAATGGATGGATAAGCATTCACGCTTGGGCATTAAATTAGGTATCAAATATTGTGCTCGTAGTCCACCAGGAGTCATGTTAGGACAGGGTATAAATATGAACCCTGGATGTATGTAATTGTAATCTAACATTCTCATAACAAACCGGCTTTACGCCAAACTCTCGAGTCCTCTAGTCGTGTCGTCGAGTTCTTCGAGAGGGTTCATCGATCCGTCAACCTCCGTAAGTACCGGCAACCTTGTATCATGTCTAGTATCATGCGGTGGATTTAGATCGTGATGCAAGTAGTCTTGTTACCATGCTTAGTATCATGTGGTGGATTTAAGCTTGGTTCAAGAGGGTTTCTTGTTAGATCATGAGCCATGCGGTAGGCTAAGATCTAGCTTGGAGCTAGTTATCGACTCTATTAGATTTGGCGAGATCTAATAGATTCATTAAGTTACCACGTGTTGCTTTGAGTTTTTACTTTATGTTTAAATTCATGTAACACTCTTTTGCCCAATTTAGATTGGTTTGAACCGGCTTTACCTTGTTTGGCGATCCTTACGTTACATGTTCATATCTTTGGCTCAATACGGTGCGTGGATCACGTGTTCTATAATAGCCGAAACCGAATCAATCTAAGTTGTCACGTGTTGTGGGTTCAAACTTGTTAATCTCGTGTAAATCTTGACAGAACCGGGTATCATGCGGTAGATGCAGGTTTTTGGGTTGTTTTAGAGCTAATCATCCGGTGGATTAGATTTCGATTCAATCTGATAGATTTATCATTCTTGGCAATGTTTGTTCCTTCTCCACGGATCCCGATTCGGCTGTACAGCTGTATTCGGTTATGCTTCCATGAGTAAAACGTGCTTATAAGTCTTGTTTTAAATAATGTGTGCTTTTAGCCTTCCATATTTAGTTTGTATCATGCGATGGATTAATCTCTTTGCAGTTGGTGGCGTGATTTCAAACAAGTTGTATCATGCGGTGGATTAACTTGTTTGGTTTCATGCTTGATGGATTTTAAAGTACCTAGACATGCGGTAGACTAGTGCTTTGGACCTATGCATGCTTGTTTATTACATATTTATAATCATGCTTTTATTTATTTATTTTTATCATTATTTATCCTCGAGGATCGGTCATGATCTTGTGCGAGCAATGTTATTTAAACAAAGACCGATCTTTTGTCATGCTTACGTCATCCATTCGGCTATGCTCTGTTTTATATTCTAACGATCCCGAATGCCTTTCAAATCTGTTGACAGATAGCTTCTCATAGCTATATGTCACTTTACATGGCTTTCTAGCCGCAAATATGGAACTGTCTGGTACCACCCAGCAAGTTCCAAGCTTTGGTATTTAATTGCGTTATCCTTTGTTAATTTCAGGAAAATTGACTGGCACGCTTTGGAATCTGTTCGTGTGTTAAGCCAGCTTTGTTCGGCTTGCTGTGTGCTTGGCGCAGGGTGCGGATTTTGCGTCAACACACTTTTTGGCACGCCCAGTGGGACCCTCTAGTTGAATCAAGATGCCTGAAATTGGCGACGTCATGGACGTCACCATTGATGACCTGTCTCCAGAACAACAAGCGCAGCTGAAGGACGCCATTGACCAATTCCAGCAGAAGTGCTTGATGTCATTCAGCAAGAACAGAAGTGGCATCTCGTACCTTAAATCTGAAATGCCCAGGGTTCTGTTGCCAGGGGAGCCTGATACCACATCTTTTCAAGAGAAACAAGAAGCTCTGAATGCTTTTCGGGAGACTATAGAAGCTGTGATGGGTAGGCATCATACGGCTTTCTTGAACATGTTCAAGTAGATGATGATCGGTGTATCCGGCCCGGGCATGGAGAAGATGCTTGGTCGAGTATCTCCCCACACATCTTCTACAGAGGTCAGAGAAACCAGTTCTGCTCAACCAACAGGAGCTCAACCACCACTACAGAGCCAGCCGATCCAGCCTCCTCCATAAAGCATTGGGAGTCAGCCGATCCAACCTCCTCTACAGAGCATGGGGAGTCAGCCAGTCCAGCCGCCTCTACAAAACAATAGAGGTCAACCCGTTCAACAGCCGAACCCGTATCAGCCTACATATGGGGACCTGGCGTTCGGTTCGTCTAGGATGCCGTCTAACTCTACTTACAAGATAGCCCTGGCCAATAACAGGTTGCAGAAAAATATGTATGGTGGGGGATATCATGAGGTTATGGATTACGGTGCTATAGATGCTCTCCCAAATCCTGGGTATGGTACAGCTGCAGGAATGCAAGACGATGATATTCTGGTACAGAAAATGGTCGATCTGATGCAAAACCAATTCGGCCTTAAACCTAAAATGCAAGGACCAGCTTATACGCCTCCTTTCCCAGAGTGGTACTATAGGGTGATCTTACCGCCAAGGGTAAAGCCTCCTACGGAATTCACAAAGTTCTCTGGGAAGGACGATACAAGCACTGTAGAGCATATTGCCCGATATCTATTGCAGCTTGGAGAAGCTTCAGCTAATGAGGCATTCAGGGTTAGATATTTCCCTCTGTCATTAACAGGCTCAGCATTCCAATGGTTTACTTCTTTGCCTCCTTAGTCAATCGGCACATGGAAGGATCTGGAGCAAAAGTTCCATGCCCATTACTTTAGTGGTAGCACTGAGAAGAAGCTGATTGATCTGGCTACCTTGAAACAGAGGCACAATGAGACGCCTCTGGAATTCCTCAGAAGATTCAGGGAAGTCAAGGGCATTTGCTTCTCTTTGACTCTGCCGGATGATCAACTGGCTGACATGGCTGTTGCAGGGATGTTGCCGGCTATTCGAGAGAAGCTATTTGGCATGGAATTCGACAACCTTGGTCAGTTGTCCCAGAAGTTGTCATTGATGAGCAATCAAGCTTATGGGTTCAAGAAGGATTCCAGATTGGCTAAGCACCATGACATAGCTGATATCTATAACCAGTTCCTCGAGAAGGCTAATCAAGTTGAGGAATTTGATGATGACGAGGAAGTAGCCGCTGCTGAAATTATGTGGGGCAAGGAGCCTTTGACTGTGAACCAGTGGTGGATAAAGCAAACCAAGGGCACATATGACTTTGATGTCACTAAAGCTGACAAACTCTTCGAGTTCTTGGTGAAGGAAGGCCGAATCAAGTTGCCTGAAGGGCATTTTATGCTTCGGCCCGATGGAGTTAAAGAGAAATGTTACTGAGGTTTTCATGATAGAAACTCTCACTCCATCAATGATTGCAGGGTCTTCAGGATGAGGATCCAAAAGACTATCTAGGAGGGGCATTTGAAATTTGATAATAAGATGAAACTGGATGGCCACCCTTTCCCTCAAAACATGGTTGGCTTTTCTGTCAATATGGTGACTGCTGAGGAGAAGGGGAAGGTGAAGGTCCTGACTTCGGCTAGAGCAAAACAGGATGGATCAGTGGATCCTATGCGACAAGTGACGGTAGAGCAAGTCCACGGGGAATCTCCTCGTGTCTTGAAAAGCCAAATTGAAGTTGGGGAGTCCTCTAGGACCAAGCCCAGGGTTACCACACGCATTCTCCTTAACAAGTGGCAGTGTCAGCAGGAAAAGGAACACTACCAGAAGCTGAGATATGAAGAGGAGAGGCGCAGGTTTGAAGAAGAGGCGCGCAGAAGAGAACTAGAAGAGCATGCGCTGGAACAAGAGCGTGCACACTAGGGATGCACATTCTTTAGGCACTACTGGAACGAAGGCTTGAAGCTCCCCACATTGAAAATTGCCTTGAGTGCAGTGATAAGTACTCTGAATACAGGCAGGAAACTGTCAATCGCCGATCCGTCCATGAGAGAATTAGAAGGATGCATCCTAATGACGGTCGACGTCTAAAAATAAATGAGGTTACTGATCACCCAAGGAAAAGGCAGGCTGACCAAAGATGGGTTGATCAAGAAGAAGAGGAGCGCGAGTACATCTGGCAAGAAGGACAGTGGTGCCCGCCTGGCTTGAGGAAAAGCCAAAAAAGAAGGGTTCAACGCTTGAGGAACCGAGAATTGAAGCAGGAGGGAATCCAGAAAAAGCAAGTGTGGCGCCCAAAAGACAAGCCTGAAGGATCGGGTCATTCGGCTCCAGCATCCATGGTATATTTTCTTCCGAATGAGTTCATGGCTCCCGCTAACCAAGTTGTGCAGGAGGAAGCATCTCCAGATATCAATGAGGATGAGCGGCTCAGGGGGTTAATGGCGCAACTGGTGTTGGCTAAGCAGGCCACTTTTGACAAACCGGCCAGGAATCGACACATGAGGCCGTTGTATTTGAAGGGATACGTTAATGGCAAGCCATTGACCAAGATGTTTGTTGATGGCGGAGCTGCGGTCAACGTGATGCCATACACCACATTCAGGAAGCTTGGCATGGGCCCCGGGGACTTAACGCCAACAAGCATAATTCTGAATGATTTTGCTGGAAATCCCTCAGATACCAAGGGCCGCGTGCACGTGGACTTGATGATCGGGTCCAAAACTTTGCTCACAACCTTCTTTGTCATTGAGGGCAAAAGAGCTTACGACTTGTCGCTTGGACGGACTCGGACCCATGCCAATTGCTGCATCCCATCTACCATGCACCAACAGCTCGTTCAGTGGGTAGATGACGACATTGAAGTGGTCCAAGCAGATGATTCAGTGAGCGTGGCAAACATCGAACCAGCTTTCTGGGAATATCAAGGCATCGATTGCTTCTCAGGAAAAGACTGGGGTGAAGGTCCTGTTGAACCTGTCAGTAGTGATCAACAGCCGGTTCAAGCAGTCGGCTCTTATAGTAATTTTTAAATGGACAATCCAGTTGATGGAACTGATGGAAAGTTAGGGCGTGGGTTCATGTCGGCTGACAAATTAGAAGAAATTGACATTGGAGAAGGTGATAAGCCAAGACCGACATTTATCAGTGCTAACTTGGAGTCTAGTTTCAGAGACAGTTTAATCAAACTATTAAAAGAATATAAAGATTGCTTCGCTTGGGATTATTCGGAGATGCCTGGTTTGGATCGTTCTATTGTTGAGCATCGGTTGCCAATCAAGCCTGGCTTTAGACCTTATAAGCAACCTCCCCGAAAAATCTACAAGGATGAAGTATTGGCCGACGTGAAGAAAGAAGTTGAAAGATTGCTTGATGCAAACTTCATTCGGCCATGCAGGTATGCGGAGTGGATCTCTAACATCGTCCCTGTCTACAAGAAAAATGGGAAGATGAGGGTTTGCATAGATTTCAGAGATTTGAACAGAGCCACTCCTATGGATGGATACCCAATGCCTGTTGCTGATGTATTGGTTGATGCTGCTGCTAGACACAAAGTTATCAGTTTTATGGATGGTAATGCAGGGTACAACCAAATATTTATGGCAATAGAAGACATATCGAAGACAGCCTTCAGATGTCCTGGTCATATAGGCCTGTTTGAGTGGATAGTCATGACATTTGGGTTGAAACATGCCGGTGCAACTTATCAACGAGCCATGAATTATATCTTTCATGAGTTGAACGGCAAAATTGTTGAAATTTATATTGATGATGTCGTGATCAAATCTTTGAATCATGATTCACACTTGGAGGATGTAAAGAGGACCCTGGAGTGCACCCGAAAGCATGGGTTAAAAATGAATCCAAACAAGTGTGCCTTTGGAGTATCAGCGGGAGAATTCTTGGGATTTCTGGTACATGAAGGAGGGATTGAAGTTGGCAAGAAGAGCATGAAAGCTATCGACGAAGTTGTTCCTCCAACCAATCTCAAGGAGTTGCAATCACTGCTTGGCAAGATCAATTTTGTGAGAAGGTTCATTTCAAATTTGTCACAAAAGGTTTTGCCCTTTTCTCCGCTGTTGAAGATCAAAAAGGATCAGAAGTTTATATGGGGTGACAAACGACAAAAGGCTTTTGATGAAATTAAGCGATACATGAAGGAACCACCAGTGCTGGTGCCCCCGCCTTTCAAGTTGTACGTGGCGGCCGATACCCAGACTATTGGATCGGCCCTCATACAAGAGTTTGAAGGAAAGGAACGGGTAGTAGCGTACCTTAGCTGAAAATTACTTGATCCTGAGACCAGGTATTCGGCTGCGGAGAAGCTATGCTTGTGTGTTTACTACTCGTGTACAAAGTTTCGGCACTACTTGTTGAATGCCAAATGCGTTGTATATTCAAAGTTTGATGTAATAAAACATATGTTATCTATGCCAATTTTGAATGGAAGGATTGGCAAGTGGATTTTGGCCTTATCTGAGTTTGAGCTAAAGTTCGAATCAGCAAAAGCTATAAAAGGCTAGATTATTGCCGATTTTATTACTGAGCATCGTGATCCATCAATTGATTTGCTTGAGATTACCCCGTGGGCATTGTTCTTTGATGGATCATCATGTGGCAAAAGTGATGGAGTTGAGATTTTGTTGATTTCACCCAAAGGTGAGATGTTCGAGTTTGCTATCCCTATTCCGCCTACTGTCACAAACAATCAAGCTGAGTACGAGGCACTGCTTAGAGGACTTCAATATTTGAAAGAAGCCGGAGCTGTTTCAGTTGAAATTTATGGAGATTCAGAGCTGGTTATAAAACAATTGAACGACCAATATGAATGTAGAAGTGATGCCATGAGGAATTACTACGAAGAATGCAGGGAGATCTTAAAGAGTTTTCAGTTAGTAATTCTACAGCATATTCCTAGAGAACACAATGAAGAGGCAAGCAGGTTGGCTCAAAGTGCTTCAGGTTATAGGGAAAATCAAGAAGCGTTTGCCATGGAGGTATGTGCTTTCGGAAGCGATCTAGATCAGGATGATTGGAGAAAGGAGATTGTTGATTATCTGGAGGATCCATCCCGAAAGGTTTCTAGAAAGCTCAAGTATAAAGCTATAAAATTTGTTCTTCTGGATGGACGTTTATTTTACAAATCATTAGATGGGGTGTTGCTGCAATGCCTGTGTCCAGAAGAAGCAAAGAAAATGATGAGTGAGGTGCATGATGAGCTATGTGGAGCGCATCAATCGGCCTATCGTATGAAATGGGTTATTAGGCAAGCTGGATGTTTTTGGCCGACGATGCTGGAAGATTGCTTTGAGTATTACAAGGGTTGTCAAGATTGTCAGAAGTTTGGAAATATTCAAAGGGTTCCAGCGTCAGCATTGAATCCAATTGTCAAGCCATGGCCATTCAGAGGATGGGGTATAGATTTGATTGGCCAAATAAATCCTCCATCTAGCAAGGGGCATAAATTCGTGCTTTTGGCAACAGATTACTTCACCAAATGGGTTGAGGCAATTCCACTGAAGAAAGTAACATCAGAAAACATGGTTGAGTTTGTTAAAGAACACATCATCTACAGGTTTGGAATTCCTCAAACAATTACAACTGATCAAGGAGCTCAGTTTGTATCTTTGGAGTTCAGGGAGTTTGCCGAAAGCATGGGGATCAAATTGTTTAACTCTTCTCCTTATTATGCCCAAGCTAATGGTCAGGCAGAGGCTTCTAACAAGATCATGATCAAGCTTATACAAAAGAAAATTGATCAGAAGCCAAAGAGGTGGCATTCGGTACTCAATGAGGCTTTATGGGCTTACCGAATGGCTCCTCATGGAGCTACAAAAACCTCTCCTTATGAGTTGGTTTATGGGCATCATGTTGTTTTGCCCTGGGAGATACAATCAGATTCTAGGAGAGTAGTTTTGCAAAAGGACTTAAGCTCCAAAGATTATAGTGGCTTAATGATGGATGAGTTAGAAGATTTGCATATGATTCGTCTTAGAGCCCTGGAAAACATTGAAAAGAACAAGCTATGAGTTGCTAAAAATTACAACAAGAAAGTAAAGGTCAAGCAATTTGTAGAAGGGGATTTGGTTTGGAAAGCGTTACTGCCGATTGGAACTAAATATAGTGCGTTCGGCAAATGGTCCCCAAATTGGGAAGGGCCTTTTCGGGTAGTCAGATGTGTGCCTGGTAATGCTTACACATTGAAAACTTTACTAGGAGAAGAATTTTCTGCTGCAATAAATGGAAGATATTTGAAGAAATATTATCCTAGTATTGAAGTTGGTCGTTGATCACAAGCACCAGGATTACAAGCATTTGATACAGAAGGATAGCCGGCGTTCGAGAGAGGAGCCGCCTTTGGAACAAAAAATCCTAAAAAGGGAAATGGCCAATACTAAGATGTATTGCCCTTAGCACTGAAGAAGAGCTCAAAAAGCTGACTGACATTCTGGTCGATAGATATGGTTGAAGCAACTTCTCCATGGGTTTGGCATCCTCTGGTAATCTGAGCTTCTCCTTCCTTGTGGCTGGATGAAGGGAAATGCCGATTGTTGAGGTTGACGTCAACAATCCGGTGCATGTACAGTTGCAGCCACATTTGCACAAACCACCAAGGGTCGTTGACACAAGATATCTTCTGGTCGGTGTGCATTTGAGAAATAGTCTGATGGAGCATATGATATACACTCCCTAGGAGATATTTGCCAAGGGGGACGCGATGACCAGTAGCCAAATCTGTAGCCATTGCAATGTGGTTCAAAGTTGGCTCATTGGCTTTACCGCAGAAGATGAATCTACACATCCACATGTTAAGAAATGCCCTGTATTCAACTTCACCCAGGGGGCCGTCTTTCATGTGATTCTGGATATATGACTTGTATCCACTTCCTGTCTTCACTCCTTTTTGCCTTGTGGAGCCTTTGTATTGGAAGGGATACATGGGTCCTAAGATATCAAGGCCGGTCATCATGTATACATCGGCAAAAGTAGGAGACATTGGGCCGTGACCAAAGAGGAAAGCATTAACACCATTTGACAAGAAATGGCAAGCTGCTATCAAGAGATTTTCATTCTTGGGGGTCTCGACTAGAGATAACTCCAAGCACTGGGCAATGCGGAGGCTTTCCCAATTGCTGGTTTTGGCGCTGTTATCTGCAAGTATTCTCTTGTACCAATTTCTCCAGCCTGCGATTGGGGGCAAAGGCCAGTTCTTGAAAGCATCTTGCCACAGAGGGGGCCCTGATAAAGCCGCTTTGAAAGGGATTCTCCTTGATTCGGCTTCAATGAACTCGCAGGGATCAGAAGTTCCCACAGGTCCGAGGAAATATGATGTTGAGTTGGCCTCGGTGTGAATCAAAAGCTCAGTGGAAAGTTCCTATCCAGAAAAGATAGAAGAGGAAATCTGAGGTAGGAGTCGAAAAGAATAATGCCGAATGAACCTTAAGGGGAGGAAATTTACCTAAGCAGCTTGACTTTGATCCGCCATTGAAGATTTGAGCTTGGGGAAAAGATGACTTAGGGTTTGGACGGAGACTCCGATGGATTGCAGGGGAAGAGGATAGGTGTTGAATAGATCTGATTTGAAGACGTTGGCGTTTACAGTCAATTTCGGAATAAAATCACGTTTATCCCGTAATTGAAGGGGCATATGTTAACACCAAAAATTGGTACAGGAAGGAGGCTGCTTTGTGGACCAAACTTGGTAACAAATTCCGTTCGGCAAGGAAAGATTTCTTCAGAAGATTCGGCAGAAATACCTGCGGTCGGCAGTTTGCTTCCGTTCGGCAAAAGGACTGTTTGCGCTAGAGTCGCGGGATCGCGTGGTGACGTGGCCCGAATGGAAGGAAGGGACGAATGGATGGATAAGCATTCACGCTTGGGCATTAAATTAGGTATCAAATATTGTGCTCGTAGTCCACAAGGAGTCATGTTAGGACAGGGTATAAATATGAACCCTGGATGTATGTAATTGTAATCGAACATTCTCATAACAAACCGACTTTACGCCAAACTCTCGAGTCGTCCAGTCGTGTCGTCGAGTTCTTCGAGAGGGTTCATCGATCCGTCGACCTCCGTAAGTACCGGCAACCTTGTATCATGTCTAGTATCATGCGGTGGATTTAGATCGTGATGCAAGTAGTCTTGTTACCATGCTTAGTATCATGCGGTGGATTTAAGCTTGGTTCAAGAGGGTTTCTTGTTAGATCATGAGCCATGCGGTAGGCTAAGATCTAGCTTGGAGCTAGTTATCGGCTCTATTAGATTTGGCGAGATCTAATAGATTCATTAAGTTACCACGTGTTGCTTTGAGTTTTACTTTATGTTTAAATTCGTGTAACACTCTTTTTCCCAATTTAGATTGGTTTGAATCGGCTTTACCTTGTTTGGCGATCCTTACTTTACATGTTCATATCTTTGGCTCAATACAATGCGTGGATCACATGTTCTATAATAGCCGAAACCGAATCAATCTAAGTTGTCACGTGTTGTGGCACTACAAAAAATCTCGTGGTCTATGACGGTCAATTTTCGTCACGGATCATCAAAATTTCGTCATAAAATGACATCTATGACGAAATTTGAGAACGTCATGTATTGAGCGTCACGGATCCCTTCTCGTGACGTCCTTAAATTTTCGTCATAGATTAGCGTGATCCATGACGTTCTCAAGTCGTCATAGATTGGTGTAAAGCCCATTGAACCCAGCCGAAGCCCAAAATCGTGACGAAAGTGATCGTCATGGATTGACTCGCCACGTCACTTGTAGAGATGAGTTGGTTGCCGACGTGGCCGCCACTTGGCAATGACGTGGCCGCCACATGGCGCCGACGTGGGTCGTCATGTGGCGATTGCGTGGATGCCACGTGGCGATGACGTGGTGCCGATGTGGATGCCACATGGCGCTTAATTCAAGACAGGAGGAATACAACAATAAAATCACACAATTCAATAATAATTCTTAAATTAATAAATCTCCAAGACATTCACACCATCTCAATGGCAAACAAAATATAATTTATGGCAAGAAAGCTCATCGAGCCCAATTTTTAAATCTAGTCATTCAACAATAAATACACAATCCATATAAAGTTCAACTCAACAAGCCTCACAAAACAACAGATCAAATGTCCTTATAACATCACTAGCAAATCCGGCCCTTGTAGCATCACTAGCAATACATCATATCGGGTCCATCAAGCATCGATAACTTCTAAACAACCCGAAAGCGGAACATTACCAAACACTTGTCGCTGGGTAGAATCAAATGATTCCTAATCCAGTTAGCAAATTACATGACTAATATAGCTTTTGAAGCACGGACAATGAGCACATTAACATCGGTGAAGCAAAGACTAATATCGGTGAACAATTTTCCATTAACATTTTTGTAACTAAATATGTAGCATGCTGTATTTTGCATATTTGAGCAATAAACTTGCAACCATTGCATACAAACTACCATTTAACATGTATTTCTAACACTTCAATAAAAACTTTTCCCCAATAAATTTTTTCTCAAGTAATAATTTATTAAAAGTGCAGATTTTTAATGTATTCTAGAGAAGGATAACACATTAACATAACAGATTGATCAACGGTTTATCTATCTGAGAATTAAATATGAATATCTATGTATCGAAGTCTGTTGATTGAAATAGGATAAGAGCTTCAAATAAATAATTTTCTCTTATGTTCCTTTCACAGATTCATCCAAAGCTATTTAATACAAAGCCTACAAAGTACTTGACAAATAAAATCTAACTATGGTAGTATCTTGTCTTTCAACTGTTTCATGGAATTAGTTCAACTGTTTGTGCTCTGTCAATTCTAGATGGTAGGCATCCAGCACAAAGTGATTTTATACGAAACAGCAAAAGAAAACATTTACCTTCAACTTGTTCCAAAGACCACCGCAGTATATTTGGATCATAATTATGCGAGGCAACAGGGTCATAATTAGCAATTGATGCCAAAGAAATTAGATGTAAAATCCTGCTATCGATAAATCTAGATGTAGGTAACCTCTAGAACGAATTCTATGCCCAATAATTTTATTCAATAATTGTCAAGAACTATATTTATTACAAGCAAAGCACCACAACGACACTAATGCTGATTTTTTACGAGCAATACATAATATGTATGTGCCATAAACAGATTGAAAATATAGAATGCAAGCTATGAATCATTTCAGTGGAAGTGGAATCATTTCAGCAAGAGCTACATGATGGTAGGCAACACCTGGATGACCTAATGCATATATTGAAAAACATATCATGCATGTCATAGAATACTCATATGAGTAAACTCATGTGTTGCTGTCCCTACCGGCCCGCACGGAAAATGTAAGTTGCTTCTAATTTGCACGCCACCGCTGCAATCGTTGTCCCGATGGTCGGGCTCTAACAACTTAGCACCCGCAATAACCCGGACCAAAGGAAAATAAAAAGCAAGAAAGCTAGTGAATTGACTATACTTAAAAGAGCTTTAAAGGTAAAAGCAAGAAAGCGCGGCGGAGGTGTGGTTGGCTGCATCGACAGTGGGAGCGCCAGTAGGGGGAGGAGATGGATCTGAGGAGCGGAGGGGAGGCGGCCGGCGTGAGGAGACGGGGGCAACCGTGGAGGAGAAGGGAGGGCGTCGGGTGGGAGAGTGCAGGGGCGGCGGCAGGAGGCTAAGGGGAGGGGGAGGTAGTGGAATAGGGTGGGGTTTGGGCGGATGGCTGGGGAACGAGCGGCGGCGCGGCGGGTGCGGTTTGTGTCGGGGGGAGGAGGCAGAGGGGAGGGAGTGGAATGTGGCTAGGGTTTGACGGATGCAACTTCCTTTTATACGAATAAAACACGATCTCAGCCGTCCATTCGTCAATGAACGGTCCAAAGTGAATGGGCTTTTTGGGCCACAATGTGCCTGTTACATTCCTCCTCTACTTAACATTTTTCCTTTTCTTTTTCCATTTTTTCAATATGGAACAATTCCAATTTGAACTATATGTATCTCAAAAAAAATTTAAAAAAAGTTATCAAAATTATATTTTAAGTACTTCTGATCTACTATAACTCGTATTCTGAAAATATATGAAAGTTTCAAATGTTTCTTGTCATAATTCAAACTTCTACTTGCATATTTACTGCAAAATAATGATAATAAAATCTAAAACTTCTTAAAAACTTCTAAAAATTGCCATGAAATCAGTGTATTGATGTTTACACTTGACATAAAAGTTTCATTGGATTTTGCAAAAAAGAAGTGTACATTGCTCACAAAATGAATGGATCCCCCATATTGTTTCATACATCTCAACATGAACTTTGATATTTGAACACCTCATAACGTTTTCAAACTCCATTACATCTAAAATTTGTACCCAAACATAAGTCGACCTTGACTATAACAATTATGAAGTTTAATTACTAATTGGCATGCAAAAAAATGTTTTTATGTTATATGCTTTAATAGAAGGAAACAAGCTCAACTTAAACATCAAAGTTTGTACACACTCAAATACTTTCTTACCCATGGGCACCTCAAATTTGGATACAACCTTGTGTTGACCATAACATTAGAGAATATTAAGTTATATTAGCAATTATTATGAAAAAACATGTTTTATATATTCTCTTTTTAGTTGGAAAAGATATGTTTTATAAAAAGCAATCAAGAAATAGTAATTAAGATACAAACAAATGGCACTGAGTAAAATAACTCGATTTTAGAAAAAATTAGGAAAAAGAATCAACCGATTTGGAGTTCGTATGAGGAAGAAAAACAGTTTACAAGTTTTATCCGAAGATTAAAAACAGAAATTGCACTTGCTATGAACTGAGATGAACAAGTGTGTTTTCTCTTTTTAATCTTTGACTAAAACTTGTAACTAGTTTTTCTGCCTCATACTAACTCCAAATTGGATGATTCTTTTTTCTAAAATTTTCTAAAATAATTCTCTACCAAGATCTACAACTTTAACAAATGAAAAAATAGTTTTTCTATATAGTTGTGCAAAAAGTTGATTCTTCTAATTTTTAAATCACTAATGAGTACACCCTTGTGAAGGAAGTTGCAAAATTGTTATCTTATAAACATTTGTGAGTTTTCATTACCAATTGTTGTGCAAAAACTTATTTTTTTCATTTTTAAATAACTAATGTGTACGCCCTTGTTCATTTTTCATTACCTCATAATAAATTGAATATTCTATTAACACCTCAATTCTTGGTCATGTACACCTCAATTCTACACATAACCTTAAATTTACTCTTCTATTAACACAAGGGGGTCACAGTGCCATTTATTATGTAAAAAATATTTTTTCTATTTTAAAATACCTAATTAAGACACATTTATGAATTAACTGAAAAACTAATTATGTTATATACCCCAAATATATTTTTCGCATGTAAAAGAACACATTTAAGTTGTCTTTTAGAAGTTTCAAAATTTTTCGAACAAAATGCTATTTTCTATCATTTAAATGAATTTATGCAGATTTATTAGAAATAATTAAATGTTGAACTCATGGATGGCAAAAAGTCTAGTGGTGACCCTCCATGTTCGCAAATTTGGGCCGGCCTTTTAGGCTGTGCCTTTGGGCCGGTCTGTTGTGCAGCTTGGGCTGCTTTGGTTGTCTGGGGTGGGTTTCCTAAGCACGTCAAGTAGTTTGAGGGCCGCCAGCAGACTTTGACTCCGGTTAGAAAGCCCAAATCACTTTGACACCTATTCAATTTTTGCGAAAGTCTAGTTTTCGTCCCTAAACTCGTAACTACACAAAGCATCATATCCTTCAACCTTTGAAATTGTACAGATTACATCTAGAACTTGGTTATGCGTAGTTTTATAAATGATTTTGTCTTTTTCTCTTTTTTATTTTTTCGACTAAATATTTAGAAAATAATAGTAAATTATAAAAAAAATCATAAAACGGTAATTCAATTTTATTTGCCTCTATATATGTATATCTATATATTGAATATATAATATTATATGCTTTAGAAAAAATTTTAAATTTAGATTTTTAAATTTAAGACTGTTATTATCTATTATTCTTTTCATACATTACATGATTTTGTAAATTTATTAATCATGAGGAAAAGTTGAAATGCAATGTGGGTCGGATTATGATGAAATGGGCGCAACGTCATGGTGCTTGGACTTCATATTGGGCTTTCATATCCAACACTGCTAATCCATGACGAAATTTGACGGTTGTCATGGAAGTAGTGCGATCTGTGACGAAATCTATGACGAAGTTGGCAGAACGTCATAGTGTTTAGACTTCATATTGGGCTTCATATCCAGCACTGTGAATCTATGACGAAATCTGACTGTTTGTCATGGATGCAGTGTGATCTATGACGAAATAAAAAAACGTCATGAGAATTTCGTCATGGATCAAAGGATTTCTTGTAGTGTGGGTTCAAACTTGTTAATCTCGTATAAATCTTGACAGAATCGGGTATCATGCGGTAGATGCAGGTTTTTGGGTTGTTTTAGAGCTAATCATCCGGTGGACTAGATTTCGATTCAATCTGATAGATTTATCATTCTTGGCAATGTTTGTTCCTTCTCCACGGATCCCAATTCGGCTGTACAGCTGTATTCGGTTATACTTCCATGAGTAAAACGTGCTTATTAGTCTTGTTTTAAATAATGTGTGCTTTTAGCCTTCCATATTTAGATTGTATCATGCGGTGGATTAATCTTTTTGTGGTTGGTGGCGTGATTTCAAACAAGTTGTATCATGCGGTGGATTAACTTGTTTGGTTTCATGCTTGACGGATTTTAAAGTACCTAGACATGCGGTAGACTAGTACTTTGGACCTATGCATGCTTGTTTATTACATATTTATAATCATGCTTTTATTTATTTATTTTTATTGTTATTTATCCTCAAGGATCGGTCATGATCTTGTGCGAGCAACGTTATTTAAACAAAGACCGATCTTTTGTCATGCTTACGTCATCCATTCGGCTATGCTCTGTTTTATATTCTAACGATCCCGAATGCCTTTCAAATCTGTTGACAGATAGCTTCTCATAGCTATATGTCACTTTACATGGCTTTCTAGCCGCAAATATGGAACTGTCTGGTACCACCAGGCAAGTTCCAAGCTTTGGTATTTAATTGCGTTATCCTTTGTTAATTTCAGGAAAATTGACTGGCACGCTTTGGAATCTGTTCGCGTGTTAAGCCAGCTTTGTTCGGCTTGCTGTGTGTTTGGCGCAGGGTGCGGATTTTGCGTCAACATAATGGACTCCTCTGTGGAAGCTTTACGACATGGCATGGCCTCTACCCACTTGGATACATAATCAACCATGACTAGAATATACTCATATCCGCATGAGTTTTTGAAAGGCCCCATGAAGTCTATTCCCCATACATCGAATAAATCTATTTGTAGATTGTATTTCAAGGGCATAGAATTTCATTGAGAGATGTTTCCGATTCTTTGGCATTCGGGGAATGATGCAACATATCTTTTAGTATCTTCATGCATCTCCGGCCAATAGAATCTGCTTGACCATACTTTTGCTTGGGTCCTAAAATGGCTATAGTGTCCACCGTACTTCGCCGAGTGGCACTTTCTCAGAATTTTCTACCCTCTCTTCTCTTGGCACACATATTCTCATTACTCCATCATTGCCAAGTTTGAAGAGGTATGGCGCATCCCAAAACTACTTCTTACTTTCAGAGATTATCTTCTTTTGAGAGTTTTTATCTAGATGATCGAGAGGCATCTTCCGAATCGCTCGAATGATATCAATCATCCAAGTGTCTTTATCGAGCACTCGATAGAGGTGGTCATCTCTCATCTTATCTTCTATGGGCTCTTTATCATCTTGTCCACGATTCATCCTAGACAAATGATCGGCCACAACATTCTCCACCCCCTTTTTATCATAAATTTCAACATCAAATTCTTGGAGAAGAAGGATCCAACGGATCAAACGTGGTTTAGCTTCCTTCTTAGCCAAGAGATACTTGATGGCTGCGTGATCGGTGTAAACAATGACCTTCGAGTTCACGATGTAAGATCTGAATTTTTCGAAAGCGAACACCACCGCTAGCAACTCCTTTTTCCGTAGTGGCATAATTTAATTGTGCCCCATTAAGAGTTTTGCTAGCGTAGTAAACAGCGTGAACTCGGCCTTCCTTTCTTTGACCCAAAACCGCGCCTACGACGTAGTCACTTGCGTCACACATGATCTCGAAAGGTTGGCTCCAATCCAGAGGTTGAATAATGGGAGCACTCACCAACGCACTTTTCAAGGTCCTGAATGCCGCTAGGCACTTCTCATCAAAGTTAAAAGCCACATCCTTTTGAACGAGATGCGTTAAAGTCTTAGTGATCATTGAGAAGTCCTTAATAAATCTTCTATAAAATCCGGCATGGCCTAGAAAGCTCCTTAAGGACTTAACATCCGTCAGAGGTGGAAGTTGCTCCACCGTCTCTACCTTAGCCTTGTCCACTTCAATGCCTCTCTCGGATATAACATGTCCGAGCACTATGCCTTGCTTAACCATGAAGTGGAACTTTTCCCAATTTAACACCAAGTCTACCTCCGCACACCTCATGAGGACCTCATCCAAGTTTGCCAAGTAATCCATGAACGTCTTCCCGTAAACGGAAAAATCATCCATGAACACCTCGACAATTTCTTCGATGAATTCCGAGAATATGGCCATCATGCAACGTTGAAAAAAGGTCGGAGCATTGCATAGACCGAAGGGCATCCTTCTATATGCAAACGTTTCATAATGGCATGTAAACGTTGTTTTGTGTTGATTGTCCGGGTGAATGGGAATTTGCATGAACCCCGAGTACCCATCGAGAAACCAAAAAAAAGCGTGGTTAGCTAATCTCTCGAGCATCTCGTCAATGAACGGTAGGGGGAAGTGATCTTTCTTCGTCGCTTTGTTAAGCTTACAATAATCGATACACATCCGCCACCTAGTGACGGGTCTTTGCGGTATCAACTCGTTTTTCTCATTCTTCACCACGGTTAAACTTCCTTTCTTTGGTACACAATGTACCAGGCTCAGCCACTCGCTATGCGGAACCGGGTAGATGATTCCGGCATCAAGTAACTTGATGACCTCTTTCTTTACTACCTCTCGCATGGCATGAGTTAGACTCCATTGGTGGTCCACTACAGGCTTACATTGGTCTTCCATTGGCATACGATGAGTGCAAAAGGCTGGGCCAAGACCTTTGAGATCATTAATCGAATATCCAATCACCTTCCTATCTTTTTTTAATAAAATCAGCAACTTCTCATTTTCTTCGGAACTCAACTCGTCGCTCACAATGACTGGATAAGTCTTGTCTGGGCCCAAAAATTCATACTTTAATCCTTTGGGAAAAGGTTTAAGGTCTACCTCGGGCACTTGTGGCTCCTTGGGTTTAATTTCTCCTATGTCCTCGAATTTTTCTTCCTCCACGCTTCCATCATGTGGTTCTAAGCCTTTTGTTACTTCTTCTAGTTCTTCATCTTGTTGATTACTAATTTGATTTTCCATCGCTCTTTGCAGCGGGTCTCTAAGGGTTTCAACAAAACAAAGACTATCTACCTCCTCTACTTCTTCTTCGGGAGGAAAGGGTGTAGGGTGTTTAGAAACACGAAGAAAGTTATATGTGTACTTTGTTCCATTAAGGTTCATTGTTACTTTGCCTTCTCCGGCATCCAACACGACATCAACCAACTTAAGAAAGAGTCTACCTAGGATCAGTGGCGAATCTAGGATTTTAGCTTAGGGTATGCCGCTCAAAAAATTTCATATACAATTCGGTAAATCCATTTTATCAATTCGGTATACATTGTATAACGTAATTTGGTATATATATCCATTAAATAACACAATAATACTTCAATTCATGGAATAAGTAAAACCATCAAATATAAATAGTTTCAAAAGACACTGATAAATGTATATAGGCACAATAGAGTACCAAAGACTTACGATGTTATTTTGCGGACGAATTTATTCTACACTTTCGAATGGACATAAATGTATGGATTATATCATCTTCATCAAATTTAAAGAACACATGATTTTTTTAAAGCCAAAGAATAATTGAATCTCACCTTAACAATTGTGATCACAAATTCAACTAGATGTCGCCTGCCGGTGCACTCAAAGGACTGGCATGCAACAGGGATGGCAGGGCAGGGACGTTTGGTGATCTGGTGACCTGTGAGGGGTGCCTCGATCTGGATCGTAACGGCGGCACGACACAAGGTGAGACGACTATGCATGAATGGCGTGTTGAATATGCGATCCGAGTCTCTCGTAATTCCGTCCGTGCGTGAGTCCTTCCGTCCGCCGTCGCACATCGCATAGGTAGCGTGCCCCTCGTGGCCGCATGGGCCTGACGTACACTCGGCCTGCTTGCTCTAGTATGCTGTTGCTGCTTGGTTGGGCTTTGACAGTTTGACGTGTAAGTTTATTTTTTTACCCCTAAATACGTATACATATACTTGAAGTTGCCAGAATCGCAGGGTATGCCGGTGCATACCCGGCATACCCTCTGGATCCGCCACTGCCTAGGATTATGTGATCATGATTACTATGGTAAGCATCAATAACAAAGAAATCGGTTGGTATACATTTTCCAGAGATTTTTACTTTCATGTTGCAAGCAATACCTAGAGGTTTAATAGTTCTACCATCTCCCATCGTAAATTTTAGAAGATAGGACGCTTACTTGGGCTCCGATGTCGCATAAAGCTTTGTATTGAACTCCGTTGATCTCGCAACTCAAGTGTGGTGCCATCTTCTCTTCTTCTTCAGATCCTATTGCGTAAACTTCGGCGAGGCGAGCGTATGTTGATGCTTCGGGCTTGATCCCCATGATTCTCTTCACCTCGGCTATGTGTTCCGGATCCACTTCATCATCTCCAAATAGCTTTTGAAAGATCTCACCGGTGGTTTCAAGGTTGTATGAATCTTCCGCTTTCTTCTCCGGTGAGAAATCCACTTCCAATGCTCTTGCCATCCCCTTTTGATTAGGGAATGGTCTTCTCTTGTCGAATACTTCTTCGTAATCGATAGGAACCCAATCCATTGGTTCGAACTCCCTTAGTGGCTTTGCGCTTGACATGCTTCTCTTGTTTGTCTCAATTAGTACGACGAAGTCAACGCTCGGGGTAGTTCTTGACTTGATGTGTTCTTGTTCAAACTTTTTTGGGATTGGCTCCTCTTTTGTGACTTCCGGGGTTGCCTCTTTAAAAAATTCAGCACACTTCTTGTTCCTTGAATTATATTCCGGCTCTTCCGCAAGTCTTGTTTCCCAATCTCTTCGCATGGCAGCAGCTTTACTAATTTTTTGTAGAAGTTGAGCAGCTTCCGTGAGTGTTTTCTCCATGAGATCCCCACCTGCACACATTTGGATGTGTTGCATGCAGCTAGGGGTTAGGGAAAGAAAAATGTATGCAAGAGTACGTCACTGGAGAAGCCGAGTCTTGGTCCTTGTTCGATCAACTCATTAAACCTATTCCAAGCTTGGTCTATCCCTTCCTCTTCTCCTTGCGTGAAAGTGATCACTTACCTCCTTAGATATTGAATCTTGCTAATTGGAAAGAACTTCTCGCAAAACTTCTTTGTCAACTTGTTTCAATTGCCTTCAACTTCAAAGGACGCAAACGAGTACCATGTCTTTGCTTCACCGGCAAGTGAGTAGGGAAAGAGATTCCATTTGAACCATTCATCGCGAACTCCTTCTTGACGCACTGTGTTGCATAGCGTCGTGAAATGCCTTATGTGTCTATATGGGTTTTGTTGACGGATAAAAGCCATATCCCTCTACGATCCGCAAGCGTACAGACCCACACCTTTTTCACCACAGGATTCCCAAGGTTCTTGTCAATCCACGGAGCAAGGGGATTACAAGCGTTTGATCTACCTCTACACACTAGCTACTCAAACCCAAGCTATGATCAAACTAGAAAACAACTAAACTACACTAGAGAGAATGATTAAGCAATCAAGATAGGAGACACTCGCCCATGGGTCTACGATACTAGATCATGCAATCGCTTAAAGACATGAAAACCAATCTAATCTATCGGGGGTCGTGACCACGGTTTCACCCTTTCCCTCCTCTCGTACTGTCACTACGCGAAGCTATTCATGACTAGACCTATGATGGACACGGTGTATTGAATTGATCCAAGGAAGCATTGGAGCTCTACTCCCTTTACGGCATGGTAGCTAACCTTAAGCATTAAAGTATATTCAACACAAGATGATAGCTAGATAATCTGACAAAGTACGATTACATCTCAAGATCAATTACAACCCATGGACGAATAAGGAGATTACCCCATCAAGGTGCTAGACATAGCACCGTTGATCAAAGTCACATTTCCGACGGTGTCTTCCTTCTTCTCCACTTGTGGGTGCTTCCTTCGAGGTGGTTGATCTCCCTCCGGAGACCTCCCTCCTCTCTCTAGCTTGTGGATGGCCTCCTGGTGCGAATGGCTCTCCCCCCTGCCGAATGGCGGCGCCTCCAGGGTTTTAGGGTTGAAGATCCTTCGGGTGCAAGGAAAGGGAGGCCGAACCGACGCCGGAACTGGGCTGGGCCGGCCGGCCTGGGCCGACCGGCCTAGGCCCAATTCGGCCCGGTTCGGTCGCCCCTTCACTTCCGTGGGTCCTCAGGTGATTATGCACTTTGCCCCCTCCACTTGCATGATTTTGACAATGTCATCCTCGCGTCCAAGATGGAGGTTCTCCGCGCATGAAGTTCAGTCTTTTACGCTTCAATCCCCGGGGGTGTTCCTTCATAGCACTTCGATCCTTGCCACCATTGAAAGTGATTTCATCAAGCTCATGAACACGAACAAGACTCCGTAAATGCTCCTTTGAACTTGTTGCGAATCCGTCCTTTATGTCCATGTTTTCCTGCATAAACACAACACTTCCAAATGCATGCACATAGATGAACTTGTTATATGATTAGTGTGCCTAGTGGCTGGTTAGTTCCATAATCAAATCTAAACCAAAGTGTAATGAACATGCTTGGTGTACCAAAATACACCGTCAACACAAACCAAATGGGTGAAGGAAATGCAAACGTCGCTTATGAGCTTGGATGCCTTCACTTAGCACCACCGGGACAATTCATAGGAGGAGCGGTGCAATCCTATTATGAGCAAGGGTACAATAACCAAGACTATCAATATCAACCACCGACGGAAGATTAGAGAGAGGAGAAGCTTTAGTTATCTTTCCTCTTTCCCCTTTTCTTTAATTTTCAGCTTGTTTGCGCCTATGTATGCGTAGTGTTTTCAGTTGTTATTTAAATTTCAGCAAGTGTGTTAGTTTATTTTCAGCATGTATGTTAGTTTGTTTTCATCATGAATAAAGACACCACCTTGTTTTTATCTTTGGTAAAGTTATGAAATTTATGCCATGATGATATATGATTATAATTGCCGCTTTGTTTATCTTTGTACTTGTTTTATGCATGATTAAGCTTATGCTCTCTTAAAATACAAATTTGAATTTATCTAAATGCTAGCTTAATATGTAGCGGAGGTTATGACAAAAATAAAGACCCATAGTGTTTTATGTGCTCTCAAGTTTAAGATGGATTAAAGATGATTTATTTTTGTTCTTAAAAGTAATGCTAACCTTGTCATAAATACCACTTGCATGTTGCTCTACCTATCCAGAGTCATATATATATTTGAGTGCAAAAACTTAGTATACAAGGTTTATTTTTGGGTGAGTTATTTCAGGCCTTGATTTCTCTGGCCCAAGACTAAGAAGTTGGTCATTCCGTTTTTGCGTATCTATCTTATTGCTAGCCATTTATCCGTGCATTGTGTATCCCCACAACGGAGATCTCACAAACCTCACCGGATATCCATCCTTATAACCAAATATCATCTTTTGTGATTACCTCCTTGACCTCAACCTATCGTTGAGTATGGATCATCAATTCAAGGAAGATAGCAAGACGGTGCCACAATTGAAGATTTCAAGTATCTCTCCAAAGGAAAAGTATTTCTGGTACCTACCTTATCTCTATCACCTCTTTGCTCGAGGACGAGCAAACGTCTAAGCATGGGGGAGGAGGTAGGTACAATGCAATTTTAGAGTTCAAAGGGAGCTAATAAAAAAATTTTGATGATAATGAAAAAAATGAGAAAAATAAAGAAAGAACAAAAATATGAGAAAAAGAGAAGAAAAGAAAAAAATATATGAGTATGTATGATATAAAAGTAAAATAAAGTGAACTCCCTGGTTCTCTAAAGTGCATTAGGAATTTCAAGGCTTCAAGATTAAAAGATCCAAACTCATCTTTCCAACCATGTGCAATCCGATAACGAGGACTTCCTTTGTGCCTCGGGATCACTCTTTGCCATTTGTACATGTCCACCCATCTCAAGCCTGTGTATTTTTCTCTTCCCCTTCTTGATATAACATTATTTTCCAATGACCTTTTTGACGAGTCTCGGTAAGACCATGAGAAGCTTGTCTTGTTTTGACAACATCTCATTTATAATATATTGGTAGGACTAAACTTTCCCAAGAGCTCCATATAAAGCCTACCACTTACATATATGTTTTGAGAGGGAAAGGAGTAGAAGAAATAGGCTTGAGAGACAAGATGAGATGAGAGTTCATGAGCAAGATGCATGGTGGTTTAAATTTGTGAACTTGGTTTAGCTCTTTTCATCTTGTTCTTTATTTCAAAATTTCTGAGATCCATTTGAATTTTGGGAGCATGTTAATACTTGTGGGATAAGCTTAATTAAATATCTACCCTCTGTAGGGATGAAGTCTAGTACATTATGAAACTTTAACGAATTAAACTTTTGAGAGCATTATGTTTTCTAGTGTATGATCAAGTGCAAGGTTTAAACAATGAAGGGCACCAGCGAGGGATCGGGTCGGGAGGTCCGGAGGTGGGGGCTGCCGCGCGCCCTGGAGGCTCCATGCCGTCGGGGCGAAGAGGCCCGCCGCCGCGCCTGGGGTCCCTCCTTCGCCACTGATGTAGGGACCGGTGGCGGGGGTGGAAGGTGCAGGGGGAGGCCGCCATGGTCAGGGAGATGCACGGGCGCTAGGGAGGCACGCCGGCCAGGGAGCCTTGGAAGCCAGGGGGTGTCGCTGCGTTGGTGAGGCACGGCGGCGCGGTGAGGGAGCCGCGGGCGCGGGCGCCGCGCGGGCCGGGGGACCGTAGGAGAGGGCGGCGCTCCGGCGGTGGGAGGCAGGGAGGGCGGTGTGTGCGCGGGTTTAGGGAGAAGAGGAGTCGCGCATCTCCTCGGTTTCCTCCGCTCGGCTTTTTTTTCCTCGTCTCTTCGTGAATCGCGTCTCAGTGGTAGTAGGCCGCATGGGACAAGGAGGGATGAGGTTTGATCCAGAGGAGCTGAGCCGTTGGATGTGAGTGAGTGAGAGAAAGTGATGTTTGTATCAATTTGGGTCATTGGATGTGAGTGAGTGAGAGAAAGTGGATCTTTGCTGGGTACAATTAGGTGGTGTACTTAGTTTGGTAATGACTATTAGGGAGATTTGATTGTGTGACTTTAGGAAAGAACAAACTGGTGCATTATATAGTAGTGGTGAGTGGTGATACAGGTAAAAGCCTCCAGATAGAAAGAGAATGGACTTGCTTCGCCCGGGATTCGTTCGATCGCCCTCCTCCATCTCTAGTGCTCGACGACAGTGCAAGGAATGACAGCCGGGTGAAAGGGCTCCGTTCATTGTGTCTGTACACGGCGAGTGTGGACGCCAAGATACAATGGTGGCCAGCAGGCGAGTTTGCAGCAGCCGGCGAGTGGAGGCGAGCGTGCAACAGCTGACGAGTGGAGGTGAGTCGGCGCGCAGCCTTCGAGGCCACAACGGACGTCGGCGCCAGCGGCGGCGGCGGCGGGGGCGGGGCGGCGAGGTCGCGGAGCGGGGTGCGATGGTGATCTCGTGGCGAGGCGCGGGCGGGAGCGGGCGGTGAGCGCTCGCGGCGGACGCGAGCGTGGCGGCGAGGTCGCGGCACGGCGGAGCGGGATGGGGCGGCGAGGTCGCGGCAAGGGTGCGGCACAAGCCACCTCATTAATTGTGGCACGACGCAAGAAACCGGTCATTTCTGCATGCATTTGGGCGAGGGAAGAGGTCGTTTCTCTCCTAAGAAATCATTTCTACTCTTTTCATCTCTTTCCTCATTTATTAGCTACCATGTCACTAAATTTACTTATGTGGCATCTCATTTATTAAGGATAGAAACCATCTAATAATGTCATCGGGAGTGTCCTAAGGCCGGTCTTAGTTGGGGTTTTATGGATATTAAATAGGCTGCTATGTGCGCACTTTTGATGAGTGATAATGAAAAGAGGGGTATATGCCTAGTCTCAGTGGGGGTTTTATGCACATTAAATAGGCTGTCATGTAAGCACTTTGATGATGTGGCAGTTTATTAATGAAGGGAGATGTAATATGAGTTTCATGAGGATGAAACCCTCCCTACAGTTATCTAGACAACTTGTGTCTAGAAAACAACAATAGATGAAGCTATTCACTGAGAGGGAGGTGTTTCATTACAGTTTCGAATGCCTTTAGATGATGTGTCAGTCTAGATAATCGTATTCATGACATCTCCATTGAGACTGGACTAATATGTTTCATGAGGATGACACCCTCCATACACAGTTACCTAGACAACTTGTGTCTTGCATGCAACTTTTAAAACAACAATAGATGAAATTATGTACTAAGAGAGATGTTTCATTATATTTTCAAACATTTTTAAATGACGTGTCACTCTAGGTAATCGTGTCCATGACATCTCCACTAAGAATGAACTAAGGCAGTCTCAATGTTGTTTTAATAGGAGTTTCATGAGCAATAATTAGTATGACACGTAACCAACTAGGTTGATTTGGCACAATCTTTGAAAAGAGAGAGAACTTTCCAATTTCACAGCCACGGCACGTGCTCGGCTCGAGTACCTAGCCTATTGGAACGGAATGAAATGCGCACTAGGGCTGTCAACGAGCCGAGCTCGAGCGAGCTCATTGCCTCAAGCTTGAGCTTGTTAAGGTATCGAACCAAGCTCGAGTCGAGTCTCAAAATCATCTGAGCTTGAAGCTAGGCTCAAGCTTGGCTCGTTAAGATTCGAGTCGAGCTTGCAACGAGTCAACTACAAATAATTCACGAGCTTTAAGATTTATATCATCTATAAACATGGTTTAGAAAGTCTATATATTGATTAAATTAGTATCATTGCATTACTTGTAAGACATTGAGTTTTGCGTGGTATAATTAAGAAAGAAAATTTGAATATATGTGTATACATCTCATAGAGTCATGACTATTTATAGTACATGAGTTTACTCGAGCTTTTCGATCTCGAGCTCGAAAATCTCACGAGCTTGAAGCAGGCTTGAGCTTGGCTAGTTAAGAAATCAAGTCGATCTGGAATCAAGCTTAAAACGAGTCGAACCGAGCCTCGAGTTTTTTTACAGCCCTAATGCGCACTGAGGCTCCAGCGTTTCATCGGTGGATCTTCTGCACCCCAATCTGCCGCGCGCTGCCTCGCACTCTCACAGCTCCATGTGCGCGCGAAATCCTCTTCTTCCCACTGCAAAACGCGCCACGAGCTCTTGCTCGGCTTTAAATCGCAGAAACGCCGACGGTGAGCTGGTTCACGTCTCCCCTTCTGCTCAGCAAAGGTACCTCGCCGAGGCAAAGAGTTCTCCCGCCAGATACCTTCTTGCCCGCGCACGAGTCCCAGTGTCCCACGCCGCGGCCCGCTGCCGGGCGCCTGCCTCACCCGCGCGCGTCCGCAGCGGCAGGAAGCTCTTGGCCGCCGCAACAATTTGCAAGAGAGCGGACAGAGGATGAGAAGGATAGGGTCTAGAGAGAGAAGCGACCAGGAAGCAGAGGAGATGCGATTCCTCTCCTCGAAATATCTCGAAATATCCTACAAATTTTACATTGTGATCTCGTTAGAGATAGAAATCACATATAAGTCCTTTCGAAAGGAAAAAAGATAGATATTAAAAAATACATTGTAATTCTTATATAGAATTATAAATGTGTTACTTTGTTAATGTACAAACTTAGGTATTCTTAATCTGGATACGTTAAACACCTGCTTATTATTATTTGTGACCCAAAATGGGCAGAGATTTTTGTCTCCCAATTACGCCGTGACATCAAGAAATGGTGAGCTGTCAGATCGTGTATTGATGGCTCGAATCATCCACACATAACAAATATTGTTCATGTGTAAGACCTAAAAAGGTGGAGATTTTTGTCTTCCCATTGTGCCACGTCATCAAGAAATGTGAGCCGTCGGATCGCGCACTGATAGCTTGAATCATCCACAAACAACAGATATTGTTTATGTGGGACCCACGGTATGTTTAGTTGGGACCCACGTGCGGGACCCACGTGGATTCATGAGATATACGTGCGGGACCCACATCAGGTGGGACCCACACATTTTGGTTCGTGGGGCCCACAATTCTATTGTGGGATTCGTGATTAAAAATTTATGTTTTCTCATTCTGCAAGTGGAAAGGATCTTAACAATGATTTTCCGAATTATGTATTCCTAATTTCATTTCTAAATTATATTATTTAATATTTTCCCTCAGATTTTGTTCAGTTCCAAATGACCTCTCAAACTATATTATTCAAAATTTTTCATCAAATTTGTGTTCTAACGTCTTCATAAATATTGCTCTCAGAACTATATATTTACATAAATTATATATAATATTTAAAACTTCTTATTTATTTTATTTACATAATCTAAAATTATGATGTAAATCATTGACCCGCGTGGTGTAGCGTGTGTATCAGCCTATATAGTATGTAATGTAGACATCACTCAGGTAATTTTACAAAGACCAAGCACCTCGAGTTTTAAAGAATCCCAACAAGGTTGCCACTTTTACAAAGTCACCCTAAAACTTTATCAAAATTAATATGTAATCCAGCCGACAAAAATAATTTTTGAAAACCTCAAACTTTACAAAATATATTTTCATTCTAACTGCCTCTCAGCTTTACGAAAACCCCTAGAGCTTCGAAGGAATGCCAAGAGTGCTGCCAATTATATAGAACCCACTCAAACTTTATCTAAAATAGATAGTATTTCAACTACTGCACTATTTTAATTAAGCCCCCTCAAATTTAAAAAACTAACATTTCTTTAAGTCACCTTTCAGAAAATTTGACGATATCTACCTCGATCAAGCTACCTCCGATTCATACATCTCCAACAAACTTGAACTTTACAAGAACTAATACATGATCCACAAATCTGACCGTAACTCGAAAATTTTGCGGAAAAGTCCCCTAACTCTATCATAATGAATCCACAATCATGCTTTTAATCAAGAAATAAAACAAATTCTTAATAAATTAATCCACAAACTAAAATCTTGTAAAATATCCGTGACCTTTCTAGAGCTACATGACATGGCGCCGGTCTTTCAAGTTATTCCTGAACTGGGCATTCTGGTTCGTAGTCTCAGACCACAGCGGCACAGCCCAGCACCAGCTCGTGCGCTGTTGGCTCACTCTCCCGATCTCCATCCCTCGGCCGAGTCAAATCCCAAGCCACAGCGACGAAATGGCGGCGGCGGCACTCCGGACGGCGATACTCCGCCGCATCCCTCTCTCCCCCTCCCCTTCGCTCCCCCTCGCCGCCTCCGCCGCCGCGGCGTCTCACCCGCACGCCCTGGTGCGGTGGCTCGCGCGGCCCATGTCCTCCCACGACGCGCACCTCACCCGCGAGGAGGTTGTCGACCGCGTCCTCGACGTCCTCAAGAGCCACCCCAAGGTCGACCCCTCCAAGGTAACACCGCTATCTGGCGGCCCCTCCGCCGAATCCGCATCCCAATGGCGGGCGCCGATTCCTTCCCCCGCCTCCGAATCGTGCTAACCCTAGGTCCGTGATAGGTGACTCCCGAGGCGCACTTCGAGAAGGATCTGGGGCTGGACAGCCTGGACACCGTCGAGGTGGTGATGGCCATCGAGGAGGAGTTCAAGCTCGAGATCCCCGACAAGGAGGCCGACAAGATCGACTCCCTCCCGCTCGCCATCGAATACGTCGCCAACCACCCCATGGCCGGCTGAGCCTCGGCTCGCCGGAGGTGAGGTCTCTTGTTTTTTGGTTTCGGAGGGCAAATAATTCGCCGGAGTGGCTCTGGAAAACATGTCACTGGTGAACTCCATATTGCTTCCCCGGTGGACGATGATGCCGAAATGGAACATTGACATTTTGTTTCTCAGATGATGCAATGTTAGATTGCTGTTTTTTGTGTGTGTTATATCTATATATGCTGCTGTTGACAAAATAGTTTGGTTGGTTTCCTGCCCATTGTTCCATGGTCTACTTGTTCAAATTGCGATCATGATAGTTTCTTATGCTTATTTGTCCATTTTCATCCATCTGTTATGAGAACTAATCCAGAATCGCTAAACAAATGATGGCCCTTTTTTCTGAAGTGCAAATGATGGTCCGTTGCTTATGTGAAAGTTCTCATAGTTCATTTCAGCTGTGATGTTGCCTCTTTTTGTCCTTCGCTTTGCAGTGTTGATATCATATTTGTTATGTGCCTTTTTAATAAAATTCTCGTTATATTACTTACAACTTTAAAAAAAAGTATTCCTTTCACTGTTGTGTGAGAAGATATCAAGAATGAGTTCTAGCTTTTCAAATACTAACTTTTTATCAGTGAGTGGAAGTTTAACGGTTTCAACACATGCAAGTGAATACTGACTTCTCAAGCGTCCCTTGCCTTGGAATTCAGTACCAGACCATGCAGGTTGTTGTTGTCTGTTCTGTTGGTTCTTGGCAGCAACAAGCTTTTAGTACATTCAACCCCACCTCTGCCCTGGCTGGCCTACCTGAGTTGACCCTGACTAAAATTTACCACAAATTAGACTCGGTGACTGAAAATCTATTTTATTCTGCTATAAAAGAAAATCAATAGAAATATTTGTGCCATTCACATCTTTATATCTTCCAAATAGTAATAGGAAGTTTGTAAGTTGACTTTGTTTGATTCTGTGAGTGATCTCTTTGTATTGCTTGAGTATGAAGTCCCAAATGTTTTTTTTGTCTTGTGGTCAATTCATTTCGCTATGTTTATCTATTTTATTCCCAGCTGGTTGTTCATAGTTCTTGATAATTGAAGTAAACAAAGTATATTTATGCATCATTTTCACTCCCGGTTCCTATAATGCTGTAAAAGATGATTTCTGATTGTAGCATGTCCTTTAGTAGGGGTATGTGTTTTTATTTTCTTAGATTTAGTGCATTCAAATACGGGTCTGAAATCAACCACTAACTAAGAAATATTAATGACAAATGACCATAAACTTCCCAATTAAGTTGGATGATGTACCACTATCCTTCTTTTGCAGCTTAAATTCAGGGTAGAATTAATACATTGTAACAATTGCGTCCTTGTTTTCTAGCAGCGAAATATTTTTAATCAACAATTTTCAACAGTATGGAGAATATGGAATGGCAGATATATCCGAAACAAAATATTTAATTTTAAAACTTTACTCTTTTATACTGCTGTATATATGTTTTCAAAGCAATTAAGGAGGATAGTAAAACATCTGAATTTCTATGATACACCCTCCGATTCAAGATACACGCTGTTTTCGACATGGACAAGGTCTATGAAATGAAATTTTTACCAACAATTAATATGACAATAAGACGCCCTTCACCACTTCAAATCAGCCTGGTTATGTTACTTGGTGCTGAATCCCTAAACTAGCATTTTTTGGATCGTATATTTCTACGCAATGTGTGCCCCTCTTTCATGTATAGCTGACCAGGTATCATCCTTTCTTCTTTTTAGTCTTGCTCACCTATCTACATATATGCACGTTGCAAGGTTTTCGCTGAGACTTTGGGGGTATTGATCTTCCCATTAGTGAAGGTGTTCTTTTTGGAGCTGAATTTTTCATTTTGCTAGAAGTCTAGTTTGCTTGCTGTTTGTAACCTTCTGATTGGTGGGAATGGATTCTGCCTAGACTTAGTTCAGTTGCCATGTGCATGAACATGAAACACCATGTATTTGACTCACATCTGAATTTTTACTCTAATGCAACCAGTCCCACGTTATTTTAGTCACATTCAGGGCTACTGAATGTTGGTTGAGTGTTTGCAATTTTCTGTAACAGTTATTTTTTTTGTTTCTCTTGTCTTGTGGTTGCCCATGTACATTTGTGTGATTCTGATGTGACAAGGTTATTTGTATTAGCAAAAAGGAACCAGGTTGCTTGTTTTGGTAGTAGCTGAGAAATGAGATTAAAGTGTTGTATGGCTAGGACCTTAAGATATTTAAAGCATGCTCCATGCTGTGTAATTGAGTCTCAACCTATGACAGTCATTGACATCTTGATGGTTGACAACAGTCAGACAAACAAATTGAAAAGTAGATGAGCAAAAGCTTAATTTTTTAGCTCCAGATCTCATCCAACCTTGTTGAAATGCTCTGGGGAAGGAGTTAAGCATTGTATTTCTTCTGTTAGTATCTGATACCTATGCAACTGCACACTGCAGCTTGGATTTTGTTTCATGTCTTGAGAACCTTACGATAGCAATGTGATCATAAAAATGAACTGGGATGAATCTTGGAATTTAAAAATTGCCTTTTTCCATGTTGATCTGTTGTGGTGCCAATTGCTTTTGATATAGTTGTAGTTTCCATGTGTCACAGCCACAGCTAAGGGTGTAGAGCAGGTGGATTGATCATCCAGTTTCCACCAGTTGGCCTAGAAACTGTCTGGTTTTGGTTGAAACTAAAAGCCCTTACGTTTGACACTGAAAATTGCCTTGTTTTAGGTCATAACTGTTTGTATTTAGTGTCAAATGATGTTCAATACCGGGACTGGGTTTTCTGGTTAACTTAGAGGTCACCACTGACGTGCTGAGGTCCTGGACCTGGCTAAACAATGTCATATGAATCGTACCCCACTTTTGAGCATGGCCGACCAGGCGTTGTCCATACTTTCTGTGAGTGTGGCTCTTTCTATCAACATCTGGATAATGTTTTGATTGAGATATTGCGGTATCTGCCTAGATGGGCACATTGTATTGCTATGCCACTTCACAGGAATCCCTTTAGCTATTTTGTTGACCCTCATCCCTATCACCAACTATATAGTTTTTTTTAATCTGAATTGTGGCAATTGAATCATGCTAGATATGCACCGTCAATTCTCCAAAAGCAATACCATACAATAGGTACTATGTAAGGCACACCGTCTTTTTATTTGGTTGTATATTTGTTGAATGGGAGCTTTGGAGAGTGATTATTAGTTGGTTTGCTGTTTTAACCTCCAGATTATTTATAACAGCTGCAGCCTAGAATTGTGATGCTGTGAATCTGTGTAAGACAGTTTCTGCATGTTACCACAGGGCATACAACATACATACACATCCTCATATAACAGCAAAATATCTCATGATCTGAATTTGTGCCATAATGCAACTGGTTGTACTTCGTGCAGATGGTAAATCCACATACTGTACCAGTTTATGCCATGGCAACTTTTCACACTGGGTCCTGAATGGCTTCAATATGTTTGCAAGGTGTTTGTATTGTAGCAAACAAAATTTTTATAGACGTTGATTGAAGTTTCATGCGTGGTTGTGCGTGTTTGGGTTGTATGCTGGTGCAGCTTAGACCGACTCCAACAAGGAGTTATATTTCTCTTATGCAAATCCCCGTTTGCCTTGCATAACAGTGTTTTGCATCTCCTTCCAATGTTGATGCCTCCAACAAGCCATGGTAATTCGCAAAGGCAAATCCATCGAGAGGAGCTCGGTCGGGGACCGGGGTAGAGGAGCAACACCGCACGTCGTCGAGCTGTCGAGCTGTTGTTGCCCCACGCTGTCGAGCTGCCGCGACACCCGCGACGTCGAGCTGTCGTGATGCCCGCGCCGACGAACTACCACGTCGCTTGCGCTGATGAGTTGCAGCAACACGACCCACGCCTCAGAGGATCTTGACCGCGAAGGAGAGGAGCAACATCGCGTGCCGTTGAGCTATTGCGACGCCCGCGCCGACGAGCTGCAGCAACACGACCTCGCACCATGGGAGGAGCTCGTCCGCGGGGGAGATGAGAATCGGCGAACTTGGTGGCGGCTGATGGCAGCCACTGCGGCGGCGGCGAGCTTCTCCTTGAGGCCGTCCACCTCGGCGAGGAAGGGGGGGAGGGGTATGGGGCCCAACCTCGGCACGCCAGCCTTGGCCTTGGTGCGACCCTCGCGGAGCAAGGCCAGCGGGTAACCGGCCGGCTCCAGCCCAACGGCTCGGCCTACCCCGGCGACGGATCCGAAGAGGGAGGGCATCGTGCCTCGGAGTGGGTCGCCAACGAAGGAAGGTTGGCCAGCGCAGCTCATCAGAGGAGGGAGGGCCACGAGCACCAAGCAGCAGGGACAATGCAGGCAGGCCGGCGCCCCGCCCAAGCCCCGCCGGTCGCTCCTGCAGTCCTGCTCGCTTGGCCCACTGACGCACAAATGCATTCGAGGTGAGAGTGTAAATTTGCATCATCTGGTTTGCATTTTGCCTTGCCGTTTGCATTATCTGTTGGAGAGGGATGCATTCGTCCACAGTTCACCGGGGAGAGGCAAAAATGCCTTTGCCATAGCTGTTGGACTCAGTCTTAGAAATGAAAGATCCCAATTGCTGTGTGTCTTCAGAGTTTCTATAATCATGCTGTGTTCAATCAAAAGCAGTCTTGACATTTATAAAAAAAGGCAGTCTTGACATTTATAAAAAAGGCAGTCTTGACCTCTTGTTGAGCCAAACTGGCAAAGTACTGAAATAACAAGTTGATTCTTTCTCGAGAGACCATGAAAACCTCCCTTTAAGCATGGGATCACATTTATCGTGCTAGTATGCAAACATCTTGCCAACACTACTCACCAGTCGATTGTTGAACCTTGAGAATTTTGCATCATTATCTTCGGATGTGCATCATGCATGCGACTACATGGTTGGTGTTCTTGGTAGCATGTCATGATAGCATTAACTGGGATGCATCTTGGAGCTGAGAATTTGCCTTGTTCCATGGGAATTGGTTGTGGTGCCGAGCGTTGTTGCTAGCGGATCTACTGATGGCAGTACAGGTCTCGGAGTTGCACACCAAACGAGCACGTAGATCCCAATATGGTGGATGTATAGAATCACAACTTCCACATTAACCAACAAAGTGCACCAGGCCTGCAAAATTGCAAGTGCAACCTGCTGCTTAGACGTTAGGTGTATTAGTTGCAAGCTGCAAGACCTTATTTAGTTCATCAAATTTCTACCCCAATCCACTATTCTTCTCGTCACAACTCGGTCACTTTTTCTAAACGAAACACTTTCATATCACAAATTACTCTCGATAAACACCTTCTACACCAGGCCACAATTACATCAATAATTGTTTAGTTACATACTCCCACTGTTTCAAGCTACACGCATACTTTCCCTATTTCAAACTGTAGATCATTTGAACCTTTTTAGATACATAATTTTAACTATGCATCTAAATATGGATTATCTCTATAACAAAATCTATATACACGTAGAAAACCACAAACGACCTAAATTTGTGAAATGGATGGAACTAATCACTATACGCTTAGTTTACAATTTCACCCAAACAATGAAGGTAGCCAAACACATTCTTTAGAAGAAAAAAAAACACTTTGTCAAGGGACCCAAATGAGCTGCATTGCAGACCGGAGACTTTTACTATTGCTGGCGAAATCGCTCGTCCTATAACTGCTCTTTTATGCCCAAATGTTCAACAATGGTGACACAAAAAGGGCATGGTATTTTTTTCTTGGCATAGTAATTCCATTACATGCAAAACCATAGGATGAAGATTTGATATGGTAAGATGATATATCATTGATAATTTCCTGAATAGCTTGCGAACTAGTAGAAGTCAACAAATTGTTTTTGAAAGAAAGTAGAAGTCAAGCATTGTCAAGTTTGGTAAATTGTCAATGTTCATCTGTCACATCAAAATGTACTGCTTTCTGCACGCAACTCAATGCGGCAAATTGTCAATAAATTGCCACCATTTATGCTTCACATCGAAGGCAATTTGTGGAAAACAATACCTCAATTAGCAACCAACAAATTGAGCAAGATTTCAATAACAAACTTGTCAAACTTTTCCTTTCAAAAAGAAAAAAAAACTTGTCAAACTGTTAGAATTTATCTAGCAACGTTTAGTGGTAAAAAAGTTGTCAACTTCCACAGGCCGCGTGAGCAGTTTTGAACGTGACAGGAATCCAAAGTGCTGCATTCTCGGCGAACAAGAGAGACCTGTCGGTGTTTTTTTTTTGTCCCACAAGCCGCCAAAAAGAACCAAACCAGGCCAGACCGGTCGGTGGTGATTCAGCGTGGAATGGAACATCCCTTGGACCAATCCCAGCCATCCGTTGGAGATCCGGCAGCACCCAGCCACCCAGGAAGCACCCCCACCTCTTCCTCTCCACTACCCCACCCCCCGCCAGCCGGCACGAAGCGCGGCGTTAATATCTCCACCCCTCCCATCCATCTCCTTCCCCTCCACATCCTCCTCCCCCGATCCCCAATTCCTCCTCCGGATTTCGCACTCGACGCGGCGCAGGTGAGCCTCTCCCCGACCTCTCCCCTCGCCCCACCGGATCCAGATCTCGGAGCCCTTCGTGCTCCCAGATCGCCCTCACCCCCTCGCGGATTCCGATCTCCTCTCCGTAGATCTCCGCTCGCCCCGGCGTGATCCGCCCGCGCGAGCGCAGATCTACGGCGCCGCCCGTCGACGCCGCGGGGTTCGCGATCCGCTTTGTTTGCTTTTTAGGGTTCGTGTGTGGAGATCTGACCCCGGGAATGCGTGGGTTTGGCGATCTGCTGCTGTTGCAGGTGGTGAAGGGAGAAGGGGAAGAAGATGGGGCTCGCGTTCGGGAAGCTCTTCAGCCGGCTCTTCGCCAAGAAGGAGATGCGGATCCTCATGGTGGGGCTCGACGCCGCCGGTAAAACCACCATTCTCTACAAGCTCAAACTCGGCGAGATCGTCACCACCATCCCCACCATCGGTGAGCAGCCCCCCACGAGCCCCTTTCCCCTCCTTTGCATTCGTTGATCGGTTCGGATCGTGTAATCCAATTCGGTTGTGAATGCCTTGTCTGACAGGGATGCCATGTTAGTGTTTTGATCCGGATGATGGATCCATTTCATGCGTGAATGGTGGATCTGTTGGATAAGTTATTTGTGCGAACCTGATTGGTTCGTTTTCCCAGTATGTTTGAATTGAATCTCAGGGTACCTGAATTTACATGTGCATGCTGCTGTCTTATTCTGTGCAACACACGTTGGCCTATACTGTTAGATCTCTTAGCTTGAATTAGATCCCTTAGTTTGAATTGAATCTCAGCATACCTGAATTTACATGTGCATGCTGCTGCATCTTATTCTGTGTAACACACGTTGGCCTATTCTGTTAGATCCCTTAGTTAACACGTGGTTCATTGACCATCAGTGGTTCATAATTGTGTTCATGATTGTGTTGAAATGCATGTGAAATGGGATTGTTGACAGTAGAAAAGAATAGGTCCTCATGCGTGAAACATCTATCAAGTATATAGCAGTAATATTTTGTCTCAGTGCTCAATCCATTCTTATCCACTTAAAAACACCTATTTACAAGTTTGAGAGTTTTGGACTGAAGGAATACTCATTCAAACCTTATCACAGTGAATGAGACAATTTATTGCTGAGCTTCATATTGCTAATTGATTGTGTCTTTCCTGTGATTACATGCCTGATGTTTAATCATTTCTATGTTGTCTTACATGGGAGTTAAATCTTAAAATGCAGGTTTCAATGTTGAAACTGTTGAGTACAAGAACATTAGCTTCACCGTCTGGGATGTCGGGGGTCAGGACAAGGTATTATAATTTATACATGATCATTTTATATTTTTGCCAGGACCAGCATTGTTTTTCATTTGACATTAAATTCCTATATTTTCCTACTGTTTATATTTTTTAATGATAATATCAGTTTGTGAGATATGGAGTTACTGCTTCGTCTATGGCCTCTCTTTATCACATTTGCACTGAATTGTACACATTTTCCTGAAAACAGATCAGACCTCTCTGGAGGCATTACTTCCAGAACACACAGGGTCTTATCTTCGTTGTGGACAGCAATGACCGTGACCGTGTTGTTGAAGCCAGAGATGAGCTGCACAGGATGCTGAACGAGGTAAAGCATTGTCCCAGGCCATTTTTACGATACTGCTTAAGGTTCTGTAGAGAGGCCATACCCTAAATAGATTTATGGATTTAGTATGGCATTTGATTTGACAATGCATTTCTGTACCGAGTTTTAGGTAACAAATTATTTTGAGAAATGTATTTCTTGTAATTTTCTTTATATTGTTTTAATCCCTACTTCAACTTCCAGACAGCATGTCTGTAAGCAGAAAATGTTCCTATTTGAAATCAAATGTACTTCCTCCGTCCTGAAATATAAGGCATTCTAGGATTTTTAGGACAGATTAAAGAGGTGGGAAAATGTCACATATACCCTTAGTCAATGATTATTAAAGGTAAGTTTTCTAGTTAACAAGTGCAATATTTGGCAAGTCTTTAATTGAGTACTTACCAAAAACTCTTAGGATGCCCTATATTTGGGGATAAATTTTAAACCATTGAATGCCTTATATTTCAAGACGGAGGGAGTATTTATTTCTTAGTTGGTAGGGAAATCTGCTCTTTCTTTAACATTCTGTTTTGAATGTATATTAGAAGTTCACTCCACTTTGCAAACCCAACAACTTTGAGGCATTATTAATTTCCATTTGGTACTCTGATGGCAGGATGAGCTACGTGATGCTGTGCTGCTTGTTTTCGCCAACAAGCAAGATCTGCCCAACGCTATGAATGCTGCTGAGATTACTGACAAGCTTGGATTACACTCCCTGCGTCAGCGACACTGGTAAATGATCAATGGTCATTTGCTTCAGTACATTCGCACCTGTGAACATAATATTCTGTGACTTATTGACTGTAATTAGCTTTTGTTTGGATCATTTAGTTCTTATTACTGTGTCATTGCTTACAGGTACATCCAGAGCACTTGTGCCACAACTGGTGAGGGTCTGTACGAGGGTCTGGACTGGCTGTCCAGCAACATTGCTAGCAAGGTATATATTCATACATCCTGATTTTCTTTTGGTGACAAGTACACTGTGATCGACCTGTAGGTAGTTTATGTATTTTTGCCATGTGCTACCAGGAGCAAATATTATATGTTTGAAATTCCAGTTCATTGTATATTGGCCTAATACATTTCCCTCCTTTTCTAAATATTTAGGCTTGAGGGGCAGGGCTTTGGATATCAACTGCGAACTGACTAGGAGCTCCGGATGTATGATGGAAACTTAGGACAGAATCGCTTCTGCAATCTGTTGCGTGTCTTCTGTTGGCACGATATATTTTTTTGTTTGGAATATGTAATGATGTCACTGTTAAATGTTTGTTCTACCCTACTTCTACTGTTGAATGTTCTTTGGACCTGTTCATTTTGCACAAGGATTGGAGTTCCAAAATCATGCTACTTTTGGAAAGCTGTTGTATACATTCGTAGTACCCGCGTATGTAGGGATGGATTCGGATCGGATATGCACGGATACGAATTTGGATGTCACTATTTACCAACATTTTATTTTGAATTCGGAGGCGAATACTATCGAATATGAATACAAGTAGATATGTCGAATTCGCATTCGAATACTTGATTGGCATAGAGTCATAATGAGTATCGAATTTTATGTGTCGATGGTTTTATAATTGATAAAATCATGTTACAAGTACGGAGTAGAGAGTAAATTATAATCATTATACATAATAGATATCTTATTGCAAATAACATATTAAATAAATAATTAATTAATATACCACAATAAATATAAAATAAGTGATTTTGTAAATATATAAACATCTTTTATTAGTAAAAATAAGTACATAAATACATTTAAATATAATTTATTTATTTGCTAAATAACATAATGTATTTAGAATTACTATGATTAGACACATAAAAATTAATTAAAAATATCATCACATGATTTAGTAATATTAGGTTAGCATAATTAGTTAGTTGTTATATATATATTTTTTAATAGTTAAAATGGTGTAAATAATTATTTTACTAGCAATATTAAATTAATATCATTTGTAATTAGTATTTAGTAATATAAATAAATTTTAAATTTTTTCTATGGGTATTTTATACCTTGCGGATACGAATAATGTCGGATATGTCGGATTTTTGTCGGATAGTTCGGTTAATGTCGAATACGAATAATAGTGAAAATCGGATTCGAATACATCCAACTGACATTCATATTAAAAACGAAAACGAATACGAATATGCATATTAACGCTTTTAACGGATACGAATACGGATAATTCGGATTTCCAAACATCCAAATCCATCCCTACACATATGGTTCAACGATCGTAATCTTGTCACGGGAGTGTAGCGAGGCTAGCGTGTACTGTACATATGATTGTGAGGTTACATTTATGATGCCCGATTGGAACCCACCATATCCTGTCGACACGTTGCTGTGAAGAAAAATCTTTGCATCTGAATACCTTATCCTGTCGACACGTTGCTGTGAAGAAAAATCTTTGCATCTGAATAGCTGAACGTTTACCATGTTCCCTAGAATTTTATGCATTAAAGTTTCAGTGGTGAAATCGTAGTGGTATAGGAATAACTTGTTTGGCTGGCTGCAAAACAAATCTGAAAGTGGACAGTACATTTCATTTTGACATTACTTGTAACGAGGTAAAATTCGAATTGCTGAAAAATTTACGTGCTGCAAAGCAGGAAAACTCGTAATACTGTTCCAACAAACTAAAAGCGCCAATTAATCATTTGCATCGTTCAGGTTTCAGTTTCGGAAGACTCCGTTTGGCAAGCAGCTCCATTCTTTCTGCTGCACATACATCATCAGTTGCAGTCCAAGAAACCTGTTACCCATAAGTGGTGTTAGGAAAATCTGTGTGTGAAACGAACTTGATGTTGCCTTGTGGATGTGTGTGGTGGTGGGGGGAGGGGTGGGGTGGGGTGGGGTGGGTGGGGGTTTGTTTTGAATAGGTGAGACGACCAACTTAAAGTTTTCTTCCCGGAAAATTTGAACTGCCAGGGTCACCGATCAGACTGGTGGTTCTGACCCGTCATACAAGTCATGAGGCACCGGTCATACTGGTGCAGCACAGAGCACCTGAAAAACAACTTTAAGCTCCTCTTGACTTGTAGCATGAACCAAACTTGGTGAATGGTCTTGATGGATGAAAATAAGTAGGGTGATGCTCTCTGTTCACACAAATAAAACACTCAAGTAGATCGAAGCGGAAGCAAATTAAATTTGCTAAAAAACAACTTAGAGAGACAAAGATGTAAGGATTTGTTTCCCCAAGTTCACCTCCCACTTAGGAAAGGCTACGTCTCCGTTGATGAGCTTGTAAAAGAACTTTCTCACAACAAGTCAGGTCTCTTTCAACCACTTTCCTCTTTTCCACTAAGGCGATCTTTTTCACGAAGAGGTAAGATCACAACCCTCACAAACTTCCCGCTGCTCACCACAACTTTGGGAGCTAGCCGGCGACCCCTAGCTGTCTAGGAGGCAAACCTCTAAGAGTAACAAATGCTTCAAAGCTTGTAGACGCGAAATCGAAGTGCTTAAGCTATGGGAATTCTCTTGTTAGCTCACAAAGACTCTCTTGAACTCACTCTCTCAACCCAACACAAAGGTGTGGCTTGAATCCAAAATTCTCACAAAGAGAGTTCGGGGAGAGCCACTAAGACTTTAGGCTTGCAAAGAATGGCTTGGGAGCTCAGCAATATCACCAAGAACAGCAACCCACCACTAAAGGAGGCTTGGGGTACTTATACCCCCTCAAAAAGATAAAACTAGTCGTTACCTGTCGGACAACATCGGTTAGATCGGTGCTCCACACCGATCAGACCGGCGCCCCTGACCGATCAGACCGGTTAGGCCCGAGGAACCCCAAAACCCTTTCTTTCACTCCAACACTTCATCAAAGAGATGAAGTAACTCAGGTTAGGTTAGGTTAGGAGGGATTGTTAGCACACTCTAAGGCTGTCAAGGCTATTTCTCACAAGGTTTTATAAGAGCACTTTGACTTGGTCATTAAGCTAAAATTGCATCCCTCTTAATAGTATGGCATTCCTATACTCAAGGATAAGTCACCATGTCAACTTCTTGAGTTTGAATGTCTTTAATCTTTCCATACTAGAACAATTTCCACTTAAGGGCTTTCAACTTAGCCAGTGTCTTTAGCGCATCCATACTTGAGCTAATGACTTAGGATTTCTTCATCTAGCATAAGAATGCACACTTGAATCCTTAAGTCACTCCATATTGCCGATCATAACATTTAGATGAGTTGCATTGCTTTCCTCGGTTAAGGTTTGGATATGATACTTCCAGACCCTACATATACTAGTTACTTCACCTTAGCAAAACGGACCCTACATATACTAGTTACTTCACCTTAGCAAAACACTAATAGCAGTCTAGCTTGAACCATAGATTGCTTAGTCCCTCGCTCTAGTCATCTCGGTTGATCTCTTCATCACTTGCTCATTCTACGTTGAGTTAGACTTTGGTTCATCCACAATTAATCTTCATTTGAAATATTTCTTCAAATGCTTATTCTTGATTGACAACGAATATGCAAGCTTCCAATTTAGAATCAACAAATATATACTCATGCTTGTATCCTTTTTCAATTATCACATGAAGTCTTGCATTTATTTTAGATAGAATTACCAATTTCTCTTTTTATGATCCCTTATATTTTTGATCAAGCCACCACAATCTTCGGAGACATGAAAATAATCTTTGCAAAATATCTCCAATATTTATCTTCAAATGCTGCTTGACATTTAACTCTTTGAATTAGGATCACACATTTGCTTGTCTTCTTCAATGTGAGCCACATAATATTCATTCTCCAATACATTTCAACAATAACTAATGAATATATAAATAAAACATGCTCACATGCTTATACAAACAAGTTAGTCCTTTAATCACTTTGTCATTCAATTCACAAAAATCAAGAGCCTAGATGCACTTTCAGTGTGTGCATATTTTCTCTTGAACATACATCATCAGTTGCAGTCTTTCTCTTGCACATACTACTTAGTACAAATTAAAGTAGCTTTTGATGCGATTTGAGGTTCCTTTGGTCGGTCATGCTTTTGATATAAGTAAAGTGTATGGCCGGTCCTTAAACTGTTTTGATTGTGTCACTTATGTCCTCATACTCTTAAAATGCATTTCTGGCTCGCTAAACTTGGGCGCAGGTATCATTTAGATCCATATACTCTCAAAGTGCAGATCTAACTTCATAAACTTGTTTTCAGGTGTCATATAGGTTCTTAAACTTGAAAAGAATTGTCATCTCACTAATATAATTAATATGATAAGATCAAACTTTATGTTTTAAAGCAAGTCATCATTTTCATTAGCATATTTTCTTACTTGTTTTTTTGAACAACTTGTTTTTATTTTATTACTTCTTTAGCTTCACCCCTTCTAGTAGTAATTTATCTTAAAAATCTCTAATTTAAGTTTAGTAACGTGCAACCACAAGTTATTCAAATTGAACAATCTTTCAAAAATATTTGAGCATGCCTATCATGTGCACCTATATAATATTATCTCGAATGTAGAATATCGATATTTCTTTCTGGTTTCATCATATCATTATTGTACACATACGATGATTTGAAACACATTTTATTTTACTATAGTTAAATTATATATGTATAAAATTAAGTTTTTACCAATTTAATTTAGATGACAATGCCTTTAAAAAGTATATGGACCTAAATGGCACCCAAAGCCAAGTTTAGATGGCTAAACTACATGGCGAGGTCGAAATGATCCCATGTAGGCCCATGGTGGCCTGGCAGGACCACATGCCTTCATGGTCATTGTTGGATATCTAACCAACTTCGTCGTCTTGGATTACACGATAGGGAGAAATGTGCACTCAGTGCACATGAGGTCGAAACTATAGATCACCTGTTGACCAATTGTGCTCTCAATCACAAGACGTGGTTTAGAGTTACAGGACCTCTTCTTCTTTGTTACCGAGTCTGTTCGGCATATCTTTTGCTGATTTTACAACAAATTTGTTCTGAGAGAGAAAAATATTGTGTGCTGATTTGATCGACTAATTTATTCTAAGTGAAAAATATTACGCAAGAAGCAGAAAGAAGAGAAGTCGCACCTAGTTCCTTCTCTCTCAACCCTTGACTAAATGCAGGTTGTGTGCTGTCAGAAAATAGGTCACTAAAGTGTGTAGGAAAGGTTTGTACACACTCATATGCATGGTTGGTCGCTTGGTTTCTTTGGAAGGAGAGGAATACACATGCCCATGACCGCACAATACTGCAGCCAATGGTGCTGGCTGAAGGCATCTAGGCCCCTAATTCGTGTTTTCGTAATTAATGACAAACATTGTGGACTAACATTTATATTGAGATATAAGAATAGGTTAGTCCGATGAAATGATGAGTTCATGAATTATGAAAAAGGATGGCTTGTATGTCATGTGTTGGAAAGGAGCTAAAGGCAAATGTAAAAGCTAGGGTTTTTATTTTTGCCGGTCATAAGGTGGTTAGAGGATGATAAATGACCGGATTGATAGAATACATAGCCATACTATCAATAGGGATCAATTTCATTGGCTTGACTTTCCATAGTGCCACTTTGATCAAGAATTTGCGTGCAATTGCATTTAGATGAGTGGCGATTTCAATTGATAAAAAGATTTCATTGAAAATCTTGAGAAAAGTCACTTTTCTGCTGTGGGGCAGACAGTCCGGGCCCTTGGGGCGGACGGTCTGCGGGCCTTTGAGGTTTATTTAATATCTGAGGTTTTTAGCAAAGTTTTTCGAGAAAAATCTCTTTCGGGCGGAAAGTCCGAAATTAACCTCGAACATACAATATGGTGCGCAGCTCGAGTGGACGGGGTGGACGGTCCGCGGTCTAGCCGCGGACGGTCCGCGAGGCTCTGGCGGACAATCCGCGGGGTCCTGGCGGACAGTCCACCCGAACCAACGGGCACCTCTGACAACAGTTGACTTCGCATTTTTACCGTTGAAACTCAAACATGGACAGTCCGTGAGGCCATCGCAGACAGTCTGCGAGGTACATAACGGCTAGTAACGGGAAAGGGGAATATAAATACTCCATGCCTGGGTTGGGAGAGCCTCTCTTGGCACTTTGAAAGGTTCATACTCCACTGTAGAGCTCTCCCTCTCCCCTCTCTCTCTCTCACTCACTTTGCTTAGTGGTTGCATCTTTGGTGAGATTGAGAGCATCTAGTGCATTGCATCAAGGTTTTGATCTTTGTGGCACTAGGGAATCGTCAAACAAGTGACTGATTTGTTACTCTTGGAAGTTGCCGTTTCCTAGATGGCTTGGTGGTGGAAGAATCCGTTGAAGCTTGCAAGAAGATTGTGTGTGGCTCCGGATTTCTTGTTGTGAGAGGTCTTGTGCTCACCTCACTAGAGCGGTGAAGAGCAAATCTAGTGGAATCGAGGTGTGGAGTGGTTCTTTGGTTCTAACCATCTCAAGATCAAGCGGTGCCTTGATAGAGGAGCGGTTGAACATTGAATTCACCTCAACGTGGATTAGGGAGGACCGACAAGTCATCGAGACCACGAGATAAAATTCGTCTCTTATGCTTGGTTACTTCTTTGCTCAATTTCGTTTCAAGTATTTTACTTTAAGCATTTACCTTCTAGAGATTGAATTATATCTTTCACCCTAGGTTGCAAAACCCCCAACATAGGAATAGAATAGCCAGAAATTTAATCCTCCTTATGGTTCTTATTAAATTTCTCTAGTGTTGTGCTTTTAGATTTGAAACCACCTATTCACCCCCCCCTCTATTCGGTATCCTGGATCCTACAAGTGGTATCAGAGCCAAGGACTCCTTATTTGAGAGATTTAACCATCTCGGAGTAGCATAAATGGCTGAGGAAGAAAAGTTTCATGTTGGGAAGCCTCTGGTCTTTGATGGGAACAATTATGATTATTGGAAGAAAAGAATGGAGATTCACTTCAAGGCCTTGGGAAGGAACTTATGGAAAATTATAATGGAAGGATATGTCATTTTAGATCCTAAGAATAAGACCAATGATGATGATAAAAATGAACAACTCAATGATCGAGCTTTGAGTGTACTCTACAATGTCGTCGCTCTTAGTGAGTTTAATAGAGTGAAGGAACTTGAAAAATCAAATGAGATATGGGAGAAGCTTTTGGAAATCTATGAAGCAACATCCACCGTGAAACAAGCAAAGATCTGTGTGTACAAGGGCAAGTTTAGTGAGTTCACTATGAAGAAGGATGAAGATGTTTCAACAATGTTCAACCGATTGAATGATATTGTGAATGAACTTAAGTGTCTTGATTTTGATGTTACAAATAAAGACTTCTCTCATAAGTTTTTTAGATGACTTCCAAGGAAATCTGAGACAATTGTGAATTTACTTGTGAGGTCTAATTTGAAGAAAATGACACCTACAGAAGTTCTTGGTGAACTGCTAACTCATAATTTGTTCAAGCAATCACAAAAGAAGGTTCAAGATGAATCAACCAATGAAGAGAAGAAAAACATTGCTCTCAAGGCCAAGGTCACTCAAGAAGAGGAAGATGATGATAACCAAGAGATTGACTCCGATGAAGAAATGTATCTTATTGTAAAAGGGCTTAAAACATTGCTCATCAAAGAAGAATCCTTTTGAGGGTAAAGATTGCTTCAATTGTGGAGAGATTGTACATATATCAATTAATTGTTGAAACAAGAAAGAAGACAATATGGCAAGAAGAAAGACAAGAAAAATGTGCATAAGAGGAAGAAATATTACAAGAAGGAGAAGAATGGTCAAGCCTATTTTGTTGAGTGGGATTCCAATGCAAGCTCCGATGAAGATGATGATGGCAAGCCTTCAAAGGGTCTTGTCGGGGTTGCTATCAAGGAAGCTCCTTCACTCTTTTCTAAGCCATATTGTCTTATGACAAAAGGTGAATCAAAGGTAATAATCGGGGATGATGATGATGATTGTGATAGTGATAATGATGATAACGTTTTATCTTATGATGATCTTGTTGCCATGGTCATTAAGTCCGATGACAAATTGCGCATGGAGAGATCAAAGTTGAGGGATTTGGAGGTGAAAAATGTTTCACTTCAAAATTCCTTTGAGGAGCTAAAGACTACTCATGAAAATCTTAAGATTTCCCATGAAACAGCTTAACACTTCGCGGGGAACTCTTAAAGAAAAGCATGAGGAGCTTAAGGAAGCTCACAACTCTCTCCTTGCACAAGAGGTCAAAGGAAAAATGAGCATGGGTGTTGAATGTAATATAATTGAATATTTCTCCATGTGAAACTAACCCATCTTGTAGCACAAGCACTAGCTCTTGCATTAGTCGGGATATGTCTCGTGATTCTCTATTGTTGGAAAATGAATCCTTGAAGAAGGAGATTGAGTGTTTTTCAAAAGATCTTGCACGATATTTTGGAAGTCATGTGCGGTTTAATCATACTTGGACAAATCAAAAATTCACCTTAGAGAAAAATGGGCTTGGTTATTTGCCCAAGAAAGGAAAAGAGGCTATCATTTCTAAGGAGAAAATTTTTGTGACTTCAAATGTGACATATGAGGAAGAAGAAGAAGAAGTCAAGATGTGTCATAAGTGCAAAGCAAAAGTTGATGTGAATCACCAATGCAAGAGCAAGAAGACTGTATCCTTGGATCCTTCCTATATTCTTAAGAAAGATTCTAAGGGTGTTGTTTGTGCTAAATTTGTTGGTCGCTCTCTTGGTTGTAATAAAAAGAAATCCATTTGGGTGCCAAAACTTTTGGTCACTAACATTGAAGGACCCAAGAAAATTTGGGTACCTAAAACGAAGTAATTTTTTTGTAGGTGAATTATAAAGCTGGAGAAAGACATTGGGTTATTGATAGTGGGTGTACAAATCACATGACCGGCGAAAGAAAAATATTCTCTCATCTTGATGAAGATATTTCCGACTTTGACAACATCACGTTTGGAGATGATAACAAGGGAGGTGTTAAAGGGATTGGTGAAGTACCTATATCTAAGGATTACAATCTCTCTAATGTCTTGCTAGTTGATTATCTCAATTTCAATTTGCTATCTATTGCTCAACTTTGTGACAATGGTTATAAATGCACATTCACTAGCAATGATTTTGAGGTCACCTCACTTGATGGGAAAGATTCTATTTTTAAGAGTTTTTGTCATGAGAGCTTATATCTAGTGGTTTTCTCATCTAAGAAGGCTAGTTTGACTACTTGCTTATTCTCAAAGGCCTATATGGGTTGGTTATGGCATAGAATACTTGGTCATGTTGGCATGAAACAGCTTAACTGATTAGTGAAGCATGACTTAGTTCCTGGCTTGAAAGATGTTAAGTTTGAGAAAGATAAATTGTGTAGTGTATGTCAAGCCAGAAAGCAAGTTGCCAACCCACATCCTAACAAAAGCATTATGTCAACCACAAGACCATTGGAATTATTACATATGGATTTATTTGGTCCCACTACCTATAGAAGTATTGGTGGAATACCTATTGTCTTGTGATTGTGGATGATTATTCAAGATACACATGGGTATTCTTTCTTGATGACAAATCTCATACTTGTGACATTTTCAAGACTTTTGTGAGAAGAGTTGAAAATGAATTTGAATAAAAATTGAAGAAAGTGAGAAGTGACAATGGTAGTGAATTCAAGAACACAAATGTTGAAGAGTTTTGTGATGAGAAAGGGATCAAGCATGAGTTCTCAACTACATATGCACTGGAGCAAAATGGTGTGGTTGAGAGGAAAAATAGGACCTTAATTGAGATGGGAAGATCAATGCTAGATGAGTACAAAGTTTCAGATTCTTTTTGGGCTGAAGCTATCAACATCGCTTGCCATGCCTCAAATAGACTATATTGTCATAGATTCTTCAACGAGACAGCATATGAACTTCTCAATGGAAGGAAGCCGAATATTTCCTATTTTCGGGTTTTGGTTGCAAGTGCTATATTTTGAGGAAAGGCTCTCAGTTATCTAAATTCCAAAGCAAGTGTGATGAGGGAATTCTTCTTGAAAATTCTTCAAATTCCAAGGCTTATAGAGTATACAACAAGTCCAACGGATTTGTTGAGAAAGCTTATGATGTGCAATTTGATGAAACAATGGGCTCTCAAGATGAGAAAGAAAATTTAGATGATGTGAGAGGTGAAGAATTGAGTAAGGCAATTAATACCATGGCTATCAGGGATATCATACCTAGAGAAGAAGAAGATGATGAAGGTCCATCAATTTCTATTCAAGGAAATCCATCTACTTCCAACAAATGATCAAAATCGATGGTAACTCAAGCAACAATAACTCACCTCAAGAAGATGATCAAATGGCCTCTATGACTACACCTTCAACATCAACTCAAGAACCGGTTGATCAACCTAGAGTTCATCATCAAGTCGCCAAAGATCACCCCATTGACAAAATTATGGGTGATATTAGTAAGGGTGTTCAAACTCGATCTCGTGTTGCTTCATTTTGTCAACATTATTCTTTTGTATCTTTTCATGAGCCTAAGCATGTAGATGAAGCACTTGATGATCCGGATTGGGTGATTTCCATGCAAGAAGAATTAAATAATTTTACTAGAAATCAAGTTTGGGAGTTGGTTGAAAGACCCAAGAATCATAATGTCATTTGTACTAAATGGGTCTACTGGAATAAAGAAAATGAAGATGGTATTGTGTGAAGAACAAGTCTTGATTGGTTGCTCAAGGCTACTCTGAAGTGGAGGGCTTGGATTTTGATGAAACTTTTGCTCTCGTAGCTAGACTTGAAGCTATAATGATCTTGCTTGCTTATGCTTATTCTCGCAATATCAAGTTATATCAAATGGATGTCATAAGTGATTTCTTGAATGGGAAAATCAGTGAACTTGATGAGGACATCCTCCACTATTACCTGTTGGCAAAGACACAATATGGGCGTGGCCCAGTTGTAGTCGGGCGGCGACCGTGTGAGCCTCATTATCTGTCGTATGGACTTCCCTGGGCCCACTGCCTCGGTGGGTATCAGGACCGACTACTCGGTGGGCCCCTGGGACTACCCGACTTGCGCTGCACGGCACCTGATGGCATGAAGCACAAGGACTACAGAGGAGAAGTACCCGGTTAGGAAGCTGTACATGTACCGCACTGTATAGAAGACTCTTAGGCGTACTCGACTAGTACTCTCTCCCTAATCCGACTTGTAACCCTGCCTCCCGGACTATATAAGGCGAGGCAGGGACCCCTCTCTTGATCATCTCATCTCATGACGTAAGATTGCATCATCTTGTAATCGTACCCAATCAATCCAGAGCTACGTAGCATACAAGACGTAGGGTATTACGCACCTCGCGGCCCGAACCTGTCTAAATTGTGTGCCACGTGTCTCTTCCTTTGAGTTACCGATCTCGGTGAGGCCACATTCATCTACTCCGGGTACTCCCCTTAGTAGGTTGCCGGTCCAAAACACCGACATTATCCCACCTTGTTTAGCTTGGGAAGAGGAAGCCACCTTAAAAGGGAGAGCCACCCTTCCCCTATCAGACTAGTCTTTCCAGAGTTGCGGTTCAGCGATTGCATTGGCGCTTTGGGTTTGCTCGTCGTAGTCGGATCGTGAGGTCGTCTAACCTGGTGTGTGATGCTAAACTGTGCAATCGGTGCATCGTGCTTTCCCTAATCCAATCCTTGCCTGGGCTGGACTCATCATTTGGTATCAGAGCTAGGCCCTTGTTAAGAAGGGGAGAATAATGAAGACATCCTCCGCTATTACCCGTTGGCAAAGACGCAATATGGGCCATGGCCCAGTTGTAGTTGGGCGGCGACCGTGTGAGCCTCATTATCCCACCTTGCTTAGCTTGGGAGGAGGAAGCCTCCTTAAAAGGGCGAGTCACCCTTCCCCTGTCAGACTAGTCTTTTGGGGTGATTGGGCCTTTCCCTGAGAGGGCCCACCAAAGTTGCGGTTCAGCGATTGCATTGGCGCTTCAGGTTTGCCCGTCGTAGTCGGATCGTGAGGGTCATCTAACCTGGTGTGTGATGCTAAACTGCGCAATGGTGCATCGTGCTTTCCATAATCCAATCCTTGCCTGGGCCGGACTCATCAGAACTAGTATATGTTGAGCAACCTCCCGATTTTGAGGATCCTACAAAGCCTAATCATGTGTATGGGCTTTCTAAGGCTCTATATGGGTTGAAACAAGCCCCTCGTGCTTGGTATGAAAGGCTTAGGGATTTCCTTCTTTCAAAGGGCTTCAAAATTGGAAAGGTTGATACTACATTGTTCACCAAGAAGATTGGAAATGACATCTTTATTTGTCAAATTTATGTTGATGATATTATCTTTGGTTCAACAAATGAAGATTTTTGTAAAGAATTTGGAGAAATGATGTCTAGGCAATTTAAAATGTCTATGATTGGTGAATTGAGCATCTTCCTTGGTCTTAAAATCAAACAATTGAAGGAGGGCACATTTGTTTGCCAATCTAAATATGTGAAGGACATCTGCGTGCCTCGTGAACTGTTCGCTGGTGCGCTGCGGACTGTCCGCGCGTGCCGCGTGCAGATGGGGCCGGGGTCGTGAGTTACTAAGTCAACAAACAACCTTCTTTCTTCTCCAACCTGCAAAGCTCTTCATCTCTTCTCTCTTTCTTGCTCTTGGTGAAAGAAGGAACCCCTCCTTGGGAATTTCGATTGGGGTACTCCTCGGACCGTTCGAGGACATCCACGGACTCTCCGCGAGGTTCTCCACCATGTCATCCGGTGCTCGCAAGGCTATTGCATCGATCACCAAATAGGTCACTAAAAAGGCTACTTCAAAGAAGAAAAACAAGGATGTGGGCACATCTAAGAGGCGTCTTAAAAATGATACATCTGAGGAAGAAGAGCCTGATAATCCCAATGACAATGAGTTTTATCCGGCAGATGAAAGTGCAAGTGCATCATTCATGGTAGATGAAGAGGAGATCAATCAAGGGGGAGGTCACATTGCTGACATTATTGTTGTGCTCAACTACACAGTCCCTAGGAGGCAGTGGACCCAAAAGGAATTTTCTACTGCTAGGAATGCAAATGCTTATAATGAGACCCGTGACACATACAATCTATATTTCCGTACCACTGTGCACGAACTAGCTTTCTTCAGTAGTTTACTGGATTGCACTATGTTTGCTCATCAGAGGGTTGACTTTGGATATCTTGAGTCTAAACCTGTTTTAGCTGGTGTGGCCACTAAACTTGAGAATATAGGCTTGAAACCATTCCTTGAACATAGGTGTGATTGGAATGACACAATTATTAGACAGTCTTATGCCACCTATGAGATGGACTTTGATGCAAAACTATTAAGTGGATGACAGGAAAAATTGAATATGAAGCCACTTTTGCAGAGTTAATTTGCAGCAGCGTGTCAATGTCTACAATGAAGATATTCTTGAGAACACTACTATCTTTTATGAGCCTGGTACTTCTACTGCAATTATAATGAACTGGCTAGCAACAGGGCTTAGACATCATCCTGCTGTCATCAATAACATCATAAAACACACATTCATGCCTAAGAGTGGAAATAAGGACAAGGTCCGAGAGGACTATTGGAATGTGATAAACCACATAATGAATGAGACTAGGTTTGATGTTGTGCAGCTTATTCTTGATCAGATGATTATCAAAAAGCATCTTGTCAGAGATAGTATTTATTTTGCTCCTTACATTATGTCTTTGATCAAGGCTAAAACTGAGTTCAATGGTCCATATGATGTGAAGCATGAACTTTATCAACCTTTCTACAATGCCAAAGCTTTTCTCAACAAGCCATTGACGCCTTATGGGCAGGCTGCAGAGGCTCAAAATGTTGATAAAAATTTTGAGGAACATGCAGATGATGACAATGCTAATGTTGATAACTCAGGCCATGTCAATGTTGATGAGGATGCTTATGCTATGCCACCTCCCCCTCCTCCAGTTCGTCCCATGCAGCCACAGTGGGAGCCTCCAGCTGGATACTTTGATTCATATTTCTCTAATATTCAGCAGTCGATGAATACCAAATTTCAGCAGATGCAATCCGGGTTCAACTCCCATTTTGAGGCATATGGGCAGCAGATGAATGATACATTTCAGACTATGCAGCAGGGTTTTCAACAGCAAATTTACACTAGCCTTAACACTTTTGGTCATCATGTCTATAACACCATGCATGAGCCCATAATGACAAGGTTGGATAATATGCAAACAAGCCTTCAGAGTGACCTCAGTGCCTTGAATGATAGATTTTCTGAGTTATCCACTTCAGAGCAGTACCAGCAGATCTCTGATCACCAGACCCAGCTTGAGGGCAACTTCAACACATTTAACACAACTTTTGGGGATTTCAGAGATCATTTCTACCACTACTACCCAACACCAGCTCCACCACCACAGTTCTGTCCCCCTCCGCCATTCTATCCTCCCCCGCCGCCGCCTCAGGATGACTAGACCTTTTGGTACTTGATGCCAAAGGGGGAGAACAATTTGGAGGAGTGATGTGATCTTTAGGGGGAGCTCATTTCTTTGCATGCAATTGGATCTTTGAACTCTTGCATTGCACTTGCATGTTTAAATTTCAGTCATGCATGAACTTTGGATTGCTTGTAATAATATGTGAGATTTTGTGGTTGGGAACTAGAACTTGTGGTTGTTTATGTGATGATCTATGTTTGTGTTTTTAATTTTTGTATCTTATGGCTTGTTCTAGTTCTTGTAGAATTTGGAGGCTAACTCCTATGCTTAACTTTATTGGATATATATATATATATGTGTGTTTGTTGCCTTGATCTCTATTTTGTAGGGGAAACTCCGTCAAAATTGCTATATCTATGCATATGTGTAGAAATCAAGTGAAAATTATATGCACATATGTAGGGGGAGTTTTTCTCTAATTCTTTGTTTTGGATACATTCACTCTATCCTTTTATTGAATTTCTTTGAGAAGAGTAAGTGATTCCAAATTTCAAAACCTTTCTTATATCACTCCTTTAAATGGTTGTCATCAATTACCAAAAAGGGGGAGATTGATGGCATCTAGGCCCCTAATTTGTGTTTTGGTAATTAATGACAATCATTGTGGACTAAAATTTATAATGAAATATTAGAATAGGTTAGTCCGATGAAATTATGAGTTCATGGGATATGAAAAAAGATGGCTTGTATGTCATGTGTTGGAAAGGAGCTAAAGGCAAAGGTAAAAGTCAGGGTTTTTATTTTTGCCGGCCATAAGGTGGTTAGATGATGATAAATGATCGGATTAATAGGATAGATAGCTGTACTATCAAGAGGGATCAATTTCATTGGCTTGACTTTCCATAGTGCCACTTTGATCAAGAATTTGCATGCAATTGCATTTAGATGAGTGGCGATTTCAATTGATAAAAAGGTTTCGTTGAAAATCTTGAGACAAGTCAATTTTCTGCTGTGGGGCGGACGGTCCGCGAGCCTTTGAGGTTTATTTAATATTTGAGGTTTTTGGCAAAGTTTTTTGAGAAAAATCTCTTTCGGGCGGACAGTCCGCGGGTCCACGGCGGATATTCCGAAATTAACCATGAAACATTTAGTATGGTGAGCAGCTCGGGTGGAACGAGTGGACGGTATGCGATCTACCCGCGGATGGTCCGCGAGGTCCCGGCGGACAGTCCGTGGGATCCTGGCGGACAGTCCACCTGGCCCAACAGGCAACTCTGGCAACAGTTGACTTCGCGTTTTTGCCGTTGAAATTCAAACGTGAATAGTCCAGGAGGCCATCGCGGACAGTATGTGAGGTACGCGTTTTTGACATAACGGCTAGTCACGGGAAGGGGGAGTATAAATACTCCATGCCCGGGTTGAGAGAGCCTCTTTTGGCACTTTGAAAGGTTCATACTCCATTGTAGAGCTCTCCCTCCTCTCTCTCACTCACTTTGCTTAGTGGTTGCATCTTTGGTGAGATTGAGAGCATCTAGTACATTGCATCAAGGTTGATCTTTGTGGCACTAGGGAATCATCAAGCAAGTGATTGATTTGTTACTATTGGAAGTTGCCGCTTCATAGAAGGCTTGGTGGTGGAAGAATTTGTTGAAGCTCTCAAGAAGATTGTGCGTGGCTCCAGATTTCTTGTTGTGTGAAGTCTTGTGCTCACCTCACCGGAGCGGTGAAGAGAAAATCTAGTGGAATCAAGGTGTGGAGTGGTTCTTTGGTTCCAACCGGCCCAAGATCAAGTGGTGCCTTGATAGAGGAGTAGTTGAACATTGAATCCACCTAAACGTGGATTAGGGGTGACCGGCAAGTCATCGATACCACAAGATAAAATTAGTCTCTTGTGCTCGGTTACTTCTTTGCTCAATTTCCTTTCAAGTACTTTACTTTGAGCATTTACGTTCTAGATATTGAATTATATCTTGTCACCCTAGGTTGCAAACCCCCAACATAGGAATAGAATAGCTAAAAATTTAATCCTCCTTGTGGTTCTAATTAAATTTCTCCAGTATTGTGCTTTAGATTTTAACCCTCCTATTGAACCCCCCTCTAGTCGGTATCCCAGATCCAACACTGGCTCTGATCATTATGGAGGAGGCCAAGTTGTGCTTCTTCTTCTTCTTCTTCTTCTTTATCTCATCCATGGCAGCTTGTAACTTGTCTAATTTGTGATGTTATGTTCGGATAATGAAATACGTGCTTTGCATGTCTTAAAAAACTTTGATTGTATTACTACCACGAAAGTAGGAAGCCTCTTTTCTATTTCCTCTCCTGATGACAAATATGGAAGTCTCTAGAGTTACTTTTAAAAAGAATTCCTTATTTCGCCTAAAAAAGTGAATGGTTCATTTCTTGGCCTTAAAAACTTCTTCCTTTCTTTCCTTGTCCTGAATCAAATTTCGGTTCCTTATTTGGCCTTCCATTAGCTTTTCCATTCACCTTCCATGAAAATGCATGCGAAAAGATGATCTTGCCCCTGAGAAAATGTGGGCCCCACCACCAACCCCTCTTCTTCTTCCTTCATCCCCTTCTGCCCCGCGCCAAGACCACACTATTCCTGGGTCGTGCCCGCGGCGCGCACGCAAAGACAACCTTGTGTGGATCCTCCCCCGGCCGGTGGTGCTAGCTCGTGGTTGGCGCTTGAGATTTCCTTCAAGGGAGCTTCAACTTGCTCAACAGGTGGCACAATCCACCAGGCCCACTCAATTTGCTCTGTCGTTGGCCTTGCCTCCCGACACAAGGTCCATGACGAGCCATGTTCCGCCAGCGGGCCCTGCTCGATCTGCTTCGTCATGCACCCCAATATGCCGGCCTCCTCAGTTCCAACTACACCGCCAACAGCCACGACGAAACTTGAGCTCACCCTGTTGATCCTCTCACCCAAGCCTGCAAGATCGAGGAGCTCGCGCCTCCACACGTCGGGGAAGCACGAGTAGCCGTCACTGATGGTGACGCTGCGCTAGGGTAGGATGGGTTAACACTAGCTTGGTCATAGGAGGGAAAAAGATGGGAGACGGAGTGGGCGACCATCATCGGCGCGGTCGTCCATGGCGCCGGGCGGACTGGCGCCAGGGGAGGTGGGACATGCTATAGGACCGATTAGGCGACCAAAGAGTGGGTGGGTGGAGTGAATGAGAGCTGATGAAAATTTCTCCAAAGAAAAACCGGTTAAGTCTCAAAATCACAGCCAAGGATCCCCACACGAGCTTGCCAAGGTTACGTAGTCACAATGAACCTACCAACCCTAGGAACAAGTCCAAACTCAAAGCAAAGCGGAAACACAACTCAAGAGGCAAATGACTTAGGCAAATCTACCGGCCCGAGATGGACCGCCTGTGAAGGCGTTATAGACAGTCTGTGGATCAAAGAAGGATCGTATGTATTAGGCACCCCGAACCTCCAATACCTCCCGAAGCTATACGGACCGTCCATATGGGTATCACGGACCATCAGTCGAGCACGGATTGTCCGAGCCTCAGCCACAGACCGTTCGACAAACCTCCTGGAACTTAAACACCCGACCCCCTACGGATCAAACAACGCGACTTAAGAACTCACAAAGAACATGGGACGAGTCCTAAGTGGACAAATCGTCTGTGGGGCAAGGACGAACCATCTGTCATGCGTCCAGAGCGTGAGCTCGAACTTGACCGCGAGCCTCTTCCATCAAACACGAATCCGGAACTCCCAAACTACTTGGAGTCTTGAGACAAAAGTTTGGGGAGATGATGAACACCTCAAGGAGAGGATATGGCCCCAAAACTCTCGGCCTCTAACTCTCTACAACTCCCGGAATCACGGATCACGTGGAGGAACACCTAAAGCTCGAGTTCATTCGGAAAACCACAAACCCACAATGATTCCCGACGTTTGAGGGGTCAAGATCATCCATACAGAGGCACAAGGAACTTACCCATGATCCCCTCAAAGAAATCCAGAGAAAAATGCCCTAGAATCAGACGAACAAGCAACAAACAAAAATATCTAAAAATAGCTCTGAAAATGACACGAAAATCACAAAGAGCTAAGAAAGGGAAATCATCACAATGCCGAATTCTTCCATACATCCAGAGGTCAGATTCTATACAATTGCATGAAAAATCTAGCCTAATGAGCAAAGGAATTGAGAAGCAGTATAGAAGGATGAGTCACCATGCACCCCTTAGAGCTATATATATGAGGTCTTCCAATGGAGGCAAATGACCACACTACCCTTACACTTAAAAGGAAGATACACACCCCTCAAGGCAATATGTTCAAGAAGTGGATATTCCCATTTGGTGGACACGCCTTTGCCACAGTCTTGCTTCCATCCGACGCAAGCCCCACGACCACGTCGCGTGTCCCCTGACTCGAAGCTTCCCGGCGCGCTCGGATCCCTTCTCCGCCTGCCGATCCTTCGGTCTTGGCTTTGTGGAGCAACCAAGGAACCTGACACTTTTGCGGTGAACCGCCGCAAACCCTACAAACTTGGTGTAGCCTCCACACCAAGCTCCTCTTGACTTGACCACCACGTCGTCCCGACTCAATGTTGGTTTTGTGGAGTAAACCAACCAAACCCCACGTGCAAACTCCGGTTGTGAGCCACTACCCTGAACCGACTCCATTGTTCACAGCTTCATCTTGCTTTTCTTGCCACCATGCGGCCGGCACTTGGTCCCGTTCGGCTACCATGTCCCTCGAACCAAGCTTACTTATCTTTCCACACCTCGGAGGACCTTTCATGCATGTTCTTCACCTGCACAAATGCAAATCAAGCTGCAACCTGCACCTGCAATACTCGGCTAATAGTCCACATCACATTGTCAATCACTCATCACTAAGGAGCGACCATCCATCGGTCCTCGGATGCTCCTGGTCCACACACGTAGTGGCACATAGGAGGTAGAAGGCGAGGTAGGAAAGAGAAGGTGGTTTGTGGTGGGGCCCACATTTTCTTAGGGGCAAAAACATATTTTCACATGGCTTTTAACGGTAGATGGATGGTGAAGCTGACATAAGACCACATAAGGAACTGAAATTTGATTGAGGGCCAAGGAAGGAAGGAAGAAGTTTTTGAGGTCAAGAAAGGAACATGTCACTTTTTTAGGCCAAATAAGGATTTTCCTCTTACGTTTATTACTTTGGCTGATTGAGTCACGCTACCATGACAAATACTGTTGATCGAATTTTCTTGGATTTATTCCAGGATTTATCTAGCACTATTCTTTTAGTGGTATGCGACATGGCGTGCCTGTCGATAGCGAGGCGCTCGTAGTGACTTTGTCAATCTTGAGGATTTGTCGGTTCAGGACTTTCGGAGGTGCTCATAGAGGTAGAATTGCGTTTGTGTGTTTAAGGCAGAGTGTGTGTGCGTCTATGTGAGCGTCTATGTTTGTACTATGTGATTCACAAAAAATATCGTTGTTGACTTTTTAAAACTTTAACTATTCATCTTGTTCAATAAATTTGTAAGTATTATCTACTTTGCTTGCAACATACTTTACTATTATAGGTATTGAGCATGACTTATCTTTTTGTATATTTCAATAATTTTGAATAAGATGAATGGTTAAAGTTGTAATAAAAAGTCACTAAGAGAGTGTCAAAGTTAGTTGTTGGTGTCACCTCACCCTAGAGCGCCATCCTCCCGACCTCCACAAAGAAGAACACATGAATAGGCTTTTTAACTCCATTATGTTGCATGCAATACGGACACAATGTTGGGGGGTGGGAAGTTTTCCTGTGTATATCTGACATTTGTGCTTGCACCGATCGCACCGCTGCATGTGTTCGACGCTAACATCCAGAGGGGATGACATCCCGGTGCTATCAACTCCGAATTTTTTCCTGACATGTTTTCCCTTGCTTCTGATGGATTTTATCCATTTGGTAATATTTATAAGTAAGAGATCTAGAGCTCTCCGCCTCACTCCCCGCTCGAGCGACAGGGGGGCGACCGCGAACCCGCGCCCTCCCCCACCCCCTCGCCTCATCTTCATCGGAGGGAGGCAACCGGGAAAAAACTAGGCGGCCCCCAATGATGGCAGAGGCGGGGCTTCCCCGTCCGATCTGCTCGCATCGCGCCCTGGCGTGGAGGATGCCCGCGGCGACCTCGACGCCCTTCCGGCATAGCTCCAGCCGGTGGCGGCGGCACTGCCCCCTCATTCGCCAGATCCGGGCTCGGGGGGGGGGGGATTTGTTGCCCACCCACCCCCTGCATGAGGTCTCTGCTCCCCCTCCATCTCCTCCCTTCCTTCTCCATCCTGCCGCTGCGGGGGACACCGCCGGCCGCGACTGCCAGCGTCGGGCTTCTCGGGGCCCTTTTCCCCATGGTGTTGTTGCCTCTCATCGGATTCGCCGGGCTGCGCCCCCACCTTGCCGGCAAGGCCCTCTCGCTGCCCTGCTGCCTTGTAGTTGCTCATGGGGTGGGTAGGCCATGGGCTGTTGGGGGTGTAGGGAGTGAGGGCCTATGGACTCCGGTGTGGCTCGGTTCGGCTGCCATGACCGCAGGCTTGCCGTCCGGTCGCTGTCGTCCTTCGCCAAGCTCTGCCTTGGTGTAGAGGACTCAAGTGTGTTGGTGAGTGCCCGACGGTGCTGTGCTTGCCATCGTACTGGTACGCCAAGATTTCTGCCGTGGCCACCTTTGAGGACGACCGCAGTGGCGACACGAGTGCTCCTTCCTCTGAGTGCTTTGTCGCCTCATCTGGTGCCCATCTATTGAGCTCTGCCTTCTAGCGATTGTTGAGGTGCGATGAAAGTTCCACGCCTGGTGCGTGGGAGGTGCCCCACCTCCGCTTTGGGAGGTGCCCTGCCTCTGCACAACATCGCTTCCCTGGCTTTCTTGGGCTTGTCTCCTTGCAGCGCCTGTTGGTGGTTTTTGCAGCAAAAGCATCACGTTCAGTGCGTGGGGAGGGCTCATGCCTCCGCATCAATCCACCGCTGAGCCACCTTGCAACTTCCCCCTTGTGCAGCTCCTTGTGATTCCCCAGTCTTCTTATGTTGGTTATCTGCTCTTGGGGCTCTTGTCATTGGTCGCTAGCCTTTGCTATTCGTCAACGAGCATCTTCTTTTGGTGCCTCTGGTCCGTCCGCGCTCTCCCTGGTGTTGCCATCAAATCAAATGCCGGGTGTTACATTGTTCCCGTCATTCCCCCAGGGCTTAATTCCCCTGGATGGAGTTGGATGGCGGTTCATGGAACCCGGATGTGCCTGGGAAAGGTGTTACCACTAGCCTCAAAGGTTATCGTCGTTTCCGGTGATCTTTGGCTTGCATGCCCTCCTCCACTCTTAGTCCCCATCCCGTTGGGCGGTCCCTCATGTGGAGGGCGTCGGACAATTGGGCGGCGTAGCTACGAGGGGTGGTGTGGGGCGCAATGGCCTTGTGATCATCTGGCGACCACGCTGTTCGACAGAAGTGTTAATAGATGTTCAATTTGGGGTCTTCGTTCTGTGTCAATATTGCCCTCTTGTTGTCCCCCTTTCTCTCTTATGTTCCTGTTGCATTGTGCTTGCAACTCCCGCTGTAATTCTATTGTACTCTCGTGCTGAACTACTCTAGCAGTTGTTGTAATATGTGGTTTGCCACTCTTTAATGGAAGTTCAGGCTGGCATCTTGCCCGCCGTAGCACCCTCCAAATTTTTTTATCCATTTGGGAAATTCAAGTTTCTAGCAACAGTGGTGTGATAATGTATCACTCTCTGCCGTGTTTTGAAGACTGAGCCACAACTAACATTTGAATTGTCAAGTCAACACAAGTCGCTCGCAGTGGGTCAGCCAGCTAACTAACAATGACACTGTTGTGACTGGTCAGTCCCCATGTACCTACTAGTTCTCCTTATCCTGAAGTTTGATTTCTTCAGCTCCTGCAAGAATATCTTTGATTTCTTCAGCTCTTGCAAGAATATCTTCAACTCACATTCTTATAGGTGTATGTAATAGAAAAGGACCTATATGTAAGGATCCGACAGTTGAGATTAATTCTATACGATTGGTTTTTTTAGCTGTCGTACGGTAGTATTCAAAGGTCGTATGAGTAGTATAAGGGTATTATCGAAAATGTAAAATGGTATTGTTGTAATATAGGAAATGAAATATATGAAATGTTTTAGATAGTATAAGGGGCAGCGAGATTTTTTTTTGCCAAATAATATATCTATGTCAAATTACCATTTTACCCATAGAGAAAAACCGATAGTACGACCGTTGGGTCGTATTGTGTACCGTAAAAAACCTCCATTCTTAAGAGTGAGGCTATAATTAAAAAGCACCTAGCTCGCAAAAGAACACGAGACTACTCATCAGCTCAAACCATATGTAGTGTAACCATGAATCCTCCTCTTTCCACTGCCATTGCCGCTGCACCCCTGCTCACCCTGTTTGCTCTACTCTCGCGTACTCAATGCCTTGACACCCTACATCTCAAATCCTCTCTCAGAGTGGAAGAAAACGAGACCAACATCCTACAATCATCGCACGGCACCTTCTCCTGCGGCTTCTACCAGATTTACCCCAACGCATTCACTTTCTCAGTATGGTACTCCAATAATTCAGCTACCAAGACTGTTGTCTGGTCCGCAAACCGTGGCCGCCCGGTGCACTCCAGGAGGTCATCGGTTACCTTGCAGAAAGATGGTGCCATGGTTCTCAAGGACTACGACGGCACGACCGTGTGGTACACCGGCGTGTCTGCAAACGTTAGGTATGCTCAACTCCTGGATACTGGTAGCCTTGTTCTGAAGAACTCGAGTGGTGATGTTGTGTGGCAGAGTTTTGACTCGCCAACCGACACTTTGTTACCCACCCAACACATCACTGCTGCTACCAAATTAGTCTCGACTACTGAATTCCATGATCCTGGTCCGCACACCTTCCGCTTCAGTGATCAATCGATATTGTCGCTGATCTATGACGGTCCTGAAGTTTTTGATATATACTGGCCAGACCCTGATGTTGAGATCTATCAGAATAACAGGAGTCGTTTCAATAGTACTAGGTTGGGTTCTCTGGATAATTTCGGGAGCTTCTATTCGAGTGATTTCACAGACCATAAACCACTTAACACTTCTGATGAAGGTTCTCCTGGGATCAAAAGAAGGCTCACTCTTGATCCAGATGGAAATCTCAGAGTCTATAGCTTAGATAATAGCAGGGATAATGGAATGTGGTCAGTTTCTTGGATTGCTATGCTCCAACCGTGTAAAATTCATGGTTTGTGTGGCCCGTACGGGATCTGCCACTACTCGCCGAAACCGATGTGTTCTTGCCCACCGGGCTATGAAGTGAACAACCCTAGAAACTGGAGCGATGGTTGTAGGGCCAAATTTCACATCACTTGCGACGGCGTGCAAAAAGTGGAGTTTTTGACACTTCAAAATACAGACTTCTGGGGTTTTGATCAACAACATATTCCTGAAATATCTTTGCAAGATTGCAAGAACAGATGCCTGAATGACTGCACCTGTAAAGGCTTTCAGTACCAACAAGGTTCAGGGTCATGCTACCCAAAATCCTTCCTCTTCAACGGGAGAACTTTCCCAACACCATCGTCCCGGACGATGTATCTCAAACTCCCAAAGAGTATTCTGGACACTTCAATTGTTTCTGTGCCACAGTCAAATGTTCTTGACTCCACACTGCATGATCTTAGTTGTTATCACCTGAATGCACCACCACCATCATCATTGCCTCAGACCTTTGATGGGGAAGCATATTGGATTTACTTCTATGGATTTATTGGTGCATTTTTCTTTATTGAGGTCTTCTTCATTCTATTTGCATGGTTTTTTATTCTGAGGAAGGAGTTGAGATCAGCAGAAATTAGCACAGTAAATGAAGGATTGAAGGTTATGACTAATTATTTCCGAAGATATAGCTATGAAGAGTTATGCATGGTGACTACAAATTTTAGAGATGAGCTTGGAAGAGGAAGTGCGGGAATTGTCTATAAAGGAACCTTGGATGATGGTAGAACTGTGGCAGTTAAGAGGCTAGCAAATGTTTGGCGAGGTGAGGAAGACTTCCAAGCAGAGCTATGTGTAGTTGGTAGGATCAATCATATGAATCTTGTTAGAATATGGGGATTTTGCTCTGAAAGCACGCACAGGATGTTAGTATCTGAGTATATTGAGAATGGATCTTTGGCCGATGCCCTGTTCAAAAGCAATATCTTGTTACAGTGGGAACAAAGATTTTCAATTGCTTTAGGCATTGCCAAGGGGTTGGCTTATCTACACCATGAGTGTCTGGAGTGGGTTGTTCATTGTGATGTGAAGCCAGATAACATATTCCTCGACCAAAATTTAGAACCTAAAATAGCTGATTTTGGGTTGGCAAAGATTCTCAGCAGAGGTGATTCGAGCCAGAAGGTGTCGCGGATAAGAGGAACCATGGGTTATATTGCTCCTGAGTGGGTATCTGGTGTACCAATCACGGCAAAAGCAGATGTTTATAGTTATGGAGTTGTGCTTCTTGAACTAGTGTTTGGAATGCAAATTTCTGACTTGTCGCCTGGTAAGGATGAAATGGTCCCCATGGTACTCCGGAAGCTTGTTTTGGTTCTTGCTGACAAATTGGACAGGGAGGAGCTATTGTGGATATCAGAGTTTGCAGACTTCAGATTGTGTGGCCGATTGGACTTTATTCAAGCAAGAACATTAATCAAGTTGGCTGTTTCGTGCTTAGAAGAAGATACCAAGAGAAGGCCAACAATGGAATCAATAGTCGAAATTCTCATTTCAATTCATGAACCTGCTGACAACACAATGAAAAAATTGGCAAGATGAAATGGTGTAATGGTTGGAGTTTAGTATTTAAGCTACTGCCCATATTGTATCACAATCTCCAATTGTAATGTTTCTTCACCAACTATGCAAGTGATTATTCTTATTCCTGTTGTGTATGCTATCCATTTCGTATCATTTTCTGTGTGGAAAAGTTCATTTTACCATCGAATTAATCAGTTGTTCAAGTAACCAGACTTTTGTTTTGTTTCACTTTACTCAATGAGCTATCAGAACTTGGTCAGTCCCACCCTAACAGCACTTGTCACTTTTGTTTCTCCATGCAAAATCATATTCTAAATGTTTTTTATGATATACTGGTATCATAGATACCTCGTGTTACGAAAACATTATAACTTAAGTATGATTAGAACATATTTTTATATCTCCCAACATATGCAAATAACCAAGAAAATATGTATGGTTTCATAATCATCCCATAAAATTGGAACACGAGACATGAAATATATATATATATATATATATATATATATATATATATATATATATATATATATATATATATATATATATATATATATATATATATATATATATATATATATATATATATATATATATATATATACAGTACAAAAATTTTCATGAACCTGCTGACAACACAATGAACACGAGACATGAAATATATATATATACAGTACAAAAATTTTCATTAGGAGTAAAATAACCTAGTATAAGAGTTTAGCTGCCAAACTTTTTTTTGGGAGAGTGAAATAAATATTTTTCTATTTTCTATACTTAGCTACGTACATTTATTGATGGTTTTTCGGGTAGTTGTCAAATTCGCTTGTTAAGGGCGCAGAGAGAGGTTTCATGCCCTCCAAAAGTTTCTTTTTTTCCTGTAGAGAATGGAGTATTGGGATTACTCTATACCTCTGGATACATACAAAAAGGTGGTTCATACAAAGTAATAAGTCTTTTTTTTGTTGAGAAAAATAGTTGCAGCGAATGAAAGTGATACCATTGGTTCTATACTATCCACATTAGTGGATTCACCGCAACTATATGCCATAAAATGAATGCTCCTGAAATATGTTTGATGTCGACTCATCCTTTGCACGATCGCCTTTGCAGAAGTCTCAGGCCAAGTCAAGGCAAGTCGTCGGGGGCGGTGCACCGTCAGCTATTTACTGACATTACTGTTCTGAATGGTTGGCAATGGGCCACTCTAGGCCTCATTTGTCAATCAGCTTTAACTAACCGATGCAAAGCGAAACGTCGTGCTGGACATTTTCTTGGCTTCGCCTGCTGAGAGACTGAGCTAGGAAAGTCTAGAAACGTCGTGCTCAATTTCTTACTGTCCTGCGTGCCTAATCAGGCCATGGCATAGCCTCAATTTTAGTACTACTGCTCCAACGCCTTCCACCAAAATGACGAGGTAGGACTGGCACATTTTGTTTTCCAAAAATGTTACTACTTCACGTGTATGTTTGTAGCGAACATGGCCCCATTTGTCATTTGTTCGAGTTGATTTTGGTGATTTATGCTAACACAAGTAATGGGACTAACCACATTGTCTAGCATGTCTTTGTAGGCATTCATAGGTCCCATGGATGTTACCGCATGTTAACATACCATGCACAAGTTAACATACCATGCTCAAGCTAACATGTCATGCTCAAGCTAACATGTCATGCCACAAGTTAACATACCATGGACATGTTAGGTTACTTACAGCAAATTTGAGTACTTAGTATATATTTGGAGGCTATAAGTAATGGCATGTTAAGTATGTTAAGTTGAAGCAAAGATCCAAGTTGAAGACGCGAAGAAAAAGAAGGAAAAAGACACCGTCAGATGAACCGACGGTGCCCAAATAGCAAGCGTCGGTGCAATCGTCGGACGAGTTGGTACACTGGTTGAAACCCTAGGCACCGTCGGATGAACCGACGGTCCAATTTCTAGATGCGTCGGACGAGTTGTAGAGGAAGAGCAGCGAAGACAGTAGCACCGGATGATCCGACGGTCTAAGTGGGGACACCGTTGGTCTATCCGACGCTTAGTTTGAATCAAGACAGAGACGCGCCAAGACGAAGCCTTCAGCACCGGATGATCCGACGCCTTGGTCAAGGGGTAGCGTCGATCTATCCGACGGTCGCGTGGAAGCTAAAAGAGACGACTTGGTTGCGGGGTCTTCAACACCGGATGATTTGACGGACCGTCGGTGTATAGCGTCGGAGCGGTTGTGTCAGAGAATCTCAACGGCCAAGTGACGTGGGAGGGGCACCGGATGAACCGACGCCCTGGAAAAGCTTAGCATCGGTTCATCCGACGCTTAGTTTTTCAGTGGCCGTTAGCCAACGGCTAGTTTGATGCCTTGGGCTATTTATACCCCCTCCACTCACCCATTTGAGGTTGCTGGATTGTGTGAAAGTGCAGGAGAGTGCAAGACACCTAGAAGATCATATCCAATCCATCCAAGTGCTTAATTGCTCATTCTTAGACTTGCATATGCTTAGTGTATGTTCTTAGTGCTAGGCTTAGCTTAGAGCTGAGTGAGTGCAAGGTTGTGCCAACCTTGTGAGGTGATTCTTGAGTGAATCAAGTTGTACAAGGTTCGCTGGAAGCCTTGGGGCCTAAGTGTCTCACCGACAATCGCCATCGACCCTCCGGCTTGGTGTGGAGCGGTGAGGACACTTTGTGCGGGGGACGTGGAGACCCCCTTCCTAAGTGGAGAAGCTCCTTAGTGGAGGCGGCATCAAGGTGACCAAGGGAGCTTGGCAAGTGCGTAAGTGGCTAGCCTTTGTGGCGAGTCAAGGGGTGCTCTTGGGAGAGACTTGGTGACTGGGAAGCAATACTCTTGTGTGAGTGCTTCAACAACGTGGACTAGGGGTGGCTTAGTGCCTACCAATACCACGGGATAAATCGCGTGTCAAGAGTTTGCTTCCTCTCATCCCCTTTACGTTTCCGCATTTACTCTATTGCAATCTTTGCTTGCCTTTACTTTCCTAGAGTAGTATCATGCTAGGAATGACTATAAGTTGCAAACCTTGTTTTGGGATGGGAGTTTTACACTAGAACAACCCTAGTTGCACATTAAGATAGCATGTTCTAGTTTATCTTTGTGTAAAAATAGTGAAGCCATAGGTTAAGGTTTTTAGTTGCCTAATTCACCCCCTCCCCCTCTTAGGCTAACGAGCATCCGATTCCTTACAAGTGGTATCCGAGCCGGGACTCACTTCCTTCACAAGTATACGCCAATTCGATTGGTAAATTGTGAAAACTGGCTCATTGTAACGGTTACGCTTCACCGCCTAGTGAGTTGCTCTATAGAGGAATGAAAGGGGTGGATACCTTAGGTTTGGCTCCACATTTCGATGGCACGGGCTATCCTCGGTGGAAGGTTCTCATGGAGGCATATCTCCAAGCAAAGGACCTTGATGTTTGGAGAGTCACTGATGAGGGAATGAAAAATGGTACTAAAAAGGAAAAGCAATTTGATGTGATTGCTAAAAGTATCATTTTGTCCTCACTAGATGTAGGCGTTTTCAATAGAGTTTTTAATTGTGAAAATGCTCATGAGCTATGGAAAACCATCAAGGAGCAAAATGAGGGTTCAAAAGAAGTTGCTAATGAATGCTACGGTTGTCTCCTTGAGGAATTCAATAGCTTTAAGCAACTTGCAAATAAAAATGCCGAATCTATGTACTCACGCCTAAATGTGATTGTCAATGAGATCAATGCTTTAGGTGTGAAGGACATCACGGACTTGAACATCAACCGCAAGATCCTTCAAAGTCTCCGGAAGCCCGATTATGACTTGGTGAAGGCAATCATCTATGAGAAGAAGCTCGAAGATTTGAAGCCATCTCATATCTTGAGCAAGATTATGGCACATGAGCTTCAACTCATGCCCAAGTCAAAGAAGGCGCCCCAAGAAAAGCCCCAAGAACCATCCTCTCCAACTAGAAGACATGCTCTCTCAATCCTACAAGAGAAGATGTTGAGTAGGATGGCTACTCATGGAAGCTCAAGCGAGGATGATGGTGATGATGGTGATGATGGAGATTCCTCAAGTGATGAAGAGGTTGAATCTATGGTGGCCGAGTACGTGAAGAAGATCTTCAAGTATGTGAAGAAAGTCAACATGTACGACTACAACGTCCACTTGAGAGAAGGGCGTCATCATCAACACATCAAGTTCACCAAGATCGAGCACAAGCCCAAGAAGAAGGTGGTTAAGGAGAGGAGACCAAGACAAGAAGCAACTATCGCCGTCCGTGAGTGGACAAGTGGTGGAGAATCAAGTTCTTCTAGCTCAAGTGATGAATCAAGAAAGAACTTCACCACCCGCTTCATGCAAGGTCCTTCATCATCACTACACATGTGCCTTATGGCCAAAGGTATGGAAAGTAATGTAAGTGATGACGAATCCGACACCACCTCTCTCGATGATCTTGTTGAGCTAGTCCATGAGCAAAAAGGAATACTTAAGAAACAAGCTAATGAAATTAAAGAACTCAATGCTCTCAATGATCTTAGTGCAACCCTTGCTACAAATTATGAACAATTGTTGTGCAAATTCAAATTTCTTAGCAAGGAGTGTGATGAGCTAAAATCTAAGCTTGAGAGCAAAGAGACTAAAACAAGTAATTCCTTTGAGCTTGATGAATCATCTATCCCTTGTGCAATTCCTATCTCCAAGGTAGATGCTTCAACTTTTTGCATTGATTTCATTGATGAATCATGCTCACCATCTTGCAATGAGAATGTTGTTGTAGAAACATGTGATTCCCTCATAGGCAAGAAGAATGATGAGCTTAAGCAAGAAGTGAAATGGCTCCGAGAGAGGTTGGCAAGCTTGATGGGCAAGGGCAAGAACGATGAAGAACAAGTGGACATCTCTCAAGACATGAAGAGCAAATTCCAACCTTCTCAAGATAACCGTGATCCCATGGTGAAGAAGCTTGAGAAGGGTGCAACTGTGACTTGCTACAAGTGTCTTGGAGAAGGGCACAAGTTCTACAAATGCCCTCAATTTGTCAAGAAGATGGACAAGGGCGCAAAGAAGAAGTTGAACCCTACCATCAAGAGCTCCCTCATCTACACCAAGCCCAACCGCAAGAACAAGACCAAGAGCAACACCTACGTCATCAAGAAGAAGGCTAATGGCAAGGTGGTTGCACACATGGTTGGGAAGATGAAGGAGGAGCGGGGTTGGAACCAACCCATTTGGGTGCCCAAGGAAGTCATCATTAACATGAAGGGGCCTCAAATGGTTTGGGTTCCGAAAGCCACTTGAAGGCCATGAGTTCGGGGACTAGGGAGGCTTGGCACAATCAAGATGAGAAGATTCAAGCCTATAAGCCAAGCTTGCAAATTGGACATGTGTTGCCCAAGATCCCCGGTTGAGGTAATGGTTACTTGAACCGATCTCAAGTATCATTGTTTCTCCATTGCCTTGTTTAGGTTGCATTTGTTGCAATATTTACATATGGTAGGTTGCTTGTGTCGTGTGCTAACCCATGAGCAACCTACATGGTTTGATTAGTGTGTAGGAAAGCTACACTTGTTCTTTCATGGTGCATGTTTTCATATATATCTCTTTGCATCATGAGCAAGCTATAGGGTTAGCTTCCCTTTTGTTGTCATAAACAGTGTGCATACATTTGGTTGGTGATTCAAACACTAAATGCACACATTTAGGGGGAGCTCATCCTATGGTTTGGTTATGAGACTAACATTGTTTCAAGCTTATCTTATGTAGTCCCTTGGCGACGCATTCCGGTGAAGTGCTTCATTCTAAGAGAATGCTATTTCACTCTTAATGTGATCTAACATCTCTAAATGAGTGAATATAGCAATATGAGCTTTATGCTATTGAGTCATGTCCTTGCGAGCTTATGTCTCTATATAAGTTCAAAGGCAATGTACTCATACATTCCTAATCCTTGTGGTACCCCAAGTGTCTTCTATGCAAGCTTCTTTCAAGTGGTGTCATCTAGTGATATCGTTTCCAAGTGGCTCATCTCAATGTGGTGCCAACAAGGTAGAGAGGGTCAACCCCCGGAGGTATGCAATGATCAAAAGACTACAAGTGATATCTACAAGTGGTAATGTAACAAGAACCCATTTGTCTTATCTCTTGTTCTTTAAGATATCTCCTTGCATGATATGCTCTAAGCCTCCTTGTCTTACAAGTTGGTAGTTGTGCACTTGTCTTCACACTATCTTTTTGTGCACACACTTAGGGGGAGCTTAGTTTGTATCATGCTAGTCTCATGAGCTTGTGATCCACCGTAGTTATTCTCACATGTGGTATCTTCATTGATATCATACATATGGATCATGGTTCATGCGGTTTTCTCCCTTGTATTTAACATTTCTCTTTGAGCTATGTTTGCTAGGACTTGCTAGTTGCCTTGGAGCCCTTTTGTTTTGGAGTTTTTGGAGATTTTATTCCAAAGGGGGAGAATGTGAGACCAAAGCAAGCTAGTGGTTTCAAGGATATGAGACCAAAGGGGGAGAATGTGAACATAGAAAGAGAAGATCAAAAAGGGGGAAGGTTGATCTACTGGGAGTTTGGATGATGGTAACCATCCAAGCAAGTGTAAGTGGCTCTAACTTTGTCAATTTTTGCAAATTTATGCTTGCTTTGCTTGTGTTGTCATAAATCACCAAAAAGGGGGATATTGTAGCGAACATGGCCCCATTTGCCATTTGTTCGAGTTGATTTTGGTGATTCATGCTAACACAAGTAATGGGACTAACCACATTGTCTAGCATGTCTTTGTAGGCATTCATAGGTCCCATGGATGTTACCACATGTTAACATACCATGCACAAGTTAACATACCATGCCCAAGCTAACATGTCATGCCACAAGTTAACATACCATGGACATGTTAGGTTACTTACAACAAATTTGAGGACTTAGTATATATTTGGAGGCCATAAGTAATGGCATGTTAAGTATGTTAAGTTGAAGCAAAGATCCAAGTTGAAGACGCGAAGGAAAAGAACGAAAAAGACACCATCGGATGAACCAACGGTACCCATATAGCAAGCGTCGGTGCAATCGTCGGACGAGTTGGTACACTGGTTGAAACCCTAGGCACCATCGAATGAACCGACGATCCAATTTCTAGATGCGTCGGACGAGTTGCAGAGGAAGAGCAGCGAAGACAGTAGCACCGAATGGTCTGACGGTCTCAGTGGTGACACCGTCGGTCTATCCGACGCTTAGTTTGAATCAAGACAGAGACACGCCAAGACGAAGCCTTCAGCACCAGATGATCCGACGCCTTGGTCAAGGGGTAGCGTCGGTCTATCCGACGGTCGTGTGGAAGCTAACAGAGACAACTTGGTTGTGGGGTCTTCAGCACCGGATGATCCGACGAACTATCGGTGTATAGCGTCGGAGCAGTTGTGTCAGAGAATCTCAACAGCTAAGTGACGTGGGAGGGGTACCGGATGAACCGACGCCCTGGAAAAGCTTAGCATCGGTTCATCCGACGCTTACTTTTTCAGTAGCCGTTAGCCAACGGCTAGTTTGACGCCTTGGGCTATTTATACCCCCTCCACTCACCCATTTCAGGTTCCTGGATTGTGTGGAAGTGCAGGAGAGTGCAAGACACCTAGAAGATCATATCCAATCCATCCAAGTGCTTAATTGCTCATCCTTAGACTTGCATATGCTTAGTGTATGTGCTTAGTGCTAGGCTTAGCTTAGAGTTGAGTGAGTGCAAGGTTGTGCCAACCTTGTGAGGTGATTCTCGAGTTAATCAAGTTGTACAAGGTTCGCCGGAAGCCTTGGGTTTTAAGTGGCTCACCGGCAATCGTCATCGACCCTCCGGCTTGGTGTGGAGCGGCGAGGACACTTTGTTCGGGGGACGTGGAGACCCCCTTCCTAAGTGGAGAAGCTCCTTAGTGGAGGCGGCATCAAGGTGACCAAGGGAGCTTGGCAATTGCCTAAGTGGCTGGCCTTTGTGGCGAGTCAAGTGGTGCTCTTGGGAGAGACTTGGTGACCGGGAAGCAATACTCTTGTGTGAGTGCTTCAACAACGTGGACTAGGGGTGGCTTAGTGCCTACCGATACCACGGGATAAATCGCGTGTCAAGAGTTTGCTTCCTCTCATCCCCTTTACGTTTCCGCATTTACTCTATTGCAATCTTTGCTTGCCTTTACTTTCCTAGAGTAGTATCATGCTAGGAATGGCTATAGGTTGCAAACCTTGTTTTGGGATGGGAGTTTTACACTAGGACAACCCTAGTTGCACATTAAGATAGCATGTTCTAGTTTATCTTTGTGTAAAAATAGTGAAGCCATAGGTTAAGTTTTTTAGTTGCCTAATTCACCCCCTCCCCCTCTTAGGCTAACGAGCATCCGATTCATTACAATGTTCACCTTAGGCCATCTTGTTCTCTACCAGAGCTTACTCCCTTTGTCGCTAAATAATTCTCGCTTTTTTCATGCTGCAAGTTTAACTTGAATTGTAGAAAAATCATACAATATTTGTATCTCAAAATAAATTTATTAAAAACAATTCAAATATCTATCTAATGATATTATTTATGTACCATAAATATTAATATTATATGTATAGTAAAAAAATGTTTCTCAGGGCGAAAACAACAGTTATTTAGGGACGGATGGAGTACTTTCTTCAAGGTCTATGGTGTAAGCTTATATTGGTCAAGTTTTAAGGTATGCAATCTCATCACCTTATGCCCTTATGTTTAAAGCTTTTTCTTAAATCTTGCATTGTGATTGTTTTCATGGTAGCCTTTCCTGCTTTAGATAGTTTCCCATGCCATTGTATTTCAAGCTAGCCTGCTCAACATTGTAGCTGCATCATTGTGCATAGCGATGAAAACGAGTCGGATACAAACAGATACTGCTGATACAGAAACAAATAGTTTGTCTTTCTCAGACATAATTCTCGGATCAGATTCAGATACCAATAATAGGTGATGTGTCGAATAGTAATATTCATCATATTTGGATACTATTATGGTACCAATAATTACGGATATTGAATGCTCGGATTCGGATACGATCTTTACCATTTGAGTACTTGATCCTTTTGGTCAGATGGTATATGGATAATATTCGAACCACTTTCATCCACTACGTGTAAAACTCACTTTGGTAACGGGCATAAATGACCTTTAGTAACGGGCGCTTACCGATCAAGTGTTACAAATGAGCCAAGAAAGGTAACGGGCAGATGCCCGTTACTGTTAACACATATTCGTAATGGGCATCAAACAACGACCGTTACCATAACTAACCACCAGTCACGTGAAATGGCTGTTTCTCTGGGTCCACAGAGAACTTTGGTAACGGGCACCAAAACAGAGCCTGTTACAGTAACTCAACATCAGAGACGCGTTCTGTGAAACTGCACGCATTATGTGAAACTGCGTCTCCGATGTCTCGACGAAATGAGACACATCTATTTCACGCGCGTCTCAGCACAACTAGGATTCGTAACGAGCATCAAACAACAACCGTTACCACAACTAGTCATCGGTCACGTGAAAATGATTGTTTCTCTGGGCCCACAGGGAACTATGGTAACGGGCACCAGAACAAAACCCGTTACTGTGAAATAAATATCGGAGATGCGTGCGCTGAACCTGCGTCTCCGATGTCTCGACGAACGGGCCAAGTTCTGGGGCCCACTGCTCAGTACTGGTAATGGGCTTTTACGGTGCCCGTTACATTGTTGGCATGTTTGTAACAGGTGTTCCAATTGAAGCCCGTTACTCAGTGATCAATGTTTGTAACGAGCTTTAGTTAACACCTGTTACAGATATGTGGGCCACCCCTACAGTAATCTACTGCCTGCTTGCCGGCTGCATCCTGGAACCAGCCAAGATTTGGCAGCCATCTGGGGCTGCATCCTAGAACCAGCCAGGATATGACTAAGTTCACAGAAATTAGATCAAACATCCAAATTCACAGAAATCCACATAATTTACATGCATCATATGACAAAATTTAGCATCATCATCTCACAAGTAAAGAAGCACCACTGGCTTGACAACAATATCACAACCATAGTTAACTAGCTTGACAACATTATCACAAAATTCATGGACAAGGAGTAATGCAAAAATTTCCTAGTCACCATGTATAATATGAGCCCACACAGTTTCATCAACATGAAATTTTCCTCCGACTGTGATCACCTGTTCCATGAGGAATGTGGGAATTCTTTCACGAACATAGACCAACATTGATTTGTCGAGAGGATGCTCATCTAGACCTAATCTTTGGATATAACAATGTCACCAGTCAGCACACATATATAGGTGGTTACCAAACATGTGCAATGCTAATAAGCAAGAACTGTCCTCAGTTGCAGGTTTTACAAATGAAGATCCCAAGAAAGTACCTCTATATATGGGCCTCTACCTTTTAATTTAAGCATGTGATGGCCACAATAGAAGCTGTAGAGTTTGGATTCAGTACTCCCTCGATATTGGTATTAGAAGACATTTTTAACTGTGACACGGTCTTCAAAACCTCCTGGAACTTAAACACCTGACCCCCTACGGATCAAACATGGGATGAATCCTAAGTGGACAAATCATCTATGGGGTAAAGACGGACCATCTGTCACGCGTCCAGAGCGTGAGCTCGAACTTGACCGCGAGCCTCTTCCATCAAACACGAATCCGGAACTCCCAAACCACTTGGAGTCTTGAGACAAAACTTTGGGGAGATGATGAACACCTCAAGGAGAGGATATGCCCCCAAAACTCTCGGCCTCTAACTCTCTACAACTCGCAGAATCACGGATCACGTGGAGGAACACCTAAAGCTCGAGTTCATTCGGAAAACCACAAACCCACAATGATTCCCGCCGTTTGAGGGGTCAAGATCATCCATATAGAGGCACAAGGAACTTACCCATGATCCCCTCAAAGAAATCCAGAGAAAAATGTGACGCACCAGGTTTTTAATTACCGTCATTAACGCTAATGACCGGATCAGCCCGGTCAAACCCAGCCAAACCCCGGTCAAACCTAGGTCAACCTGGGTCATCACCCGAAAACCTCGCCAATGAACCCCGACGAACCTCTTGACCAAGCCTACAAACAACCGTAGTCAACCCTTGGTCAAAGACACGGTCAAAACCCGCTTAACCGTTGACGTCAGCGAATGTCGTCCGGAACTTTTGCCGCGTTCCCCAAAATTCACCTAAACACTTCAAAATCTACCTTTATGAAAGTTGTAGATCTTGTTGAGGGACACAACTTTCATGTAGATTGGCATTTCAAATTTTGGGTGGAAAATTTTGAAAAACCCCTTGCAAGACAGTTTTTCCTGTTTTCCAGAACGTGTCGACATTCAAAGTTGGCACGACGTTCCTGCAAAATCCGTTGAGAAAAACACCATATGGCCTTTTTGAAAATTTTAGAGGGTAGTTAGATCTACAACTTTCCTATTCATTGCCTTGAGCACTTTTATTCAAATTTTTGGAGAAATTCTATTTCAAACAGGGCCGGTCTGCACTTTTTGGGCGCTCTCGCGCGCACGACACGCCGCGCGCGCGCCGGCGTTCCGCCGCCGCGCCCGGCCGCGCCGCCGCGCGCGCGCCCGCCCTCGGCATCCGAGCCGTGCACCGCATGTTCCCTAGGCCGCCTCGCGTGTTCCCCGAGCCGCGCCGCGCCCCGAGGTGCCTCGAACGGCGGGAACGCCACGCGGCCGCGTGCCGCCGTACACCCCCCCCCGCCCGCCGTGGTACGGCACGCCCGCCGCCGTACCGCCGCGGCCCGACCTGCCCGCGCTGCCCGTGCTGTTGCCGGCCCGCGCGCGGCCTTAAAGAGCCGCCACGGTCGCTTCCTCCGGCCACGCGGCGCCGCGCCCTCCCTGCCGGCCGCACGGAGCCGCCGCCGGCGCCATTGGGCCGGTCGCCACGGCGAGCTCCCGGCCGGGCCGGCTAGGCACCCAATCAACCCTTCCAACCCATTCTCTAGCGTGCACAAGAGCCCCCACCACCACCGGCCGCCGCGCGTTGGTCCCCGGCTCGCCGGAGCGGTGACTCCCGCGGCCGCCGCCGGGTGCGCCGCCGACGGCTATCGCCGGCCGCACCTCCCGACCGACCAAGCAAGCGCCCAAATCAAACCCTAGTAGACCCTAGATCCTCCCCGCATCCTTCCCCGGCCAAGACCCGCGGCGAGCCGCCGGAATTTTGGCCAGCCGCGCCGGCCGGCTGCCATAGGGGCTGAATTGCAAGGCCCAGATTCTTTCCAGGGTCCTAACGGTAAAAAGGTAACTCAAATAGTTGATCCAAATTGCTGAACCTTGTAAATTGTGTAGAAAATCACAGAACTTTCAGAAAAATGTGAAACCAATTTTGTTGGATCCGTGGTGATTTATACTACAACTTTCGTTATTCTAGCCTGAGCTGATTCCTTTTAATGTTTGCATGAAAAATACAAATGTGAAAACACTAGATCTGCAATATCTCAAAAACCATAAAATCTCTGTAGCTAATTTGTGGATATGTTGTGTGTTAGGTCATGACTAGCTCCTATGCCGAAAATTGCACAAAGTTATCCTATAAACCTTTTTATAAAAATGTTTTTCTATCTCTGGTAGATCTGCATAAATGATTTTTCATGTTAAATATATTTATGTTTTTGACCCCAACTTGTGCACACTGTCTTATAATACCAAAATGCACATCTTGTGAATTAATCATGAATTTTGGATTAACAGAAATAATTATTCTTGAATTATGCATGTTTTCCTTTGAAATTTAATAAATCAAGTTCAGTAGAGATTCCATGTGAACATGTTGGTTTTCTAAGCTTGTTTAGGACCAGAGAGCATGCACAAGAAATTCTAGGTCATTTGGATGCTTAATTATTTTTATATGCATTTAAATTGAATCACTAGATAACCTTTGTTATTTTCCATAATAATTAATTTCCTAGCCTCCAACACTTACATGTGGGTCCAATGGACCAGTATAGATGCTAGTAGGCTTAAGAAACACTCCTTTATTTTTTGGTAAATTAATTGATTAATAAAAGGCTTAAAAGCACTTTTTTCATTAAAGGGAAATTAAATAAAGAAAAGCCCTTCTTTAATTCTTTTTCCATTTTGAAAATATTATCTAATTCAATTAAAAGATAATTAATTCTAGATGCTGATAAGAAATTATTTCAAGGATAAAAGTATTAATTATATCTTGCTTGCGAAAGGAAAATGATTACAAGCTTTCACATGAAATGACTAGTATAAAGAAACCCTTATCCAATTGTGCAATAAAGAGAAATCACCCAACCACCCATGTAACTTGAGCGTGGTTGCAAATCATGTTAAAAAGGTTAAATGTACCTACCCACTGCTGTCGATGAAATTAAAGTAAGTTAATTACGCATATATGTACACAGTCACCATCAAAAAGAATAATTAATAAAAAGTTGCATATTGCTCCTTTATGGAATAGTATGCTGAATGTATTCTTATATAGGTGAATGTGCCCAACAAATACACCCCTTGATTTTCAAAATGGTTTGTGAGCGATTAAAGTAAAAACCGTCGAATAAATCTTGCATTTGCATCTTCGTGTAGATCTTTCCGCCGATAGGCGTACGCTCGTCTTGGGAAGGAGGAGACGAAGGTGCTAACCAAGAGCTGCTGAGCGTGAACGTAGCTCAAGACCTGGACCCAAGTCCAGAAGGGCCCAAGGCCAACCTTGCCAGCGAAGGCAAGCCCCGGATCATTAACCCCGCCTTTTAAAAATTATGCAATTATGTTTGCCATGATTGTGCACTTACGTTTCAGGAATTGAATTGAAACCATAGATGCATGATCCCTAGGTACCTATGCTCTATCACTAGTATGCTAGGTCGATAGCTGCCATGCTATAGGACCGATAGAAGTCGAGTGATGTTCGTCACTCGCGAGAATAGGTTCCTAGATAGGAATCATAAGATATCCTTAAATGGATCGCTCATGTGGTAAGAGCATGGGATTGGGCTCCGGTCCAGTGGGCATGTTGGCTAAGCTTTTGAACGTACCAAGCATATGCCGGGAATGGGACCGGTAAGCCTAGTACCTTAATGAGGCGGCACGGGATCTTACTATTACTACTCTCGAGCAATTCTCCTTACCGGCTAGCTACCGGAAAGGATGGTGTATGGTGACTCGGGTATCTCGCGGGGTATGCCGGATAACTTTGCACACCGAGGGCCGTAAGATTTGATCCCAACCCGAAGATTTACGGGGACGGCACGGGGGAGTTGTCCTCGCGGGGGCAACCGACCGGTGTGTTTGGGTCTACCTTGCAAGGTTTAAATCAATCGATTGTCGGCCTCTCACCGTTATCCGAGGCTGCTTATTCTACGGCCATGATATCCCATAATGATGGAACTCGAGAAATATGGTTGGATGAATTAATTGCTTGTCAAATTTTGATTGAATTAGGCGGCACAATTAGAAATGGTAATCAACTAGAACCTGTGCCAAAAGATTGAAAGTAAGGATCCACTCTTAGTGGCTTTCCAGCAAAAGAAACTCCACCGGCCAAAAGCCTTTCATGTCTAGAGGTTGGTGATGTAATCATCACCCGACGGTTAAGTCTTGCTGAGTATTAGTATACTCAGCCTTGCTTTAAAATTGTTGATTGCAGGTGTTGTTCAGAAGGGCGACGACAAGTGATGACATCACGGATGGCCTCCTGTGATGTCTACCGTTGAGCTAGTTTATTTTATTTCCACTGTATTCTCTTTTATCTTATGCCTTGAACAATGGTTTGTAATAAATGTTTAATTAATGTTGTACTCTGGACTCGCCTTCACGTGAGTTTTAATGCATGTATCGATCCTCTATTCGATGTCCAAGTGATTTACCGGGCGTTAACCCGGCAACCAACGACAGGATGATACTTTACTATTGCTTAGCGACCAAAGTGGATCGGTCTTAGGCGATAGTACGGTATTTTCCTGGGCGGGTTGCCACAGCTGGTATCAGAGCGGCTGCATGCACCAGAGTTTAATTAACAACTCTAATCACATGATTTTCAAATAAAATTTGCCAAGATTGTTTGTTTTGCAAAATACGTTGGTCCGTTAAGGATAAACTAGACCGAGAGGCCCTAGAGGGAATTTTTGGTTTCCTTCAGGTGGCTTATTAATCTATGGTTTATTTTGCTAACTCCCAGCACATTACTTTATGTTAGACTTACCTTCTCGCACAACCAAACTAGGAGCCACGTGTTTTATACGTGTGCTGTTCCGCATCACGGGAATTGCGAGGGTTGATGGAGTGATCCATTCCACGGATCCCATCTTCGCGTATGTTGATAAGTTGTGTCTTGCCACGTGTTTCATACGTGAGCATTCCGCATGTCGCTCATGCGAGGCAAGGATATACTCCATTCCAACGGAGAATGTCCGAGGTTGGACGCTGTCCATGCAGCGGCTTAACGCATGGATGCCGTTTCTATAGTGAACGGTAATGAATGTGGACGCTTTCATGAGTGCTGGCATGAAAGGTTCGATATGTTCTGTGATCTTCTGCAGGTACACTAACCCTGTTACGTAAGCTCGCTAAGCAAGCATCGACTAGATGAAGGATCGGATGGCGACTAGAGAGGGGGGGAGTGAATAGGAGCGGTAAAAAATTCTTCCCAAAGAACCCGGCCTATGTCCTACTCAAATCCCGGTCACACACAAGCGATGGATCGAATCACGCACCAATCGCCAAGACCACGAGGTTATGGATCAACCTCTAGCCTTAGGAACGATTCCTCAAAGCACACGCGGAAGCACTAGAAAGGGAAGAAGGAATCGAGCCAAGAAGCAAAGCACACGGGCTGCGGCGGACCGTCCGCGCGGAGGGGCGGACCGTCCGCAAGAGCCGCGCGCGGACCCGTCCGGCCGGGTATCGCGGACCGTCCGCACCGGGCCGCGGACCGTCCGGCCTTAGCCGCGGACCGTCCGTTAATTTACACGAACGACCCAAAGACACCCCCGTGCCACGAACCGTCCGCGGGGAGCACGCGAACCGTCCGCCAAGCACCCGCGGACCGTCCGCCCGACACCGCGGACTGTCCGAAACTTCGTCCAACCAAAAACCAAAATCACAACGGATCGAAACAAAGGACGAGCAAGAACACGAAGAACTCGGGACGAACTCGAGCGGCGCGGACCGTCCGCCAGGAGGGCGCGGACCGTCCGCGAGGCTCGGACAGAACAGAAAAATGCCCGACCTCGAAAGTCAACTCCCCCAAATCATCATCGGATTTCCCAAACGGTTGAAGCTATGGAGACAAGGGTTTGGGGACTTGAAAAGCGTCACACAAGGATGCTATAGCCCAAAAATCTTGCCTCCTAACTCCCTAAATCACCGGGAATCGCGAATCCTTTGAGCACCACCAAAAGCTAGAGCACCGAACGAAAACTCACGAATCGAAGTAGTTTCCAGGCGTTTGAGGGCACAAGATCAAGCACAAAGATGCACAAGACATCTATCCATGTTTCCCTCAAAGAAATCCGGGAAGAAACTCATTCAAATCCGCGGAATCACACCGGGAACAAAGGCACGAAAATAAGCACAAAAGGCCACGAAAAACAACCCCGAATCTTCTATACAAACCAGGAAAGATTCACAAGGTCTAGCATGCCGCCCTAGCATCCATCCCTCTCAACAAATCTCTCATGAAGCTCTCATGCTAGCCTAGGGAAAAATGGAAGAAAAATGGCTACGAAAATGAGAAAGAGAAGGGGGGGAAATGAAACCCTAAGTCGCGGAGAGAGGGAGCCATCAACACACACTCCAGGCTTATATATCAGGTCCCGCCGGAGTGGTAAATGACTCGACTACCCCTAACTACACTACTGGCGATACAACCCACGTAGGGGCATTTTGGTAATGTTTGTGGGTCTTGCCATCGGACGGCCACGCCTTTGCCGCACCCCGCGTCCTCCCGACGCAAGCCATGCGATCCCGCCGCGTGTCCTCCGCTTCGAAGCTTCCCGACACGCCGGATCCCGTCTCCGTCGTGTTGGGCCCTCGGACTTGGTTTTGAGGCCCAAACCAAGAAACCGTCCGCCGATGGTTTTGTGGGCAAACCACCAAACCCCGCGTGCCGGTCCGGCCTCCCGCCAAACCACTTGACTTGACCACCACCGTGCACCGGCTCACTTGTCCATGACTTCGTCTTGCTTGTGTCGCCACCATGTGACCCGCACCCGGTCCCGCCGTCCACCGGGTCCCTCGAACCGAGCCTACTTGTCTCTCCATCTCCCGGAGGCCCCTCAAGGGCGAAGACCTTTCGCGCCCGTTCTTCACCCGCAACAACACGAACTAGGCCGCGGCCTACACTCCGCGCACTAAGCCAAGAGTCGGTCCAACACCCGTTGTCAATCACTCATCACTGAGGAGCGGTCATCCATCGACCACTGGGACGCTCCTGGTCCTCAATCTCCCCCTTGATGAGTGCATTGACAACACACAACGCGAAATGAAATTCAGAGTAAGAAAGAAAAGAAGAAGAAAGAAAAACGAAGAAGCTCAACTCATGACCAAAGCCGAAGAAAGGCAAAGAAAGGTCACAAGCCAAGCAAAGCACAAAATCCACACCGAAAACAGCAAGAAAGCTCCCCCTGAACAAATGCCTCCCCCTGAACATGTGGATGCAAACTCATGCAAACTCCCAAATTTCAGCTCACCTCTTCTGAATTTTCATTAAGCTCACCTTTTCTCCCCCTTGTTGACAATGTATGAATCAAGGTGAAAATGCAGAAATGCAAAGCAAAGCATATAAACATCTACATGAGCTTCTCAAATAGGCCAAATCTAGTGTCAAAGGCTAAAAATGAGACAAAGATCACACCCATGAATCATAGCATAGTCAAAGCATTGCCACGGTAATATATGAAAATACAAGCATGTGACAAAGCAAAATTTTCGGATTTAAGCGGTTTTACCAAAAGAAGGCTCGCTTCATATGTAAAAGCCTATCCATGTCACACTTGAGCCACAAACATGCATATTACTCAAAGATCATACAAGGATATCAAATTCTCAGCAAAAGATCATGGCAAACACCCATAAAGCAAAACATGTCATGTCAAAGCTCATGAGCCATGTGTCCACTTCGGGGAGACTTCTCCTTTGGTGAACATCATGCAACATGTTTTGCACCCATATGTAAAAGATAAGACATTTTAAACATAGACATGATGGATGGAGCATTTTTCAAGCATTATGCACTTCTTTTCAAGATTAATTCATTTCATGGTACATGAAGTGCCTTTGCGGCAAAAAGAAGCTTATGCTCCCCCATGAATGCAACATAGGCTAAACATTCACAATGATATCCGGCCTTTGGCCCAAATGCAAGAACAGGCATCCAAGCACAATCTAAGCATGAAAAGCACATTTAGACCAAACTCGTGACATGGATACACAACTACACACGAGTGGAGCAAATTTCATCGAAAATTAGTCAAGTTTAGCATTTATTTCAAAAGGGGCTATCTCACCACACATATATCTCAAATATTCCAAGAGCATAGCCTCACATCACCATTTCTCCACACATATAACCAAAATCTCACAAATAGCCAAAGAGACTCAAATATGGCATATGAAAGAAGCTCATCATCCTAAAATGCAATATGATACAAATGCAACATGATATATGACAAGATGGCTATCCTACCATGGTTTATACATCAAGCAAAGCATGTATATACATCAAAGTAAACATGGTATGATACATATGATACACAAAGGAAAATCCCCCAAGAATCAACTAGAAAGGGCAACAAACCCCAAGCTCCCCCCGCAAGCGCACAAAAGTAGCTTGGTCGAGAGGCTTTGTAAAGATGTCGGCTAGCTGATCTTGGGTAGGGACATGGCTCAAAACAATGGTTCCTTTCTCTACATTGTCCCTCAAGAAATGATACCTCACTTCTATATGTTTGGTTCTGGAGTGAAGCACTGGGTTTTTGGCTACGCTTATGGCACCGGTGCTATCACAAAGAAGTGGGATCCGGGTGCACTCCTCACCAAAGTCTCTCAAAGTGTATGAAATCCACAACAACGGGAGCAACAACTAGCGGCGGCAACATACTCCGCCTCTGTGGTAGGCCGAGCTACACTAGACCGCTTGGGAAGACCATGAGACCAACGAAGAACCAAGAAACCGACAAGTACCGAAGTAGACTTCCTCTCGACTCGACAACCGGCAAAATCCGCATCGGAAAAACCATGAAGGGAAAGAGTCGAGGAGGAAGAATACCAAAGGCCAAGACCGAGGGGCGGTCGTAGGTACACGAAAATCCTCTTGACGGCTTGTCGATGTGATGTCCTCGGCGAAGCACGAAAATGAGCGCACGGACACACGGCCGAACGCGTATGTCCGGCCTCGTCGCCGTCAAGTAGAGGAGGGAGCCGATCATGCTCCCGTACTCCCGCCGGTCCCCCCGGTTCTCCGTCCTCATCCGCATCCAAAGTTGCCGTACTCCCCATGGGAGTCGACATCGGCTTCACATCTTGCATCCGGAACTTCCTCGGCATGTCTTTCGTGTACTTGGTTTGGTGCACAAATGTACCGTCCTTCACTTGCTTGATCGCGGCCCGAGAAAATACGCAACTCGCCCATCATGCTCATCTCGAACTCCCTGCTCATCACATCCGCAAACTTGGCAACAAGATTATGTGATGAGCCACCAAAGACAATATCATCCACGTAAATACGAACAATCGACAAGTCATTTCCATGCTTGAGGAGAAACAAGGTTCTATCCACGGTACCCATCACAAACCCTCTTGCTCAAAAGAAAACCTCTCAATCTCCCATACCAAGCACGGGGCGCTGTTTCAACCCATACGAGCCCTTTTCAACTCGTATACCCCGTGTGGGTACAACTCGCTCTCAAACCCGGTGGGCGGCTTCACATACACCTCCTCCTCTATGACCCCATTCGGAAAAGCACTCTTCACGTCCATCCGAAACAACTTGAACCCTTTAGCCACGGCAAAGGCTAGAAGGATCCGAATTGCCTCAAGACGGGCCACGGGGAGCAAAGGTCTCCTCATAGTCGATCCCCTCCTTCGACTAAACCCCCGAGCAACAAGTCCGGACTTGTTCCTCACAACCATCCCATTCTCTCCCTCTTTGTTCTTCCAAACCCACTTGGTTCCTATGGGATGGCAATTTGGAGGTGGTTCAACTAACTCCCACACCCGGTTCCTCTCAAAATTTTCCAACTCCTCATGCATAGAATTGACCCGGTTTGCATCGGATAAAGCATGTCCAATGTCCTTGGGCTCAAAAGTAGCAACAAAAGCGGCATGAGCAAAATGAGAGGAATTCCGGACCTCGACCGTGTAGTGCGTTCATTGATGTCTCCAATGATCTTCGACGGGGGGATGCACTTCTTGAGTCCGCCGGGGAGCCTCACGCCTCGAGACTACCTCCCCCTCAACTTCAGCTTCTCTCGCCTGGTCCTCTTGTTGCACCATCGTTGTCCATGAAGTAGACGGTCCACGCTCCAAAGTGGTCGTAGGGGAAGCAGTGGGTACATGCTCAGCTTCAGGCGCATGGTTCTCCCCATCATCATCTCCATCTTCATCTTTCTCCTCCTCAAAGAGGTCCTCGGCCATCTCTTCATCACCTGCACATTCAAAGCCAATAGAGGTACATGGCATTGTCTCGTCGAAGGTCACCTCGCAAGTCTCCATGATTTTGTTAGTCTCAAGGTTAAGCACCCTATAGGCTCTAGAGTGGTTAGCATATCCAAAGAAAACACCATCACTAGACCTAGCCTCAAACTTGTCGAGTTTTCCCTTTTTCAAAATAAAGCACTTGCGGCCAAAAACTCGGAAATGACTCACTTTGGGTGCCCGACCATGCATAAGCTCATAACGGGTCTTCTTCTTGAAAGCTCTCAATAAAATCCGATTGGAAACATGACAAGTTTGTATTGACCGCCTCGGCCCAAAACCTCCTAGGAGTCCCGTGCTCATCGAGCATCGTCCTAGCCATCTCACAAAGAGTCCGATTTTTCCTTTCCACGACTCCATTTTGAGGGGGCACATAAGGGGTCGAATACGATGTTCAAGACCTAGATCACGACAAAAGGCATCAAAACGAGAGTTCTTGAACTCGCAGCCATTATCACTTGCGGATAGCTCGAATAGCATTTCCATGCCTCTCGTTTTTCAACCTCACGATCGGATCTCGAACAAAACCAAAAGTCTCACTCTTATCCTCCAAGAAGAACACCCGAGGCATAGCGAGAGTAATCGTCCACCACAACAAGGACATACCACTTCCCACCCACCGAGCGAACTCGAGCGGCCCAACGAGGTCCATATGCAACGGCTACGTCGGACGCTCGGTCATGACATCGGTCAGGGGTGGATGGGGAGTGGCTACCATCTTACCATGCCTACAAGGAGCACAAACCAAATCCTTCTCAAACTTCAACTTCGGCAATCCTCGGACAAGGTCAAGACCACTCAAGCGGGAAACCAAATCAAAGCTCAAGTGTCCCAACCGCCTATGCCATTTCCACAAATCGAGAAGACGGACCGGCCATCAAACGGCGAGCGGGACCCAAAGAACGAGCGAAATCGGCCACGAAAATCGACCCTCGGGGATGATCATACGGACAAGATCACCTCGAGAATCAAGCAAACGAGACTCGCCGGACTTGAAACGCACCTCAAAACCTTCATCAAGCAACGGGAAACCGAAAGCAAATTAAAACCCAAAGACTTCACAAGAGCCACTCTTTTCGGCGTTACCTTGTCACTCACATGCACAACACCCTCGAGACAACGACCCTACCTCGTTCATTGTCCCCAAATGTGATGTACATCTTTTCCTTCACCGGGGTGAGGGCCGGAGAACCACTTCTTATCTCCGGTCATGTGTCGAGAACACCCGGAGTCGATCAACCAAATGTTCTCCAAGCCTCCTGCTGCGGTCGAAACAAGAACGAGAATGAGCTAGCGACTCGACACCGGGGTTACCACGGAGAAAGTTAAACCGGTGTCGAGCCATCTGCTCAAAAGAGGGGTTAGCAAACATCACTCCCTTGCCACCAAACTTCCCATGTCCCATGGGAGGAGTACGAGCACCACGAGGGGGAAAACGTGGTCCGTAGTTCCTCCGGAACCCAAAGCTGCGATCATCTCCCCTAAACCCGTACTGAGGACGAGTAGGAGGACGTCCAGCAAAACCACCACGAGCCCGACCAAACCTCTCACCAGCACGCACACCATCATCTCTCCTGACAAACCTCTCACCACCACCTCTCTGTGGGAACCTGCCACCACTCCTCACACTTCCCACACCCCGTGGAAGTGGCACTCTAGGCTCAGGAATACCGCGAGGCTGGCGATACCTGTCCTGGTTTGCTTGCTCCCTAGCAAGCCTCTCATCCCTCTTCCTCTTGTAGCAAAACTCTGCAAGATGCCTCTCCTTGCCACAATACTCACACCTGAAGGGGATGGGTTTTGGTTTTGGCTCTGGCTTCTCTCTAGGCTTCTCACCCTTCTCACCCACAAACTTCACTGGTTTCTGGAAATCATTTGTCTTAGGTGGGAATTTGGGTGGATCTTGGGTTGTGTCAAGCTTGTTGCAAAGATGGTTGGGCTTTGGTGTGAAAGAGTTCTTGGGTGCTTTTGGGAGTGGGACTTGGATCTCTCCGATCACCTCAAACCCGGGGTTAGACTCAACACACTTCTCGTACACACTCTCCCCACTTGTTCTCTCCCACTTTCTCACCCAACTTCTCAAACCCCAAACCACGACCATCGGCCCTCTTGAACTCCTCAATCATGATTTTCAACCGAGGTTCCCGCCCGGACAACCAACCCAACACTTTCCTCAAATAGTCATTCTCCTCATAAATGACATCCAACCGGAAGTAAGCTCAAGATTACGCAAAGTGACTTCATCACGGCTAGAACATGCATTTGCAACGGGAGATTTCAAAGATGCTTCCAAAGAACTAATAGTAGAGCGAGCATCAACAAGCTTAGCATGCATAGTAGGACATGATTTGCAAGCACCAAGCAAAGTAGGTCTAGCCTTAAGCTCATCATGTTCGGTCCTAAGAGCATCTAGTTGAGCCAAAATAGAAGCATTCTTCTCATTAAGCATTTTGATCTCATTCAACCAAGCATCACATTCAACACATTCAACATCATCAGGAGAAGTAGGAGCAAGTTTCAAAGAGTCATTCTCAAGTTTCAATTCAAGCAATTTTGACTCTAACTCTCCTACTTTCTCACTAGCATTCTCAAGCTGTGCCCTAAGATCTTTCCTCATCTTTTTGGCATCTCTCAGCACACTATCACGGTTATCAAGCAAACCATTCAACCTAACAATCTCAGCAAGCAAAGAGTCGGGATCACGGTTTACCTCATCCTCCGAGTCGGAGTCGCCGTCTTCCTTCACACTCTTCTTGCTTGCTCGAGCTATGGGCCATGCCACAAAAGCCCTCGAGCGCCACACGGCTCGGCCCCGCCGAGGTTCCGGCTTGCACTCTTCTTGCCACTGCGCCTCCCGGCGTCTTCATCTTCGCCGCTTGAGCTTGGCTCGCTCCTCGCTTGAGCTTGAGTCGACGTCGCTCGCACCGGCCACCATCGCTCTTGCCTTGTTCTTCTTGTAGGTGCTCTTGCTCGGTCGCCGCTTGTCCTTGTCCTTGCTCTTGGACTTGTTGAAGTGCTTGCCCTTGGAGGAGTACTTGTCTTCATGCCTCGGGTGCGCCTTGTACTCGTTCACCTTGTACTTGTTCTCCTCCGCTTCCGGGCACTCGGCGATGAAGTGGCCACGCTTGCCACACTTGTAGCACGTCCCTGAGCTCCGCCTTGCGCTCCTCCGACTCTCGTGTAGTCGTTCAAATCTTCTTGAGAGCAAGGCCGGCTCCTCTTCGCCCGGCACATCAAACTCCTCATACGGAATGGACATAAGAGAGGACAAAGAAAAGCGTCGACGGGAAGGGTTAGATTTGCCCTTTGATCCTCCCACAAGAGCAAGACTATGATCGGTCGAGCCCTCATGCTTGGATAGCAACTTCTCGTCAACCTCGGCCGACTTGAGCTTAGAAAAGAGGTCATCCAACTCAATAGTCAAATAGTTCCCGGACTCCTTGATGGCCTCCACCTTAGCACCCCAAACATTTGGATCCAAGACATGCAAGAGCTTCAAAGCCCGATCATGCTCGGAATACGGAAAATCCTCAACATTTGCCTTCATATTGTTCACGATGGCGGTGAACCTCCGAAACATCGCATCAATGTCCTCACCGGAAGTGGAGTGAAATTCTCATATTGCATCCGGTAAGAGACAAAGAGGCGAGCCTTCACATGGTTATCACCACCGTGAGCAACCAACAACTTATCCCAAATTTGCCAAGCAAGATTCAAATGGCGAACACGCTCAAACTCGGATCACACAAGCTCCGGCACAAGTGATCAACGGCTTTTGCATTAGCCTCATACTTGGCCTTGGCATCGGCATCGGTCACCACAAGAGTATGGATGTTGACCGGAATAGCATAGGTCTTGTCAAGCACAATAAAATCCAACGACTTTCCTCGAAGAAAAATCATCATACGAGCCGCCCACTTGTGGTAACCCTTGCCATCGAAGTGCGGCGGACCGCCCCGCTCAACGTACGCCATCTTAGGATTCGAGACTTGTCAAAGTCGCAAAGAATCCGGCACCAAGCTATGATACCAATTGAAGGATCGGATGGCGACTAGAGAGGGGGGAGTGAATAGGAGCCGGTAAAAAATTCTTCCCAAAGAACCCGGCCTATGTCCTACTCAAATCCCGGTCACACACAAGCGATGGATCGAATCACGCACCAATCGCCAAGACCACGAGGTTATGGATCAACCTCTAGCCTTAGGAACGATTCCTCAAAGCACACGCGGAAGCACTAGAAAGGGAAGAAGGAATCGAGCCAAGAAGCAAAGCACACGGGCTACGGCGGACCGTCCGCGCGGGAGGGGCGGACCGTCCGCAAGAGCCGCGCGGACCGTCCGGCCGGGTATCGCGGACCGTCCCGCACCGGGCCGCGGACCGTCCGGCCTTAGCCGCGGACCGTACGTTAATTTACACGAACGACCCAAAGACACCCCCGTGCCACGGACCGTCCGCGGGGAGCACGCGGACCGTCCGCCAGCACCCGCGGACCGTCCGCCCGACACCGCGGACTGTCCGAAACTTCGTCCAACCAAAAACCAAAATCACAACGGATCGAAACAAAGGACGAGCAAGAACACGAAGAACTCGGGACGAACTCGAGCGATGCGGACCGTCCGCCAGGAGGGTGCGGACCGTCCGCGAGGCTCGGACAGAACAGAAAAATGCCCGACCTCGAAAGTCAACTCCCCCAAATCATCATCGGATTTCCCAAACGGTTGAAGCTATTGAGACAAGGGTTTGGGGACTTGAAAAGCGTCACACAAGGATGCTATAGCCCAAAAATCTTGCCTCCTAACTCCCTAAATCACCGGGAATCGCGAATCCTTTGAGCACCACCAAAAGCTAGAGCACCGAACGAAAACTCACGAATCGAAGTAGTTTCCGGCGTTTGAGGGCACAAGATCAAGCACAAAGATGCACAAGACATCTATCCATGTTTCCCTCAAAGAAATCCGGAAGAAACTCATTCAAATCCGCGGAATCACACCGGGAACAAAGGCACGAAAATAAGCACAAAAGGCCACGAAAAACAACCCCGAATCTTCTATACAAACCGGGAAAGATTCACAAGGTCTAGCATGCCGCCCTAGCATCCATCCCTCTCAACAAATCTCTCATGAAGCTCTCATGCTAGCCTAGGGAAAAATGGAAGAAAAATGGCTACGAAAATGAGAAAGAGAAGGGGGGAAATGAAACCCTAAGTCGCGGAGAGAGGGAGCCATCAACACACACTCCGAGGCTTATATATCGAGTCCCGCCGGAGTGGTAAATGACTCGACTACCCCTAACTACACTACGGCGATACAACCCACGTAGGGGCATTTTGGTAATGTTTGTGGGTCTTGCCATCGGACGGCCACGCCTTTGCCGCACCCCGCGTCCTCCCGACGCAAGCCATGCGATCCCGCCGCGTGTCCTCCGCTTCGAAGCTTCCCGACACGCCGGATCCCGTCTCCGTCGTGTTGGGCCCTCGGACTTGGTTTTGAGGCCCAAACCAAGAAACCGTCCGCCGATGGTTTTGTGGGCAAACCACCAAACCCCGCGTGCCCGGTCCGGCCTCCCGCCAAACCACTTGACTTGACCACCACCGTGCACCGCTCACTTGTCCATGACTTCGTCTTGCTTGTGTCAACACCATGTGACCCGCACCCGGTCCCCGCCGTCCACCGGGTCCCTCGAACCGAGCCTACTTGTCTCTCCATCTCCGGAGGCCCCTCAAGGCCGAAGACCTTTCGCACCCGTTCTTCACCCGCAACAACACGAACTAGGCCGCGGCCTACACCTGCGCACTAAGCCAAGAGTCGGTCCAACACCCGTTGTCAATCACTCATCACCGAGGAGCGGTCATCCATCGACCACCGGGACGCTCCCGGTCCTCACTAGATCTCGACTAGATATTATAGGGAGATACGTGTATGTGCCATGCCACCGGCGCTAACTCCAAATTTTTGGCTTGGTTGCCATTGTGAGGACGAATAGGACGTCTTGCATCATGTTAAAAAATCGTGAAGGAACCTAAACTGAACTCATGTCTGTCTTCGTGCTCTCTGAAGTAAGCAGTTATAGCGTGTTTTGTTCTGTTTAGCTTCTTTAGGTGTAGAAGTGTTGTCAAGCATAAATCTAATAAAAGTGTTGTTTAAAATTGCTGTTCTGGTCCAAGAATCTTTCTTCTAGATGATCTTAACCTAGGTCACTTCAAATCTAATCCAGTTTCCACTAGACAAAGTTCGTGATCGTACCTTGGTCTACCGCAAGTTATGCTTGGTAGCCAACCTTGTCTTGACATTCCCCTGCAATCTTGAACCTTGATTGGTTCCGCACCTTCCGAATTCCGTAGCTCAACCTTGAGTATCCAACTTAAGTTTCCTAACCCTGCTAAGTTGCTACGCTAATTGAGGAGGTGTTGAACTCTGGTTTTGAGTAGGGTGTTCAGTTCCTGATTGCCAGACCTTGTACCGTTGGTATGCCCGCTCGTTCGAAGCTCAGCATACGATGGTATTTAAGTATGCATGGTTACCCCATACCTTAACCCTTACCCAATTCGTGGATCGAGTTACTTTTGTACACTCGCATCCACCTGATTCTCACTTTTGTCGTTATGTCCAGATGGACAACGCTGGCTCTACGTCGGCTAATGTGGAATCATGGACTCTCGTGGACTACATCGAGAAGGGTGGTTTTCCTGCACTTTTGTGGGACACCCTAAGGAGCTTTGGGTACACCACTTATCCAGAGTACTCGACACGTGAGATCATGACCACAGGTCAACTCCTTCGTTGTGAAGTAAAGGTGAAGATTTCAACGTGCCCGACCAATTCTGCTTGGGATGAGTGGGAGTGTACAACACACGGAAGAAACTTGTCCGACACAGTGCAGAAGGCTGCTCTCGAAGCACTCACCACTTTCTGTGGAAAGCACCCGACCGAGATAGCCAACTCCGCGGCTAAAGTCATTCGGTACCCGAGCGACACATTACACGGGTGGTGAACGAGAAACTATCCTCCGGCCCCGCAGCAACTCTCACTATAGCCCCGATCTTGTCACCTCGATCCGCTTTTCGAAGCCATGTACGACACCTATCTCGCGGATGGTGGGAGAAAGCGTATTCTATAGACACCAAATCTATAGATACAAAGTTAAGGAAGTAGAGTGTTCGGCTCAAGCGTTGAAGGAAGCCCGAGCAATGATTGCTACTCTCGGGAAGGAAAGACGCAAGGACAAGGCAAAGATACAAGAGTTAACCGAGATCATCCATGAGCGAATTTCTTGTTGCGGCATAACGATCGGTATATGCTTGAACTAGAAAATCAATTGGAAGCTCTAGCCGTTCCACCCCCCGAACTCCGTCATTCGGGACCGGCACAAGAAGAAGATGTTGGAGATATCCAGGGCGAATCCGGAATTGAGTCTGGACCTGAGTCACCGTAGATTCCCAGAGTGGAAGATCCCACCCTCGGAAGTTGGTCCATTGGGAATAAAGTTCTGAGTCGTAAGAATGCAGTGTTGTGAGAATCCTAGTGTACCATGACCAATTTGGTCAGCTATCGCTGTCAGTTGAACTAGAAACCTTGTCATCGCAGCTAGTCTGCTTTGTAATCCTAAATGTTGTTGGTAATTCTGAAAAACTCTCATCGATGTACTGCCTTGATTAAACATCCCTTCCAGCAATGATGTTCGTACGGCCTTATGTATGTTAAGTTGTGATCAATCAAGATCCGTACTCCACGAACTTTGTGCCAATCCAGGATCCAATCGATTCCTAAATCCTGAACTTGTTCTTTTCGGTCTTGCTCAAACCTTGTGATTTGAACTAAAATGTGGCTTTGAGCATGCGTTGCATAGCATGTGCATTTGGGAAGCATGGGTATACTAACGTGCATCCGCATGAAATTCCGTACCCTTACCCTACCTCTCTTGTTTGGTGATGTCGTTACCTCATAGTCTAAGGTGCCGCGACGGAACCTAGGGTATCGTGTGCGCTGCAGCCACACGACTGCCACTAGGAGCGCGCTAGGTATCTTGGTTGAGAGATAGCAACTCGTCACACAGATCCTCCCCCTACTATTGATTGCAGTTCCAATCATCAATGCATATGGGTAACCGAGTTATTCTAACGTGCATCATGAGCACATACTGCACCAGCATATGCATCGCGTCAAAATTGAAAAGGGTTACGCTTTCAAAATAACGAGTGGTCAAAACCCAAAATTTGCAAAATAAGTGAAGGTGAGCAAGATTATTCCTTGAAGTTCCCACTTGAAGTCATCTTTCGTGTACAGGAGATTATGGAACTCTGTCTACAGTTTCCCTTTCTTGAAATGGCCTATTGGGAATCCTTGACCAATTGGTCCCTTGCCGTGAATCTCGACGATCTTGCAACATCGATTCCTTTTTCCGCTAGCCAAGTGGAAAACAGCAGAAGTAGAAACTTTTCTCGAGCAGTCAAGGTTCTCGAATAGTCAACGTGGAAAAGTCATCCATAGTGTATTCGTTCTTGGTCCGTGCTCTTAAGCTTCCAATGCTCAAATCAAACAAGGAAGTACGCCCAGGATCGATCGAAGCTTGTTGCTACGCTCCTCAGTTTGCTATCACAAGGGTGAGGCGTAGTGCACCAAGCCTTTCTCGCTTCGCTCCACATCACGATCGATTATTTAGACCGTTGAGCACCATCGTCATCAGTATCACGACCATACAACGCCGTGACGTCGCTCTACCCTTGATTTCTGCAACCGTATTCACGACGTCATGATCACGTGAGCTGACCTTGTTGAGCTCCGTGTTGTATACACCAGATACCCGACTGGGTCAACAGACCGTTACAGCCCCGCATCGGCTATAAAATGGAACCTTTTACCCAAGAACCGCCGATACGAAAACTCCATTTTCATCAGAGCTCGGCAGTATCACTGTTCTTGTTCTTCTTCTAGCTAGCCTGGCTACTTGCCACTAGAGTACCTCTTCCAGCTACTTCAATCTTCCCGAGCAAACTGTTCTCCGTCTGCATTGCTGATGTCAAGAAGAAGCTCGGCGTAGACCGAAGGCAGAAATCAACCCAAGCTGCCACCAATGACTCCGTCTTCGGAAGAGCTCGAGTCTTTTCGCTGTACATTGTTAGGAATGTACCTCTGTATAGCAGGAGGATTGTGTCTACTATTAGCTGTGCATGTGCACATTCATCGTCCGCTTCCTCATGAACGGCGATGAGGTAGTATGAGGACACACCTTGTACTTTTGTTCCATCTGCATTCCCAATCATGGGATGTGTGTAGACCAGGCTTTATCAGTTGATATTTGGAGGTCCGGTTTGCATTGCTTGCCGTGAACGAGTTCGTCCAATATGTCCGAATTATAAGTTTGGGTGAGACTCCGATCATGTGATAATTAGGGACTTAAAATTTCAGATGTTCCGACCAGCATGGAACAACCCCAATGATCTTGAAGCATCAGGTAGTGGCGATCGTACGCAACCACCGCCCACGATGTTGACCGAAGCTTTTGTAGCAGCACATACCAAAGTGTTGTGCCAACTCCTGCAGACACAACAGCAAATGGCTCAACAGCTACAACAAATGCCACCGATGCAATCGAAGCTTCAACCTTCCAAGCCCTGTTCACCAGAAGTACCCACCCAGAGGGACATAAACACCATTGTCGGCGCAACTCAACTGCTGGAAGGGCGAGTCTGTCTTCGAATCGGATGGTGAACGATATCATCCAAGGACGTTATGGGAAACCATACCAGAATAGTTTGGCAGATAGTCTCTCTCAGTTCTTATCTGCCTCTATGGTCGAACAAGCCTGTTTGTTCAATCTGTTGGAGGAGTATGTTAATCAAGACCAATCCCAATCCTCTGACTCAATATTACCACCTTCTCGACTACCAATGGATTTTAGGGCAGAAGAGGAGGCGATCCGAGGTAACAAACGAGTATTATCTGAGATAGATGTAAGTGAGTGGGAAATTACCTGTACAGAGACTTGTCCACGTAAAGGCAAGCGAAGCTGTAATCCTAGCAAGACCACTCAACGCACCACTATTGCAACACCCGCGCGAGTCTCGAAGAAGGCAAAGAGAAAGGAGAGAAGGAGGCTCCGCCTTATCCAAGAAGCCCAGCAACCGATCCCCAAACCTAAAGACCTTCCTCCCCGGTTGTGCTACAATTGTAGACAGCCCGGGCATTTCGCCGATAAGTGCCCAAACCCCAGACAGCAGAAGCCCCAGCAGCAGGAGCGGAACCCCGGATCTGCTATCAACAACAACAAGCCAAGCCCGCAAGTGGAGCAAAGCCAATTGAATTTCGTAGGTAACGCTTCTATCCAGAATCATTCTTCACCTCCCCTGGTAATTTCGAATCTTGGGACGAGATTCCTCTTAAGGGGGGTAGACTGTGACGCCCCAGGTTTTTAATTACCGTCATTAACGCTAATGACCGGATCAGCCCGATCAAACCCAGTCAAACCCCGGTCAAACCTAGGTCAACCTGGGTCATCACCCGAAAACCTCGCCAATGAACCCCGACGAACCTCTTGACCAAGCCTACAAACAACCGTAGTCAACCCTTGGTCAAAGACACGGTCAAAACCCGCTTAACCGTTGACGTCAGCGAATGTCGTCCGGAACTTTTGCCGCGTTCCCCAAAATTCACCTAAACACTTCAAAATCTACCTTTATGAAAGTTGTAGATCTTGTTGAGGGACACAACTTTCATGTAGATTGGCATTTCAAATTTTGGGTGGAAAATTTTGAAAAACCCCTTGCCGACGCTTTTTTTCTGTTTTCCAGAACGTGTCGACATTCAAAGTTGGCACGACGTTCCTGCAAAATCCGTTGAGAAAAACACCATATGGCCTTTTTGAAAATTTTAGAGGGTAGTTAGATCTACAACTTTCCTATTCATTGCCTTGAGCACTTTTATTCAAATTTTTGGAGAAATTCTATTTCAAACAGGGCCGGTCTGCACTTTTTGGGCGCTCTCGCGCGCACGACACGCCGCGCGCGCGCCGGCGTTCCGCCGCCGCGCCCGGCCGCGCCGCCGCGCCGCGCGCCGCCCTCGGCATCCGAGCCGTGCACCGCATGTTCCCAAGGCCGCCTCGCGTGTTCCCCGGGCTGCCGCGCCCCGAGGTGCCTCGAACGGCGGGAACGCCACGGGACCGCGCGCGCGCCGTACACCCCCCCCGCCCGCCGTGGTACGGCCCGCCCGCCGCCGTACCGCCGCGGCCCCGACCTCGCCCGCGCTGCCCGTGCTCGTTGCCGGCCCGCGCGCAGCCTTAAAGAGCCGCCACGGTCGCTTCCTCGGCCACACGGCATCGCGCCCTCCCTGCCGGCCGCACGGGAGCCGCCGCCGCGCCATTGGGCGGTCGCCACGGCGAGCTCTCGGCCGGGCCGGCTAGGCACCCAATCAACCCTTCCAACCCATTCTCTAGCGTGCACAAGAGCCCCCACCACCACCGGGTGCCGCGTGTTGGTCCCCGGCTCGCCGGAGCGGTGACTCCGCGGCCGCCGCCCGGTGCGCCGCCGACGGCTATCGCCGGCCGCACCTCCCGACCAAGCAAGCGCCCAAATTAAACCCTAGTAGACCCTAGATCCTCCCCGCATCCTTCCCCGGCTAAGACCCGCGGCGAGCCGCCGGAATTTTGGCCAGCCGCGCCGGCCGGCCGCCATAGGGGCTGAATTGCAAGGCCCAGATTCTTTCCAGGGTCCTAACGGTAAAAAGGTAACTCAAATAGTTGATCCAAATTGCTGAACCTTGTAAATTGTGTAGAAAACCACAGAAAATTCAGAAAAATGTGAAACCAATTTTGTTGGATCCGTGGTGATTTATACTACAACTTTTATTATTCTAGCCTGAGCTGATTCCTTTTAAGTTTTGCATGAAAAATACAAATGTGAAAACACTAGATCTGCAATATCTCAAAAACCATAGAACCTCTGTAGCTAATTTGTGGATATGTTGTGTGTTAGGTCATGACTAGCTCCTATGCCGAAAATTGCACAAAGTTATCCTGTAAACCTTTTTATAAAAATGTTTTTCTATCTCTGGTAGATCTGCATAAATGATTTTTCATGTTAAATATATTTATGTTTTTGACCCCAACATGTGCACACTGTCTTATAATACCAAAATGCACATCTTGTGAATTAATCATGAATTTTGGATTAACAGAAATAATTATTCTTGAATTATGCATGTTTTCCTTTGTAAATTAATAAACCAAGTTCAGTAGAGATTCCATGTGAACATGTTGGTTTTCTAAGCTTGTTTAGGACCAGAGAGCATCCACAAGAAATTCTAGGTCATTTGGATGCTTAATTATGTTTATATGCATTTAAATTGAATCACTAGATAACCTTTGTTATTTTCCATAATATTTAATTTCCTAGCCTCCAACCTTTACATGTGGGTCCAATGGACCAGTGTAGATGCTAGTAGGCTTAAGAAACACTCCTTTAATTTTTGGTAAATTAATTGATTAATAAAAGGCTTAAAAGCACTTTTTTCATTAAAGGGAAATTAAATAAAGAAAAGCCCTTCTTTAATTCTTTTTCCATTTTGAAAATATTATCTAATTCAATTAAAAGATAATTAATTCTAGATGCTGATAAGAAATTATTTCAAGGATAAAAGTATTAATTATATCTTGCTTGCGAAAGGAAAATGATTACAAGCTTTCACATGAAATGACTAGTATAAAGAAACCCTTATCCAATTGTGCAATAAAGAGAAATCACCCAACCACCCATGTAACTTGAGCGTGGTTGCAAATCATGTTAAAAAGGTTAAATGTACCTACCCACTGCTGTCGATGAAATTAAAGTAAGTTAATTACGCATATATGTACACAGTCACCATCAAAAAGAATAATTAATAAAAAGTTGCATATTGCTCCTTTATGGAATAGTATGCTGAATGTATTCTTATCTAGGTGAATGTGCCCAACATATACACCCCTTGATTTTCAAAATGGTTTGTGAGCGATTAAAGTAAAAACCGTCGAATAAATCTTGCATTTGCATCTTCGTGTAGATCTTTCCGCCGATAGGCGTACGCTCGTGCCGGAAGGAGGAGACGAAGGTGCTAACCAAGAGCTGCTGAGCGTGAACGTAGCTCAAGACCTGGACCCAAGTCCAGAAGGGCCCAAGGCCAACGTTGCCAGCGAAGGCAAGCCCCGGATCATTAACCCCGCCTTTTAAAAATTATGCAATTATATTTGCCATGATTGTGCACTTACGTTTCAGGAATTGAATTGAAACCATAGATGCATGATCCCTAGGTACCTATGCTCTATCACTAGTATGCTAGGTCGATAGCTGCCATGCTATAGGACCGATAGAAGTCGAGTGATGTTCGTCACTCGCGAGAATAGGTTCCTAGATAGGAATCATAAGATATTCTTAAATGGATCGCTCATGTGGTAAGAGCATGGGATTGGGCTCCGGTCCAGTGGGCATGTTGGCTAAGCTTTTGAACGTACCAAGCATATGTCGGGAATGGGACCGGTAAGCCTAGTAGCTTAATGAGGCGGCACAGGATCTTACTATTACTACTCTCGAGCAATTCTCCTTACCGGCTAGCTACCGGAAAGGATGGTGTATGGTGACTCCGGGTATCTCGCGGGGTATGCCGGATAGCCTGCACCGCACGTGGACCGTAAGATTCGATCCCAACCCGAAGATTTCGGGGACGGCTCTGGGGAGTTGTCCTTGCGGGGGCAACCGACCGTGTGTTTGGGTCTACCTTGCAAGGTTTAAATCAATCGATTGTCGGCCTCTCACCGTTATCCGAGACTGCTTATTCTACGGCCATGATATCCCATAATGATGGAACTCGAGAAATATGGTTGGATGAATTAATTGCTTGTCAAATTTTGATTGAATTAGCTGGCACAATTAGAAATGGTAATCAACTAGAACCTGTGCCAAAAGATTGAAAGTAAGGATCCACTCTTAGTGGCTTTCCAGCAAAAGAAACTCCACCGGCCAAAAGCCTTTCATGTCTAGAGGTTGGTGATGTAATCATCACCCGACGGTTAAGTCTTGCTGTGTATTAGTATACTCAGCCTTGCTTTAAAATTGTTGATTGCAGGTGTTGTTCAGAAGGGCGATGACAAGTGATGACATCACGGATGGCCTCCTGTGATGTCTACCGTTGCGCTAGTTTATTTTATTTCCACTGTATTCTCGAACTCTGAAACTTTTATCTTATGCCTTGAACAATGGTTTGTAATAAATGTTTAATTAATGTTGTACTCTGGACTCGCCTTCACGTGAGTTTTAATGCATGTATCGATCCTCTATTCGATGTCCAAGTGATTTACCGGGCGTTAACCCGGCAACCAACGACATGACGATACTTTACTATTGCTTAGCGACCAAAGTGGATCGGTCTTAGGCGATAGTACGGTATTTTCCTGGGCGGGTTGCCACAAAAAATGCCCTAGAATTAGACAAACAAGCAACAAACGAAAATATCCAAAAATAGCTCTGAAAATGACACGAAAATCACAAAGAGCTAAGAAAGGGAAATCATCACAATGCCGAATTCTTCCATACATCCAGAGGTCAGATTCTATACAATTGCATGAAAAATCTAGCCTATTGAGCAAAGAAATTGAGAAGCAGTATAGACGGATGAGTCGCCATGCACCCCCTAGAGCTATATATATGAGGTCTTCCGATGGAGGCAAATGACCACACTACCCTTACAACTTAAAAGGAAAATACACACCCCTCAAGGCAATATGGTCAAGAAGTGGATATTCCCATTTGGCGGACACGCCTTTGCCACAGTCTTGCTTCCATCCGACGCAAGCCCCACGACCACGTCACGTGTCCCCTGCCTCGAAGCTTTCCGGCGTGCTCGGATCCCATCTCTGCTTGCCGATCCTTCGGTCTTGGCTTTGCGGAGCAACCAAGGAACCTGACACTTTTGTGGTGAACCACCGCAAACCCTACAAACTCGGTGTAGCCTCCACACCAAGCTCCTCTTGACTTGACCACCACGTCGTCCCGACTCAATGTTAGTTTTGTGGAGTAAACCAACCAAACCCCATGTGCAAACTCCGGTTGTGAGCCACTACCCTGCACTGACTCCATTGTTCACAGCTTCATCTTGCTTTTCTTGCCACCATGCGGCCCGCACTTGGTCCCGTTCGGCCACCAGGTCCCTCAAACTAAGCTTACTTATCTCTCCACACCTCGGAGGACCTTTCACGCATGTTCTTCACCTGCACAAATGCAAATCAAGCTGCAACCTGCACCTGCAATACTCGGCTAAGAGTTAGTCCACATCACATTGTCAATCACTCATCACTAAGAAGCGACCATCCACTGGTCCTCAGACGCTCCTGGTCCACACACGTAGTGGCACATAGGAGGTAGAAGTGGAGGTAGGAAAGAGAAGGTGGCTTGTGGTGGGGCCCACATTTTCTCAGGGGCAAAAACATATTTTTCACATGGCTTTTAACGGTAGATGGATGGTGAAGCTGACATAAGACCACATAAGGAACTGAAATTTGATTGAGGGCCAAGGAAGGAAGGAAGAAGTTTCTGAGGTCAAGAAAGGAACATGTCACTTTTTTAGGCCAAATAAGGATTTCTCTCTTACGTTTATTACTTTGGTTGATTGAGTCATGCTACCATGACAAATACTGTTGATCGAATTTTCTTGGATTTATTACAGGATTTATCTAGCACTATTCTTTTAGTGGTATGCGACATGACGTGACTGTCGATAGCGAGGCACTAGTAGTGACTTTGTCAATCTTGAGGATTTGTCGGTTCAGGTCTTTCGGAGGTGCTCATAGAGGTAGAATTGCATCTGTGTGTTTAAGTCTGAGTGTGTATGCGTCTATGTGAGCGTCTATGTTTGTACTATGTGATTCGCAAAAAATATCGTTGTTGACTTTTTAAAACTTTGACTATTCATCTTGTTCAATAAATTTGTAAGTATTATCTACTTTGCTTGCAACATACTTTACTATTATAGGTATTGAGCATGACTTATCTTTTTGTATATTGCAATAATTTTGAATAAGATGAATGGTTAAAGTTGTAAGAAAAAGTCAATAAGAGAGTGTCAAAGTTAGTTGTTGGTGTCACCTCACCCTAGAGCGCCATCCTCCCGACCTCCACAAAGAAGAACACATGAATAGGCTTTTTAACTCCATTATGTTGCATGCAATACGGACACAATGTTGGGGGTGGGAAGTTTTCCTGTGTACATCTGACATTTGTGCTTGCACCGATCGCACCGCTGCATGTGTTCGACGCTAACATCCAGAGGGGACGACTCCGGTGCTATCAACTCCGAATTTTTTCCTAACGTGTTTTCCCTTGCTTCTGATGGATTTTATCCATTTGGTAATATTTATAAGAGATCTAGAGCTCCCTGCCTCACTCCCCGCTCGGGCGACATGGGGGCGACCGCGAACCCGCGCCGCCGCCGTGCCCTCCCCTGCCCCTCGCCTCATCTTCGTCGGAGGGAGGCAACCGGGAAAAAACTAGTCGTCCCCAAGGATGGCAGAGGCGGGGCTTCCCCATCCGGTCTGCTCGCGTCGCGCCCTGGTGTGGAGGATGCCCGCGGCAACCTCGGCGCCCCTCTTGCCTAGCTCTAGCCGCCGGCGGCGGCATTGCCCCCTCATTCATGATTTATAATCCCAATGTTTGACTTAAATCTTGTCCTAAACGTCTTCTAATACCAATATGGAGGGAGTAGGTTGTTGGTGGCACTGCAATAAATGTACAAAGAAAAATAGTGGTGATAGAGAAGAAATAAACTCAAGCTTTAGTAGTAGCTTCCACACGAAGGAAATAAGTGGTATGTACCTTAACATCACTAACATGTTTCAAGGTGCTAAGGCACGACTTCTTATTGTGACAGTAACGTTCCCAACCGCTACAACGAAACATGCAACAATTGTTAAGGCACTATTAATTAATATACTTTGCACAGTTTGTTGAGGAACATCCGTGGTTTAAGAAAGGAATAACTTACTCATTAATGATTTGTTTGAAAGGGTTAGTATCAGTCTTTACTCTCTTCAATGAATCAAGATAGTAGACCTTCCGCTGCTTCGGAACGATCGCCACTGCAATCCAGTGGTTCGTACTGAGATTAGAGGTAAGGATGAAATTCTTTTTAGCATATAGTCCGAAGGCATTGCACATATAGGACACATAGAAAGCAAGAGTGTTATCTGTGTTGTTCAACATTGTCAAGCAAAGGCATTCAGGATCAAGGAAGCCAACTGCAGCGCGCGTCTTCTCAACTTCTACAGCCATATTCCTATTAGTAAGAAAAAACAAAGTGTAAGAAGGCAAAATACATGGTAAAGATGATGTGTGGCAAAAAGCACATTTCGATAGAGAATGATTAGTGAGAAGCAGATTAAATTTTCAAGCAACTTACAGGATGAAGCAGTGGAGAAGTGTCAAAGAATCCAAGTTGAAGAGATTGTAGAAATCACTGAGTTGCACAGGTATTTGCTGGAGTCAGTCTGACGATTCATCTCTCTTTGACCATGCACTGGTCCCGGGCCGAAGTGTGACCATAATGTCAGAGTCAACATCTGACTTACCACGTTGCATATAGAATGTGTGGAGCTCTCTAGTACAAGGAGCAGCCTTTGTGAGATCATAATCACTGAGAAGGCTCTTTCCGAATTTGTAATTTGGGTTAACCATAGTCCAAGGATTCTTCTGGGTGTTTCTCTCAAATCACTTTGGGTTAGACCAAGGATTCTTCTTGGTGTTTCTCTCAGATCGATTTGTAGTAGGCATCTTAGATGTTTTATTTACAGCCGGGGACGAACCCAATGCCGGGGACGAGGGTCCTCGACTGGATCCTCTCAGATTTCGACGAGGGGCCAAGCAACAACAAGGAGGAGCGTGCCGGTGAGGGGGCAGCGAAGTGGGTGAGGGGTCTGCCTCTCATTTGCGAGCACAAGTGTCTGACAACGATGAAGAGGGATCGAGGGAGCGGCGAAGGTGTAGAGGACCTCATCTTCGACTCTGGCAACGACCACGATGACGGCGAGGCACATTTCTCTGAATCTCACTGTCTTTTTACTTGTTCTATAGATGGAGCTTAAGCTAGCTTGAGCTTGAGCTTGATAAAGTTAATTAATGCCTATGATGATGTCTTCCATGCTTATCAGTTCTGAGGCAAATCAGTTCTGAACTAAGTTCTTCTTTTACTTGTCACACAGTGCTATGAAGCCTAGGATAATTTTCAAGTTCTTATATAATTTTCCTATGATGATTACTGTTCCTATACTACTCCAAGTTCTGAGGCAAATTAGTTCTAAAGTAATTATGTTATTCTTATACCATGTTTAGCCTTGTTTCAGGCAAAACTCTTTAAATCGCGAGCAGAGCTTGAGTTACTTCTAAACCTTAATGTCTGGGATTATGTGATAACTGAGTTTGAAAAAATCACGAAAGAAGTGAACATCCTCATCAAAAAGGCAAAGCACATAAGGAGGTACAAGTATACTACTAAACAGAATCTCGAGCCCATTGAAGATGCACTCAAAGGGTTTCAAGAATCCTTGGTTGCTTACGAAGAGGCTGCAAAAAGACCAAATCTTGATGGAGCATGATCTAGTTCAAGCTTGTTGATGTGAAGGGTCAGTAGCCATACTTTTGTGGATATTCAAGGGGCATGCCTTTGTTGATGTGTATGGTCAGATAGCACGACCGTAGTAAATAATGTGATGGACAAGTTAAGTCCTAGCCTGATGGACAAGTTAACCTTTTGTAATAATTATCTTTAATTATGTGGACAAGTTATCTTCATCTTTGTGGACAAGTTATCTCTCTTATGATGTCTGTTTTGTCTCAAAAGATATGTGTGTTGATTGTGCATGTATGTCGAAATGGAAGCAATGAGAGATCAAGTTGATCTGTCAATGAGGACAGACTCAAAGGAGACGAGGATTCACAAACCTCTGTCTCCTTTCTTCACAAAGGAGACACAGATTAACAAACCTTCTTCTCATTTGTTCACTGGCACTGCGCCCCCGCTTCACGACAATGAAGAGTTCTATTCGAATTTAATTATTAAGTTCCCAGTCTAGTAACGGGCGTCAAATGCTCATCGATAACCGACTTTATAGCCTGTTACCAATACGGTAGTAATCAGTAACAGACTTAAACAACCTGTTACCGATAGGGCATTGATCAGTAACGGACTTCACGAGCTCGATGCCGATAGGTTAACTTGTGTAACGAACTCGATTTAACGTCCGTTACAAAGAATTCATGTAACGGGCGTTTAAGAAGACCGTTACCAGAAGTCCATATTGGTAACGGGCATTGCGGAGGCCAACCCCGGGGTCGTGCTGCCGCGCTTATCTGTAACAGGTGCGAAACAACAAACGTTATAGATGTGGGTGCAAGTAACATGTGTTAAGGGCCCGTTACAAATGATGCGTGACCTATTTGAGGTTTTCACATAGTGACCCCTAGTTGTGCATGTCACACATTTTTATTTTGCAAGTAATGTGCATGTCACAGTTTCAAGTTCATATTGTGCATCTACCACTTTTTCTTCTCACATATAAGTACCCGTGGTGGTTGCAAGTACTTTCCCTACTTATCCTTTTTACCACCAATGAAAAAATTAAATAGATTTACACGTATTCAAAAGGTATCATAGTAGTTTTTATTTTTGGTACTTGGTCCCACCAAATTGGCACCTTTTGATACTTCGTTGTACTTCTTTTGTTTCCACCGTTGGATGGATGGCTCTAATATTTTTCAAGCACACTAAAATTTCTCAACATTTATTTGTGTATACTCACCATTATGTTCATCTTTTAAGTTCTGCAGAAAAAATCCATTTTAATATTGTTGGGATGCTCAAGATCTTCAGATATGTCATTCATTCACTGGTACGGTGAGGGGCTTTAGTCCCGGTTGGAGAGGTGTATAGGTCTCTCAAGTCCAACCGGGACTAAAGTTCAGAGACAAAAGACCCCCCTTTAGTCCTGGGTGGTATTACGAACCGAGACTAAGGGGGGGCACGCTAGCACCTGCGCCCACCCCCTTTAGTCTCGGTTGATAATACCAACCGAGACTAAAGGGTCTCATTTATCTTTTTTTGGTTTTCGATTTGAGCGTATATTCTAATTGTTGTCTAACCCGTATATGCACGTATATGTATTTGAACATGTATATAAGTATATACCTGTCCATATATACCATATACGCAGTTAGACTTATATATAAAGTTTTTGAAGTTAGACTTATATATAAACTTACATAAACTTAGAAATATACACATCAAAATATATAGTATTTATACATCAAAATATTGTTCACTACAAATTTCTAGTCTCTATTGGATTTTTTGGATGCATCATAATGATGTTTTCCTGTTGGCATAACCACCTCCTCATTGATGAATCCCAAGAGACTTTCTTGAATCACCGAAAGACGATCCTTCTGAATGACCTCGTCCTTAACCATATCCATCCGTATAATGTGCAAATATGTTAATATATTACACCCAACAATTAAATATAGAAGCATCTGTGTAATGAGCAAATATGTTAATATATTAGGAAATGATGTATTAGTAATAGGTTTATTTAATTAACATCATAATTTCCGGACTTTGGACTTGCCAAACATCGTATGTGCTCCAAGACATAATATCCACACAAATTATTTCCTTGTTCCTGTCTCAAACACTAAAGTGGATTGGAGAAAATGTTATGAAATATAAGTGTGATAAATTTAAATTTTCTCAAATCTGAAGTTGTTATTTGGATTACAAACCGGATAATCAGTATAGAATGTAATTGTTGGGTTAAATTTACCTTCTTTCTTTGCAATGAATTTTTGCCAAGCTCTGAGGAAAATTAATGAGAGATAATGTGTTAGTAAAAGCATATCTTGAAACAAATATTGAAGGTTTTGGAAACTTGCGGTAAAAGAATATATATATATATAAATATTGCATTTAAAAGAATGTCTTAGGTAGAATTATTACACTTGAAACATATCTTGAAGGTTTTGGTAACTTGCGGGGTTTTTTCTCAATGAATCCCACACCATGACGCTGCTATTGTTGACTTGAATGATCATAAGAATCCAGTGGAAACTGTACATACATGGTCATAATAGTCATACAAATTAGAACTAAATAGACTTAGCAAAGACAATTGGATGGCAATTGCACATACTCACACCTGTAAGGTAGTAGTATGAGATCCTTGTCATGAAACCTAGACAAGGTCCTATAGATTGTCGCGATTGTTGTGTCTGGTTGACGCTTGACCTCAAACTCGTTGACTTTTGATGGGTCCATGAAACCAATACTGGCAATATTCTTTTTTTGCATCTCACGTTTTTGCAGGATACCAAAAAGGAAATACAAATGTAATTAGTATCCACATATGTAATAATTTAATTAATAAACATAAAAAAAGACGCCACTTACAGACACCAAGCGACGATAAGATTGGTATTCAGGGCGTCTTGATGGTAAACTTCATAAATATCTTTGAATTCTAGCCAGACCACCTTGTTGCCTTCAGTGGCAAAATCTTCGGGTGCAGCAAGCATAGCTATGCTATGTATGTCTTTCAGTGATTGCCGCATGTACCACTCATGAAATTTATACATCTTAGGTGAGAGCTTAAGTACTAGTTCTGGCCTGATAAGAGGTTTTCCTAGTTGAAAGAGCCATCTATACTCGAAACTTGGATCCCGGGGTGGTTCTTCATGGCCAAGTGCAACACCTAAAGGCATCTTGTTGATTCCATGAAACCAATGAGCTTCACTACTTCTTGTGTAGGCATTTCTGCTACAGCTTGTTCCTGTGCATTAAGGTTGGAGGGAACGTAAGTCTGTTTCGTCATCTACACATCTTCTTTAGACGACGTCGACGCCAGTATCGACATCAATTTCTTGTTTTCACTCATTAGTTTGAAAAACCCAAGTTTTGACGGACCTACTTGTTTGGTCTTCTCTAGCTCCCTCCGCTGCTGTTTTGTATTCAGATTGTTGAAAATTTCATGCACATGTTGGGAACTGATCATTGTTTTTCCTTCTTCTTCCGTCGTCTCCCATGCTAGCTTCCTTTTGCTGATGGGCTCAACCATTTTCTTTATCGTTGGTGGTTTTGGTGGCTGCACTGGGTTGGAAGAATGTGCTCTGATGGTTTTTTCGGCTGTGTTTTTGTGGATAGGTGGTTTTTTCTGTGGTGGTTTCTTCTGCGATGGTTTCTTCTGCGGTGGTTTCTTCTGTGGTGGTTTCGTGGTTTTTTCTGATATGCTTTGGTGGCTGGGCGGTTTTTTGATGTGCTTTCATGGCTGGGCGGTTTTTTCTGCGGTGCTGCGTTGTTTTTTCTGCTTTTGATGGTGCTTGCTTTTCCACCATTGGTTTTTTCTGCTTTTTTGGAGGTGATTCATGATTGATGTCAAATCATGGTTGGAGCTCGCACCTCTGGAATTGAATAATGGTTCTTGTGTAGACGTTGAGCGAGGTGATATTGAAGGTCGTGAGGACGACCTAGGAGATGATGATGGTCGCGACTGCAGGGGATCTGTAGGAGGGATTGATCCCTCCGTCTGGTGGATTATAATGTAATGTTTGGCCACAATATGATACCGTGAACCGCATCCTTGAGTGTCCTTTCCCCGTCACCTCCTGGGATGTCTAGATCTAAATCTTCAAATTGTGGCTGACAAATCTCCTCCACAGAAACCGAGGTGTAGCCGGGTGGAATCAATATTCCGTGGCTAGTCTGTCCAGGAAAATGCGCAAAAGCACTTCTGTACACTACCTGCATTGTGATGTTGCCAAATGGCTTGTGCAGCTCACCTCGGGTGCACCGACAGAGAAAATCCATCGGGTATTGTTGGTTGTCATCCACTGGAACTCCTTCGATTGCCCTCGGCTATTCAGGCCCTTCTGTGCAAGCACCCGGTGCGACCTCTATGCAAGCACCTGGTGCAACCTCGGTAGAAGCACAACTGCTTTTCCGAGCGGGAGGGCTAATGACGGGATCCAGAGGCACTTCGGGCAGTGCTCCAGTTTGGGCTATTTGAGATATCGTTACGGCCAATCGCCATTCAATCTCTACCTGCATCTTTTCTTCTTCTTCTTTAAGTCTTTGCTCCATTATTTGGCGCCAATGCTCCTCTTCGTGCTCTTTTCTTCTTTTGCGGCTTTTATAGCTATCGAGGTTCCCTTGAAGACATACTTCCACGGCACCACCCCGTAGCCCTTGCAACGTCCTGGGTGTTCTGGATTCCCGAGTGCCATAGTGAGCTCATCCATTTCTCTATCAACCTTAAATCTACCAGCTTTGACATTTTCTATTTTGTTCATTAACTCAAGTGCCTTCTCTCGTAACGTGGGCGGGAATTCCAGGGTACCATCATTCGGGTTCAATCTGCCTCCATGCACATAATACCAATTCTTCGACCTTTCGGGCCAGTGAAAGACTGCTGATATGATACCTTTGGCGATAAGGTCTTGTTCCATCTTTCGCCACTTGGGAATTGCTACCGCGTAACCACCTCAACCAAGACGATGGTTGTACTCCCCTTTCTTACTAGCACTGTTCTTCGCTTGGGCACTTTTTTGGGCAAAAATTTCACTTTTCTTGTATTCAACAAAGGACTTCCAGTGATCTTTTATCTTTGGATATTGATCCCAATTTGGAGTTCGGTTGTTCTTGATAAAATATCTAGTCAACTTCCTCTTGAAATTCTGAATTTGAGTTTCCATCTTCACTAGAGTCCAACCTTTAACAAGGTTTGCGTCGACGTCTTCAGGAAGTATGAAGTTTTTTAGCACATCATTCCACAGCTGGTCTTTTACTGAGTCTGGAATCACGTATGGATTACTTGGTTTTCCCTTCCATTCTCTATACTTGATGGGCACATTGTCCCTTACAATTGCCCTGCATTGAGACACGAACTTGTCCTTGACTTTTTTTTGGAGCAACAGGCTGGCCAAACTTTGACACCTCCGTGATACGATACATCACATCACCGACGATTAGTTGTGTATGACCTCTCTTGGACTTTTTTGTTGTCGATCTAGAAGCCTACAAGAATCATTGTCGATCTAGAAGCCTACAAGAATTAACAGTAGTTTTCCATGAATCAACATAAACTTATGAGAATATACAAGAAATGGGGTTATCAAATTAATACTAATGAACTTAATGCGTGATATGTCTACCTCATTGGAACCTTCTGCAATAGCATCCTCAAGGTCGTCATTATTTTCTGAGTCGACGGCTATGTCTTCCTCGTTATTTGCAAAGTCATCGGCGGCGGCGCCTCCTTGACCAATCATATTTAGAATAATTTCCTCGTCCGTGTAGGATGCAAAGGCATTTGTACCGCCAGCAATAATTTCCTCCATAATCTTTTCATCATTGTCATTGTTATCCATCTAGAATTAACAGTAATTTTGTATGAATCGACACAAATTTATGAGAATATACAATAATTTTTATGTATTTCTAGTATCCATGTAGAATAAACACTAATTTTCTATGAATCAACACGAATTTATGAAAATATACAATAATTTCTATGTATTTCTAGTATCCATGTAGAATAAACACTAAATTTCTATGAAACGACACGAATTTATGATAATATACAATAATTTCTATGTATTTCTAGTATCCATGTAGAATAAACACTAATTTTCTATGAATCAACACGGATTTATGAGAATATACAATAATTTCTATGTATTTCTAGTATCCATGTAAAATAAACACTAATTTTCTATGAATCGACACGAATTTATGAGAATATACAAAAATTTCTATGTATTTCTAGGAGAAGGGGAATATACAATAGTGTCGCCTACCGCAGAATTTGGGGAGCCGGGATCCTAGGGTGAGTCGAGGGAGGCAGTGGGAAGCCGGGGCGAGACGGCGGCAGGATCTTGGGTGCGTCGAGAGAGGCAGTGCGAAGCCGGGGCGAGACGGCAGCGGGATCTTGGGGGCGTCAAGGGAGGCAGTGGGGAGCCGGGGCGAGATGGCGGTCGAAGATGCTAGGGAGAAACTTATTTAATTAGAATTATTATATACATATTTTGTACCATTTTATAAATAAATTTAGTCTTCAAAAGAAATTTAAGAATGCTGACGCAAGCAATTAATTTGCTTGCGTCAGCAAGACCCAATTTGGGGGCGGTGGGCGGGGGTTGGCGTACGCCGGCGGGGGGGGGGGGGGGGCGCCCCTACCGTCGTTGGGGTGGACAACCGTGAGGTGCCCCTACCAGCAAAACGAGGCGACGATGTTGATGCGCGGTCGGAGGCGACAACCTTCAGTATGGCCGAGCGGCAAGCCGCGCGGCGGCGGCGGAGCCTCGGAGGCCTCGGAAGCCGGGCGGGGTCGGTGTACGCCGGCGGTGGCGGAGAATCCCGTGAGGCGGACGACGGGGCGCGCCGCGGAAGGCGGCGGTCGGGGAGGATGACGGCGGCGGCAGAGAAGGGGGACACGACGACGACGATGGCGGCGGATTGGGGACGAAAAAGTGGCTAAGTGCTGGAGGGGGAGGGTTGCTGTTTTTATATATAGACACACCTCTAGTCTCAGGTCGTGTAACGAACCGTGACAAAAGGAGAGGCTTTCGTCACGGTTGGTGATACCACCCGGGACTAAAGGGTGATTTCGCGCAGGAGTCTCAAAAGGGAAAATTTCCCTCTTTAGTACCAGGTGGTTTTACGACCCGAGACAAAAGGGGGGCCTTTTGTCTCGGGTCGTAAAACCACCCGGGACTAAAGGTCTATTTTGAGTAGGACTTTAATTCTTTTCCCATTTTCCCTCCTCATTTTCTCAATCATTCTCTGTGCAACATTTTTTAAAAATGGTAAGTTTAATATTTGAACCATGCAAAATTATATTTCGTTAAGTGTTAACAGCCTTAACTTTCCAATATAAAAGACAATTTAGTAGTTGAAACAATTTCTTTCTTTTCGGACTCGACAATATTTGTCTCCTAAGACATAAGAAAAATGCTCAACTAATTCAAAAAAATGTCAAACTTTGTGGTTACTTCTCACAAGGCATCTGAAAGGCTTTAACAATTTTCAGTTCAAATAACTAAAGGAATACACTCATAGAACATTACACAAATGATTTGAACATTAATCATTACAGTACAATATTGAAGTTTCTTTTCTTAACGAAAGTTCCTTGGTCATGGTCGTGACGCAAGTACGGTGTCTCTTTATTTCCAAGTGGTATGCTTGGGTCAACTTCGACAGCAAATGGAGGCATGCCATCGAACTGATCATAGTCATCTCATTTGTCTGTTCTGTCCTCGACTCCCATGATTACTCTTTTACCTGGAAGAACAATGTGTCGCTTTGGCTCTTGTGGTCCTTCGGTATTTTTATTCTTCGGTTTGCTAGTCATATCCTTGACATAGAAAACTTGATCCACATTTTTGGCAAGGACGCATGGTTCATCTTTGAAACCAATCTTGGCCAGGTCCACTACTGTCATTCCATATTGATCTTTCCTTATGCCACCTCCAGTTAGTTTTACCCATTGGCAAAGAAACAGAGGGATGTTAAGTGGCCCGTACACAAGCTCCCATATCTCTTCTATGACACCATAATACAAGTTCTTGTTATTGTTGCTATCCATGGCATCTATACGTACACCACTATTTTGGTGTGAGGTTTTCCGATCTTGGTCTCTTGTGTAAAAAGTATAACCATTTATATGGTAAGCTTGGAATTTGACAATTGTGCTAGAAGGTCCCTTGGCTAACAAAGCGAGTTGTGGGTGAATTGTGGATTCACCAATATCTTGTTCACTCAACCATGAGGGGAAATTTTCCAAGTGATGGCGTGTAACCCATGCTTCGGTTTTGGTTGGATTTTGTGAAGAAATAATCTGCTTGCGTTCCTCAATGTACGGAGTCACCAACGTTGATTGTTGCAGAACAACTAGGTGTGCTTTATTGAACAAATCAGTATCATTGCTGAAACATGCTTTCCTTCCAATGGTGCCCTTTCCTAATAGCCTCCCCTCGTGTTGTGATACTGGAACCCTAATCGAGTCAATTGAGTCAACAAAGTCCACACAAAACTAAATGACCTCCTCAGTTACATATCCTTTGGCGATGCTTCCTTCTGGACGTGTGCGGTTAAGAACATGTTTCTTGAGGACTGACATGAACCTCTCAAAAATCCACATGTTGTGCAAGAATACTAGTCCAAGAATAGTAATCTCTTTCACAAGGTGCACCAGGAGGTGAGTCATAATATCGAAGAATGAAGGTGGAAATGCCAACTCAAAGCTGACAAGACATTGCACAACATCATTTTGTAGCTTTACTAGGTTCCTTGGATCGATTGCCTTCTGTGAAATTGCATTGAGAAATGCACAAAGCTTTACGAGCGCTAATCGCACTTTCTCTGGTAGAACAACCCTCAACGCAACTGGAAGTAACTGTGTCATCAACATGTGGCAGTCGTGGGCCTTTAGATTTGTGAACTTCTTATCTTTCATATTTATTATCCCTTTTATATTCGATGAGTAGCCAAATGGAACCTTCATATTGTTTAGGCAATCAAACGTGATGTCCTTCTCTTCCTTGCTCACGGTGTAACTAGCAGGACCTAAGTAATCTTATTCTTCCTCCTCAACCTCTTCAGGATCTGCTTCTTCCTAATCAACCTCTATCGGAGGTGCTTCATTCCTTTGGATATTTTTAAGGTTCCATCGTGCTTTCAATGTATCCTTAGAGCTATTGTAACAACCCAAGAAGCCTAGAACATTCAGGCAAAGATTCTACGTCAAGTGCATCACGTCAATAGCATTCCGGACCTCAAGAACTTTCCAATAAGGTAACTCCCAAAATATAGATTTCTTCTTCCACATTGGTGCACACCCGTTAGCATCATGTGGAATAGGTTCACTACCATCACCATTTCCAAAGACAACCTTTAGATCCTTTACAATATCAAATATCTCCTCTCCTTTAAAATGGGGGGGGGGCTTTGTACTATGATCAGTCTTTCCTTTCCAATGCAAACCTTTCTTCCTTAAGGGATGCTTCTCAGGAAGAAAGCGACAGTGACCCATATACACAACCTTCTTACAATTTTTCAGATGAATACCATCTGTTTTATGTAAAAAGTGGGTGCAGGCCCGATATCCCTTGTTTGAGTGCCCAGTTAGGTTACTTAAAGCAGGCCAATCGTTGATGGTAATGAATAACAATGCTTGTAGGTTGAAGTTCTCTTGCTTATTCTCATCCCACACACGCACACCTTCTTTCTTCCATAGCAGTAATAGTTCATCAACCTGTGGTCTTAGATACACATCAATGTTGTTGCCAGGTTGTTTTGGACCTTGGATTAGCACTGCAATCATAATGAACTTTCGCTTCATGGATATCCAACCAGGAAGGTTGAACATGCATAGTGTCATAGGCCAAGTGCTATGACCACTGCGAAACTCACCAAATGGATTGAAACCATTTGTGCTTAAACCAAATCTTATGTTTCTTGCTTCCCCAGCAAAATCATTGTTTTTATATCAATCTTTCTCCATTGAGACCCATCTGCTGGATGTCTCAGCATGTGGTCTTGCTTATGATCGCTTTTGTGCCATCTCATCAACTTAGAATTTTCTTTGTTCCTGAACAAATGCTTCAAACGTGGTATTATAGGAAAATACCACACAACCATCACCGATACTTTCGTCATCTTGGGAGGTGTCCCCTCGGGAGCACCACGATCATCATCTCTCCAAATCTTATAACGTATCTCTTTGCACACAAGACAAGCTTCCAAATTTTCTTGTTTCGTGCCTCGATATAGGATGCAATCATTAGGGTAGGCATGGATCTTCTGAACCTCCAACCCCAGAGGGCACACAGTCTGTTTTGCTTCATATGTTGTCAACGGTAATTCATTGTTCTCGGGAAGCTTGTCCCTCACAATTTTTAGCATCCCCTCAAATTCTTTATCAGACACACCATATTTTGCCTTCTATTGCAACATTTCAAGTGTAGTACCAAGCTTTTTGTGACCCTGTTTGCAATCTGGGTACAATAGTTTTCTATGATCTTCTATCATACGACGCAACTTTGCCTTTTCATTATCATTTTCACAGTCCCTTTGTGCATCTTTTAGAACTTGACCAAGATCATCAACATGGCCGTCTTCTAGTATCTATTCTTCGCTAGCATCTTCCATTAAAGTATCCGCAAAATCTTGCCCCGCGGCCCAGTCAGGAATGTTATTATCATCCTCCTCATCTTCGTTCTCTTCCATCACAACCCCTCTTTCACCGTGCCTGGTCCGAAGCACATAGTTCGCCATGAATCCGTTTTTAATCAAGTGGAGGTGAAGAGTCCCCCAGTCAGAGTAGTCTTTGTCGTTTCTGCACAAAGAGCATGGACAACACATGAAACCCTTTGGGTTCTTGTTGGCTTGTGCCACTTCGAGAAAAGCTTGCATGCCAAAAATGTACTCCAGGGATCGTATGTCGGCGTTCATCCATTGCCGATTCATCTGCATCATATTAAGTCCACAAATTATATTAAAAAGTAAACAAAGAGAAAGAAGAAGAAGAAGGGTGAATTCAATGATGTATTCCGTTATGAACTAGATGATGAGAACTGGAGGCCTACCTACATTCTTCCTTAACATGTTGATCATCTCAACACAATACGTGAATTCATAAATGTGTTTGAAGAAGAGGTTCAAAAGCTAGAAGCTGACTAGTTTTTAGCTTGGGGACTTGTGATACAATGAAATACAGAGGTCACTTCACGGCCATTTTGATCTCCATTATCAATGACCATACTTTTTATAAACTAACTTCTATAAAATTTGCTAAATGCAAAATTAAGATTAGTTCTATGTTTAATTATATTAAAAAGTAAACAAAGAGAAAGATGAAGAAGGGTGAATTCGATGATGTATTCCGTTATGAACTAGATGATGAGAACTGGAGGCCTGCCTACATTCTTCCTTAACATGTTGATCATCTCAACATAATACGTGAATTCATAAATGTGATACAATCACAAATAGAGGTCATGTGATGGCCATTTTGATCTCCATTATTAATGACCAAGTTTTTTATAAACTAACTTCTATAAAATTAGCTAAATGTAAAATCATAATTAGTTCTAAATTTCATTATATCAAAAAGTAAAATTCAATTTTCTCTACATCAATATAAAAGATAACAAGACAATGCTAGTGTTTAGCCAACCACATTTCTCTCAATCTAAAGTATATAAATAACCTCATCTCTCATTACGTCCTCACACCTAGGATTTAAGATTTATATTTTCTCCATCTCTAAATATCAAAACAATTAATCACAACAAATGATGGGAGGAAGAAGAATCAAACCTCAGAAACACTTTAGAGGAGAGAAATCTTCTCAAATACATGAAGAAAAAATTCAGAAGCACCTCTCTAAGGTTGAGGCGCCATGGAGGAGGAGCTTGAGCTCTTGGTGAGGAATGGCTCAGGCAAGACAAAGGCGAAGAAGAAGCTGGATTTGTAGGGCGTCGACTATTAGTCCCGGTTGGTGTTACCAATCGAGACTAAAGGGCACACTTTAGTCCCGGTTGGTAACTCCACCCAGGACTAAAGAATTAGCACCGGGTGGAATTACCAACCGAGACTAAAGGGTGCTAAAAGCTCACGTCAATCATTGCACAAAAATGCCGTTGGGAGGCAGCCCTTTTGTCACGGTTGGTTATACCAACCAGGACTAAAGGGGGGTGTCTCCAGCGAGCATTTCGGGCCACGTCGACGAAAGGCCTTTAGTCCCGGCTCCAAAGTTGAATCGGGACTAAAGGCCCGAACAAAAGCTTCCATCTCCACCAGTGTTTTTTATTACCATGCTCATTTTCATAAGAAACTCAGACATCAAGTTATGTAGAACATATTGCAAACTTTTTCCGGAGCTGCTAGTGCACGGACATTTGATTTGGGTGCTAGCATCTGGGCGGTGGGTACGGTGGGTGGGTCGTAATTATTAGAAGGTGTGAAACATCTATTAAAATTTGCAACATTACAAAATAACATTAGGTACAAAGAAACTCTATATTTGCAATATTGAAAGTCAACGTTTGTAACATCAAAATAACATGTTAAATTTTTTATTAGTCATCTATTGATGATGAAGAAAACCCCACCAAAACATTTATTAAATTTACATTAATCATTCAAAATCTCACGATGAAAATGCCACATTCAGAAGAAAAAACATGAGAGCAAGTACATTGGTACATGTCAGCGGTCCCATAGGTCGTTCCCGCAATGCCATGTAAGATTTTTTATGATGTTGAGGAGGGTGAGCGAGGAGAGAGAAAGAGGTCGTTGCTTCGTGAAACAACCACCTCATGAGTGAAACAACCACATTATAAAACAACCTCACAGCCATTGTATGAGTTGTTGTTGTCATGCAACTTATAATATTCCTTTTTTACATGCACAAATTAAGGGATTTTATTGTTCTACCAGACGACTTATAAGACAACTCATTGTACAAGTACTCTGTTGAGTCGACCCAATATTACGTGTCAATGCATGAGATGATCTATCAGACGACACCAATGTACTTGCCCCAATGAAGGAGGATTGGAAGAGCAAGTAGAGTGCCACAACGGCTGAGGAAGCCAAAAACCAGCGTCCTTCCCATCCCAATATCACGGTGCGCCCAGCGGCTCCACCATCCCGGCAGTGGCACCGAACTTTGCGAGCAATGCCATGGTGACAGCTTTCTCCAAGACGTCCCAAGTGTTGTTGAACATCCGATGAAGAGCAGTTAGTACTTGCACTGGACTCTTGTTTTTTCTTTCTTAAACCGCCATAAGACCAAGTTGCCGAAACTTATTCTGAAATCATGTTCCTTCTTAATGAAATGTGTGCAATGCAAGTTCTAGAATATTTTTAGTTAGAGTGCCGAAATTCCGCTATTCCATCAATTGTTATGGCTTCCATGACAAAGTGTAGGAAAAGATTAATCCATAATGCACGTAGCAATGCAAGGCGCACTATACCAAAGAATGGCAATCCTAATAGATCGAGATGCTCGAATCTAATCATATCATGATTCAATGAAGGCTGTCCAATTAATGTGCTGAACGACAATATGGCCAGTACAGGTCATAGAACTTCGAATTTGATATCATCAAATTCACCAATATTCATTACCTTTAAATGTAGCTTATTGTACACTGGTAGGGAGAGGGGCTTTAGTCCCGGTTGGAGAGGGGTATAGGTCTCTCAAGTCCAACTGGGACTAAAGTTCCGAGACAAAAGGCCCCCCTTTAGTCCAGGTTGAACCAACCGTGACTAAAGGCTCCTTTAGTCCCGAGTGGTATTACGAACCGGGACTAGGGGGCATGCCAGCACCTACGCCCACCCCCTTTAGTCTCGGTTGGTAATACCAACCGAGACTAAAGGGTCTCGTTTCTCTTTTTTTTGATTTTTCGATTTGAGCGTATATTATAATTGTTGTCTAACTCATATATGCACGTATACATATTTGAACATGTATATAGGTATATACCTGTCTATATATACCATATACGCAGTTAGACTTATATACTAAGTTTTTGAAGTTGGACTTATATATAAACTTACATAAACTTAGAAATATACACATCAAAATAGATAGTATTTATACATCAAAATATTGTTCACTTCAAATTTCTAGTCTCTATTAGATTATTTGGATGCATCACAATAATGTTTTCTTGTTGGCATAACCACCTCCTCATGGATGAATCCCAAGAGACTTTCTTGAATCGCCGAAAGATGATCCTTCTAAATGACCTTGTCCTTAACCATATCCGTCTGTATAATGTGCAAATATGTTAATATATTACACGCAACAATTAAATATAGAAGCATTTGTATAATGTGCAAATATGTTAATATATTAGGAAATGATGTATTATAAATAGGTTTATTTAACTAACTTACATCATAATTTTCGGACTTTGCACTTGCCAAACATCGTATGTGCTCATAGACATAGTATCCACATAAATTATTTCCTTGTTCCTGTCTCAAACACTAAGTGGATAGGAGAAAATATTATGAAATATAAGTGTGATAAATTTAAATTTTCTCAAATCTGAAGTTGTTATTTGGATTTCAAACCAGATAATCAGTATAAAATGTAAATTCACCTTCTTTCTCTGCAATGAATTTTTGCCAAGCTCTGAGGAAAATTAATGAGAGATGATGTGTTAGTAAAAGCATATCATGAAACAAATGTTGAAGGTTTTGGTAACTTGCGAGTAAAAGAATATATATATATAAATATATATAAATAAATAAATATTGCATTTAAAAGAATGTATTAGGTAGAATTATTACACTTGAAACATATCTTGAAGGTTTTGGTAACTTGCGGGGTTTTTTCTCAATGAATCCCACACCATGACGCTGCTATTGTCGACTTGAATGATCATAAGAATCCAGTGGAAACTGTACATACATGGTCATAATAGTCATACAAATTAGAACTAAATAGACTTAGCAAAGACAATTGGATGGCAATTGCACATACTCGCACCTGTAAGGTAGTAGTATGAGATCCTTGTCATGAAACCTAGACAAGGTCCTATAGATTGTCGCGATTGTTGTGTCTGGTTGATGCTTGACCTCAAACTCGTTGACTTTTGATGGGTCCATGAAACCAATACTGGCAATATTCTTTTTTTGCATCTCACGTTTTTGCAGGCTACCAAAAAGGAAATAAAAATGTAATTAGTATCCACATATGTAATAATTTAATTAATAAACATAAAAAAAGATGCCATTTACAGACACCAAGCGACGATAAGATTAGTATTCCAGGCGTCTTGATGGTAAACTTCATAAATATCTTTGAAATCCAGCCAGACCACGTTGTTGCCTTCAGTGGCAAATTCTTCGGGTGCAGGAAGCATAGCTATGTTATGTATGCCTTTCAGTGATTGCCGCATGTACCACTCATGAAATTGGTACATCTTAGGTGAGAGCTTAAGTACTAGTTCTGGCTTGACAAGAGGTTTTCTTAGCTGAAAGGGCCATCTATACTCGAAACTTGGATCCCGAGGGGTTCTTCATGTCCGAGTGAACACCTAAAGGCATCCTTGTTTCTTCCATGAAACCAATGAGCTTCACTACTTCTTGTGTAGGCATTTCTGCTACAGCTCATTCCTGTGCATTGAGGCCGGAGGGAACGTAAGTCTGTTTCCTCATCAACGCATCTTCTTTAGATGACGTTGACACCAGTATGGGCATCATCAATTTCTTGCTGTTTCACTCATTAGTTTGGAAAACCCAAGTTTTGACGGACCTACTTGTTTGGTCTTCTCTAGCTCCCTCCGTTGTTGTTTTGTATTCAGATTGTTGAAAATTTCATGCACATGTTGGGAACTGATCGTTGTTTTTCCTTCTTCTGTCGTCTCCCATGCTAGCTTCCTTTTGCTAATGGGCTCGACCATTTTCTTTATCGTTGGTGGTTTTGGTGGTTGCACTGGGTTGGAAGAATGTGCTCTGATGGTTTTTTCGGTTGTGCTTTCGTGGCTATGAATTGACACGAATTTATGAGAATATACAATAATTTCTATGTATTTCTAGTATCCATGTAGAATAAACACTAATTTTCTATGAATTGACACGAATTTATGAGACTATACAATACTTTCTATGTATTTCTAATATCCATGTAGAATAAACACTAATTTTCTATGTATTTCTAGTATCCATGTAGAATAAACAATAATTTTCTATGAATCGACATGAATTTGTGATAATATACAATAATTTCTATGTATTTCTAGTATCCATGTAGAATAAACACTAATTTTCTATGTATCGTTACGAATTTATGAGAATATATAATAATTTCTATGTATTTCTACGAGAAGGGGAATATACAATAGTGTCGCCTACCGCAGTCGGCGAGGAGAAGGGGAGCCTGGATCCTAGCCCTACGTGAAAAACTGCCTTTGGTAACGGGCGTAGATCGCCTTTGGTAACGGGCAACGCGCCCGTTACCGATCAAGTGTTACAAATAAGCCAAGAAAGGTAACGGGCAGATGCCCGTTACTGATAAGACATATTCGTAACGAGCATTAAACAACGATCGTTACCAAAACTAGCCACCGGTCACGTCAAATGGCTGTTTTTCTGGGCCCACAGGGAACTTTCGTAACGGGCACCAAAGAAAAGCCTATTACATAAGCTCAATATCAGAGACGCTTGATGTGCACCTGCATCTCCACTATCTTGACGAAATGAGACACGTCTATTTCATGCGCGTCTCAGCACAACTAGTATTCGTAATGGGCATCAAACAACGACCGTTACCACAACTAGTCACTGGTCACATGAAATGGCTGTTTCTCTGGGCCCACATGGAACTTTGGTACCGGCATGAAACAGAGCCCGTTAGTGTTAAATTAACATCAGAGACGCATTTTGTGAACCGACGTCTCTACTGTCTCGACGAAATGAGACGCATCTGTTTCTATGCGCGTCTGCTTTCTCTCTATTAAAGGAGACGCTTTCTGTCAACTTGCATCTCCTATATCTCGATGAATGGACAGGTCCTGGGACCCACCGGTTAGGACTGGTAACAGGCTTTTATACTGCCCGTTACATTGTGGGCATTTTTGTAACGGGCTTTCCGAATGAAGCCCGTTACTTACTGATCAGTGTTTTTAATGAGCTTTAATTAACACCCGTTACAGATACGGCGACCATCCCTTCAGTAACCTGCCCGGTTGCAGGCGGCATCCTGGAACCAGCCAGGATATGGCAGCCACCACAGCAAGGAGACATCACAAACACATTCTCACATCACAGATATTGGCAAAGCAAGATCACATTTATAGACAAGCTAGCTAGGATCACATCAAGTTTCAAGCTACTCTCATTAGGGCATATTTGGATGGAGTCATGAGAAAACAGACTGAACCAGGCAGTATCTGACCCAACCAAGCAAGCCAAGCAGGTTTCTTAGGCAACAACACCTGACTAAAGAAGACTGAATGAGTTTCAAGTTTCTGGTCACAATAAACTCACGGTGCACCACTGTAGAACTTGCCCTTTCGGTCGATGGTCTCCTTAAGAATGTACTTGCACAACATCTCCTGGACACACTTTACATCTTCTGTGGAAACATCTACAGGAGGTTTGAAATCCTACAAAATACAATCATTTATGAGAATACAAGTAAAAATCATTTTCTAAAATCAGATGGATAATATAAGCAGAGACAAGGTTGAGCATTATTATCTACTTACAGCAACCTTCTTGATGTCAGGTATGTCATCGAGTAGTCTTAACATATGGAATGCCACATGGAATTCACACAAAGAGGACCCCTGTGGCTGCTGAGCACACTGCATCGAGGTAACAAAATGACAAGTTAATGCAGTACCATATAGGTAACAAGGGACCATAAAAAAACCTCGGTCTTACAGCGAGATTTGTTTTGTGCTTGAGTGTGGCTTTTGGCTTTTTTCTTTCTTTCGCCACTTTGTCCTGTGCATCACCAAAGGCCCTGCATGATCAGCAATACCAATTAGAAACACTAAGAGATTGATTTTTTGTGAACAAAAAATATTGTACCAAAGGCCCTGCATGGTCAGCAATACCAATTAGAAACACTAAGAGATTGAAATTTTGTGAACAAATCCTACAAGAAACTGGCCAGTTCAAAACATTTTGGAGGTTTGGGAACTTTAGCGGGGGATGTTGTTTTGCAGAATCTAGATACCAAACCTCTTTGAACTTCATACAGATGATCACTGTTACCCAGTGGCTAGTGCAGTAGGCACCCACCACATAGTAGTTGTTCATCATTGCATTTGAGATTGCTTTGCCAACTTGCTGAGAACGCTGAGAAATATTTGTTGAAGTAAACAAATCTGGATCTAAAAACCCAACACTGATCTGCTTCTCCTGTTACCATCATTTTCCTACAAAAAATCAAATTGTTAGCATGCATGAACTTTGTGGTCAAAATTAAATAAATATCTTTTTAGGTTTTAAAGGACTTACAATGTCCATAACCTCATGAAGGTAACATCCAGAGAAGCTAGATTCAATGTTTATAAGGTTAAACACGCTACTGAATTCAATGTTTAACATTAAAGCACCACAACCACCTTTAAAGTAGTCTTGATCCACCTTTTCTGGAAAGGCAAGTTTATCCTTACTGTGTTCCATGACATAAGGATGCAACTTGGCACAATTTGGTCCAGCAGCCTTTACATTTGCTTTTGACAACATAGGTGCACCAGGCTTGTATTTTGGTTGGTCCTGTTCTATCCCATTAACACAGTTAAGAATCTCATCTTTAGATAGAGGTTTCCTGGCCTGGTTCCCCTTCTGCAGTGGAGATTACCTGGGCTCCTCCTGTTGCAGAGGCTGCTGTACTTGTTGCATCTGCTGCTTAAGGGGAGATTGCCTGCACTCCTCCTCCTGCTGGAGAGGCCGCTGTTTCATCTCTTGCTTATCCTTATGTTGCAGCTACTGCTTAGGCGTAGTTTGCCTGGGCTCCTCCTGTTGTTGTCGACGCTCCCGTCGCCGGGAGAGGCCGCTGTTTCGTCCGTTGATTATCCTCAAGTTGCGGTGCTTTCCGCTAGGGGGAGTTTGCCTGGGCTCCTCCTCCGGTTGTTGTCGACGCTCTTACTACGTAGTTTTGCTGATCTGCTGCTGCTGCTGTTGAGCCTTCTCTTGTTGACACTGAGCTGCAGCACCTCCATTTGATGTTGTACCCCTACTACCTGTTGTGGCTTCAGGGTTGGGATGTCTCGTCATGGGTGATAAAATGATCCTGTCCTTTGGTCATTGGATCCTTTGTACGGGAGCCGCAGCTAGGGTTGCTACATCACCCCCATCAATTGGTACAGGCAGAGGGTATTGACTCGTATTGGCCCACACATAAGTAGGTTGCACCACAACATACCCATCCTGCACCGGTACTGAATAGCAAGCCTTTTGAGGTGGAAAGACTTTCGCTAGTGCGAGCTCCACGGTGCCATCCAAAAGGCTACACATGGTTGGCTCTGTCAGCTTATTTATTGTGTTCAACATAGATGATCGACTATCACTGTACACCTCATTCGCTTCGTCACCGTTGGCATTCCAATGATCTTGCTCTCTACCATCTTCCTCCCTGATATGCGCATGTTCTTCCTTATTGTCATGCCCATCTTCTTCCTCAATGACATCCATATCTTTTTCCTCGCTGCTACTGACATGCGCTGGTAATTGGGAAGGAAGAAGTGCATTTTTGGGTATGTTGATGCCTGGTAGTCTTATAGCATGGAGAACTGATTTAAATGTTTTGTCCACCATCACATCATGAGCATCAGACCTCTTGTTCCTCTTCTTCGTGTACATTCCAGCGAACTTTTCACCAAACCCTTTACCCCAGCCAAGTGAACAAGATACGCCTCGGACCCGACCTCGATGCTGTGGAGTCTCAAGTGCTGCGGTGAGGATATCATCCTCCCTAACCCCAGAGAAAGAACCATCGCTACCCTGAGCTGTAGTGTTTTCACCCTTTTTGCTACCCCGACCACCGCAGGGTTACTGAATGTTATGCCCCTGTTTCCTTCACTAGTATTCTTCTTCTTCCCTAGCCTTGCCCGAAGATAAGGTCTCGAACGTCCAGGAAATTGGTCCCAAGGGTTCTGTTTTCCTTCGGCAGCGAGCTTTGCATCCTCCTCCTCCCACTATTTCCTTTTACCACGACATCCTTTTCTGCCCATCTTGTGTGGCTTATTATGCAATGCTATCTTTTGTTTCATCTCATGGCTCAATTGCTGAAATGAAGGAGAATTGGTTTCCTGCACAAACATGTCTCAGTATTGTTGCTGCAAAAAGGCATGCTTCGCAAAGGGAGTCTCTTCTTCACTTACATATTTTTTTCTTAAATGGGCCTTGATCCATCGTTGCAAGGTTCCAATCTGTGATATAGCTACCTAAACTGCCTTCTTGCGAACAGATTCTTCCAGATTGGCTGGGTAATCTAGCTTTTCCTCTAAAACTGTAAACAGATGGTCCTTTTCAATTGGTGAGAGATCATCAACCGCCTTGTTGATTGACACCCTCTCCCGAGCAAGGAGACCACATACCAATACAAATCTATCCCTCGCAGCATCTTGGGTAGGCCAAAAATTGGCATCAAGTCCAGTTGCAGTCAACTTGCCTTCTAGCCATTTGGTTTATTTCCTTGACCCGCGGGATCGAGTACTACTCGCAGCAGTCTGTGCGGAGTGACCCTGTGAAGAAGGTTCACCGACGATGGGCTGTGATGATGCACTGGAGGTAGAGGAGTTTGTTGTTGTGGGAGACTGCATAGATGATATGTCAGGTTTGTCAGTAGAGCAACATAAGCAAGACTGAAAATCTAAACTTAATTCTTATTAGATAAATTCGTTTTCTCTGACAGGCAAAATAGCTGATATAGTCGTAAATAAAATCAGCATAGACATACACAGTTCATATTTTACTTAACTAGCATACAGGTATAGGTGCTAACCATTTTAACAGGGACACGACAATATGCTTATATATCAAAGCAGAGAATAAATTCCTTCAACTGGTTCCTTGTCCAACTTGAGTAGCGATAGATTGTGTGTTCCATATGTACATGCAACAGGAGGATAAAGCAATGGTCATGACATTATATATGACAGTAGTGAAACAACACTCACAACACATCATGACACCAACAACAATATATATGACAATAGTGAAACAATTAACACTCACAACAAAGCATAAGACAGTCTAGTTATCCCTACATTCAAAGGATAGTTAGAATTAAAGTATGCTAACATCCTTTATGCTTTTCATGAATTTACAGTGCAAAAATTATAGCAGCAGGAACATGAAAATGAATTTCAACAGTTCATATAACTACATCTGTTAGCAACAATTTATTGACACAGACTTGGGGCAACAAAATCCATCAATCAAAACCACAGTCAATCAATTAAAGATGAACTATCTAGGCATGTCTCCCTAATTAATCCACATTGCATGAATATATAGAAGATTGATTTTGGTGGCCGATGAGAGAGAGGGCGTTGGGGGTTCAAGAAGGACTAACCTCTGTCGCGAATGAAGTAGTTGTTCTCGTGATAGTCGGAGGGGCCGGATCCACGGCGGCTCGTGGCCTGAGGCGGCCGGCCGGCTCGTCGTCGTGGCCGGGGATGACGTCGACGGATCCGCGTCGACCATCTTTAGGTTGGCCAGACGTACGTCCGGACACCAGTAACCACGTCCTCGTCACCATCGTCACGCAGGGAGCGGCGGGGCTGGAGAAGAGTAGGGCTGCGGCGGGGAGAGAGCGGCGAAGGCGAGCGGGGCGACTGGCGGCGGCGGTGGGGAGAATGCGGGTGTTGTGGATCTGTCTAGAGAGGATCCGAATATGAACGGCGTGCGTAACTGTGTTTAATGAAACTATTGGCATGCCCTTAACGACTCTGTGCAGCAATTGGAATTTCATGGGCACTATAGTAAATATAGGTGGGAAATTTTGTGCAGCCCGCGCACGGCTCACCTGCTAACGCTGACGAGTGGTCCAGTGTCATGGGCGACGATGGTTAGTGAACCCGTATTACCTTTGTTGGGAGTTGGGTCAGCGATTATCTTTTTTATATTGGCTGCTGACGCTGACGCATGGGCCTGTCACAATTTTTTTTGGAATGAAACTTGCTTCCCTGATTTATTAGAGCCCATAAAACAACACCTAAAAAATCATAAAAATACGAACAATTCGTATTTAGACATTTAGTATTTGAATAAAATATCAACAGTCACAGTTGTGTGCCCAAGATTCTTAGAATCCGTTTTTACATCCCATGTTAATGATGTAATAATTCTACTAACATCTAGTGTGCTCTAAAAAAATCTACAAATTGACATGCCAACATAATTTGGGTACCTAGACTTGTCTTCAAAATTTCAAATGGTTTAGATGAAGGAATTATGTACTTGTGTACAAATGTCTACATCTCTCACATAGTTTCCTAGAATGTTTGCTTGAACATTCAAGTTTTCCACACTTTGCAACATGTTCAAACTCATGCATTTGAAAACGTAACAAAACCTTGTGTTCACCTTAAGCTTACGAAATGTAAAGTTCCATCACTAATGGTTGTGTAAAACAAATATTATTTGTAAGTTGTACTTACAAAGAACAAAATAAGGCATATAAACATCACTCAACAAATGGAATGTACACTAAATAATGAAATTAATGAATAGATGGTGATTTTAGAAAAAATTAGAAAACGGTATCAAATTTTGACTAAAAACGATGAAAAAATACTTGTTACAACATTTGGTTGCAGATTAAAAGGAGAAATGGGAACTGTTCCTCATTTGAATAGAACTGGCCCCCACAGTCATTTGAATAGAACAAAGAAGGAAGCAGAGGGCACCGCCGACATCCCGACTTCCCGATAAAATCAAATATGCATTTAGTAATATCTAATAATTTACATTCAAGATAGATAATGTTCATATTGATGCTTGCGCCTACATCCCGATGTTCATCCTACTGACGGCGTACTCCACGCGGGGTGGAATTTACGCGTCTAGAGGTCGAACTCATGACGGATGCGACACTCGGCATTGCAGTAGTGGATGATCTCTTTGGTATCCATCCCGTAGCGCCTACATCCCGCTTCCCAAATGAAGATGTGGGGATTCTGGACGGGCAGCAACGGAATGACGTCGTCGTCGTTGCTGCCATCAAGCCAGTACAACCACGCAATGTTGTCGAGATTCTACTTGATGAGGTAGCGCAACCGCCGCAGGTTGTGGTTCTTCCACCGGCCATGAGGGGGCGACGGGCTTCGGGGTCCGCTGGGCTGCAACGGTACTTCATCATCGCTAAAAAGTACTTGGCACTGGGTTCCACCGCTTCTTCAACCTCACCATCCCCTCAAAGCACAATGCCTCCGGATGATTAGCCTCGCGGAAGCGCCGCTCAAAGCACGACCTGACGTAGCGATTCTTCCACGCCGAATGAAGATCACGCAGCGACACGTGCAGTAGTACCTAATCGGAGTTGCAGATGCGCCGGAAGGTGCCGCAGATTTTATTGCGAAGGTTTAGAAAATGGAAAACGACCACATCCTTGATGGAGTGGATGATGATCTTGGTGAGAAGTTCATCTGGCAGCAGTAGCATCAAGCACACCGCAGCAGCCATCAAGGAGAATGGACGAAATAGCACAACGACGGGGTTTGGAATTTGAATGGCGACGAGGGTTGAAGTTGGCGGCGACGAGGGATGAAGTTGGCAAGGAGGATTGAAGTTGAAGAGGGATGAAGTTGGCGACTAGGATTGAAGTTGAAGGAGGCGACGAGCTCGAGGGTTGAAGGTTGAAGATGGCGCCTCGGCCATGTCGTAATAAAACAATAAATGGAAATTGAAAAGGCGCTGCAGTTTGGCTGCTGCCGTTGACACGTGGGCCCGACATCATTGCCCCACCCCTTCTCCTTCCAGCGTAAGTGAAAGGCGACGTGTGGCTTTGCGCCCGAGACAGAGCCCGATGCGCAATCGAGTGGCCCGTACTGGCAATAATGGAGTAGTGGGTGGGGGCAGAGGCGCCTGACGGTTCCGCGTCTTGTCAATATAACTCCCTCGCCCAGTTGCCCTCCCCTGCTTTCTCCCCTACTTCTTCCATAAGCTTATCATCTTTTTCTTTACTTCTTCATCCTCCTCGCGATTCACCACTACAAATCTTCGGTCACCGAGAGAAGGAGGAGATGGCGTCGAGGAGCCCACCGCCGTCGAAGCGGGGACGAAGGGAGGACGACGATGATGAAAGCCGTCGTCGGAAGAAGTTGGAGAAGGGGAAGGAGCCGGCGGCCAAGAATGTCGAAAAGGAACCGCTGTTTGATGACAATAAGTTTGCCGCCGAACTGCTCAGGAGCGCCTTCAGAAAGCTTGATGGTGTTGGCGAGGCATTCAACATCAAGGCACATCATGATGCGTACAAGGACCTGACCTTGAAGGGTCTCGCCTTCAGGATCCACGGGTTGGCTGAAAAGCTCGAGAACCTCCCCGTGGTCAAGCGGGCTACCCGCCGCCACTTCTTCTTCGATGACGGCGGCTCCGACGGCGACGACGGCGGCGACGACGGCGGCGACGACGGCGGCGACGACGACAGCCAAGGCGGCGACGGCGGGACTCCGACTAATTGATAGACTCCTCTACCAATTAGTAACAATAATGTTTGTGTGCTTTTGTGTCTTCGTCCAGTTCTTGGACATGAACTGCTTAGTTTGTCTGTCGATCATGAACTGCTTAGTTAACAAGCTTGGTTGTTAGATTTTGTATGTCATGAACTCGATCTAATATATGCGAGATTAACTGGAGATTTGTTGTGATGAATTAGATCAGCTGACGCTGATGCTGACGCATGGGCTAGTGTCATTGGCGACGATGGTTAGTGAACCCGGATCGCATTTGTTGGCAGTTGGGTACGGGCGGGCAGGCAACAATTATCTTTTTTATATTGGCTGCTGACGCTGACGCGTGGGCCTGTCACAATTTTTTTGAATGAAACTTGCTTCCCTGAATTATTACAGCCCATAAAACAGCACCTAAAAATCATAAAAATACGAACAATTCGTATTTGGACATTCAGTATTTGAATAAAATATCAACAGTCAAACTTGTGTGCCCAAAATTCATATATTTCGTTTTTACACCCCATGGTAATTATATAATAATTCTAATATCATCAAATTTTCTCTACAAAATCTACAAATTGACTTGGCAATATAATTTGGGTACCTAAACTTGTCTTCGAAATTTCAAGTGGTTTAGATGAAGGAATAATATACTTGTGTACAAATGTCTTCATCGCTCACATAGTTTCGTAGAATGCTTGCTTGAACATTGAAGTTTTCCACACTTTGCAACATGTTCGAACTCATATGCATTTGAAAACTTAACAAAACCTTGTGTTCACCTTAAGCTTACGAAATGTAAAGTTTCATCACTAATGGTTGTGCAAAACAAATATTATTTGTATGCTGTACTTACAAAGAACAAAATAAGGCATATAAACATCACTCAACAAATGGAATGAACATTAAACAATGAAATTAATGAATAGATGGTGATTTTAGAAAAATTTAGAAAAAAAAGTATCAAATTTGGACTAATAACGACGAAAAAATACTTGTTACAACATTTGATTACATATTAAAAGGAGAAATGGGAACCGTTCTTCATTTGAATAGAATTGGGCCCCAAAGTCATTAGCGACGCGGGGCTGATAAACCGCGTCGGATTTGCCGCTCTCCCAAAATTTTACACTAGATAATTCGAGCATCATACAAAAGCTAATCTACTACTGATTTCCTATTCTCTGTGCGAACTTCACCATTTCGCAGCGCAGCCTAAAGTCTTCGCTGCAAAACAGAGAAATTTGAAGCCATCCTTTTTCCACATTGCAGCCGCCGCCGGTGCCTGCGCACTGATCGCCGTGCACCTGTGCCGGAGGCGGCAGCGGTTCACCCCAAATGCGCCAAGTCGAGTAGTGGAGCGCACACGCGGCCTTCTCGCGCAAAGGCAGACACCCCCTCGTTGCTCAGCCATCTCGACGACGTCATACTGCCGCCGCCCGTGACCCGCCTCATGTACCCCTTCGCGGTGTCGTCGGCGGCAGCACCGCCATTGTCTCTGTAGAGCAAGATGGCGTATAGATAGGCCGCCGCATCGTGCCCACCCTCGGCGGCGCACCGGAGATCATTGTATCCCCTGTGTTCGATGAACAAGGCTTTGATTCTGGAGAGGAAACAAGCTTCCGGATTCCCGAGACCGGTCATCATAGCAAGGAATGCTTTGTAAGCGGTGGGGTTCCACACCCAAGAAATCTCATCTCGTATCCCCTCTATCGTCAAACGCCAACCGACATCGCCGTGGCCGCACACGTGGCGCATGGTCGAGCAAGTACCACGTAGGCTACGGAGGTCAGCCAAGGGCCGCTCCGAGGTCGCACCGACGCACGCCGCAATCTCAATGCGGAGGTCTTGAGGGAGGCCCAACAGCAGCGATGATGGCTGGTGTCACGTGCTTCTTCCTGGCATGCTATCCGTCTCCGGCCGGGAATGGTGACGATGAGGAGTAGGCAGTTGCTATTTTTCGTGGGTAGAGATGAAGGGGCAGGAGATCTAATTGTTTTGGAAGGAGAAGACACAAGAGATTTGTTTCCAAACACGGTTTAAGTATGCAATGGAGATGACGTTTGGCTAATCCGCGTTATCATTTAATTCTCCATTAGAAATGATGTTTGGCTAATCCACGTAAAGACGATGTTTCGTTACCCCGCGTATCATTTAATTCTACATTGGAATCACTACCTCTGCCGTTCTGCTATCAGTCATTGACTAGCAACAGTTTTGCCTTTAACCGTCTTGGGAACCTCTTCCCGTTTCCTGTGCTCTTGATCTTATCCCTTCCTCTTTTTTTGGAGATGATGACTACATTGGATGTTTGGATGGAGGTGTTAGTGTTAGTTTGTAGCAAACTAACACCAAAACTAACACTTTGGAGCCAAACACATGTGTTAATTTGGAGGTGTTAAAAACTACCACTAACAGTAACACTAACATCTACCATCCAAACACGACCATTGGAGACGATGTTTGCTTACTTCGCATATCATTTAATTCTATGTTGGAATCACTATACCTCTGCAGCTCTGCTCTCAGCCATTGACTAGCAACAGTTTCCCGACCGTCTTGACCGTCTTGGGAACCTTCCCGACCGTTCCTATGCTCTTGATCTTATCCCTTCCTTGTTTTTTCTATAAAAAGGCGCCAACGCCTTTCGGTCCTCCTCACTTCAAGTTGCTTCCTTCTTCTCTAGATCAAGATCTAGCTATATGGTTCCTTCTTCTGATAGGAGTACAATAAAGTGAGTCACTTGCTTCCTTCTTCTCTAGATCTAGATCTAGCTAGTATATGGTTCCTTCTTCTGATACAATAAAGCGAGGCACTTGCTTCCTTCTTCTCTAGATCTAGATCTAGCTATGGCGCAAAGAATAGATCTTGTAGGGCGCAAGCTTTTGCTTTTCTCTCTTCTTCCTCCTCCTCGATCTCTCACATGCTAGAAGAATTCTTGTGATAGGGGGTGATTGGGTTGCTCATCCCTCGAACACAGCTGCGAGAAGAATTCTTGTGACATACTCCTTCCTCGTAGCCATGTCCAGGGTACATAGCCCAAAACCTCCTGGCATCAGGATGAACAATTTCATCTTGTGTCCAATGATCATTGTTTTCAGGATGAACATTCCTTCATCCTTTGTCCAATGATCATTGGAAACAAAAGCGCAGCTTCAGAAAGCTTTGCGGTCTCATTGCAAGCCTAGCCATCAATAGAGATGGAGCTTATTTGAGGACCACATGCAACAAAATCGACGAGCTGCGAGAAAGATCGACGACCTGCGAGCAAGATCGATGTGTGTGTGTGTGATTTTGCATATCTCGTCATGAAGATATGGCCGCATTGTAACCTTGTTCTGTTGTATCAATGATGACTATAATCTGTGTATGTGTGCTTTTGCATATCTCGTCATGAAGATATGGCTGCATTGTAACCTTGTTCTGATGCATCAACAATGACTGTAATCTGTGTGTGTGATTTTGCATCTCAAAAGACATGCTTTTGTGATTATCTCTGTGCAGTACAACTTTTTGTATGATTTACCTACTCACTTGCAAAGCTTGTGATTATCTCAACAGTTTCGCAAATCAACTTGTTTCTTTCAGGATTCCTGATCTAGATTTGGCAAGTGAAATTATGCCAGATTGTTGGAGATGAACTCTTTTTTTACTTGGCATATCTTTTTAGAAGTTGGCAAACCACAAGATTTGCCATGTAAAATTTGGCAAACTCTTGGAGATACTCTAACCCGTGTCTCTTTTGATGTAATCTGTTCGTGATTTCGCATATCTTCTTGCCCATAACAAAAGCGACACTGGTTCGTTAGTCCTCGTTGCTTGCCCGTAACAAAGGCGATGCTGGTTCATGAGTCCCCGTCTCTTGCCCGTAGCAATGGCGATGCGTGTTCGTCAATCCTCGTCTCTTGCCCGTTACTGAACTGAAGCAAAATATAAACATAGTATATATAATATCTTTGGCAGAATATATTACAAGCAGGATTCAAATTCCACCACGTCCCATATATTTCAAAAAGGATTGAAATTCCACCAATACATCGCATCCTTTATATTACAAAACAGATTCCATTTCCACCAATAGACACACCCTCTGGCATTACAAAAAGGATTCAACAGAAATCAGGCTTGTTTTTTCTTCCTTGATTTCTGTATATGGATTTTTTCACTATGGTCGCTTCGCAAGTACGGTGTTTTGTTAGTTCCGAATAGTTTGGGCTTGTATGAAGTGTCAAAGGATGGAATTTTGTCAAACTGGTTGTATTCCTCCTCCTCAACAACAACATTTTCAATCCACACAATTCCTCCTCCGTCTCATTTGTTCACTGATGTCGCGCTCCTGCTTCATTGCAGTTGAGTGCTCTGAAACTTCAATTATTGGGCTCTCAAACTAGTAACGGGCGTCGAATGCTCATCGGTAACGGACTTTATAACACATTACCAATACAGAGTGATTAGTAACGGACTTAAGCAGCCTGTTACCGATAGGCCATTGATCGGTAACATACTTTACAAGCCCGTTACCGATAGGTTTAACATTTGTAACAGGCTCTTTTAACATCCGTTACAAAGAATCTATGTAACGGGCGTTTAAGAAGCCTGTTACCAGAGGATCACATTGGTAACGGGCGTTGTGGAAGCCAACCCCGGGGTCGTCCTGGCGCGCTTATAGGTAACGGGCACCAAACAACAACCGTTACAAATGTGGGTGGATGTAACCGGCGTTAAGGGCCCGTTACAAATTCTGCGTGACCTATTTGAGGTTTTCATGTAGTGTAGGGTGCGTCGAGGGAGGTAGTGGGGAGCCGGGACGAGACAGTAGTGGTATCTTGGGTGCGTCGAGGGAGGCAGTGGGGAGCCGGGGCGAGATGGTGGTCGGCGATGCTGGGGAGAAACAAATTTAATTAGAATTATTATAGACATATTTAGTATAATTATATACATAAATTAATTCTTTAAAAGAAAATTAAAAAATGCTGACGCAAACAATTAATTTGCTTGCGTCAGCAAGACCCAATTTGGGAGGGCAACTGTGAGCCGGGTAGGGTCGGTGTCCGCCGGCGGCCGCAGGGGGGGGCTACCGGAGTTGGGGAGGACAACTGTGAGGCGCCCTTACCAGCAGGACGAGGCGACGAAGCTCAGGACGGCCGGGCGGCAAGGTGCGCGACGCGCGGCGGTGGCGGAGCCCCCGGAGGCCGGGGAGGACGGCGCGAGGAGGAGGAGGATGGAGCGGCGGCGGCGGAGCCCCGGGCGGTCGGGAAGGAAGCCGCCCGCGTTCGGGGGCCGACGGCGGCGGACCGGCGGCGTGGCGGGGGGCGAGGGCGTCAACGGATTTTGGGAGCCCGGCGGCGGCGGAGAATACCGTGGGGCAGAGGATGGGGGATCGCCGCGGAAGGCGGTCGGGGAGGATGACGGCGGCAGCGGCGGAGGAGGACACGGCGACGACAATGGCGGCGGATCGGGGACGAAAAATGGCTAAGTGCCGAAGGGGGAGGGTCGCTGCTTTTATATATAGACACACCTTTAGTCCCGCGTCGTGTAACGAACCGTGACAAAAGGGGGGCCTTTTCTCACGGTTAGTGATACCACCCGGGACTAAAAGGTGATTTCGTCCGGAGTCTCAAAAGGGAAAATTTCCCTCTTTAGTCCCAGGTAGTGTAACGAACCGTGACAAAAGGGTGGCCTTTTGTTTGGGTCGTAAAACCACCCGGGACTAAATGTCTATTTTGAGTGGGACTTTAATTCTTTTCCCATTTTCCCTCCTCATTTTCTCAATCTTTCTCTTTGCAACATTTTTAAAAAATGGTAAGTTTAATATTTGAACCATGCAAAATTATATTTAGTTAAATGTTAACATCCTTAACTTTCCAATATAAAAAATAATTTAATAGTTGAAATAATTGCTTTCTTTTCGGACTCGACAATATTTGTCTCCTAGAACATAAGGAAAACGTCTAACTTTGTGGTTACTTCTCACAGGGCATTTGAAAGGCTTTAACAAGTTTCAGTTCAAATAACTAAAGGAATACACTCATAGGACATTACACAAATGATTTGAACATTAATCATTACAGTACAATATTGAAGTTTCTTTTCTTGACGAAAGTTCCTTGGTCATGGTCGTGATGTAAGTATGGTGTCTCTTCATTTCCAAGCGGTATGTTTGGGTCAACTTCGATAGCGAATGGAGGCATGCCATCGAACTGATCATAGTCATCTAATATGTCTGTTCTGTCCTCGACTCCCACAATTACTCTTTTACATGGAAGAACAATGTGTCGCTTTGGCTGTTGTGGTCCTTCGGGATTTTTATTCTTCGGTTTGCTAGTCATATCCTTGACATAGAAAACTTGATGCAAATTTTTGGCAAGGATGAATGGTTCATCATTGAAACCAATCTTGGTCAAGTCCACTATTGTCATTCCATATTGATCTTTCCTTATGCCACCTCCAGTTAGTTTTACCCATTGGCAAAGAAATAGAGGGATGTTAAGTGGCCCGTACTCAAGCTCCCATATCTTTTCTATGACACCATAATATGAGTTCTTGTTATTGTTGTTGTCCATGGTGTCTATACGGACACCACTATTTTGGTGTGTGGTTTTTCGATCTTGGTCTCTTGTGTAAAAGGTATAACCATTTATATCATAAGCTTGGAATTTGACAATTGTGCTAGAAGGTCCCCTGGCTAACAAAGCGAGTTGTGGGTGAATTGTGGAATCACCAATAACTTGTTCACTCAACCACGAGGGGAAATTTTCCATGTGATGGCGTGTAACCCATGCTTCGGTTTTGGTTGGATTTTGTGAAGAAATAATCTGCTTATGTTCCTTAATGTACGGAGTCACCAAGGTTGATTGTTGCAGAACAGCTAGGTGTGCTTTATTGAACAAATCAGTATCACTGTTGAAACATGCTTTCCTTCCAATGGTGCCCTTTCCTAGTAGCCTCCCCTCGTGTCGTGATACTGAAACCCCAATCTAGTCAATTGAGTCGACAAAGTTCACACAAAACTCAATGACCTCCTCAGTAACTTATCCTTTGGCGATGCTTCCTTCCGGACGTGCGCGATTAAGAACATATTTCTTGAGGACTGACATGAACCTCTCAAAAGGCCACATGTTGTGCAGGAATACTGGTCCATGAATAGTAATCTCTTTCACAAGGTACACCAGGAGGTGAGTCATAATATCAAAGAATGAAGGTGGAAATGCCAACTCAAAGCTGACAAGACATTGCACAACATCATTTTGTAGCTTCCCTAGGTTCCTTCGATCGATTTCCTTCTGTGAAATTGCATTGAGAAATGCACAAAGCTTTACGAGCGCTAATCGTACTTTCTCTGGTAGAACACCCCTCAACGCATCTAGAAGTAACTATGTCATCAACATGTGGCAGTCGTGGGGCTTTAGATTTGTGAACTTCTTATCTTTCATATTTATTATCCCTTTTATATTCGATAAGTAGCCAGATGGAACCCTCATACTGTTTAGGCAATCAAACATGATGTCCTTCTCTTCCTTGCTCAGGGTGTAACTAGCAGGACCTAAGTAATCTTGTTCTTACTCCTCTTCAGGATCTGCTTCTTCCTCACCAACCTCAATCGGAGGTGCTTCATTCCTATGGATATTTTCAGGTCCCATCGTGCTTTCAATGTATCCTTAGAGTTCTCGTAACAACCCAAGAAGCCTAGGACATTCAGACAAAGATTCTTCGTCAAGTGCATCATGTCAATAGCATTCCGGACCTCAAGAATTTCCCAATAAGTAACTCCTAAAATATAGATTTCTTCTTCCACATTGGTGCACGCCCATTAGCATCATGTGGAACAGGTTCACTACTGTCACCCTTTCCAAAGACAACCCTTAGATCCTTTACCATCTCAAATATCTCCTCACCTTTAAAATGGGGGGGGGGCTTTGTACGATGATCAGCCTTTCCTTTCCAATGCAAACCTTTCTTCCTTAAGGGATGCTTCTCAGAAAAAAAGCGACGGTGACCCATATACACAACCTTCTTACATTTTTTCAGATGGATACCGTCTGTTTTATGTAAACAGTGGGTGCAGGCCCGATATCCCTTGTTTGAGTGCCCAGATAGGTTACTTAAAGCAGGCCAATCATTGATGGTAATGAATAACAATGCTCGTAGGTTGAAGTTCTCTTGCTTATTCTCATCCCACAAACATGCACCTTCTTTCTTCCATAGCAATAATAGTTCATCAACCAATGGTCTTAGATACACATCAATGTCGTTGCCAGGTTGTTTTGGACCTTGGATTAGCACCGGCATCATAATGAACTTCCGCTTCATGCACATCCAACCAGGAAGGTTGAACATGCATAGTGTCACAGGCCAAGTGCTATGACCACTTCTAAACTCACCAAATGGATTGAAACCATCTGTGCTTAAACCAAATCTTATGTTTCTTGCTTCCCCAGCAAAATTTTTGTATTTTCTATCAATTTTTCTCCATTGAGACCCATTTGCGGATGTCTCAGCATGTGGTCTTGCTTACGATCGCTTTTGTGCCATGTCATCAAAAACTTAGCATTTTCTTTGTTCCTGAACAAACGCTTCAAACGTGGTATTATAGGAAAATACCACATAACCATCGCCGGTACTTTCGTCATCTTGGGAGGTGTCCCCTCGGGAGCACCAGGATAATTATCTCTCCGGATCTTATAAAGTAGCACTTTGCACACAGGACTAGCTTCCAAATTTTCGTGTTCTGTGCCTCGATATAGGATTCAATCATTAGGGTAGGCATGCATCTTCTGAACCTCCAACCCCAGAGGGCACACAGTTTGTTTCGCTTCATATGTTGTCGACGGTAATTCATTGTTCTCGGGAAGCTTGTGCTTCACAATTTTTAGCATCCCCTCAAATGCTTTATCAGACACACCATATTTTGCCTTCCATTGCAACATTTCAAGTGTAGTACCAAGCTTTTTGTGACCCTGTTTGCAATCTGGGTACAATAGTTTTTTATGATCTTCTATCATACGACGCAACTTTGCCTTTTCATTATCATTTTCATAGTCCCTTTGTGCATCTTTTAGAACTTGACCAAGATCATCAACATGGCCGTCTTCCAGTATATCTTCTTCGTTAGCATCTTCCATTAAAGTATCTGCAAAATATTGCCCCACGGCCCAGTCAGGAATGTTATTATCATCCTCCTCATCTTCGTTCTCTTCCATCACAACCCCTCTTTCACCATGCCAGGTCCAAAGCACATAGTTCGCCATGAATTCGTTTTTAATCAAGTGGAGGTGAAGAGTACCCCAGTTAGAGTAGTCTTTGTCGTTTCTACACAAAGAGCCTGGACAACACATGAATCCCTTTGGGTTCTTGTTGGCTTTGGCCACTTTGAGAAAAGCTTGCATGCCAGCAATGTACTCCGGGGATCGTCTTTTGGCATTCTTCCGTTGCCGATTCATCTGCATCATATTAAGTCCAATTTTTATATTAAAAAGTAAAGAAAGAAAAAGATAAAGAAGGATGAATTCGATGATGTATTCCGCTATGAACTAGATGATGAGAACTGGAGGCCTACCTACATTCTTCCTTAACATGTTGATCATCTCAACACAATACGTGAATTCATAAATGTGTTTGAAGCAGAGGTTCAAAAGCTAGAAGCTCACTAGTTTTTATCTCGGGGACTTGTGATACAATGACATATAGAGGTCACTTGATGACCATTTTGATCTCCATTATTAGTGACCATACTTTTTATAAACTAACTTCTATAAAATTAGCTAAATGCAAAATTAAGATTAGTTCTATGTTCCGTTATATTAAAAAGTAAACAAAGAGAAAGATGAAGAAGGGTGAATTCGATGATGTATTCCGTTATGAACTAGATGATGAGAACTGGAGGCCTACCTACATTCTTCCTTTATATGTTAATCATCTCAACACAATACGTGAATTCATAAATGTGTTTGAAGCAGAGGTTCGAAAGCTAGAAGCTGACTAGTTTTTAGCTTGGGGACTTGTGATATAATGACATACAAAGGTCACTTGATGGCCAATTTGATCTCCATTAGCAGTGACCATACTTTTTATAAACTAACTTCTATAAAATTAGCTAAATCCTAAATTAATATTAGTTTTATGTTCTATTATATTAAAAAGTAAACAAAGAGAAAGATGAAGAAGGGTGAATTCGATGATGTATTCCGTTATGAACTAGATGATGAGATCTGGAGGCCTACCTACATTCTTTATAAACTAACTTCTACAAAATTAGCTAAATGTAAAATCATAATTAGTTCTATGTTTCATTATATCAAAAAGTAAAATTCAATTTTCTCTACATCAACATAAAAGGTAACAAGACAATGCTAGTGTTTAGCCAACCACATTTTTCTCAATCTAAATTATATAGATAATAACCTCATCTCTCATTACCTCCTCCCACCTAGGATTTAAGATTTCTATCTTCTCCATCTCTAAAATATATCAAAACAATTAATCACAACAAATGATGGGAGGAAGAAGAATCAAACCTCGGAAACACTTTAGAGGAGAGAAATCTTCACAAATACATGAAGAAAAAAATTCAGCAACACCTCTCTAAGGTTGAGGCGCCATGGAGGAGGAGCTTGAGCTCTTGGTGAAGAATGGCTCGGGCAAGAGAAAGGGGAAGAAGAAGCTGGATTTATAGGGCGCCGACTATTTGTCCCGGTTAGAGTTACCAACCGAGACTAAAGGGAACACTTTAGTCCCTGTTGGTAACTCCACCCGGGACTAAAGAATTAGCACCGGGTGGAATTACCAATTGAGACTAAAGGGTACACCTTTAGTCTCGGTTGGTAATTCCACCCGGTGCTAAAAGCCCACGTCAATCATTGCGGGAAAATACCGTTGGGAGGCAGCCCTTTTGTCACGGTTGGTTATACCAACCGGGACTAAAGGGGAGTGTCTCCAGCAACCATTTCGGGCCACATCGACGCAAGGCCTTTAGTCCCGGCTCCAAATTGAACCGGGACTAAAGGCCAGAACAAAAGCCTCCCTATCTACCCGTGGTACTTTAGCATGTGTTTGTGTTGAGCAGCCAACAGCTCCAAGACAGGGCTGTTTGTATTCAGGAGCCAACTCATCCAAGATTGGATATCATGCGGGGTCTGGGTTTGGCCTGTAGCAGTATATATATCATTGCACTTATCAAATGACAATAACTATTCTCCTATAAATATCATAGGCATGGAGTTATGAGGTACGAGGCAGTTTTGAACAGGCAAAATCATGAGATGGTTCCACCATGGACATTACATAGATCTGTTTAACTAAACACTCATGATACAGTGATGGTAAATTTGTGTTGGTGTGGAAAGAGATTAGGCTACGGAACCATTGAGATGGTAAAGTGAATCATTTCGAAGGACCGGTTGGGATCCAAACACTATAAGACCCATTAAGGTTCTAGAACAATCCTTTCTTCAGAACAGACTTAAAGCATGCTCTCCTTTTTGGGTCTTTGTAGCCTAAACAAAATCAACTAATTCGTCTAACAAAATATAAGATATCATCAACTAATTTCAGCAGATAGTTATGTTCAAAGTGGATGCATGCTGTCAAACAAAAATACTTGTTCGGATATACTTGTTCTGAACATTTCGATATACTTTGTTTGCATCAAGATTTGATTTGAAGGTATAAGCTAGTTGAAAAGTTTAGCTGAGTAAGGGATTTGGTGTCATTTCTGGGTTTTAGTTAAAAGAATCATAGCAGTGTAACAATGGGACTTGTACATTTGCAAGGCAACAAATATATCTTGCTATATGAGTTATTCTGAATGTTTCTTTGGCATCATGGTATGGGAGAACACACACCCTGCATATCCAGTGCACCCTCGAGCAGGAGGGGGCCTACGTGCAGGAGCGCTTGTAGGTGTGCTGAAGCATGGCAAACTGACCTGAAGTCGAGAGAACCCAGTTGGAACTGGACCAAGCTGAATTTGGAGCAGCAGCACGGGCTGCAATGAGGGCAAGGGCATGTTGTGTCTACAATGAAATTGTCCATGGCACTGAGGACCTCGCCTGTTTCACAGAGGCGAGATAGAACATTGCCATCGTGGCAATGATCCCATGAGCTGTAGCCAAGCCTAATGATCCGCCAATCTGCCAAATCCACCATAACATCAACGGCTTGGTGGAGCTAGCAGCCATATGCAGCAGACTGAGAGCTGGAACATTTGATTGCGTCAAGCGTCGAGAATAGGCCAGCAAAGGGTGCGGTTCGGAGCGCGAGCGCCCCTATGTGATTCTCGACTCGAGAAGTTAGTGGAGTTGTTACAATGAAGAGGACCTTGAACCCTTCATTTATTTGCCGAAGCCATCATGGCACCATGAGGAGATCGGACCAGCGGACGCTAGCAAACAAGAGCAGGAAGCCCCCACGAGCATCAGCACACAACCGCCTGGGAAGTGGATGCAACACCCTTCATACCATGGATGCATATAGTGCCAAACACTGTGGCAGAGGTAGCGGGGATAATGGCCATCATGCATGGGGACCTTTGTGACCACTACGACCGAAGTCCAATGTTCGTTGGCTACTTGGCTTGTGGCCAGGTGCATTTGGGGATTCAATCAAGAATGCTCATTTCTTCTATCTCAGCTATTTTGCCCACTGACACACGAACATTGCTAAATATGCTAAGGACACCAACTGGTGGTAGGCGATCTGGAGGTGCGAGCAATGAGTACTTTATCATCTAGTACCTTCTGCTCTGCCTCACCGACTCTCCTTTGGTCTTGTTCGATGAACGTCTCGACAACAATCAAAACTGATCACATTTAAGGAATGTCTTCATCAACAACTCCAGGGCACCTGACGTCTCTAAAAATTCATGGGATCTCAGAAGCTTGTCAAGTCCCTCGGTGACTACATCAGGAACTTCTCCAAGTAGTGCAACAAGCTCTTCAACATTGTCAATGCTGATGTGTTGGTGTTGATGGTTGTTAAGTACCTCTTTTAGCCATCAATATTCTCAAGAATAAAGGAGCAAAGTGCATTTCTTACACGAACTTTAGTTAAGAATAATGTAGTTCCACTTGTCCTTGGAAGAATTGTAATTGCAGGAAAATATCCATAAAAAGAATAAGAATGGTGTCATCTACAAGCCATGTCATGCCACATCCAGTGTTATCCTAAACGGTCTAAACGGGCGGTTTAAACGGGTTTAAACGCTAAACGGGATAACACCATCTATGTCGTTTAGCCCTTTAAACACCGTTTAGTCCATTTAAATGCCATTTAGCCCCGTTTAAATAGGTGTTTAAACAGATTAAACGTTAAACGATGGTCGACCGACTTGTCTACCGTTTCCGTCTAGGAAAACATTGGCCACCTCAGCTGAGGAGTGGCTGCCACATAGGATCCATGTGTCAATGCCATGTCACTGATCCAAGGGAGGCAAGCTCAGGAGAATCAGATGGTGAGACGTGGACTCACAAGGATAAGAGGGCCCACTCGGGAAGCAAACCGACTCAAAAAGTTAACACACCTAGAAATACACCCAAGCGCCCACATGTCAGCCAGCTAGAGGAAGAAGTGGACCAACCGAGCCCACAGTGAACCTCAAGGCCTATTAATAGAAGAAGTCCATCTCACTTTTATAACACACAACTTTGCTTCACTTTTCTCACTTTTGGTTCCAAGTTTAGGGAGTAGGCTAGAGTAGTTCTAATTCAGGTTCCAAGTCTTCTATGGGATCTAGGTATGAGCTCTCTTGTATCTTTATTTCTTTGTATGACTTTGATCTACTTCGTTTATTTATCTATTTTCATATAAAGTAGTGCTTGCATGTTTGAGTGATATGTTCATGTGTTCTTCATCAGTTCATCATTTAGAGGCTTGTGTTCTTGATGAACTCAATCTTTTGATCCAGTTGCCAGTTGATTTAAACATATTTTTCCGTGCTTGTTCATAAGTTAGAGGATTGTGTTCTTCACGAACACGACCCTTTGATCTTGTGGTATGGACGTAGGAAATCTCGTTTCTGTTTGTGTGCATAGCCTTAGTTAAATCTAGTTAGTTTGCATGATCTTGTTGTGTGATGTTCGAGTCCAAGCTACAGTTAACGATCAAGTGACTAGTTATCTGGTGGCTTCTGACCTGGGTCACAATTGGTCGGGCTGGTTGGAGTCTAGTTGACAATGCAAGTATGATGCTTGGATTGGACAACTGCATTGGTTACAAGCTCATCCCACGTTTAGATAGAGGTAGGCCGCGGTAGTGACAGTTGTTGAACCCTTTGTATTCCTCCGCGTTCAGATGTTGTTGTAGGAGTTCTGAAAGTAGCAAGCGGTTATATATATATAACTGGCACGGGAGCTATCTCCTGTAGTACCCTGGGTGCTAGACTGATGTTTCATACAACGTTTGTGTAGACTCTCTAGTTTCACTGACTATTATATGTTTAGTACATTATAACGTAGAACTAACTCGTATGTTGCTCCTATGCCATAGTGTTCCTTGAGAGTAAGCATTATGTGTCACACTACCCCTATCATATCATTATCCTTACCCTTGTATTTGAGTTTTACCTCTACTTCTATCAATGATCCATATTCATTGCAACAACATAAGTCTTTTTATCTGCCATTGCCTTCCTTGGATTCAATACCCATTGGAATACTCCAATGGGGAAATGCTACAATGGTTTATCCATGCGCTTGCAGATTCGTTTGTGATCGTTAGGATTACCACTGTCATTTCTGGCGCCGTTGTTAGGAACACATACACTTAGCAGCGACGTTAATGAATGCCAACAGTTGGCATCTCTAGAACCATATGCCAGTTCGTGATGCACAAAGACCGGCTACTCAAAGATGTGCACCACTATGATGATCTCCTTGTCATCACCCAACCACGCCTCGCGTGTAATGAAGCCATGGCACCACCTTCGACAAAGATAATGGCAAGGTGAAGTGCCATGCCAACATAAGTGAGCCATTCACTAGGACAAGAAGAAGAACGACAAACAAATAATGCCACGACATCGAGCATTGCAGGCATCAGATCGAGGGGAAGGGCACCAAGCAACCCTCTGACGACTTTGAGAAGCTAATGGAGAGGCCATGCTCGAACCATGCCTACCCTATTAAGCATCTCTACAGTATGCCGAGATCAAATGTCATCATCACTTTGGGCACCAATTTCCAACATGCACAATAGTGCAACTAGGATAACATGCTAGCTCACTTCCAATATAATCATGAGCGACTTCCAAGATTACTAGGATAAATAAGGTGATACCACATGACTCATCCACTAACTACAATCAAGTGTAAATGTTAGGTGCCTTTGAGCCCAAGCAAGATACCAAGGCGATCCATGTTGACCCTGAGCATGCTACGTCCATGTGGATCGGAACTGCACTATCTAATAAATAGGAAGGCGAGCTCATTGACTACCTCCATGCTAATCAATACATCTTCACATGGAAGCCATATAACATGCGGGTGATCTTGTGGAGGTCGCCAAGCCCCAATAACCACCTACTCCCTCCGGTTCCCTATTAGAAGTCGTTTTGGACAAGGTTTGAGTCAAACATTGGGAATATAAATCATGAATAACTTTTAAGTCGTTGAGTTTGAAAATGTGAAAATCATATAAATGATTTGTCTTGAAAAATACTTTCATAAGAATATACATATAATTTTCCAATAAAGATTTTTATAAAAAAGAGAAGTTAAAGTTGTGCTTTGGTGACCGTGCTGTCCTAAACGACTTCTAATATGGAACTGGAGGGAGTACGCATCAACCCAGAGTCAAGGTTGGTGAGGCTTTGTCTCTACTAGTTCGGTGAGGAGAAGTGCAAGGACATAGGGGACACAAGATCACTATGGTTTTGTAGTTGGTTATATGATAGAGATGTTTTACCTTGATGATGTTCTTGTAAAGAAGAATAGGATGTGCACAATACGTGTCAATTACTTCAAACTGAATCGGGCATTTCCAAAGGATCCATTATTCCTTTTGCATGCATAGACCAAGTGGTCAACTCCAAATTATGATGTGAAGTCCTATGCTTCTAGGATGCCTACTCAAGCTACCACCAGATCACAATGTACAAACCCAACCAACTCGCGATTTTGTTCATCACCTACTTTGGGTTATTCATCTACGTGGTATGCCACTTGGCCTGGAAAAAGTTGGCGCCATCTACTAGAGGTGCATAAAAAATGTTTTTCGGACCAAGTCACCAAGAATCTCAAGGCGTGCATAAATGACATCATGGTGAAATTCAAGCAAGAGACCAATCTTATCACCTACTTGGCGGGAACCTTCACTAACCTGTGAAAGAATTGCATCAAACTTACCCCCAAGAAACACATATTCAGGGTGCCCAAGGATACATGACTCATTTCATTGTCTCCAAGTGTTGGGATCGAGACCAACATGGACAAGTTCTTAGTGATCAAGAACATGGGACCCTGAAAGGTGTGCAAAAGTTGACCAGAATGGAGTATGGCTGAGGACTTGTATAACTCGTGAATCTTTGAGTGTTAGACTATCCACACTCCAGGCACGCGTGTGACACACTTTCACAAGTCAGTGGTTTGAAATGTCGACAATGTGGAACGTTTCGGATCCGTATGTCACTCTAATGTTTCAGCTTTCTTGATGTGCCAGATAAGCCGAGTTGGAAGGCGTATATTCGGCCATGAATGAACCATCTGGCAAATATTACCGTTGTGGCGTTAAGTGTGGCGTATCAGCTGCCAGATACGCTATTTATATTCCAGCACGGAAAAAATCTGCTCGTCATTGGTAAAATGATGCTAAGAGATACCATATTGAGATGATATATCAAATAATAAGAAAGCAGTAATTCAATACCTTCCATCAAAGGGAGGCCGGACTGGCATCGGCGTGGTGCCTGTGTTTGATGTTTGTCGCGCCGTGCTGCTCTATATATTGTCTTCCTTCAGGTATTTTTTTTCTAGAGAGAGGTTTCTTCAAGGTCTACGGCGCTGAAATAAAGCTTGGGTGGTGCACCTTAGAGGTATGTAGCTTTTTCGGTATGCTACGGTAGTTTTTCTTATAAGTTGTCCTTGTAGAATCTGAAACGGTGTGTGATTGGACCTAAGTTACGTAGACATGTGAGTACATATGTTTCTCTTTCTGATGATTGTTTCTAGTATATAGATCCTCCTGTCATCTCCGGTTAGCTTTCCATGCGGTCAGAGAGATCCTTAGTTTATTTCATCCATCCCTGCTGTAGATCGAATAGTTCTTATTTGATGTAAATATGTAGAGGTTGCCTGAGTTATGTATGGTTATAGTTCTGTGTAGTCGTTTTACCGTACCGTTTGCCTTCCCCTAATACTCTGATGAGGATGAGTAAACATGACCTTGTAGACCCAAGCCATGCAGGGGTAAAATTGTGTACCTTTGGCGGTAAGTGGTTACAAGTGTGAAGGACAAAGAGTGTCATTCACATGAATCACACAATACACACAGGGAAATTGAGTTATGTGTAGGAGACATTATTTAAGACTGAATAATTTTACTTAGATTAAGTGGGCGGTCATAAATACGCCGAACTATGTTTTATCAATGATGAATGATAGATCTTGCATTGGCAGTTACTTTTATGATGATGTATTCAATAGCTCACTTGATTTGTTATATACTGTTAGATTTCCATGTTGTTGTGTATGATACAGAATTATCACGGATTTGGTCATTTTCTTTACCTTGGGGGGAAATACCTAGACTGGTAATTCGTCCTAGAGGATTTTTACACCTTGCATTGTGATTAACATTAAGAAGTTTGCACCATTGTCTCGGTGACTTGTTGGTCGTTTCAATGGTAAGGTTACACGGATTTTGTACTTTCATAACCGGTATATGTCGGTCCACCCTTAGTCAACAGTAATTTTGTGGATTCGACACACTTGTCTTGCAGACACGCGGTTTGTCTTCTATCAGCCGTGCTGGTCGCATTTCCTCTGCTCATTTTCAGCTATGATTTGCAGTAGTGTTATGATGTTATCCTAAGTGTTTGCAATGAACACTGAACAGTCAGTTAGGTGAATAGCAGATCCCGGATAGTCTGGTCACACGTAAATCGGTAGTCGTCGTTGCAGGCTTGGGATTTGAGGGATAAATTGAGTGAAATTTGCACTGATTTAGAAACACCAAGATTGATCAAACAATTGCAAACATTGTGGTGAAAATCAGAACATGTTTTATCGCATTGCTTATGTTCATTCTGGACAATGATAATTGACTCTACACTTGCAGGCAGGAAGCACCGAGCAACAATGGCCGGCCAGTCCAGCAACCTCAGGGCATCATCCAGCAGGCGCTCGAGGAGCATGGAGGAGATCGAGCGCCAGCTGGACGATGCCACCAAGAGGCAGCGCAGTTCCCAGCCCGACGCCACGGTGACGCATCCCAACGGCGCCGCCGCCGTCCCCGTCGTGCCGCTCCACTACGCGGCGGGCGGCCAAGCCATGACCGTGGCGTTCCCCATGGCCGGCGTCAACGGCGCCGCGCTACGCTGGAGCACCGCAGCCACGTTGGGCGCGGCGGCCCAAGCCGCGGCGGCGATTCCACTACCGCCAATCGCCGGCGTTAACGGGTCGGCCGCCGTGCCTTTCGTGGTCGGGCCCGCTCTCATTGGCTCCCCGGGGCCGGCGCCGCCGGCTGTTGGTCTGCCGCTCGCGGTGGCGCTGGACAGGATCAAGGACAACGCCCTCAGGGTCATGCTCTCTGCGCTAATGCTGTCCTGCAACCCGCCAGTGGGGCAGCGCCAGGGCTGGACCGGCGCCCCACCGCCGTGGTGGCCGACGGCGGCGGAGGACTGGTGGGCCCCGGAGGTTGTAGCGCACCTGAACACGATGCGGGAGCACACGCCGGTGCCGTTCGCCCCTGCCTACAAGCTCAAGAAGGTGCAGAAGGTGGCGGTGCTCGTAGCCGTCGTGAAGCACCTCTCGCCGGACTTCGACGGGATCTTCAAGAAGGTGGTGGTGAGCCTGAACGGCAGGGCCAAGCTGACCGATGAGGAAAAAGACATGTGGAAAAGCGCCCTCGAGAACGAGGCCGCGAGGCACAAGTCTGGTTCCGTCCCCATGGTTCCCATGTTCAACTTCGTCCTGCAGCAGCAGGCGCCGCCGCCGCCGCCGCCGCACGGCGACGGCTACTGTCTAACCCCGATCGGCGCTGCTACCACCGAGAACATTGTGCGAGGCGGCGGCGTCGGCGTCGCAGCTGCTGATGGCTGCGAGCAGCAGGTTGTTGTCAACCTTGATGGGGCTTCCGTGACTGCGCCAGGCCAGGCGATTGCCGCAGCCGAGCCAGAACAGCACGGCATCGGCGCCCTCCGCGGTGGCTCCATGGCCGCCGATGGTGGCAGTGAGAAGCCTGTCGACATCCCCGTCCGTGATGACAGAGCACTCCTACTCAGCAACCACGTCCATCAGGTGGCTGCAGCCAACCCAGAACAGCAAGGTCTCATTAATACCGCTGACGCCACTGCAGCTGACATGGATCAGTTGCTCAACGACATGCTGGCGCCATATCAGACGCCGCAGGTAGCGGTCGAGAAGGCGCCAGAAACCCGTCCATGGTACATGGAAGAGGACATGAGCAGCTTCTTTGACGATTTTGAGTTGCCTGGGGTCACACCCAACCAGTACTTTTATTGATGCTGCTGCTAGAAGCGCAGTGGACCGGCCGATCCAGATGGGATGACAAGGATCAAGGCGAAACATTCGTATGCAAGAAGATATGCTCTCATCTAGATCGCACAGTGCAGAGACCTATTTCTATGGTAATTCGATATAGGCAGAGAAATCTGAACATTTAGGTTTATTTCATTTGCTTTTATGGTTTATTTCGAATTTTGAAGCCGGCTGGCAG